>OU452312.1:29801490-31185023 GCA_911728475.2 Pterostichus madidus
AAAAAAAATTCGAAAACATACCAAAAACTTAAGATTGTGCTAGTTAAATTCTCACGCAAAATATAACTCGTAATATTATAATTATGAGATAACATTTAGTTTTGGAGATGTAGCCCCGGGAAAGTCCAAAATATGATGAGAAATTTTTTTTCAAAAATTGAACTTTTCCCGAGGTTATATCTTAAAAACTAAACAAGATATGAAAATGCCCTCAACGGCATTGAATTCCTTGTGTCCAAATTGACTTATTTGCCATTTTTTAGCGATTTTTATTTTTTGAAAATTTCTTAAGGGGTACCCCTTGGATTTTTTTCGATTTTAGGCTATTTTCAGACTGTTTGTTCTAAAATTCGTCCTCGTACGAATATTGTAACGAAATTTTACATACATATGTATTTTGACCCGCTAAATCCAATGGTAAAATCGCCAAGTCCAGATGTCTTCTAGTTTTTGGGATATTGTTCAAAAACTGCTCCATGAGAAAATTTTGGTGAAAACTTTTTGAAAAATAAAAAATGCAGAAAATTTGTTTACAAGTCAATTGAAGCACCAGAAATTCTATATTGTTGAGCGAATTTTCATATCTTGTTTAGTTTTTGAGATACAGCTTCGGGAATATCGAAAATATGATGCTGTATTTTTTTTAAATATAACTTTTCTGGAGGCTATATCTGAAAAACTAAACAAGATATGAAAATGCGCTCAACGGCATTGAATTCCTCGTGTCCGAATTGACTTATTAGGAAATTTTTTGCGATTTTTATATTTTAAAAATTTCTTAAGGTGTACCCCTAGGATTTTTTTCGATTTTAGGCTATTTTCAGACTGTTTGTTCTAAAATTCGTCCTCGTACGAATATTGTAACGAAAATTTACATACATATGTATTTTGACCCGCTGAATCCAATGGTAAAATCCCCAAGTCCATATATCTTCTAGTTTTTGGGATATTGTTCAAAAACTGCTCCATGAGAAAATTTTGGGGAAAATTTTGTGAAAAATAAAAAATGCTGAAAATTTGTCTACAAGTCAATTGAAGCACGAGAAACTCAATATCGTTGAGCACATTTTCATATTTTGTTTAGTTTTTGAAATATAGCTTCGAGAATGTCGAAAATATGATGATGTATTTTATTTTTAATATAACTTTTCTGGAGGATATATCTTAAAAACTAAACAAGATATGAAAATGCGCTCAACGGCATTGAATTCCTCGTGTCCAAATTGACATATTTACAAATTTTTAGCGATTTTTATTTGGATTTTTTCGATTTTAGGCTATTTTCAGACTGTTTGTTCTAAAAGGCGTCCTCGTGCGAATATTGTAACGAAAATTTACATACATATGTATTTTGACCCGCTGAATCCAATGGTAAAATCCCCAAGTCCAGATGTCTTCTAGTTTTTGGGATATTGTTCAAAAACTCCTCCATGAGAAAATTTTGGTGAAAACTTTTTGAAAAATAAAAAATGCTGAAAATTTGTTTACAAGTCAATTGAAGCACGAGAAATTCAATATCGTTGAGCGCATTTTCATATTTTGTTTAGTTTTTGAGATATAGTTTCGGGAATTTCGAAAATATGATGAGGTATTTTTTTGAAAAATATAACTTTTCTGGAGGCTAACTAAGCAAGATATAAAGATGTGCTCGACGGTATAGAATTTCCTGTGTCCGAATTGACTTATTAGCAAAATTTTAGCGCAGTTCGAACTATTCATTCATTATTATTATTTGATTTTTCGGTCTCATTAACTATTTGAATATTCGAACTATTCGAACGGTTCGGTTATTCGAATATTTGATCAGTGCAGATATCTGAGATATTCGAACTATCTGGATAGCCAAAAACCAATATCCGGTATGTAAATATCCGAATATTCGAATAAAATCAACATTCCTATACATAAAGTCATTCATTTATTTAATTTTCTTATGACGTAAGTCAATCCGTTAAACATTTCTACTATACATATTTATATACCAAGAAGCAATTACTTGCAAGATATACTAGACTTACAAGGCCATCTTTACCTACTTAATTACAATTTTATATTTGTATAAACAACTTCTCAAAAACATTATTTCATGTAGATTTATATTCAGCATAAAATACGGTACGTATTTCCAACAGAATTTTCAAATACTGTATGAATATATGTACATATTTTAACCTACAATACAGAAAGTCTAGTCTTAACGAAAACTCATATAAATATTTGAAGTAAATCCACAATATTTCCATACGAAATATAAATTTCCTATCGAACATATCGTATTTTCCCGCGGGCAAACCTTAACAATACATCTTTCAAGATGTTCGCATCGACCGTCTACACAGCGTGCAGGTCTGTACTAAGGGGACGGCATTGTTCATCTGTTCTCAGATTAACTGCAGTAATTAATATCAGAGCTTTGACCCACACCGCAAAGATGAAATAGACAAGCCACGAAAATTGCTACATCATTTAGTAAGGACTTAGTAAAGTCCTAGCAAGGAGACCTAGTGCTGTCTGTGCCAAGCTTTAGGAGATGTTTCTATTACAACAGACCCGAGTTGAGTTTTGGTTACGCACTAAATTTACATTGTTTGATATCGTGCCTAATTGATGGGGTCAGATGAATGAGGTATCTTGTAGAAACATTAATATATTCATTCATAAAGAGAAACTAGATGTATAGAGCTTGGCCTCTTGAATAAACGTACCTCGCTGAGCATACATTATAGTTTTAACATTTATTGTTCGTCTTTAATTAGGGATTTTAGCAGGAATTAATTAATTTTGAGGTATTTAGTGAGGACAGTTTATATAGAGTATTATGATTTTTGAAATTTAAAGGAAATTATGTTCAATTTACGAAAGTCATGGTTCAGTTGCTGCACGCTTACACCCATGCCAATTAACTTGATGATAATTACGTCATTTTTGTAACCATGACAAGATAATAACAAACGAAATACGTTGCTGGTTTCTTAAGAAATAATGAAACTGAGAGCAGAAATATTTGTTTATTAAACTAGGAGAAAAAATGCAATATTACGAGACCCAAATAGTATATTACGTACCATGAACTATGACAGTTTTAAGTCAAGAATGTAGTTTGGAAAATCATGGCCCGAAGGGTAGAGATTTCGTAAACATTCGCGACCTAAAAAAATCAAATGCAGTTCGAGGTTAGGAAGCTATTTTTTAGAATACTTGCACAAATAGAAGGAAAAGAAAAATAGGTTTCAAAATTGATAGCTGTCAAATTGTTGTCAAAATAAACATGACCTTGATATGTAATATTTGCTTACTGTTCACGGTGATTTTTGATGTGCTTGTTTGTTGGTTACTTTGTTAGGAGATTAAAATATCTGCTCCACAAACAAAAAATATTACTGACTAATAACAGTATTCAGAAATACTGTGGTTACAAATAGTATATTACGTACCGTGAATTGTAAGTGACAGTTTTTGGGTCACGAATGTAATTTGGAAAATCAAGGCCCGAAGGGTCGAGATTTCCTAAGCATTCGCGACCTAAAAAAATCATATACAGTTCGAGGTTAGTAAGCTATTTTTTACAATACTTGCATAAATAGAAGGAAAAGAAAAATAGGTTTCAAAATTTACAGCTGTCAAATTGTTGTCAAAATAAACATGACCTTGATATGTAATATTTGCTTACTGTTCACAGTGGACAGTAAGTAAATATTAAAGTCCTGATATAACCATAATTGTGCAATAAACGTTGCACTTACTGTGTTTAAATTTTGTCATTAATAGGTAACTTACAGTACAAGTTTGTACAAATAATATTTTTCTACAACTGTAAAAAAAAATTACATTTTTACATTCTTATGGACACACGAAATCTGTGTTATTTTTTTTCATTTATATGTCAAATTTGTCTGAAGATATTTGAAAGAACGAAACGATTGTTACATAAATAAATACAAATTGTGAAACAACCAAGTGTTTTATTATTATTAATTCCAAATAATTATTTAATTATAAGTACAAAATGAGTTCTACAAGTTTCTTTCAATCATTAACAATATAAAATGATCCAAAACTAGGATCAATTGTTTCCTTTTAATCTTATAAACTCCTTGTTGCAATGCCACAATTATGTATCGTAAATTTCAAAGTTCAATTAAAACTACTTCATGGTTTAATTAAATAGCAACTAAGGTATACTGCAATCAATTTGAACTCTTAAGTACCATTCTTTGTCCTAATACAGGCGGCTCCAAACAAAAATAAAAGTGTATTGATCTAAAGTTCAAGAGAAATTCAATAAATGAATTCTAACCTAATTAAGGAATCATAGACAAACATTTAGGGTTTGTTTTTCAATCACCAATTAATGTTAATCATGATTAAATAATAATGGAAACTATGGTTTCCATAATTATTTAATCATGATTAACATTAATCGAGAGTTGATAGATGATTGAAAAACTGGCCCTTAGTAGTTTTGATAGCTTAATTTACAATTTTGTTTCGTTTTATTGGATGATGATAAAACCATAATTATTTATTTCATAAATTAATTTTCTATTCCACAAAGCGATGGAAAAAGAACAAGTTTTAATCAATATTAATTTACACTGTGGCATTAAAGTGAAACAAAACACAACATATTTAATTATTCCCTAAACAAATTTCAGATAAAAACAAAATATGCCACATTCAAACATGTAAACTTTTAATTAATATTAATGTGAATAATTTCCATACAAAAATTCTGCACGACATTGGTATTTTAAAACTGATATTTTGTCCCATTCCAAAAGTTAAAGTAACCATTGGTTATTTGTTTTGTATACGAGTAAATCGCAGGGGGATTCGATATTTTTACATTCAATTTATTTGGTTTTAAAAAAATTGAATTTATTCAACAGAAATTTTACTTCTGAAAGTACAAAAAAAAATTGTATTTTCCAGACGAAATGATATTAAAACAAAACATTTGTCGTCTCAGCGAAATCACTAATAACTTGTAACTTTTAGTATTTCATTCATTAGGTAGACTACTAAGAAATATAGTATAATATAATATAAATATAGCAAGGCTTCCACTACAAACCGAGTATGAATACGAGTTTTGGAATGGCCGTTGCCACATGCATGTGAATGTTTATTTCTTAAAATCCATATTTAATTCGATATTTGACATGTGTTATTTACTTTTATATTTCACATTAATTAAAAAACTATATTGTTCAACAAATAGTCTTGGAATCAGCTTCATAAACTGTTTCTTGCCGTACTAAGTGCGGCAAGAAATCATGTCGCATTGAGTGTTGCAAAGAAATACTTTCCACACTCATTTCGAATGCTGATATGTTGACTTTTCAACTAGACCATAGAAAATAGCTATTTGCATACCTAGAGCAGAAAGTAGTCTATTGCCGCTCATGTATGGAGATTGTAGATCAAGGCGAAACCGAGGGCAACAACTATGCAAGAGCGGCAAGGCCACTTTCTGCACGAGATGCACACCATATTTTTTTTACGGCCATTTAGATACACTTGAAAAATAATTTAGAATTACTTTTGATAGTTTTTCTATTTGGGCGACAATTTTCATATATCTTTGGATACGATGAGACATTCTTACATTTCCGCTCGGCAAGCAACAAAAGTGAAATTTCTGCTTTCAACTGACAGAGGAAAAGTCTATTTTCGGCTCGGTCATTCAAAAAAGAAGTTGTAGCATCTAAGAACGCCACAATTCAATTATTCAAATATTTATTTATTCTATCTGCTTCTTTTATTAGATATATTTACCTGTGCAATAATTAAGGATTAAGGATAAAAATTGGATAACTAGACTTTAATTTATTAAAGTATTAATAGTTATTTATTATACAAGTGTTTTATTAGGTATATAAAACACTTAAGTAAAATTAAACATTCGACCTTCGGTCTCGTGTTTAAACATTTCTTGCGGGTTTTATGTACCAATAAAACACAAGTGTAATACATAATTTTATCCACAACTCATAATTGTAGGTATCGAAGAAGGGTTATAACGTTTAACACTGATTCAGTTATATATAGTTTCTCAAAATACGGTAGATCATGAAGTGGTTGCTAAGTAACTAGTTGTTTACAGTGTTTTATGGAATATAAAACACTAGTGTTTTATGAACCATATAATTCATCTGAAATCAGTGTAATTATGTCTTTATAATATATGAGTTGTGGATAAAGTTTATTTATAAAGACTGTATCAATAAAGTTTAATACTTTAATAAATAAAAGCCTAATTATCCACTTTTTATCCTTCATCAATATTATACGTCTTATATTTTCAATCATAATTAAGAAGTGTTTGACAACACAAAATAAAATTAGTCAACTATTAATTAATCACAAACCGCTAACAAACCAATGGTCTCAACAAAATATGGAAGTAAATATCGAGTGCAATGGTTCCATCCATTCATTACTCCACTTCCGGCTGGTTTATCTAGGCTAACATCTGGCCACGTGTGAATCTATTTCAGAACACAACTATTCATACACATACAACGAGGGAGTACTATCTAAAGACGCATATGGCGTACATTGTCGCTTACCCCAGCTAGGCATCATCGAATATCGAACATTCCAAATGCATGCTGATAGCGAAATTGGGGAGAAACGAAGCGTGTTTCTATTCGTGCGATTTATCAGTGTTTATTAAAAGTCTTGTTGTCTGCCTGACGCTAAACGGGCAATCGATTAAAAATATTCTCCAAGACTTCCTGTCACGAATGCTCAAGTTGTTGAACTTCAATTTGGAAGATAAGGGAAGTAATTATTGTGAAGGCTTCAAGAACTTCGACGATAATTTAATATTTGTGCTAAAATATGAAAGAAGGTAATAGTTTCTGAAAAACTATAAGACTGTTATAGAGTTTTTAACGAGATTAGTTATTATCACTCAAGATTATTTTATAATAACACGCAAAGAAGATTCTTACTATAAAAACGAATAAGCAATCGTAAGTCAGTGGATAAAAGCGAGGTAAAACTTGCGTTTTTTAATTAGCAAGCAAGAGGTCGTGCATTCAAATCTCACTGACTTCTACTTAAATCCAAAAAATACGATTGTGTCTGAGTGGTTCGGACTCCACTATAGGCTGTAGGCCCCCTATACTGTAATTGGGATTTACTTCCTGTTGTGCAGAGTAACAAATAAATAAGTAAATAAAATAGCAAACTGAATACATTGCTCGCTTTACAGATCTCGGTAAGTGATATATTTTGCGCGTGAAGTGCGGTTACCAGTCGTCAAATCACGGCCTCCAAACATGTTAGTGGTGGAGGAGCCACAGGGATAGCTTTTTCAAATTATGAAAATTTGTCGCCTGTGGGAATCGAACCAGGGACCTCAGGATCTACAGGCCGACTTCATACCACTGTGCTAGCCATGTTTTGTGCATAATTCTGAGGTTCGTGCTATCCTATTTGATGAGATATAACCTGATATTATGTAAGTGTGTAAGCATGTAAGTATGTATTTTTTTTTATTAATTTACTTGGAATATAATTCGGTCTGGTCGATAATTGTAGTTTTAGTATTATTTTCATTTATCGTTTAACTATATGGTATAAATTTAAGTATGTAGTTCATAGGTTCTTTTAATAGTGTAGGTTTTTCTTAGTATAAATTAGTTCATTTAGTATAATATTATTTAATTATAGTACTATTACATTCGTTAATGTAAATATTAATTCTATTATCATTAATTTTATTTATTTTTTTTTTTGTGGCTTTTTTGGCGGACCAACTACTTAGGTCATATGCCGCCATTACGCCCTGATCTGCGTTTTAGGTATTATGGTCAACAGCAACGCGGGTTTCTCTGGACGGTCACCCATCCAAGTACTACCCGCGCGCAACGTTACTTAACGCGCGTTATCGCTTAGATCAGTTCCAACGAGTGCAGCCATGGCCGTTGACAATTATTTATTTAATTATTTAGTTATTAGGTTAATAGCAAACTATATCTTTGTGATAGTTCCAATTTTCGCCACTATGGAAACTTTCTTATATAATAATCCAAATATGAGTACATTAGATAAAAATAAATAAATATATCATCACGCCTTTTACTCATTACTGGGTGTGGCACTCTGCCGAAGCAGATCTCGGTAAGTGATATATTTATGCGCGTGAAGTGCGGTTACCAGTCGTAAAAATCACGGCCCCAAAGATGTTAGTGGTATAGGAGCCACAGGGGTAATTTAAATTGGTGAAAATGTTTTGTCGGATCGAACCAGGGTTCTTAGGATCCACTGGCCGACTTGATACCACTAAGCCATTTCCCCATTACATTAGATATTCCTTTAAAAACAAATAATATTTTGAAAAACTATATTTAATAGTATACAAAGGATTTAATAATAGTTTCAAACTAATTGTACAACTGTTATGTCTCAAACGGATATTAATTACAGAATAATTTATAACTACTTGCTAAAATTTCTACAATACTGTTGAATAATTTAGTAATAGATTCATATTACAACTGAATAATTTAACTATATTAAACTTCGTTCACAAATAGCTTTCAAAGCATTATGAAGATGACATAGTCAAATTTACAACCTGTTTCAATTAAATAGAGACAAACGTTTAATAAGCAAAATCAGTTTTTTATAGATCAAAATTATCTGCCAAGTAAGTATGATACTAAATTGCATATATACCAATATTAGATTTATTTATACGCTGTATTTAATACATAACTCGTTAAATGACATAAATTATATTAAACGGTATATCAATTTGGATTATTACTGTTTATATATGCAGCTAAAAAATCAATTTTAAGATCATAATTTGTTCATATTATTGATACCTGTTTATTATATAATTTTGTAACTTTTCTAAAAGGTTTTATACACTCAGTAATGTGTAAAAGGCGTGATGATATATTTATTTATTTAATTTAATTCGGTCGTGTGGTACTTATAAATCCGAAAGTAATTAAACAAATACCTGTATTTTTGTATATAATTTTTTAACTTTTCTAAAAGGTTTTATACACCCAGTAATGTGTAAAAGGCGTAATGATATATTTATTTATTTTATTTAATTCGGTCGTCTGGTACTTATAAATCCGAAAGTAATTAAACAAATACCTGTATTTTTGTATATAATTTTGTAACTTTTCAAAAAGGTTTTATACACCCAGTAATGTGTAAAAGGCGTAATGATATATTTATTTATTTTATTTAATTCGGTCGTCTGATACTTATGAATCCGAAAGTAATTAAACAAATAAGTATATTTTTGTTACAATGCCAGAAAAATAAAATTATTTAATAAATAATAAATAAATACAAACTTTTTTCATGGTTATATTAAAAATTCCCTTTTCGTGAACTACTTAAATAATAATACAGTTTCCAGAAGTGGTGTTATTTGAATCGTCTGTTTAAACATCAATACTACTAAATCAGCAAACGGAAAAGATACTTTGTAGTAACTTACTGCAATTACGATACACCTGATATTTTGCATATTTTATCGCACAAGGCCAGCTTGTCCCACAATAGTAGGAATGTATCCATTATATTAGTCAAGGTCTTGTGAATTTATAAACGATTATTATATATAACAGTAGCAGCATACTACATATGTACTACATATTTTTTTGTGAGACAAAAATAAAATATTGATGCCACGCAAAATTAATTAAATAAGACAATTAATAAGTGTACTCGATATTTTTTTTTCTTATGGCTTCCTGGCGGACCAACTACTAAGGTCATATGCCGCCATTACGTCCTGATCCTGCGTTTTAGGTCTTAGAGTCAACAGCAACGCGGGATTCTCTGGACACTCGATATTTGATACCTGAATTATAATTTAACATCATTTCATTACATTTTAATGTAAAAAATCCATGGTGACGTATTACTTGGAATAAAGTTAAATTATAAATTTAATTAGATAATCTCCATATCGGTTTTGCATTTATTTTTAAATAATTTTTGGCGGTGCAACTGGCCTAATTTTAAAACATAAGTTTAATTCTGCGCACTAGTGCTTCAAAGTACTTGAAAAAACACCATTTTTATGGTTCTAAATTTTGACTATTAAAACGCTAATTGTACTTATATACACACGTTTTAAGGAATTTATAAAAGAAGTAGAGATATTAGCTTATAACGCCATCAATCAGACATATTTTAACAAGCATTAGGATAAAAAATAAACAATTTGTTTACAAATACCAAATGTCAATTCATGGCATACTAAACTATCAATATAAATTCACGCTTTAAATTTAATAACTTTTCTCACTATCGGTTATATAATTTTTGCCCGTTTCAAAAAGCATTGTAGAAAAAACTCGTGCACGAAGACATCATTTGCACCCTTCGCGCACTTGTTATGAAAATAGCTATTTCTGTTAGGTGTTCAATATTCTACTGTTCATTTATTATTTCCAAATTCAACAGTCAATTCTCAATCATTAAAAGATGACCATAAATTTAAACTGACTTGAGTGCGTGATTAGCTCCGTCAAAAAACTACAATTGATCACCGAAGACACAAAAACAGTTTGAAAAAGTGCTTTAATACTAAAGCGGAATCACACAATATAAATCTTCCTATTTTGAAATACACTAAAACTCTAAAACTACACGAAGTGGAACTTAGTGCCCGATCTATAAATCTCATGATTAGGGCAGTGAGCGGGCGAGCACCCAGTTTTAAGAAGTCGTAAACACAGTGCATGGTGCATCGATCTGTCGAAAACCGAACCCCGATTCAGCAAGAAGCGTGGGCAGCGTTCGTGGGGACGCTTCAAGGGTGCAACTTGAGTGATCCAGTTACAGTGCGGTTTGTCCGAAACCCGATACAGCGGGAACAAACCAATCGTGAACCGCCATTTCGTGAAAGAACCCTAATAAAAACATCGCAACATCGGACCCGTCATTCGCCCATCTCCTTTCCCTCAAAGTTGGGATATCTACTGTGAGCTTTAAGGGTTGCTATGACTGAATTGACGAAGACGTAGGCTTAGAAAATATAACGTAAAATTTAAAAGTTTATATAAAAAATGTATAGCCTGGCTACCTGTATTCTGGTAGATATTGTATAATGAGTAAATATATTTATTGAATTATACCTGTCGATATATTTTTTATAAAGCTCCTACTAGATTGTTTTGAAATCGAATTGAATTTTTGTTGCATCTGAAGGACGCAGAAAAATACGAGTATTCGTTCATTGTCATTCCAAAATTGAATTTTTTTAATGGCTTCCTGGCGGACCAACTTGTATGGTCATATGCCGCCATTACGCCCTGATCCTGCTTTTTAGGTCTTATAGTCAACAGCAAGTACTACCCGCGCGCAACGTTGCTTAACTCGCGTTATCGCATAGATCAGTACCAACGAGTGAATTGAAAATTTATTTATTTATTTGTTACTCTGCACAACATGAATTAAATCCCAATTACAGTACAGGGGGCCTACAGCTTATAGTGGAATCCGAACCACTCAGACACAATCGTATTTTTTTGATATAAGTAGAAGTCAGCGAGAATTGAACGCACGACCTCTTGCTTGCTAATTAAGAAACTCTAGTTTTACCTCGCTTTTATCCACTGAGCTACGATTGCCTACATACATACATACGTATATACATATATCTCATAAAATGAGGTAGCACGAACCCTAAAATCATTCATAAAATATTCACTCATTACATGCATCAAATAATCAGTCCTGGTCAAACATTCTCATCCAAACACACCATCCTCACTTTAACCACATTCATAGATCACTCGATATAAATAAATAAATATATAAATATATCATCTTTGCTTTTTGCCCATTATTGTCCGTGGTACTCTGCCGTGGCAGAAGTGTGATATATTTAAGTGCGTCAAGTACGGTTAGCAGCTGTCAAATCACGGCCTCCATGGATGTTAGTGGAGGAGGAGCCACAGGGGTAGTTTCCAATAAGTATGTCATTTTGCAATTAATCTGTGGCTACTACAATACTTTCTCGCCTATAAGATGTGATAAACTTGGTATAATTTGCATAACTTTTAATAAAATAATTGATGATAGGTTAAATGTAATTCTTATATTTTTATTAGAATTCTGTGACTGAGAGCTTTATGTTGATACTAAACTTGGCCTAGCTTGAACACATATTAAAGCAACAATTGATAATCGCTTTAATATTATTTTGACACTATTATTATAGTTATAATATGGGGTGGCTAGCTCAGTGGTATTAAGTCGGCCTGTGGATCCTGAGAACCCTGGTTCGATTCCCACAGGCGACAAACAATTTTCATAATTTCAAAAGCGACTCCTGTGGTTCCTCTACCACTAACATCTTTGGGGGCCGTGATTTGACGACTGGTAACCGCACTTCACACGCAAAATATATCACTTACCGAGATCTGCTTCGGCAGAGTGTCACACCCAGTAATGGGTAGAAGGCGTGATGATATATTTATTTATTTATTTATATTATAGTTATAATTTGTTACCTCGATATATTTTCAATAAATTTTGAAAAACAATTGAAGATCGTTTGAAGGTCCATTTTAAAGTCTCAATTATGAGTCATGAGGACTCTAATTTTATATAACGACTTTAATCATTTATCTTCTTCACATGTTTTACAACATACCGATTTTTCAAATTATCAAAATGTTCTATAACAAGTAAAGGACAAGTAATTAAAAAAAGTTTCATACAAATGTTATTATACATCATATTAGGATCCATTTTAGTTCTTTCATATTTTGTGACACTATTGTGTATAAAATAAACATAAAAACCTTAAAATTCCATGAATAATGTTTTGATACCAAGGGTTGTATATAGTCCATTAACGAACTTAACCTCAGTTTTTAGCTTAAAAGCTTAAATACAAAGTTTCAATACAAAAAAGTTTTAGCTAATCCTGAATTTTGTATTAATCAAATCAAATTAAACTACATTCTCAAAAAAACTATAAATAAACTTTAATGTAATTTTATTACAATTTGGTTTTAGGAAAGTGATTGAATGAACTTTATAAAGTCGGACTAGAATAATATTAGACCATAAAAAAAATCAGGATAAGTTAAAACTTTTTTAAGAATCGGGTTTTTCGGGCTTAGTAGGATCGAAAACGTCAAGATTCATTAAACTCCAAAAATCAAGAAAAATCACAATTACAACACATTCCCTATTATATGTGTTGAGAAAGTAATTAAACCATTAATTAATGAAAGATTAATTAAATTAATAGAGCAACTATTAATATACAATCAAATTAGTTATTTACATAAAATATGCAGAATTTTCGCAAATTTATTACACCCAAGTGGTTGTTACAGGTTACAGGTACAAAATCAATATTCAGATGCGCATATTCCAAAATTGTGTCAGTTATTCCAAAACTACCTCAAACCAAAAAATACCAACAAAAACCATAACATCCTGTACGGTTTAATTACAACAGCGAGTGGTATGTTTGAGCCAGGTTAATACCGATACCAACCCCAACAGCAGACATGCAACGAGCCAGTAGCGTAGCCAACGGGGTGAAGGGCAAGCCCCGGGGGCAAGGCGAACGACACGCACACCAACTATTCGATTCACTCACTCGAAATAGTCCGTAGTTTGTAGATTACATCGGCGCAGGTATACCGACGAAAATATCACAATTTTACCCTAAGACGATATTATATTTTTTAAGAATTGTAATTTTAGTTATTGAATGTTTTATTCATGAGATGAATTTCTTTATGGAAGGCGAATGGTCGAATGGTGGGAGACTTCATTGGAACAGTTTGGACAAGCCGCCATTTTTTTGTCGACTGTCAAAATGTCATTTACATATGTTTTCTGTTAACCGTTCATTAATGAGTTTCATTAATGTATACAAAATCATACATTGATGGCACCTATTAATGCATGAGTTTATATTAACGATTTTTTTTTTTAGTGCGTACAACACATACAGGGTGGTGAACGCAACTCTCGAACATAGGGATTTAACATGTAAAATCACAATTTTGTAATTTCCTGCTTCCCTAATTATTGTAACCAAAAAAGGTTCAAATAAAAGTTTTAGGGAATAAAATTCTGCATCTAATGCAATAAACAAAATTAATTTTGCATGCTTCGGAACGGCACAAATTTGATCTGAAAATAACGAAAATAGCCTGAAAACTATCGATAGCCATGGAATTGAAACAAAATTAAACAAATGTTTGTCGTTTTATCTGTCAAAATAAATGACATAATAAATAACGAAATTATTTTGACAGATTATACGTCAAACATTTGTTTAATTTTGTTTCAATTCCATGGCTATCGATAGTTTTTAGGCTATTTTTGTCATTTTCAGATCTAATTTGTGCCGTTACGAAGTATGCAAAGTTAATTTTGTTTATTGGCTTAGTTGCAGAATTTTATGCCCTAAAACTTTTATTCGAAGCTTTTTTGTTTAAAATAATTAGGGAAGCAGGAAATTACAAAATTGTGATTTTACATGTTAAATCCCTATGTCCGAGAGTTGCGTTCACCACCCTGTATAATATGGCATATACTGATTAGTGCTAAGTTGTAGATAAATGCTAAACAGAATTAAATTAAATGGGGTGGCTAGCTCAGTGATATGAAGTCGGCCTGTGGATCCTGAGAACCCTGGTTCGATTCCCACAGGCAACAAACAATTTTCATAATTTCTAAAACTACCCCTGTGGCTTTTCCACCACTAACATCTTTGGGGGCCGTAATTTGACGACTGGTAACCGCACTTCACGCGCAAAATATGTTTCTTACCGAGATCTGCTTCGGCAGAGTGCCACACCCAGTACTGGTTAGAAGGCGTGATGATATATATATATATATATATATATTTATTTTGACACTTCTAGCTAAATAATATTCACGTAGCATTCGTTTACAATGAATATAAAAATCAAAACATTATTCTAAAAACGAAAAAATCACTGTTGCTAGCTAATGTTAAGTGAACTGAACGTATCCACTGTTGTCAAAACATCTGTGACAGGTACATTCCTAACCTAACATATTTGTCATGGAGTAAAATTAGATTTTCTCCAAACTAAAAAACTACGATCAACGGAGAAAATATTGTAATTAATTCATGTGTTGATCGGCGATCTCAACAATTAACGCACTCGCTACGCTCTTGTGTTGAAATGTCTCGATTATTAATCGCTCTCATTAACAAACTTGTTCGTTAAATTACTGAAAAATATTCTGTGGCCACCACATTTTCTTCCATGAGGACTTTAATTTTATATCAGACAGTATTTTAACAAATTAAAAAACAATAAAAAACAGTTGATAATCGCTTAAATATCATTTCTGATACTAGAATTATTTGTCCGAGAGCATTAATGTGATACCAAACTCAAAATAATAACAGAATATCAAGGTAATACTGACAGATTCAATAAACAATTAAAATTAAATTTATTTTGATATTTATTAGTTAAGTTCAAATTCATAATTATTTAGGTTATGTTATAAAACAAAATACCTTTAATTTTGAATAAAGTAGTGTTTTGCAAATTAATGTAATAATTTTATTATAAAGAAAAATGTAATAATTTTACATGAGCTGAGCAATTGACAGCTAAAGTGATAGATTTATGTTCTACATGTTTACAACTAGACTACTAAACATAACATGAAAAAAACCCCAAAACAGATTGTTTTTGACAAAAACAGTTGTACAAAATTCCCTTTGAAAACGCGATACAGGAATAACTTTTATACTAGAAGCTTCAAACAAAAACAAAATACATAAAAGTAATATAGAAAGAACAGAATAAATGATTTTGGTCACAGAATGCCAAAATGGTGGTTATCTATAGAATAATCATGAATAATAAGGGTTATCATTAATGTATTGATCGGCAACTGATCATGCTTGAGTTACATTACATGGGGGAATTTTGTAGACACCATTTTAACGTTTCAACAGCTAATATTGAAAATCTATCGTATATGAAACACGTTATAATTGTCAACGTATTTATATAAATTTTGTGCATAATAATTTAAAATTAGTATGCAAACATTTATATATTTCAAATTGACATTTTAAAACAAAAGATACTGTAAAAACAATAGTAATAATATATACCGCGTGACTATAAATGATTGACATTGTTTTTTAGTGATACCTACATATTTTATGTTTCATGTTGGTATACCTGATGCATTTAAGTTTAATGTTGGTATATCTGATTGTCAAATGCAAATATGTCAAATAAAATGTAATTGTAATTTGATTATCTGTGATTGTCAAACTTTATTTCACCTTTGTTTATAAAAATTGTTATTTACAATAATACCAGATCATGTTGAGTGACAAAGCTTGCCAACTAAACAGGGTAGCCAATTCAAAAATTTTTGGTCATTCCGTATTTTTCGTTGCACCAATAGAAAATGATCTAAGGCTTGTCCGAACTCTTACAATCAAGGGGCTCTAGTTCTGTCGAAGACACAAACATTTTTTGTAGAACTAGTTTAACTGCACGGCAACTTCTAAGATCGTAGATAAACAATGCGGGTTTTGTAACCTTAAAAAGGGTGGCATATGGAAGCCAGAAGTTTAGGGACATTATAATGTACTCAACTGTGAAATTTAACGCACTAAAAAACTAAGATGAATAAATAATCACCTTACTACTCTACTTCATCCGGTGAGGGTTGAAAAACTACTCAAAAATTCATTCTTGGTGTTTCCATAAAGTAATGTTAGCTTTATTTTAATTATATTGAAAGCTTAAAAGCTGTTTCTTTTGATATGCGTTGAGTATGTTAATGAATAATTTAATAACTGAAGCATACATTATTGATTAGCTAAAACAACTACAACAGTTGAGCATCTACCTGTAATTTAAAAACATCGCGTAGGTAAGTCACAGACTGGTTTATGTATATAGAATAATAGGTATCATTAAAAGCCTCACGTCGAGTTCAAGGCCTACCGGTCGAGGTGCATTGAACTACATGCATCTTTACACCAACTTACTTATAACCAAACCAACTAAAAGTGAAAACAATTAAACTGACACTAACCTTAAATAGTAATCACCAATTTGTTCTCCTAGTTCACGATTCACATAATAACACTGTCACACACTGTTAAAACTTCCACAACACAAGCACAGGGAGAACAGTTGCAATTCACGTTGCAGTTTGACAGCGTCGAGTGTTTGACAGCGAGAACTGGCAACACGATAGCTCAACGGATGGCGAACGACTGACTCACCGACGCTGCAGCGCCGGTTCTGCGTTCGCGCGCTTCGGACGATTCCGAACGCGAGTTCAGAATTTGAGTTCGAAGTTCGGACAGAACGAAGACCGGTTCTGCATGCCGCAGGCTTCGGCTGCCATGTCTTCATCAGATGACGAAGAGCAGGGATGGCGCTAGGGGTTGTTGAGGTAGACTCTGCGTAGTTTGTTTTTAGATTGTGATAGCAATAGTATTGCTGTCAATCAAAATGTTTGCTGTTTACAAGTCTACTACATTTTAGATGTACTTTCTGGAATAATTTATCAAATCTTTTTTCTGAAACCGGCAAGAAAGTGCCTACTCTCCTGACCAATTTTAGTAGATTTTTACAAAAACAGTCAAATAAAGAACGTATCCAAGGCTACAACAGAAATAACAGTCTGGTAAAGTACAAAACAGTCTGGTAACGATTTTACCTGACTGTTATTTTTGTTGTAATCTTGGATACGTAGTCTGCTGTCAGTACAATTCATATAAAAAAAATAAACATTTTGCATTATTTATGATTAAATACTGATTAAATTAAACGATTTGAGAAAAAAATGGTATATATAATACGTCAGGAAAGTGTTTTTATTTTACTCAGCAGATTAAAATACTCGGTCTGCGGCCTCGTATTTCAAACAACCGCTTTGTCAAGTCAAATATCATTTTCCTGACTTATCATGTAATATACTATTAAATTTTTAATTATTATACCACAAGAGCTAAGAAGAAATGCGTTGCTATAGAAACATTCAAGAGACCGTATGTCGAGAATTGTTTATCGGATTATTTTAAAGCTAGATTCAGAGTTCTTAACTTAACTTAACTTAACTTATCCGTAACTTAATTAAACAAAAAACTGACATTTCACAGTTGACGCAACTTCAAACGTAATGTACTTTTATTTTGAAATTTGCAGTTAATACTATTCTAAAATGTTGCAAGAAGTAGAATTTATTGTTTGTGTCACCGCTGTTTGCTGTGTTAGGATAGCTTCAAATATGAGAAAAATGAAAAATAAACGTTTAATAAAAACTCGAGCAATAAATGGGGATAGGCATAAAAATAGATTTTATAATAATTATTTTCTAAAGAAGTAAAATCAAGATGAATTTCAATTTCTTAAATACACACAGATGAGTAATAATTCATATATTAATTAATTAGTTGAATTATGACAGATGACAAATAACAAAAAGCTCCGATCAGTTCCGATCTCAACTGAAGTATTCCGCTTACGCAGACACTATACAAAACTTAAGTTACGACATAAAATTTGGTTATATTAAAAGCTACGTTACTTTACGATAACTATAAAATAATATATGGCGTTTCATATATTGAATATTTTGTTAAGTTACGTTAAGTTACGTTTCGTAAACTCAGAATCCGACTAACAATTGAAGAGGTATATGGATCAAGATGGTGCACCACAAAAACTTTATTTTGTGTAATTAACGTTTAAATATTCTGTTTTGGTACTTTTTTATTACGTACGTATTATTAAAAATAAATAAATATATCATCACGCCTTCTAAATTAGCTTTTAATTAGTTTTTTACCATAAAACTCATCTGTGGTGGTAGATTATTAAAAAAAAAAAACAGAATGAATATCTCATTATTTGTAATTTTGCTAAAATGTAACATAGCCACTACCTCTTCAATTATGTTAAGCGAAAATATTTGTTACAAAACAAGTTCAGTGGTATCGAATCGAATGGTGGATTTGAGAACCCGATTTTGATTTCCCCAGCCGACAAACAAATTTCACTACATTAAAATTACTGTAGATACCAATCCCCTAATATCTTGATTTGACAGAGTGCTATTGCTTAAATTATTGTCGAAAGAAGCTCCTCTTGCGGCCAAGCTTAGCACTCAGTGTTCTCCTATTTTGATTTTGATGACATGTCAAGTCAAAACCTTTATTCCATTTGCCATTTAGTTCAGACAAATTAGATCACATGATTAAATGAACTGAATTAATCAAACTAATGCTTTTATTATGGTGGATTACTTCAAGCTTAATCTAAAAAATGAGGCAAGTAAGTAGATAGTCAAATAAATAAGTGATTTGGCTCAGTAAATGTAAGTTAGATTTGATCCAAATGGCAAATGGAATATGCCTATTGTAGGATCTAAAATGTAACAGTTTTTGTAGTGACTGAATTATTAATCTTACTATATTAAATCTGTACCTAACTCAAGCAGAATAGCAAATAAATATTTATTATTTTAAAGGTGATATGAAGCATAAAACGTGTTTATGAATACTGATAGGTGCAATTAGTTATTCAGTGTAACATTTCGAAGTAAATACGTGTATAAAATAACATAAATCATACGATTTGGCCCTCTACGATTTTTATCTATTACCAAACTTGAAGAAATGGCTCGGTGGAAAGAGATTTGGCTCCAACGATGAGGTCATCGCTGAGACAAACGCCTATTTTGAAGGATTGCCAAAATCGTATTATTTGGAAGGGATCGAAAAATTAGAAAAACGTTGGACGAAGTGTATCGAGCTACAAGGAGATTATGTTGAGAAATAAAATATGTTTTGACCAATTAAATCATTTCTTGTTTCATTTTTCAAGGACTTTTCACCCAGCCATCGTATAACACATTTACTTGTCATTTAGAAGCATTTGTCAGTAGATATATCTGAATATTTAAAGAAATTATACGCAAGATAATTGAAATTCCTTAACAGATGATAATAAAGATCCTTTGGACCGCGAATGGGTCAAGAACCGAGGAGGAAAATATTTGAAATATATTCACATGGGCGGAAAAACGTCCGCAAACGTGTATAAGAATTCCAAATTTACCATCAGCTATATATCAAGCACATTATAAACCTTTCGCTCTATCTACGATTTGAATAATGCGTACGAGCAAAAAATAGGTTCGCCGAGCAATATGTCCGGAATGTCGAATCGAAAATATTTACTGAAATTTCAGCATCGCATCGCGCGCACAATTGCAGATTTCATTTCTCAAATATTTGCGCGCATTGCACAACCGTACGATTCAACATAATTTTTATCCGCAAATCCTACTTGAATATATCATTACAAACAAATAATAAAAACAAACCTAAACGTAAAATAATCAAATAATCAGATAAGGTTCCGTCTTCATTTGAAAAAGAAAATATTCCCTTTACAGAAGCATTATTGGGATCTCGAGAACTATAAAGAAAAAAAATATGTTTTCAAATAACTAACTTTCAACAATACGTTTCGTTAAAAAGTTTGTCAATATCTTAAAAATTGGAGAGTTAAAATAGTTATTTGTATACCAGGGGTAGACAGTAGCACAAGCGTTGCGAGGGCTGCAAATATTCGAGGCTTGCAAACATCTACTTTCAGTCAGAAATGTACACAACATTTTTTCTACAATTGTCAATTCATACTGATCGATTTAACTGTAATTTTGAGTGTAGCTAAATAGGAAAACAATCTAAACAAATCAAAATGTAAAAAATTAAATTTGTGATATGTGAAAACCGCCCCATTGTCTGCAAAAAGCTCCGTTGCCAATGGCAAATATGTATGGGACAATCCGCGTCAACCGGATCAGACCTACGACCAAAATTAGAAGCAACCAAAAAAATCGACCAAGGGCTCATTTTAAAGCTGAAAGCGTCTACTTTCAAATGCCGAGTGCGCCTTTTAAAAATCAAATATGGCGGCTCCATTATGGCGGCTGGAAGCCGGTGAAAAATCGAGTGTCCTGAAAGAAAAGCTTGTAAAAATAAAAAGTCGCAACTGATCGGGTCGTTTTTTGGCTCAAATTGTAGCTGATGGACGCCCCTAAAAATCTGATGTGGCAGGTTTACAAAATCCAACATGGCGGTCAAAAATTCAATATGGTAGCTGAATTTTAAAAAATCTACCAATTTGCACCTAATTTGGTATCCAATGACCTATAGTTTCAAATTGCCTCCTAATATGGTAATATTTGTCTAATTTAAGCGAAGTCGTAGCACGTAATCACATTCTATATATTCCAGTAATTTTTAATTACATCTAAGAGATATAATTTGCATTAACTCATATTTTTTATGCACTTGTTTATTTTTATGAGATGAGTGAACTATAATTATTTTCTGACGTCAGGTCATTAAAATATGTAATCAATAATACATTTAGCAGGAAGCAAACTATTTTTTTCAGATTATTTCCGCTTTAAAAACTGGGATTAGTTCATTAGTTTCACTTTATCGAATTTGTTTGGCTTGTCAATTACGACAGCAAAATTGAAAGTTCATAAATGTTTTTTTCGTAACTCATTAGTGAAAGCTTTCTCTATGAAAATAACGTATTATTATTCTAATGTAAATATATAATTTCATCTTCCATTAAATATGGTGACATATAACATGTTACTTTATTTTATGTTTGATATTTATACCATAGTAGGTATTTTCAGCAATTGTCTTGAACATTTGCCATCGGTTAGTTCCCGTTCTTGAATATTTCTAAATAATTTAATAAATACATTATAGTTATTTATGTATGGGGTAATGGCTCAGTGGTATCCAGTCGGCCTGTGGATCCAAAGAACCCTGGTTCGAGCTTACAGCCGACAAAATATTTTCACCAATTTAAAATTATCCCTACGGCTCCCCCTCTACAAACATCTTTGGGGGCCGTGATTTGAGGGCTGGTAACCGCATTTCTCGCGCATAAATATTTCACTTACCGAGATCTGCTTCGGCAGAGTGCCACATCCAGTAATTTGTAAAAGGCGTGATGATATATTTATTACGTAGGTACCATGTAAAAGTAAAGTAAAAGTTTGTTTGGCGAGGCTCACCATATTAAAATTACTCCTGTGGCTCCCCCTCGACTAATATCTTTGGGGGCCTTGATTTGATGGCTAGAAACCGCACTTTACGCGCATAAATATATTACTTACAGAGATCTGCTAAGGTAGAGTACCACACCCGGTAATGGGTAAATGGTGTGATGATATATTCATATTCTTATTTTAGAAATTAAGCTAAAACTGGAACTCTAAATTGTATCTGCCTATAACATACTATACAATAAAATCTTGTGTTATTATCTGTGACCTTGAAAATAACATAATTTCATTGTAATCGGCTGAGTACGGGCCTGTAAGAAACCAATTCCATTAAAGGTAAAGCAGAGAGAAGCAAGGTAACCGGCCGATACCACCAGCTAATCCGAAAGATGTGGTAGAATACTACTTTTCATTATACGAGTGCAAATTCCATCGGCACGACTACACGTTAACAATTGTACTTTGCTACGTGTAAACTTGCGGCCATTATGTTACCTATGCATCCGAGAAATGGATAATGATAGCTATCACTATCGATATCTATAGTTACACTTGCCTACGTGACTGTACACAAGGTTGCTAGATTCCAATATTTTTAGAAATTCTACTCAATTAACCTGAAGACAAGTTTACAAGTTTACAAGCGTGAATACAACCGAATTCAACATTCTTCTATAACTACAGATGCTTCTTTAAAAATAAGTACATTAAGAACAAAAATTGTCTTTTGGGTCATATCTAGCTTATACTTACTGAACCAGATCATTTATTTGTATCATTACGTCTTTTACCCATTACTTGGCGTGACATTATGCCGTAGCAGATCTAGGTAAGTGATATATTTTGCGCGAGAAATGCGGTTACCTGCCGTTAAATCACGCCCCCTCCCAAGATGTTACTGGAGAGCTGCAGACTTTTTTCAAGGTAAACTTATACTCTACGGGCTCCTATGATGGAAGGATAATTTTAATAAAATAAAATAAATATATCATCACGCCTTCTACCCAGTACTGGGTGTGGCACTCTGCCGAAGCAGATTTCGGTAAGTGATATATTTTTGCGCGTGAAGTGCGGTTACCAGGCGTCAAATCACGCTCCCTCCCAAGATGTTACTGGAGGGCTGCAAACTTCTTTCAAGGTAAATTTATACTCTACGGGCTCCTATGATGGAAGGATAATTTTAATAAAATAAATATATCATCACGCCTTCTACTCATTACTGGGTGTGGCACTCTGCCGAAGCAGATCTCGGTAAGTGATATATTTTGCGCGTAAAATGCGGTTACCAGGCGTCAAATCACGGCCCCCAAAGATGTTAGTGGACGGGGAGCCATAGGAGTAGTGAAAATGTCACCTACTCCAAATTGCTTGTATGGCTTGCTTGGCTGTGGAAATCGAACCCGGGTTCTCATATCCACAGTTTATTATGTAAACAAATTTGAAGTATATACAACATAAATATTTAAATCGTTAAATACCATAAAATAATTTAAATAACTTTTTTTTTCAAAGAGTTGGAAATACTTTTTTATATTAAAATATTTAAATTAAAATTTGTTAAAATCGACTGAAATCTGAACGACATCGTAGACCTAAATCAAAGTTAGATTCGTCATCTAAGGTCTCTGTCCAGGATTTGTATATAAATATTTAATTTTTCATTGAAATTCGATGAGTTAAAAGAAACAAGATATTTACCTGAATGTTAGAAGCAATCTGAGCTACAGACAAGTATTTATTTATAATCAAGATCTTACGTCGAATATATCACTTTATTTTTTATTGCAAAAGTTATATGTTCCACAAGATAACATATTAGATGAACAGTACAAAAAGTGAAGTCAGTCTAATCGAATTGGGAGAAAATGTTATTTGAAGACATTTATACTTGCCAACAAGCAAGTTCAATATATTATACGAATAGACTCCAAATAATTTGGTTTTTGTTAAAAAAAAACTTGATTTGTAAACACATCTAATAAATAGATTTTTTAATCTATCAATATTGCTTAATACAAAAAAAAACAAAAAAAAGAGAGACATAGTAGAAAAACAATTAAAAGTGTGTATTTTTATAGCCCGAATATCACCGTTAGTGGTCGCAGAATACTTCAATATTTTAGTTCCTGCGCCAATATTAGAAGTTCCGCTTTATCGAAGCGTATGCGGTGGCCGCGACGTGCGGCAAAAACCAAATTTGTGTTTCAAATTTCTTGCGGAATTGGACGCAATGAACCCACAAATCTTCGTTGAGATTCGGTCGTTCGCGGCCGCATGAAATAATTTTTTGTTATTCCGAAACAGCGCGACACCGTAGCAGCGGAACCCATTTGAATATTTATTTACTACTATGATTTGTTTTCGCTGTGTTTCTTCAATTTCGCGATTCGTCGCAGTTGGCTTCCGACCCCACAATTTGAAATTTCTAGAATTCTTTCTTCGTAACTCGGTCGACTTTTTGTTTTTTCGGGAAATGTGAAAAGTTCGCTTGAATTGTGAATAAATTTTGAACAGTTTCGCCCACTGTACTCGTAACTCACTTAGTGGGTTTAAGTGCTGATTATTGAATTCGACATTTGATTTATCGCGCTTTTTACGTTTAATATGTTGTCACGGTAAATTTCCCTATGACAATCATAGATTTTTTCCATTCTGGAAATGATAGTCTAAGCGCCAATATTAGCAGAACGTCTATTGCGAAGTGCTTAAGGTGATGCTCTTAAATATCAATTTCAGTCGATGTTAAATCTTGTCAAATATCTTTTAGATATATACTCTAAGTAAAAAAACATATAAATTTCAATTCCTTTCTGTAGGAATGATAGTTTGTAAGAACTAGTATGATACAAAATGATTAACTAACGTTTGGACAAAATTTGTTTCTAGTTTTCACAATAATAGTATATTACATAATAAGTCAGGAAACTGATATTTTACTTGACGAAGTGGTTGTTTGAAATACGAGACCGCAGGTCGAGTATTTTAATCTACTGAGTCAAGTAAAAACACTTTCCTGACTTATTATGTATACAATTTTTTCTGAAACCGTTTAATTTAATCAATAGTTAATCATAAATAATTCAAAATGTTTACATTTTTTTATATGAATTGTACTGACAGCAGACTACTTATCCAAGGTTACAACAAAAATAACAGTCAGGTAAAATCTTTACCAGATTGTTTTGTACTTTACTATCTTTTTTTATTCGTTTTCTGATCTTACATAGAGTAATTAACTGCATTTATATGGAATTCACTTTCAAAAACAAGCGCAGGGCGACTTATAATCTTTGTAGATTCGTTGTTAGGAGTAAACGTGAGTAATTTGAGATGGTTTGTGCATATATACGTCGAAGAAAGAAGATGAATGAAAAGTGAATAGGAATGATTGTATAGCTGTGATTGAAGGCTTGTTGTGTGATGAATGATTGCAAGTGTGATAAATAAATGAGTTTATATGGAATGATCTATAAATGTGGTTAAAATGAGGATGGTGTGTTAGAATGATGCTGGGTTGCATGAAAGTTTTATCTGTTCATTAGCAACTAACGGTTCAATAAATTTCAGAAAATCTCTATTGATACTGTTACTAAACAGTTCTTCAACTAAAGAGCTCTTTATTTTTTCTTGCAACCCAGCATGAGAATGTTTGACGAGGACTGAGTATTTGACGAATTTAATGAATGAATGTTTTATGCATGATTTTTAGGGTTCGTGCTACCCCATTTGATGGGATATAGCGTGATGTTATGTATGGATGTATGTATATATGTACAATTAGAACTGCCGAGTTGGATTGAATTTCGAATCGGATTATGGATCAGATGTCAGGTCAGATTTCGAATTGAATCTCGGATCGAATCGAGTCGCACCAGATCAGATTTTGTATCAAGTAGGATCGAATCAGATCAGATATTACAATTTTCAATAATGCCGGTCTCTAATGCATAATATATTTTTGTTTAACATGTTTTTAATTTAATTATTTCATTTTTCTGTTTACAGCAAAATGTGTTCAAATTTTAATTTTTCCATCGTATTCGTCTGTTGAATGTTCTACATACACATGAATAATATGCTTCCAGAATAATTTGCATATATAATTACTTACACGAATACCTACAAAGTACAAGATCTACGTATCAGTATAAAGTAGTTTAATTTAACTCTGGAATTTTACACGAACTAAACTACAGAACAAAGCCAGAGACACAGAATATATAATACTACTTTACTACTTAGCAGTAGTTAGATCTTCGCTCTACTAACACAAATAAAACACCCGCTTCTTAGCTATAAAAGGAATGCTAAAGGTTAAAATACTTCTCATGTGTTAGATTTTACCTAATCTCCCTCAAAGCTAATTAAGAATCTTAGAGTAATCAATGCGTTGCTTTGAACCCAAAAGCGACTACGAACACGAGCAGTTCACAGCTACAAACACAAATAATACACTTTAATTAGTTATTAATGAAATTCTCGCCACTTGTTTGTTCTCTTGCGATTTGCAGAGGTGGTTTAGACCCCACTGGAATGGAGACAGAAGATTCTAAAATGAAGTCTTCTTGAAATATGCAACGAGGTGTTCACCTTATTGCGACTGGCAATGGATTCATTCATATTTTTATGCACAACCGGACCGAGAAGCATGTGTTTTAGCCCTAAAAAGCGGACTTAAACACTTCTTTTTGACCTCAGGGCCATCAAAAAAATAATTCCTATGGATACATACATAAAATAAATATATCATTACGCCTTTTACCCATTACTGGGCGTGGAATTCTGCCGAAGCAGATCTCGGTAAGTGATATATTTATGCGCGTGAAGTGCGGTTATCAGCCGTCAAAACACGGCCCCCAAAGATGTTAGTGTTGGAGGAACCACAGGGGTAATTTTAAATTGGTGAAAATGTTTTATCGGCTGTGGAGATCGAACCAGGGTTCATAGGATCCATAGGCCGACTCGGATACCACTGAGCCATTACCCCATACATAAAATGACAATTTTTGTTTATTGTGAATACTTAATTTTACAAAATGTCATTTTGACATATAACCTATATTTTAATCTTTGGAACAAATAATTAAATGTTATTTTGTTGTGCATAAAATATTGTATGTACCACGGATGAAATTAGCGTTTCTGACCCTGAGTATGTTATTAGCCCTCGGCGCTTTGCGCCTCGTGCTAATAATCATGCCACGGGCCAGAAACGCGTGTTTTCATCCTTGGTAACTATATATAACTATATTTTATTTATTTGCTACTCAGCACAGTATGAAATTAATCACAATTATAGTTTTGTAGTGGATATAAATTCAAGTCACTTAGGTTTGAATTCGCGAAGCGAGAAACGATTGTTCAATTTACACAAACATATAATCATTCGCTAGTTCGTAGGTTGCAAAATTGCACGAAAGGTAAACAGAATGATTATCACAATAATCGAGAAATGTCATAATAATAATAGAAAATAACTTCAAAAGTTTGAAATAATTTTCCATTATAGTTAGAGAGCTAGGGTGCAAAATTATGTTTCATTTATTTCAGTGACAGAAATGGATTTTTTAATAGATTAAGGGTCAAATTCACAGTCGTGACTTACCCTCACCTCATCCACACCTCACACTCAAGGTCGAAGTAACCAAGGCAACTAACTCAAGAATTTGTATAATTTGAGTTAGTTGCCTTAGTTACTTAGAATTTAAGTGTGAGGTGAGAATGAGGTGAGGGTGAGTCACGACTATGAATTTGGCCCTATGTCATGGTAAACATGAAAAAAAAGAAAATTAGATTTGGGAACGGGTGGAAACTATAGATGGCGCCGATGTGATGCGCCGATTTTATGAGTAGTTGTTGACAAATTTTTTACAGGCTAATTTTCAGTTTAAATTATAGACTTTGGTATAATTAAGTAATACAAATGATAGACAGAAGTTTTGGCCGATGACGCATGCGCGACAAAACCGGTCAAAGTAAGCAATTTTTATGGTGTGTGACATATTACTACTTGTTTACGACGAATACATGACAAAATAGTTATTGACAGAAATTATTGCTGGTTGCTCATTGGTGACAGAAGCTCTGAAAGTAGACTGGTGTAGGGATCAACAACCACCCTTAAAATCTGCGCATTCACATCGGCGCCATCTATAGTTTCCACCCGTTCCCAAATCAAATTTTCTTTTTTTCATGTTTATCATGACATAATCTATTAAAAAATCCATTTCTGCCACTGGAATAAATGAGACATCATTTTGCACCCTAGCTTTCTAACTATTATTATTTGCATATAAATTTACCGTTTTCAAATATAATACAATACTTTGAATATTTATCTTATTAAATATGTACAGTACCTAATATGTTCCACTTTAATAACAATAATATATTATTCTCAAAATATTATGTTCATGTGTCAACTTTAGATCTAGTTAAGCGCGTGATTCATCTTCAATGCAATTTCTCGATATCTAGAATTGAGTTACATTTTAGTGTGCATATATACAAAGCAAATGGGTGGTTTACAAAATGACTATGTAATGAAAACTATTAAATTAGTACGATGACACCACTAAATGCAATCAAAATGCACATATAAGATGATTGCAAATTTAGTTGAGAGCGTAGCAACTCTATATTCTTGTGAGCTGCTTTCGCAAGTCAAATTTCATTATCAAATGCGCTTTGTTGTCACTGAACTAATACACAAAGGTAAATACATTTATTATAATGAACTGTTTCCTTGGCAGTTTTCTCTGAAAGGTGCGGATACAATTTGTTCTTTCAGCATCTAAGATGAAATAATGAAAATGAAGTGCTTCATCATTTCATTAATTTCTTATATTTTGAAATAATTTGCGTTGTCAGATATTATTAAAATATTAATAAATATAAATAAATATATCATCACGCCTTCTACCCATTCTGGGTGTGGCACTCTGCTAAAGCAGATCTCGGTAAGTGATATATTTTGCGCGTGAAGTGCGGTTACCAGTCGTCAAATCACGGCCCCCAAACATGTTAGTGGTGGAGGAGCCACAGCGATAGCTTTTTCAAATTATGAAAATTTGTCGCCTGTGGGAATCGAACCAGGGACCTCAGGATCCACAGGCCGACTTCATACCACTGAGCTAGCCATCCCATATTAAAATATAGATACCTAATAAATAGGTATGTTGGCGAAATTAAGAGTGAGAGATTGCCTGAATAAAATAAATAGAGGAATATTATGCAAGGTTTGAACGAAAAGTTCCGATTGAATGAAACATAAGAACTTGTATGAAAGAAATTGTGTAATGTGGATGCAGCGATTGCACGATAAATAAATAAATATTCAATTAATTTTTCAAAGATTCTTGCTACCACATTTATTGGGAAGTATAGTGTAGTATGATGTTATGTTCGAGTATGTACATAGTGATTCGTGGGGTAATATAACATGTGCATTGAATAGTCGTAGAAACGAATTATCATATCGTTTTGTTATTTCAAAGCGAGAAATCTCTATTTACAAAGATATTTCAAATAATTAGTTGTATGTCACTACTTAAATGTTTAAAATATTGTTTCCTATCTAGTGTAACATAAACAGAACTTAAGAAATGTTTTTTTGCAAAAACGAATAACCGTTTAGACCAATATTCTAGCACCATCATCGTCACCTTCGACCTCTTTCCAAATCACAACCTTGAGCTCTTTGCTTGACAGCATTCAGCGTTCAATGGTAGAGCGCCACGCCACGTCTTTGCTGACGCCGTGGGTGATGGGCTTTGCGCAATTAGCGCAGCATTAACTGAGGCGATACCATCTCGACGAAGCGTCGCGACGACCGACGGCCGATAATTAGACGGACTTGGTTCCGGATGGCGAAGCTGAGACAACCTTCGACCGGGTTTTCATAAGAAGTGGAAGAAATTCCGCAGATTTTTAAATTTTTCAGCAAGTGCTTTTGAAAATTTGCAAAGAAAAGTAAATATTTCCTTATTTGTTACTCTGTACAAAAAGAAATTAATAGAAGGTACAGTACAATAAACCTACAGATTGTAGTACCATTTGAATTAGTTGGAAGTACCTAGTTATAAAAGTAATGTACCAAACTCCCACCAAATTATATTAACGGACAATTTTTGATGTGCTATTTTTTGTTTATTGGTTACTTTGATAGGAGATTAAAATATCTGCTCCAAAAACAAAAAATATTACTAACTAATAACAATATTAATAAACACTGTGGTATTGTGTCGGCCTGTAGATCCTAAGAACTCTGGTCCGATCCCCACAGCCGACAAACATTTTCACCAATTTAAAAAAAATTACCCCTGTAGCTCCCCCACCACTAACATCTTTGGGGGCCGTGATTTGACGACTGGTAACCGCACTTCACGCGCATAAATATATCACTTACCGAGATCTGCTTCGGCAGAGTGCCACATCCAGTAATTTGTAAAAGGCGTGATGATATATTTATTTTTATTTACAAATAGTATATTACGTACCATGAATTGTAAGAGACAGTTTTTGGGTCAAGAATGTAGTTTGGGAAATCGAGGTCCGAAGGATCGAAATTTCCTAAACATTCGCGACCTAAAAAAACATTTACAGTTCAAGGTTAGTTAGCTATTTTTTACAATACTTGCACAAATAGAAGGAAAAGAAAAATAGGTTTCAAAATTGACAGCTGTCAAATTATAGTCAAGATAAACAGGACCTTGATATGTAATATTTACTTACAGTTCACGGTGGACAGTAAGTAAATATTAAAGTCTTGATATAACCACGGAAACCATTATGCAATAAAAGTTGCACTTACAGTGTTTAAATTTTGTCATTAATAGGTAACTTATAGTACAAGTATTGTAAAAAGATATATAAATTACATTTTCCCTTTTTTCCGAATCTAGTTATGTACAATGTACTAAATAACTGAAACATTCCATCAATATGGCGAAATGTTATTAATAGTTCATTCGCGAACAACATATTTAGTTTGAAAAACAAATACAAATGAAAATATCAGAGTTAGTGACAAACAAATGAACCAGGGGAATCTCAACTGACAGATGACAAAATGAATTCATTGGAATGAAATGTTACTGCGCCATGCATATTCCATTTTAATAATTCAAATAACCGCGTCAACATATTCTCAACACAGGAAGGAGATGCATTTGTGGTCAAGATGAGATGTTATCTTCTGAAAATTTAATTAAAACTAAATAGGGTCTTTTTGTACACATTTCATAATCCTGCATGAAGATATGTTATTTTAGTAAAGCAATAAATATTTCGTAATATTAATTCTAAATTATTAATTGTCTTGTAGTTGCATTAAAAAATAAAAATAAATTAATGAATTTATTATGTGGAACAATTTATGCAGCTGGCAAATATTCGCCATTTTTCATTTATCTGAGTACTGATTTTTTTAAAATTCTACAAGATGACTGAAAAAATAGGGAAAGATAGTTTTTTTAATTATTTCTAATTTTAGACCTATAAATTATAAAGTTGTATACAAATATAAATGATACCTTTTGGTGAATAATGTTCCTAAATCTCACTTTCAGTTTCGCAGAAACAGATTCAGTCATATTATTTGATATACAATGATATTTTTTTTTCTTAAATGTTTTAAATTAGCTATACAATGGTACCAAATATATAAACTTTTAATAAAAAATTAACTCGGTTATTAATTTTGCCAATTTTTATATCTTCTATACCTATTATCAGTGTTAGAATTTTTTTTAGAGAAAACGGTCTGATAAGAAAAATAAATAAATATATCATAACGCCTTTTACTCATTACTTACATTCAAAAAGAATTACTACTATGTAATAGATGAATCTATGGGCGCCCACGGGGAGAGGGCAATACGGGGCGCGTGCCTTCTTTGGCTTTTCACAAACATTCAAATTTTTATCCAAAATACTTAATTGTTTATGTTTTATAACTCTTGGCCTTCTATAAATAAATAAATAAATAAATAAATATATCATCACGCCTTCTACCCATTACTGGGTGTGACACACTGCCGAAGCAGATCTCGGTAAGTGATATATTTATGCGCATGAAGTGCGGTTACCAGCCGTCAAATCACAGTCTGAAATTGGCCTAAAATCGAAAAAAACGCAAGGCAATTTGCAAAAATGAAATAACTACGAATTTGCTACAAATTTGCTTACAAGTCAATACGAACACGACAAAGTCAAGGCCATTGAGCACATCTTCATACCTTGTGTCAAACAGTTGATGCGATATTGTCTGTTTATGTCAAACTTAAAATTTAAGTTTCGTTGTTACAAACGACCATTAATAATTTAAATATCATGAAATTACTTTGGATTTAAGTTTTGTTTTCATTTTAAACAAATAACGGCTGTTCAATAAGTCTTGTCGTCCTGGGTCCTGGGTTTAACCTTAAATGTTATAATTTATTTGACATAAATTAAAGTAAAACAATTATTTATTTTTTAATTGTCTTACGATAAAATGTCTACGCAGGAACAAAAACATTTATAGTGAAGTCTTATTTTCACAATGAAATCGTAATTGCACTTTCCTCATTTTAAATGACGTTTGACGTTTTATTTAAGGTTAAATTGTATGAATAAAGTACAGACATATGTTTCACAACCTATAGCCACCCAGGACGACAAGACTTATTAAACACATTATATGTTATTTAAGTAACGTCAGAATTTGTCAAAATGGCTACTATAAAATTCAAATTTATTGATTACGGATTCGCTGAGATAGAAACTATTATAGTCTGTAACTGAATTTATTTTTAGTTATGAATATTTATTCTTCAGTTCGCCGAGTAGCAATTTCAATGAAGGGGGAAGCGAGAGGAGCGGATACTGTAACCGGAATTGATGAACGAGAAACCCGGAGTAATCCCAGAACGGATTTGAACGCGAGTCTCTCCGAAACAAATGCGGAATTTCATTATCTGTTTCCATAAATTAGTATATCTTGATTAATGTTGGCAATATATTTATTTAACACACTCGCAGTAAAATGTCTTGCTGAATTTTATGCACGCCATTTGACAGCCCGTAAAATATAAATAAAGATAATGAAAATTTAATAAATTATACGCGATTTCTAATGAATTATTAAACAGATCGAAAATATATCTACACAAAATTACACAATCATGAAAGAATAACAAACTGGGAAGTTGAATCTTGTTTCCGTTCACTTGGTTACTTCCGGATTTCTCCAGAGGCGTGCGGAGGTTTTCTCCTGGGATTCAACACTCGACTGACGCACTGGTCATTTTTATTTTCTTCCCTAAATCACGTTTTTGGTGCTGCACATGGTCTAACATCATTCTTTCATATTTGCTATAAACCACGATATAAAACAACTGAAGAACTTGAACTTCGTACTATTATTTGTCAAGTACGAGAAAAATCCGTGTAGTAGAACTTTGATCTTTAGGACTCTTGGCGCCCTGTGCGAAATTTTTTGGGAACGACCCTTATTTTTAAATATTTCATTTTGTAATATAAAAATCAAATAGCTATACTAAAAACGTTATAAACAACGACTGAAGTCATCTATAGTCATAATGAAATATAAAAAGTTGTCATTATCTTATTGATCTTTTACAGATAATAAAAGAAATAATTTAAGGACACAATGGCCTAATGGTAATTGTACAAAAAAATTGTTAAAAACCTGTGGATAATACCCACTGTATCCTAGGTTGTTGATTTGTAACGAATTAATGCAACCCATGTCACTTTACATGAGATGGCTAGCTCAGTGGTGTGAAGTCGGCCTGTGGATCCTAAGAACCCCAGTTCGATTCCCACAGGCGACAAACAATTTTCATAATTTCAAAAGCTACCCCTGTGGCTCCTCCACCACTAACATCTTTGTGGGCCGTGATTTGACGACTGGTAACCGCACTTCACGCGCAAAATATATCACTTACCGAGATCTGCTTCGACAGAGTGCAACACCCAGTAATGGGTAGAAGACGTGATGATTATATATTTTTTTTATTTTATGTCACTTTACAAATCTTCAAATAAAAATTGCACGAAAAAGCATGCGAGTGAAAGGTTCTGGATTCATATCCCGGCGAACGCTCATAACTTTTCACAAATTATTTCTATTACAGATAATGATCCATTTGCACAATAGAAATGTGGATATTATTCATCTTGTGATCTTCAGACACGAGAAATTAATTACCGAGAAATGTCAGAAAAAACTCTTAGTAACTTGAGACTTTGCGACGAGACAAAAATGAGTTTATTTTCTACTTTAGTCTCGTGGCATCACTACCATAACTATAAACGAAAAATGAAGAAGAATTTGTTTCTAAAAGAAGATCGATAATAAAGAATATGTCATTATTATTGTATTAAATTTTTGATGGTTAATAAGTCATGTGTTCGATGTGAGCAGGATGCTTTTAACAAGATATAAAATCCCACAATGGAGCAATATGTTTTTTATGTAACAATATTTCGGGTCATTTTTCTCGTGAGCGCTATAAAGCATTTTATAATCTAGGATATTGTGGGCAGCTTTTTGTCCGTAGGTCTCAGTGCAAAACTTCATTGCGGATATGAAACTAACCCGATTCGATGTGAAGTTGTCGTGGTTCGTGGAATTCAGGATCTGCTTGCTGTAGTTTTTTAATAAAGAAACTGCATTTGACAACGAGCTTTTCATTTCAAGTTTTTTAATTTAAACTATAGAGATCCGCACACAACGAAAAATTGAGTTGAACCGGGAAATATAGTTGCTGATTGTGGAACCGGTAATGGAGTTTTACCGGTGAGTAAGAATGTACAGGATGGTTCCGTGAGTGCAGGTGAACTTTATAATTACGTTGAAAATTCTGGCCACTTTTGCAACGAGCTCATTGTGAACATTCTCTTAATTCGAATTTGAAAGTTTATATGAGTACACTTATTTATTGGAACAATTTCCGTATACTGGAGAGGAAATATTCATTATACAAAGTAGCAACAACGTTTAGAAACTAAAGTTTTCGGAGTGAAACAATTCAAAGTAGTTACCCACTAGATTTCATTATAATAATCCAATTATCTTGCACATTAAATGCACATGCTATTTCGCATTTTAAACACTACGCATGGATAATCGCAAACAAACAGATAAACTTGGATTAAATGAAACAGTAACATTTTTTGTTTTTACTTTCTTATACGCAGTATAAGGAAGTATTGGTATCGTGAAAAAAATCGTTCACGAGATTTTCGCGGAAATACGTGTTTTGAGGTCCACTGAATCCGTTTTGATCATTTTCTCAATGATGTCTGTGTGTGTGTGTGTGTGTGTGTGGATGTGTGTCCGGTCGTGCAATATCTCATGAACGAGATAAGATTTGTTAACGAAACTTGGTAATTATAAGTTTCATGAAAATACGAACAGCTGAGTTGATTTTGAATGAAATTGAAGAGCCGGAAGCGGAAGTTTACCGGACACACAAAACAATAAATTCCATTTATTTAAAAAATGGAATCAGTTACGAAAAAATGTTTCAAATAAAAAATGTTATTAGCTATTTTCCTGTATATGCGTCTAATTTTGAGAAAAACTAATTTTTATATTTAATAATATATTTCAATAATCATAGTAGCATTAGAAACAAAAAACATAAATTTTAATTTTTGCTTTATCTAGTTATCTATGTCTTCTTACGGAAAGAAACTAAATTATATGTTTAATAACATATATTCTAAATATTATATATGCTGTGTATAAGAAAGTCGTGTGGTGCCCACACCAGATTTTTTTATATAGGTATCATTAGTTTCAATCATTTTGTCCGCAGTGCGAGATGGCCCGAATCTATACCATTTTTTAAAGTATAATAATACAAGCATTAAAAATAATTATTATTTTCCTTACTTTTCGAAATTATTATCGGTTCATTTGTTGTAAGTAAAAATATTTTGAATCATTTTGAAAATCGTAAAATTTGTGAAAACAGATAAATATATAAAATAAATAAAAAATATATATATATCATCACGCCTTTTACCCATTAATGGGTGTGGCATTCTGCCGTGGCAGATCTTGGTAAGTGAGCCACAGGGGTAATTTTAAGTTGGTGAAAATGTTATGTCGGCTGTGTGGATCGAACCATGGTTCTTAGGATCCACAGGTCGACTCGGATACCACTGAGTCATTACAGATAAATAAATAAAAATAAATATATCATTACGTCTTCTACCCATTACTGGATGTCACAGTGATAAATTTTGCGCGTGAAGTGTAGTTACCAACTGTTAAATGATGACCCCCAAAGATGTTAGTGGAGAAGGAGCCACAGAGGTAGTTTTAATGTGATAATAATTATTTGTCGGCTGCGGAAATCGAATCCGGGTTTTCAAGCCATCACGAGACCACTAAGTCACATACTCTGTGAAGAACAGAATTCATACTACAGTCTTCAGGACTCATATTTGAGTGTTAAAAATGACGTTTAAGCATTACTCAATTATCTTTTCAAAAGTTATTCAATATTTTGGGTTTGATTTTAACAAAAATGACATTTAAGCTAAAGTTATTAAAAATCAGCCTACTTTGGTATCACATTAATCGAGAGTAAACCGACGATTGAAAAACTGGCCCTAAAACTGAAATATCAGAAATAATATATAAGCGACGGTGAATTGTTTTTCTTTTTTAAAAATTTGTTCAAATTATGTAAACGTGTGTTTGGGAAAGTATAGATTTTTCTTAATAAATAATTAACTTAGCAGAAAAAAAAATGGTAGTTTGTAAGTAATTTACGAGTATCTAATTAAATTGCTCCTCACAAGGAAGCTTGTTTAAAACAAAATAATCCATCAAAACAACGTTATAATGCAGCGCCAACTCCAAGACAAGCATTATAAATATTATACGTGACGTCATATTTCACACCTTCGATCACAGACAGGTAAGGATAACCCAGTCGCATGCGCAACGAAGACACCCGAGGACACACGTTTCGACCCGAACAGGAGTAGGATTATGGTCATATGCACCCGTCGCACGTTTTACTGACCCTTCCAACAAGGGGTGGGGATGTGCTACGTGCACCATACAGGGCGGAAAGCTCGCGATCAACCTGGCTGTGATATTACGTTGTGTTTTTGTTTTTGCTGTACATATAAAACAACGCCGACTAAAATTATAAATTCTTCTAGCGAAATGGCGGAATCGTTGAGATGTATCTTTTGTAATCTCTTATTTGCTGTTCCATTATTGGCTAGCAAACTAAGATTGCTTTTGTTATAAATAGAATTACTTAAGAATTCATGGCGATGCAGCTATTGCATGAAATAGGATTCCTTTGAATGTTTTATTCTGTTTTTTAATTTGATAGCAAATACTTTTAGATATAATTGGAATAAGGTTGACAACTTTGAACTATTGTTCATCCAAGGATTCATCAACAAAAATAAAAAAATCTGGTGTGGTCACCACACGACTTTCTTATACACAGCATATTTAATATTCAGAATATATAATATGTAATTTAGATTTTCAGTAATTCAGCATTTATCTGTTTGAAACATATAAAATATCAAATTTGTTTACGTATAATTTTTTTGGTAATGTTGACTACTTTATGTCTAACTTTACTAATGAGGCATATACAGAATGTTCGTTTTTCGAGCCTAACCCTTAGTATCTCAAGAACCGTGAGATACGAAGTCGATTAAAGTGAGGCAAAGTTGCCAAATTAGTTGACCATTTTAATGATGTATTTGCTTTTCCGAAAAAAGACATAGATAACTAGATAAAGCGAAAATTAAAATCTATGTTTTTTGTTTCTATTGCTACTATGATTATTGAAATATATTATTAAATATAAAAATTAGGTTTCTCAAAATTAGACGCATATACAGAAAAATTGAAAATAACATTTTATGTTGCCAACATCTTTTATCTAAAACTTTTTTTCGTAACTGATTCCATTTTTGAAATAAATGGAATTTATTGTTTTGTGTGTCCAGTAAACTTTCTCTTCCGGTTTTTCAATTTCATTCAAAATCAACGTATTTTCATGAAACTTATAATTACCAAGTTTCGTTCACAAATCTTATCTCGTTCATGAGATATGGCACACTCGGACACACATCCATCCATCCATCCACACATACACACACACACACACACAGACATCATTGAGAAAATGATCAAAATGGATTCAGTGGACCTCAAAACACGTATTTCCGCGAAAATCTCGTTAACGATTTTTTTCACGATTCCAATACTTCCTTATACTGCGTATAAGAAAGTAAAAAAACCTAGTCCGTAAATTTCATATTATTTTTTATCGGCAATTTTCAATAAATTTTTATTCATTAGCCTCAATTCTCTTGCGAAATTCCCAAAAAAGATACACATATTTACTTCCCTTTAATTAAATTCAGTGACTGCTATATTGATCATTAGTAAGTGAAAAATAAAATAAATATATCATCACGCCTTCTACTCATTATTGGAAGTGGCACTCTGCCGAAGCAGATCTCGGTAAGAGATATATTTTTGCGCGTGAAGTGCGGTTACCAGCCGTCGAATCACGGCCCCCAAAGGTGTTAGTGAAGAGGGAGCCACAGAAGTAGTATTAATGTGGTGAAAATGTTTGTCGACAGTGGGAATCGAACCAGGGTTCTCAGGATCCACAGGTCGACATGATAACCACTGTGCCACCTACTCCATAAAAAAAATGATAAGCTTTAAAAATAAAATGAATCTTCCTATATAGGATGTAATAGGAAATGTTAGCCATAGGCGTTTATAGGTAAACTGTTTTTTTCGTGCGCATTGTTTTTTACATTATTTCAGACTGAAAAGCTTTGAATAAAAGTTATAGAGCTTAAACAATATTAGCAAGGGAATTAAAATAAAATAGCAAACAAATGTGTAACGTTTTTCTGCCCAATATTTTGACAATAATAAAGCCCGGTTGTATAAACCGTTGTCAGTTAAATAAGTTGTTAACTACGCGAAAAAAATTAAAATTAAAATATAAAATAAATATATCATAACGCCTTTTACCCATTACTGGGTGTGGCATTCTGCCGAAGCAGATCTCGGTAAGTGATATATTTATGCGCGTGATGTGCGGTTACCAACCGTCAAATCACGGCCCCCATATATGTTAGTGGTGGAGGAGCCACAGGGGTAATTTTAAATTGGTGAAAATGTTTTGTCGAAAAAAATTAATTAGAATAAAAAATGCATCTACGAAATGTCAAAGTTTTTGACAGTTCAATATTTGAAAATGTGATAATTTTTATAGTAATAATTATTTGTTATAAATATTGTTTTACCATTGTCATTTAACTAACAAAAATAAAATAAATATATCATCACACCTTATTATTACTGAGTGTAGTACTCTGCCGTGCCAGACTGTTACCCACCGTCAAATTACAGCCCTCAAAGATGTTACTGGAGGGGGAGCCACAGGAGCAAGGTTAATGTGGTGAAAATTGTTTGTCAGTCAATCGAATTCGAGTTCTCAAATCCACAGATCGATGCGAAATGACTGAGCACTTTAATGTTGATATTAATTAATTATATTTTGGCCATTGTTAACTTGCAACATACTGTTAACTTGCAACATACTGTTAGCTTACAACACCGATAACATAGCATTGTTTAAAAGTTAAATTTTTGATCTAATTGTGAATTTTACATTATTTTCAAACCTTTATTAAAAGCCACCCCATGGGGTGGCTAGTTCAATGGTATGAAGTCGGCCTGTGGATCCTGAGAACCCTGGTTCGATTTCCACAGGCGACAAACAATTTTCAAAATTTCAAAAACTACCCTTGTGGCTCCTCCACCACAAACATCTTTGGGGGCCGTGATTTGACGACTGGTAACCGCACTTCACGCGTAAAATATATCACTTACCGAGATCTGCTTCGGCAGAGTGCCACACCCAGTAATGGGTAGAAGGCGTGATGATATATTTATATGATATATTTATATTTATTAAAAGTGAAAAATTATTCGTATGAAGAAAAATTACAGACATAATTAAATAATATTATTTAGAAGAAATAAAAATAAAATATTTGAAATGAAAAAAATACACATTTCTTTGTCATTTAGTTTTTATTTCATGGCTAGCAACATTAAATTGTAATTTTATAAATTTTCTAATTTAATTTCTGCACTTACAAACCATAGTACATGCAAAAGCTCTAAAACTTTTATTTGAAGCATTTTTATCTAAAATAATTTGAGAAGCAATGCGCACAAACAAAATTATTTTTCTAATTATACAACTATGCCCGCAGGATAAGCTGTAGGTATCGAAAATATAAAGATTATTAAAATTTATAATTCGTACGATAGATATATTGATCATTTTATTCAATTAACAATGCATAATAATTGTATAAAAATGAGTAAAAAACGCGGAACTCAAACAAAAGATGATGAATTTATACGAGTAGTCTCCAAGCCTAAAGTATCTAGTGACAGGCCTAATTTAGAGTTGACAAAATAATAGAACCATTTCCGTTCAATAATTTGAAATAAAATCATTTAATTTGTATCACACAAAATTAAAACAAAAAAGTAGATCGTGAAACAATATTGTACAAATTTTTAAAATAGTTAAACATATATAATTCAATAAAAAATTTAGAACGATATTATTATCTGTATATTAAATATTTTAAATGATATTTTTACATCAAATAAACTTCCACATGCAATATTTAAAACGCTGAAAAAATTTCAAATATGAATCATATTAAATTTAAAAGTACCACAACTATTTATACAATTTCAATTTTAATTTCAATTCGTCGCTCAACATTAAGTTTATATTCGTTTATTTACAAATAAAAAACTATTGACAATATGTGACAATTATAATCATAAATAAACAGATTAAAATGGTAATTTTCAAAGAACAATGTATGTGTTACTGCCAAACGCTTTATTGATACTTGTATTATATTAATAGCTGTTAATGTGACTATTGTTAGATTGTTTTGATCTAGTAAAGCACATGCATGATCTACCTAATTGTTTTTGTTTAATTGATGTACAGAATCCGCCTGTAAGTTATATCCATGTGTAGTCCACGTCGATTAACAATTGCTTTGATAATTTGATATAATCGATTAGTTGATTTAGTAAACAGTATTGAATTTCATTAGAGGTAAGAACAATTAATACGTAGGTACACATTTAGCTTACAAATTTATATTTTATACATGAATGTACGTAAGATAAATAAAACCATCGTATTTTTACTATCAACTAATTATCTGTCATCTCAAATTGCTTGTCAAAAAATACGACATTTTTACATATACGTGATGTTTGTATTTTTTCACACGTAAAAAAATGACTATATTACCTTGACAAGCACCCATCTGTGAAAAAAATTGTTTTTCACTGGTTTGATAAACGTTTTTTTACGGTTTTGAAAATCGATTCTTTTTTTGACAGTTGCAGAAAAAAGGTTTTCTGTATTTTGTGGACGAAATTTGTGTCTTTCGAATGAAAAAAGTGATATTCTCACACGCTACATAAAAACACTTATTTCGCGCACTTTATACAAAAATAAAATAAATATATCATCACGCCTTCTACCCATTACTGGGTGTGGCACTCTGCCGTAGCAGATCTTGGTAAGTGATATTTTTATGCGCGTGAAGTGCAGTTACGAATCGTCAAATGACGGCCTCCAAAGATGTTAATGGTGGAGGAGCCACAGGAGTAGTTTTTGAAATTATGAAAATTGTTTGTCGCCTGTGGGAATCGAACCAGGGTCCTCAGGATCCACAGGCCGACTTCATACCACTGAGCTAGCCACCCCATTATACAAAAATTCACATACGGATAGAGATTTGAAACGAACGACAGATCAGTGATAATTATTGCCAAAAATGTAACATGCTAACGTATACCAGTATTGCTAACCTCAAAAACAGAAATTATACTATTATATTTCCTAATAAATGAAGAAATGATTAAAAATTACTTAAGCTACATTCTTTTTACACGATCAGATTTACTTTAAAATCTAAACCAAAAAACCAAACAAATATTTTATTTAAAAATATGACTCCACTTCACATAAACATCAAAATCCTTTTTACAATCCTGCATCAGTCAGAAAAGCAACACTCCACCTGGATTTCACTGATGCACCTACACACACCTATCTTTTCTCTCTCACTCATACAAACAGTCAACTATGGCGTTGGCGCAACATCACGTGACGATATAGCGGAGAGTGCGTGTCCCATGTTCCGGATCGGCGCTAATCGCCACCGCAGACTGGAGTCCGGAGCGACGCTGCAGAGCCTGGACTCGGTGGTGGTGTGTGGACAGCGAGAGAGATGACACATGCGGAGACAAGGATCCGATGAGGGTTTTTTTTTTAATGGAGGACGAAGTGTTACTATTATCCAGTTTTAATCGGTATTATGTCCGGAATACGTTGGTGTTGTAATAAATGTAATATTTGTGAAAAATGTTTTAATTTGTTATTTATTGTTCTAGTTTATTTTATTATAAAATATCGATATTTCAGTGCGTTACACCTACGCTGTCGTTATCCTTTCTGTAAATTTCCATTCAATTATTTTGTATACAACTGGAACTGATCTATGTGATAACGCGAGTTAAGCAACGTTGCGCGCGGGTAGTACTTGGATGGGTGACCGTCCGGAGAAACCCTCGTTGCTGTTGACTCTAAGACCTAAAACGCATGATCAAGGCGTAATGGCGGCATATGACCATAGCAGTTGGTCCGCCAGGAAGCCAGAAAAGAAAATTGCAAAATAAAACTTAAATAAAATATAAATAAATATAACATCTCGCCTTTTACCCATTATTGGATGTGGAATTCTGCCGAAGCAGATCTCGTGATATATTTATGCGCGTGAAGTGCAGTTACCAGCCGTCAAATAACAGTCCCCAAACATGTTATCAGAATCACGAAATAAACCATCAATCACACCCAACCATTCACTCCTATACATCTTTTTCATTAAAATTTCATTCGACGTACATTTAACATTTTCAAAATATCTCCAATTACTTACACTCCTCTAACAACGAATCTTACAAGATAAGAAAGAAAAGAAGCCATAATCTGCACATATTTATGAAACCATCCAAGGCCCCCCCACTCTAGGTACGCCACTGAATTCATAAAATAAATGGTTTGAATTTGAATAGGTTAAATTAAAAAAGTAAGTGTGATAGCTTTCGTCAACTGTAGTTAGTTATAGCTAAATAGTTAGCATGTTCGTTATCCAAAAATCCGCAAAGAAATAAGAAATATTTTATGTAGTAATAAAACAAACATAATAATGTATATTTGTCCTATATTCAGCAAAATATACAAAATTTCGAACGGAAAACAAGCCTAGGCATATAATTACATGGTAAAACAGTATTTACTCATTCGCGGCCTTTCAAATTATTTTAAATATAAAGGATTCAAAGAAATATGTAGAAGATTTAAAATCAAAGCACATTTCTTATTTTACTTGCTGACCTTTTAAAATTGAATTTGAAATATCAGAATTTGTTGTTTCTTCTGAAGATAGTCTAAACTGAAGCATTTTGTCTAAAACAATTCATCATCACAACTTTTACCCATTCTGGGTGTAGCACTCTGCCGTGACAGATCTCGGTAAGTGATATATTTATGCGCGTGAAGTGCGGTTACCAGCCTGTAAATTCCAGCCCCCAAAGATGATAGTGAAGTGGAAGCCACGGGGTAATTTTAATGTGGTGAAAATTGTTTGTCGACTGTGGGAATTGAACCGAGGTTCTCAAATCTACAGGTCGACTCAATACCACTGAGCCACCAGCTCCATATGTTTCATGTTTCATATCTAGTAAATAACTATTTCCTGAAAGATTTCTATTATACGATAAATATTTTACTGTGTTTCGCTCTATTATTACGGTAAAAGAAAAGTGTTAGCCCCTTTATTGAGTTCTAAAATACTCTACTAAATCTATAGTTTATATGTGTATAAATAATGTAAATATATAGAATGTCAATTCTATAAAATAAAATGATTCGTTTCACCTGTTACCGTGTGTCAATACGTCATAAAGTTCACGCTTCCAAACAGTTGAAATTAAACAAAATTATATACTCGTAATTCATACAACACATTGTAGTTAATTGTTATAATTAAATTAAAATACTAATTTCCTAAATTCGTCGACGTGTAAAAATAATTAACATGGTTTAATAAATCCCATCTTCAATAGGAGATGAATAAATTTAGGAAACATTTTATGTTGAAAGTTCTAGTGAATATTTTCCAACGTTACTTTTCGCAGCCCACTTGGTTTCTCATTTAACGAACATACGTTTTTATAATTAATGGATGTAATACTCGGGAACGCAACAAAAAATTCATGAAAATCTTTTAATCGTGTTTGTTTTTCAACTCGTATTTTCTGTTCTCAAATTAATTTGATGCTCTTATTGGATTTTCGTCTGATAGTTTTAACTAATTGGATTAGAAAATCAATGGTGCCTGCAAAATAGGTTAGTTTCGAAGCGTAGAAAATTGCCATTTAATTCAGCTTGTTTGTAAATGAATACCTTCAGTTCAGTTTATTAATAGTTTTCGTGAAATTAGCGGCATGGGAATAGATGCCTCTTCCGCATGTCGTTTTCAATCAAATAAGAAATTATTTCATTAATGACAAAAGTAATTCGTAAATGAGTTTCTTGTTGCCTTGTAATTTAGAGTTTTCAATAATGTAAACACAGTTTCAGTTCAGTAATGGTTTGTTCTGTGTCCAATTTCAAACAGTTTTCAAAGTAATTTGAAATTCTGTTTACCTTAAAAAAGATTAATTGAACCTTTCGCCTACAAGAAAAATCACCATCTTACTTTGAATTTTGGTCTTACAAACACGCACAGGAGGAAATTATTTCGTATAAAATTATACTGAAAGTACATCAAAGCGTCAAAGCTGCATATTCAGATATTTTAAATTTTATCTACTGATTAGGCTGCATTATTAATGGTCATTTTCACAAAAAAAAATGAAATTTTAAACCTAGTTTAAATAAATGCAGATCTAATGGTTGACAGAAATATCAATTATTCCATAGTGACTTTGATTTGATTTTGTTAATGTAAACTAAGCCTAAAATTTAAATAAATAAGAATAAATAGGAAAACAAAAATTTCCATCACTTGTCACAAATTCCACAAAAATTTACAGCACGTTTGAATCAACTTATCAGATCATCAACAAACGGCTGGTCAGTTCAGCTTTAACCATAGACGCGTTTCGTCCTTTAGGGACTCATTGTGGAATTTGTGACAAGTGATGGAAATTTTTTTTTCTATTTTTTCTTATTTATTAAGTCCACATCACAATTGACATTTTGTCTTTGTATTATCTAAAATTTAAGTTTTGTTGCCGAACGTAGTCATTAGTATTTTCTATGTTCTATCAACGACGCCTATAATTCCGAAATCTCTGAGTGTGCTAAAATAGCAGTAATTCACAAATTCGAATAATTTGAATGATTATAATTAGAATAAAATTACCCCTACGGCTCCCCCGCCACTAATATCTTTAGGGGCCGTAATTAGATGGCTTGTATCACTTACCGAAATCTGCTACGGTAGATTGTCACACCCTGCAGGGTAAAAGGTGGTATGATATATTTATGTATTAACACGCCTTTTACCCATTAGTGGGTGTGTGGTACTCTCCATAGTAGATCTCGATATAGTTGATAAATTTTGAGCGTTTAGTTCAGTTACAAGCCGTCAAATCACGGTCTTCAAATATCCGGACATTGGGATTTTATAATATCCGGATTTTTTCAATCATGGAAATTCGATGTCCGTTTAATCCAGTATCCGCATAAACACCGGTTAACGGATTCAACAGGAATCCAAAAGAAATTTGAATCCGACTAAAACCTGTATCCGATTATAGCCGCTATCCGGCCATTTTATTCAAATCTGATCAATCTGACAAACTGATATTTTATCACCAAAATGTGAAATTATCATGTGTGTATTTTAGTTTTTCTTTTATTTTTCATATTTTTAATATTATAATTTAATATTTAAATCAAGAATGAACTCAGTCCGTCATATTTTATATTTTAATAAATCATTTTGTATCGTTATTCTTGGAATCTTGTCCTTCAAATACATATTTAGCAATATTTAACGTGTTATTTAATTGTTTATCTAAACTAGATACTACGATTATCGATTTATCTAAATATTGGAATATTCAGTATCCGGTTTCTACGAATACTAGATTATTTGGTAAACTATTACTCCCGAGGTTTATTAGGATTCTGATTTCCGGATGTGTTTTGCAGATATCGGTTTCTCCGGATTCCGTTTTAGTGGATTTCGGCTTCATCAGATACCGAATAGAAATTTTTTTGGATGTTGACAATAATCAACGAATAAAAAATTTAATAAATTATATAAAACAATTTATTTTTAATATGTCTACTTGGTAAGAAAGAATAAAACAAATACTAATATAATTTCGGTAAAGAAAATATATACATTTTGTTTTTTTTTTTTTGTAATCAGTGAAGTAGGTACTAGACTTAATTCCTTTCCGGAAGAAACGTTTAAGAAATTGAAAGAGTTATTACAAAAGCGTGCCGGTTGTGTTGACAGATATTCCAAGTCATGAATAATATTGTTGCATGCTCGAAGACAATTTGAAACATGGGCTGCTTCAGAATTTTCACTTGGGTTGTGGAACGTATGGATCGTGTAGCTTGTCAGTCAATATGACGGATATTTACGAGAAAATCTAGGAAGTGTATTACGAATCATTATTTTTTTGACTTAATCATAAGTATTATAGACACGGAATTGAAAATAGTTACTTCATTAATTGAACACTATGAGAAATGATACTGACTGAGAATTTACCTGTCAAATAAAATAATAGTTATTTATGTATAGTTCCACAAGAGTATGAATGTTGACGTTTAGATTATTATTAAATGGTTGTGGTTTTTGTCATATAAAAGTTAGAAGACAAAACATCGACTTGACAATAATGGTTCATTATACTTTTGTTTGAGGGTTGGTTATAAATAGTTATTTATATATCAAGGGTGAAAATGGGCGTTTCTGGCCCGCGGCATGATTATTAGCAAAGCGCCGAGGGCTAATAACATGCTCAGTGACAGAAACGCTAATTTCATCCGTGGTACATATAATATTTTTTGCACAACAAAATAACATTTAATTATATGATCAAAAGATTAAAATACGTAAATCGGTTAAATGTCAAAATGACATTTTGCAGAATCAAGTATTCACAAAAACAAAAAAATGTCATTTTATTTATGTATTCATAGAAACAAGTGTTTAAGCCCGCTTTTTAGGGCCTGATTGTGCATAAAGGACATTTATGTCAAAGAAACACATATATAATTATCAAATTATGATAGAACCGTGTATAACTATTTATTACGGTTAAGTGATAGCAAATAAGAAAAAAAACAGTGCCCCAGTGGATCCTACTAGAAACTGCAGATCCCTCCTGCATTGTAACTGAGATCTATATTCCCTTTTTCATCATAGCAAATAAATTTACAAAAGATAGTAAGTCACAATGCCAATGATATATGTCAGTTTTTCTGTTTTGCGGCTGTGAATCCTAAAATAGAATTTCATTAAATCAATGAATATTTTTTCAATACGTTCCGGATTAACAAAAGGTCGAGTTTGGCGAAAAGTAGTCGAGAATTTTCTGTTTATTAAGCAGTTTTATGCCTCAATAAAGACATTTTTATAGCGTGTATAACAGGGCCAATTTTTTCGGGAAGTTATTAAATGATAAAATACAAAAACAATGTTTCGACCTCATAACGACTTACATTATTTACTCTAGAATCAAGTGTCAAATGCAAGCAATGGGCGAATAAATCAAGAAACTGTCTGATAGTGAAACAACCATTTTACTGTCGTACGACTGATAGATAAAATGAAAACGAGGCACGCAAGCTGTTTGAAAAATTACGCCTATTTCACTAAATCTCGGGTTGCTACACACTTCATGCTTGAAAATGAACATTAATATTTCATCGTCTCTTTGCCCTACTACAAAAATCCGATAATTAACACAAGTCACAACAAGAGCTATAAAAATAATAACAATAATTATAGGCATGAAAGTTCTAGGACATTTTAATTGGACAAAACATAATACTCGTATTTAATAGAAATTTACTAAAGCTGAAATGATATTGAAGGCAATAAAAAACTTTGGTTATGACAACCAAGGACGATTAATGTAATAAAGTACTCGGCAACTATATCAACCAAATTTGAACGATTGTCAATTTTAATTGAAAGGTGATTTCAACTCAGGGATTGCAATCATACTCTTTGGAACTACAATGGTTATTTATTATATAGACCAGTAGTTTTCAAAGTGTGGGTCGTGACCCCTCGAAGGGTCGCGTTGACATTGGAGGGGGTTCGTCGGATGTTATTTACAAATTTTAAAATACATGTTTCCAAAGATTCTTTCCGTTGCAAGCTTTTATTAAATATTAAGGATTAATGAAATGGAAAATGTAATATATCCACTATTTATTTAGATGTTTATATTCACGTTTGTTTCTGTTTACGGTTAATTTTAAATAATATGAAATTAGATATGAAATTGGGAGTTTCACCATTTAATTCCTCATATATTTCTACATAATTTTGCATTTTTTTTCCTTCATTATATTTTCATTTTAATCGCCGAAGTCATGATCGCAAAAATATCTGAAAATTTAAATTTTTTGTTTGAATCAGTATAAAACATGATTTTTTTAATATGGTTCTATATAAATCAGACTACGAGAAATCGAATGCTGCATCTTCATATCTTTTTTAGATCTAGAGTTCGGCGATTTTTGTCTTTTTAAAAATCTCAACTTTGAAGACCCATATCTTGAAAACTAAAAGAGGTATTGAAATGCGGTTTGAATGAGTGTATTTCTCGTGCTTTAGTTAACTTATACCGAAATTTTGAAAATATTGAAAACTTTACAAATTTTTTCAAAATTTTCGTTTCTCAATATTTCTAAAAATTAAAAAGAAAATGAAAATTTGTGAACACCAATGAATTCCTCTTGTAAAAGTATATAGGTATGCAAAATTTCAGGCAAAAATTCGGACAGTTAAAGTTTTTATTGCAAAAAACGAAAAATCACTGTTTTTTAATTATTTTTGAAGGGGTACCCCTTAAGATTTTTTCGAAATTAGGCCATTTTTTGTTTTTTTGCTCTAAAAATTGTATCGATGGAGCAAAAGTCCTGAAATTTTACATACATACGTGCTTTCACGAGTGGAATTCACTGGTTTTTACAGATTTTCATTATCTCTTAATTTTTTTGAAATATGGGTAAAAGAATATTTTGAAAAAATAGTAAAATTTTAGAAATTTTCAAAATTTTAGTATAAGTTAATTAGAGCACGAGAAATACACTCGTTCAAGTCGCGTTTCAATATCTCTTTTAGTTTTCGAGATAAGGGCCTTCAAAGTTGAGATTTAAAAAAAAATAAAAAATCGCCATTACTCGAAAACTAAAAAAGATACGAAGATGCGCTCAACGGCATTCAATTTCTCGTAGTCTGATTTATATAGAACCATATTTTATTTATATTTTTCGATTTTTAAAAAATCTAAAAAAATTTATTAACGGAATTTTTTGCGATCATGACTCCGGCGATTAAAAAATATATATTTGAGGATCAAAATATGCATAACTATGCAGAAATATATGTGGAATCGCAAGATGAAATCCTCAATTTCATATCTAGTGTGTATATTATTTTAAATTCAAACTTAATGTGGTACTATCATGGAAGTATTTTCGACAATATTAAACATACTATGAAACAGATTAATCTTTTAAAACAAATTGTAAAATAACAAACTCTGATAACGCATACATAGTTCGTTAGCAACCTCATAGGCCTCTCCAAACAAATTAAATTTTATAGTAAATTGAATATTTTAAACAAACATTTTGCGTTTAGAGCTCGTTGCTTCACAAAGAAACTAATTCCCTCCAACGCAAAGTAAAAATCTATTAACAAATACAACCATGGCAAGGGTGGTTAGCGTAGTAGTTTTCTGTCGCATGATACATTTATAGGAGTAGTCAGAGTGAAGTCCGGACGCACACCGGAAGTTCCATCTGTCTTCCGATTCCGGTGGAGATAATAAACTCATTGCTGCGTCCACTCGTTCTCAGCAGGCTGTCCGGACTCCCGGACAAGCGACAGTTGCGGAGAATGTGGGGCAAGACGCAAAAATTAGGAATTTGTCGCATTTGGAATTTGTCCGAGATTTGAATCGATCTTTTTTGCAAGGTCAGTTTTTATGTTTCAAAAATTATTCCACTGGAGTAAATTTTTTTCTGCAGGCGACTTATGAACTTGAAGTGTAAGCAAAATAAAAAGATTTTGGCGACGAATAATACAATAAAAAATCAAATAGATATACTTCTCCAAGGTTGCTATGAGAAGTTGACAATTACACTCTCATTTGGGGTGGCTAGCTCAGTGATATGAAGTCAGCCTGTGGATCATGAGAACCCTGGTTCGATTCCCACAGGCGACAAACAATTTTCATAATTTCAAAAAAAGCTACCCCTGTGGCTAGTCCACCACTAACATCTTTGGGGGCCGTGATTTGATGACTGGTAACCGCACTTCACGCGTAAAATATATCACTTACCGAGATTTGCTTCGGCAGAGTGCAACACCCAGTAATGGGTAGGGGCGTGATGATATATTTATTTTATATTTTATATTTATTTGTCAACATATAGTTGACGTTTTATGTGAAACAATTGAAAAAAGATATATCACTAATGACCAGAGTCACAATTGAAACAGAAAACAGAAAAAATTGTATAATGCTTTAATTATAAATTATACGACAAGTCAATATCAAAATTAATCATTAATTTAATATGTATGACTGAAAGTGCGAAAAATAGTGTATTATTCCACAGGACTAAAATGTATTTAATCCCACATGTGATTATTACCCTCGCCTGCGGTTCGTGAAATAAACTTTACCCTCAGGATTAAATTATGCACTTTAGCTCCTTTTTATATAAAATATTATTAATCGTTTATGGATTTATTTTAAAAAAATTCTACTCCCGTGAGTGAATTTTCCTCGGTGAGAGCCCTCAGCTTCGACTTGTACTTTAATTTTGCATCTTGGAAAAGAAACATTAACTTTTATTTCTTCTTAACAAATGAACAATTTAAATTTGTTTTATTTATTCCTTTCTTAGTAACAAGAGTAAAATATTATTAGCAACGGAACTAAAATCCATTTTTTCCTTCCGTCATTATTAACAACGGAAGCAAAATAATATTATTATAAGAATTTGTTTATTGACACAATTGTCTGTTGGTATATATTAGTAATAATTTTTGAAAAAGCAATGAGCGTTTGCTGGGATTTGAACCCAAAACCTTTCACTCGCATGGTGACTGCTCTAACCAATTGAGCTACAAACACTCGGCGAATACTCATGCTTTTTCGTGCAATCTTTAGTTGAAGAAATGTAAAGTGACATGGGTTGCATCAATTCGATACAAGTCAACAACCTAGTATGCTATTGGGGGATATTCCCTGGGTGAAATTATTATAAGAATTTGTTTATTCACACAATTGTCTGTTGGTATATATTAACTAAAGATTGCACGAAAAAGCATGAGTATTCGTCGAGTGTTTGTAGCTCAATTGGTTAGAGCAGTTACCATGCGAGTGAAAGGTTTTGGGTTCAAATCCCGGTGAACGCTCATTGCTTTTTCAAAAATAATATTATAGTCAAGTCGTTCTTAGCAACAGCACAGCGAGCTAAAATGTATTATTTCTTTCACGAACAGAAACGGGTCTTGGAAAAAAGAGTTGTTTTCTGGAAGTATGAGTTCTGAAAGATATTTCACAATGTTCGGCTTCATGTTAAGATATTTCTGATCACGCTGTATTTCACTTACTAGTCATCTAATTCTCCCCTCACGTGGACATGTGTCACGCACAGCTATCACGTTCACGCTTGCTATAGTTTCTACAACGGGATTGCAAGCACTGCATTTGATATGCACTCTGATGTACGGGATTGTGTTACTAGAGGTAGTTACTGCAGTTTAGACGCAGGGTAATACTATAATAGCTCCGCATGCCGACCTACTGACTCGATGAGGTAATTAGACTAAATGTTGTTGAGAGCGAATCCGGATCTAAGCTGAGTGAAATTAAGATTCAGTTTGAAATTACATACGATATTGTGAGGATTTATTGGACGTGGGAGTGATTATGGCCGTATTTGTTTGGGAAATTTGGATTCAACCCTGAACTGACCTAGAACTAACTCGTGTTACTTCCAAATAAATGATGCATCTATAGTATATTCCGAAAATGAACCACAAAGCGGATCAATTTTACCACGGTTACGGTTAGAATGACGTCATAACGGAACACTTTCACGATGACAGTTGTCACTTGACAGATGAGTTTCGAAATGTGAAATTTATTTAATATGGAAAAATGTTTATATTATAAAAATATTGTATTTTGCATCACACCTGTTTTAACTTAAATATAGGGATAAAAAAATAACACAAAGAAAAAAGTAAATACGAGCTTCAGAACAAATAATAAATTCATCTAATATGAATATATACTGTTAAATAATAGAAATACATTTTGTATCACATGTTTATTTATCAGTCATTATAAAAATATAGTTTTATAAGACAAAAAACCACAAACACTGCAAAAGCCGCAAAACACGTTTCAAACTTGTCAACAACAGCTGTGAAGTAACCAAACTAACCGCCGCTCGAGCACGGTTAGTTTAGTTATTAAAAACTAACCACAATTTTCAAAAACCGTGTTCCGTAATGAAACCGGTTACTGAAAAAACTAACCGGTTCATTTTCGGAATACACTGCTAGTGTCAGTTGTAAACACTGGCGGTAAATTTAAAATCTGAATGCATGTTCGAAGCGACAACCGCTTAGTTTTGTTTGCGTGTTAAATTGCGCTTTTAATTGGATATTTTAAGTCATCTTTATATTTTTTATATGTAGTCAAAAAGCAAATAAAGTCAGAGTCTGTTAATTTTTTTATAATTTTGTCATCAGCAGTATCAAAATAATTAATTTCGGAGTCGCAATTATGTGTCGTATCCTCTGTGACTTATATTGTAAAAAACACATAATGCATATTGCTCTTCCATCATCTGCATAAATAATAGTTTAGTATATTTTTTCAAAATATTATTATAAAATTACTTACGTTTTTCATAAAAACAACTCCTAACCTCTCTATACCATTACAAATTGCAATGCCGCCACGAATAACAGGGAACACAAGTTGATTAGAAAGGGATAGTAAACGGGTTGAATCTACCTACCCGCTCAAATAGTAATAGTAGAAGGGTCAGTTTAAAGTCAGTTCTGGGTTACTTAAAGCGTGCCAATTAAACAAAAGTAACCTACCAGGTTACTTTCAAAATCCCAAATAAATACGGTCTATGTAGGCACGAGGGAAGAATCCCATCATTTAGCCCTTAATTACTTTTTCGTTCAAAGTTTAAATAATACTAAAAACATAGGTATCTTACATTCATGATATTCTACAATTAATTTTCAATATTTTTAACTAAATTTAGCATTAAATATACCCTTACGCCTCGTGCACACGGGGAAAATATACTGAGAAACTTTTTGGAAAGAAGAAGAAGTAAAAAAAAACAAATACATTGTAAATTACAAAACCAGTTACACTTAATTACATTTTTATTATAAATAAAATTAAACAATTATTTTACATAATTCATGTTGAGCTGTCGATTAGTAGCCTTAACATGAACATAATTTATATTAAAAATATAATGAAGGTAATTATTGTAGGTAATTTACAATGTTATTGCTAGTTAATGGCTAAAACTATTGGCCGATACGTAGCTTAATAAGTGTAAAATAAAAGTTTTACATTTTATTTTCTATATCTAAAGTCTGAAGTCCAACCATTATATGTAGACTTTTAATCTCTAAAATTGTGACATTCGGCTTATTAAAAATGTCCAATGATCTGAATCAAAATAAATGTTATAAGTAGGTATTTCGTTTGTTAAAATTTAAAAATATAAATTATAACGCTGGGATGTCTACATTTTGATTTTAGGATTTCTTTGTTTGAAATGAAGGCAGTAATGTAATAAATGAAATGTGTACATTGCTTTCATTCCAGAATTAAATTTTCTACGACTTTGCCTGTAGAGACTTCGAATATTCGGATTTATTGAACCTTCGAATTTAGATTCGAACTTTCGAATTTTTGAATATTCCGAATTTTCGAATTTTCTAAATTTTGAATATTCCGAATTTTCTAATTATTCGATATGAATTATTTTCAGAATAAACTCATTTACAGAGTTTTGTATTAATTCATAAGTAATTATTATTAATTATTATTATTTGCCAAATTAATTCAATTTAGACTTAAAATTGCGCTACATTGTCAAAAACATTTTAATTAAGACGTTTCTGTATCCTTTTTATTGTCATTTTAAAACGTTTTACTAAAAGTCCGGTAGCATTTAGATGGGCGGTAAGAGAATAGATGTCTTAATTAAGACGCCTAAATTTGCAGAGTTTTTGCAGGATACTTCGCCGAGTTTATTATTTAATTCGTGGCCGACTTTTCGCGAATTATGCGTGAGCATGTTTGGAGATGACAGATAACGTTAATTCAATGGCAAAAAAATCGAGAATTCGAAGCTTCTAAAAATTCGAAAATTCGAAGTTTTTTTGACGAAGTTCAAAATATTCGAATGTTCGAACGTTCAGAAATTCAAACTTCGGTGGAAATCAACGACCCTAATCTAAAATAATCGGGGAGGTAATGGTAAAAGTCGTTTTTCATGTTAATTTTATTTATCATATTTTTTTGGAAAAGGTAAAGGGCAAATTTGATAAGGATTTATAAGAATAGAAAAATAGAGTATTGAATTCATAAAAGAAGAGTTTGAAAATGACTGTAAAAATAGATTTAAAAAAAATAAAATTGCCTTCAAAAAATTTATATTTATGTTCTCATCAATCGTCTTTAATTTCAACTGATTTAAATTGTACTTAAAATGAGAAAACAAATAATAAAGACAAACGTTGCTTGTTAAGAAATAAATAAATCTACATGATAACGCCTTTCAATAAAGGACTGTCCTCCTAAAGGACATTTGGTCACAATAATGATCATCATTTGCGTTGCAATTTTCATGAGTAGTTTTAAATATTTTTTTAAAATAACTTTTCTATAAAAAATCTTACCTTAAAATGTAGTAAACGACAGTAACTCCAACTGGACCCCTGTAACAAAACAAAACATTAATTAGATATTAGGTTACACAGTAACTGCTAATTACAGAATTACATTAAATGAATAATAAAACACGTATCAATTCTTAAATCACTGACATATTAAAGTTAGCCAACAATAATGCAAACCGGAAAATGTTCTGGAATATTAGCAACTTCATAAATATTTTGCGCATCCGAAGCAGATAATGAAAATTTAAAAGACCCCGAACATTTAGTTATCAGGCGATCTCGTGTCGTGGTGGTGGTTATTACAGGTCAGAAGTAAATGTAAGCAGCCCCAAACAATGCTCGTTACAAAGCAATAATCTCAACTGGCTTATTTCAAATTAAATCATGAATAAATTATTAGCGAGTGGACTGAGTGTACGTGCCGTGTTTTGCTTCTACTACGGCGACTGTAATAATCAATTAGTTGACCCTGAATTCCTAATGTTTTATGCATTCACATTTAAAAGTTTCATATTCAAAATCGATAACCTCTTGTAGCTACCGTCAGATTTATTCAACTTTTGACGATAATGAAATGAGATGCCTTTTTTTTTTACTATGTGAAATTAATTCAACTAAAATTGAAATAGAACAAAATGACAATTGCTTTATGAAGTGGTTTAATATTTATGTCATTTTATTTATTCCGTGATAACGACAAACCAAATATCTACGTAGTTATAAATAATAATATAATATATCATCACGCCTTTTATCCATTACTGGATGTGGCACTCTGCCGTGGCAGATCTTGGTAAGTGATATATTTATGCCCGCGACATGCGGTTACCAGTCGTAAAATTACGGCCCCCAAAGATGTTAGTGGTGGGGAAGCCACAGGGGTAATTTTAATTTGGTGAAAATTGTTTGTCGGCGTGAGAATCGAACCAGGTTTCTCAGGATCTACAGGCCGACTCGATACCACTGAGACACTACTCCAATTATAATAAATCACCACATCTTTTACCCATTACTGGGTGTGGCTCTGTGCCGTAGCAGATCTTGGTAAGTGATATATTTATGCGCTTGAAGTGCAGTTACCAGTCGTCAAATCGTGGCTTCCAACAATGTTAGTGGAGGGGGCGCCACAGGAGTAATTTTAATTTGGTGAAAATTGTTTGTCGGCTGTGAGAATCGAACCAGGATAATCAGGATCTGCAGGCCGACTCGATACAACTGAGCCACTACCCCAATCATAATATATCACCACACCTTTTACCCATTACTAGGTGTGGTTCTGTGCTGTAGCTGATCTTGGTAAGTGATATATATATATATATATATGCGCGTGAAATGCGGTTATCAGACGTAAAATCACGGTTCCTAATGGTGTTAGTGGAGGGGGAGTCACAGTGGTAAATTTAATGTGGTGAAAATTTATTATCGACTGTGGGAATCGAACCGAAGTTCTCAAATCCGCAGGGCGACTCGATACCACTGAGCCATCTATCCCATCGTTGTTATTATCTTGAGAAATATTGAAAATGACAGAAGCAAAATGAGTTACATATATCTTATATCACAAGAGCAAATGTAATGACGTACTAATCATGCTATTTGTCATGGTGTATAAAATGATAATTTAGCTTTATACTAATTTTATTTGAAGTATTATTTTTTTAAACAATTTAAGAAAGATTGAAATCTAAAAAATCAGATAGTTATTCCCTAATAGATTATTCTTATGTTTGATAATCTTCACTCTACTTAAAGAAGTGATCGCCAGACATGCCTTCTTCTTCTTCAATGGAGCTACAGCCCGAATCGGGCCTGGGCCTATCAGGCACACCGAGCCGCAGTTTATACGCTGCCGTACTGCCGGTTTCCGTAGTCGATGTTACTTTTTTAAGGCATATGCATAAGTCACTAGCTAATAGCGCCCGAGCATGAATAATACAAGTACCTGTATTTTTTATTTAACGACAAATTATACTTTGTCGACAGGCGGATTTGAACAGACGATCCTTGGTTCGGATGACATCACAGCATGTTAAGAGATGTGCATTAACACGCTTGACCAAATTAGAAATATTTTTTTCAAAAAGCTTTGAGCGTTCGTCGGGATTTGAATCCAGAACCTTACACTCGCATGGTGACTGCTCTAGCTTTTAAAAAAAAATATTTCTAATATCCACCATCAGGCAATATTTTCACTCAACTAATTCTTATAGGTACATTAAATTATGTGACGTCATAATACATAACTTGACAAACAAGAATAAAGTAAACATTGATCGTGTGACACCGGCTTAAAAGGATAAAAGGATAACTTGCTTTTATGCACAGTATAAGATTTGTTTCTTTATTTACAACATTTTCAACTGTATCTCAAACTAAAAATAAGACAAAATTTCTTCATCAACTTTCAGAAGATGCAATTTTAAATTCCTGCTGCATCTCAGTGCACGCAGCTTGCATCGTCATCCTAAGCCTGCTTTGATCAGTTCTGCGACACCAAGACACGCTTCATTCAACCGTTGCCTGCCATGCATCCTCTTTGTAATTACACTGCCGTAAATAACATCCCTACGCTGTCATGACGTCACCGTCGCCGCCGTTGCTATCGCCTGCATGTATAGTGTAATCACTATTCACGCTGAGCGCGCTTTTGTTGTTATTTTTATTATTATTATTATGGAAAGAAGCCATGATTTATTTTAAGTCTAAGCAGTGGGACGTAATGACATTATTTAGAATTATGTTGCAGAATGAAGGTGCTCTATTGTTATTTTGCTAGTAGAGAATGTGTAATCAATACTTGTTTAACTAGATATGAGGAATATGTTGTCTCTGGGAAGATATAACAATATAAGGGAATGGAATATTGAGTGAGATGATTCAAATCGGGAGTAGAGCGGAAAATGAGATGAAGAACAAATTATTGACTTCTTCATGTAGATAATTACAAATTTTGATAAAATATGTAATAGAAAGACGCTATTCGGGTCAATTCCGTAAAAACTTGCTACATTAGTAGTGTTGTTAACAAGTCATTTTAATATATAAAAAAAATAAATATATCATCACGCCTTCTACCCATTACTGGGTGTGGCACTCTGCCGAAGCAGATCTTGGTAAGTGATATATTTTGCGCGTGAAGTCATCAAGCCCCCAAAGATGTTAGTGGTAGAGGAGCCACAGGGGTAGTTTTAGAAATTATGAAAATTGTTTGTCGCCTGTGGAAATCGAACCTTCACAGGATCCACAGGCCGACTTCATACCACTGAGCTAGCCACTCCATATAGTCATTTTAATAGTAATCTTAATAGCAATTATTGCTGATCGATTGTCTTAGCAACTTTTCTAACAACTTTTTCACAATAACTCTCTTACAGAATTATGCACACACAAAATTTTTACAAGGATTTTTTTTATATTTCACAATCGTTCCATTATTATACTGAATAGAGTTTAATAATAAAGGCTATTGTTAAATGTTTTTTGGTAACTATTTTCTAAGATTGGTAAATTTAAAAATAATAATTTCAAATATTTTAAATGTTTTTTTTATTACAAATGAAAGTTTTTCCAACTTTAGATAATTATTAAGAAAAAAAATCATCGCTATATATACTCATCTTTATATGGGAATTTATCATGTATATATGAGAACCAATAGAATCACGAATTTGTTTGAATATGAACCAATGACAAAAAATCTATTTTGATAATTTTCCACCAGTGAAGTGATAATTCTTCACTGTAATTAAATCTCCTTGCTAACTAATAAAACAAATGCAATTTTCTTAGATGTCAATTGAAAATAATCTATCGAAATGTCAAATTCTAGATAGGGAACTGCTTCTGCAGAAGAGATTTTAATTAAAATTGACGAGAACGTTCCAAAATATACCAAAAAATTCAAAGAATATGCTTGTTAAAATCTCACGCAACTAGTAATATGATAATTGTCAGATAATATTTTGACATGAATTTTGAGTTATTATGGAAATGAAAATATAGCGTGTGCGCAGTACGAGCTGTATTTCCTATTTCCATAACAACAAATTTAAATTTATGTCTAAATACAGAGTGATCAAAAGTAAGTGTTTCTGTTGGCAATAAAAAAATATACTTGAAATTGGTAAGACTGATACATAAATTTATTTCCTGTCGTTGAGAGTGACATTTGAAAATTTAAATTAATAAATTCTTTGTTTTCTTTACTAACTTTTATTTCTAAACATTACTCACAGAGCAATAATTTAAAATATTTATTCACAACCGGGCCGAAATTAATGTGTTTCAACGCTAAAAACCGGGCTTAAACACTTGTTTTTGGCCCTAGGTCCATACAAAAATAATTCCTATGGATACATATTTTAATCTTATGAACATGTAACTAAATGTTATTCTGTTGTGAATAAAGTATTGTATGTACCACGGGTGAAATTAATGTTTCTGACCTAAGCATGTTATTAGTCCTCGGCGCTTTGCGCTTCGTGCTAATAATCATGACATGGCCAAGAAACGCCTGTTTTCACCCTTGATACATAAATAACTATTCTATCACTCAACCTATTTGTATTTATTACAAAAATGAAATGTCAAATAATATGTCAAATAATATATCCGTTTTTACACAGGCGTTGTGCCAACTGTGGCATAACAAAGATCACCAGAATTTTATTGCCAACTTAAATTCTTACTTCTAATCACTCTGTATTATCGTCAATTTATCAATCATTTGTTATATTAGTTACGATTACATTTAATTACACTTTCACCATCCGTAATGAAATACGACAGGTAATAAAGTAACGATGAGATGAACCATGAAGACATTATTTGCAGCTGAGTATTAAGGAAGCCTACACCTACATTACTACCGATGGCAATATCAGACTCTATCGAGCACAACACAACCTAAGCTCTCAAATCCACAAATTCCCATGTCCGCATAATATATCGAATATATATTCATATCTCCACCGTGGAACTAGCTTTTCATAGACCGTTATTCTCTTTATATAAAAGACGCTAATCCTCTCCTCTTGGACATGAGTAAGTAGGTGTTGCCCGCTGCATCTGTGTATTATTGATGGCGTACCGTGACGTCATATCGCACAAAGTACAGCACAGCTACCTTGATGGTTGTGGAGTGTTATCGCGACGCCGTTTTATGGCTTACCGTCGACGTAAATGCGTTCCTGGACGTGATGTATTTCCAAAGGTGACTAGACGATACTTTGACTGGTTCACGGAAGAACGATACTCATTATATGATGGCTATCAAGAGTCGTTAAGATTATGGACTGTCATTACGAATTTTTCAATATGTACACCTAATAAAATTGATACCTTAAATATATCATGTCATTTCTTTCTAGTTATGAAGTAACTGCTCTTCTTTTGTTGAATATATTAAAACTGTAGTTTACAGTTAAGACACTATTACAAGAGCAAGCTGATGGCCGAAAAAAAATATTACTTAATAAGTATGTAAAGTTATATATCAAAAAAATAATAATACTTTTACAATTTTTCTACTGCAGATATTAAAATGTCATTTATCTACATACGACCGTGTGTAAAATTAACTTTTAATTGGCTGATTTCAGTTCGAAAAATGACTGTTTAATAGCAAGATTTCATCAGTCACATGATGCCTAGCAACGAGTGGTTAAAATGACGATAGTTATCATGGTTAGGTCAACAAAATAATGAATATTTCGGTATTGAAGGATGTCAATAATTTCAATATTTTTGCTAATATTTTCGATCGTAAATGAAATATTGTTCGATACACATACGTAACTTTAACTAAAGACTAGCTTTACATACTAGTACTATTAACGCATTGGTTGCCATGGCGCTAAATAACATCTTAATCCCACGTTGACGTACTGTGGCTTCGAACGTTTTAGTCACAGAGTGAAGCGAACAACTGACATATTAAGCACGGGCTGAAGTTAGCTTCTACTTAACCTTATTTTTCTAATAATTAATACATCTTAATATTGTTTTGTTGACAGTTGGAAATGACTACTTTCTACTCGGTCGTAGAAACTTTTTTCTTTCTATTTCGGTGTTCTTCTTTCTACAAATGCATTGAAAACACATTGTTACAGAGATCTGTAAGCGTACTGTTTTTGGTGCTTTTCATTTTCTAGGTGTGGTATGAATACTTTTAAATCTAATATATAGCCTCAAAGTCAACAAGACGCATTTTTTTTATTTAACAGAATTACAAAATTACCTCAATTTAAAAAAAAGGTCCAAGGTCTGTTCTCGTCCTTTGTAAAATTTGAATTCTTGGACTCGTGCGTTAACAGATTGCCTAATGTTACTAGTTTTTTAATATACTAGTATTATGGGATGGCTAGCTCAGTGGTATGAAGTCGGCCTGTGGATCCTGAGGTCCCTGGTTCGATTCCCACAGGCGACAAATTTTCATAATTTGAAAAAGCTATCCCTGTGGCTCCTCCACCACTAACATGTTTGGGGGCCGTGATTTGACGACTGGTAACCGCATTTCACGCGCAAAATATATCACTTACCGAGATCTGCTTCAGCACAGTGCCACACCCAGTAATGGGTAGAAGGCGTGATGATATATTTTTTTTATATTAAATATAAACATGTTAGTGGTGGAGGAGCCACAGGGATAGCTTTATTAAGTCATCATCAAAAGGCTGGTCAGTTCAGCTTTAATCATAGACGCGGTTCGCTCTTTGGGAGCTCATCAGTATGATGCGACCAACTATCCAGCTAGACCAACTAGGGGCTAGTGAACTGTAGTACTGTATAGGCTCAACTGACGGATGTTACGAATATCTAATAACGATATCATGACAAGAGAGCTACGGAGCATTTTGTCTTTGTATTACTAGTATTATCTTGTTACAATCGTATCTGTATTATTTAATAAGAAATTTAATAAAAAGAAAATCAGAATCGTTCTGGAAATATTTTCCCAGTTTCTTCCTGTCATACACTATAACAGTGACTAATAAATAAAATGGAAATATATAAAATGGTCTCCAAAAGCAACATATATCAATAACAAATAAAAGTCGTTGTAAATTGAATCTCTCGTTGCCCCGTCAACAATGTCATCAATATTTCAGTCAACAAAACATGCAAGAGCAGAGTAACAAGTTCGCAAAGTTTCTTTCTCGAACATAATTGCAGATTGGTTAACGACGATTCATGCGCCGTATCATTAAATATATTGCGGCGGTGCCGGACAGTCTGGAGACGCCTTGCAGGACGCACGACGAAAGGACGAATCGATCTTACCATTCTCTAGCGACGGAGAAAATGCAAACGATACTTCGAGATGCCGTTAATGTACAATTTATTTAATATACTGAGTAGTGTATTAAAATTAACGACCTTCGACCTACTTTCTTCACGATGTTTTCTTTTTTAAGATTTTTTGGACTGCAAGGCCGTTGAGAATGGAACTTTTTAATGGGGTTACGTTACTTCTTTCTTAACTATATTTGGAAGTAGTGCAAATTTAATGGATATCATTTCCAATTCTTGCAAAGTTTTTCATAGCGCCATTTTGGAATTCGTACAAAATAAAAATAAGTTTATAATAAGAGTGTGCTTATTAGTGCCATCTTTTATCATCTTGATTCAATTTAGTAAAAGCAAATCGAATGATTCACGCTAATGACAATTACTCCGCACGATATGTAGTTTATCATTGCACATATTTCGTTTAATTTATTATTTAAAGGACCAGTTTCTCGATTAACTATTTATACCCAATTAACCGAATCAATAATGAGTAACCATAGTTTCCAATATAATTTAATCATGATGATGAGTAGGTAGCATAATAGCTATATTCCATTTGCCACTTGGTTCACATATATCAATTCAGATAAATTAGACAACATGACCAAATGAATTAAATTAAGCAAACTGATGCACTTATTGGGGTGAATTACTTCAAAGTAAATTAGAATCAGTAATTCTAGTACTGTAAATAAGATGAGCGAAGCAATCCAGCCAAATAACTAAGTGATCTGGATCAGTAAATGTAAGTTAGATATGATCCAAAAGGCAAATGGAATACGCCTAATGGTATCGAGTCGGTCTATGGATACTGAGAACCCTGGTTCGTTTCCCACTGCCGACAAATCATTTTCACCATATTAATACTACTCCTAAGGCTTACCCTCCACTAACATCTTTGGGGGCCGTGATTTGACGGCTGCTAATCGCATTTCACGCGCAAAAATATATCACTTACCGAGATCTGCTTCGGCAGAGTGCCACACTCAGTAATGGGTAGAAGGCGTGATAATGTATTTATATTTATTTATTTTAAATATTAATTGAGAGTAAACCGGTGATTAAAAAATTTGTCTGTAGAGAAGCTTTTTTCAGAGAGCTGAATTCGACCTAATCAGCAAAAATTTCAAATTCTTTAGTTACGGACAGCTATTTTACTGGTTTAATATCCATTGTCTACAAGATACAGTTATGATCCTGAGAACCCTGGTTCGATTCCCTCAGGCGACAAACAATTCTCATAATTTCAAAAAGCTATTCCTGTGGCTCCTCCACCACTAACATCTTTGGGGGCCGTGATTTGACGACTGGTAAATATATCACTTACCGAGATCTGCTTCAGCAGAGTGCCACACCCACTAATGGGTAGAAGGCGTGATGATATATTTATTTTATTTTATTTATCAACTGTTTTTAATTTTTTTAAATTTGTTAAAATACTGTCTGATAAAAATTAAAATTCTCATGGTGGAAAATGTGGTGGCAACAGAATATTTTTTAATAATTTAACTAACTAGTTTGTTAATGAGGGCGATTAATAATCGAGACATATTAACACGAGAGCGTAACGAGTGCGTTAATTGTTGAGATTATTAATCGCCGATCAACACATGAATTAATTACAATATTTTTTCCGTTGATCGTACTTTTTTAGTTTGGAGAAAATCTAATTTTATTGATCTGCTTCGGCAAAGTGCCACACCCAGTAATAGGTAGAAGGCGTGATAATTTCATTGGCAATAAAAATGTATTGTATGGCTATACTTTTATAATAAAGTAATTCTAGTTCAAAGTCACTCTTTTGTCATCTGTTATATTGAGTTTCATACATTCAAATGTTCTAGTAGCTACTTTGGAATTAAAACCGGACAAACTTTTCCAATTAACTATCAATCCCCAGAAGAAATTAAATTGACGAGATGCCATTACCCGCGACACAACAACGTATAATCAAATCGCAAAGCATCCAAATAGAAAAGTAAACTTTGCATTAAAAATACAGTTTTCATTTTCACTTGCATCATTTCTCATTGAAAATAAAATAAACAAACAGTCAACGAGATGGAATTGCTACGGTGAAATTTTTAAATTACGCGAGAATTTTAAATTTTTACATTCACGTTTAATGAATACTGGAATCTAGCCACATAAACGCTAAATAAATATACACATATTTTTCAGTTTTCGAAAAAAAAAAACTGATTTGCATTTACGTTTAAAGAACGAGCAATAACTCCAAATTTAAATTTAACCTTATTCTGTTTTATGAATATATCCAAAATAAATAAATTTAGTCCGGAATAACAAATTTAAATTGTTGTCAATTAAATTTGATTTTGACAGTTGGGTAAACGAAACGCTCTCGTGCTTTTCATTTACAGAAACGCAGTTGGTCTACATTTGTCTCGTTTCCACCCATTACCAAGGCAATAATAGTTACGTAATAATAAATAAATTGCACAGTTTCAAGAAAAAATAGTATACATAATTCGTCAAAAAAGTTTTTTTACTTGACTCAACGGATTAAAATACTCGACCGCTTGTCGAATAAAACATCACTTTCTTAATTTATTATTTTAAATAAAATAAATAAATATATCATCACGCCTTCTACCAATTACTGGGTGTGGCACTCTGCCGAAGCAGATCTCGGTAATGATATATTTTGCACGTGAAGTGCGGTTACCAGTCGTCAAATCACGGCCTCCAAAGATGTTAGTGGTAGAGGAGCCACAGGGATAGTTTTTTTGAAATTATGAAAATTGTTTGTTGTCTGTGGGAATCGAACCAGGGATCTCAGGATCCACAGGCCGACGTCATACCACTGAGCTAGCCACCCCAGTATTATTATGTTTCTTCAAAATTGATATTTAATGGGGTAATGGCTCAGGGTATCAAGTCGGCCTGTGGATCCTAGGAACCCTGGTTCGAACCCGGAGCCCATAAAACATTTTCACCAATTTAAAATTACCCCTGTGGCTCCCCCACCACTAACATATTTGCGGGCCGTTTTTTGAGGGCTGGTAACCGCACTTCACGCGCATAAAATATATCACTTACCGAGATCTGCTCCGGCAGAGAGCCACACCCAGTAATAGGAAAAAAGGCGTGATGATATATTTATTCATTTATTTAAAATTGTCATTTGTTGATGTTGTCATTCAAGAAATTGTATTCGTGTAAATGGACGGTAACCCCAAGCATAAAATAAATAAAACGAATCGATAGATAATAAATCTTGCAATAAATTCGTAAAGTTATTTGTAAAAACGATTAAAAATAAAATTAATAGTTCTCAATCGATAGTAGTTTTATCAGAACAATTTCTTTACTATTTGTTACCATGACAATAAATCGTTCTTACTTCAAACAAGACATTCAACAAAATATCTTTTATTTTTCTACCATTGATTCTTCAGAGATTTGAGTCGAAAAGTCGAATCTTCGAGTGTCTGTTCTGTAACAAATCTGCTCTGTCGAGTCGGCATTCTGCGTTTGTTTATTTCAATTGTTCCGGCGATTCTGTACACTTATTTATGAGTGTGTGTGGGTGGCTGAAGAGTGCAAATGCATCTAGATTGCATTTCCACATGCATTATTGTGTGAGGTACGGTTGTATGAACGTGCAATGATTTAAATTGATTTCATATACGTGAATATTGCGCGCTTATATCAGTATGGTATTGGTATTTATTGATTGGAAGATTCGATGGATAAAGATGTGTTTAGAATGTCATCAATATATAATGTGTCATGTATTCATGAATAAAACGTGTTTATTACTATATACTTTTCCAATACAATGTGGCAATTGTTTATTATTTATTCAATCATAGTTTCTGCACTTTACAACTTATATTTATATTTTATTCAAAGATATTATGGGGTCAATAGCCATGGTCCAATATATATATATATATATATTTATTTTTCTACAATCTTGTAGTACCTTCTTTAAACATTCTGGATAGTTTATTAAGTTTAATTTTTATATTAAATGCGCGAAATTAGTGCTTTTTTTTTTGTTGCGCGAAATAATATCATTTTTAGTCGAGATGGTCAGATCGAGGCAAAACAGTTATTCGAACGCGCCAAAAAAAAACGGATTTCGCTCACGAAATACAAACAACATTTTTTCTGCTAAAAAAGATAAATAAAAATAAATATATCATCACGCCTTTTACCCATTACTGGGCGTGGCACTCTGCCAAAGCAGATCTAGGTAAGTGATATATTTATGCGCGTGAAGTGCTGTTACCACAGCTCCCAAAGATGTTAGTGGTGGGGGAGCCACAGGGGTAATTTTTTAAATTGGTGAAAATGTTTTGTCGGCTGTTGGGATCGAACCAGGGATCTTTGGATCAACAGGCCGACACGATAACCACTCTGCCATTACCCCATAAAAAATAATAATATAATAATTATTGATTTGTTTAGATAAATTGAAGGAAGAAATTCAATAATATTATTTTTGTGTTGTAATCAAGATAAAGTCAAAATCATTATTTTTTTGCACATGTGAAGTAAACACAAATTTCGCGTATCCATAGCGATGTAAAAATATCATGTTTTTTGGACAATTGTAGATAAAAGTATTTTTTTTCTGAAATCGGCAAGAAAGTACCTATTTTCTTGACCAATTTTGGTATGGAGAGTAGATTTTTACCAAAACAGTCAAGTAAAGTACGTATCCAAGGTTACAACAAAAAAAATAGTCTAGTAAAAAAGACTTTATATACAAGTCATATGAAAAAATGTAAAGATTTTGAATTATTATGATTAATTATTGATTAAATTAAACGGTTTCAGAAAAAATACATAATACGCTAGAAAAGTGTTGTTACTTTCCTGACATATTATGTAATATATTAATATTGCATAAAATGTTCCATAGGTTATATCTAAAAAAATAAGCAAGATATGAAGATGCGTTCAACGACATAGGATTCCTCGTGTTTGAATTGACTTGTACACAAATTTTCAGCATTTTTTTTATTTTTGATATTTTGACCAAAATTTTCGATATACAAATATTTCTAAGGCTAATATCTTCAAAACTAAAAGAGATACGAACTCATGGATTTCACCATTGGATTCTGCGCATCGAAATACGTATGTATGTAAATTTTTAATAGAATATTCGGATGAGGAAGATTTTTAGAGCAATAAGTCTGAAAATGGCTTAAAATCGAAAAATTCTTAAGGGGTACCCCTTAAGAAATTTTCAAAAAATCTAAATCGCTGAAAATATATTTATAAGTCAATTCGAACTTGAGAAAATCAATGCCGTTGAGCGCATCTTCATATCTTGTTTAGTTTTTGAGATATAGCCTTCGAAAAAGTAAAATTTTGCATAAATTTAATCTCGTTTTGACCATTTTCCGCTAACTGCCCTATATGTCAAAAACTAGCCAAAATACGGACTTGGAAAATGCACCGTTGTATTCCTCATAATTTTATGCATAAATGTACATATTTTTATTGATATAAATTGAGAGAAATTTTATTTATTGCAATGTAAAGATGATCAAATTTTCAAATTTATGATTTGTAAAATATGTAATTACATAAAAATACACTAGGTGCGCTACTGCATCATTCCAGCCTCTCAAGACACTCTATAGTAGATTCAATATATTTACAAAATTTAAAATAACTGAATTACAAAAATTGACACTCGAAAGGTTAAAAGATATGTAAATGAAGAAGACGATTTACTGAAGAAAAACCAACTTGGGATACTATCATAGTCAGGAAAGTTTTTTACTTGACTCAGCGAATGAAAATACCCGGTTTGCAGCCTTGTATTTCAAACAACCGCTTCGTCAAGTAAAACATCACTTGCTAACTTATTATGTAATATACTATTATTCCATTCTGCATCATATTTCCCTGTTTACAATAGTAATTTCAGTTCGGAAAGTAATCGATGACGTCATATTAACTTTTTATTTATTCAACCAGGTGGATCCATGTTTATTAGCGGTGTTACCACCGTTGCCACAGTAGCTATGTCAATTAGAATAAACTTCCCTATTTTCCAAATTGCCAACATCCATCAGCACTTGTAATTAAATCGCGGATTTCCTTAAACCCTTAAAATATTGGCTGAACATTTATATAATAGATTAAACCCAGAATTAATTTTCTCCAAACATTCCTTTTCTGGTACACCATTTTTGCCTAATTCACATGTTTTTTCATACAACCTCCTTTATTCCTCTTACAATTAAGATGGCCAACGATACAACTGTACATTAGGGATATCATTGTTAAAAATATAAAAACAGGCGAAGCCCCGATGCAACTAAATTGCCCTGAACATTTTATTCATGACAGAAATACATTGTGAATACAAAATTGTGATGAGGATATTTTCATCGTTGACAATGAACAAATATAATTTATTTTGAACTGGAAGAGAGAAAATTACAGGATCCCTCTCGTTAATTAATTTATTACCTTCAAAACAATTGATGATATTTGCTTTAGAAGAACAAAAGATAAACAATAAACATTTCATGACAATAAATACAAATTAGTTACAAAAACATAAATTTCAAATACTTAATTTAACTCGTATGGTATATTAATATCCTCAGGGAATACAACATATATAAATATATCCAAATATCATTTCAATAATACTCATATTTCCTGGTTTCGTCGAAGACTTCAAATACCATTAAAACATAACGGAGTCAAGCAAATACGAATAGCTATAGAATCGTACGGAATTCTTGAGAATTTTAAAGAAAATATTTCAATATATCACTGGCTCTTAAAATATTTACATATTCGTGTTGCTTCCACGGGAAACGACATCGAATGCGAAATATTTATGCACCGGGTTTGCAAATCTCGCATGTCTACTGACGGCTTCATACATCAAAAGAATTGGATTATTGCAACATATATTACTGTACAATATCTAGAAATATGACACCTGGCTGAGACTGGTAATGTGGTTGCATCAACGACATTGTGGTTTTCGTGACCTTGGGTAAATTACACGGAAATAAGATATAATTAAATATTAAATAAATAAATATATCATCACGCCTTCTACCCATTACTGGGTGTGGCACTTTGCCGAAGCAGATCTCGATAAGTGATATATTTTGCGCGTGAAGTGCGGTTACCAGTCGTCAAATCACGGCCCCCAAAGATGTTAGTGGTGGAGGAGCCACAGGAGTAGTTTTTTGAAATTATGAAAATTGTTTGTCGTCTGTGGGAATCGAACCAGGGTTCCCAGGATCCACAGGCCGACTTCATCCATAGACTTGTATGATCAAAAGTAAATATTTCAGTTGGCAATACAATTCTGGGGATCTTTTTATTCCACAGTTAGTTCAGGTTTAACCATAGACGCGTTTCGTCTGAACTGACCAGCTGTTTGTTGATGACCTGATAAGTTGATGCAAACGTGCTGTAAAACTTTTGTAGAATTTTGAGACAAGTGATGGAAAATTAGTTTTTTCCTATTTTTGCTTATTTTTAAGACTCAATTCCACATCGCAATAGACATTTTGTCTTTTGTATTATGTATATATGTATCTGTCTTAACCGTTTTTAGTAGTTTTTTATATTGCCAACTGAAACACTTTCTTCTGATCACTTGACAATTACGTTTTCATTAGTCTACATAAAGCTGAAGTTTTCTGTGGAGCAATCGAAAAATATAGCAACGCGGGAAAAAGATATATTAAAAGTTGATGTTTGCAACTCGGCGAGCGGTAATAAGATTTAGCCGCTCGCCAAGCGGTAAACCAGGCAGCGGAAAGTTATATGGGTAACCATGGGATTGTGTTTATAGTTAGACTTTCACCTAAGGAATGGCGCTGATAGTCTTTATGTGAAGACATCCATTTTAGATAACTACAATATCGGTAATCATTGGTTACTAGATTGTTCCTGTAGTTGTCATTTGTAAATATTTCAAATTGTTTAATCTGTCAAATATCTAATTAATTTTTATTTGTGAAATAATTTCATATAAATAATGTCATCAACTAATATCAATTGTTGTGTAAAAAACTGCACTGCTACTGGCAAGTAAGTGATCATATAATAAATAATATTGAGATGAGGAAGTCATAATACGAGTATATTTTCAAGTTCACAAGAGTTGTATAAAACTGCGATTGAAACAGTTCAAATTATAAATAAATTGTATACAGGTGAATATTTTAATATATATTTATATTGTAATAATGAATTTGTATTTTATGTAGTTTAAATAAATATAAAATAATAATAAAAATAACAAGCTGCCTAAATAGCATATCGGGTTGCCTATATACATGACTTTAGTTAGACTTCCACTACTCAGATGGCGCAAAATACAGTCCCAGTGCGTAACATGGCAGTTTCTTATCTATAGTAGTATATTATGATCTGTGCGGTAAACTAAGAGCATATCTAAGGATTCAGAAAAACTATAAACATTTTCAAGTGAATTTCATAACCGAAAAACTAAAAAAATGATTTTACATTCGTTTTCAAGAGTTTCTAAATTCCGTACAAAAAATATTGAAAAACAGATGAGAATCAAACCGATTTTTTGCTTTGTGTATTTTAGGCCTAGGTGAGCTGTTCAAAGAGCAAGAAATATGAAATTTTCGTTTTAAAATTAGAAGTGTATTTATGGATGTTGTTGTAGTAAATATAGAATACAATCAAGCCACATGTATAAATAGTAATCCACGTAATGAATTTACAAAGCAAACTGTAACATAATCGCAACACAACAGCCGGTGACGGTGGCTGAAACTTGCTTGCAAGTATTTCGTGTAAATGGCTGGCAATTGCATTTCTGCGCCTGGGGCCTTGCATTTTGTATGAGCGCTAGATTAGCATATTTCCCTCAGCGCATTCGTACACGTGTGTTTCTATGGCTGTGTGCGTGACACGTTCGACTTGGCGCCACGGCGCGTCGCGAATGTTATTGCGAAGAAATTAGCGCACACAGAATTACAAACACATTTGCATTCTCATTACGTGCAATCGCTACAGGCGCGGATTGTACCTGTGTCTCTGATGAGAATTCGATGAGTCACAGAAAAAAGTCGTGGAGAGAATGTTTGTTTGTGTTAATGTTCACGGGTAATTGATATTTTCTACGTAAATGAAAGTAAGCATTAATGTACTCTTTTACATTCTACTCTGATAAAAAATACATGTACTCATTTATTTCTCATTAGTTCTAATTATTTTAATGAGTGTTTCAAATATTTGCAGCAAATCGAGTAAATATTCATATACAGAATGTATCTTTTCGATGTGTTTTTGATCCGAAATAGCTACTTGTATAATGTGGGAGGTGTGTATTATTTCCTCCCGCGGGTGACACGCTTCGGATCGTAATTACATATGATTTTTTCTATGACTATTCTTTAATGTCACTTAAATACAAATTAAAAAATACTTACAACATATGTATAAATAAATAAGTATCCTAAGACTATGTTGACGATTAATATGTAATCAACCATGAATAAGGGAGGAAAACGATTACTTTTATAGAGAGGCAAGTAGTTACTTTCCTACTTAGGGAGAGAGTAGGCAATTTTAGATTCACATATGAGGGAAGAAAAGTCTACTTTCGATTAAGGTCGTAGAAAAAATTAATTATTTAATTCGTTACAACAATTACAATACGGGAATAATCTTTGTCGTGTCGTTGTAAAAGAAATATAATTCATTGAGCACTCATTTTAATATTTTATGATTATATAAAAAATATATATATTATCACGCCTTCTACCCATTACTGGATGTGGCACTCTGCCGAAGCAGATCTCGGTAAGTGATATATTTTGCGCGTGAAGTGCGGTTACCAGTCGTCAAATCACGGCCTCCAAATATGTTAGTGTTGGAGGAGCCACAGAGGTAGTTTTTTTTTTTTTGAAATTATGAAAATTGTTTGTCGCCTGTGGGAATCGAATCTAGGGTACCAGGGTTCTCAGGATCCACAGGCCGACTTCATACCACTGAACTAGCCACCCCATTTATTTTATGATTATAATTTATTTATTTATGTTACTCTGTACAACAGGAATTGAATCCCAATTACAGTACAGGGTCCGGACTCACCGAGCCGCAGACAATGTAATATATAATATAATATAAATGTCATATTTCATGAATCACGGGTTGTAACGTTGTTATTTTTTAAATATAAATTAATAGAGGAACAATATTGTAGTTATAGAAAAAGTATACGATAGTGTACATCTCGATGATTCTACAAACTTTCATACTCGTGTGAAATTACTATCTTTCCAAGCTTGTTGCACAATATACTAATTCCAGCCTAGGGTAGGATAATTTTCCCATTGTCTAGCAACGACTTTATTAATTCTGATGTTTATTAATAATAAAATATTATTTTTTTAGTATAATTTGATTAAAAAAGGATTTACAAATGTAGGAAAAGTAAACTTTCCGAACTCCTGTAATGATTATCATCATCATCATCCAGGATATTAACTTTTCCTTCAAATACTATTCCTACTGTAATTACTTGCGTAAATACATTACATTTAAATTTATAGTGTATTTTTCGAGGTTTGAATTTGAAAAAGGCTATAATTTTAATACTTTTTTACAATACTTGTACTGTAAGTTACCTATTAATAATAAAATTTAAATACAATAAGTGAAGTTTTTACTGCACAGTGGTTTCCATGATTATATCAGGACTTTAATATTTACTTACTGTACTGTACATATCAAGATATACATATCAAGATCCTGTTTATTTTGATAACAATTTGACAGCTGTTAATTCTGAAACCTATTTTTCCTTTCCTTGTATTTGTGTAAGTATTGTAAAAATACCTTACTAACCTCGAACAGTAAGTGATTTTTTTTGGATCGAGAATGTTCCGGAAATCTCGACCCTTCGGGCCTCGAATTCCTAACTACATTTTGTCTGTCTGTCACAATTTCATAATCTTAGGGAGAGCGGCAAGGCCACTTTTTGCTCGAGATGCACACAATTTTTTATACATATTATCCGGCAGTACGATGATGTGGGTAATGTTACTGTATTCGAATCCGGAGATCTCGAGTTCGAATCTCACTCAAGCTAAAAATATATGAACTACCACATTTCAGCTAGGTGATTTCGGACCCTGCACTGTAATTGGGATTAAGTCCTTGTTGTGCAGAGTAACATAAATAAATATACAGAATAGTAATCCTTCCATAACTTTGAGATAACAGATCACATTATCGGTTAATCAAGTTCGTTGCAGCTATCCATTTCATTCACCCATCAGAAATAATTCCTCATCTTGTCCAGATAGATATTAAATCATAATTTGTCAAGTTAGAAAAGATATCGACAAGAACGAAGATGAGACAACGATTCGATGAGTCCATGACCAGCAGAACGACTGCAACAGGTTTTCTCACTCAGTTACTCGAAATAACAGTAATCAATTACTCATTAGCCGACGCCAACCCGCGAATTTGCGCTAGAATTCACAGAGAAAACCTCAAACATTCCACTGTAGAGCGAGTGTAATTTCTATATTGCGCATGCTGTATTTCCGTTGTCTATTTGAATTATTCTGGGCTTTTGAAAATTCTTTTGTATACAATAATAAGAAGGGAAATTTTATAAAGAATAAAGGTAATATATTCTTAGAGGAATTTTCAAGAAGAGATATAACTCCTAAATTAAGCTAAATCGAGTTGTGCTTCACATAATTCTAATAATTTATTTTTCATGATCTTGCCGGAAAGTATATAAATTTTTTTTCTCTCAATTGAGAGAAGAAAGTGATATTTTTCGTCGCTAGTCAAGAAAGTAAACATTTCTTTCCCAGAAAAGAAAAGTAAAGCCGTATCCATGGTAAGTGAAAAACATTGGTATAATTTGATATTAGTGGCATTCAAGTGATATTTCTAAGAAAATATTAAACCCCTAAGCCTTAATAAATATAAAGATAAATAATCTAAATACTTATTTCGAGAACTAAGTTCTCATCATCAGTAGACGAAGCAAGGAAAAAAACCAAGATTACACGACTTGTGAACCAAGCTAGTGGTCAAGGTTGATTCAAGGGATTCAACCTTGACACCACTGGCTATATTTATTAAGGCTTAGGGGTTTAATATTTTCTTAGTTATATCTTAGCCTTAGATTTTACTTTTTACTTCAAGTGATATTTGTCAAGAAAATAATTAATCTTATCTAAATTACTAATTTATTTCTGAAAATTTTATCTGTTAAGGTAGCGAAAAAATTAAATGTATACCTCGTGAATAAAGAGTCTTTCTTCCGTGAGGAACTTTATATCCCTCGCTTTCGGCTCAAGACATAAAACAGCATTTTTGGGAAGAAATATCTCACTTTCTTTCCTTAGTATACAATAGTATATTAGTTTATTGCATATCAACTCATAATAAACCTGTTACTATATTTATTTGTAATAAATAATTGGATCTATTCTGTTACAAAAATTACTAAATATAGAAATTGCTAACATGATCTTTTGATAGCAACCTTTCAAGAACTCATTGTTGTTTGTGTGGTCTTAGCTATTGTTATAGTTAGCAAGTTTTGTTACAGAATATGTCTAAATGTCCATCATTAGTCTTTTAGTAAGAGAATAATAGATAAGTTACTGTACCATAACAACCATTCAATTGTTATTTTCTAATTTCTATAATTTTATGAATATGAATATCATTGAAAATGAGTTAGGTGGCTCAATGAAATAGAGTTGGCCTGTGAATTTGAGAACCTGGCTTCATTTCCTATAGCAGACAAACAATTTTCATCACATTAAAACTATCCCTGTGGTTCTCCCACCACTAACATATATGGGGGGTCGTAATTTGACAGCTAGTAACCGCACTTTACGCGCAAAATATATCACTTACCGAGATCTGCCACGGCAGAATGCAACACCCAGTAATGAGTAGATATATTTATTTTATATATTTTTTATTGTGGAGCTGTCAAATATTTTGACATTTGTTCATAGTACTGTCAATCTAAAATTTTTATTGTAATATTATTATTTCTATAAGTTCTTCGAGTATAAAGCGAAGTAAAAGTGTGGGACCGTGATTTGAAGTTATAAGTTCCATGTTATTTGAGGTACGAACGCAAGCAAGAGCCCTGCTTCCTGTGTTTGAAGTTTTCTAGTAATTGAATTCTAGGCAAGCGAGTGGGAAACAAATCTACGTGACACTTCGTCTAGACAACGTTACTAGCGTCGTCTGCGGTGAAAAAACAAACTAAAAGCAGGACAACAGCGCAGACACATTTTCTCGAGTGAATCAACAATTTTGGTGGCAGTTGCTGGGGTATTACGTTGCTGGCGGTGTAGCATACAGTGACGTCATTTCCCACGCCATACAGACAGGACAGACGCGCGGTTTCCGGTGCAAGCGGAAGTAGTTCCTCTGGAGCTCGCGTAGCGCTCAAGTCGAGAAATGATCCGTGTGGAAATGTTACCATCACCGTTTGCTTTCCGCAAGATGGCGCCGCATCCCGCACTCGTCTCACGCTGCAGATTCTGTTTTTGAGGTTAGGTGCTTGATGGGATGTAATGTGCACTAAAGTCGTTTTACATGATGTCATTTAATGAAATTTCCACCCGAACAGGTGCGAAATGGGCGCGTTGCACTCACGTTACTTCACTATTAATATCTTCGAACTTACATTCAAATATTCGATTTTCATTTGCTATTGAACTTACTTTTTATCCGTTATTTACATTCTTCTTACAGCCGGTTTTTTCATCTTCGAATAAAGTTACGAACAACTATCAGCGGGATAAATAAAAAATATCACTTCGAAATTATAGCACATATTATAATAATTATATTAAATGACGTTTTTTGAAGCGATATTTTTTCAATTATCCTGCCGATAGTTATCAGGAACTTTATCCGGAGATGGAAAAACCTACCCTTAAAAGTATAGAACCTGCATTGTGAATATTCTCGATATAAGTTTGACTTACTCTGTCAAGACGAAACTATAATACTTTATAAAATCCGTTCGATGAGAAATTACAGTATTGTTGTATAAGATGTATTTATTCTGATTCCGATTGCCCCGACCCAAACGTCAACATGGAAGACATAATATTAAAATTTGTGACAGTGATAAGGCTAATTGTCCTTCAAGTAAATATGGGTTACATATTCTAAAATACTCTACGGATTCATTTTATGAAACTTTTAAATATTATCTCTCAATATTTATAAAAATGTGAAATAATACATTGGTGCTGTCAGTGTCACAAGTTTTTATGATATGTCTTTATTTTGACGTGTTATTCAACCAATCAGTTTTATGCTTTTATGCATTATATATATGCATATTAGTGGGTAATTTTTATTTGTATAATACATTAATATTTAAATTGTTAATAGTCTCAAACAAATATGTTTATTTACATTGAAATGAGGCGATATCACACAGTTTAGCATTTACAGTCCAATTCTCAAAACGAGTTTAATTCGTTTAATTCTGAATTTTGGTTTAGATAATACCAATTATTCTAAACCCACATTAAAAAAAAAATTTTAATACTAAACAGTACCAGGTTAAAATTCGGATTTTTTTCAATGTTTTTGGAAATATAATTAGGTAAAAACCTTTTTGAAAATCGTGCCGTTAGATTTGTTTATTTTACTCTAGGTTTGTATTTCAATTGTTACCTCTATGTTACGAAAACTTGCTTCCATGCAACCAATCCCAAATGAATCAGTTTGTAATTAACTGGGTATTAATAAAATAACACAAAATCGACAACGAAATTGATTCTTTTTCCATGAACATTGACACTGCAAACAAAATGTAGCAAATTTTCGCAATCAGAAGTGAGCCTTTGTTGTTGATGAAACTCAATTGAACACTAGGAAATTACCAACTGAAAATACAGAATTGGAGCTGTAGAACTATGAGAACTGCCAGCTTTGGACAATTCATAGAACGGTTCTCAATTTTCTTTTAATATCCGTCAAACGACATCCGACTATGAACAAATCAACCTGATAGATAAAATCGATTTGTTTTCTTTCTTGAGAAAGAAGAAATGTCAACATTGATACTTCGTCTAGACGTGTATTTACTATCATAGCCATTTAAAATTAGGAAAAAGGCATGATCATCTTTAGTATGGACAATCGATTAACGGTGACTGTGACTATTACTAATTATATTTTTTTTTCCAAATTTAGTTTTTTCGTAATTCGTAAGTATCTATTATTTGAAGAATTTTTCTGAAATAACTATTTATGTAATACATACAGAATGTAGTACTTTATTGGAGGTGCCCTACTTTATGGATTACCGAACGCAGTGAGCAAAACTACTAAGTTAGGTGAGTCCTATAAAGTCAAATTACGGACGAGTAGAATAAACAGATTTATGTATGACTGGATTCTAGGTGATTTATTTTTTAAAATAAGTTAATGTGAAAAACTTAGCTGTATCTCAAAGTGTACTTTGTTGTTTCTGTTGTTTAACGATGTTATTTATAGTTCTTAATCTGTCAAATTTGTCACAAAAAATAATGGAAAAGTGTTTATAATATCTCACAATAAAGTTATTTTTTGATTACACCAAAGAAAACATCAACTTTACGATGACAAATCATAGTACAATTGTCAACTTTTCATAGCAATCGTAGAAAAAATATTTTTGTTTCTGAAATCGGCTAGAAAGTATCTACTTTCCTGATCAATCAAAGTAGAATTTTATCAAAACAGTCAAGTAAAGTACGTTTCTAAGGCTACAACAAGAATAACAGTCTGGTAAAGTACAAAACAGTCTGGTAAAGATTTTACCTGACTCTTTTTTTGTTGTTGTTGTAACCTTATATACGTAGTCTGCTGTCAATACAATTCATATCATAAAATTTAAACATTTTAAATTATTTTATATGGGGTAGTGGCTCAGTGGTATCAGGTCGGACTGTGGATCCTAAGAACTCCACAACCGACAAACATTTTCACCAATTTTAAATTACCCCCGTGGTTCTCCCACCTCTAACATCTTTGGGGGCCGTGATTTGACGGCTACTAACCACAATTCACGTGCATAAATAGTCGTATTTGCCATTTGGATCAGATCTAACTTACATTTACTGAATCAGATCATATATTTATTTTGCTACAGTGCTTCGTTGACTTTATTTCCAGTACTAGAATTACTGTTACTAATTTACTTTCAAGTAATTCATTCCAATAAGTGCATCATTTTGCTTAATTCAGTTCATTTAGTCATGTTGTCTAATTTATTTGAACTGATTTAACTGAACCAAGTGGCAAATGGAATACAGCTAATATATCACTTACCGAGATCTGCTTCGGCAGAGTGCCACACTCAGTAATGGGTAAAAGGCGTGATAATATATGTATGTATGCATTTAATTATTTAAATTATTTATGATTGATTATTGAATAAATTAAATGGTTTCTAAAAAAAATAATATACTCAATACATCAGGAAAGTGTTTTTATTTGACTCAGCGAATTAAAATCCGCTTCGTCAAGTAAAATATCACTTTCCTGACTTATTACGTAATATACTATTAATTGACGGTCAAAGATTGTAATTAAAATTTGAGTAACTAGCACGTTATCCTGATTCCTTTCAAATAAATAATACCTGAAGATTAGAGCCACAGATGTCACTAGCGTAGTTCGCACACAACCCTAGGATTTGAGCATTCGTGATCGACAAACACCAACATTGCCATCAAATCCGTCTTGCTAACGATACCCAAGTCAAGTAGGCTTCATTCAACATCGTTCCAGATTTCAGGCTCCAGGTTTCGTATCTACTCCACCCTATACAGATATGGAATATTCTGTAAACGAAGCCAGCGCGCTCTTTGTCGCTGAGAACGTACTGCTCTACCTGCGAGCATGTGGATGGGACACGGCTCGCATAGCAAGTCCTCGGTACCGTGTTGCAAATCTATCACCTTATTTAATTCTATTTGTGCCGGCTTCCAATGTGGTATGTGAACTGAATTTAGGACTGGAATTGTACCACGAAAATCGATATTTCTACCTTTGGATATGTTGTCGTATTTACGATTTTAGTTATTATGTTGTGGCAAGAGACGTGTATTATGAACAAGTTTATGATTGAGAAGTATATGTGAATGTATACGTCATAACGAAGGAGTTAGGAACATGTTCAAGGTACAAAGGTTTTCTTAGAATCATTAAAGAAAGTTAAATACATACATGGTTCTAAGAAATCGTAAAAGGGTAAATAAGTTTTTGCTACCATTACTTCTGTAACTATTTCATAGGAAAAGGTTTCAAATAAAAGGTGTGGAGAAGTATACCTTTTATTTAAATGAAGTGTGTCGCCATTGAGGTCTCGAGAAATATAAAAGCTACAAGGATAGTTAAATTATCAAAGAAGTCTATTACAAAAATACTAACAAAAACATTTTTCGATCAGTGATACTCTAACTGTGGGACACAACTTTCTTATTTTAAGTGAGAACATATATTTTTAATTTTATTTTTTTTGTTAGGAAGGAAATTTTATTTTGAATTCAACAAATACAAAGTTCACTACCCTTACATTACAAACTTTTTCAGAAAAATGCATATTGCATTCATATTAATTTAATTCAAATCGCATCATCGTGCTATAAATAAAAATAAATATAAATGTATCATCACGCCTTTTGCTCATTACTGGGTGTGGCACTCTGCCGTAGCAGATCTCGGTAAGTGATATATTTATGCGCGTGAAGTTCGATTACCGGCCGTCAAATCACGGCTCTCAACGATGTTAGTGGAGAAATAAAAATTATACACAGGGATATTTTTAGTGTGATGAAACAAAATCCCTGTGGCTTCCCTATGCTATGCTTTCGTGTTATAAAAGAAACAAATGAACAACTAGTAATATTTTTGTTTGTTTGATGAATTATTTCATGTAAATAGGACTATTTTGTGAAAAAATAAATAAATAAATTTTGATATGTATTTGTATATGATTTTTAACAATAACTAAATAAGAAAAAATAAATTGCTACAATGATTTTTATGCTGAATTCAATATTTTTCTCTAAAATAGACAAAAGAAGTAAAGAATATTTTTTATGGTAAAAATTTCATTTGTTCACTTGATTCTTGTTTCTTTTCTACAGTTCGGTACTTTTCCATGAAATTATGTACATAATCTCCAGGATGATCAAAAGTAACTATATTAGTAATAAAAAAATTACTTGAAATTGGTAAGACTGATATATAAATAGATTTTTTGTTATTGTCAGTATTATTCATATAATAACATAATATAATCTATTTGTATTTATTCTAAAATGACATGCCAAATAACATTTCCGACTTTACCTGGCTTTCTACAAACTGTGGAATAAAAAGATCCCTAGAACTCCATTGCCAACTGTAACAGTTACTTTTAATCACCCTGGCGAATTAATTAAACTAATTTACTTTTTTAAATAAATTTATTGTATTCAAAACCGAAACGAAGATTCTATCTATATTCCTATAAAGTTTCGAAACACTTGAAAAAGCAAAACCTAAATCACATCATTAATATAATTTTCCCAAACCAAACAAAGTAAGACATATCAAAACCATCAAAAAACCATCTATCTACTTTCCCTCTGACTAAAAACCATTTTAATCTCACTGATGTTGAAATTCTTCCCCTGTCTAAGAACATGCTCATCTCTAGGGACCCTAGCGTTCACCTGGTCACGTGTGCGATTCATTGTCCTCGTGTAAGGTGTGGCCAGGTTACAGGAGCAGCCTCCATGCGTTGTCTTTGTCACAGACAAGGAAGAAGAAGGATGAAGGCTATATGTGGGAGAAGGATGTAGCGATGTATTGTATTGTCTTTGATGACTGAATGTGTGGATTGATTGTGAAAGTTTCCAAGGGGAATGAAGGGAAATTAATGATTCTGGAAACTGGAGAAGGCTTCATAAAATGGATGATATCCTATATTTAATACGATTATGGGGTAGCTAGCTCAGTGGTATGAAGTCGGTCTGTGGATCCTGAGAACCCTGGTTCGATTCCCACAGGCGACAAATAATTTTCATAATTTCAAAAGCTACCCCGTGGCTCCTCCACCACTAACATCTTTGGGGGCCGTGATTTGAAGACTGGTAACCGCACTTCACGCGCAAAATATATCACTTACCGAGATCTGCTTCGGCAGAAGGCATGATGATATATTTATTTATTTTTTATTTTATTATATAAAAAAAATAATTGCAATAATTTTACAGGAGCTGAGCAATTATAGCGAAACTGACAGATTTATGTTTGACATTTTTACAACTAGATAACTTGACGACTTTATAAAAAATATCCCTAAAATAGTTGCTCAAAGTTGAACTCGTCCAGCTGTTTTTGTCAAAAACAGTACTTGATAAACACGATATTGGAAAAATTAATAGTGTAATTTATGATATAAACTCGTCATACAAAAGATAGTTAATTTTCCATCAAAGAATAATGACAACCGCGACTACTGCGAATTAAATATTCAAACAAAACAAAGAAACCGATTGAAATACATTACCTTGTAACCAATAAAAAAAGAGAAATACAGTAAAACATTACCTGTCAGGTAACGAGTATTTGCTTCGCCGAAGAACAAACTTTCAATAAAGTAAAACAAAATGCAGCAGTACAGATATCAGAATATCTAATACGAAGTGCAGTATAGATTGAAACTAAACTTTATCCGCGGAAATTCTCAAACTTTAACTTAAAAACCAAACTAGAACGAGAAGAATGAATTATGAGTGCGAAAGAACAAAAAACTATTCCACTAGTTTAAAATAGTACCGCTCGGTTTGGAAAGAAAGTTTCAGCAAGAACTTCCATGATTTTGCATAAATGAGAAGTACGGAGAAAATATTAGATGATAGGAAAATTGATAGTTTATCAATAAGGGTTTTAGTATGATGAGATTTTCATTTTCCGTGATGTGTAGTTGGAGTACAAAGGACAAACAAAGTGTTTACCAAGCATAAAAATATTTCAAAAGCGGAGAAAATGTCAAGAGTAACAGACAAATGACAACATTGAACGTTGAAACTTTTCTCAATAGCTTTGCTACGTTTTAAGGCTCTTATAGATGATATATGTAGCAACATGTCTCTTTAGAAAGAATGTTTTGAAATCTACGAGACAGCATCGACAAATAAGGTAAGTTCTCATTTTTCAAGTCATGCTTGTCGTGCAGCTTCTTGATATGAAAGTATATTTAAACATGGGTTTTCGATGAATACAGAAATCTTTCTGATATTGCGATGTCTTGTAATAGCGTCTTAAATTGCGACTGTTGAGAGAATTCTCATCTTCTAGAAACTATAGTTGAGGACATAAGTAAATATGGTCTTATTTACAGAAGGTAACATTACAGAAATACACAAAGGAAGATCAATGTCTACTACTATTAATTAATAAAGTCCAGAAGTTTGATGGTATGACATTCGAATCCGAATATTTCAAGTTCAGATCTCACTCATGTTAAAAATATATGAACTATTACATTGAATACACTACCCTATAGTGAATTAAAATACTCGGCCTGCGGTCTTGTATTTCAAACAACCGTTTCAAGAAAAAATACTTTCCTGATGTATTGTATATACAATTTTTTCCTAAAAATTAAAGGCATACGCACTTGGGGATTTGACCATTGGATTTAGCGGGTCAAAATATATATGTATGTAATTTTTTTTTACAATAATCGTAAGAGAAATTGTTTAAAAATCGTAAAAAAAACCCTTTGGAAGAATAATTTAAAATATCAAAAGTATTTAATCGCTTTAAATGAGCTCAAATTTTGCTAAGTCAATTCGGACACGGGTAATTCAATGTCGTTGAGCGCAACTTCGTATCACGTTTAGTTTTTGAGATATAGCCTCGGGAATGTCAAGAAACTGAGGTGTTGAAATTTTTTGAAAGTTCAACATTTTCCGAGGCTCTATCTCAAAAAAGAAACGAGATATAAAGATGCGCTCAACGGCATTAAATTTTTCGTGTTTCAATGAACATGTATACAAGTTTTCAGCGATTTTAAAAAATTTCAAATATTTTCAATATTTTTTTTTTCTAAAACAGTTTTTGGACAATATCTTAAAAACTAGACGACGTACGCATTTTTGGATTTGACCATTGGATTCAGCGTGTCAAAATACATATATCTGTAAATTTTCGTTATAATAGTCGTATGAGCACGAGTTTTAGAGCAAATTGTTTGAAAAGTACCTCAGTTTTTCGACTTTCCAGAAGCCATATCTCAAAAACTAAACGAGATATGAAAATGCGCTTAACGGCATTGTATTTCTCATCACTTATATACAAATTTTCAGCGATTTTTAAAATTTTCTAAAATTTTCGTCATTTAATTTTTCCTAAACAGTTTTCGGACAATATCTTAAAAACTAGAAGGCGTACACACTTGGACATTTGACCATTGGATTCAGCGGGTCAAAATACATATGTATGTAAATTTTCATTACAATAATCGTACGAGAAAGAGTGTTAGAGCAAATTGTTTGAAAATCGTAAAAATCCTAAGGGGTACCCCTTGGGAAATAATTAAAAATTTCAAAAAATTTAAATCGCTTCAAATGAGCTAAAATTTTGCTAATAAGTTAATTCGGACACGGGGAATTCAATGCCGTTACGCGCAACTTCATATCTCGTTTAGTTTTTGAGATAGAGCCTCCAAAAGTGTTGAACTTTCAAAAAATTTCAACACCTCGGTTTCTGGACTTTCCTGAGGCCATATCTCAAAAACTAAACGAGATATTAAGATGCGCTCAACGGCATTGAGTTTCTCGTGGTTCAATTAACTTGTATACAAGGTTTCAGCGATTTTTATAATTATAAAATATTTTCAATATTTTTTTTCTAAGACAGTTTTTGGGCAATATCTTAAAAACTAGAAGGCGTACGCACTTAGGGATTTGATCTTTCGATTCAGCGGATCAAAATACATATGTATGTAAATTTTCATCGTACATCCAATTGAATAATTGTACATAAGCATATATAATTTGACAAACAAGAATGAAGTAAATATTGACTGCGTGATACCTTTACAAAATAAAGGAGTCATTTGAAAAAAGAGGATTATTTTTCAAAAAGGCGTATGTATAATAGTAAGTAGTATAACTGTTGATATTTGTGTGCAGCTAAGAATAAATGTTAATACTGGCAATGTGAATAATGACGGAAGAGCTCGCTAATGAACGTACTGTGATTCTGTGGAGTTTGTAAATCCGTCCGGCAATGATTGAGATTGCAATTCCGGAGTTTCCACAAATTGCAGGCCGCTGCTGCAGTGGCCGAGCAGTTGCTATTTCACGCCGAGCTACAGCTATCGATTGCTGCTGTCTACCGGAACGTGATATTCGCACGTAACAAACAGATGAAAATCACACTTTTCATTCCATCCGGTTTCACAGTGTTTATCACATTTGGATTATTCCGAACATATTTCCAAGCTGTCCATAAAAATTTACACTCAAAATCAACACTATCTTTGCTATGTAAATTTTGAAATATGCTAATGTTAGTTTTACGATTTCACCTACATTGCAGAACGGTTTACAATTTTCACGGTAAGTAAACTATAAATAAATAAATATATCATTACACCTTTTATCAATTATTGGGTGTGGCATTCGTAGCAGATCTCAGTAATATATTTGTGTGCATGAAATGCGGTTATATGAAGTGCCTAGCTCAGTGGTATGAAGTCGGCCTGTGGATCCTGAGAATCCTGGTTCGATTCCCACAGGCGACTAACAATTTTCATAATTTAAAAAAAAACACTAACATCTTTGGGGGCCGTGATTTGACGATTGGTAACCGCACTTCACGCGCAAAATATATTACTTACCGAGATCTGCTTCGGCAGAGTGCCACACCCAGTAATGAGCAAAAGGCGTGATGATACATTTATATATATTTTTTTTATGGCACTATAATGGCGATTGAATTAAAGTAATGTTAATGAAATATGCATTTTTCTTAAAAAGTTTATAATGTGAGGGTACTGAACTCTGTATTCGTTGAATTCAAAATAAAATTTCCTTCCTAACAAAAAAAAAAATTGATGATATATTTATTTATATATAACTGAATCAACGTTAAACTTGATGACCAATCTTTTTCGATATCTATAATTATGAGTTGTGGATAAAATTTTGTATTACACTTGTGTTTTATTGGTATATAAAACACTTAAGAATATTAAACACTCGACCTTCGGTCTCGTGTTTAAACTTATCTTACGTGTTATATACGTAATAAAACACTTGTATAATAAATAACTATTAGTCACACGAAAATAATAAAGAGAAGTGCTGCTAAATTCTTTTAGTACAACAATGAAAAGTCACATGTTAAAATTTCTGATTATTTAATTGTTGAAACACAAATTTTCTGTTATAATCTTTAAATTTTTAATAATTCATTGTTGTAATCTTTCATTGTTGTAATATTTCATTGTTGTGATCTTTCATTATTGCAATCTTTCATTGTTGTAATTTTTCATTGTTCAATTATTGTAATAAAATAGAACCACACATGCTTCAAATTGGTGTTACTGTTTAGTGGTTCAATTTTTGTTTACAAAATTGTTGACATTTTCTTTTTATGTTGTTATTGTGTAATATATCTATTTTTCTTCTTAAATATGTAAAATTTAAGAATAAAAGTGCACCTCAAAAAATTATATGAGACCGAGAAAATAAAAATACTGATATTATCATGTCATGAAACCGTATATGAATAATGTATTATTGAGAAGTTTAAATTAAGTGGTGGTACAGGGTGTAATAATTAAACTTGCCAACTTCGAATTAAAATAAACAGAGAAATTAACTAAACCCAGGAAACATAAACATCAATTTAAATTCTCACATAAAATGTGAGAGTAAGAATGGCTTCCAGAATAAATACAAAGTAACAAACAAAAGTGATGCCACTAGGCCTACTACGTTCAATATTTAAACAAAGTTGGATCAGGTGTACACAGTGCGAGTCTGCGAGTGTGGTGAGATGTTATCCATGAGCGCGCGTTGCTGGGGGCGCACTGTTGCGTGAGACGGTGTTAAAAGTAAACAGTGGCGTGCGCGTGAATTATTCACAGGGAACTGCTCTCCGTACATAAGGAATGCATGAGTGATGATGATGTTGAGAGAAGTTACTGTAGGCTTAAGAGAACCTTAGCAAATTGTTGCAAAAATTATATTTAATATTGTACAAGGAATTATGATCGTCAACAGAGCTGCTGGAGACCATTTTGATTAAAATATTACGCGTAAGTAATTTTTATTTTATTTTGACATCATAAACTTGTTTTATATGGGGTAATGGCACAGTGGTAGCAAGTCGGCCTGTGGATCCAAAGAACCCTGGTTCGATCCCCACAGCCGACAAAACATTTTCACCAATTTAAAATTACCCCTGTGGCTCCCCCACCACTTACATATTTGGAGGCCGTGATTTGACGGCTGGTAACCGCACTTCACGCGCATAAATATATCACTTACCGAGTTCTGCTTTGGCAGAGTTCCACACCCAGTAATGGGTAAAAGGCGTGATGATGTTTATTTAAACTTGTTTTATGCACAACCGGGCTGAAATTAATTTGTTTTAGCCATGATAAGCGGGCTTAAACACTTGTTTTTATCCCTAGAGCCATAATAAAATAACTTCCTATGGATGCATAAACAAAATGATAATTTTTGTTTATTATGACTACTTGATTTTGCAAAATGTCATTCTGATATAAAACTGTACCTGTTTTAATCTAAAAAATAAAAGTTCTTTTGCCGTGTATGAAATATTGTATGTACCACGGGTGAAATTAGCGTTTCTGACCCTTAGCTTGTTATTAGCCTTCGGCGTTTTACGCGTCGTGCTAATAATCATGCCACGGGCTATATAGGCCCTCAAAAGCAGGTGTAATTTAGCCAATACAGCTCTAGGGCATATAAAGTTGCCAAGCAACAATTTTTCAAACAAATCAAAATCGTGATTTATGGATAAATGTCAAACAACACAATAAATTTGTATTATTTTTTATAAAACTCTTTTGACTTTTGTGGCAGTAATTCATTAAATATTTCTTTGGAAGTTATTGATACCTTCCATTTATATTTGACAAAAAAGTAATTTTTTTTGTTCGTAAAGAAACAATATAACAACACCAACAACCTATGTACATGCATAGAAACCATAGCATAAATAAAACTAACAACGCCAGCAAAACGATAAGGAATACCTACTGACTAAATTCTTTAATTTCGAGGACCAAATTAAAATAAAACATTGTACCACGAGTATAATCAAAATTATACCACTCAGGATATTTAAATATTCTCTCAGTGATTATGCCTTTATTACATAAATAACTACTTTTTAATCCCGTTGTTAAAATGATATTTAACATCTTAATCATTTATTGACAAACTGTTTTAGCACGGGCTGAATTTAGTTTCATGCACATCCATACGTTTCAAATAATTAATAAAACTTGACATTGTTTTTTGTGTTAATTTGCGGTTGTAGAAAAAGTATAGTATACGACTCGTTTTATAAACACTCGTTTTATAAACACTCCTTAGATACTAAGTTTTTATACAGAAAAAGAGACGTTTATAAAACTTATTTTCTACGCCCATACTTAAATTTACTTATTAAATATGTATTTTCCGTACTTTAATGACGCTCATTACGACACAGATTTTCATTAAGATAATGATTATTGACCAATAACAGTAATAATAGCTACCATTATATACTTGTTGCATAGTATACTAATTAACAATGAATAAATTAAATGCATTAATTAATATGGTGTAGATAGCTAAGTGAAAACGTCATCTTGTGGATTTGAGAACTCGAGTTAAATTCTCCCACAGCCGACAAACTTTAGTTTACATTAAAATTACCACTGTGGCTCCTCTTATCTTTGGGGGTTGTGATGTTATGGTAGGTAACCGCATTTCATATGAAAAATATATCACTTACAGAAGATCTGCTATACCAGAGTATGAGATCCAGTAATGGGTAAATGGCATGATTAAACATTTATTTATATTTTTTAAAAGTAAATGACAGTAGTTTGTGTTTAACCTCTTAAATTTGTTGGGTTTTTTTTCAGCGGTTCACTAATTCAAGACTGAAAAAGAAGTAATACAGGAGCTTGGCTTGACATTAATAAAAATTACAACAAGAATTACTTAACAATATATTTTATATTTTTTGGCAAGAGATGTTGTAACTTTGTATTTCTCTTTATTTTAAAATTTGCATTATAGTTTACATAGCATTACAAGTATTTGAAATGACATTCAAAAACATTCAAGCCCCAGGTGGGAATTGAATCCACGACCTCAGTGGTGAGCGGACATATTTTGTAAGTAATATTTCAAAATGATTAAATATATATTCGTAATAATATCGAAATCAAATGAATTAAAAAAGTGAAATATAAAGAGACATTTTATTTATTGGTCTCTTTTGGAAATATAAACATTTATATATATATATATATATATATCATCACGCCTTCTACCCATTACTGGGTGTGGCACTCTGCCGAGGCAGATCTCGGTAAGTCATATATTTTGCGCGTGAAGTGCGGTTACCAGTTGTCAAATCACGGCCCCCAAATATGTTAGTGGTGGAGAAGTCACAGGGCTAGTTTTAGAAATTATGAAAATTGTTTGCCGCCTGTAGGAATCGAACCAGGGTTTTCAGGACTTCATAACATTTTTTTACATTTACAGAATTGTGAAATTTTATTTTAATAGCAACCAATCTTATTTGTACAACAGTAATCAAAATGGCGTTTTGTTTTTGATGTTTAATTCGAGTAGAAAGGGTTAAAATTGTTGGCAGTACAATTTTGCAGATTTAGTTAAAATATTCTGAATGAAAATGGTGTAAAGTCCGGTTCTGTAGGGAGTACAAACGTACCGGAAGTTGTGAATTTGTTTCAACAAAAGAGGAAATGGCCTCAACATTTCCCTACGCATAGTTATACGTTTCTGGTACAATAAACCTACTCAGTTAGATACAACAATTTCATGACTACGTGCGTACGCAGTTATATGTATACAACCATTATAAATTTCTCTTTCTAAGATTTTAAATCACTTCTATGTTTACTGTATTTAAATGTTAAAATTCGTATAATTATTTCGGAGGGAACTCAGTAATCATTGAACCTTTACAAGGAAAATTTAAGCCGCAATTTGGAAAATGCCTGGAAAGGTAACTGGAAATTGCATTTCCGTGCAGTCGCTTGGTCGCGACAGCAGTTATATTTTACACAAACGCGTTCTCTCTCTCATCTCGTGTAAGTTTTGTGTGTGAAATTACACGTTTTTTATCACAACTTGCGACAGTTGCTGTGCACCTGTATACAAGAATATTACATTGTAAAATTTAGTATTTTATATGCCTCTGGTTTTATGTTGGAAACAAAAATTAATATAGGTTCTCCTAAAATATATTTCAAATCGAATCCACCATTTTTTCAAGCGAAGCGAAGTTTCTTTAAGAAATATTACAAATTACGAGGTCTGATAATTATAATACCGGCAGTACGGTGGTGTGGATAGCGTTTCGGGATTTGAATCCAGGGATTCTGAGTTCGAATCCCTCTCAAACTGAACAATATTGTATCAAAATGAAGTTTTACTTTTGATGTTTAATTCGAGTGGAAAGTCTTGAAATTGTTATCAGTATATTTTGCTGATTTAGTTAAAATATTCTGAATGAAAATGGTAGAAAGTCCGGTTCTGAAGAGAGTACAAATGTACCGGAAGTTGTGAATTTGTTTCAATAAAAGAGGAAATGTTTATTAACATTTTTAAAATGTTGCGTTTCACTTCAAGTATTTTTTTCTAATAATACGTGAGTTTAGATACTAGTTTTTATTAAAATTAGCGCTAGATACTTTTGGAAAAGTTAAAGCTACAAACTAAACTACATGTTTTTAAATGTAACATAGCTACACAAGGGCAGACCTACAAAATTTTCAGTAATAATGTAACAAGAGAGTGAGAATAAATTGAAAATAATTTGACAGATCTATCGAAAACTTGTTGCCAGGCAATAGTCACGAAAGCCCGTAGGGCTAGTAGAGTGGCTATTGCCAAATGGCAACAAGTTTGAGAAAGATACTGGAGAATTATTTTCAATTTATTCTCACTCTCGAGTTATATTTAATTAGATTATTTTTTGACTTAGCTGTTTAGGTCGATTCACCCAACTTGAAAGATTATGAACTGGGTTCATATCGATTGATTACTTATTAATGTATTCTTGAAAGTTGTTTCCAAAATTTGTTAGTGTATTTCTGTATCTAAAATACAACTAAATGGATTTTTTTCACACATTTTACTTGACGCGTTGACAGTTTTAAATAATTATTTGACAACTACCTATCATTTGTCACGAACAAAAAATCATCTACAGAGATAATTCCCGAGAATATTCACAAGAGCTTTATTCCCAGTATAATAATAACAGGATTGGTTAAAACGCAGACACGTGACATACAATGAAGTACTTTAGTGGTTTTGAGAAACGTCAAAAAATAATCAGGGGGAGAGGCATTTTGCCATTTTTTAAGGAAAACATAATACTGACAAACAATTTTGTAATTTTTGTGTGGAACATATTTGTATGTATTTTCTATTCTGTTCTTAATTTTTAAATTTTAAACAGTCTAAAAAACTTGGAAAATGGCTGACAATCCAAATTTTGAAAGTTTTTCAGAGTTGTTTCAGAGTATTACAACGTTTTTCAGCGATTTTTTTTATAAAGGTTGTCAAACTCGAATAAAAATAACACTTATAAAAAACTAAAAAAATAAAATTAATAAGCCCAAGAAGGGGCTAAGGCCCCCATGGCCCTCTCCGTGGACCCGACTTTGTAGCTACAACTAGAAAATAATTCTATAAAATTTCTGTCTGATGGTAAATAAATCAACTAGATGAAAATGAATGAGAGTGTTTAAGGAAAACGCAGGAGATCTTTCCGTAAAATTGATAAAAGCGTGTTTTTGGTAGAAGTGGGTCAAATTGCATTGACACGAAGTATAAAAGAGGGAAAAAGAATTCCAGGTGCGGGGCCGGTACAAAGTGTCACATTAATAAGGCCCGTATCAGGAACGAAGCAGAATTTGAATAACCCTTCCCACACCATTCCCAGCAGCATTCGAATGTGGAAATTGATGTTCAACTGTTCAACCCGGAGCCTTCTTATTTCTTTCTAGCGAACGTGTTTTATTTATAGAAAATTCAATTTATTCGCCCTCCTGCCGTATAATTTGATGTCTTTTGGTTGCGAGCTCTGCACGCTTTGTTTAAACATGCTACATGAAAATTTAATATAGAACAAAAGCTTGTGTCACTGTAACAATACCAACATAATATTACAAAGTCTTTGAACGGAAACAGAATCAAGTTGTTGCAGAACTATTCTAAAATAGCTACAATGCAGATCATTATTACCAAGTTTAAATTTAAAACAGTACTTATTGTGCAATAAACAATTAATAAGAAAAATATGCAAGATGAAAGAATACCTTAGATTTATTACATTTATTTATTTTTGTTTATTAATTTAATGGGGTAATGGCTCAGTGGCCTGTGAATCCTGAAGACCCCGGTTCGATTCCCACAGCCGACAAACAATTTTCACCAAATTAAAATTACCCCTGTGGCTCCCCAAGCACTAACATCTTTGAGGGCCGTGATTTGACGCCTGGTAACCGCACTTCACGTACATAAATATATCACTTACCGAGATCTGCTTCGGCAGAGTACCACATCCAGTAATGGGTAAAAGTCATGATGATAAATTTATTTTTTTAATTTATAAAAACCACTATTTGATTGACTCAGAAAGGGCGGAAAATTGGAGACCGCCCTGGGGGGCAAAAGTTCTAGGTAGGCCACTGAGTAACAGATCATGGCAAGTGATATTCTTTGCACGTAAAGTGCGGTTACCCGCCGTTAACTTATGGTCCTCAAGGATGTTAGTGAAGAAAGGGCCACAGGCGTAGTTGTAATGTGGTGAAAATTCTTAAACTACTGTGGGAATCGAATCCGGGTTTTCAAATCCATAGGCCAACTTGATACCACTGAGCCACTTACCCTATGGGTAACAGTCAACAATAGGAACTAATTCTGATCATCCTGTAGTATTATACATACATACATACATACATATCTTCACGCTATATCCCATCAAATGGGGTAGCACGAACCCTAAAATCACTCATAAAACATTCACTCATAACATTCATCAAATAATCAGCCCTCGTCAAACATTATCATCCAAACACACTACCCTCACTTCAAGCACATTCATAGATCCCTCCATATAAACTCATTTATTTATCACACTCGAAATCATTCTTACATAACAAACCCTCATTCACATCCATCCAATCACTCATATTCACTTATCATTCATCATCTTTCTTCAACGTACATAACACATGCATAAAACATCTCAAATTATCCGCGCTTACTCCTAACAACGAATCTAATAACAAATCTAACAACGAATCTACAAAGATTAGAAAAGATGAAAGTGATAGCCTGCAATTGTATATGAAAGAAAAGTCCACACATTGCAGTAACTGAAAATGAAACAAAAAGATAAGAAAGGAACGGAGTGTCGCCCTGTGCTTGTTTTTGGAAGTGAATCCCACACAATTGCAGTTAAACACTCTACGTAAGAACTGAAAACGAATTAATAGATAAGAAAGGAAGGGAGTGTCGCTCAACGCTTGTTTTTGGAAGAGAATTCCACACAATTGCAGTTAAACACTCAATGTAAGATCAGAAAACGAATAAAAAAGATCAGAAACGAAGGGAGTGTCGTCCCTGCGCTTGTTTTTGAAAGTGAATTTCACACAATTGCGATAAACACTCTAATGAAAAAACTAGTATTATAGTACTAAATATAAATTGTGAAATAATCCAACCAAATTAAAATCAGAATTGGATTAATCCTCCAACATTTTCCATAAAAAGACTGAAAAAAATACCACCAACATTTAAAAATAATTAACGGTTGCAGCCAGAGCAACTTTCACACACCTACAAGTTGTACACTAATGTATAGGTATACGCATCGCATTTCATTCCATATTAACGGATCCGTTAATTAACGCGTGCTCATTAACATGACACCGACGCGGCGGTCGCAACAGAGATAACATGCGCGAAGAGCACGCACGGGTGCACAGAGGCGCTCGGTGCTCGACGCTCGGCGTTGCGACGCCGCTCATATCGTTCACTGGAACTAATACAGGTTACTATGCTCGCGAACGAGAACTAACCGCTGTTGACTACCGGCGTTGTGTTTGTCGCGTCAGTGTTTTGGAAACTGGAATTGTAATCAACTGCGGCAGGAACTGCTTGTTGGACTTGTAAGATGTACAAGAGGTTTGATTCTTGCGATGACCGAAAATAGACACGTAATATATCATGCTATGTTCCTATAAAGAGGGTAGTACGAACCCTTTGGACATATATTCATATACATTTATAATATCTTTTTTTTTTTTTTTTGTTTGTGATACGGCTTCAACTGCTTTGGTTACTAGCCGGTATGATGATGGAAGCGTCTGCGCTGTAGTCAGCTACAGACGCTGATTATGAAGATGGAAGCATCTGCGCTGTAGTCAGCTACAGACGCTGATTGATGCCAGCCCTGACCGGGAATCGAACCCGGGACCTCTGGGTCAGTAGCCTAGTAGTCTAAACCACTGAGCCACAGAGATCGGCATAATATCTTTTATACCAGCTTTATTACTTCTTTCACACGAAAGTATAAAATATAGTTATTTATATATCAAGGATGAAAACAGGCGTTTCTGGCCTGCGGCTTGATTGTTAGCACGAAGCGCAAAGCGCCGAGGGCTAATAACATGCTCAGGGACAGAAACGCTAATTTCACCCGTGGTACATACAATATTTTATGAACAACAAAATAATAATTAATTATACGGTCAAAAGATTAAAATATGTAAATAGGTTATATGTCAAAATGACATTTTGTAAAATCAAGTATTCACAATAAACAAAAATTGTCATTTATTTATGTAAATAAATAAATAAATAAATATATCATCACGCCTTCTACCCATTACTGAATGTGGCACTCTGCTGAAGCAGATCTCGGTAAGTGATATATTTGGCGCGTGAAGTGCGGTTACCAGTCGTCAAATCACGGCCCCCAAACTGAGCTATTTAATATTCACAAACTAAAACTCATTCGAAAATGTAACAATAGCTGTATTGCATATTGCCATATTAAAACAATAAAATAAATAAATATATCATCACGCCTTCTACTCATTACTGAGTGTGGCACTCTGCCGAAGCAGATCTCGATAAGTGATATATTTATAAGTGCGGTTACCAGCCGTCAAATCACGGCCCCCAAATATGTTAGTGATGGGAGCCACAAGGATAGTTTTTGAACTGGTGAAAATTGTTTGTCGTTTGTGGGAATCGAACCAGAGTTCTCAGGATCCACAGGTCGACTTGATGTATCCATAGGAATTATTTTTTATGGCCCTAGGGCCCTAAAGAAGTATTTAAGCCAGCTTGTTAGGGCTAAAACACATGAATGTCGGCCCGGTTGAGCATAAAATAAATATATCATCACGCCTTTTATCCATTACTGGGTGTGGCACTCTACCGTAGCAGATCTCGCTAATTAATATATTCATGTGCGTGAAGTGCAGTTATCAACAGTCAAAGCACGGCCCCGAAAGATTTTCACCACATTAGCACTATCCCTGAAGCTCTCAAAGTAAATCAGACTCTGTAATTCTAGTACTGGAAATAAAGTCAGCGAAATAAATATGTGAACTGGTTCAGCAAATGTAAGTTAGATCTGATCCAAATGGCAAATGGAATACGCTTTATTGTGACTGAAGTGAACCAGTTCTCTAGAAGACAACGAACCGATTTGAGGCATCAGCGTAATGTACAAGTAATAATATTATAATATTGTTGCTTACATTGAGAAGAAATCAGCCTCCGGACTCGTCTCAGGTGACCCACTGTTGAAATCAGCTAAAGTTGGGTCTTGAAAGTCTGGTAAGTTCACACACATCACAGCACTATCACTTTATGTCCTTGACACACCACACCACACAATATCACATATGTTAAGTCATTTTACACATAAATATATATCAAAATATTAAGAAAATACGAAAACACTATATACACTACAGGAGCCCGCACTATACTAAACTGCCATACAGCGGCGCGAAACCACGTTTTTAGTGACGCAAAGTAACCTGTACGCAACGATCTAACTTGTTCAGTAGCGTTTTTAACCATTTAAATTTATTTCAAAACATAGATTTCGTAGTTCTCGGACAAGTTCCGATCATAAACGAATGTACCCGATTTGCGAACAATTGCAGAAGACTGAGAATATCAGTCGAATATTTTATTGAAAGTGCAACATGCGTTGGATTGGATCTGACTTTGGCACTTAAATATTGGTCTTTTTAAAAATAATATATGGGATGGCTAGCACAGTGGTATGAAGTCGGCCTGTGGATCCTGAGGTCCCTGGTTCGATTCCCACAGGCGACAAATTTTCATAATTTGAAAAAGCTATCCCTGTGGCTCCTCCACCACTAACATGTTTGGGGGCCGTGATTTGACGACTGGTAACCGCACTTCACGCACAAAATATATCACTTACCGAGATCTGCTTTAGCAGAGTGCCACACCCAGAAATGGGTACAAGGCGTGATGATATATTTATTTATTTTATTTATTAAAAATAATATATTGTTATTATTCTAAATGCTACATATTATTTTAGAAAGTAACAGCCCAATTCTCAAAAGAGTTTTAGCTAAAATCTAGCTAATCCTGAATTTTGGATTTGTCAAATTAAGCAAAACCATATTCCAAAAAAGTTTAAATAAACTTTAATATATTCTTTTTACAGTTTAGTTTTCGGAATGTGAATAGAATTAACTTTTTTAAATTGGACCAACTGAAAATTAGTAAATTAAGAATCCGGATTAGCTAAAACTTTTTTGAGAATTTAAAATTATTGTAATAAATTTAAAAACATTAAATTTATGCGCAAATAATAATGGGATGGCTAGCTCAGTGGTATGAAGTCGGCCTGTGGATCCTGAGGTCCCTGGTTCGATTCCCACAGGCGACAAATTTTCATAATTTGAAAAAGCTATCCCTGTGGATCCTCCACCACTGACATGTTTGGGGGCCGTGATTTGACGACTGGTAACCGCACTTCACGCGCAAAATATATCACTTATCGAGATCTGCTTCAGCAGAGTGCCACACCCAGTAATGGGTAGAAGGCGTGATGATATATTTATTTATAATAATGGAAAAAGATTTTGATTTAACTTTTCAAAAACGGTTGGAGAAAAATAATAAAAAAATTAGGCATGCAAACCAAACCGGAATATATACCAAATCCAAACCGAACCGACTCGCGAAGCCAAACGGAACTTTTCACGTTGATCCGGTAAATTGGATCAAACCAAACCTGAATCGATTTGAACCGCATGTGCACTGAATAAGTAAATAGATAACAAAAATTATTTTTGTAATAATTAATAAATTGTTCAACTTATATTTTAAATTTAAATATAAACTATGATTTTTATTTGTAGCTCTGATCAAAAATAATTAGAAAAAGAAATAGAATTTTATATTTTTATAATATTTACATATCGTAGGTGTATATACTCGTATCTATAAATTTCAATTGAAAAATTAAATTTATAATCTGCCAATACAATGTTCGTATCAAAAAATAAATAAAAATAATTGATCAAACCAACGAATCATACGATCATGTAAATAGGTTCATGAACTGTTCCAAAATTTTATTAAACCGCAACAAAAACCGAAGAGATTTGTATCTTCAATTTGCAATCCTGATAGTTATATAAATAAATAAATGCATCATCACGCCTTCTAGCCATTACTGGGTATAGCACTCTGCCATAACAGATCTTATACTTTAACAACCCAATTCTTAAAAGAGTTTTAGCTAATCCTGAATTGTTGATTAGTCAAATTAAGCTAAACAATATTCTCCAAAAAGGATAAATAAACTGTAATATACTCTTGTCACATTTGGTTCTCAAAATGTTATTTAGATTAACTTTTTAAAATTGGACTAGAATAAGATTAACTAAACCCTTTTTTGAGAATCGGGCCGTTGGAGATTTAAGATTTTGCTTAATTTGATTAAAATTTGGAGACCATGTTTTGACGACTAGCAGTCGCAATTTACCTACAAAAATATATCATTTATCGAGATCACTTACAGCAGAATATCTTGTTCAGAAATTGATAAAACCGTTTTTGGAACTGAGCTAATAATTATTGCGAACTGATTTGGTATTCAATTATAAAATGAGCAATACAATCAAAGCGTAATCAATTATACAGAAATTGTAATTGGCGCTAAAATAAATTAAAGGTTCTAGCATCGATGCGTTCATAACTTGTTGCTAGTGATTCGCAACTGATTTATTTCTGCTGGACGTAATGAGCTAATAAACATGATTAAAACCAAGAGGACCGCGGGGAAAGGGAATGGATATAAAATAAATTTTAATTACCGGTTGAAACGGAAGTAGTGGCGCGTAACTCGCGAGAGCTCTTCTCAACTGAGCGGTATTTCACAACTTAATCCAACCGGAAAACGAAAACCGGAACGAAATTTTCAAAAGTAGTTTATTTTCTGCTAACCTGTAGCTATCCTTGTAACATAATATAGTAAATATATAAAAATAAATAAAATAAATAAATATATCATCACGCCTTCTACCCATTACTGGGTATGGCACTCTGCCGAAGCAGATCTCCGTAAGTGAAATAGTTTGCGCGTGAAGTGCGGTTACCAGTCGTCAAATCACGGCCTCCAAAGATGATAGTGGTGGAGGAGCCACAGGGGTAGTTTTTGAAATTATGACAATTATTTGTCGCCTGTGAGAGAGAGATAGATATCCTGAGAACCCTGGTTCGATTCCTACAGGCGGCAAACAATTTTCATAATTTCTAAAACTAGCCCTGCGGCTCCTTCACCACTAACATCTTTGGGGGCCGTGATTTGACGACTGGTAACCGCACTTCACGCGTAAAATATATGAGTTACCGAGATCTGCTTCGGCAGAGTGCCACACCCAGTAACGGGTAGAAGGCGTGATGATATATATATATATATATATATATATATATATATATATATATATAAGCGTAAAACCGAATCAACACATTTCACTCGTTCTTCGGACTCGTGGAATCTGCAGTTCAGTTCCACTCGATAATATCATCGATGATAATCATAACACTATTACATATGAGAATAGTATCACGCTACTTGATATCTATGAATCATTTAATTTCATATTTTTTTGTATTAATACTTTTGAAATTTATTGTTGATATTGTCATCTACTTTTTCATTTTTACTTTGTAATATATTTCAATATCAAAGGGAATATTTTCAATTATGCTTTACCTCATAAAATTAGCTTTGTTTTAAATCCGTAGTCGTTATTTTTGCTAGATTCAAAGGACTTGATGTCAATTGAATTTTTCACTGTAAATTAATAATTAATTTAATTAATGGTAAATATTGTCAAAGGTAATATAATAAGTGTTAAGCGTATTATTGATAAAATTTTCTAAACACCACGAATGTTAATGCCAACGACGAATAACTATTCTTCATAATTTTGGAAGTAACAACAAAGTATTTTATGTACAACCGGGTCGAAGTTCATGTGTTTTAGCCCTAAAAAGCAGGCTTAAACACTTCCTTTTGACCTTAGGGTCATAAAAAATAATTCCTATAGATACGTACATAAAATGACAAGTTTTGTTTATTGTAAATACTTGATTCTGTAAAATGTCATTTTGACATATAAACTAAGTACATATTTTAATGTTTTGAACATATAATTAAATATTATTTTGTTGTGCATAAAATATTGTATGTACCACGAGTGAAATTAGAGTTTCTGACCCTGAGCATGTTATTAGTCCTCGGCGCTTTGCGCCTCGTGCTAATAATCATGCCGCGGGCCAGAAACGCCTGTTTTCAGCCTTGATACATAAATAACTATATTTTATACTTTGCGTGAAACAAGTAATAAAGTTTGTATGGAAGTTATTATAAATGTATATGAATATAACAGTCTTTATTAAAATTTGTTGACTTCTTGCCCATCATTAATTGAATACCATTTACCATAATCTACCATTTTTGCCTCTTTACATTTTTTGCTAAAACATGAATCGGGTATTGCATCAAAGCCATATTCAGCCCTCGAACACGTGTGGTCCGGTAATGGCACATATTGAAATTTTTATGTTGTTCGTTGCGAAAAGAAATGGCCAGTATTATGCTCTTATTGGGTGCAGTTGATGCGCGGATGCGAACTGAAAAGAGAAATGGACCACGTTTTCAATCGGTCAATGGTGGCTGAATGAATTATGATGCCATTTTGGGTTTTCGTTCTTTTTTGTATCTGTCTGCTATGTTTATGAATGGAAACAAATATTCCGCTTTGTTGAACGTCAAAATACAATAAATAAATATATCATCACTCCTTTTATCTATTACTGGGTATGGCACTCTGTCGTAGCAGATCTTGGTAAGTGATATATTTATACGCGTGAAGAACCGTCAACTCACAGCCCTCAAAGATGTTAGTGGAGAGGAAGGCACAGGGGCAAATTTAATGTGGTGAAAATTGTTTGTTGGTTATGGGAATCGAAGCAGATTCTCATATTGAGAAGCAATACTATTGACCCACCTAGCCCATACATAACACTATCAAAAACAAGTGCAAGGCGATACTCCCTTTCTTTCTTATCTCTTTATTTCGTTCTCAATTCTTACAATACAGTGTCAAAATGGAATTGTGTGGAATGTCCTTTTAAATACAAGCACTCTCTTTCTTTCTAATCTTTGTAGACTCAATATTTGATTCGTTATTAGAGGAGAAAACATGAATAATTTGAGATGTTTTAAGCTTGTGCAACGTACATCGTACTTTGTACAACGGGAACTTACTTTCAATTATAGTACAGAGTTCGGACTTACCGAGCAGCAGTGTGGTAGTTCAAATATATTTAGCTTGAGTAGGATTTGAACTCGGGCGCCTCGGATACAATCATATTCATAATTTCTTTCATACAAGGTTGTTCATTCCCGTAACAAACCTTTAATTATATTCGTCCATTTATTCTTCTTACTAAAATAAATAAATATATCATCACGCCTTCTACCCATTACTGGGAGTGGCACTCTGCCGAAGCAGATCTCGGTAAGTGATATATTTTTGCGCGTAAAGTGCGGTTACTAGTCATCAAATTACGGCCCCCAAAGATGTTAGTGGTGGAAGAGCCACAGGGGTAGCTTTTAAAATTATGAAAATTGTTTGTCGCCTGTGGGAATCGAACCAGGGTTCTCAGGATCCGCAGGCCGTTTCATACCACTTCTTACTGTTACTTGCAATTTCCTCAACATATATTTGTTAAACTAATCTTTCGGAATAAAAATGCAATTATCATTTTCTGCGTAAGACGATATGAATTTATAATCTTCATCCTGTACCCGTATTTATTTATTTATTAAAAAATAAATTATTCGCATCTGGTATACCTAACTAGTTTGCAATTATATAAATGCCATTAAATGAAATAGTGTGATAAATTATTTATGAAACACCATCAGGTTATCCAAATGTCATTAATACTATTTGAAAACTTCTATATATTTAAAAAGTAATGATAATAAAGTTCCTTTTATTTAAGTATGTCTACTTCATGAAATGTAAAATATTTAAGTTTATATTCTTAGCTAATGGTAAAACTATATAACGATAAAATGACATCATAAAATGATGAATCTTTATACCCTCCATTGATATGCATTTAATTCGCCATAAAAGCAAGTCATTCTCTAGCGTTATCCAAACATAATCAACCATAAAACTGAAAACTTGACCATCAATTTAATGCTTCATTGCCGATATCTTGCACTTATTGCACTCATCAAATGTAGTATGAGTCATAAAATCTTTTACAACAATAAGGTCGTCAACCTTATTCAAATATTTTATATTGAATAACAAACTTTAGTAGACTATTTAAATAATTCATCAATAAATATTATACTTAATTTTAAATGACTGCTAATTTGTAACATTGTAATACAGAGTGATCAAAAGGAATTGTTTCAGTTGGCAATACAATTCCGGAGATCTTTTTATTTCACAGTTGGCACAACGCCAGGTAAAGGCGGAAATACTATTTGACAAATCTAATAAATACAAATAGTAAAATAAGAAAAAAAGGAAAATTTTTTACAATACTTGTCAACATACATAGACCAACTGGTCTAGCTGGATAGTTGATCGCACCATACTGATGAGCTCCTAAAGAGCGAAACGCGTCTATGGTTAAAGCTGAACTGACCAGCCTTTGATGATGACCTAATAAGTTCATTCAAATGTGTTGTAATTTTGTGGAACTTTGACAAGTGTTGGAATTTTTTTTTCCTTCTTTTCTTATTTTATTAGGGCCAGTTTTTCAATCATCAGTTTACTCTAGATTAACGTTAATCATGATTAATAATGGTAAACATAGTTTCCATTATAATTTAATCATGATTAACATTAATCAGTGATTGAAAAACTGGCCCTAAGACTCAGTTCCACATCGCAATTGACAATTTGTCTTTGTTTTATTTAAAAATTAAATTAAAAAATCAACACTAGGTAGGTTTCAAAAAAGTAAATAAGTTTATTCACTATACGTATTTCGGTCGACTAGACAATCATCAGGTAATGATTACAGAAGACCGAAATACGTATAGTGAATAAACTTATTTACTTTTTTGAAACCTACCTAGTGTTGATTTTTTAATTTTATTATAAAAATGTTTCAACGAGAACCGACAGTGAAATCTATTGAATTTGTTTTATTTATTCATTGACAATTTGTCTTTGTATTAAATACAAATAGGTTATGTCAGAAGTCTGACAGTTGATAGGATTTTGACATTTTGAGTAATAGAAAAATTTAGATTATTGCTATGTTAAGTAATAAAAGGAAGGGCGAGGAAAACTACAATTTTATTTATGGATATTTAAGAAAAATATATCTAAAAACAAATGTCACTGTCAACAACAAGAAATGAATTTATGTATCAGGCTCACCAATTTCATGTAGTTTTTTTTTATTGCCAACTGTAACAATTCCTTTTGATCACTCTGTATTTAGCTAATCAGAATAGAAGATACTGAAAAGGAAAATGAAAATTGCATAGAAATAAAAGAAATTTCATTAAATGCATTGAATTATTTAATTAATTAGATACAATATTTATTTTGATTTTAATTTTATGACATATCTCTTTAATCGGACCAGCAAAGTGCAATTTTATGAACAGTAAACAATGACATGAATCATATAGTTATGGTGCAATCGAACATAAAATGAATTTTAATTATTTGTTGTTCTAGTACCGTTCCGAATGCCGAAGGTATAATTATATCACAAATTATTACTTGAATAATCTAAAATAAATATATCGTCTTTAATAGTAAAGTTAATTTTAAAAAGAAACTGCTAGACGACTTCCACTGCGTAAAAGTGTCGTAAGAGGCGCCTCCGCCAAAACGCTCCAGCAAACATGTCACAGTATAATGAAAATGATTGAAAAATGATCAAAGTGTTCTCAAACATTTTTCTCTTGCAAAATATTTATTGACACCAGCACAGTTGCCATATAAAAGAAATTATGATAAATGATAAATGAATTGTAGTAAATTTTAAAATATTCATCATGAAATATTGATGTTAGCGAATTAGACTTTTTATTCGATTTTCTTTTTTATAAATTTTCGCTTTTTGCTTTTATCGGCGTAACTACCAATAACATTATTTTGTAATTTGGTATTTTCTGATTTAGTGAAAAATTGCGTCACGGATGGAAAAGTTTATCAATGATATGAAACTAACCAAAAACCACATCATTCCATTAACTGGTCGAATATGTACGTTCAAAGAGAAGCCTACATTAATTTAATAACATTGACCGCTAACATGAATATCTATTAAGGATTACTAGAAAATCACATTATTTCTGTTTACCAATTTCAAATTATTATGTATAAAAATATTGGAATTCAGTAGACAAATTTTACTGAAAACCACAAGAAAAATTTTGGTTAAATATTCTAAATAGAATAGTTATTTATGTACCAAGGGTGAAAACAGACGTTTCTGGTCCGTGGCATGATTAGTAGCACGAGGCGCAAAGTGCCGAGGGCTAATAACATGCTTAGGGTCAAAAACGCTAATTTTACCCGTGGTTCATACAATATTTTATGCACAGCAAAATAACATTTAATTATATGTTCAAAAGATTAAAATATTTAAATAGGTTATGTGTCAAAATGACATTTTGCAGAATCAAATATTCACAATAAATAAAAATTGTCATTTTATGTATATATCCAAGTATCCAAAGAAATTATTTTTTATGGCCCATGGGCCAAAAAGAAGTGTTTAAGCCCGGTTATAAGAGCTAGAACCTATACTTTTTGACCCGGTTGTGCTTAAAAGTTTTTTATTGACACACATTTAGTTTGACTTTTAGTTTTGACAGATTTATGGACAATTTGCGCCTGAGCTTAAATTTTAAGGATAACTTAACCTAAAAATATCTAATCAAACGTTTGACAGTAATGTCTAGTTTCTTATTTGACAATTAATTTTGATATGACATATCATAAAAGCCGCACCTGCTGCTGTAGACTGGATAACCTCCCTGGACATCCACTTATAACTTCTAGTCTCTCCCAAAGAAGTCTCGAATGATATATTATACATTATACATATATTTCATATTAATTTATACTTACATTAATAACTCTAATTGTAAACTTGTAGATCGCCATACGATAAATAAATAATAATAATTGTTCATTTAAAGAAAACTTGAAATTTAAGTAACAGCGGTGCAACTGGCCATAAGTGTACAAAATTTAACTCTGATCAGCCCAAGGACATTAATATTAAACAGATTTTTTTCATACGCAAATATTTAAAAAAATGCGTATTTTTGCATCACGGTAAATTTGAACGCGTTAAGTATTTATTAAATGAAATATTTCCCCATATTTGGAAATTTGATCAATATCTGTTACCGACTAACTCTTATTTTTCATTTCGAAATTCTGAAAATCAAAATCATTTTTTCATTTATTTCTATTTCATATTTATGTATTATGTTTGCGTAAAAAGATACGAGTATAAAAAATAGTATCTTTTAGTAACAATATTTTTACGAAACTATCAGTGAACTGTCTGTTACTGTTACTGTATTACTATTTTAGTAACAGCTATGTATACATGTAAATAAAATGCTGGTAAATTCAGATCACAGAATACAGAAATTGTGATAATATATACTGTAATCATGAAATATAAAATGTTGTCACTTACATATTGATCGATGACAGATAATGATCAAATTACAGAATATATAATATATAATTTGTGTTCTTTTAATACCGCACATTACGCGCATAAATATATCACTTACAGAGATCTGTAACGGCATAGTGCCACGCCCAGAAACGGATAAAAGGCGTGATGATATATTTATTTTTATTTATTTCGAATACAAGGAATTATTATCTTTTCTCATCTTTGTAGATTCGATATTAGATTCGTTTGAAGAGCTTAGTATAAATAGAGAACATTAATAATCTTGTTTTTCTTTTTTTTAATTTGTCGTTTTTGTTGATTCTTAACTTTAAATGATGTTTGGTTGGAGTTTTCTTTCATATACAAGTGCAGGCTATCGCTTTCATCTTTTCATTTTTTCTAATCTTTGTAGATTCGTTGTTAGTTTCGTTATTAGATTCGTTGTTAGGAGTAAGCGTGGATATTTGACATGTTTTATGCATGTGTTATGTACGATGAAGAAAGAAGATAAATGATAAGTGAATAGGAGTGATTATCCAATGTGATTTTTTTATGTAAGGAATAATTTCGAGTGTGAATGATAATAAAACAAAAGACAAAATGTCTATTGCGATGTGGAATTGAGTCTTAATAAATAAGAAAAATAGGAAAAAATTTTCCATCACTTGTCTCGTAATTCCACAGAGGTTTTTACAGCACGTTTGCATCAACTTCTCAGGTCATCAACAAACGGCTGGTCAGTTCAGCTTTAACCATAGACGTACGTTTCGTCCTTCCGGACTCATCAGTATGGTGCGATCATATATCCAACTCGATCTAGTTGGATATATGATCGCACCATACTGATGAGTCCGGAAGGACGAAACGTACGTCTATGGTTAAAGCTGAACTGACCAGCCGTTTGTTGATGACCTGAGAAGTTGATGCAAACGTGCTGTAAAAACCTCTGTGGAATTACGAGACAAGTGATGGAAAATTTTTTCCTATTTTTCTTATTTATTTGTGAATGATAATGTTTGACGGGGCTGATTATTTGATTATGTTACGACTGAATATTTTATGAGTGATTTTAGGGTTCGTGCTACCCCATTTGATGGGATATAGCGTGAAGATATGTATGTATGTATGTATGTACAAGGAATTAAATGGTGTTGAGCGCATATTAATACCTTGTTTAGTTTTTAAGCCATAGCTTCCGGAAAAGTTGAATTAAAAAAAAATACTTCACCAGATTTTCGAATTTCCCGAGCCTATGACTCAAAAACTAAAAGTGATTTTGAAGTGCGCTCTTCGGCATTACATTTCTCATACTTCAATTAGTTAATAAACAAATTTTCAGCGATTGTCAATTTTTGAAAATTTTCCACCTACATTTTCTTCTAAAACAGTTTTTGAATAATATCTCAAAAATTAGAAGACATATTGTCTTAGGAACTATACCATTGGATTCAGCGGATGAAAATACATATGTATGTAACTTTTCGTTATAATATTCGTACGATAAAGAATTTTAGAGAAAATAGACGGAAATTGGCCTAAAACTAAAAAAAATCAAGGGGTACCCCTTAGGAAATTAAAAAAATATAGAAATCGCTATAAATTTGCTTATTAGTCAATTCGGACACGAGGAATTGAATGTCGTTGAGCGCATCTTCATATCTTATTGAGTTTTTAAGATATAACCTTCGGAAAAGTTGAAATTTTTCCTTATGATTTTGTACATTTCCGAAGCTATATTTTAAAACCTAAACAAGATATAAAGATGCGTTCTTCGGTATTTAATTTCTCGTGTTTCAATTAACTTTTAAGTAAATTTTCAGCGATTTTTATTTTATGGAAATTTTTCACCAAATTTTCTCCTCAAACAGTTTTTGAACAATATCTCAAAAACTAGAAGACATGTGCACTTCAGGCACATCATTGGATTCAGTGGGTACATATGTACATATAAATCAGATTAAGATATTAATAAAAAAAATCATGTGATTTTTATCGTGATTTAAATCACGCGATTAAATCATACACACCCTGATTTTAGTCCTAATGTAACAAATAACTCTTCATGATCAATTTACAAAAAAAAATATACAAGTAGGTACCAATTTGATTTGGTGATTGCAAAGCCGCGGCAGCTAAAATTTGAACGTAAAAATAAATATAAATAAATTTAAGTCTGAAATTGGATGTTTCTTCAAAATACAGTTCATGGTCTTGCTTTTACAATTTACCGGGGCGAAGCCGGTTCTGTCCGGACAAATGCGTTTCAGTAGAGTTCTTTGTATCAGCGAAGCAGTGAAAACTCTCCATCTGGTTTGAAGCTTTTCACAGGAATGTTTGAATGTTCGAACCCGCAGGATGTGTGAATGTCCTTTTTGTATCCTGTCACTCGCGCTTTATTCTGAGATTTATTATGGCTTTTCAAATTATATTGTGCTGTTTTGTTCGCTGTTAAGTATATCATGTAATTTAGTTGAAACTGTACAGTGAAACCATTTAAATTGGATTTTCGAGAAGGATATAACGAGTATCATTGCGGAATTAAAATTACTGTAACGAGAATTATTTTAACATTCTCAATGAGCTCAAATGGAACAAGTACAAAATTATTTGAAATCGTTATGATTAGAAATAGTTTTCTTTGATATCGATTATAAATTTTAGATTCCTACAATAAGTACAGGATATATTTTCTGTTGTCATGATTAACTGACAAGTCGTCAATATGAAGATAAGTTAACGCAGTACAAAAATAGTTTTAAATATAAATATATCATCACGCCTTCTAGCCATTATTGAGTGTGGCACTCTGCCGAAGCAGATCTCGGTAAGTGATATATTTTGCGCGTGAAGTGTGGTTACCAGCCGTCAAATCACGGCTCCCAAAGATGGTAGTGGTGGAGGAGCCACAGGGGTAATTTTAATTTTGTGAAAATGTTTTTCGGCGATCGAACAAGGGTTCTTAGGATCCACAGGCCGAATTGATACCACTGAACCATTACCCCATAATTTAAAAATTATAAAGTATTATAATTTAAAATTATAATACTTTATCTGCAAAAGGCCAAAAACTTGGAGGATTATTGCAATGTCCTGATTCTCAATCAATAAGATTTTTTTTTTAATTTGCTAAATTCCCCATCTATAGTTTGTCTCAATTACAATTATTTATTTATGTTTATTAATTTAATGGGGTAATGGCTCAGTGGTTTCGAGTTGGCCTGTGAATCCTAAGGACCCCGGTTGTATTCCCACAGCCGACAAACAATTTTCACCAAATTAAAATTACCCCTGTGGTTCCTCCACCACTAACATCTTTGAGAGCCGTGATTTGACGGCTGGTAACCGCACTTCACGTATATAAATATATCACTTACCGAGATGCCACACACAGTAATGTGTAAAAATCGTGATGATATATTTATTCTATATTTATTTTTTTAGTTTATAAAAACCATCATTTAATTGACTTAGAAAGGGCGGCAAATTGTAGACCGCTCTGGGCGGTAAAAGTTCTAGGTACGCCACTGGATGTACCATGGTGCATTTACAATCATACGGATAGATTATTTGATGAATTCAATGAGTAAATGTTTTATGAATGATTTTAGGGTTCGTGCTACCCCATTTGATGGGATATAGCGTGATATAAATAAATAAACAAATATATCATCACGTCTTCTACCCATTACTGGGTGCGGCACTCTGCCAAAGCAGAACTAGGTAAGTGATATATTTTGCGCGTGAAGTGCTGTTACCAGTCGTCAAATCACGGCCCCCAAAGATGTTAGTGGTGGAGGAGTCACAGGGGTAGCTTTTGAAATTATGAAAATTGTTTGTCGCCTGTGGGAATCGAACCAGCGTTCTCAGGATCCACAGGCCCACTTCATACCACTAGCTACCCCATATAGCGTGATATTATGTATGTATATAAGTATGTATGTGTCAGAGCTGGGCAAGCTACTTAAAAAAGTAGCTAAGCTACAGCTACAGCTATTCTTTAAAAAAGTAGCTAAGCTACAGCTATAAGCTATATTTTGTAAAATATAGCTAAGCTACAGCTAAAAGCTTTCGTTAAAGTAGCTGTTAAATTTTAAAGCTACTTTTTTTAAATTATTGTGAAATAATTAAATTTTCCATTGTCATATGATCAGTCTTTTGTTATAATGACTGTTAATTTACTATTATATACATAAATATCAAAAATAGCAAATACAATCAAATAATTATTTTGTGTGGGTTTAGCTTGTACGCATGCGTACTTTGTTGACCTTCTGCTTAAAAAGTAGCTTTAAGCTACAAAAAGTAGCTTTAAGCTACAAAAAGTAACTTCAAGCTACAAAAAGTAGCTTTAAAAGTAGCTTCAGTTGTTATTTTTAAGCAAATAGAGAAAAAAAGTAGCTAGCTACAAGCTACAGCTATATTTTTTCACAGTTAGCTAAGCTACAGCTACAGCTAAGGTAAATGTAGCTAAGCTAGTAGCTAAGCTACAAAAGTAGCTAGCTACTGCCCAGCTCTGGTATGTATGTATAATTGAAGAAATGACTTATATTCTGAATGAATACTTTAGAAACAGAAATATCACATTATGTAAAAGAAAAACTTGAATACAACATAACAAGTTTCTGTATCCTCGTAGAAAATGACGCATGAGTGAACTAATTTCTTACAATATCATTTCATCACATTCATCTTCATATAGGATACAGTTCCTGCTCATGTCTTTTCTCAGCGTAATTAAATTAATACAGCAACGCATACAAATTTAAAGGAAACGTGCCTTGGAGATCACAACATACAAGCACATGCGTCTATTCATTACTCGCGATAAATAATGTTCAGGTGCGCTGCTCCAGCCACCAGCTGCTGGTATCCGGAATGTGCCTGGATGTGCCCGGCATATCTGCACACGGGGTATACGTGCTTCATGCGCTTCATGCGCTTCGTGCGCGGTGAATCAGCCTTTATACGTTGAGTTGTAGATCACGGAGTATAAGCTGGTTATTGCGGTGTTATTGTTTATTGGAGTCTCTAATAGAATCCTGACAGGATTCTAGATGTATAAAGGAAATGTTGCAAATTCAATTTTGTGATTTGATACTGATGAATTTCGGTGCATTTCGGTAGATGGCAAAATTAAATTAATGGAAATAAATATGTGTGCATTCAAATTTCCTCTGTTCTGTGTTGACTGATTAGTTAATTACAACCTTTATTTTTCATGATTGCAACCATTTTAGCATTCTGTTATCAGCAGTTATTTGTATATCAAGAGAAAAAAGTGAAACATTTCTTTCTCAAGGTGCCGTTTCATATCATATAAAGAACCTGAGTGAAGAAACATTACTTTCTTTATTATCGATTAAGTAAGTTACATTTACTCCTCTGTTTGGAGAGAAGTAAGTAATTCTACCTATAAAAATAATAAAATAATGTTTGTTGTAAATTAATCTGTCAATAATTGAGGCTTAAAAAAGCAAAGGATTATAATTATATGGTTTCAGGACTTCAATCTATAATTTGTATTTATTGTTTAACAGTAGTGAAAAAAATAAATAAAAATAAATAAATATATCATCACGTCTTTTACCCATTACTGGGCGTAGCCCTCTGCCGAAGCAGATCTCGGTAAGTGATAGATATATTTATGCGCGTGAAGTGCGGTTACCAGCCGTTAAATCACGGCCCCCAGGGGTAATTTTAAATTGGTGAAAATGTTTTGTCAGCTGTGGGGATCAAACCAGGGTTCTTAGGATCCATAAGCCAACTTGGTACCACTGAACCTTTACCCTATTTAAAAAAAATAATGTCCTTTTAAATAAGAATAGATTTATTCTTCCTTGAATGTTGCAGCCTGAGAACACGGTAAAGCAAATCTTAATTACTTTCCTCGTAAAGAAAATTTTACTTTCAAACTGGATCATGAAATAAATAATTTATTCTGTTATTTCTGTTTCATTTTTATGCGTTTTATTCTTATATAAAACTGCCGGTATATTAGTATATTACATAATAAATCAGTAAAAACACTTTCCTGACGTATTATGTATACTATTTTTTCTGAAACCGTTTAATTTAGTCAACAATTAATCAAAAATAATTCAAAATGTATAAATTTGTTGATACGAATTGTATTGACAGCAGACTACGTATACAAAGTTACAAAAAAAAAACAGTCAGTTAAAATCTTTACCAGACTGTTTTGTACTTTACCAGACTGTTATTTTGTTATGTTATGTTGTAGCCTTGGATACGTACTTTACTTGACTGTTTTTGTAAAAATATACTTTTCATACTATAATTGGTCGTGAAAGAGTATGTACATACATATACGCAGAAAAATTGCATGAAAATAAAATAAAAAGGCCAGGGTAAATTATTCTGGTCATAGGATACCAAAATGATGAGACTTTTTATAGTCATTATGAAAAATAAATGGATGTCATTAATAAATCGATCGATTTTAAATAAATGAACGACATACAGAATAGGAGGAAATAGGTCAAATTAACAAATAAAAAAAGAAAAACTTAAAACCCGAAACGATACCTTCTATTCGATACAATTTCAAATTATAAATAAGTTTGCCTGAAACAGAATGACGTTAATCTCAACATTATTATTAACTAGCACCACATTTAATTTTTAACTGTAAAATGTACAGAAACCTTTGCACAAATATCCGGCCTGAGTCCGGAGATTAGCGTTGTAAAACAGATATATGAAGACAGTTATGAAGAAAAGAATTAACTAAAACCCATTAGAGTGCGAACTATAGTGTGACAATTCCAAAGATGGCGCAGCCATTTTGCTTCTTGGAGATAATTCCAGCGTTATTATTTCCATTTGTTCGTTTTCGTTTCTCATTCGCGACGATTTGATTATCGAGAAAATGAATTGAAATGCGAGTTATTGTCTTAAAGAATTGTAATTTGAATCTTAACCAAGGAGATTCAGTTAAGGATCACCATGGAAACCATGGATTATAATCTCTTAAGTATCGTATTTAATTTGGTAATTGAAATTTCGAATTAAATGAATAAAAATTATCACGGTTTGTTTCAATTTCGTTTAAAATTCTCATTTAGAGGGATTTGGAAAAATTGAATTTAATTAATTACAAGAAGGAAAGTTTTATTGTATTACCTATTTATAAATAATATAAATAATATCAAATGATGTTGTTGTTATGGAGTGGCTAGCTCAGTGGTATGAAGTCAGCCGACAAACAATTTTCATAATTTGAAAACCTACTCCTGTGGCTCCTCCACCACTAACATCTTTGGGGGCCGTGATTTGACGACTGGTAACCGCACTTCACGCGAAAAATATATCACTTATCGAGATCTGCTTCGGTAGAGTGCCACACCCAGTAATGGGTAGAAGGCGTGATGATATATTTATTTATTTTATGTTGTTGCTTAGCAATTTTAAAATGTTTTTAATAGGCGAATTCCAGGCGTATTCCATTTGCCATTTGAATCAGATCTAACTTACATTTACTGAACCAGATCACTTATTTATTTCATTGGATTACTTCGCTGATTTTATTTCCAGTACTAGAATTACTTATTCTAATTTACTTTGAAGTAATTCACCCCAATTAGTGCATCAGTTTGCCTAATTCAGTTCATTTAGTCATGTTGTCTAATTTATCTGACCTGATTTAAGTGAACCAAGTGGCAAATGGAATACAGCTAATATTTGCCATTTGGATCAGATCTAACTTATATTTACTGAGCCTGTTCACTTATTTATTTCGCTGAAATACTTCGTTGACTTTATTTCCAGTACTAGAATTACTTATTCTAATTTACTTTGAAGTAATTCACCCCAATTAGTGCATCAGTTCATTTAGTCATGTTGTCTAATTTATCTGAACTGATTTAAGTGAACCAAGTGGCAAATGGAATACAGCTAATATTTGCCATTTGGATCAGATCTAACTTATATTTATTGAGCCAGTTCACTTATTTATTTCGCTGGATTACTTCGTTGACTTTATTTCTAATACTAGAATTACTGATTCTACATTACTTTGAAGTAATTCACTCCATTAAGTGCATCAGTTTGCTTAGTTCAGTTCATTTCGTCATGCTGTCTAATTTATTTGAACTGATTTAAGTGAACCAAGTGGCAAATGGAATACAGCTATTGTTACGTTAACAAACGCTTTTTAGTTTGTTACTCAAGGAATATTGTGAATGAAATGAAAAATTATTACTTATAACATATGTGTCGATAGCAAATTTAATTATTATTCAGTGCTTTTTATAAGATTTGTGTTTCTTTGCTTTTTTTTAATTTGTCACTTTGTCTCTGGCTCTAGTTTTTCATGGTTTTATTAAGTTTTTCACGATTCCTTAAATATTTGAACTATATCATAAATTTGTTAATTAAAACTTGTAATATTATTTCATGGGAATATATAATATGTATATTAAAACTTTGATATATTAAATATTATGTGAACAAAGCAAAATATTTTGACTTTCATCAATAAACATGAAATGAAAATCATGGTTTGTTAAAGAAGAATCAACATTAAAGAAGACAAATTACCTTTTGTTTTAAAGGTTTTTGTACACCAAAGAAATATTTCAGAAGTGAATTACTTTAGTCCTGATTGAACAAAGGATTCTTAACGAATATATTATTAAATATTTCAGAATTAAAATCAAAATTCCTAAATCCAACATCACTCAAACAAAGAAACAATTATGCGAGAGGAAGAAGAACAGCAGAAGATCAAGAAGAATGTTGTGAGTTTCTTTTATTAACAAGATGTGTATGCATGAAGAGGAATAAAAAAGCAATCTGTGCTTTTTATTGCGTCATTTGCCTTGGTATAAACCTCTTTAAAGTCGGGTAGAAATGAGAATTTTGTGGTTTTTGTAAACAGATTACGTGTTCAAATGCCTACACGTGTTCTCGAATGCGAATCATAAACGGACTATTTATCTTTAAAGTATTTCAAGCACAAATAATGCAGAATCGGCGCTCCAAAGCTCACGTCGATTCTAATTTTATACACTTCATTGTTCATGTGCTATTCAGCGCATAATCAATTTCAGTGGGAGTTTTCTTTGATGAAGAAAAAATTCAGTACATGTTTTCTTTGATGAATTAATTATTCACCCACTAGACTAATACTGCCTTTATATAATTATTATATTATTAAACATAACGAACACTTTCTTGACTAGTCGGTAATAAGCTTGTAACGCAACAGAAAATAGATTATAAAACTTGAATCCTGTATTATTAATAACTTAAATAAGCAATGTGTAGATTCTACATCTAGCTTAGCAATTTCAAAATATCTTGACAAATTCGAAATAAAAGGTGCTCGTATACTTTGCGTTATCAAACATTTCTAAATTCATTTTTATACTACCGTACATAAAGTACATATTTTACATACTCTTTACAGTTCGTAAAGAGAGTCACTTTTCATAAAAGCGTGCATAAAATGTATATTGTATCCATGGATACACAAGAACTGTCAACAGTTTCAAACGAATGGCAAATCAACAACAAATTATTTTTGAAGAGATGTGTCTAATAGTTACTTGTTTCATTAGGACTAAAAATACAAGTTTTCAGAACAAAAAATATTGCGAAACTCGAAATAGTGCTTTTAATCCGACACATTTATTCAAATTAAAATGAAACAAATTAACAGAAAATATCATTTTACTACAGTTGTCACGGTAATAAATAACATTTCTCAAATAATAGGCGTATCCCATTTGCCATTTGGATCAGATCTAACTTACATTTACTGAACCAGATCACTTATTTATTTCGCTGAATTACTTCGCTGACTTTATTTCCAGTACTAGAATTATAGATTCTCATTTACTTTGAAGTAATTCACCCTAATAAATGCATGAGTTTGCTTAATTCAGTTCTTTTAGTCATGTGTCGAATTTATCTGAACTGATTTAAATGAACCAAATGGCAAATGGAATACAGCTAATGTTCTTTTAGTATTAAAAATTTGAGTACTGACAAGATGTCATTGGAAAGTGTGTGTTCCATTCACATAAGTTTTTCACTGTAATTTTTATGTTTCTGGCAACCGAATATAATAATGTCATTCATTCTCTTGACACTTGAGTGCAGAAAATAATCACTTCTGTACGAAAGTATTTATCGCACTATGATATTTTATTTGAAATATTTCCCTCTAAAATAATAAATTTATTAATTCGTGGAACAAACAGATTTTGCATTTGAATTATACCTACTATGAAATCAACTTTAGCAATTAATAAACTGCACATACATACGATATAACTAATTTCTACAAATGAATATGCATATTAGTTATTCAATAGTAGCACGCAGTAATAATTATTATTACTCAGAGTATGAAATGTAATAATTAATGTGTTAATGTACAATCGCTGATTGATATTACAATTGCACTAACAACAAATTTTACGGACGACAGAAATTGATGTTTATTCAAGAGCTTAGTATAAATGGAGAACATTAATAATCTTGTTTGTCCTTTTTTAATTTGTCGTTTTTGTTGATTCTTAACTTTAAATGATGTTTGGTTGGAGTTTTCTTTCATATACAAGTGCAGGCTATCGCTTTCATCTTTTCATCTTTTCTAATCTTTGTAGATTCGTTGTTAGTTTCGTTATTAGATTCGTTGTTAGGAGTAAGCGTGAGTAATTTGAGATGTTTTATGAATATGTTATGTACGTTGAAGAAAGAAGATGAATGATAAGTGAATAGGAATGATGTGATTGAAGGTTTGTTGTGTGATAAATGATTTCGAGTGTAATAAATGAATGAGTTTATATGGAGTGATCTATGAATGTGGTTGAAGTGAGGGTGGTGTGTTTGGATGATAATGTTTGACGAGGGCTGATTGTTTGATGTGTGTGATGAGTAAATGTTTTATGAGTGATTTTAGGGTTCGTGCTACCCCGTTTGTTGGGATATAACGTGAAGATATATATGTATGTAACTTTAGATACATAGTCTGTTATCGATACAATTCATATCACAAAATTTGAACATTTTGAATTATTTATGATTAATTATTGATCTAATTATACGGTTTCAGTAAAATAGCATACATAATACGTCAGGAAAGTGTGTTTACTTGACACAGCGGATTAAGATACTCAGCTTGCGGCCTCGTATTTCAAACAACCGTTTCGTCAAGTAAAACATGTATGTATCCAATTTTATAAATGGCTCAAGCTGGTAAATGTGTATCGTGTGTTAAAATTTAAAGAATTTAGCGAAGACCATAAAATTTGTTTTGAATAAATGAAACGTTGGCAGAATTGTGGGGCGAGACAATTATTACTGTCGCAGTAAACCGAGAAAAAGTACAGAGGTATATATTCATTCGCAAGGCATAAATAATACCGTTTGTAAATATAGTTGGTTGGCCTCCAATGTACTGGCGCCACAAATAACATTAAAACTGCCATTTTTATACAATTTAATGGCAAAATGGGAACAAACGGCCGCAGAAGACATTCACATCGCAAGAAATATTCCATTCTCAAAAATATTCTCTTCATTTCTCATTAGAAACTCACAAAAGAAAACTTTCAGGTTCCACCAAGAGTTTATACACAAATTATGAACATCCCGTCAAGAAAACTTCCCCTGGCTGTTCGTTAAGGCCGAATTAATTAGATTCGCTCGGCTTAAGTCTCAAGATTTTATATAATTTCAATAGTCTGGTGCGATCAGAATGAAGTAGACAGTGACACTTTGAATTCGTAACTCCTGTTAACTGATCACGATGGCCATGGCGGTAGCGGTGGTGGTGGTAGTGGTTGTCTACATACCCGCAATTCTAGGTGTTAATTGTGCGAAGTGCCGGCATGTTGAGTCTCTGGAATGCGCGGAGAATTGCGCAATTACTTCCCCTTGTGTTCCTCTACAGATAATTGTGCAAGTGCATCTCCGAGTTCTGCACAGATTTTTGAAATAGTCGCAGTTATTCCATTTTCCTGCATCCTACATAATTGGATACAGTACAGTTACGCAAAATGCACATTCTTAGAAGTAAACCATTGTAAAAATGAAAGTTTAAATTTGTATAAATATAAAGTAAAATCCTTCGGATTGTAGATTCGGGATTCACCATGCAGTTTGCTTCCGTGTTTGGTGCAAAACAGAAATTTATTGATAAAATCAGAAGGTCTTGTGCTATTAATTCTACTTATTTAGGTTTATTATGGAGTTGGTGCCTCAGTGGTATCCGAGGAGGCCTGTGGTTCCTGAGATCCTCGGTTCGATTCACACAGCCAACAAACAATTTTCACCACATTAAAATCAACCCCTGTGACTCCTCTTCCACTGATATCTTTGGGGGCCGTGATTTGACGGCCGGTCCCCGTACTTCAAGCGCATAAATATATCACTTACCGAGATCTGCTTCGGCAAAGTGCCACACCCAATAATGAGTAAAAGGCGTGATGATATATTTATATGTTATTTGAAAATATGCGATTCAATCCGATTTCGGGTTCATGTTCCAGTTCGATTCAAGTCCTTGATTTTTCAGAAATCAGGACAATACTTTTGTTTATTTTATGAACCGGAACATTATTTACCATAAAATCCCCCTCCCCTATTTGTTAACTGAATCATTATCCGTTACTGATCGATAAATTAATAACAACCAAATCCCAATATAAAAATATTATTTTTAACCACTCTTTTTACGAAACTGTCATTGAGCTATCATTATGGTCATTTTATAATAACAAGTGTAAAAAATTTATGAAAATACCATAAAAATGTCAGGGTAAATTATTCTGGTCACAGAATATCAAAATTATAATAATCTATATACAGTAATCATAAAATATAAAAGTTGTCATTAGCTTAACGATCATTAACAGATAATGATTCAGACACACTTTGTATCATAAGTTAACCATTCTGCCATATTCCCAATTACCTGCATGACAACCGTTTTTTTTTCATTTTCCGCGAAGCCAAATTTAATTAGTGGAGGCTGCACCAGAAAGATTTTTTATTTCATATCTTAACTTCTGAATAATTAAAACTTTTGATTAAGTTGTATGTGCTCTTTCCTGAATTTGAGAATACCAGTAGGTATAATGAAAAGTTTAAAAACTGAGCATAAAGTTTAGCACCTAGAGCAAAATTTTTAATTTAACTTTGGACAAGGTAAACTATGCAGTTCTGAAATATTAAAATAAGAAATATTAGTATTGTTCTATGTTTCTGCTGACATATGGTTCGGAAAAGATGATGTGAAAGAAAATTAAAGCGGCTAGTATTTCATTCATTATTTGAAGAAAAATCTCAAGGGCTTCGAGTTAAAAAGTTTAAAATTTGACCTAGTTTTCAGAACTCGGTTCGTATAAAATAACGAAGTTTACGACTTGAAGTTTTCTTCAAATTGTCTTGACTTCGACTTATATATGATTATCACAATGTACCAACACGATTCTTATTTCATATTTAATAGAGACTTATACAATTAAAATTTTTCGGTTGCCATCTAGTGAGTAAAACAGAATTTAATAATTTGTTATGTAACGAACATGGTATAGCTTTACAGTTTGACGTTTATTACGTGATCCAAACGTTAAACGTCAAACAAATATGGTGATCTGAGGGCAGAAGTGCTGAAAGGAGAAAGCAATTGTTCGATTCAGCATGGTGTCACCTCGCTCTTTCTACAAAATTGTGTGGAGGGGGGTCTGCTTCGGGTCTGCTGCATGTGACGTCAAAATTGTAAGTCCCTATTAAGCTCATCACATATTTTCATGCATGTGAAGGCCGGTTACCAGCCGTCAAATCACGACCCTAAATAATGGACGGGAAGAGCCACAATAGATATTTGAATGAGGTAGGTAGCACAGTGGTATCAAGTCGGCCTGTGGATTTGAGAACCTGGGTTTGATTCCAACAGCCGACAATTTTCACCACGTTAAAACTACCTTCGTGGCTCTCTCTCTACTAACATTTTTGAGGACCGGAATTTAACGGCTGGTAATCGCACTTCACACGAAAAATTATCACTTACTGAGATCGGGTACGGCAGAGTGTCACACCCAATAATAGGTAAAAGGCGTTGTGATATATTTACTTTATTTGACGCCACCTAACTTCAAAAATTAGTATCTCGAATAAATCACACTCTCCACAAATCAATTTTCTTTTATCAAATCACTATAGATCTTCTAATCTTTTATAACTTTAAGCCAATATTTCTAAAACCTACCCGGCTGTCAGCAAAGTCAATACCCTTGGGCAACTTTTTATTTATCACCGCCAACTTAGTGAGTGGGCTGACGGCTTGTCAAGTTGGCGTTGACTTCCAATTTTATCTGTTTGCTGTATAACAATCGCTGTGACTGTGACCTTGTTACACAGCAACATATGTGAGGTGAAGATAGGTATTATTGTAGTGACAAATGTAAAAGCTGATGAACTGAATGTATACTTCTCTGTATTTACAAAAATCGCGACATGAAAGAAGGTTGCCGAAAAAGGCTTGTTACGTGCAAATGCAGAATTTAACGCACGAGGCTTGCCGAGTGCGGAAATCTGCACGAGCACGTAACCTTTTTCAGCACGTGTTATAAACAACATTTTTCCTACAACTGTGCGATTTAGTAAATCACTAAAATATTATCAAAATTTATAAAAATTTTATGATATTGCACGAGAACGATGTTTTACGGCGTTGCTATGGTTTGTTTGTTGATTGCTTGCACATTATTCTAGGTTATTTAAAAATATTTCATTAATTTCAAGACAATTTCTTCAAAATCGTCTAGATTGGAATAGTACAGTGAGTGATTCTTCTTTATCATAAACACCTCCAAAGATAATTGAAGCTCCAGATCATGCTATGTTAGATACATTTTAGACAATGACAATCAACCTGCTGCTGGTATTTCTAAAGCCTCTGAAATTGTTACCAAAAATATTACTGTTAATAATATGAACAGGTACGGAAGAAATCAATGTTTCTTTAGACAGTACAAAAGTTTCTACTTCACAGTATGTCAATATAAGGAACTGTAACAATTATGTTAATAATATACACAAACAATAAGTATTATGTATTTCACTTACTCTTTAAATAAAACCATTTATCGATATATTTTACTTTGTTCGGTTCTTTTTATTAATTGTGTACAGATTAGATATACTGCAATTTAAGGTTATGTGATTTGACGACTGGTAACCGCACTTCACGCGCAAAATATATCACTTACCGAGATCTGCTTCGGCAGAGTGCCACACCCAGTAATGGGTAGAAGGCATGATGATATATTTATTTATTTTTATTTATTTAAGGTTATGTTTATAAACGTCAAAATATACTACTGCATATTTACTAGCGCTGCCTCTCCGCATCTTCTTCCATAAACGTCTGTGGTCAAAATATGAATTCCGCGCTCGGCGCGAAATTTAAATCGCTCTCAATACAACTTTCTTTCGACAGTTACATGACAAAGTACTTTCCGCACGAGTGATTCTTTGCATACAGAAACGCACATGGTCTCCATTTGTCTACTTTCCATACGTAACCAAGGCAATAATAGTTACGTAATAACAAAGAAATCGCACAGTTGTAGGAAAAATTAGTGAAGAATTATTTGTAGGTAAGGCTGTTATGATTTAAAAACAACACAATAATTTTATGTTTGTCAAAAGAAATATAAAATAACTAATTATTGAGTATAAACAGATACATAATATGTGTAACATGTAGGAAAAGTGTCTTCCCGGTCTCCTGGTGGTTGCTGGACTCAACTACAGCTCGTCCCACGATCTCCCACCAACGTCCAGGAATATATTACTTTTCCTACCTGTTATACAATATACTATAACGCCTTTAAATAAATGGAATGCTTCTTTTTGAGTATACCATATATCAATAGCAGTTCAAACATATGATTGTTATTTTTGGAAATCAGCCCTCTGGCAAAGATTACGCTGATTACAGCAATTCAGAACCTTCACACATCAAGTTCCCGAGCGTATCATTCATTCTTCCACTTACATTCACAATAACCACATACTTCAGTTATAAGTACCCGGAGTGAAGGGTCCTCAGCAAACACAACAGACTCGCGATCGACATTACACGCAGCAAATTATTTTCGCGGCCTTGGTTCCGGAGCCACGCTCGGCTGCCTTCGGCTGAAACCTATCGCAGCCGAAGTGAATAGACTTCAATTTTTTTAGAAGAATAACGCGACGCTGGGGTCCCGTTTTGTGCGTGAGTTTCGATTTCGACGCACAATATCTGTCGGCAAGTCTGCTGTGAAATTGTCTATCTTTTCTGTTTTCCGCTTATTTTTTATGTGTTGTTAGGTGTCAATCCTACTTCTGCTTGCCTCCCATCCCTCGCGCACGGTTTCCGCGGCGTGCAGTTTGCGCCCGGGCGTTATTTTCTTGTTAACGGGGAATGTGTGAAATATAACGGGATCAGTGGGAAGTTTGGCCAACTTCTTCAAAGGAGAGATATCACCTTTAGGGATAGACATTTTATTGATTGCACTACCTTTCTCCCTAATATACGATTTCTGTTGATGTGAAAAAGAAAAGATTATTTCAGATGAATTTCAGAGACGTGGTGAATAGATAGACGGATTTAGTAACTTATCATAGTTATCTATTATATTTATTAGTTACATCTAGGCTTGCCACCTCTCCGGGTTTGACTCGGACACTCCGGGTTTCAGGGATTTATCTCCGGGGTCCGAGTTTAATTATTATTTCTCCGGGTTGTGAAAGTAAAATTGAATACTATATTGCATATTGCACATTTTTCTTATTTACCTGTTTTTATGTTATACGTAAATTGTTTGTTATTAGTTATATACATAGTAATTACTCTGCGATTATTAGAATTGTATTTAATTTGTAGGAATGTGAGTTTTGAATTTTTAAATTTATATAAATAAAACAATTGCATATGTATGCATGATTTTTTGTTTGTTATCGTCTCCGGGCGAGACTTAGTTCTGGGTCCTTGCTGAACAAGAGGCGGTCACTTGTAAATATTATCTTGTACAAGGATTACATTCAGTGCGGTACAAAATAAATTGAACTTGAAATATATGTATAATAACATCTTCACGCATAATTTTTAATAGGTCGGCATAAAAATTTTATACTATTATATGTAGGTACCTCATTAATATTCTGATTTAAATCAAAGATTTTAATTCAAAAAATTATATGATTTTAATCGTGATTTAAAACATGCGATTTAATCTAGAGTCTAGAGCTAACTTCTGCTCAACTAATTCACCTTAAGATAGTTCCATCTTGATTTCACTATGAATACAGATGTTAAAATCTGCACTAATTAAACTTGCTTCAGAAATACAAAGTATACACTTGAGCCTTGTACAAAATGTAGAATCCGGGGTTAAGGTCATATAGAAAGAAACTATTCAATTATGAAAGTCTTAGAAGAAAGATGACTATCTCCTCCATATACCATGTAAGATCTTAACTGAGCGCTAAAGTTCATTGAAAACAGTTGTGCAAGGCACAACAAAGAATTACCATTACGTTCCAGGATCCCATCTCCTGACGAAAGGGTTGAAAAGAGCTTGGGCCCATACAGCATTGTACCATGAACTTGATAAGACGCGCGCGGAGCTGAAACAAGCGCAGGAGAGCGGAGGGTAAACTACACAAAGGATACTCCAAGAACAAATCCTTTGTACGTCGCTGCCTAGCACCGAGGATTATTTAAACTTCCAGGCAGATTCTATTAAACGCGCGACGTAAATTACACAAAAATACGTCCTCGAAAGGAAAGAAGTTTTAATCTTTTCAGTACTTCTTGTTTCGTTTTAATTAAATGAATTACTTGTAATGGAATCGAATCAGGTAACAGGATTCATATTTAAAAGCACTTTGTTTTGTTTTCTCACATCGTTCATCTGCGTAAGCTTTCACTCAAAAACAACCAATTACTTTTTAATAACTTTTTATTATCCTGATACTTCAACTAATATATTTTATAAAATGTTTTCTTTTTCATTTTACATCATAATTAAACTTCTATTACATTTTGCAGCAACAAATATTTAACAATAGGATTACTACAAGATGAAAATCTTGTAGGATGTAAATAAGAAATAAAACTACGTAAAATAGTTTTATAAAGTTTAATATTATTTTATAAAAATATTTTTCATATTATGTGACTGAAATATAAGCTTCGAATAAAAGTTCAAAAATTATAATATAATGGATTAAATAATAGTAAAGAATTTTCATTATATACCGGTTGTCCACAGAAAGCGGAACATCCCTATTAACTTCTTAATTTATACAGATATCTAATTGATTATTTTTGACGTTTCTCAAAACCAATGAAATGCTTCATTGTATGTCTCGTGTCTGCGTTTTAACCAATCCTGTCATTATTATATTGAGAATAAAGCTCTTGTAATTATTCCCGGGAATAATCTTTGTAGGTGCTTTTGTTTGTGACAAATGATAGGTAGTTGTCAAATAATTATTTAAAACTGTCAACGCGTCAAGAAAAAATGTGAGGAAAAAATCGATTTAGTTCCATTTCAGATACAGAAATACACCAACAAATTTTAGAAACAACTTCCAAGAATACATTAATAAGTAATCAATCGATATGGACCTAGTTCAAAATCTTTTATGTTGGATGAATCGACCTCAACAGCAAAGTCAAAAAATAATCTAATTAAATATAACTCGAGAGTTTGATAAATTAGAAAATAATTCTCCAGTATCTTTCTCAAACTTGTTGCCATTTGGCAATAGCTACTCAAGCCCTACGGGCTTTCGTGACTATTGCTTGGAAATAAGTTTTCAAAAAAATCTATAAAATTATTTTCAATTTATTCTCACTCTCTTGTTATATTATTACTTTAAATTTATATGCGTAAACTTAAGATATGTGGCATCATTTTTATGAATAAATGATATACATATAACTTCCGGTTTAACCGAAAGCGGTATCAACTTTCTACGTTTTCGAGTTAATTTTTGGGATTGTTAATCGCCGATTAACACATATGTTAGTTATAGTATTTTTTTGTTGGTCGTAACTTTTTAATTTGGAGAAAATCTAATTTTATTCCACGACAAATTTGTTAGGTGAGTAACGATTATAATATATTAGGTTAGGTTATTAGGTTAGGAATGTAACTAACACAAATGTTTGAAGTCATTGGATGCGTTCAGTTCATTTAACGTTAGCACCACCGGTTTTTTCGTTTTTAGAATAATGTTTTAATTCTTATATTCATTTTAAAGGAATGCTACGTGACTATTATTTAGCTAGAAGTATTAAAATAATTTCGTTTTATTCTGTTTAACATTTTACTATAACTTAGTGCTAGCCAATATATGATACGTGTGTTGTACGCATCCAAAAAAAATCGTTCATTAATAAAAAATCATGCATAATAAGGGTCATTGTATACATTAATAAAACCCATTAATGAACGATCGGAAATATTTTATCAAAATTGAATGTCAAGTAAATGAACTGTGTAATATGAAGTGAAATATAAACAATTGCTTCCCAATAACATAAACAGTTGTATGAATATTGTTTTGAACTGAAAACATATTTGATTACAAGCACGTTATACGTGTCACAGAATTCAATAATATATTAACACAATATGCATTATTATTAGTATTAATTTATGTACAGACATAACTACCGAATTATGAATTGCAAACAACGCTGTTCCTGTAGTTGAATCAACCTGATTATATTGTGAACATACACAGAAAACCGTATTCATTTCATATGAAAATATTCAGCATGGGATTATCCGATCCGGCTTGTGGATATCATTTTACAGGACACATATTTCCAAATTCAAATACGCATTAACACCGACCGGAAACGGTCAACAAATATCATTATTTCGCTCACTGCAATCCCTCCATGGGGCTAGACCACTGAATTATTATTAATAATAATAAACAAGCAAGAAAAACATTTATCAACAACATAATTAAGAGTTAATCTTTTTGATAGTTTACAAAATTTTTAGTTTTTGTAATTTTATTTAAATTCCACGCTTCGGTACAAATGTACGTTCATCAGAAAAAATATCAAATAACAAATAAATAAACCGTAGCTATGTAATTGAAGTAAACAAGAAACGATAGTCAAGTTTTATTCAATTTATTGTCATCGCAGAGTATTCAGAAAATAGGCGAACAGCTTCAGGTTTCTTTAAATTATTCTGAATAAAAAATCGACGAAACTATTAAACTTGTAAATATGCGAGTAGAACTTAACGAAATTTTTAATAGTTTTGTAGAATATCATTGCTGTTTATATTCAAAACGAATTGTATAAAATTTGGTTGATCTAACTAATCTTTTAATACCAATACTTTAAATATTTAATTCTTCTTCAGGAGTATTTTTTAAATTTTAGTACATACGACAATCTTGTACATAGTGTATTACATAATAAGTTTTTACTTGACTCAGCGAATTAAAATACTAAGTCTCCGGCCTCGTCAAGTAAACTATCACTTTCCTCACATTTTACGTATACTATTTTTTCTGAAACCGTTTAATTTAACCAATAATTAATCATAAATCATTTAAAATGTTTAATTTTTTGATATAAAATGAATTGACAGCAGACTACGTATCCAAGGTTATTCTGTAATTCTTCTTCTTCCTCATTTACATTTCTTTTACCCTTTCGAGTGTCAATTACTGTAATTCAGTTATATTTAATTTTGAAAAAATGTTGAATCTATAGAGTGTTTTGACAGGCTGAAATGGTGCAGTGGCGCACGTAGTGTATCTTTATGCAATTATATAACAAGTCTTAAATTTGAAAATTTGATCATATTTTATATTGCAATAAAAAAATTATGTCTCAATTTATATCAATAAAAATATGTATATTTATGCAGAAAATTATGAGGAATACAGTGGTGCATTTCTCAGGCCGGTACCTAGGCTAGTTTTTGACATATAGGGAAGTTAGCGGAAAATGGTCAAAACGAGATGAATTTTGAGCAAAATTTTACTTTTCCGGAGGATATATCTCAAAAACTAAACAAGATATGAAGATGCGCTCAACGGCATTGAATTTCTCGTGTTCGAATTGACTTATAAACATATTTTCAGCGATTTAGATTTTTTGAAAATTTCTTAAGGGGTACCCCTTAAGATTTTTCGATTTTAAGCCATTTTCAGATTTATTGCTCTAAAAATCTTCCTCATCTGAATATTATACTAAAATTTTACATACATACGTATTTCGACGCGTAGAATCCAATGGTGAAATCCCGGAGATCGTATCTCTTTTAGTTTTGAAGATATTGGCCTTAGAAATTTATGTATATCGAAAATTTTGGTCAAAATATCAAAAATAAAAAATTGCTGAAAATATGCGTACAAGTCAATTCGAACATGAGGAATCCAATGCCGTTGAGCGCATCTTCATATCTTGCTTCATTCTTGAGATATAACCTCTGGAAAAGTAGATTTTTTTTCAAATTTTACACCATTTCACATTTTACACAATATTAAAATAAAATAAAATAAATACATCATCATGCCTTCTACCCATTACTGGGTGTGGCACTCTGCCGAAGCAGATCTCGGTAAGTGATATATTTTGCGCGTGAAGTGCGGTTACCAGGCGTCAAATCACGGCCCCCAGAGATGTTAGTGGTGGAGGAGCCACAGGGGTAGTTTTTTAAATTATGAAAATTGTTTGTCGCCTGTGGGAATCGAACCAGGATTCTCTGAAACCAGAGGCCGACTTCATACCACTGAGCTAGCCACCCCATTTTTACACATTATTAGTATATTAAAAGTAAAGTAAAGTAAAAACACTTTCCTGAAGTATAAAGTATACTATTTTTCTGAAAATAGCAGTTCCTAAATTAAATCTTTTCGAATTACAATAGTTTACAATTTAAAGCAGCCACCATCAGCAATATACGAATATATATATTCATTTATCAGTGAATAATTCCGCATTCAAGTTTAGTTTGCAATTGAGTTTAAATGCAACAGCGAGTAAAGAAGTAATCTTTCTATAATTAATTCCAGAAAGTGTAGTTTCAATTAAGAGCAGCAGAGAAATGAAGACAAATACCGCGGAGTGATTCTAAATGAATAATTATTCATATTTTAATGGAAAGATAGCCGCGGTGCATCCGTGGTGACGTTTCGTTTAGCCGTTGATAGATGGCCGTAGAGATGCACGTTCATCTGTCCTGAATCATCTCGACTGAATCATTGAAACTGATGTTCTCTCTTGCTTCGTTGTACGATGAATGTATATATTGTTATGCTATTCTAAACACGATTCTCTTTTGATTTATTACTGCTACGCCGAGAATTCACGAAAATTGATAGTGTTTTGTTGCTATTTTGTTTTTTTGGTACAGTCACGGAACAATGAAGTTTTTTATTCAGAAAAATATAAAATTCAACCACTATGCGTTGAATTTCGTTCATGGTTTCAATTTTCGATATGACACGCAATGTTATATTTACTTTAATTGATATTTAATTACACCAAAAACATTTGGAAATTGGCTACTAATTATAGTCATAATTTGTTTAAGTAATAAATTTGATTCATAAAGGAGTCGTAATTAGATATTCAGGGATATTTAGTTCCAGATACGGTAATTACAAGAACAAATAGAAATATTAGATTAAACTGTCATTATTTTTCAATTATTATTGTCAATTTATGGATATATAATCCAGGGACAACTACAAATTACTGTTGGAGTCTTTAGTATTCATATAACGCTACTTTAAGTGACAAATAAACCTTTTAATATAGAGGGATATTACATTTTCATTACTCACGTAAGTAGCATTGCAGTCATTACCAACTTAATAACATCAACGAAGAAGTACTAAAACATAACATGTACTTTTTAGCTTGTAAATAATACGTCATGTTATAAAATCCTTCTGAGGATAACTACCGTATAAACTTATTATGCTAAGAAGATAGTAAACGACCAACATAGTTTTTAACTTATTACATAATTTCATACCTCACATTACATAAATAAGAAAACACAAATATCATTATTTCGCTCACTGCAATCCCTTCATGTGGCTAGACCACTGAATTATTATTAATAATAATAAACACGCGAGAAACAAAATCATTACATATCTCAAAATCATGCGGAAACCAAGTGTTTACCGAACGCTGTATGGTAAAAACTAGGGATTTTTATAATGTTAGCAGTGGCATCACTGGCTGTCAGTGTCATTGAGTGCTTGGAGGCAAGAAATTTTTACTAATTTTAGAGTTAATTTGTTCATTGTAAACTCAAATGTAATTAATTATAATTCAATATATAGTTGCTGTTTCCAATCAATAAACAATTTATATACAGATAATTGAACTATTTTTAATAAATAATATATCTAGTGTAATACGACATAGATATTAAAATTCAGCTGGGCGAGTCCAACTAGTGAAAGTAGGAATGTTGCAATGTTATGAGACTGTCAATTTCACTTTCACTAATTTTAAATCAATAATTTCATTTAAATCGGCTCGAAAAATCTTGTGTATCATACGTCCAAAAACTGTTTTTCAAGTTCAATTTGAAAAATATGCTCGCAATCGCAAAGGAACAGAAGTCGGCCTGTGGATCCTGAGAACCCTGGTTCGATTCCCACAGGCGACAAACAATTTTCACAATTTCAAAAGCTACCCCTGTGGCTCCTCCACCACTAACATCTTTGGAAGCCGTGATTTGACGACTGGTAACTGCACTTCACGCACAAAATATATCACTTACCGAGATCTGCTTCAGCACAGTGCCACACCCAGTAATGGGTAGAAGGCGTGATGATATATTTATTTATTTATTTTTTATGAATGAAAATTGTAATATTCTCATATTGTTAGCAAAAGAAGTAAATAAGAGGAGTTTTCAAAAAAATGTGCTCTTATATTATGATTCAGTACATGGGAGCATTTTTATTATAAAATGCACCATCCGGAAGCTCGAGGAACGTAAATCTTCCTGATACGTTCTGTAATCGGATTACCAGGGATAGAATATGGAAATACAGCTATAGGCTTAGGCAGAACATTCGGTCATCCCGATGGCTTTTTACAATCTCGGAATTTTTAAAAAATTGTGCTTCTTCCTGAAAAGGTTCACTGGCTTTTGCATCTCAACATCAGTCGCGAATTTTGTCAATTCCATTTTTCTAAATCAATGAATACTGAAAGTCACTTTCATTGACGTTTTTGAGGCTTTACCCATTTCTTATACACCTACCCACTTTAATAATATTCAAACTATGGATGTCGTACTTCAGTTTCGTTTGCGCTCACCGTATACTCATTTTAGATTTATAGGTTAAGTATTCTTTTTAAAAAGATCATTTCATCGTCTAATAAATCTTTCAATCTATTCATCAAAGAAAGATAAATTGTTAATACAAAAAATTATAATTGTTATTAGAATATTGATTTTAGTATAGTCCTGGACATTTTTTTTAAAAAACAATGTGCTTTTTTTATTATGTTACTCGTAATAAAAAGCATTATATTCCAAATTTAAGTACGTATAATAATTTTAAATTAATTTTCTAAATATTATTTAGTCGATGAAGTTAAGTTATGTTGCTACGTAACAAACAATGTTTGACATTTACAGGCAGATTCATGAAACGGATTAGCGCTAACACCGTTTTTAATATTATCTTTAACTCTATTTCAAATTAAACCTGATTCAAGAAATGAATTAAATTTGATGCTAAATAACAGTCTTTGTAACCCAACTTAAGATAAACTTGTTTCATGCATTTAAAACAGAGTTAAAGATAAAATAAAAAATGATATTAACGCTAATCCGCTTTATGAATCTGCCTATTAATGATTAATGCTTTAATTGTCACTTTGATGGTTTAGTTTTGGAAATAAGGATTCAAATTGATAGAACGATGTCAAAAAAGTTTAAAATATAATAAATATAATATAAAATATAAATATATCATCACGCCTTCTACCCATTACTGGATGTGGCACTTTGCCGAAGCAGATCTCGGTAAGTGATATATTTTGCGCGAGTAGTGCGGTTATCAGTCGTCAAATCACGCCCTCCCAAAGATGTTAGTGGATGGGGAGCCACAGGAGTAGTATTAATGTGGTGAAAATGTTTGTCGGCAGTGGGAATCGGAGCAGGATTCTCAGGATCCATAGTCCGACACAATACCACTGTGCCACCTACACCATATCAAAAAAGTTTCTAATTCCTTGATCGTTCATAAATAACTTATTTTTTTACAGTTCCTCAAGCACGTTTCTTTTAAGTAACCAACTTCCGCCTACAGCGTCGGAATGCTTACCAATCGACGTGTTTCCAAAACTGTCAAACATTATTTAGTTAATAAACAACGACAAAAAATGTCAATTGTAAAATGGAACAAATCTTTAAATAAGAAAAATAATAGGACTTTTTTTTCCTAATATTTGTCTAAGTTCCACAAAAATACAGCAACTGAGTCAACCTACTTAATCATCGTCAGTTGCTAGTCAGTTCAACTCTTAAACGTAGACGCGTTTCGCTCTAGTGGAGCTCATCAGTATGTTGTCATCCAGTATTCAGCTAGACCATTATTTAGTTAGTTATTAATGAGCCTGGGATATTACTATTACTTAAAATCACGTTACTAGGGCAAAAATCACGCTGCTAGTTTAAAACCTTATCGCTAAATAAATGCACTTATAAATAAAAATAAAATAAATATATCATCACGCCTTATACTTTACCAGTTTCGGATACAGTCTTGTACTCGTAATGTTGATAAGTTTTTGTTTATTAAATTGAAATAACAGAAACAGAACAAACAACATATGTCTTGTATCACAATAAATTCAATGACATAATTGTTTCCCGAAATGAAACGATTTTTATTGTATAGAGAAAATAGCTTTTTCGTGGCAGATAATCCAATTATAAGGAAGCATTTCATGTGACGTATCCATTATGTGATAAACGCAAGCAAACGAAACCACAATTGTTTATTCGGCTTATCATCTAGTTCTGATGGAATTATACAACGCTTGTTTAATATTTATAATGAATCGACAAAACAAGCATTAATTATTCGATAATGCCATCCAGTGAATATACGCTAATTAAAAATGGTTCACGTGGTAGCAAATTAACCTCATACGAGTATAATTAAATTCGGTGCTAAACCCCAAGCTTCCCTCTCTCGAATAATTATTTTCTACACAAAGGATTCCACCGCAGACATAATTATTTCATCCAAGCATTATTCTCCGGACATCGTGGTCGAAGATTCCACCTTTCCAGCGTTTGTGAAGTCTCCATTCCTGGACGCGAATTACACATTCCTGCACAAGCAACACTTTGTCACGACACGACACGATGGCACCGGGATGGCCCCGTCGGCTACGAAATAAGAACAAGTTGCTGAGTGAGGACATACAAGTGTCCAACCCTCTGTTCGTGGACTGACAACGTGAGTTCATAATGTCGGTACGGATGAGTAGTGACGGTGTGAACATTCTTCGGCAGTTGTGCGAAACTCACCAAGCAATAATCATTGGAATGCGTTCAACATGAATCAATGAAATATGTATGGAAAGAGGATATCTATGGGAGATATAATTATTACATGATTAACTGAACGAGTATATTTCTGTTTAAGGGAGGGTTTCTCAACTAGGGGTCTATGGCCTCCCAAGGGGTGGGTGGCACTTCTAAACGGGTGTGTAAATTATTTTGAAAATAACGAAAATTGCCTCAAAACTATCGATACGCATGTAATTGAAACAAAATTAAACAAATGTTTGACGTTTTATCTGACAAAATAAATGAAATAATAAATAAAGAATTTATTTTGTCAGTTTTGATAGATTGAACGTCAAACATTTGTTTAATTTTGTTTCAATTTCATAGTTATCGATAGTTTTGAGACAATTTTAGTCATTTTCAATTCTAATTTATGCCGTTACAAAGCATGCAAAATTAATTTCGTATTTTATTCCCTCTAACTTTTATTTGAAGCTTTTTGTTTTAAATAATTATGAAGCTGGAAATTAAATCAATATGATTTTACATGTTAAAATCCTATGTTCGAGAGTCGCGGTCACCATTCTGTATATGTATTGTATATAAATTAAATAAAAATTAAATTATAAGTTTAAAGATAATAAATTCAAGCTGAAACTTTCCAGCACTATTCTTATGGCCAGCTAGCGACATGTTCCCTATCGTAACGATTGAGTAATCTAAGTTTATTAAGTATACACGGACACAAAATATTAGAAAATAAAAACTGTAAATCGGGATTTATTGAAGAAATGGTGTCAATTTATGGAAGAGTTATTCGAAGATTGTCCTTCAATTCAAATCCAGACGACAAAGACTAGTAATTTATTTCACAAATTTAAATATTTTTTGTCTATTTGTTATGTGTATTTGTATTTATATTATGTAAAAAAAAATATTGTAGAAATTTATGTCTATCTGAGATTTTTTTGCGACTCGCCCCCTATGGAAAAATGTCTGTGGACGCCCATGTATATTTCTTGTATTTTCTTAGTTATCAAATTTAAAATAATGACAAGAAAAGTAAATAAAGAGATAGTAATACCACAGACTTGCGGAGTTGTGGATTGCACCATAAAAAGAGAAAGAAAATACAATTAAAAAGAGATACAAATTCCGCAGATTTGAGGGCTGCATACTTCTAAATAGACTTCATTTAAATGTGGTATCAACTACTCTAAAGTATATCGTATTCAAACTCACTGAAACAATATTAATTTTTAACCACACTTTTTACAAAGCTGTCAGTGAGTTGTCATATTCTTTATTTACTCAAACAAAATGTACAGAGTGATCAAAAGGAATTGTTTCAGTTGGCAATAAAAAAAACTACTTGAAATTGGTAAGCCTGATACATAAATTCATTTCCCGTTGTTGACAGTGACATTTAAAATTTAAATTTGAGTAAATTTATTATTACATTTATTTTTAAAGTATTTCTATTACTTAAAAAGTCAAAATTCTATTAGCTCTCTGACTCCTGACATAACCTATTTGTATTTATTAGAAATGTCAAAAGCATTTCCGCCTTTATCTGACGTTGTGCCAACTGTGGAATAAAAAGATCTCTGGAATTGTATTGCCAACTATAACAATTCCTTTTGATCACACTGTATAATACATAATAACATAAAAATGTTATAGTAAATTATACCAAAATTTTGATGATCTATAAATAATTATGAAATTTTAATTAGCATATCAATTAATTACAGATAATACTCCAGTTACAGACTAAAGGGGATAGTCCCAGGAAAAATAATTTAATATATATTTACGCTACTCTCAACAACAGGAACTTAACCCCAATTACAGAACAGAGTTCAGACTCATCAAGCCACAGTATGATAGTTCATATATATTTAGCTTAAGTGAGAGTCAAACTTGGGACTTTTGTACTCAAATGCCGTAACGCTACCCACTCCACCTAACTGCCATAAAATAATCTCCTAACCCATAACATCACTTTAAACAAATTCCAAAATACCAAAACACTAATCACCATTTTCCCATTCCCTTCTTATCCTCTTTTCCATTCCTTCTGGCAAAAACAGACGACATGCGACGTCAGGGCGTCTGTTTAACGTCAGTCGCGTCTCGTGTCACGAAGTGCACAGCAGGGCGAATGAACGCCGTGACGCAGCGAGATACAAGGGATGCTTTGATGCCTGCAGCCACGTAGAGATAACTGACCTGCACACTACGAGTATTGCAGATGCTGTACAAGAAGTGATAAGAAGCTTTTGAGCAGCTGCTGGACAGCGTTTTCTTATAGTGCAACCATGTTTTGTATGGTGATATACAAGAGCAAAAAAATGGTGAGTGTTGTTGTATCAAGGAAGATTGGAAGAAGATGGATGTTTTTTTGTACTGGCAATATTTCTTCGAGAATCTAAAGCTAGGATATTAATGTTTAGAAATGTTTCTACTGCCATTTTGTACAAGAAAAACCTGTTAATGAAGTTTAATTGTACTTTTCTTCATCTTGAATTTTTACTTTACGTCTTAGGGTACATGCTGTTGACAGTGTTATTAAAATATTTAGAAATTGAAAAACGTTTCAATTTTCGGTTTCCTTCAGGCTATTAATGTGTATAAATGAATCGTAGGCAATCGTAGCTCAGTGGATAAAAGCGAGGTAAAATTTGCGTTTCTTAATTAACAAGCCAGAGGTTATGCGTTCAAATCTCACTGACTTCAAACTATATAAAGAATGCAGTGTGCCAAACCAAGCAATGGGTAAAATGCGTGATAATACGTACATTTATTTTTATTATTTATCTATCTTATGAACCTACCTCATAGTGATCAACTTAGAAAATTATAAGAAATGATATATTTTTTATTTGACTGTGGATTGTAAGTGATAAAATATTAATCGGAATTCAGTAAATTTTTTAGTTTTTTTATTTTGTCAACGCTTTGACCGCCTCTGCTAGTCTTCTTCAGGACAAAATAAAATATATATTTAAAAGTATATATATATATCTACACATTTATCTTTTTAATTAAATTTTTCTAATCATTATTAATTATTTATTTATAAATGTTGTTCTAGAATTATATTTTATTTTGTCCTGAAGAAGACTAGCAGAGGCGGTCAAAACGTTGATAAAATAAAAAAATAAAAAAAATAAAAAAAATAAAAATTTACTGAATTCCGATTAATATTTTATCACTTACGTTTAGAAAATTATTATTACATCTGCTCCCGGATAGAATTCTATTTCGAACAATAGAATCGCTGTCATCTGTCAAGTAAAAATTATTATCTCTAATATAGCATAGGTACTTTTTGTATCAGACAGTGCACAAATGATACAAACTAAATTACTACTACAACATTATTTAGAATAGAGTACTATGGATATGGGGTAATTGCTCAGTGGTATCAAGTCGGTCTACGGATCCAAAGAACCCTGGTTCGATCCCCACAGCCGACAAACATTTTCACCAATTTAAAAATTACCCCTGTGGCTCCCCCACCACAAACATCTTTGGGAGCCGTGATTTTATGGCTGGTAACTGCACTTAACGCGCATAAATATATCATTTATCGAGATCTGCTTCGGCAGAGTGCCACACCGAGTAATGGGTATATACTCATTTATGTTTACTTTATTTACTAATTAGCTGAGCTGAAAATTATCGCATGAATTCCATTATAGAATTCTATATCACACAAGTAAACTCGACAATTTTGAGAAAAAAGTAGAAACGATTTTTGTGCAAATGTAAGTTAAATCTTATATGTCAAACGAAATGCACCTATTTAAACCATGTAAATTTAAGCGACAAGAAAGTGATATACTCTTGAATAACATTACTCCTATTTCTGTGCACATGTGTGTTTTAGTTGAACGCGTTCCGCAGTCTTCCACATGACAGGCGTTTTCACTAATCACTCGCGATGTGCGTCCCGACGCCCGGCTTATCGACGACGTTGCAGCGACGCTAATGTACGACAATCATTTAGTACCATCCTCTATCCACTGCACTAACCCGAACTAAATTGCCTCTAATCATACACACCCCTAGCGCTAGTGTACACTCACCCCTGAACCTCGCCTTGTAAACAAGGGTGTACAAATGTGTGACTGATAGCGCCAGTGATTGCTCTTTTATACCCCGATTCACTATGATTAATTATCTTGATAATTAAACTAGGAACGTTTTACAAGCAAAACTTGAGACTTACTTTACGGTTCTTCCTATCAATAAGGAGTTACAAATTAATGATGTTTACTTAGAATGCTCTAGTCTAGTAAATGCATTAGCTATCTACACTGCCCTTTTCATAATGAAAAAGCTTTTCACGACTTCACTGTGCTTAATACACATCATTATTTTAAATTGAATAAGTAGTCAATATCGTCGCTTTTTCAAACTTGCATATTTGAATACTGTTGCACTTAAACGACTCACAAATTATATAAACTAGTAGGAAGGTAAATATAATTGCTTCCTTGAATTTGTTTGAGGTAAAAGAAAAACGTTATATTCATTTACAATTTCAATATAATTGTATCTCAAGAAAACAACAAATTACAATTCGTTTGATATTTAAATTTCAAATGACAAATGAGAATATCAATACGTGAGAAATGAAAAAGTGAAATAAAAATCTTGAAATCATTTTGCATTATTATTTACACATAAATTTTATGTTTCAAATTTAATATAATACAGAGTGATCAAAAGTAAGTGTTTCAGTTGGCAATACAATTCTAGGATATTTTTATTTCACAGTTGGCACAACGCCAGGTAAAGGCAGGAATACTATTTGATATGTCAATTTTATAATAAATACAAATAGGTTGAGTGATAGAAATACTTTAGTGTATTACTCTGTTAGTATTGTTAAGATATAAAGGAATGTGGTTAAAGAAAACGATTTATGTATCAGTCTTACCAATTTCAAGTACTTTTTTATTGCCAACTGAAACACTCACTGTATAATTAACTTTAAAAATATGTGCAATATATAAAATAGTTCATAACAACAATTTTTTTTTGTACTTAATGGAGTACAGGCTTTTTTTTAGTTACAAATCAAAATACAGATTGATCAAAAGGAATTGTTACAGTTGGCAATACAATTCCGGAGATCTTTTTATTCCATAGTTGGCACAACGGGAAATAAAGGTAGATAAAGGCGGAAATGCGATTTGACATTTCTAGTAAATACAAATAGGTTATGTCAGGAACCTGACAGCTATTAGGATTTTGACTTCGTAAGTAATAAAAATACTTTAGAAATAAATGTAATAATAAATGTACTCAAATTTAAATTGAATTTTTCAAATGTCACTGTCAACAACAGGAAATTAATTTATGTATCAGGCTTACCAATTTCAAGTAGTTTTTTTTATTGCCAACTGTAACAATTTCTTTTGATCACTCTATAGTTATATGCTACTTTATTCGTTAGTAACACATTTTTGTCAATTATTTTATTTATTTACTTGTTACCATGTATGTTGATGTTTCTGTTTCCGCAAAGAGACAATCTTGATTATTTTAAAAAAAAGTGTAGAAATATATATATATATATATATATATATATATATATATATATATATATATATATATATATATATATATGTTTAATTATTTTAATTTCAACTTTTCCATTACTTACATAAAAAAGAGCATGTTCAACGCGTAAGAAAATTGAGTTTATAAACTCTTGTAAAATTAATGCACTCGCTATGCTCGTTGATTAAATTTTTACAATCGCTAGAAAACTACCACTTTACTTATTAAACAATCTACTATTGTTTCAAAAAGATCCAAATTTAGATGTTAATTTCATCTGGAAATTGTCAATTTTCTATTAATTTAAATTAAGCGACATTTATTGTTCAGATTCTACTTTGTTTCGTTATTTACGGAGAAAGCGTGAAAGAAATTAAATTCAGAGCTTCAAAGACAGACAAGACCTTAAAATAAAGAATATAGTAATTAAGTAACAAGGCAAATATTGCATTATTTATAATTACATAAAAAACTGTATCCAATTACATAAAAAAATTCAATTAGTCCCAACGTAGACAAATCCCACAAAAAGCATCTTGTTTCACGTACAAGAATGTACATCCCCGAGCTCAAATATTCACAAAGGGGTCGTAAGCCGGTTAAGACGCCGACAAACGCGCTACCAAGAGCCGGCAAAAAATATACATGTTCTTCGTTCACGCCACCGTCACCACCACCGCCGCCGCTGCCACTCCAGGAGATGGAGACACATTATCCAGAGATATTAGCATTCTTTATATCTGGCATAATTGTCCCATTGTTTACCAGGAGTCCAGGAGGGGTATTATGAGAGAATTGCTCATCAACTCTTGTGCAGTTGAAGAGAATTATTTATGCAAAAGTTTTCTTTAACTAGCTTACATTTCATATTTTAAATAATTTATTTATTAGTTGATTTCGCCATAATATCCAAAAAGGTGTAAATTTCTATTTCCCTATAATTCGTTTCAATGACTGTGTTGATCATTAAATAATGAAAATGATTCATGACAAGAAAATTATTATTCTGATAAGTTCTTCATGCAGTAATGTTTAAATTATAATTTTATAACCTGCACCGTTTTTAAATTTTGAAAATATAATGATTATTTAAATGATTCTTTTGTATATGTTCCGCATGCATAATAAATAAATAAAATAAATAAAATATATCATCACGCCTTCTACCCATTACTGGGCGTGGCACTCTGCCGAAGCAGATCTCGGTAAGTGATATATTTTGCGCGTGAAGTGCGGTTACCAGTCGTCAAATCACGGCCCCCAAAGATGTTAGTGGTGGAGAAGCCACAAGGGTAGCTTGCATAACAATGTAAGAAAATAACAAATGCTATTCAAAAAAGCTAGATAATCCGGAAAAATGAGTCATCGGGTCAAAAAATCTTAATCGATTTGTCCTAAATAAATATAAATAAATATATCATCACGCCTTCTACCCATTACTGGGTGTGGCACTCTGCCGAAGCAGATTTCGGTAAGTGATATATTTTTGCACGTGAAGTGCGGTTACCAGCCGCCAAATCACGGCCTCCAAAGATGGTAGTGGAGGAGGAGCCACAGGAGTAGTATTAATGTGGTGAAAATGTTTGTCGGTAGTGGGAATTGAACCAGAATTCTTAGAATCCACAGGCTATCTACTCCACTAAATGTTTGTCCTACATAGATGTAATTTGGAATGCATCATATATCTCGATTTTAATGAGTTATCAAAACGTATATATATAGGTATATATATATATACGTATATACATATGTTAATTTAAATACTTAAGTAATAAAATTTGAAGCATGTTTTAATTTTTTAGATTAACGCTGACACCGTTTTTAATATTATCTATAACTCTGTTTCAAATTAAAACAGATTAAAGAAATTAACTTAATTTGATGCTAATTTACTCTCTTTTTAACTCAAGTTAAAATAAACTTGTTTCGTACATTGACAAGAGAGTTAAAAATGAAATAAAAAATGGTGTTAGTGCTAACCCGCTTTATGAATCTGCCTGTTAGTGATTTTCTTCAACTCCCAAAAAATTAGTCCTTTTCGATTACTTTCAGTACGATCAGAAAGATCGATAAAACTTTACCAATCCTTAAATAATGACGAATTTTATTGTCTTGTTATAAAAAACTACTATTATTTCTTAATTGTAACTAAATAATAATAAAAAAAAAAACATAAAAAATAAATAAATATATCCTCACGTCCATTACTAGATGTGGCACTCTGCCGTAGCAGATCTCGGTAATTGATATATTTATGAGCGTGAAGTGCAGTTACCAGCCGTAAAATCACGGCCTCCAACGATGTTATTAGTTGGGGAAACAACATCAAATATAAATTAGAATTTATTATAAGCAACATCTTATTTTAGAAGAAAAATTGTGATAAAATATTAATTAGTTCTTCTAGTAAATTACTACTTATCTCCAAAATAAATGAGTTGCACAAAGTAATGGAAAGTCTCCATAACTTTATTAATAATTTTACTATCTGATTAATATATTATGCATTAGGCAATGAATAAAAGAATTAATATTATTCATCTTGCCCCAGGGAGTTATTTCGTTAAGTAATTCATTGGCAACTTTCTGTCCGAAACCTACACAATGTATGTGAAAAGTTAACAAAACTCCTAGAAAATAGTAGCATAAAGTTACACAATATGTTGCAAGTTGCGATGAATAATACAATGTATCTTAATACAAGAATCCATCGATGTAAAAGTTAGTTCTCCCTGCTAAACTAGGCATCGAAAACATGCATCCTGAGCGAAAGTGTTCAAACAACTTCCGTAGTGGCATGTTTTATGTATGGCCATCTGAATACGAAATGGCGTCCAGCGCCGGTCAAGCCCAGTCAGAAGGAGAAAGCATTGTGTCTGCTTCCATACGCTCATCTATCATTTATCTTCTTCCTCTTGCTCCCAGAACCACCCAGGGCATTTGCATTCTCCGTGAATCACGGAGGAGTCGCTTCGCTGCGCACCTCGGACACTTATTCATAATTTATTTTTTACGATTGCTATTTATGCTTATGGCTCTGAGCGTATTTTGCGTGTAGAGTCAGAGAGATTGCGATAAAGGTTACGCCACTGAATATACTCGAATATTTACTGGAGTTTTTTTATGTGGGGAATGATAACGTGAATAGATTTATTGGAGGCTTGTAATCAGAAACAGCTGAAATTTATACCCAACGATTACGGTATTGTCAAATTTGAATAAGTGACAAAAATATATCATCACGCCATTCACAAAAAAATTTACGTTGAACTTAAGGGTGACTTCCAGAATTTCACTACACATTTCAAATCGATGAATGTATTTTTATTTCGCCTACTCAAGCACGAATTATTCTTTTCTATATTAGTTCCAATTTCAACGGTATATATACAGGGTGTTTCTATACTAGTGATGCACGTTAAAGCGAGAGCAAGTACGATATTAGAATAGAAAATTTGAGACGAGATCTATATAAAGACTGCGAGATCAAGAATCTCGCATGAAATCTCATGAGAGCCTTGCAATTTTATATACTTTTAAAAATACATACTATTTTCCTCCAATTTTATCTCATCAGATTTTGTACTTTTCCGAGGAAATATCTCAAAAATTGCATTTTTCACTCGAGTGTAGATTATCATAACTGATGGGCGATTTTTTCTGAAATATTCAAATCAATTAATGCTACGTGATATTAGACTACGTTAAAAGAGCATATGACGTATAATGAACCTAAAAATATGAAGTTATTGGAGTTGAAAGTTGAAATTACAGTTTTTAGGCCTTAAAAAAATGGTTGTTTTCGCCAACATATCTGTCCGAAAGTGGATTTGGCGACTGAAATGCATTAAATACTTTGTTTTTGAATGTAATAATGTCTCCCAAGCGTCAAACATCCCGTTATTGTAGAACAGTGCTATGAAACCTCACAAAAATTGAGAAAAAACTTCAAAAAACACATTTTGGGCTTGATGCACCTCTAAATGTTAACTGAATTGTTTAAAATTTTGGGAATCTGAATGAATTTGAACGGGGAATGATATACTCGAAGAAGAGCGAAATAAAAAAATATCGATTTTTTTTGGCACAGTCTAATAATCATCAATCTTGCAATTATTTAAGCTGTAATATTGACTAGAAAAATGTGAAACAATTTATCGTATTGTCGATAATAGATAATAAAAAAAGAAACAGAACAAGTAATTCGAAAATACTTTGCTATTAGTTGTGGTTGAATAATATCCAGTATTTGTCTCACATGACTAGACAACTCACAATCGATAAAGAAACTATTTGTGGTCAATAGAGAACGTATTATAGCCAATCTGTCTATGACACTCAAAGTGCGATGGCTTCATGATGAATAATAGCCAGCTTTACCGCGATTCATAATGTATGAGCAGCTTTACATTACATCGTACGACAGAGATAGCACCATCACCATCATCGTTCTCGTAACGATTACTTGGAAACTTCTGGAATTATTTTTCAATTTGTTGCTGTAATTAGACTTAATACCTACTCGTATTAGTATGACTTTATTTATTTTATATACAATGGTAGAATTATTTATACAGGAATTAGTTTCCAATCAACTACAAGAATATGTTATATTAAAATTAAAATAGTTTTTTTTATCTGAAGAAAGGCTTTGTGTAAGTTCTAGTGGAATTTAATTTTACAAGTGCTTGAATGTTTATTCAATTATCTCACGCCATTTAAATAATTGAAATAGTTTGGTCCTTTGGAATACCAGGACTACTTGGAATTATATGTAATCTCCAACTAAAATCTGTCCCCAGGACTGGACTTTACAGGAATTACATGAAATTCCCTAAATGTTACATGTTTGCTAACTACACATACTTTCAAGAAAAACAACGATTCGTTACACTGAGGACAAGTTTTTTAGTCACCGATTTACTCGCGATTAATTTCAGGAAAGTTTAGCTCATAACTTTTCTTCATGTAAATAGTTAACCATTTTCAATAATGATGTGAATAAATCACAAATCCTTTCAAAACTAAACTTTCATAACAGGTAAAACGTTATATGTTTGTTTATTATTTTGTTGAAATTCCACAGCTACCACTATAAAGAAGCAATTCTTATAAAACTTTTAATTGGATTATATGACATGCAAGATAAAATGTGATTACTGACTTGGATGCAAAATTTACTTTTCTATAACTTGTAATAGGCTATATAATTTTTTTTTTGCATTTTATATGATAATCTGCGTACGAAAATATTTTTTCCGTATATTTACTTTCTTATACATAGTATAGGGAAAAGTTTTAGCTAGTACTAAATTTTGGGTTAGCTAATCTTATGCTAGTCTGATTTAAAAAAGTGAATTCAATTCACTCTCCAAAAACTAAATGCTAAGAAGATCGTATTAAAGTTTGTTTAAACTTTTTTGTGAATATGCTTTAGCTTAATTTGACAAATCCTAAATTTAGGATTAGTTAGATTCTAGTTAAAACTCTTTTGAGAATTGGGCTGTTAGATATTAATACGCTATTTTTGATCATATTTTTTTTAGCTTTATTGTAACACATTTACAACTAAAATTAATATGCGTCTATTGACACTATGAACTAGTCACTTTTGCGCAAGGAAAATCCGATTTCCCATATGAAACGTCAACGACCAGGTTTCCATTTTACACACAGTATATATCTGGGGTAATAGCTAAAGAAAAACTCCGACCCCTAAGTTACAGATTAGTGAGAATTATTATTGATAATAGTACGTAGGTAGAATTTATATATCGAAGAAAATTGTTATTGCAATTTCCGTTTAATGGTAGAAAACGTAAAAAAACACGGTTGTAGATATGTGCACGTAAATAGGGGTTATTTATATTTTAGATCGGTATTTCTGTATCAGATCTACGGTTTGGAAAGCAAAAAGTGGTTTACATTCACAATTCCAGTTCTATAAATAAGCCAGCATCGATTCCGTCAAATCTGCGATTCCTTAGTATGCACGGAGAGTGTTTGAAGTGATGCGAAAGCTTTTAGATAACTTTCACCTTTTACACACGTAAATCGTTATCGATCTCTGGAAATAACGCTCAACCCTTACCCACAGGGGGGTGGGTAGCATGATAAAATTACAGGGGTAACAGCCCCCGAGCGAAATGGACCGAAATGTGCCTATTCATTTCCATTTTAAACGTGATAACTGCAGTTATTGAAGAAAGTGTAAAATGTCTCTCCAGTCAAAAGTTAGTGTGTTGGAAATGTGTTTATAATGCTATGTGTGAATAACCTACTGCTTTCTTGCGTTTCATTATAAAATGGGAAATATATTTTTTATTCAAATTACCTAATCCTAGATGCAGTATTACTATGTCATGTTACGCAAGGGTATATCGAATGTAATTCATGTATTTATTCATTTCATGACCGGTGATTATTCTTGTGTTTTATTGCAAATTAGACTCTTAGAATATGGATAAAAATCTAATTGTATGTCTTGCGGTAACAGCAGGCAATGAAAAACGTATTAGTTGCTTTTTAATCAAATACACATTACAATTACATTTTTAATTCTACATTGCTGCAAACAATGTAAGCCATTTTGAAATCAATTTGAATATTTGACCTTTGTTAAACGCTTCTAAATGATTTTTTTTTAGAGAAAACTGTTTCAAATAAGTGTGATATACTCTATTCCCTGTATGAAAACGATTACGTCACATTCGGTATCCATGTGATTCAAGATTTTGTGCTTAAAACGTTTACATTTGTATTGGATTGACATTTTTAAAACATAACCTAAAAATTAAATGTCAGATTAAAATATTTATTACTTTATAAAATTTAATTAGTTTATAAAAGAAGCCAAATAAAATTTATCTTAAATCTCGAAAAATATTACCTACCTTATTGAAATATGTAATTTTGTAAAATAAAACTCAAACGAATATACATTTTTATATGCATTATTATTATATATAAATAAATCATATATGAAAATACAAAATACAATGCACATTACCTCTTGTACTACAGTTAAATTAATTAAAGATGCTCGATTCTCTCTAACTCCAGCGCAAAATAATCATGAAGATGACAAACGCATTTCTGCATTTGATTACCCAAAATTTTTCAAGCCAGTTCTTATTTCTCAGTCTGTATTTATGTATCAAAAATGTCACAAACTTAGATATGACAGGCGAGAAAATAACAAAATCATGGCCTTAGGTCTCTATTTTTATTTTATAAACAAATGTGAACAAAGTAAATATAAATTTTCGTATTTATAAGAACTGTCATTCATTCAAATAATAAATTTGATAGAACGTGAAAAAACATGAAACGTGTGTCTTTACTTATTAAGACATACGTTATGTCATTCGCATAGGTACGAATAATATTATTAAAAAAAGATAGCTATATTTCATCGTATCTATGATAACCTCGTCCACATATGACGTCATCGTTTTGATACAGGGAATGGAGTATAGATACTTTTGTAAGTTATTTAAGTTACATATAATAGGGACAGTATTGTGATTTAGTTTTATAAAAAAAATATATATATATAGTTCCAAAAGAAGGTAGTCTACAGTTCTGTCTGGAAGCATGATAACTTAAAAACGCGTTGAAATGTAGGATTGAAACTGTAAATTTAAACTTTTTAGCAAAAAACTGAGCTTAAGTTTGTAAAATAAATAAATACCCAAAGCAAACAAATTAAACGTATTGTGAAATTCTCAGTAATAATATAACAAGAGAGTGAAATAAATTGAACAAAATTCGACAGATTTCGAATCGAAAACCTATTGCCAAAAGTCAACAAGTTTGAGAAAGAAACTGGACAAATATTTATTGTCCATTTACACTACCGGAACTTAAATTTAAAGTTATATCATCATTCATTACTGGATATGGCACTTTGCCTAGGATGATCTCGGTAAGTGATATATTTATGCCATGCATTGCGGTTACCAGTCGTCATATCACAGCCTCCAAAGATGTTAGAGGAGGAGGAGCTACAGGGGTAGTTTTAATGTGATGAAAATTGTATATCGACAATTGTTTTTTAAAAGATATTCATAATATGCTTAATAAAACTCTCAGGCAGACAACTTTAGTAAAAGTATCAAAAATTGGTAACTGTTTTTCCAGAATTTGTTAAATGTGTAATTATCAATGTAAAATTAAAATTATCTAAACTTATAGTCAGGAAAGTATTTGTCTATACAACAATCTGTAAAATTAATTGTAATATAATAACAAATTGGAGTCATATATCTAAAGATGTGCGATACTAGAAAAGTATCGATACTTGCATAGGAAAAATATCGAATAAAATATATCGATACTGCTGTAGTATTGGAAGAAAAATATCGATATCTTCAAATATCGAAAGAAATATATACAAGAAGAAATAAGAAATATAATGACCACTGCGCATGTGCTGTGAATTTAAATTTATACCTTCAAAAGAAGCTTCAATTTAAACTATATTTTTTTGTTTACTGTTATTTTTGAAATAACAAATTTCGTATAAAAACGGAGTTACATGTTTATTTTTAGCGGATATTTTTAAAACATCTGATACTGGGTATATCATCCTGATACTAGTAACGTATCGAAAGGTTGGTATCGATACCAAAATGGTGGTATCGAAACGAAAATATCGATACTAATATCATATCAGTAGTATTGGAACATCCCTACCTACATCTAATTCGAAACTTCATTTAATAACACAAGAACAAGTAAAATACATTATTGTTTTCTTGATAGTAACAATAAAAAAGAACAATTGCAGTAATAGCAACGCTTGTTTTTTTGCCCTTAAAACTAAAATAAAATTTGAAGTAACAATTATAAAATAAGTAATCACCAAAAATGCTGAAAACCCTTGAAGGAAATAAGAGATATGAAGAGGGCAAAAACAACTTTTCAACGTAAAGAAGTGGTTCGCCAACACTACATCCAATTAACGTTCTATTCGCAACGATTTGTCTGACGTGAGTCAATTACCGGTTAGTTGGTCAGCGGTTGAATCGATAGAATCAATGGTTGCGGTCGAAATCACCACCAACGTGGTCACTGCCACACACTGATGTAATTTTAACGTTGTAGTGGTTAAATTACATTCGGTGACGAACAGAAAAGTTCGGTTTTACTTTGAAAATAATTTCAGTGATTAGCTGAACTGATGTTGTTTTGGTTAAGCTGGATTTAATAGCGGTGTTTTGTATTTTACTGTGTACTGTATTTAACGAATTTTTATCACAGATGTAAAACAAAACTGAGAAAATATTGTTTGTTTCTTTAAGTTTGTTGAACTATGAATAAACTTGTAAAATTATTTGTAGCAATTTTAAGGGGTAGGTGACTTTGTAATATCGAATTGGACTGTGTATTTGAGAACTCGGGTTCGATTTTTACGTCCGTCAAATAAGTTTCACCATAGTATTATTAATATCCTTATGGTTCCTCCACCACTAACATCTTTGGGATACGTGATTTTGTAACAAACCGGATTTATAAAAATAATCGTTAGCAAATTTATTGATTAGATTGCGTCTTAAAGACATTTGTCATGTTATTCACCTTTTGAAACTCGCACGTTGGAGGCATTTGTCACATTCAGCGAAATTATTGCGATCTACCATTTATTTACTATAAATGCCAAGTTTAGGATACTTAAAGATAGTATATAGTAGATAGTTCGTAGATAGTACGTAAGTAGTCGGTAGCTATGATTCTAGAATAAAGAATATTCAAGGGTGTCCCGAGAATATGATGTTATTAATTTGTTATTTATTATTTAATTAGTTCATTATCTTTAGTTTATCTTACTTTTTTATTATGTCGTTTCAATAAAATATTTATCACTCGCAATCGCAGTTTTCATTACTTACAAATATTATCCAACTTCAGCACATCGGCAATCAGTAGTCAAGGTTAATTTTCACCGTGGCCACCCTGATTTGTTACAATTTGACGGCTAAAAAACGCACTTCACACGCATAAATATATCACTTATATCTGTTACATCAGAGTTTTTAGTTACGGAAACAATGTTTTAAATTAATTAATAATTACAAAGATATGAAAATTCCAAAATAATCTTTTAATAAAAATCTTGCATTGTCATCCATCGAGATCTGCAAATGATTAACTGACGTTATAATATAATTATTATTTTATTTTTAATTAAAATGCAAGGTGTAGTCTTGTTGTTAATTTATAGGAAGGACCCTACATGGATTGTTATCTGAAACTAAACAAAGAAATTAATTTTAAACAACATTGTCATAAAATAATTAATGATTATTTAGAAAAAAAGCAAGTAAAATCACGCCTTTTACTTGTAATAGGAGTGGTAGTAGATACATAGATTTTCTTGTATAGATTTCAGCAACCGATATAATATGGCTACTACTATGGAAAACTAATTGAGACTTGGAGACTAACTTTATTGTTCTTTTTCCAATATTTCAAATTTTTTATTTTAGAGAAAAATGCTTTAAATAAAAAAAAAACACGACAAAAAATATATGAAAGGAAAAAGTCTTGGTTGAGCATATTTTATTTTTGTTTTCGAAAGCTTCAAATTCAAATTGAATGTTGTAGAAGACTATATTATTAAATGTACAGAATTTTTAAATTAAAATCGTGCTCAGCATTTTTGAGAATTTAAATTAATTTTTTTGTGCTTCATTCTTTCATCATTTGTACATAATCTTAATGGTATCTAGTTTATTACCATACCTTCACATCACAGTTTTGGCTTCATAATTATGTTATACATAATAAGTTTCATTCATAATAATAAAAATATTGTATTTCAAGTGGATCAAGCCAGATCATTGTTCAAATGTATCTTCAGCCTGCATGATTCACTTGAAGCAGTGGTTTTCAAACTGTGGGTCGCAACTCCTTACGGGGTCGCGAAGATATTGATGGAGGATTGTCAGATGATATTTACAAATTAAAAAAAAACACATGTTTCCAAAGATACTTCCATTTGCACGTTTTCACTTACATTTTAATAATTATTTAAAGGAAAAATATCAACTCATTAATAGTTCATCTCGGCAAAATCTTCTTCATTTAAGGAAAACTTATTATAAAAAATTTAAGTAACGGCAGGGCAACTGGCCATCAAAGAATGTATTACAAACTTGATAGTAAAATACAATTAATTCTTCAAACTATTATACCAACATATAAAGGTTCCTAAGAAACTATACCACAGTTCTTAAGAGAAATTTTTCCTTTACTAATTTCTAAAAAGTGATTGCGTATTTGTAATGTACATTATTAAATCAGACTTTTGCAAACTGCAATTTTTGTTACATAAAAAGTAAGATGTCGCGAAAAAATTTATTTGCGATTTTTCCTCTAAGGTGGTCAAGGCACCGAAAAGTTTGAAAATCACTGACTTAAAGCATAAATAAATAAAGATACGATTACGCCTTTTATCCATTACTGGGTGTGGTCCTCTATCGTAGCAGATCTCGGTAAGTGATATATTTATGCGCGTGAAGTGCGGTTACTAGTCGTCAAATCACGGCCCTCAAAGATGTTAGTGGAGGGAGAGCCACAGGGATAATTTTAATGTGATAAAAATTGTTTGTCGACTGTAGAAATCGAACTGAGGTTTTGAAATTCCTAGGCCGACTCGATACCACTAAGCCACCTACCCCATATACCTAAAGTATAATGATTAATAAACGAAAAACAAATGATTTTAGTTCTTTTCTATAGCAAATGAAGATTAACAAGTTTAGGAGCAATGGAAACAGTTACAAAAACCTACAAACGCAATTTTCCTGTATTAGCACCGCCATCATAACCGGAAACACGTCACACATTCGATCAACACCCGATACATCACTAATCAAATTCCTAACCTAACTTCCTCTGATCCGATCGGATTTTTATACCCGCGTATCCCCGATAAGATCGCGTGACCGTTTGAGTCCTTTGCACTGATTTGAATTCTTTTCGTCGGAGTTGAAGCCGACAGCTTCATTAGCGTGTGATTCATTATGCATGATTTGTTTGTTCGTGAACGTATGTATGCTGCGTATGTTCGCCGATAGAGGCGCTAAGCGACATGCAAATGTTGTCCTCGCACCTAAAATAGCGGAAAATACGTGAGTCATTCGATGATGTATTTTAATGTGTTTGGATAACCGGGAAATATTGTGGGATATTGTATTGAAGATAAATATTTATCAACACGGGTTTCGCGTATTATAAATTCATTGGCGCTATTTGAAAACTAAGCACAATTCTCAACAGAGTTTTAGCTAATCCTGAATTTTTGATTAGTCAATTAAGCTAAACTATATTTATTAAATAAATTTTTCCTACAACTGTGCGATTTATTTGTTATTACGTAACTATTATTGCCTTGGTTACGGGTGGAAAGGAGACAAATGCAGACTAAGTGCGTTTCTGTAAGCAAAAAAAATACTAGTGCGGAAAGTAATTCATTATGTAACTGTAAAAAAAAGTTGTATTGAGAGCGATTTAAATTTCGCGCCGAGCGCGTAATTCATATTTTACCACAGACGCGTATGGAAGAAGAAGATGTAGGGAGCCAGCGCTAGTAAATATGCAGTAGTACGTTTATAAACATAACCTTAAATTGCAGTATATCTAATCTGTACCCAACTAATAAAAAGAAGCGAACATAGTAAAATATATCGATAAATGGTTTTATTTAAAGAATAAATGAAATACATAATATTTATTGTTTGTGTATATTATTAACACAGTTGTTACAGTTGCTTATATTGACATAATGTGAAGTGGATACGTTTGTACTGTGTAAAGAAACATTGATTTGTTCCGTACCTGTTCATATTATTAACAGTAATATTATTGACAACAATTTCGGAGGCTTTAGAAGTACCAGCAGCAGGTTGATTGTCATTGTCTAAAATGGATCCAACATAGCATGCTCTGAGGCTTCAATTATCTTTGGAGGTGTTTATAATAAAGAAGAATCACTCACTGTAGAATTCCAATCTAGACGATTTTGAAGAAATTGTCTTGAAATTAGCGAAATATTTTTAAATATCGTTCTTTTTTAAATATAGAAAATTTAAGAATGAAAACGCGCACAACAATATTTTATAAAGTCGCTGCGTCTGATGTCAATTGTTCTTGTTACTGAGCAACCAAATTCTCGTAAAAAAAATAAACTTTTTGTGGTATTACCATTGAAAATAACCTAGTATTATTTCCTTGTCGAAGTAACTGAAATCTTCTAAAACAGATCTCTCACAAACTGCGAAATCATTACCATAATATAACATCCATAGGTTCGTAGATTGATGTGAGTTTTACGACTGGATTGTCGAGTCTGAATAGGAAAATAATAGACATTTTCCCGGAGTTACATCGGCATAAAACTGCAGAAACTCCGAAGATGCTGAACCCGGAGTATATTGCAATGTAACCGGAATGCAACACGTAGCGAAGTGCACTCAGGAGTGTTGTCCCCGAACTCAAGAAGAAGAGATATGCAAATTATGTTTACAAAACAAAACATAAGCGATATGCAAACCTTGCTTTGTTGTTCGGAGAAATATATAGCAAGGCTGTTTGTAATAGGGAAATATTTGTTTTGCTAGTTCGGTACGTACTTCCAAACTAGATAAAGTAAAGGTATTATTACTTTGAATTTGTTACCTTTATCTTTATTCAATTCTCTGTTTCAGATGTAAATCTCTGGTTTAACATTCATTCTATTGACATTGCAATTTATAATTCATGCATTTAATTTCATCTCATTCAAAATTGTTGTATGGCCAAAAAAAAACATAAACAAACTACTTACTAATAAATTATGACACTTATGGCCGTCAATTCAATCTATTTGATATATAATATTTGATTTTTTAAAAATTATATATTCATTGTAATCAAAGTATTCTATAATTGTAACACGTGTTTTTCATACTATCTTTCCTATTTCGCATTTAGATATTTTTATTTAATTTTTTTATGCACAACCGGGCCGAAATTCATCTGTTTTAGCCCTAAAAAGTGGACTTAAACAATTCTTTTTGGCCTTAGGACCATAAAAAACAATTCCTTTGGATGATTTTTCGAGGCCGTGATTTGACTATTGATAACTGCACTTCACGCACATGAATATTACTTATCGAGATCTGCTACGGTAGAGTGCCACACGCAGTAATGGCTAAAAGACGTAATGATATATTTATTTTATACATAACTGGGTCGAAATTTATGTGTTTTTGCCCTAAAAAGCGAGCTTAAACACTTCTTTTTGGCCCTAGGGCCACATAAAAATAATACCTATGGATACATAAATAACATGACAATTTTTGTTTATTGTGAATGCTTGTTTTTGTAAAATGTCATTTTGATATATAACCTATGTACATATTTTAATCTTTTGAACATATAATTAAATATTCTTTTGTTGTGCATAAAATATTGTATGTACCACGGGTGAAATTAGCCTTTCTGATCCTGAGCATGTTATTAGTTCTCGGCGCTTTGCGCCTCCTGCTAATAATCATGCCGCGGGCCAGAAACGCCTGTTTTCACCCTTGATACATAAATAACTGTTATTAAAAATAATAATAATAAAATTTTAAGCTGGTAACAGTGACAGATTCAATCAACATTTGAAATTTAATTTATTTTGACATTTATTCAAATTTATACTAATCTAGGTTATGTTATAAAACTAAATGCCTTTAATTTTCAATAAAGAAGTGTTCAGTAGTTTAATGTAATTATTGACAACGTGACAAATTCGCAAAAGAAATATCCCCAAATATAGTTGTATAAAGTTTAACTAACTAGCACTGTTGCTGAGAAAAAAAAATTCAGGAAAAGAAGCAATTAATGAACTTTGTTAATTGTAAATTATGAAGTGTACATGCCATTATTTGATTGAATTTAATGTGAAATGTGATGATGTTCCAACCATGATTTTTATTGTCTACATGTCCGAAAAATTTCGCATCGAAATCAAAGCAGAAATTGGATAAATGATATTAATTTTCAATTATTTCACTTCTCTGACAGATGCAGATGAATAGTCATTTTATTTCATCGTTGATAAATTTACTCTTAATAAACATTTTTCGAAATTAGTTAAACGTTAAAACATGTTTTTATTGAATGAATATTGTGTAAAAATGTACAAGATAAATTTGCATACAAATAATTTGGCAATCATTTGAATTGTTTACTCATCTTTTTCACATTTATGTTGATATAATTCTACAATATCAATATCACAATAATGAATTTGTCTGTACCCTTGGGCGGGCAATTAAAAACTGTTAATAAGCGTACAAATGACAGACATATACTGGATGCTTACTTTTTTACTATTATGTTACACTGATTACTTTTTGACGTTTCTCAAAACCAATGAAATGCTTCATTGTATGTCACGTGTCTGCGTTTTAATCAATCCTGTCATTATTATACTGAGAATTAAGCTCTTGTGATTATTCCCGGGAATTATCTCTGTAGATGCTTTTTTGTTTGTGACAAATGAAAGGTAATTGTCAAATAATTATTTAAAACTGTGAACGCGTCAAGTAAAATGTGTGTAAAAAATCGATTTAGTTGTATTTCAGATACAGATATACACCAACAAATTTTGAAAACAACTCCCAAGAATACATTAATAAGTAATCAATCGAAATGGATCCAGTTCAAAATCTTTTAAGTTGGATGAATCGATCTCAACAGCTAAGTCAAAAAATAATCTAATTAAATATAACTCGAGAGTTGGATAAATTAGAAAATAATTCTCCAGTATCTTTCTCAAACTTGTTGCCATTTGGCAATAACCAATCAATCCCTACGGGCTTTCGTGATTATTGCCTGGCAACAAGTTTTCGAAAGATCTGTCAAATTATTTTCAATTTATTCTCACTCTCTTGTTATATTATTACTGAGTATTTACGATGATATTCTGAGAATATTTTTTTTCTACACCCGTTATTAAAATATCATTTTCCGTTGATCGTTCATTAATATGTTTTATTAATGTATACAAAATCATATATGAATGACTTCCATTAATGCATGATTTTTTATTAATGCTAGCTAAACTGAACGCATCCACTGAAAACTGTCAAAACATTATTGATAGGTACATTACTAACATAACAATAGACGTTACTAACCTAACAAATTTGTTATGGAATAAAATGAGATTTACTCCGAATTAAAAAAAAATACGACCTACGGAAAAATATTGTAACTATCTCATGTGTTAATCGACGATTACTAATCTTGGCAATTAACCCGCTGGCTACGCTCTCGTTTTAAAATGTTTTAATTAGCACACTTGAGAATTAAATAATTATTAGTTCCTGATTTTTACCTATTACTAAAATTAATATGAAAAGCATATTTGTGGTTACAAAATATTTGCCATCCAGAACTTTACAATAAGATAAAATTTCCAAAAATATAAAACGTCCCACATTTAATATTTTTCATTTATCGGAACCATTAGCAAAGTGGTGTTAAGCTAACACAACAAGACTTCATTCGGTGACAATTTCTGATGGCAGCGGCAGCAATTACAACAAAAGACTAAATGGCTTAAAGACGCAAAGACTTTTCTCTTATACGACTCCATTAACTGCACCGAAACCTCAGCGGAATCGGAGTAAATTACCGTTGAGACAAAAGTAATGACTCAATCCTGACGGCCAGGGTTCGAGAAATGTTCGAATGCATCGCTAAGTCCTCGACATTGAATGTAACCTACGTTTGGAGTTCGCGATGCCGAAGAATCAATTAGTGTTGATTGGGATTCGATTTTACTTTCGTTGTATTACCTACTTCAAATATCTGGTAATCAACAATTCAGCTACAGGTACAAGAAGTTTCCTTAGATATTTTTTCTATTTCGGTGTTTTATAGCTCTATAAACGCAGTGTAAACAAGTTGCTAAGGAGATCTATAAGCGCCATTTTTGGTGATTTTTATTTTGTAGGAGTGGTATGAATGCTCTTAAATCTGACAGATGAATGACATATAACCTTAAAATTGTAAATTGTCGGTGTAGAAATATTACTAAAAGAATATGCTAGAATCAGACAAAATTCGAAGCATTCACAATACAGAAAAAAATATTGATTTATTGTCAAAAAATATGAAATTTCAATTGTATGTTATGAGAAGAGTTAATAACACGAATGATAAAAAACACCAACTTATATTTTTGACAAGTCGCAGTTTAAAAAATCTAACAGAATTATAAAATTACCTCAATAGAAAAAATAGTATAAAGAACACGGTTCATAAGGCCTGTTTAACGCATTCGTCTTTTGTAAAACTCGCCGCAGGGCGGCTCGTTTTCCAAATTTGGACTCGTGCGTTAACAGATTGCCTTATGAAACTAATTCTTTAATATACCAGTTTTGAATATACTCGAAATGAACAATATTATTATTAATTAAATTCACCTCATTCACATACAGGGTGTAAAATATGTAAGGAATATCTTCCCCTATATTCTGTAACGGTATCACTATCTGTTAATGATCTATAAGTTAATGATAATTTTTATTTTTCATCGTTATTTTATAGATCTATTTCCGTATTCAGAGATCAGTATAATTTACCCTGACATTTTTAGGTTATATTTCTGTATTTTGTTTACTAATATACGGAGCTGTTATTATACAAAATAATATAATAACAGTTAACAGACAGTTCCGTAAAAAATGTGGTTAAAAATAACATTTTTTTTATACTGGCAACTTTGTACGAGATCAAAATACATAAAAGTAAAATAGAAGTAACAGAATAAATGATTTTGATTACAGAATGACCAAATAGTTGTAATCGGCAGATTGATTATAAAAAATAAGGGTTGTCATTAACTTATTGATAATTAACAGATAATGATCCAGTTACAGAATAGGGAGGAATCTCCTGAAATAATAATTTAATCTATATAATAATAATAAAAAAAGTTTGCGGACATTTTTGCATAATCTGATATTTTTTATCGATAGTAATTTTTTCACAGTAAAGGAAACTGCATTTTTTTTAATGGAAATCCGCAATTTTTTTGCTCCCATTCGAAAGAGTAATTTTTTCTCTATACAAAAATATTGTACAAAATAAAAAAGTATCGATCAAATCAGAAAGTCTTATACTATTACACATAATAAGAATAAAGCCCTTGAAAAATTAATTTTGGTTAATTTCATCCTACTCATATAATTCCTTAACAGTTGAACATCAGAAGAAATGTTCCGAATAAAAATGAAAGACATCATTAGTATCTAATAGTCATGTTTTCGATACAAGTATCAAGTATTAAAATATAGAAAAGAATATTATTTTGTCTTACCCTATTTGTGAACCAGGCTGAAGTGAAAATATTTGTAAATGGACTAACCTGAAAAAGATAAAAACAATAATTAAAATTAACAGGTACTAACTACCATTTTGAGTGTACAAATTGAGATATGTATTATTGTCGTTGTTCAAAATTACAATTTATCGTACAGAGCAATGTTGCCAATTGTGAACAATGAAAAATAATGTCATGTAAACACGATATTTATACTCAGGGAGCTTTGTATGGTATATAATTGCTCATCATGTGTTAAAAAATATGAATTTTCATTCAATTTCACGCACAGAACAAAGGTAAATCAATAACATTTTCACACGGTGGAATTAATACTATAATCTTGTTTTAATTTTTCCAACATGATATTATTAATAAATTACCCAAACAGATTAAAATTTAAAAAAATAAAAATATTCGTAATCTAATTTTGACACTTGCAAAAGTAATTAATAATAAACTAATTCCCAGTGTCATATTTAACGGAAGTAAAAAGAGGTAAGTGGAATAATAAATCCTGAGTTCATTTTCAGCTACCGGTGTTTTTCAAAGCACATCGGACAAGTACGTGATTCTTCCAGTTAATGATTATACGTCGCTGGAATAAGAAGCAGTGGACTACGAGGCTGGAATTCATTTGCTAGTGATTTTATTTATTGCGCGATTCCTGCTGGCTCGGTGCATCTGCTGACTTCAAACACACGAAAGATAAAACTTCCACACTTGATATCTTATCTTATGTTTCTTTTGTGTTATCTAATCGTTGGCTGCAGCGAGTTTAAAGACAAATTGATTACTTTTTTGCAACCATTGAGCCATAGAGGTCGTAAGTTCAAACGGAACCTGCCATAATAAAATATGAATGTAATTTTCACTGCCGTCGTCTAATATTTTAACATTTAAGATTTGACGAATACTTAATCGTAGTATCGTATTTAACGATAAACATAACTGTTCTGTATAAAATGGGGCCTCATGAAATGGGGCCCAGCTAACAAGAACCTAACTGAAGCTACTCCAAAGTATAATTATTGTTTTTCGCTTAAATTATATTTTCAGTTTGACATTCATTTATTAACAAAATGTGGGGAATTAGATTAATTTTTTTCCTGCCATTTATGCATACAGTTAATATTTTTGTGTATAACATCATTTTATTTAACAATGATATTAGGAACAGCAGATAAAATAGATTTTTTCGGCCGCTGCTATTAAGAAAGTACTTTTAATTTGCAAAAATACCAAATATTGTTGATAATAAAATTTAAACAATAATATTTTTTTGGATATAATGTAAATATTAAAGAAAAATAATTTTTGCAGTTTTGTAAAATGCATTACATAAATGCATAATTGTTATTTGTATACCAAGTGTTGAAAGTAGCTGTTTTCGAATCTCTAGATTGTAGCACGAGCGTGGCGAGGGCTGCAACTAGTCGAGATCTGCAAAGATACTTTCAACTAAAGGAGTACACAACACTTTTTCTACGATCGAAAATTAAGATTAATTAAGGTAACTAAGAAAATAATACAAACAAAATAAAAATGTAAAAAAATTGCATCTAAAATACTGCCCATATATTGTGTAACTAGTAGGAAAAGTGCTACATTACCGGATAGTGGAGGGAAATTGTGGAACGTCAAACAACCAATAATATATAAAATTATTGCAATGGGGTGGCTAGCTCAGTGGTATTAAGTCGGCCTGCGGATCCTGAGAACCCTGGTTGGATTCCCACAGGCGACAAACAATTTTAAAAATTTCAAAAAGCTATCCCTGTGGCTCCTCCACCACTAACATCTTTGGGGGCCGTGATTTGACGGTTGGTAACCGCACTTTACGCGCAAAAATATATCACTTACCGAGATCTGCTTCGGCAGTGTGCCATATCCAGTAATGGGTAGAAGGCGTGATGATATATTTATTATTTATATATTGCATTGTTTCGATAAAAATATCTGATGGTACCGTAACCATGGTTTGTTTATTTATTTTCACAAGCGTACTATATGGGAAGACTTTGCCAGAGGCCGGAAAAACATTTCTGTACTGTTATTTCTTGTAGTCTAGCAACGATACTATAATACTAGAATAATACACTTTGCGGACTAAAAACACTTCGGAAAGGTGTCCGTTGTCATCCAATAAAAAAAAAAAATAATAATTTCTACGACCTAGCAGAAAGTAAACATACTAAAAAATTCTCATCTACAGCGAATAAAAAATATTCTAGACTCAGAAACTATAGCTGCTACGTGAGCAATTTGAAGTCCTTTGAGAAGGTACAAACAGTAAATTAGATTGACAGAACCCTATAGTAAAAGTTAAAAAGGAAATAATATTCCATAAGTTGTATGATGCTGAAAATTCTTAAAATTTTGTGGCAAGTTGAATCCTCATATAATCCAATAAAACTTTCAATCGGCAGTAAAATATCACTGCACGAATTTCCGGATATGTTGGATATTCCTTCCGGTATCCAACACCAGCATCCTTCCGTCTCACATCCTTCGTTTTAACTCAGGATTGATAGCAAAAAGTTACCGGTGCAACGATTCAAAAACTTCTTCGATTGATACACTGGAATTTCTTTCCGTTTATTGAAAAGCCAAGACGTATTTCCTGACGCTAAATTAAGTTTCTGTCAGACCGGCCTTCGGACGTTTGGATTCAGAAGAAGGGATAGCGGATTTCCGAGGAGTGGGGAAGATGCAGTTGGGCGCGGCGACCGAAGAAACTTTACTAATTTACTTTGAAATGATGTGATTACGTTGTTTGTTCTTAATTGCGATTCTCGCGCGGTGCTTGCACGCACGTGACAGGTTGTTACTGCGCTCTGTGTGTAATGCGTGTTCCTCTTCGTCTCTTCCCCTTCAATCCACCCCTAAAAGGGTGCAAATTGTGGGTTTCAAACCATTAGGGACACTCAAATCATCATGACTTCAAAAACGATGTAATGGTCTTGAAAAGGGGATCTACTCAACGGATCTTTGATTTATTATTTTTTTCTTCGAAGTGATTTCAAATCAACAATGAATTGAAACGAACTATAACTTTCTGTAAATACATTTGGACAAGACTGTTGTATCTATGAGCGATTTGTAGATATGTAATACAGAATATTATTGCATAATACTTTTGATAAAGGGTATGGATAGAAAAACATTTTAAATTTTCTGTCAATAAAATTAAACGCAATTCACAGATATAGTAGACATGTTTCAGGAATTGACGTTATCAGTCGCTAAAAAACTATACATACATATATACATATATACTAATGCATAATTATGCATATTTTGATTCTTGATATATGTGATTTTTTAATCGCCGGAGTCATGATCGCATAAATTTCGGGTAATAAAAATAAGATTTTTTTGTTGAACCAGATCAAAAAAACAAAAAAATTTAAAATATGTTTCTATATAATTCAGAGTACGAGAAATTTAATGCTGTTGAAGTGTTGAGAGCATCTTGATATCTTTTTCAGTTTCAAAGTTACAGTGATTTATGATTTTTTGAAAAGCTCAACTTTAATGGCCCATATCTCGAAAACTAAAAGAGATATTGAAATGCGGTTTAAGCGAGTGTATTTCTCGTGCTCTAATTAACTTATAACGAAATTTTGAAAATTTTGATAATTTTACTATTTTGTTGAAAATTTTAATTTCTTAATATTTCAAATTTTTTTAAAGATAATGAAAATTTGTGAACACCAATGAATTCCTCTCGTAAAAGTACATAGGTATGTAAAATTTCAGGCAAAAATTCGCACAGATAAAGTTTTTATTACAAGAAAATGAAAAATCACTGATTTTTAATTATTTTTGAAGGGGTACCCCTTAAGAATTTTACGAATTTTAGCCATTTTTAGTTTTTTTACTCTAAAAACTGTATCCGTAGAGCAAACATTTTGAAATTTTACATACGTATGTACTTTTTTGCTAGGTATCCAATCGTTTTTACAGATTTTGATTAACTCTTCAACTTTTTGAAATATAGGCTAAAGAAAATTTTGAAAAGTATTGTAAAATTTTCAAAATTTTCAAAATTTCAGTATAAGTTAATTAGACCACGTGAAATACACTCGTTTAAACCGCGTTTCAATATCTCTTTTAGTTTTTGAGATATGGGCCTTCAAAGTTGAGATCTTCAAAAAGTCAAAAAGCGGTGTAACTTGAAAATTAAAAAAGATATGAAGATGCGCTCAACGGCATTAGATTTCTCGTAGTCTGAATAATATAGAAATATATTTTAAAAAATTTTCATTTTCAACTGGTTCAACCAAAAATTACATTTTCATTATCCAAAATTTTTTAGATCAACTCCGGCAATTAAAAAAAAACAAAATTTGAGGATCAATAAAAGTATATCTACGCAGAAATATATGTGGCATCGGATAGTGGATTCCTCAATTTCATAACTAGTGTTATATTATTTTAAATTAATCCTTAAGGTGGTACTATCATTTACGATAGATTTTAATGAAATTTAAAAATGTTATTTTTCATGAGTTTCTGCATTAGCATGAAAATTTGTTGTTTTGTTTATAACCTATATCATACATAAAATTAAATACTTATTTCTATAAACTTTTTCGGTTACCTATACTTTTATGAGATAGTCATTAGAATCACGTTAATGAGACATTCTTCCTTTACTAATATCTGAAATCGTGGTTTTATGTTTGTAATGTACATTATTAAATAAAATAAAATATGTATCATCATTCCTTCTACCCATTACTGGGTGTGGCACTCTGCCAAAGCAGATCTCAGTATGTGATATATTTTTGCGCATGAAGTGCGGTTACCAGTCCCCAAAGATGTTAGTGGAGGGGGAGTCACAGGAGTAGTATTAATGTGGTGAAAATCAGTCTTTTACAAACTGCAATTTTGATCACATAAAAAGTAAGGGAGTCGCGAAAGAATATATTTCTGATTTTTTGCCTCCAAGGAGGTCATGGCTCCGAAAAGATTGAAAACCACTGAGCTATATAATTAACTGAAACTTCTGAATTCCATTGGTGTTGGAACAGACTGTATCATCATCAAGTCTGTATTTAGAGAGAAGAGCAAGTAATCTTAAGAAGGTATATTAATTACATCATCATGATGCACTGTTGAGTGTTCCAGTTTATACGTAGGCAAAGTTTTGGAGTGAGATTAACATAAACGGGCGAAGTAAGTTATTAGCACGTAGCAACTTAAGTTGAGCGCGGCTGTGGATTATTCGCTCTACGAGATGACCGGCATCGCCGCCGCCTCCACCAGCCTCCGATACCGCGCCACCACCGCCGCATATTACGTCCGACCGACCAAAACGTTATATTAATTAATTCCCGATTGATTAATGTTCCTGTCGTAATTTCCATGGCCGGTCGTGGCATGAGTTTACGACGTAAATTAATGACAGGTTCAGGATGCGCTTCACTGGCAAGGAGTTGTTGCAGCGATTGTGAACAAACCCTTAACTTTACAATTGTAATGGTTTGCCTAGTTTAAATTGAACGACCAAACGATCCAAACGGACGTTTTGCTTTACAGCCAACTTATACGATAATGAATTAATTTCACCTTTGATAACCTTGATTTTTCTGCCTATAAACCTGGATTTACAATAAAGTAACGTAAATGATAACACAGTTGGAGTAAAGTAAGCAGTAATGAACAAGTTATTATCATCAATCAATCAGGTGATAGAATTTTGGCCAATTTCGTTTAACTACTACACTAATATATCAATTCGATAACATTAAATAATTAAAATCTTTATCATACAGAGATTTATGAATTTGTACTAATTGTATAACTTTGCGATCCATTTTTATGTAACACTAAGCTTAAACAAGTACACATTCAAATCTGATAGATAACAACTGACAACAAGAGTATTCTATTTGCCATTTGCATCAGATCTAGATTACACATACTTAACCAAATCACTTATTTATTTCACTAGGTTACTTCGCCAATTTTATTTCAAGGACTAGATTTCCTCATTCAGATTTAACTTAAAGTAATACACCCCAATAAGTGCATCAATGTGCTTAGTTCAGTAATTTAGTCATGTTGTCTAAATTGCGTCTTTTACCTTGCTTATTTTACTTTATTATAAATCATTACTAGCTCGAGTACACGCTCAACTCTTTATGTTACCGGTACCATTCACGTTACCTCTTGAATTACTTCATTATAAATCCAACTTAAGTAATTTGTAATTAAATAGCATCAATCTTCTTTTGTATTTAGACAGATTAATTTAATCTTCATCTATCAATTGTATACTACTATATTTTGTCTCATCGTAATTTCGTAACATTGTACAATTCCCGCGTCGGTGATTGGTTACTTGTCATGGCGGATTTACAATGTAACTAAAAATACAGGAGTGGCAATGTCAAGTGAAATTCATTTGTATTTTTCTGTATGTTTCAGCCAAAACATCATTTTCACGGTTTTATCAATTTTGTGTCTGTGACGATATTTCGAAGAATATTAAATTTCTTTTTCGCTGGATCAATTGATCTACTATAATCATAAGGAGAAACCTTCTATCATAAAAAGTAGACAAACTATAGGTACTTTTATAAACGCTTTCCATATTTAATAATAATAATAATATGCATTCATATTTTGTAATATTTATCGTAAGTAATATATTTCAAAAATATTTTTATATAATATATATAGTGCGAGATTAAAATATAAATATATCATCACGCCTTTTACCCATTTCTGAGTATGGCACACTGCCGAAGCAGATCTTGGTAAGTGATATATTTGTGTGCGTGAAGTCAAATCACGACCCTCAAACATGTTAGTGGCGGGGGAGCTACAGGGGTAATTTTTTTTAATGTGGTGAAAATTGTTTGCCGGCTGTGGGAATCGAACCAGGGTTCTCAGGATCTATAGGCCGACTTAATACCACTGAGCTAGCTACCCTATAAGATTAAAAAACTGTATTAATTATATTATATCATAACTATTAGAAAAAGATAAATAAAAACACAATTATGTGGACCAACCCTCTTACTCCACTACAACAAGTGTTGGTTTCATAAAAATGTGTAGCAGAGCATAGGGAATTTGACTATAGGAAGTATAACAGCGAAATCTAGTTGTACAAAAGTAAATTATTCTCTATTTGCCCCGCACTAGAGATAGAGTTCAGCAGGGAGTTCGAATCGAGACATTTATTTACATTGACCTAGTATTGGTAACTGAATTGTCAGAATGCAAGGGATCTATCTATACATATAATCAAAAGTAGTTGTACTTTATATCCCATGTGTCTAGCGTAAAGGAAATGTTACTATAATCGAGTTTGAAACTCATATCGGTCTAAATTTAAATTGTGATTTCGTAGTAAGGTAAAATAGTACCATTAATCAAATATTAAAGAGAAAAGCTTAAAGGTTTCGTAATAAAATCGTATTGTCAGTTCGAATTTTTCTCTTCATATTTGATTTTTGCTCTAATGACTCAGCAGAGAGCGAATTTTTAGTTCTTTTTGCAAACGTAAATTTTACTAAATATTGCGCAACAAAAAGTTATGTAATAATATATATTATGCTTTTTTTAAATGATTTTTTCTGAAATCGGCAAGAAGGTGCCTACTTTCCTGACCAATTTCAGTATAGAAAGTAGGTTTTTACAAAATCAGTCAAGTAAAATACGTATCCACCAAGGCTACAACAAAAATAACAGTTGGGTAAAGTACAAAACAGTCTGGTAAAGATTTTACCTGACTGTTATTTTGTTGTAATCTTGGATAGTAGTCTGCTGTCAATACAATTAATATCAAAAAAATTAAACATTTTGAATTATTTATGATTAAATATTGATTAAATTAAACGGTTTCAGTCAAAATACATAACACATCAGGAAAGTGTTTCTACATGACTTAGCGGATTAAAATACTCGGCCTGCGGCTTCGTATTTCAAAGAATCGCTTCGTCAAGTAAAATATCACTTTCCTGACTGTAATATACTATTATGCTTATAAATTAGGAGTATACACTCCTAAAGTCACATACGACAATTATAATTTTAATTATCTAACCTCATCATGTAAATTTAAGAACACATTTACTTCTTTATCTACTTTGATTTGATAATGGTCCTAACAATGGTCCGAAACGTCGTCACTTTGTCATTTAAATAAAGTAAAGCCTATAATCCAAACAACGTAGAAAGATATTATTTATATTTTTCCCATCTCAAATATTAATAGTACATTATGAAATTAGGTAAATATGATTTTATGAAGCTTTAGATAGATATTGAAATAATGTGTATTTGTAGGTTAATATCCAAGTGAAAAATATATAAGGTCTTTAGAAAAATCAGATATAAACACATAAAAGAAAAACCGTTTAAAGTTTGAAGAATACCGCATAGATTTCGTTGTAGATATCCACACGTAGTAATAATCCCAGTGATTATCCCATTCTATCAGAAGAAGCGATCGAAACCTCGACACATCCATTAGCAATAACGACTTTCTAGCGCGATAAAACCCACTCGATTTCATAAAACCGAACACATGGTAAATGAACATTGTCACCGCTACGTTGCGATTCCATTAGATAACAGAAATGAAACAGCTTGCATATTAAAATCGACCTGCTGGGCGATGACTGGTTATCTCTCGCGGAAATCAAATCTAGGGAGTCACTGATATTTTTAAATTGACATGAAACCGCGGCCATCATTCATTGTACGTCAGCGAGACGAGACAACTTGCGAAAGCTTCGAATGAGGGGGTGTTTCGTTACGGTGTTGCCATGTCGTCTATGTAAGACGAGAATGAACGATGTCGTGCACTGAGAAAATAACAAAAGAAACGTGTTTCAATTTCCGCAGCGGGTGATACGAATAGATGTGGTTTTTATCTGTAACCTTCACTAACATTCGGAGTCTGGGTACATCCGATAACTTTGATTCAAGTTCATATATAACTGAAACTTGTACGTGATATACTTTTGACCTTATTTTATTTCTGCAACAAGAAAATATAGGTCATTTAGTTTCACAACTTAGTGGACCGTATACGTCGGTATACAGAGCCAAACTAATGCATTTTAACTTTTTAAGAACGTGAGAAATTAACCATGGAGTATTCGTTCTACGGCCAGTGACACCGATGAACCTATTTCATCAGATACATAAATGATGTATATTTTATAATGTTTATCTTAGTATTGAAATGGATCAACTTTACTATTTACTTTTACTTTTTTGTATGACATCTAACTAAATGTATTTAAATTGCAACGCTTTTTATCAATAAAATTTATAGTTCTGGACGAGTCTATATTGTAGCGGTATTATCGTTGATTAATTTATGAACGATAAATTAGGATAAATGTGTTTACAATTTATTTTGCATTGTGAATTAATTCCTTTTAACATAAATTGTGTATTGTGAAATTTTGATTCCAGAATTACAAATTTAATTGATCAAAAGCGTTGCCATTTGAATTACTAATTACTTTTCTATTTTAACTAATTTAAAATCAAGAAAGAAACGGGGTCTTGTCCTGTTTCTATAATCGTTATGATTTGAGTACATTAGGCGTGTTTCTTTGGATTGTGATTGTGATTTTCTAAATCATGATTCCTTTGATCGTGATTGCGTTGAATCATGATTAAATATGACACTGAAGAAAACATCAAACAGGAATAATGATTCAAATCCAACCCGATCGACGCGATCCTATAATATGAACGTGAAAATAACTGCAAATGTCAAATACACAAACTAACCTATTTTAAAATTTCATAAATGATTGTCCATGTGAGCCATTTAAAAATGGATCGTAATCGTGCTGAAGCAGAAAAAATGTTCTTGGTGAGAATTGTGAAGTATATATATTTACTTTCCCTTAATTCCGCAAATAGAGCACATAAATTTATCATCAGACGCCATTTTTAAACCTTCGATGTGAATCAGTCAATATGAATCATAGAAAAAGTATGATTCAGAAGGGTAGGAGGATTGTCGTTTCGTGATCACAAAATGAAAGAGTAGGGATAACGAATAACGAACGAAGAAACATGATTCTTCATGATCATGTTAAGTTTGATCACTTTGATTACGAATCACAGTCCGAAGAAACACGCCTATTATGATTGGAACCATAGCTACTATGTTAAATTTTCACATAAATTCAACAAATTTTGACATTGTTGCTATGATTTCAATCATATAATGTACATAAGCTGTATTCCATTTGCCACTTGGATCATTTAAATCAGATAAATTAGACATATGACTAAATAAACTGAATTAAACAAACTGATGCATTTATTGGGGTGAATTACTTTAAAGTAAATTAGAATCTGTAATTCTAGTACTGGAAATTTAAGTCAGCGAAGTAATCCAGCGAAATTAATAAGTAATCTGGTTCAGTAAATGTAAGTTAGATCTGATCACTTATTTATTTCGCTGGATTACTTCGCTGACTTTATTTCCAGTACTAGAATTACAGATTCTAATTTACTTTCAAGTAATTCACCCAAATAAGTGCATCAGCTTGCTTAATTTAGTTCATTTAATCATGTGTCGTATTCATCTGAACTGATTTAAGTGAACAAAGTGGCAAATGGAACACAGCTATATATTAATAGTTACAGGATCCCACCTCCTCACAAGTCAAATAACAGTTCACAGAAACACAATCTGTCAACATTTTCTGTTTCCAACTCTACCTAGTTTACCATTATCATTGGTCAAATTTGACATATTTTGTAGAGATTCAGACGAAATTAGACTTTAGTTCACATATTTACCATGCGTCGTTTCCTGTTGGCTCCGTTTTGTAGTTCATTTATTTGTAGGGTATAAAATATATCAATTTCACAGACTAGCAGGGATGACGTTGTTTGGTGAATTCAAACCGATATTGTAGGGCTAAATATAATTTCGTAAACATGAATATAATTCGATAGCTATTGTATCAAAGAACAAAATATTATTCATTGTAGTTCATAATAATTTATTAACGTAGATAATCAATTTATTCAGTATGCACTAAATATCCTTTGTAGATGAGGAACTGTATATAATGTATTGATATTGTTAAAATTATAATTATACTAAATTTAATTATTCCGCGAGATTGTAATTAAACAATATTTTCCACTTCTAGAACAGTTACAAAATGTACATTATTATTTAATTAACTAGAAAATAATAATTAATCTATCATTTCATATTAATTTAATTTATACTATTGTGCTGCTGTGTACTTAATTAATTATTAGTTAGTTTTGTTCGATACCACATATTTACATTCGCAAATAAAATTATTTACATGAAATAATGGAACATAAAGCTTCCATATGTCGAGCGACAAAAAAGTATTATAATCAATATTTTCACGATCGCAAAAAAACTCTCAGATAGACATAAATTTATAAAATATTTTCTTTTACATAATATAAATACAAATACACATAACAAATAGATAAAAAAATATTTAAATTTGTGAAATAAATTACTAGTCTTTGTTGTCTGGGTTTGAACTGAAGAAGGACTATCTTCGAATAACTTCCATAAATTGACACCATTTCTTCAATAAATTCCGATTTACAGTTTTTATTTTCTAATTATTTGTGTCCGTGTATACTTAATAAACTTAGATTTCTCAATCGTTACGATAGTGAACATGTCGCTAGCTGGCCATAAGAATACTGCTGGAAAGTTTCAGCTTTAATTTATTATCTTTAAACTTATAATTCAATTTTTATTTAATTTATATATACATATACAGGATGGTGATCGCAACTCGCGAACATAGAATTTTAACATGTAAAATCATATTGATTTAATTTCCAGCTTCATAATTATTTAAAACAAAACAGCTTCAAATAAAAGTTTTAGGGAATAAAATACGAAATTAATTTTGCATACTTTGTAACGGCACAAATTAGAATTGAAAATGACTAAAATCTATGAAATTGAAACAAAATTAAACAAATGTTTGACGTTCAATCTGTCAAAACTGACAAAATAAATATTTATTATTTCCTTTATTTTGACAGACAAAACGTCAAACATTTGTTTAATTTTGTTTGAATTACATGCCTATCGATAGTTTTGAGGCAATTTTCGTCATTTTCAAATCTAATTTGTGTCGTTACAAAGTATGTGAAATTTATTGTGTTTATTGATTTAGATGCACAATTTTAAGCCCTAAAACTTTTATTTCAAGCTTTTTTGCATAAAATATTTAAGGAGGCAGGAAATTACAAAATTATAATTTTACATGTGAAAGTTCTAAGTTCGAGAGACGTGGTCACCACTCTAGGGGGGCGCGCGCCACAGCTTGCCCCCCCTGCGGACGCCCATGCGTGGGACACGCGGTATATGAACTAGCACACTTCGGTTCGGTGAGTTCGGACCCTGTACTGTCATTGGAATTAAGTTCCTGTTGTACAGAGTAACATTAATAAGTTGCTAATTCAAATTCATAAGTCTATCGGCTTGAACAACAATGAACACAGCTCTGTTTGTCTAAAGATACTTATACAATAATTTATTGTTTAGTTGTGTGCAAAAATCTAAGCAGGAAATGTAACATTGATATAAAATAATTATGATATATTACAACGCAGTCTTGATGTCCAGAAGCTGATGCAAGCACATTTACCCAGTAGTTTATCAATTACTGTGACAAATGCAGCAAATGAAATAAAGCTGATTACTGCTCTGAGTAAAACAGATCGCGATTTCAGATAGCAGCGAACACGCCTAACATGCACCGTGATGGATAAAGCGGATGTAAATACGTTGATATTAAATTCTGAAACAAAAACGCGGACAGCAAAGCAATGTTTTATTTAAAAATGATAAATTACTTGCATGCGGCGACTAATTCAGTATAAACGTGATATGTAGTTTACTCTTTGACATTTTCATCATTAATTTTCAACGGATTGTTTTATCATATTCTTCTAAATATTGTATAGGAAATCCTGTTGCTTTTCATATTATGCTTTCATTCACTACTTTGTAATAATGTCGGCCTGGAAATACTGTATGTCAAACGTAAATGTTGGCATAGGCAGTTAACATGGATAATCTATTTTTGTAAATAAAATGTCTAGCAATATATTATGGAATCAAATTTTATTTTAAAATGCTGCAAAATATTCGTACATCTTGTTTAAGGTAGTACTAGTGTGACGGTGGCGCTATCGGTTGTCGAGTAGCGAAACTAACGCTCAAAAAAATATAAATATTGAATAAAATTAGTGTTTTATACCTATTATGATTAGAATATCATGAATTATTAACAGGTTGTTGGTCTAGTGAATTTTCAAATACCATACCACCGTGTGGTGTTGCCATTATAAATTGGGATTCTTAATTTTTCGTTCAAAACAAGGCTTTGCATGGCTATATATCCATTACTAAACGATAAAAAACTTTCTCCTTCTGATACAATATACATGGATAGTTCTAGAACATCAAACTAGTTTTTCAAATGAAACTAAAAAATTTTAGAGGTACACAAACCAAACATGTGCGATTCTGAGTGATGATCGCCATAAGCCCCGTGTATAAGAACTCAACTTTACAAGCGAATATATTTGTTCACAGACGATGAATGTGTTTCATATTTTAACAGGATGCGTATGACTATCCAATGTTTACGTGCGCCAAATTTCATTCAGATTTGCAAAAAAAAATTTCACGCTAGTACTACCTTAATGCAGATTATTTCATTTTGATAGCGTAATTTAATGAAATTAATTAAAAATAATGCCTAATTTTTTGCCTACTCTTTTATTGCTACGGGGATAACGTGCTTGCAATTTGTTTAAATTATTTTAATCTGTCACTGCCATTATGCCATGTAAATGGTATTACTAAACATAGTTAATTGGTTAATTCAATTTTGTATAGGTACTTGTTCTTTTAATTAGTTTATTTGTTAATAAATATGATTTATTGATTGCCTACTTCATAATAATTTGTTTTCTTTTAATTAATTTTAGTGACAGAAACAGATGACATAATAATATAATTCAAATATTTAAAACAAATTGCAAGCACTTTACGTCCGTAGCAATAAAAGAGTAGCTCAATGGTATGAAGTCGGCCTGTGGATCCTAAGAACCCTGGTTCGATTCCCACAGGCGACAAACAATTTTCATAATTTCTAAAGCTACCCCTGTGGCTCTTCCACCACTAACATCTTTGAGGGCCGTTATTTGACGACTGGTAACCGCACTTCACGCGCTAAATATATCACTTACCGAGATCTACTTCGGCAGAGTGCCACACCCAGTAATGGGTAGAAGGCGTGATGATATATTTATATTTGAAGAGTTAGCGTAGAATTTTTTTTTCTCGCCGTTTACAAGTTTTGTTAGAAAACTTTACAAACAAATTTTGATTAAGAACTCTCTAGTATTTGAAATATTGTTCAGAAAATAAAGGCAAACTTAAAATGAAAAACATGCATATATATATATATATATATATATATATATATATATATATTTATAATTAAATTACGCTGTCAGAATGAAATAATCCATATTAAATAAGATGTAGAAATATTGGCAGTATTGTGATATAAAATTTAATCCCAATAATTTTTTGACGCACAGTTTTTATTTACAAAAACTGATGTTACATGTTAACAGCTTATAGCAACATTTATATGGGACACATGGTATAATAACCGGTCAGGGTAGTCGAGTTGGTCGCGGATTTGAATTCCGCTCATAATATGGAGGTTTGTTATGTATTTGTAAGGATTAAGTGAAAGGAAACCCATAGACTGTACCTCGTCCTTGATCCTACGTAAAATAAAAAGAAAAATATAGGTGCAGTGGCATTATTTTAAATATTGGATAGCAGTTTTATAAATAAAAATAAGCTGCGTATTCTATAAAATTATTCATTTATGTTACTTTGTACAATAAGAATTTAATTCCAATTACAGTACAGTTACCTACATAAAAAGACTTCTGATGATTCTCAATTGAAAGAAGGAATCTCTTCTATTGTAATTTATTGACATACCTACATTTTTTTGTTTTTGTTTGAGACTTAAAAACAAATCATCCTTTAATTGAATTTTTCTGTATTTCGTAGCGTTGTTTTAAATTAAATGGTTCTGTAGCAACGCATCGAACTGTTAAATTGAGAATGAGAGTTCGATTACAGTCGGCAACTAATTTTCTGCATATTAAATTTGCCTCTGTGGCTCTTCCTTTTACTAAAATTAATTTGACGACTGCTAATCACACTTCACTTGCATACTTTCCCACATACATACATTCAGAATATCACAATATGTTCCATGAAATGGGGTAGCGCAATCTTTTATAACATTCAATGAACATTTAATTTTTGGTACAATTGTAAAGTTGGTAACAGTGATTTGCGATTGATTTTGTTCGTTGCCTAGATATTTGTATAAATTTTGTTTTTATTTTCTCCGCTACATAGATATTTTGTGTATTTAATGCAGTTATACTAATCTATATCTGTATTCCATTTGCCACTTGGTTCACTTAAATCAGTTCAGATAAATTGGACATCATGACTAAATAAACTGAATAAGGCAAACTGATACACTTATGAGATGAATTACTTTAAAGTAAATTAGAATAAGAAATTCTATTAAAATAAAGTCAGCGAAGTAATCCAGCAAAATAAATAAGTAATCTGGATCATGGGCGTTCATAGCTATCGATAGTTTTGAGACAATTTTAGTCATTTTCAGATCTAATTTGTGCCGTTACAGAGCATGCAAAATTAATTTCGTATTTTATTCCCTAAAATTTGTATTTGAAGCTTTTTTCTTTTAAATAATAACGAAACAGGAAATTAAAACAATATGATTTTACATGTTAAAGTCCTATGTTCGAGAGTCGCGGTCATCATCCTGTATATGTATATATATATATAATATAATAAAAATTCAATTATAAGTTTAAAGATAATAAATTCAAGCTGAAACTGATTTTTCAGCAGTATTCTTATGGCCAGCTAGCGACATGTTCCCTATCGTAATCTAAGTTTATTAAGTATACTCAGAGACAAAATATTAGAAAATAAAAACTGCAAAACTGATAAATCGGAATTTATTGAAGAAATGGTGTCAATTTATGGAAGAGTTATTAGAAAATTGTCCTTCCTCTTCAATTCAAATCGAGACAACATAGACTAATAATTTATTTGACAAATTTAAGCGCGAAAACGAATTCGACGTCGGTCACATCTTGACCGGCCGACGGAGCAAACCTGGCTTAACTGATGCTAAAACTTAAAACCAGACGCTAACTTCTTAAGCGGGAGTGAAGAGTGGTATTTTGGGGATGCAACACATGGCTGAAGACTGCAGATGACCACACACATTTCTTTGCCACGATAAGATTTTTCTCAGAATCTTATCGCACAAAACAGGGAAGCAAATTAACAGAATATTTGCAGTAAACTCAAAAACCACCATGTTACACCATAATTAATAAAATGGCATGAGAATAATATATAATATTTATTATAATTTCAAGACGGCAATTTAAAACAAATATCTAAAAAATAATTACGATTCTGAATAGAGTTCATTACACTGTCTATTCTTCCAAAGCCCGGATGAATATCGCGGATTACCTCCACCAGATTACCGCAACGACCAGCAAATATAATAGTTCGTTATTGCGTTGCGGGGGTTCGAATCCCTACTTGCTCGCGGAAGTGGCTGCTCTGGATTCTTATACAAGGAGCAAGGGATGCTAATCTCGCCAAGCACTGCATATTTGTTTGTCAAGCACTGAGCGATGAGAGAGAATGTCTACCAGCGGGTAATCTTGCGGACTTGAGATCCTTTGTGGTTGTACCGCGACTTGGACTTCATTTCTACGGATTAGTCGAGTTGCTGACCACTTCAGAGGGGAAAAAATCTTTATGTTTGCTATATATGCTTAGAGTTCTGTACATAAACCGCTGAGAAATATGGTTTAAATGTAGAAATGTATTTACTTAACTTGTAGTTTGAAATGAGGAAGTACAATTTTTATTTAAACGTGAATACTGGGTAGGGTTGGATTTTCCAGTAGGTTGAGCGATAAATTTGGAAAGGCGGTGAAGTCCTATTACATTTTTTTTTCTTGTTAATTATTAATAAAAAGATTAAAACTTAAAAAAAAATTATCCATTACTGGGTGTGATAGACCTTAGTAAGTGATATATTTATACGCGTTCCGTTACCAGCCGTTAAATCACATCCCCCAAAAGACGTTAGTGGACGAGGAGCTATTATTTCATTTATAGTTCCAATTTTAACTTCATTTTTCATTCACTAAAATAAGTGATAAAAAAATATATCAATACGTCTTTTGCCCATTCCTGGGTGTGGCACTCTGCCGAAGCAGATCTCGGTTAGTGATATATTTATGCGCGTGAAGTGCGGTTACCAGCAGTCAAATTACGGCCCCCAAAGATGTTAGGGGTAAATTTAAATTGGTGAAAATGTTTTGTCGGCTGTGGGGATTGAACCAGGGTTCTTTAGATCCACAGGCCGACTTGATACCACTGAGCCACGTACCCCATAAATTATGACAAAAGTGTAAAGGTGAACAAAATGCTAAATATTAACAAATGATCACTAAGGATAACTCTAAATTTATGAAGTATCTTATTTTGTTTTGTAATTAGCTTTAATGCCAATAATTTCAAAAGATAATCAAAATATTTAACACTCTGAATCTGCTTCTTAAATATAAAGTTATACATTTTGTCAGAAATTAGTAAATTACTTTAAAATTCAAATTATATATTATAGAAAAGTTGATTCTTTTATCTATTTCTTAGTTTCTTATTTCTCATTTTAAACGTCTCATCTCCCATTATGATGGGGTAATGGCTCAGTGGTATAGAGTCGGTCTGTGGATCCTGAGAACCTGGGTTCGATTTCCATAGCCGACAAACAATTTTCACCACATTAAAATTTCCCCTTGTGGCTCCCCCTAAACTAACATCTTTGGGGACCGTAATTTGACGGTTTGTAACCGCACATCACGCGCAAAAATTTATCACTTACCGAATTCTGTTTCGGCAGAGTGCCACACCCAGTAATGAGTAGAAGGCGTGATGATATATTTATTTATTTATTTATTTCATTAAATTACGCTATCAAAATGAAATAATCTGCATTAAATAAGATGTACGGATATTGGCAGTATTGTGATCCCATAATTTTTTGTCCGACACTTTATATACAAATAGTATGTTACGTACCATGAACTGTAAGTGACAGTCACTTACAGTTCGAGGTAATGGGTAAAAAGACATGATACCTTGTACTACGCGTTAAAAACCCTAATTAAAAATACATACATTTTCCTTGCAACTTAAATTAAATCTGAATGAGTACATCACATCTACATCCGGCACATTTCTTGATAGTTTAGCGAGTAGCAAGTAACGATTCGCAGAACGAGCGATGTATGAAATTATAATGAACAATTACCTCGTCTCTAGTTCCGCTGCGGTTTGCAATGCGAGATGCAATTCATCGCATGTGATTTCGCGTGAAATATAGCGCCATATACATATTTTATACCCACGTTAAACAGATGAAATTTAAAACTGAATGTTTTCACGCTGCAGCCCGCTAATTCGACTGTGTCGCCCTCGTAAATGGATTTTTTTATTTGTTTATTTTTATGCTGTTTGCGTTAAAAGTAAATAGAACGTGCTATTGTATTTAAATATGGTTTTAGCGAATTTAAACGCTTTATTTACTGTTACAACAAACACGGAGAATACGTTGCTACTTTATCCTCACACTCAATGTCTATATGTGATTAGATTTAATCAGGATTAAACCAACACTGTTTTATAAGAACATACAAATATGTACCGCTAGTATGAATATCAGTTAGGAGCGACTATCTAAATAATAAATCTTTATTACCCAAAAGGATAAACCCAATTACAGAGTAATACATAATAGAGAACAAAAACTCAAGAAACATACATCAAAGTAATAGATTTTGTAACTTATTTGTATATAAAGCTAAATTATCATTAAAATCTAATTCGATACACCCTGAGTTATAAGCACGACACATTGCATTAATTGGCGAATTATAATGATAACTTGTTCGCGAAAAATTACATAAAAAAGTATTATTATTTCTAGTGTTACAAGCATTAACAAAAATGTTTAATTGTGAAAGTAATGAACTATCATCAACATAACAATTAATAATTTTGTATAAAAACAAGAGTTATTTTTTGACATGTCTAATCAACAATGGTTCTAAAGTGAAAATATTAAGAAGAGAATTATACTCATCATTCGGCCAAAAATGAAACAATCGATAACAAACAGTCTTACAAAACTTCTTCTGAATACCTTCTATAGCATTAATTAAATATCAAAGCAAAGGGATTCTGAACAAGAGGTCCATGGACCTTCAAGGTGTACGTGAAACTGCGACAGAGGCTACGTATTTTTTTTTACAATACTTTTACTGTATGTTACCTATTAATGACGAAATTTAAACACAGTAGGTTGAACTTTTATTGCACAGTGGTCTTCATGGTTACGTCAGGACTTTAATATTTACTTACTATCCACCGTGGACACTAAGTAAATATTACATATCAAGGTCCTGTTTATTTTGACAACACTTTTACACCTATCAATTTTAAAACCTATTTTTCTTTTCCTTCCATTTGTGCAAATATTGTAAAAAAATGCTTATTAACCTCGAACTGTAAGTGATTTTTTTAGGTCACGAATGTTTAGGTAATCTCGACCTTTCGGGCCTCGATTTTCCAAACTACATTCTTGACCTAAAAACTGTCACTGACAGTACATGGTTCCAGTGGCGTATCTAGAACTTTCGCCGCCCAGGACGGTCTCCAATTTGCCGTCCTTTTTAAGTCAATCAAATGGTGGTTTTCATTAATTAAAAAATAAATATAAAATGAATATATCATCACGACTTTTACCCATTACTGGGTGTGGCACTCTGCCGAAGCAGATCTCGGTAAGTGATATATTTATGTATGTAAAGTGCGGTTACCAGTCAAATCACGGCTCCCAAAGATGTTAGTGGTGGAGGAGCCACAGGGATAATTTTAATTTGGTGAAAATTGTTTGTCGGCTGTGGGAATCGAACCGGGATCCTCAGGATCCACATGCCAACTCGAAACCCTATTAAGTTAATAAACATAAATAAATAATTGTAATTGAGACAAACTATAGGTGCGGCACTTTTTTTACCATTAGATGGCATATTTAAATTAGGCAGTAATAAATGAATTTTTCGAGATAATATTTTCAACCCTACATTGACTTGACGATGAAGAAAAATATTCGAAATCATATAGTAAATCATAATTCGTTGAAATAGAACAGTAAACTTATGAAGTGAACAAGTTGTTTTTTACAACTGAAACTAAATATAAAAATTGCCGCCTCAAAATATGTGCCGCCCGGTGCGCCCGCACCCACCACTCCCCCCTAGGTACGCCACTGCATGGTACATAATATACTATTTCACGACCCTGTCACACATTAGTGGCATACAGGTGACATGTCAAGAGTATAATTAATCTTAACTAAACTTCTTAATTATTTCTGAAAATTTTACTGAAAAGTAAATAAATAAATAACTATATCATCACATCTTGTACCCATTACTGAGTGTGGTACTACTAAACAAATTTATTTATTTATATTTATTTATGCTACTCTGTACAACAGGAACTAAATCCCAATTACAATACAGGGTTCGGACTTACCGAGCCGCGGTATGATAATTCATTTATTTTTAGATTGAGTGAGATTCGAACTCGACATCTTCGAATTTGATTGCCGTAACACTCACCATAACCATAAATGTTCCAAAGGTTTGTGGAACCCTATTTGATTAGACATGACATAGAGTCATTTTATGTATGTATATGTGTATGTTTATATAAATTAAATGATTTATCTGTATTATAAAACAATAAACAATCAGTTAAATTGCTATTGACATTTGAAATACATTTTAATTTTATTGTGTTATTCACATGAGAAAATTCAATAAAACTGATAAAATCATTAGTCCATAAATACTATAAAATGAATTTAATTGACTGAAATATCAAAATAAATAACAGTACTCTCATTCGGTTATAAAGTAATGACAGTATGGTATTAAATTAAATGGTGGAGGTGCCAGTTACAATCAAAATTAATTTAATTAAAGATGAAACATACGTTGCCTTTCGTCTTCCGATATATTAATGAAATACGGGTATGAACTGCAGTCAATATATTTCATATCACCGCGATCGCATTTCATTCTCGTCTCGCATGTCATGACGTCACAGGCACGGCTCATGCGATGTAACTCGATCAACGCGAGTAGAATTTTTAATAAATCGCTTCACTGGTTTTCTCTTTTTGCCATGCGCTTATCTAGGAGTGATGTTACAGTTTCTAGTCAAGCTGGCTGCGACATTTATAACTCAAGATTGGATTCAACGTTGATATGAAAAACTATTTTAATTTCTGCATGGGAAATTTATGCCAATATATATTTTTGTCACTGATTATTTTATGGGGTAATGACTCAGTGGTATCGAATCGGCCTGTGGATCCTGAGATCTCTGGTTCAATCCCCAAAGCTGACAAACATATTCACTAATTTAAAATTACATCTGTGGCTCCTCCACCACTAACATCTTTGGAGGACATCATTTGACGGCTGGTAACCGCACTTCACGCGCATAAATATATCACCTACCGAGATTTGCCACATCCAGTAATGGGTAAAGGCGTGATGATATATTTATATTTACTTATTTATTATTTTCAAATTTACATTATCAATGATCGGCACATTGAAGAGTAGAGGAGTAGAAATGAATATTAATTTAATCTTCTTGTTTCATTTTCAGTAACAGCATTGTATGGAATTTTCTTTTAAATATAAGCACAGGCTATTGCTCTAATCTTTTCTAATCTCTGTAGATTCACTGTTAGATTCGTTGTTAGAAGAGTAACGTGAGTTGTGTTGAGATGTTTTACACGTATGTTATGTACGTCGAAGAAAAATGATTGAAAAGTGAATAGGAGTTATTGGATGGATGTAATTGAAGGTTTGTTGTGGGATGAATGATTTCGAGTGTGTTGAGTAAATAAGCTTATATCGAGAGATTTATGAATGTGGTGTGTTAGGATGAAATTGTTTGACGAGGGCTAATTATTGGATGAATCTGACAGGTAAATGTTGTTTGACTGATTTAAGGGTTCGTGCTACAATATTTGATGGGATATAGCGTGATGTTATATATGTATGTATTATTTTATATGGGATGGCTAGCTCAGTGGTATGAAGTCGGCCTGTGGATCCTGAGAACCCTGGTTCGATTCCCACAGGCGATAAACAATTTTCATAATTTCAAAAACTACCCCTGTGGCTCCTCCACCACTAACATCTTTGGGGGCCGTGATTTGACGACAGGTAACTGCACTTCACGCGCAAAATATATTACTTACCGAGATCTGCTTAGGCAGAGTATCACACCCACTAATGGGTAGAAGGCGTTATGATATATTTAATTATTTATTTTAATTATTTTATATTTATTTATATTTTACTCCTTCACGTCTAAAAATCTTAGAACCGCTCTAGAAATAGAGTATAATAAAATGTCGGCTATGAAAATACAACAAGAGTTCTAATTTTCACATTTTTTTTTAATTATTAAGCCGTAAGTATTGATTTAATGATAGGATTCAAAAATGATCCAGGATTATTTGATAACAAGGCTTCATTGAAAAATGTTGGAATTTGTTTATTCAAAATGACCAATTTGAATAAATATATAAATATTTTTCAATAAAGCCTTTTCATCCAATAACCCTTGATCATTTTTGATTCCTTTCATTAAATTTTCACAAACGTAGTTGTCTTCAACTGGAATTAAACCCGGGATATGTAAGATCACAACTCGTGTCATAATCTGCGCAGTTGCAACACAAAATAAAATAATAACAATAATTATTTGTCATAAAAAAATAAGAATTATATTTTGGTCCGCAGTTCATTAATTTCTATAAACGATGACAATGTAATAACGTTTCCGTGGAGAATTTGATGTTAGTGCAAGACTCACAGTAACATTTACAAACGTCAAAAACATCCAACAATTTTATTTCGCTCCGTTATTTTTTCCGTCTAGTGTTGACAGGCACATTGCTTTCGCTGGTCCAGCATCCAGCATCCAACATCCAACAACGTAACGTAACGTAACATAACATACAGGTCGAGTTAGCGTGATAACAATAAGTTACAATCACGGTGTCACGTGAACAAAGCGGGACATGTCGACCGTTGCACAATAGTTCGTTATTTCGCCAGGAGATGCTGGCCATCGGGGCTCACCGCCAAGTGCTATCCAACCAACAAAGGAATTGGAGAATCCTAGATGGAACCTGGACTTCTTTATGTCCATCGGAGATATTTTATTTTTACTTTTTGGTTTATATTCATTGGAGAAACTAGAAACGATTGATGGACTCTCGAACTTTTGAAGCGACGCTATTGCAATTTCGTTAATGATATAGACATATTTGGATTTGTTTATAGCTTCTACGAGTATACTATTTCTTACGTTTAAAAATATAGACCTGTCATACCCAGAATTGGGTATATGGTCTGACGAGTAATTTCTTCTGTTCTACTGTAGAAGATAAACGATATTCTTTTCAAAGAAATTCGACCTCTTATTTACACGATATGATTTTTAAAAATATTTAACGATAGACAGTAAGTTATGTTTATAAATTACTGATCGGTAAATAATTACTTACAGTTCTATAGGCGATAAATAAATAAAAATTAAAATAGTAATAGTACAAGTAATGGATAAAAGACATGATAATATATTTATTTTATTTATATTTATAATTTACTAATAGTTTTTCCAACAAAATGTGAGTAAATTTGTTTGCTTGTATTGGTCAAATAAAAGCAAATCGATTTACTGTGAACCCTTGTGAACCTATCAAACGATTTTGAAGTGTGACATATTCAATTTGCAACTGTCCATCAGTATCAAGCTTACTAATAGAATATTGTTAGTGATTATCCAGCATAAACAAATGATTAAATATGAAATTTAGGACCGTAATCTAAAAATTATGTATCAACGATGTGCTCGCAATGATCTCATACAAATTCGGCTATTATGGCACCCTTCCGGTTTCTCAATTAGGCAGCGTTTGAAGCCGGGCACAATGTCGCTAATTTTAATATAGAATCACGCAAAATCTCTTCGCCGTGCTAGGACTTAATCCTGACGGATCAAAATTGTCAGAGGCGTTAGATGTTCTTCACCCCTTGACCAGAACACAGGATTTCTCAAAAGTTTCACATGGACAAATTCTATTTAGGTGTCCCGCAAAAAACTATGAGATTATTTGTACGAAAAATAAGTTATTCTACTACCATTTGAAAAAGTCTTCAATTTCCACATTCGTATGAGTTACAGTGGGTTGAATTTTGCCGTATGAGTGCGGAAAAATTATCAATGTTTTCAAACGAATTTCAAAACTAACATACATACATATTTTCACGCTATATCCCAACAAATGGGGTAGTACGAACCCTAAAATCACTCATAAAATAATCACTCATTACATTCATCAAATAATCAGCCCCCGTCAAACATTATTATCCAAACACACCACCCTCACTTTAACCACATTCATAGATCACTCATTCATTTATTACACTCGAAATCATTCATCACAGAACAAACTTTGAATCACATCATTCCTATTCACTTATCATTCATCCTCTTTCTTCGACGTACATAACATATGCATAAAACATCTCAAATTACTTACGCTTACTCCTAACAACGAATCTAATAACGAATCTAACAACGAATCTACAAAGATTAGAAAAAATTAAAGCGATAGCTTGCATTTGTATATGAAAGAAAAGTCCATACAATGCAGCAACTGAAAATGAAACAAAAAGATAAGAAAGAAAGGGAGTGTCACCCTACGTTTGTTTTTGAAGGTGAATTCCACACAATTGCAGTTAAACACTAACACTACTAAGATATCTGCTCATTGTATGCTTGGCGTTGCTACGGAAAAATAGTATATTACGTACCATGAACTGTAAGTGACAGTTCTTAGGTCAAGAATGTAGTTTGAGAAATTGAGGCCCCTAAGGAAAAATCACTTACAGTTCGAGGTTAGTAAGTTATTTTTACAATACCGAAGGAATAGAAAAATAGGTTTCAAAATGCCCAACTGTCAAATTGTTGTCAAAATAAACAGGGCCTTGATCTATAATATTTACTTACTGTCCACGGTGACTGTTAAGTAAAGTTGGTATCATCACACCTAACTTCAAACGTCAAATGTCAACGCTTACCTTCAAAAACGCATCAGCTATCAAAGTGTAACAATATTGCTCTTGTAAACTTTATTATAAATATTTTGTGGTCGTCTGAAAAATAGTGTACATAACTCGCTCGAAAGTGTGATAACTGTGCCCGTGTACTTAAATCACTCGGCGCTACGCGCCTCGTCTTTGTACACTCTCACGTTATCTTACACTTTCGATGCTTGTTATGTAATATACTATTTCATCACATGAATGGTATGCTTCCATAACAATTTAACGTATTATCTTACTACTACTGTGTATCATCATCTAATCCATACGAATGTCACTAATTACGTAACAATTAAAATAAGCTGTATAAGGTGATTTTCCTGGAATAAACGTAGCCCGGATCACACTTTGAGAAACACTGCGTAGCTCTCCCACGTTCATCGCCGCATTGACCGCTGGCATTATCGCGACTCGCCGCACATAACATCACTCGAAGATTATGTTTTAATTACTTGGATTTGTAATCAAATTCGGCAAGCGACAATTGGAGGTAATGACAATGACAACAGTTTATTTTAATGGTGCCGTGTGAACAAGTAATGATTTTTATGAAATGTTACTTTAATAACACCTTACGACGACAAATCGTTTTTTGTTGTATATGAAATGTCAAAGAAAATGTCAGGAACACTTCAGTGTTTCAACTACTTGCAATTTATTTTTTACTATACTTCTTATATGACAAGACATCTGTGTACATTAAAATTCTAAATTACTAGGAATTAGAATTTTTATTTCCTTGTTACTTATTAGTTACAGGTTTCAGTATATTTTATTTAGTACAAATATATTTAGTGTTTTCACATGAATTCTTTTTAAATTCTACAGATTGATCGAAAGGAATTGTTACAGTTGGCAATAAAAAAAAAACTACTTGAGATTGGTAAGCCTGATACATAAATTCATTTCCTGATGTTGACAGTGACATTTGAAACTTTAAATTTAAATTTGAGTACATTTATTATTACATTTATTTCTAAAGTATTTCTATTACTCAAAAAGTCAAAATCCTATTAGCTGTCAGACTTCTGATATAACCTATTTGTATTTATTTTGAGCGAACAATAATAATCAAATAAATAAATAAATAAATATATCATCACGCCTTCTACCCATTACTGGGTACGGCACTCTGCCGAAGCAGATCTCGGTAAGTGATATATTTTGCGCGTGAAGTGCGGTTATCAGTCGTCAAATCACGGCCCCCAAAGATGTTAGTGGTGGAGGAGCCACAAGGGTAGTTTTTTTTTTGAAATTATGAAAATTGTTTGTCGCCTGTGGGAATCGAACCAGGGTTCTCAGGATCCACAGGCCGACTTCATACCACTGAGCTAGCCACCCCATACAATAATAATCAAAAATCAAATTAGACATATGGCAGCTAATGGATGACAAAATTCACATTTGTAAACAAATGATTGAGTAACAATGTTGCAGGGTTTTGTACATAGTTGTCATATTACCCAAGACTAAACTATCGCAGCCCCATTCGAACTTCGATATTAAATCACTTTGCGAATACTGATTTGCTAAAAATGTTTGAGATACAATTAAAATTATACAAAATGTAGGGAATCTCAAATGCTTTATTACTCTTAATCCTGTAATTTCAGTACTTTCAGTAAATACAGGAACAGGGACTACAACTCCGGAATATTTTTTATACTTATGCTGGGTTGCATGAAAGTTTTATCGGTTCATTAGCAACTAACGGTTCAATAAATTTCAGAAAATCACCATTGATACTGTTGCTATATTAACAATTCTTTAACTAAAGAGCTCTTTATTTTTTTCTTGCAACCCAGCATTAGCATGTTCATAATGAATAAGCTAATTTTTACCATAGTTTTAATGGAACAGAAAAACAATTATAATGGATGGTAACTCTGTCACAAAACATGAAATTTTCATTTAATTATTTCTATCAAAAACACCTGCAAAAACTGCGAGAGATTCCACCATGAATTATAATCTATTATAAGTGAACAATATCCCAATTGTTTATTTTCGTCTTTGTGTGTATTAATTCGGGTCAAAGTATACCGGTAGCTAAGAGCTGTAATTTAATTTCCTATTCATAAACAATATTCGATTTCGCGAACGTGTTTACAAGCAGCAATACCAACAACAAGCCCAGTGGCGGCAACGGTGGTGAAGCGATAATGGGGCCACCGCGCGTAATGTTTGATTTGAGATTCAATGTTGAGTAAAATCAGCAGGGAACGACAATAATTAAACTGAAATAATTAATTGAATAAACTATAGCAATATACGGCGATTTACACTTGAAAATAAATCATGGTCGCTTAATAAACGATGATATTATTAATTCATTGTTTCATTTTGATTATTGGTTTGAGATATTTATATACTGTAAACACACTTTCAGTTTAAATTTCACTGATCTGTATTATATCCTATCGAGACTATGTTTAATTTATTTGACTATTCGCAGTAATTATTTAAGGTGTAATTTAGTAATTACGGGTTAACTGAAGTCGAAATTTTGGCGTGGACACTTAAATCGATAAAGGATTAAATTTGAATTTTCAAATTAATTATTTGTAAACGGCCATAGGAAGTTTATATTGATGATGAGTATATGGTGTAAAATTTAGTTTTTATTAAATAAATAAATATATCATCGCGCCTTCTACCCATTACTGGGTCTGGCACTCAGCCGAAGCAGATCTCGGTAAGTGATACATTTATGCGTGTGAAGTGCGGTTACCAGTCGTCAAATCACGGCCTCCAAAGATGTTAGTGGTGGAGGAGCAACAGGGGAGTTTTTGAAATTGTTTGTCGCCTGTGGGAATCGAACCATGATTCTCAGGATCCACAGGCCGACTTCATACCACTGAGCTAGCCAGCCCATGTTTTTATTGATTTTTAATTAATGGGTAAATTTATATGGTTCTAAAATGTGTTATACTTCGGAAAATAAAAACAATATTTCCGAAGAATATTATCATCTATAATGTCCTGAGGGCATTGATAATGCGATATAATTTTATAACAATTCGAAAGAACGTTGCATGAAAACAATTATTATATAAAATTATAAGTATTTATGCTCGAGGGACATTCGATGAGAACATTTTTTGAAGTAGTACTGTCAACTCAATAATTATTTTCATAACTAAATCTTTGAAGTGATAGTTAAAACAATAATCATTAAATGTCAAATACTGTTTGCTACCTAGCACCTACGGCAATTATCAATGTAATGTTGTTTTGATTGGTTGATTTCACATACGTGATTAGAAATGGATACATTTCATTGGACAATTATTTCATCTAAAAATTTTCTCAAAATCTAAACCAGATATGAAAATGATGTCAATACCATTGTGTATCTAGATTTTCAAGTAGTTACTTGTTAGTTAAAATTAAAACACATCCCGTATTTATGGTAAATATTTCATTTGTAAATATATATTTACAAAATAATTGTTCAAAATCGTGAAGCTTATAGTATCTATTATATTAAATATTTCAATACTGGTGTTATATTTCGTATATAGAGTAGGTAATTATGAAATCAGTTTTGAAATATGTAATACTTGCATACGTATTTATGCCAAAAGCCCTGGGTATTTTCAGAAATACGAGATTTTTGAAATTTCAAATGAATTTTCATTAATGTACGGGTGTATAAGGTAAAAATATTTCCTTTGTTTGCTAAAAGCACTGGTCCATAAAATGAAAAATTGAAAATACGATGAAAAATGGAAATGTAGTTCATATATCAAGTTTGTTTAAAATTAATTTACTTTCCGAGTTTTAAAATATTCTCTATAAAAGCACATTAGTCATTTATCTAAAACATTGTACGTATATTATGTCAAAATGTACTATCATTTTATAAAGTAGACAATTTTGTTTTACCCTAGTATACGTATCCACTTTATAGTTTTGAACTTTGTTAAAATTATCCATAAAACAAAGTTGTTAATGGATTATGTCGTTTTATAAAATATATGTTTGATAGTAAAAGAGTAATTATAAAGTTTTCCATTAAGGATTTAAATAATAAAATTTCCAGTTATTTCCATGTTAATGCTGCAATAAATAAAATACATATCGCTTATTTGCAACAAAAGTGCCACTACTTTAAAATTTGATTATTTTGAGTTCTGGTATAACAGAAATAATAAGACTAAAAATGGACGATAAGAATAAGCAGAATAAGGTACCACCAACCAAATTGTATATTTAAATTATTTCAGAACTCACACTTAAAAAAAATAAAAAAAATATATCATCACGCCTTCTATCCATTACTGGGTGTGGCACTCTGCTAAAGCAGATCTCGGAAAGTGATATATTTTGCGCGTGAAGTGCGGTTACCAGTCGTCAAATCACGGCCCCCAAACATGTTAGTGGTGGAGGAGCCACAGGGATAGCTTTTTCAAATTATGAAAATTTGTCGCTTGTGGGAATCGAACCAAGGACCTCAGGATCTACAGTCCGACTTCATACCACTGTGCTAGCCATCCCATAAAACACAATTATTTTTGTACAAATAGGAACATCTCTCAAAAATACTAAATTTTGAGTTGCAAAACTCTTGTCACAAATATGGGATAGGCTGGATATTTTATTAATATATACGAATCGTTTCTTTCAAATACATCACAGGATATCGCTCCCTTTTTTATAATCTTTGTAGATTCGTTGTTGAGGAGTGAGCGTGAGGAATTTGAGATGTTTTGCGCATATACATATAACGTACGTCGTAGATTAATAAAAAATATTTAGAAGTGTTTAGACGTGATTGAAAGTTTGTTGTGTAATTAATGATTTAGAATATGAGGAGTAAATGAGCTTATGTGGAGAGAACTATGAATGTAGGTGAAGTGAAAATGGTGTGTTAAGATGAGAATATATGACGACGACTGATTATTTGATGAATCTGATGAGTAAATGTTTTATAAATGATTTTAGGGTTCGTACTACACCATTTTATGGGATATAGTATGACATTATGTACGTATGTATGTATAATTATTAAAGATTACAATTTTGGTATTTTGTAAGCAGAATGAAAATTAACCCTGGCTTTTTTATGTATAATGACAGCGAGAGCTCACTGATAACTTCATTAAAAATGTAATCAAAAAATAATATTTTTATACTTCAGCAGCTTTGTACGAAAAGCGAAATGTAAGTAAATTAGAAATAACAGAATAAATTATTTCAGTTACAGAATTCCGAAATCGTGATAATCTACAAAGTATTCATGAAAAATAAGGGTTACAGAATAAAGAGGTATATTTGGGTTTAATGTCATTATTTGTAAAATAAAATAATGGGGTAATAGCTCAGTGGTATCAAGTCGGCGTGTGGATCCAAAGAACTCTGGTTCGAACTCCACAGCCGACAAAACATTTTCACCAATTTAAAATTATCCTGTGGCTCCCCCACCACTATATTTGAGGGCCGTGATTTGATATATCACTTACTGAGATCTGCTTCGGCAGAGTGCCACACCCAGTAATGGGTAGAAGGCGTGATGATATATTTATTAATTTATTTTATTTGTAAAATAATAATGGGGTAGGTAGTTCAGTGGTATCGAGTCGACTTGTGGATATTGAGAACCCTGGTTCGATTCCCTTAGTGGACAAACATTTTCACCACATTAAAATTATCCCTGTAACTCCTTCACCACTCACATCTTTGAGGGCCGTGGTTTAACGGCTGGTAAACGCACTTCACGCGCATAAATAAATCACTTACCAAGATTTGCTTCGGCAGAGTGCCACACCCAGTAATGGATAAAGGGCGTGATGATATATTTATGTATATTTATATTTGTAAAAAGCCCAAGCAGATGTCCATTTAAAATAAAAACTTGGATTCATAAAACCAATATTAGGTGGGGCATCACTCCATCATTTCAAATTTAAAAAATACAATTTGAAAAGCAGCGTCACGCGTTTCTATCCATCCCATCAATCTCGTCCCGGAACTGAGACATCTGCTCGTTAGATACGGAATAATTTACCGTTCAATTCCATTTTACAGCTGCTGAATCGATCCGCGGTCTGCAATAGTTTATACCATCCCCGAGTGAGAAAAGTAAATGTTAGTTTAACAAAATACCGCACCTGTGTTGACTGATCGCCAGCAATGCATTGCTCGACCGAAGAACTGGCAACACAGCGATCCTACCGTGTTTACATGCTTCTGTTTAAACTCATATCAAATTTAAATTGAATCATCTTTGCGTTAGATACGTAGTAAGCGATTTATTTGACATCTGACCGTAACTAATTGATAGTATAAACTCTCCAATCGCCGGATGGGAGATGCTAATATAGATTCTGGAATCTAGACTGTTGGTCTATTGTTTGGTGTTTGATTATTTACATGTTTACATTGCATTATTGCATATTGCAATAGTGTATAGCTAGATCAGCATGGACTATTGACATCAGGAAATGCTCCTTGTTGATTATGTTCTGTGATGTGATTCGATAGTACTTAACAGTTCTAGATTTTGACGGCCGTTAGCACCGTTGGAAAATGAAAATCAGAATAAATTACCAAATAAGTCATGTTTTTTTCACCCTCAGTGGTATGAAGTCGGCCTGTGGATCCTGAGGTCCCTGGTTCGATTCCCACAGGCGACAAATTTTCATAATTTGAAAAAGCTATCCCTGTGGCTCCACCACTAACATCTTTGGGGGCCGTGATTAGACGACTGGTAACCGCACTTCACGCGCAAAATATATCACTTACCGAGATCTGCTTCAGCGGAGTGCCACACCCAGTAATGGGTAGAAGGCGTGATGATATATATATATATATTTTTTTTATATATTTCAACTTTTTTATTAGTAAAAGGACGTTATTTCAGAAATGTTTACGTTACCATGGATACGTCATCGTTTTTTGGTCTATAGTTGTCATGGCGATAAAACGAATTTGTTTTATTTTAATTCGAATAAATCTGCGAAATTTTCTAAATAAGTGGATGAAAAAAATAATATGTTTCAAGAGGACTAAAAATACTATTTCGAATTTCGTAATATTGTCAGACTCTGCAACCTTTATTACTCTACCCAAAAACTTGTATTTTTAGTCCTAATGAAACAAATAACTATTTTCTATGATCGTGCGAAAAGTGAAACATTGTGTATTCATTTTCATTGCAAAAGTGACTGTTTATTTGCAGCAAGCGATAATAGTATATGATTTAATGCATATAATATGATAATAGGATGAAATTTACAACAAGAGTCGAAGGCGAGTGTGAAATCATCTAACTGTAACTATAATATAACCATATGCCAATCAAATACTATACTCTATCGACAACTAAACATTTATTTTAGATTATGTAGTTAACTTTGTTTCGTAGTAACTGTTTTATCGTACGTTATCACAAGCAGCGTGGAATAAAACGTTTTATCTGCAACTATTAAACAATACCTTCATTTTGTATTTAACTCTAAATATGTAAATAAATCTGTTCATATTACATTAATGTAAATTACAGTACATTTGAATCAACTTATTAGGTCATCATCAAAGGTTGGACGGTTCAGTTTTAACCATAGACGCGTTTAGCTCTTTAGGAGCTCATCAGTATGGTGCGACCAACTATCCAGCTAGACCAACTAGGGGCTAGTGAACTGTGGTACTATGTAATAAGTTGATTCAAATGTGCTGTAATTTTGTGGAATTTGGATAAGTGTTGGAAAATTGTTTCCTATTATTTTCTTATTTTATTAAGACTCAGTTCCACATCGCAATTGACAATTTGTTTTTCTATTATTTAGCAATCAAATATTTTCTCATATATGTTGAGTCCATGTTAGATATAAGTAATAATATGTTTGTATTTAAAAATCATTATATACTCATTTTTAGTGCAAAAAGTGACGGTTTATTACACAGCGTACAATAAAACGTTTTATCTCATGCTACTAATGGCAACGTGCAATAAAACAACTGTTGCGAAACAAACATAACTACAGAACCTAAATTAATGTACAGAATAAATGTTTTTGATGTCCATGTTTTAAAATAGCATAACTGTGGTAATATTACCAACTTTATATGTCCTGTTTTCCAGATTTAATTGGGGCAAAGTAAAACAACCCCACCCTGTACATCATTATAAATCCCAAGGAATTTGCTGTTCTTCATCCAAAGTTTCTACATATTTCACACTGTAAGATACCTAACATATTCCAGTATTCATTGAGTGAACAGATACAAAATATTTGAATTAGACAATCTAAAATTAACAAACATTTTGACAAGATGAACGCGAAGCCTTGACAATGGTTGGCAGAAGACCGAGAAATCCACGAAGCTAAAACTTGTTCTAAATTGAATGAAAGTTTGAACACAGGCGTTAATTTTTTGGCAGGGTAACAAGTTTCCGAGTTTATTGATAAAGTAACACTACATACTAACAAAGTTCTGGGTACATCTACGTATAATCCAAGCGGTAAATGAAACAAAACTTTAAGCTGGTTTGCGTGGAAGTGCGTGCGTGCGTGTTGCGAGCTGAGAATTGCGGGAACTTTGCGTTTGTTTTGCGCCAACTTCGCCGCGTTCCCACAAAAAATAAACAAGAAAATTAATGAATCCTTCATCAAAATACACTTGCTCCTTATTGCCATAAGGTCCTCCAGTGTATATTCAAATTTGTAATATGTTCTTTAAAGCAGAAAAGGTATCTTTAAAAACTAAATTTTCTAAGCAAACATATTTTCTCATTTCATAATTGGGTAATGTTTCATTTTCAGTTACTGTATTCTGTGGACTTTTCTTTCATATACAAGTGCAGGTTATCGCGTTCATATTTTCTAATCTTTGTAGATTCGTTGTTAGATTTGTTATTAGATTCGCTGTTAGGAGTAAGCGTGAGTAATTTGAGATGTTTTACGCATATTTTATGTACGTCGAAGAAAGATGCTGAATGATAAGTGAATAGGAGTGATTGGATAGATGTGAGTGAAGGTTTGTTGTGTGATAAATGATTTCGAGTGTAATAAATAAATGAGTTTATATGGAGTGATCTATGCATGTGGTTAAAGTGAGGGTGGTGTGTTTGGATGAGAATGTTTTACCAGTGCTGATTATTTGATGAATGTAATGAGTGAATATTTTATGAGTTATTTTAGGGTTCATTCTACTCCCTTTGATGGGATATAGCGTGAAGATATGTATATTTGTTCATTTCATACACTTTCTGATGTTTCAATCACGTGATAGTTAAAATCGAGCCAGAAGTGATAAACACTTAAGTTCGTTTACACCAGTGAAACTTAAATTTTATGTCTGAGTTGAATCCACAGGCCGACTCGATACAAAACCGTAACCGATAAACAAATATGAAGTTTTACTAATAAAAAAACTTCTTCAATGCGAATCTCTGCTCGCTGATAAAGATTATTCAGTCCTACCAACTTTATTATAATCTGTTCTTAGTCTTCATTTAAGTATTAAAATCTTTTTTTGAAAGTCTTAAATACATTTGCAATCCCGACTTCGAATCCCACTCTAGGTAGAAATTTTAAGAACAACCATTCTGCGGTCCGGTGAGTCCGGACCCTGTACTGTAATTGGCATTCAATTCCTGTTGTACAGAGTAACATAAATAAAGAAATAAATGTGACTATATAACCAAATGTCCTCGTATAAAATTTTGCATAGAAGTTTACCCTTCGTGATCATGATTAATTAACAGAAATAATTAGTGAGATTGGAAACAACGTAAAGTTTAAGTTGAAAGTAATGCAGCATTGGAAATTTCATAGCATACCGTATGTAAAATGTATGGAAATAATTGCAGGTTGCGCGGAACAAAATTATGTATGCAGTTGAATCAGTCTGCTTCCATTGCTCCATTGACTTCTGACAGAACAGACTCGGAATATCGAATTGTTGCATTGAGTTTATTCGTAATTTCTGTTAAATTTGCACTAGTATTCGACACTCGACTGACTGGCTGTTATTTTGCAATAGAACAAAGTTGGATTCTATTTGGAAAATCCATGAATTATAATTTGTTTCAAATTCACTACTTAATATTCGAGTGCAAACTATCAGAATGGTTTCAAGTACTGACAGTTGTAAAGTGCTTTAATTGAACTTCACCACTGTTTAGAATATTTTCTGGCTTATTTCCAATTCTGCTAACTACTAATAAGTAATGTAATTGATCGAATTTTAATTTTACATTGATCAACAAATATGATTATGGGGTGGCTAGCTCAGTGGTATGAAGTCGGCCTGTGGATCCTGAGAACCCTGGTTCGATTCCCACAGGCGACAAACAATTTTCATAATTTCAAAAACTACTCCTGTGGCTCCTCTACCACTAACATATTTGGGAGCCGTAATTTGACGACTGGTAACCGCACTTCACGCGCATAATATATCACTTACCGAGATCTGCTTCGGCAGAGTGCCACACCCAGTAATGGGTAGAAGGCGTGATGATATATTTTTTTTTAATTTTTTTTTAACAAATATGATTTAAGTTCGGTTTGTTAAATATATAAGCGCATTTAAAAACAATGTTCAAGAAATAAGTAGAAGTCAGTGAGATTTGAATGCATGACCTCTTGCTTGCTAATTAAGAAACATAAGTTTTACCTCGTTTTTGACCACTAGGCTACCATTGTATTTGTACAAAAATTACCGCCGAAGTTTTATTTACAGCCGGACTTGGAATAACCGTAAATAATAATCACGTACTTTGGTTCCAAAAATGGTGTTACTTAGTCTATTTTGTAATAACAAAATACGAAATAATATTTAAAGTTTGCACTATTACAATACCTAAATAAATACAGTTAGTAGCATGTTTTATTGAAATATAAACAAATGTAAACGTACCATATTTCAATTTAATCATGATAAATAATAAGTTACATTTGTTTAAGTTCTTTACTTGTAAAATTGAAATAGAAAGTTTTGTGTATACAAGAAAATATGCTTGCGGAAACAACATTCACAAATTACTTCTCGTCGTATTGTCTCGCATAAAATACAGTGTCTGTATGTGTGTTTATTTTTTCACGTCAAAAAAGGTGCCTCGACTGACTTTGATTTTGATTAAATAGGTAAACAAAACACGTGCGAACAAAATATAAAATAAAATCAAATAACCGAAAATACTGCTCATAAAACTTCAAGAATTACTAGGTTCCATTCATGAGAAAAACATAACATTTTTATTTCAGTTTTATATTGTCTTTGTCATTTGAATTGTAAATGCATTCAATTTATGTGCAAATATTAATAGAAAATTGTTCTAATATATGGTTGAGAGGGCGGTAGTAAAAAATCTGTATATTTACAACTTTTTTCCATATTAAACCCCAATGATATATAAATTAATAAAAAAATACTACTAGTAAACAGAAAATAAAAGAAACAACAAATAAATACCTCTGTCTCAAGTTTGACATAACGTGATCAACGCCATCTCTTAGTGGTTAAATAAATCAATAAAATTTTATTGCATTTAAATTCAACAATTTATTGCAGTAGAGGCTACTATATTTATAAATTCCTTCTAGCCATTTTTGACAAATTAAATCAATATTTAGAAAAAGTTTTCCGTTATTATTAGTTCGATTCTCACAGCCTACAAACATTTTCACCACATTAAAATTACCCCTGTAGCACTCCCTCCATTAATATCTTTGGGGACCGTGATTTGATAGCTGATAACCGCACTTCAAGAGTATAAACATATCACTTAGCGAGATCTGCTTCAGCAGAGTGCTACACCTAGTAATGGGTAAAGGGCGTGATGATATATTTATTTATTTAATTTTGTAAATTTGATGTTTTCAAATATATAAACTTTTAATTTCAAAAATATATTCAATATAATATAACAACAATAGGCGTGTTCCATTTGCCATTTGGATCAGATCTAACTTGCACTTACTGAACCAGATCACTTATTTATTTCACTGGATACCTTCGCTCATTTTATGTCCAGTAGTGCTAGACTTACTGATTCTGATTGAACTTCGAGTAACACATCACAATAAATGCATCAGTTTTATTAGTTCAGTTTATTTACGCATGATGTCTAATTAATCTGACCTGATTTAAGTGAACCAAGTGGCAAATAGAATACAGCTAATATTTGCCATTTGGGTCAGATCTAACTTACATTTACTGAGTCAGTTCACTTATTTATTTCGCTGGATTACTTCGTTGACTTTATTTCTAGTACTAGAATTACTGATCTTGTTTCAAAAAGATCAGTATTAAGGTGGCAAATTCAAACCCAATGATTTACATAAAACTAAAACTGAACTCGTCACCAAACTAGAGTCATTTTATATTTGTAATTTTTAAAATTCATGCTAGAAAGGCTAATAAAGAATTAAAATAATCTATTCCCAAAGGTAGCTGTTGGAAGCTTTTATACTACATCCAAAATAAAAATAACAAATGTAAGATAAATTAGCATTCCTTTTGTAGGACCACGATGAAGGTTTCATAGAATTAATGAATTTTTTGCCCCGACAAAAAAGTGGAATGATGCATTTAAAACAAATGTAAAAAGATACAATTTAGATAGCATTTTTATATAAGCATTTACGTTTTTTATTTGTCGGACTAGGCTGTTTGTTGCTATATTTCTTTATCGCTCACGAGACTTTGCAATTTAAAATAGAACAAATACATTTATAATTCATATTTTATTGCTCTATATGACTAAATTAATTGTTTTATAATTACAGCCAGATTATTCTAGAAATTTATACTAATTAATTGTGCAAAATAATTAAAATTCTATAATTTTATTAATTAAATCTGTTTCGGATTAAACGACTAATTTACAAAAACTGGAGACTGGTTTTAATTTTACGCTTGCTGTATTTTGAAAATTGTTTGTTAATGATACAAAGCACACTAAATAAAATTTATCCTGTTAAATTCAATTGTGATTAACAAATGAGGTAGGTAGCTCAGGAAACGCGTTGAGTTATGAATTTGTGAAGCCGAGTTCGATTCCAGCAGCCTACAAACTGATATTCAAATACTTCTGTGATTTCCATCTCTTTAACATTTTTGATGATCGTGATTTGACGGCTAGTAAGCTCACTTTATGCATAAAAATATATCACTAACCGAGATTTGCTATGCCCAAATAATGGGGAAAAGACGTAACGATATATATACCATCTATTTATTTAGTTAAAATACAAATTGTACGAATTTTTGCAAAGCTAGATTCGTTCACTTTTTTGACAAAACGCATTTTGTTAGTTGATACGTTGACTTTTCAACATGAGCGTAGAAAATGTAAATTTTCTTTTCTAAAGAAGGCAATTAAAATTAAAGCCATATTAATGGCAACTGAAAAACAATGGTATGATTGACATTAGTCATATTCAGGTGACATCTGACAAGAGAATAATAAAACTTATGTAAATTTTCAAATTATTTGCGAAGAAGATTGGTCGTAACGTTTAACGTTGATTCAGTTATATATAGTTTCTCAAAATACGGTAGATCATGAAGTGGTTGCTAAATAACAAGTTGTTTGCAGTGTTTTATGGAATATTAAACACTAGTGTTTTATGAGCCATATAATTCAACTGATATCAATGTAATAATATCTTTATTATATAGGAGTTGTGGATAAAATACCTTTAATTTTTAATAAAGATTAGATTTACGAGTATGTTTAATATTTTTACAATTCAACAACTTCACAAAAACAGTTGTACAAAAAAGAAATTTTGTAGTACTCTTTGACAAAAACAGTTACTCAAAATTCACTTTGTAAATGCTATATATTAAAACTAATTTTCCTCACTACTTCGCGAGAAGAAAGTAGAGTATGTTCAACATCTATGACTTTCTTTTCATAGAGCATCCTGTATACATTAATTCTATAAATTCTAGAATATAATTTGTGAAATTATATCACAACAAATCTCCGCAGGCACTCCAAAAAAAATTAGTTTTCTTTATCTGTAGCAGTACACCATTCCCCATTCCATTAAGATGTAACCACGTGGGTGATTCGGAGGTTGTTATAAATCTTCCTGCAACTTACCTCATGTACACTCACACACAGAAATACCCACACAACGACACGCCGCCCGCCGAGATAAAGCCAAGATGTATTGTCGGGAAAAACAGCGCCATTTTTTCTAACGAATTACCCGCTATATGTGATGGCGAAGGTTCGTGGATCCTCCGCCCTCGCAGTTCGTTCGCCGGTGTTTGTTTTTCAAATAAGTGCAATGCCAACGTGATTCATTGTTTCATTATCGCCTTTTGTTTCCGGCCGCGTGAATTTGCATTGGATTTGTCTCCTTTCGGCGGACTGCCGGACAACAAATGGAATATTTTATTTTGAATCGAAAAGGAAAAGTTCACTGACAAGCTTCGAGGTTTTTCTTGTTTTTGTGGTTGATTTCACGAACAAATGGTATTGTTTGTGCCTTAATGCTTTTCATTTATTTCAACTGTTGTAGTAGATTTTAATTTGATTTATTTTGCCTTCATTTTGTTTCGTACCCGATTTCAAGAATAAAATTATTGTTTTAATTTCTTTTATATCTACTTTATTTCGTTTCTCGTACTTTTGTTTAAATGTCATTGATGTAACGTTTCAATATTAATTTAGAGAAGAACGCTTGCAGTAAAGTAAATAAATATATCCTCATCTGTTTTACCTATTACTAAAAGTGGCACTCTGCCGTAGCAGATCCGGTAGGTAATATATTTTGATTACCGTCTATTTATACGAATACAATTTTCTTAGCGATTTCAACGAATAACATTTTCAAAGAAAATCTGTTTCCCGAATGATACATAAATATACCATCATACTTTCTACTCATTACTGGGCGTGGCACTCCGCAGTAGCAGATTATCAAACTCGGCCTACGACCTCGTATTGTAATATCACGCCCTTTACCCATTACTGGCTGTGGCACTCTTCTGAAGCAGATCTCGGTAAGTGATATATTTGTTTGCTTTCTTAGGTAATTAGTTTTGTAAGTGGACTCAAGCTTCATGCTTATTGGTTCCTTAGACACGGCTTATTGCTCCGTTTTAGTATAAATTGGTATGTACCTGTTCGGCAAGGTGGATTCTACCTGGACCACTGGATCACAAGTTGGGTAATCTGGGAGTTTTCCATTGCTTTTGTCTACTGATGATGAGAACTTAGTTCTCGAAATACGTATGTAGATTTTTCTTTATATTGATTAAGGCTTAGAGGTTATTTTTATATTAATTATATCTTAGTCTTAGAATTTTACTTTTTACTTTTGATATATTTATGTTAGTGGTGGAGGAGCCACAAGGGTAATTTTATAAATAACTATTTGTGCGAGACGAATTAAATTATTGATTGTCATTCTGACAATGAACACATTTGGAACTATTTTTATTTTGTTCAATCTTTTTTTATTCGAACCAGCCAATATTATGACGTCTATTTTTAAGCATGAAAAGATACGTTCTGATATCCGTCAGACCGAACAGAAAATGTAAAAATATGTTTCAGTGGTGACGTGACGTGGCAAATAAAACCTTATAGAATAGTGACCAATATAGACGTAGTATATGGTTTGCTGTGCAATGTTCTGAACAAATGAAAATACAGGGACGGAATGTCTAATTTCCACTCGGTCGTAGAAAATATTATTTCAGTTATTTACAAAATTGAAAGAGATTGACGATAAAATTAGAATAACTGCAGTTGTTCAAACATCATATTACTAGATACTTTTGCTAATTTAACACTTGAAACTATAATTGTTAGATATTTTAGTGAACTAGAAAAGGAGTTAAAATTGGAATTAAAAATAGTATCTGTCTTCAAAAATATTGTGTGTTTCAATATTCAAAAACAAATAATAAACTGTAAAATAAGTACCTGATCACCTCCACCATATATCACTCCATGCAAATACCGTAAAATCTCCAATTCTAGTTCAATTTCTACGACGCAAAACAAAAAGATATCATCATATATGAACAATAAAATCCCTAAGTCCGCTGCTGGGCACATGCACCCGTGGTGTGCTGCAGTCACCCAAGGGAAATACATTTGCGTGTATCGGAATCAATATGCATTCAAACCATGGGCGGCGGCGACGGCTGAGGCGTTAGGGGTTGCTCAGTTACATCAACAACACTGAGTGGGTGAAGGGTGGTATGTCGATACAGGGCAGGGGGTGAAACACGGAGAGATTAATTACGGGAGCAAACATCTGCACATCTGTACTATTAGAGCGATACCTGATCACCATACACCAAAGTAGGACAATGTTGGCATTGAAATTCATGTAAGATTATTATTCAAAGAATATCTTCAAGATTCTTATCAGATTATACATGAAATAGTATATTACGTACTAGGAACTGTAAACCTAAACATCCGCGATCTAAAAAATTACTTATAGTTAGCTAAGTTAGTTAGTAAGCTATTTCTTACAATACTTGCACAAATAGAAGGAAAAGAAAAATCGGTTTCAAAATTAACAGCTATCAAATTGTTGTCAAAATAAACAGGACTTTGATATTTACTTACTGTAGCTGTATTCCATTTGCCACTTGGTTCACTTAAATCAGTTCAGTAAAATTTGACACATGACTAAATGAACTGAATTCAGCAAACTGATCCATTTATTGGGGTCAATTACTTTAAAATAAATTAGAATCTGTAATTCTAGTACTGGAAATAAAGTCAGCGAAGTAATAATAATAATAATATATCATCACGCCTTCTACCCATTACTGGGTGTGGCACTCTGCTGAAGCAGATCTCGGTAAGTGATATATTTTGCGCGTGAAGTGCGGTTACCAGTCGTCAAATCACGGCCCCCAAACATGTTAGTGGTGGAGGAGCCACAGGGAAGTAATCCAGCGAAATCAATAAATGATCTAGTTCAGTATATATAAGTTAGATCTGATCCAAATGGCAAATGAAATATGCCTTGTGTAAGTAAATATTATAGTCCTGATGTAACCATGGAAACCACAGTGAAATAAATGGTCCAATTGCTGTGTTTCAATTTTGTCATTAATATGTAACTTAGAGTACAAGTATAGTAAAAATATATTTCAACACGTCTTTCACCCATTATTGGAAGTGGTACTCTGCCATATCAGATCTCAGTAAGTGATATATTTTTGTACGTGAAGTGCAGTTAGTAGCCGCCAAATCACGGGCCTAAAGATATTAGTGGAGGGAAAGCCACAGGGGTAGTTTTAATGTGGTGAAAATTGTTTGGCTATGGAAATCGAACCCATGTTCTCAAATCCAGTCAGACTTGATACTACTGTGCCACCTATCTTATTAATTAATTAATTATTTATAAAATGTGTGTTTTATTTTGGTGGGGTTTGAAGTGGACTGTACCAACTTAAGAATCAAGTTTGAAAAGTTATAAAATCAGAGTCGTTCAACCGTGATTGCGCCAAAAGCAGCTGCTATCCTAAGAAATTACAAGAACTTAAAGACATGTACCTACGAACAGACGCAGCAAACAGCGCAATGTCTGAGTACTGAGCAGTTACAATAAACTTTAACTCGACTACGAGCGCGAAGTACGCGAGTACGACGGCCGCGTACATAATGTCGCCGCGCCGCGACGCAAACTTTGAATTTAGATCAAACCAGCAAACTATCTGCATGACGGCTAACGATGCTGTAACCGGCCCACTTCACACATTCGCAACTTTATTCAACGCAAATGTCCGACGACAAACGCCGCGGAATGAGTTCGAATACTTTTTATGCATTTGCAGTACAAGCACTCTTGATTCTAGAACAGAGGTTTTCAAAGTGTGGGTCGCGAAGACATCGATAGGGGGGTCGTCAGATGCTATCTACAAATTTTAAACTACATGTTTCTAAAGATTCATCCCTTTGCACACTTTTATTTAAACTTTAAGGATTAATGAAATGAAAAATGTATACTATTTATGATTCTTATATTTATATTCACGTTTCTGTTAACAATTAATTTTAAATTGGGGATTTCACCGTTTAATTCCTCATATATTTCTATATAATTATGCATTTTTTTATTCTCAATATATATTTTTTTAATCGACGGAGTCGTGATCGCAAAAATTTCTTCGAATGTTTTGATTGAACCAGTTTAAATATAGAAAAAATTTAAAATATGGTTCTATATAAATCAGACTACGAGAAATCGAATGCCGTTGAGCGCATCTTCATATCTTTTTTAGTTATGGAGCTACGGCGATTTTTGACTTTTTAAAAATCTCAACTTTGAAGCTCCATATCTCGAAAACTAAAAGAGATATTGGAACGCGGTTTTAACGAATGTATTTCTCGTGCTCCAGTTAACTTATATTGATATTTTGAAAATTTTGAAAATTTTACTATTTTTTGTCAAAATTTTCTTTTCCCTTATTTCAAAAACTTGAAGAGATAATGAAAATCTGTGACAACCAGTGAATTCCCCTCGTAAAAGTACATAGGTATGCAAAATTTCAGACAAAAATTCGCAGAGATACAGTTTTTATTACAAAAAAACGTAAAATCACTGTTTTTTAAAGATTTTTAAAGGGGTACCCCTTAAGATTTTTACGAATTTTGTCCATTTTTAGTGTTTTTGCTCTAAAAAATGTACCCTTGCTAATTTTTGCCTCTAATTTTACATACATATGTACTTTTGCGAGAGGAATTCACTAGTTTTTCCAGATTTTTATTATCTCTCCAAGTTTTTGAATTATGGGCAAAAGAAAATTTGGAAAAACTTTAAAAATTTTCAAAATTTTCAAAATTTCAGTATAAGTTAATTGGAGCACGAGAAATACACTCGTTCAAACCGCGTTTCAATATCTCTTTTAGTTTTCGAGATATGGGCCTTCAAAGTTCTTAAGAGTTTTAGTTAGAATCTAGCTAATTCTGAATTTTGTCAAATTAAGGTAAATCATATTCTCAAACAATTCTATATAACTTTAATAAACTTTGAATTCTCCACTTCCGGCTAGGTAATATCTTTCAATGAATTGTGTTTCCGTTTTAGACATTGTTTTGACATGTGCGTTGAAGTATACCACCGATTTACTTTTACAAAAAATTGAGGTTTACATCAATTGTTTTATGTATTTTAATGACTTTAAATCAACGTGAATTCTATTCTGACGGCATGTTATTGCTGTTTCTTACTTTTTTAATTTCGTATAGTATTTTGTTACATTTTAAGTGTTTTGACTGCAGATTCCTGAGGATGTCGCATTTGGCAACGAAACGTCGCTGTTGTCGGTTTTATAAATAAAGATAAATTACTGACTGAAGTCTTTCGTATTTGACATTACATCACTAAATTTTTATACTAATTTAATAAATTCTTCTTACCATTTAGTTTTCGGTAAGTGAATTGAATTAACTTTTTTAAATCGGACTAGCATAAGATTAGCTAATCCAAAATTCAGGATTAGCTAAAACTCTTTTGAGAATTGGGTTGTAGAGGTTTACTGTTTCTACAGATGGAATACAAATATTCCAGTTTATATTTTAATGTTTCATATAATATTACTAATTGGGGGAAATAATCGTGGTGTGTACTGAAAAGTTATTTATGAACAAAATGTATGAAATTAGCACTGAAACCCTTTACGTGTTTTGGTTTTCATTTCAGCTTTTCGATTATGAAGTAAAGTCGTGAACAAAAGCCAATATGTCAGAGGGGTATGTGCAAAATGAAAAAAGTTTGCTATGATCAAAAGTCAAAGTTAATTTCAGTTTTAAAAACCGGCCGCTTTGAGGAAATTCTAAACACGAAACTGCAGTTTGTTTCTCTAACGCCCACAGTATTAATGTGCTTCTGTGATTCTTTACTTTTAAGCCCTTTCATCGCGCATAAATTCATCTTGAACAAAATATCAAATATTGTTCATCTACATGGCAACGAATAAAGAGTAGATATAGCTAATTTGGAGTTACCGTCAATTAAACAAGGAGTAAGTGGTTTAGTAGTATCGAGTCGGCCTGTGAATTTGGGAACTCGGATTCGATTCCTACACTTGACAAACAATTACTGGGTATAGAACTCTGTCGGAGCAGAGCTCGATAAGTGATATTTATATTTATTTTATAACAATTGATGATACTGAATAAAAAAAACATTTTAGTTGCTATTTATTTTTCCAGTGGTTAAACTTTTTAACTACCGTTAAAAATTAAAGTACGGGAACAAATAAATTTTCTCCTGGATTTTGAGGAAATATAAAATAAAAGTACAGATGCAGTGGTCGAGTGTATTAATGCACATCTCTTAATATGCTATGACGTCACCAGAACCAAGATTCATAAGTTCAAATCCGCCTGTCGACAAAGGATGATTTGTCGTTAAATAAAAAAATACAGTTACTTGTATTAATCATACTCGGGCGCTATAAGCTAGTCACTTATACATATGCCTTAAAAAGTAACATCGACTACGGAAACCGGCAGTACGGCAGCGTAAAAACTGCAGTTCGGCGTGCCCGGTAGGCCCAGGCCCGATTCGGGCTGAAGTGCCATTGAAGAAGAAGAAAATATAAAAAAAAAATATATCATCACGCCTTCTACCCATTACTGGGTGTGGCACTCTGCCGAAGCAGATCGCGGTAAGTGATATATTTTGCGCGTGAAGTGCGGTTACCAGTCGTCAAATCACGGCCCCCAAAGATGTTAGTGGTGGAGGAGCCACAGGGGTAGTTTTTGAAATTATGAAAATTATTTGTCGCCTGTGGGAATCGAACCAGGGTTCTCAAGATCCACAGGCCGACTTCATACCAAGAAGAAAATAAAATATGATATTGAAATGGTGTGAACAGCTATTACGCAAACAGTCACTGTATAGTATAATATTGAATATTAGTAGATTTGGCTCCAGAATATACCAGGTCTATCCGAACGTGCAAACATATTGAGATTTTAAAATGTACTTAAACACTAAATTGAATTTTAGCAATCTACACTTTCTAAAATAGAATTCTGTAGAGCAAATTCCTATTTTCCATAAACGGAGCTTTTAAAAAATTATCTAGCAAAATAAAGTAAATTAAAATAGCGCGAAAAATAAAAAAAAACTCAAATGGTATAAGTGAAAAAAGTCCAATGCATTATCGATGCTTTGCACACGAGCACACATTCACATACGGACAAACATTGTGCTAGAACCATTAAAACCTCATTTGTAACAAAATTTAATTCCGTTCGGTGTAGAAGCTTGCAAAAACGTTCGCGAGAGAATTAAACAGCGGAGGATAAACAAACTGTAACGTAAATGCACGTATGCAACCGCAAAAACAGACCGGCTTGCAAACCTATTAACCCGCCGAGAAATTAAATATTATTCCGTTGCCTTCGCCTGCTCTACGCCTGCCTGGATGATATTGTTTTAACTTTAATAACAAAGTATACACAACAATAAAATGTTACTAATAATATACACACTTTATACCTATTTTAGCTGTGTTATTGTGTTTATAAACCGATACATTATTCAAATGATACGGTATTTCAAAATTATTTCAAAATAGTACAATTGGACCTATTTTACATAGTGATCAAAAGGAATTGTTTTAGTTGGCAATACAATTACGGAGATCTTTTTATTCCACAGTTAGCCCAGCGTTAGGTAAAGGCGGAAATACTATTTGACACGTCTAATAAATACAAATAGATAATAATAGGAAGGGTGAGGGAAACATCAATTTTATTTATGGATATTTAAGAAAAATATAATTAAAAACGAATAAGAACTAAATGTACTCAAATTTAATTTTAAATTTTCAAATGTCACTGTCAACAACAGGAAATGAATTTATGTATCAGGCTCACCAATTTCAAGCAGATTTGTTTATTGCCAACTGTAACAATATCTACTGATCACTTTGCATAATGAAAAGTACGACTATAGCAGTTTCTAAGACCCCAAACAATAATGGTTGCTAGGAAGGTTATTACCAAAAAATCATGTTAGCAATTGCTATAATTAGCAATTTTTGTTACAAAATAGATCCAATTGTGTGGCTTAACATCGATATTTGAATAGATATTTGACATTTGTTATTTAATGTTATATTTCACATTAATTGAAAGAAAAAAAAATTGTTCAACAATGGTTGTCTTGGAAACAACATCATAAACGATTTCTTGCCACACTGATGCTGGAATGCATGGAAGTTTTATCGGTTCATTAGCAACTAAAGGTTCAATAAGGTTTAGAAAATCGCCATTGGTACTGTTGCCAGATAAACAATTCTTTAACTAAAGAGCTCTTTATTTTTTCTTGCAACCCAGCATCTGAGTTGCAAAGACATACTTCCTACACTAATTTTGAATGTTGATGTGTTGACTTTTTAATATGACCTTAGGAAAAATATACAATGTGTCCCACGGATACTGCGCATTGGTGAATACATACATACATATCTTCACGCTATATCCCAACAAATGGAGTAGCACGAACCCTAAAATCACTCATAAAACATTCACTTATCACACTCATCAAAGCCCTCGTCAAACATTTTCATCCAAACAAACCACCCTCACTTCAACCACATTCATAGATCAATCCATATAAACTTATTCATTTATTACACTCGAAATCATTATCACACAACAAACATTCAATCACATCATCCTTATCACTTATCATTCATTTTATTTCTTCAACGTATAGAACATATGCATAAAACATCTCAAATTACTCACGTTTACTCCTAACAACGAATAATAATAATAATATGGGAAATACATTTTTCGTTACATTTACTGTAACAATTTTGATACATTCTATATATTAATATTCACAAGTAAAAAGTAATAAAATCCACAAATATATAGAAATAATGTACATATTCATTACGAGAGCAAATAATTAATTTTTTAAACCTTGGAAATAATATATAAAAGTTATAAATACGATTCATTGTAATGTTAATGAATATTGTATGATAAACTATTATGACGCAATCAAAAATTAATACAGTTCTAATTAAAGATAAATACAATTAAAATGCAATTTTAATTAAAACAATTTCCGGAATATAATAACAAACTTCAAATACATTAAACAGTAATAATAGCTATTCCATTATCCATAATTTTCAACTACATAAATTTATAATAATTCATTAATAAACGCATGCGCTGCAATCGCGACGTTGCATCTATTATTATTTATTTTTCCAACTCGCCAAGTGGAAAATTCTGTGCAACTGAAATTAAAATGTAACTTGATTGTTTATATTTCATGTCATCGTGTAGCGAGAGGGTAGAGAACTCACGCTGTATGTTCGTTCGTTTAATTTAACTGTCATCAGCCTGTTACAAACTCTTTGAAGTTTGAGGCTGCAATTAATTTACGTGGAATTGTGTTTAGTCATAATTATGAAGCCAAATTGTAAAACGAGTAAAAATTGATACTAATAATACATTAAACCTGTTAACGATTCATGAAATATAATGGAACGTTAATTTATAATTATTCACATAGAATTAATTTTGTATGTAGTTTATTTTATATTAACTCTATTTTCATATTTATACAATAATAAATCAAACAATAAATTGGTTCACAAATTAGTCGCTAACAAAAGGTATTTTTAGTTCTAGATTAATTTTGAATTTACTAGGTACCTAATTATCTATTATTTAGGTATTTTTGTATAGATATTAGCCTGGTTCGATTCGGACAGTCGACAAACATTTTCACCAGATTAAAAATTACCCCTGTTGTTCCCCCAGCCCTAACATATTTGAGGGCCGTGATTTAACTGCTGGTTACCGCGCTTCATGCGCATAAATGTATCATTTACCGAAATCTGCTTCGACAGGATGCCACACCCAATAATGGGTGAAAGGCATGATGATATATTTCTTTTTTATTATACCTGCACAATAATCTTTGTTTAACGAACTATATCCGTGTGAAAATGCTGCATCAACACACGTATTTTAAAGTTGCTAAGCAACAACAAAATCATTTTGGTTTTTAAATCCAACCATAGCTGTATTGCATTTGCCACTTGGTTCATTAAAATCAGTTCAGATAAATTAGACATGTCTAAAAGAACTGAATTAAGCAAACTGATGCACATATTGGGATGAATTACTTCAAAGTAAATTAGAATCTGTAATTTTAGTACTGAAAATAAAGTCAGCGAAGTAACCTAGGGAAATAAATAAGTGATCTGGTTCAGTAAATGTTAGTTCAATCTGATCCGAATGACAAATGGAATACGCCTTATATTTATCACAACAAATTGCAAAGTAATAAGTCCACATAGTAACGTACGGTAGGGTGGGTAGTGTTACGGAATTCTAATCCGGAGATCCCGAGTTTGAATCCCAATCAAGCTAGAAATTATAAGAACAATCACTCTACGGCTCGGTGAGTTCGGACCCTGTACTGTAATTGGGATTCAATTCCTGTTGTGCAGAGTAACATAAATAAATAAATAAATAAATAAATAAACAAATGCAAATCTATTCCCATGTTAATAATATTACGTCAAATAACATAAAAAATTATGAAATCAATCAAAATGAAAATACTACTTTCCAGCTATATTTTCTAGATTATGATACAAGTATAATAAAAAATAGCGTATGATATACGTGTTTAAGTGCCGTTAAAAGTACTCCGCTTCGCGTCGTGCTGTTAAACTCCTCATGCGTGCTTTAAAGACATACTTATACACAAGTATCATAATACACTATTAAGCAATGAAGGCCAGAGAAGATATTTTATAACTATTTCTCAAATATCAAACCCACTATTACAATTATTTTCCGATATATAAGTTAAAGAGGAAAATCAATGTTATAGTGTTCGGGTAAAATAAAATCTAACCCCTATACCCTCTATAATTTAAGGGTTGACGTTTAGCTATTGCAAGTTCTTGGGCGAAGGATCTCAGGGCACGAAAGTAACGCACACTTTATAAATAAACGAACATCGAGAACTTTGAGAGTTTGGCAATGTTGCCGTTAACACGGTAGTTCGCTGCACTTAGCACATAACTTGCCAAATTTCCCAGCGATTCTCCCACGCAACTACGCAGAACCGTCTTAAAGGAATTTTCTCTAACTACATTACAAATACCTGGAACTTGTTGCCAGAAGCAATACGGACTGAATTTTATTTTATTCACCTAGTTCTTATTCTGCAGATGTTGATTGAACAATTGACAACTTTAATTTAACTGATTTAAGACTAGAGTAGTTTCCAGTTAGACGTATTTTTAACTCGAAAAAATACATCTAAAATTTAACTCCATTATGTAATATAATATAGTAGAAGTCACTAACATTGAAACTAGAAAAATTCGTTATAATATAATTGACAACAATTCCACGTCATATTTCAAATAAACTTTAGTTTGGTGCAAATAATAAGGAATTGATGACGGTTGTATATTAATAATTGATATAAACTTTGATATTTCAACTTTTTTACAACTTTGAAAAATACGTCAAATTTGACTTGCTATTTATTTCTGTATTAAGGACACAATCTTGATTATTCCCGTGGTACATACAACGTTTTATTTTATTTTAGTCCTCGAAATTAAAGGATTTAGTCAGTAAGTATTCCTTAACGTTTTGCTGACGGTCAAAGTTAAATAATATCATGAATCCATCGTCAATTAGCTTGCATGTTTCTTTATAAATCATGTTATATAAAATAAATAGCTAAGTTGATATATAAACGAGATATTTTGGTTCTCTTAAAATATAATGCTCTTATATATTTAAACCTGTTTAGTATGTTTAAATTAATTAAATGCGGGGACAAAAATAAAAATAATTTTTAATTAACTGATTTTGGCATTATTAAATTTTCCGCGTTAGTAAATAAACTAGAGTTATTTCTATAATTACCTGCGTTAAATAATACTCCCTTTTACCGATTAAAAAGTCGTTCTTTTTGAAAATTTCCGCAATTAGAAGTTTATTACTTGTAAAATAGTTCATGTGCAAAAGAAATTAATTACCGTACAGGTATTTAACCTTGACAACTTCAACACTTTATTAAAAGTAAATTTACCGGTAGTCAAAGAGTTGCACATAAACTGAGGAAACCCGCGAGTAGATACTTTACACCTTTTTCTACACCAAACTTTTTTTATTCTGAAACTATAACATACTGCTACGTTTAATACAATCTTAGACATTAATTAGCTACTTTAAATTTACATACAAATATTTAAGCAGGTTCATACTACAGAACAGTAAAAATTACATTTCCCATTATATTACCACATACGGTGCGTGATTGAATTAAAATAGTTTCACGAGAAATATAAATATATCCGGAGAAACAAAACCTCTGGTGTAATTATACATACATACATACATACATACATACATGTCTTCACGCTATATCCCAACAAATGGGGTAGCACGAACCCTAAAATCACACATCAAACAATCAGCCCTCGTCAAACATTATCATACAAACACACCACCCTCACTTCAACCACATTCATAGATCACTCCATATAAACTCAATCATTTATTACACTCGAAATCATTTATCACACTACAAACCTTCAATCACATCATTCCTATTTACTTATCATTCATCTTCTTTCTTCAATGTACATAACATATGCATAAAACATCTCAAATTACTCACATTACTCACATTACTCAAAAATTATACAGAGTGAGCAAAAGGAATTGTTACAGTTGGCAATACAATTCTGGAGATCTTTTTATTCTACAGTTGGCACAACGCCAGGTAAAGGTGGAAATACTATTTGACATGTCTAATAAATACAAATAGGTTGTCAGGAATCTGACAGCTAATAGAATTTTGACTTTTCGAGCAATAGAAATACTTATTTATTATTATTATTATTTAAATTTTAAATGAAACTGTCAACAACAGGAAATTTATGTATCAAGCTTACCAATTTCAAGTAGTTTTTTTTATTGCCAACTGTAACAATTCCTTTTGATCACTCTGCAATTGATAAAAAGTAAATATTAAGTGGTATTGCTCTTGATTCAATTTTGTATCTAAATACGTAACATGAGAAATAAGTTTATTTGTACCTGTTGTTGCTCTGTTTTGACTACTTGAATTTTGAATAAAAGAAGATTCAAATAAAAGTTAAATTCTTCACCTGAATAATGCTACATATTTAATATTTTTTACTTTGTTGATGTAAAAATCAAGTTGAAAATATATATGTGACTATTTCGTAACTAACTACTTAAATAATATAATTTTTTTAAGCTTTGAACTTACTTTTAAAATAATAAATAAATAAAATTAAATGTAGATTTATTTTGACACATAATTTCTTTCTTTGCAACTTTTATTTGAGACATATTTTTTGTAAATTAATTTTGTAAACAACGGTAGTAAGAATGTCTCAAGGTTCGTGTATATTTTTTAGAACATAAAATATTTACAACCTTCTAATTACCTTACGCAGAAATCTTTCTCATACGGAAATATTTTTATTTAAAATTACAGCACCGTTGAAATGATAAACAAGCTTCTAAGTACGGTGTTAAGTCATGTAGTAGTTATATTCCCATTTTTGCGTGATTATCAAATCCCCGATCAGTGTTTCTCAAACTGCAGAGCAACAAGGCTGCGATAGCGAGTTCGCGCAACCGCGAAATTTCCTGGTAGAGGCTGCAGATACGAAAGTTATAATCTGGTGGCAGCGGCGGCAAAGTTGGAAGATAGAGCGACGCTATATCCGCCTTTCACGGATATAAACTGGAATAAACGTATGTTGCACCGTCCTGCCACCCCTGCCATCCTATCGCCCTGAGCTTGATGCTCTTCCTGTGGCGCTGCAGGTGAAAGGACATCGGGTCTGCACCCTGCACTTCCAAGGATAATAGAATTCTGGTTTGTTTATCAAATATTTGATGTCTTTGTGTGGATGACATTGCATTTTGAGGTTTTACTTAAAAGACCATCAAAGATATGCAAGGTTTTCAGTTAAATATTTATCGTATTTTCATATTTTCATATATTTTTCAGCCAGTATAATGTGTTCATTTGTCAACAAGAATCTTTATATTTTCTTAGAACTCTGGTATCATAAATAAACAAATATAAATATATCATCACGCCTTTACCTATTAACGTTTTGGTAGCTAACTAAAACTAACAATTTATGCGTATATATTCAATAACACATTTCAAATTACTGTCTTCATACGTGGAATAGAGTTTACCTGTACTACTCCAACTCAACATATGACAAGAACAGCAAACGTATATTTTTCCAAATTTTGGTAGTTCATATATTGTTAGTTTCAGTGGAATTCCAACTCGGGATCTTCGTATTCGAATACTGTAACGTTTACTACACCACAGTACTGCCGGAAATAAATAAAAATAGTGATAACATGAAACCAATGGGAACGTTAATTTTTTCGTCAAAAGTTGTGTTAAAAATTCTGTTCTATTTGATTTGAACTAACATTAGATGAGTTTACTCCAAGTGAAGCGAATTCATTTTACTACATTTTTGGCGCAAAATCTATGACGAATTATGAATTTATTTTTAGCATTTCTACTGTATAAGGGTAGTCCAAACCGGAAGATTACAGGAACCAGTAGACTAAAGCCAGTGAATACGAAAGATCCAAGACGGAAATCTTCACTGACGCTTGAACGCGTTGAAATGCGATACAGCCCCATCCTCTTATATCTTCTCCACCCCTGAATCCAAACCCAACTTACGATGCGTAAATCTACACAACCAAGCAGCCATGTGATCGTATCGGAAACAGGAATCGCACATTTTATATTCCAGGCAGTGCTACATCAGCAGGAAACGACAACGAAGAAATAAACCGCATCAATTATTTACACAAATATGTTGGTATTGTAGAAAAGTTTGTTAAAGTTTTAAGTTATGTGACCTTATTTCATTAAGGAATGGTTTTTTCTCATCGTCGGATAAAGTTATTAATAACTATCCTTACTATAAATAATAATGACAGAGTTGGTTGAAACGCACACACGTGGTAAAAAAATATTTCATTGCTTTGAAAAAAGTCAAAAAAGAATTAATATAGGCATAGAATAATTTTTTTTTTGTTATTTATAATTATTATTTAACCTTACTTACTTTAGTTTGTTGAACACCGTTCTAAATAACTAATATATTACAAGATCCGTTGGTACCGTTCTAATTGTTCGATTTAAGGAAAGTGGTGAAAATGAAAAAAAAATGAATATTAAGTAAAAGTATAGAAAATTAAAATTAGCAAATAAACACTGGAAAAATAATATTTCCGATATATTTTTATAGTTCTATCTATTGACCAGAACAAGATCAACATTGTTATTTGTATGCCAAGGGTGGAAAGTAACTATTTGCAGACAGAAGCTAAAGATTGGAGAACGAGCGTAGCAAGGACTACAATGATACATTCAAGAGGTGTACACAATTTTGTATCTACGATTAAAAATTAAGATTAATCGATTTATGGCCAGTTTCAGCAACAAAAGTTAAATTTTAAACATGGATTAAGTCGACAAAAGCAAATCGAATGTTTGATAACAATTTTAATTATTCCATTTGACATGTAATTTCGATTTGCTTTTATTTATTTAATCCAAGTTTAAAATTTAATTTTTGTTCGTGAAACCGGCCTTTAGGCCAGTTTTTCAATCACCGATTAATGTTAATCATGATTAAATAATAATGGAAACTATGGTTTTCATTATTATTTAATCATGATTAACACTAACCGAGAGGAAACCGGCGATTGAAAAACTGGCCCTTATAATGATAAATAATAAAACTAATTAATATAGGTAACTAGGAAAACAATACAAACAATATAAAAATGTTTAAAGAAATGGTATTTGAATTATGTAAACTACTTTACAAGACCATTGCTATTAGAAACGATTTGTAAGGAACCCTGTTGCCAATAACAACGGACTACAAATAACTACATTGCTAATAATAACCATCTGCAAAGAGCCTTGATCTGAAATTGTTCACTTGTTATCACCAAATGATGTTCGAAAAGTCTAATTTTTGACCGAACATAAAAAATAGAAATTTATGGTACAAGAACTTTGTCTCTTCCAGAAATTGTGTGCATTCATGCGAAAAGCCTTTTCGTCCACGTGTGATATACTATTTTTATTCGATTGTAAGGAATTTCTTTAAAAGATAGTATTTGATACTGATATTTTAGCGTCCGACATGTATTTTATAGACTGTAATATAACCATTACCTAACAACCACAACAAAAATTAATACATCACTAAAAAATTGAACTATCCGTACAAATATAAAATAAATAAATAAATAAATATGTCATCACGCCTTTTACTCAATACTGGGTGTGGCACTCTGCCGAAGCAGATCTCGGTAAGTGATATACTAATGCGCGTGAAGTGCGGTTAACAGCCGTCAAATCACGGCCCCCAAAGATGTTAGTTGTGGGGGAGCCACAGGAGTAATTTTAAATTGGTGAATATCATAACCAAAAATTAATTTATAAAGGACTTTTTTCGCTTCTTTGTAGATTACCAAAGATTATTATTTAATGCGCTATTTATTTTTAATTTAATATTAATTAGAAAATTGTAAATATTTAATAAATTTAATATATAATTACAAATATCAACAAAAATGTGCTAATTATAAATTATAAAATTTAGAATTTAATTGTAATTAATTAATGAAAGCTCTGTTTAATTATAAATACATCATCATTATATTCTAATAAATTAATTCTGTAAAGCATATTTTATAAATAGCCCCTCTAATAAATAATTAAAAAATAATATTTTAAATGCCACAGCTATGCATTCTTTGAATATTTTATCTTTAGTAATAAATTAGCAGTGAAGTGAGACATAAGCCATGTCTGGTAAAATGAAAGAGAGAAGAGAACTCATATTGAATAACTTTACCTAATGCAAGCAATTAATAATAATGAATGTATAAGAGTGTCCGCACATTATCGCACATATTTCAACGATTTTAGGAGCAAAAAAGCCAGATGTAGTCTGATATAAATCCACGCGAACCCTTCCAGGGTTCGGGTACCGCAATTAAACAAACGCCTCGTTGCATTTAATCAAAGTCTCACGCTTGCTCGTATTTCAGCCAGCGCCGCAACCGCTCTGCTATGAATAACGCAGTGGCGGATCGTCAGATGAAGCAACTGAGGCACCGCAACCGTAAATAAAATGCATAAAATTTGTGTGGCGGTAGTGTGCTGGCTAAATGTTGTACAAACAATATTTTTATACAACTGTTAAAAAAGAATAATTGAAATCGATTTTCAAATCGTAAAATCAAAACATTGAAGAATGTTTTTTCTCACATTTTAGGTGGTTGTTAATGTAATATTCGTAGAGTAATTTTTTCACGTATGAAAAAAATACAAGCTTCGCGTATTCATAATGATAAAAAATGTCGCGTTTTTTTGACAGTTGTAGAAAAATAGTTATTTATGTACCAAGGGTTAAAACAGATGTTTCTAACACGAGGCCCAAAGTGCCGAGGGCTCATAACATGCTCAGGGTCAGAAACGCTAATTTTACCCTTGGTACATACAATATTTTATGTACAACAAAATAACATTTAATTATATGTTCAAAAGATTAAAATATGTAAATATGTTATATGTTAAAATGACATTTTGCATGATCAAGTATTCACAATAAACAAAAATTGTCATTTGATTTATGTATCCATAGGAATTTCTTTTTTATGGCCCTGGGGCCAAAAAGAAGTGTTTACGCCCGAATTTTAGGGCTAAAATACATGCTTTTCGGCCCGATGTTTTAGCCATGAAAAACGGACTTAAACACTTTTTTTTGCCCTAGAGCCATAATAAAATAATTTCCTATGGATACGTAAGCGACAATATTTGTTTATTGTGAATACTTAATTTTGCAAAATGTCACTTTGACATATAAATATACCTGTTTTAATCTTTTGAATTTGAAATTAAATGTTCTTTTGTTGTGCAGAAAATATTGTGTGTACCACGGGTGAAAACTGGCGTTTCTGACCATGAGCATGTTATTAGCCCTCGGCACTTTGCGCCTCGTGTCAGAAATGCCTGTTTTCACTCTTGGTACATAAATAACTATTATTTTAATTATCTTATGGGGTAAGGGCACAGTGGTTATCGTGTCGGCATGTGGCTCCAAAGAACCTTGGTTCGACCCCACAGCCGACAAAACATTTTTACCAATTTAAAATTACCCCTGTGGCTCCATCACCACTAACATCTTTGGGGGCTGTGATTTTACGGCTGATAACCGCATTTCACGCGCATAAATATACCACTTACCGAGATATGCTTTGGCAGAGTGCCACACCCAGTAATGGGTAAAAGGCGTGATGATATATTTATTTATTTTATTTATTTTTATTATTATTCTTTTATTTGTCTTCCTGATTATTAGATTGGACCAAGTGGCCCCATTGCTCGATAGAGTCACGAGCCGCCACTGGAATAACGATGCACTGAACACACACAAAGAGCAACCCCTTCAGGCGTTTATCAAACATAGGAATGCATAATGAAAATGGCTGCTGAGGTTTACCCGATGTTATTTACATTTTCGTGATAGGATTCTCGATGATCCTCGGCTTTCATTTATTGTGATTATTTACCATTTATGGGGCAATGACGTCTGAGTGGCGCTTGCGGAATTTTCTTGTACCTGGTACGAAACGAAACGAAGGGTCGTTGTCGTTGTCGATGTCGTTGTCTCTGCTTGTCTTTTTACTTCCAATTCCAAGTTTTAAAGTGCCCTGTTGAGTTAATTTATTTTAAAGACGAACTCCTTTGATAACGTCCGAATGACTTGCTTCCCTTGCACTTTACGACATCGATTACACTAACTCGTTTTCGTTTTCTTCTTGTGATCACCTGATTTCTAATACAGGGGCAGAAGAGTTCTATCTACGTGAAAGAAATACAGCGCCGTGCTTGGGTAGTTTGACATTGATACCCTCATATAATACAGATAAAAGGAATTACGAATATATATTTTTCACTGTTTCAGCATTAGAATAACATATTCTTGCAAGCATATTGATTTTAGAATGAGTTTAATTCTTAAACAATTTTTGGTGACATTGTTATAGATTGGTAAAATTGCATTAAATACACAAAATATCTAGGCAACAGACAAAATAAAGAAACACAATTTATAAATTAACCTAAGGCGTATTCCATTAAAGGCCAGTTTTTCAATCACCGATTAATGTTAATCATGATTAAGTAATAATGGTAACTATGGTTTCCATTATTATTTAATCATGGCTAGCACAGTGGTATGAAGTCGGCCTGTGGATCCTGAGGTCCCTGGTTCGATTCCCACAGGCGACAAATTTTCATAATTTGAAAAAAGCTATCCCTGTGGCTCCTCCACCACTAACATGTTTGGGGGCCGTGATTTGACGACTGGTAACCGCACTTCACGCGCAAAAATATATCACTTACCGAGATCTGCTTTAGCAGAGTGCCACACCCAGTAATGGGTAGAAGGCGTGATGATATATTTATTTATTTTATTTTTTTATGATTAACATTAATCGAGAGTAAACCGGTGATTGAAAAACTGGCCCTTAGAGTCCTGCATCAGGTCGGATACTCGCGGGTACCCGCGGACTACCCGCAATTCGAGTCAGGTTGCGGATCGGGTTTATGCTAATTTTGCGGGTCGCGGGTGTTAGAATTGTCTTCTTGTATTTTAATATCCTATTCTGTATTTCATTTGAAATTAAAATTACATATCTTTTAATCTTATTATAGAATCCGGTTTTTATTCTACTATTTATAAATGTGTTTACGTATATTTTTCCGTTTTAATTTTATACACTTATATAGTTTAAATGAAACAGAAAAAGAAGAGAATTTGAATGAAACTTATGAATGTAAACAACAAGATATTCTCCGCATCGGAAGCCTAGAGCAATAGACAAAAATGCACCTGTGCGCAATTATATAATATTTATTCTTCGTACTCAAGCGGTTACTTGCTTTCCTGATGCTATTTACGATAAAAACTTAATTATAATAACGCTTACAAAAACAAACATACATTATATAATTTACATTCTTGTATTAGTAAACAACAAATGTAAAAAACTATGCAAAACTTCCTGGATACAGAATGTTATTCACTGGAAGGATATAACTCGATTATTTATTTCTACATTTATCAGAAAACAGTAATATATTTTAGATTGTGTGTTTATGTTTTCTCAGTAAATATTATGAGCTGTAATGTCCCGAGGGCATTGATAATTCGAAATAATTTTATAACAATCAGAAAGCAAATTGCTTGGAAATCGCTCGACGACGAATGCGGAGGGTTGTTTCATAAAAACAACGTATTTGAGGAAATTGTTATAAAATAATAAGTATTTGTCAATGTTCGGGAGATAGTTTTTGCGATTTTAAATTTGTAAAGTCTTTTTATGTCATATTTTGTTAAATATCAAAAATTGTTTGATTGCCTAGGAACAAGCAAGTGATAATTACCCTGGGACATTAGCTGTATTCCATTTGCTACTTGGTTCATTTAAATCAGTTCAGATCAAGATAACATAACTAAATAACATTATTGTTTTGTTTGTGGTAAGGTTATTGTTGTTTTATGGTTCATCACATGTTTAATTAATGTATTTTATATTTGTAGGTGATGATGTCCAGTTCGCTGGACGAAACGTCCAATTATATTCTATTGCTAGATTGAGTTCTGTGCAATTTTTGATCCTGAGACCTACTCTCTTTTTCCTTAATATATTGATAGGATCTGCTTTACCAAAATTTTTGATAACTAAATGAACTGAATTAAGCAAACTGATGCACCTATTGGGGTGAATTACTTCAAAATAAATTAGAATCAGTAATTGTAGTACTAGAAATAATATCAGCGAAGTAATCAGTGAATTAAGTAAGTGATTTGAATCAGTTTTAAGGCATATGTATAAGTGACTAGCTTATAGCGCCCGAGTATGATTAATACAAGTAACAGTATTTTTTATTTAACGACAAATCATACTTTGTCGATAAGCGGATTCGAACTGACGAACCTTGGTTCGGCTGACGTCACAGTATGTTAACAGATGTGCATTAACACGCTCAGCCACAACGCCTGTAATTTCTGGGGTGACGAGTTACAAAAAAAAAGTTCTAAAACATGAAAATCTTTTAAAAATGCACTACAAGACATGAAGATATTTCAGATAACAAAATTTGTAAGTAAATTGAAAGATATTGTTAGTTATAGCGTTATTATAATGCAATGTCAGACCACTTCTTCTTATTTTTATCAAGTGTCAAGAGAAATCCATTCTTGTTGGTATTCCGTGGGTTTGTTCAGGAAGTCGTACTCACTTTGCTGAAGATAATTCAATTGATGTCACAATCCTTCAGTCCCCTTTCCAGCACGTGTTCTTCCTGAACTTAGCACAGCGTTGATGCCGCCCGAAATCTTATTATCCATGTAATAATAGAATACAGCGGAGATAAAATTCAGTTAGCCTTAGCCGTTCTCGGGAACAACGCACTCTCTTATTTATTGCACAATTATAGTGATACTTTTAATGGGCTCGCGTTTTGCGTTACACGAATACATTGGCCGGTAATGGGATCATTGTAAGACGATATTGCATGCCGAGGAGTCGTTTGCACGCACCCAGCGCCAAGCTTGTTCTCTGGAAGATGTTGTCGGTTGTGTTATTGCTATTGGGAAGAGGATGGACAATGTTGTTGGTTGTTCGGTTCGCTTGGATTAACTATTAAAGCAACGGGTCGTTTGTAAAGTTTTCGCGATGTAGGTACTAACGACTAACGACCAATTTAGTGGTATGGAACATTCACAATTAGGTAGGTTTATCTTATTTTAACTGTTGTTCTAAATATAATCTTAATAGAGGTGATTCACCTTAAATTACAAGTACAGTTTTTAAATTTATAATTTTGATTTATGTTACATAAGGGTTCATTTTTAAATGTCAAATTAGAGTGGTAAAGCAATATTACATCGAAAAATATTATTTATTTATTTATTTTATTTTGTTACTCTGTACAACAGGAAGTTAATCCCAATTACAATACAGGAAGCCTACAGCTTATAGTGAAATCCGAACCACTCAGACTCAATCATATTTTTTTTTTATATAAGTAGAGGCTAGTGAGATTTGAACGCACGACCTCTTGCTTGGTAATTGAGAAACGCAAGTTTTACTTCGTTTTTATCCACTGAGCTACGATTGCTTGTAAATTACCAATAATTCTTTTAAAATATATTTCCTTTACTTTTAAATAAATGTTAAGACAAAACGTATACCGTATACTAACATAAATACATCCACAACATGCTATATCCCATCAAATGGGGTAGCACGAACACTAAAATCAATCATTGCCCATTTACTCACCAGATTCATCAAATAATTAGTTCTCGTCACACATTCTCATCCTAGCACACCACCCTCGTTTTAACGACATTCATAGATCACTCCACATAAGCTCGTTTACTCATTACACTCGAAACCATTAATCACACAACAATCCTTCAATGACTCCTATTCATTTTTACTTCATCTTTCTCGACCTGTGTTACACTTTCGCAAAACATTTCAAATTACTCATGCTGATTTCTCTAACAACGAATCTACAAAGATTAGAAAAGAAGAGAGCGATAGCCTGCGCGTGTATTTGAAATAAAATTCCACACTATGCAGTTAATCATTCTATTATAAGAACTGAAAATGCAACAAAAAGATAATAAAGGAAGGAAGTGTCGCGCTTGTTTTTGAAAATAGTTTCTACACAATTGCAGTTAATTACTCTATGTAAGGATTAAAAACGAATCAAATAGATAAGAAAGGAAGGAAGTATTGTCCTACGATTGTTTTTAAAAGTGAATTCCACACAGTTGCAGTTAAACACTCTATATAAAAACAGTAAACGAATCAAAAAGATAATCTATATTAAATAAGGCTAGCTCAGTGGTATGAAGTCGGCCTGTAGATCCTGAGAACCCTGGTTCGATTCCCACAGGCGACAAACAATTTTCATAATTTCAAAAGCTACCCCTGTGGCTCCTCCACAACTAACATCTTTGGAGACCGTGATTTGACGACTGGTAACCGCACTTCACGCGCAAAATATATCACTTACCGAGATCTGCTTCGGCAGAGTGCCACAGCCAGTAATGGGTAGAAGGCGTGATGATATATTTATTTATTTATTTAAATAAGGTATGCGGATAGATTTGTTCAAAATATTTTGATATAATGCGAACTACTTTCTAATATTTATATTAAAATAGTGCATATAGTTGTCACATGTTAAATACGTGTCTTTATTTATTTGGGGAATTCGGCATGTCTAGGCACATATTCATTTCAGAAAATTAATATTGCAAAATGGAATACTCGAATCTAACATTGCTTGAAATGGTATTAAATAGCAGTTTGGAAATGACGGTTAAAACAACTAAAACCTCATAATAAATTACTCTGAACAATATGAGACTGTTTCTGTCCAGTCGAGCGCATTTTGGGTTATTAATGTGCAAACTGCGACTTTGAAACACTTTTACGTCGATATAATAACAACAGTTCGGGCACGATACACGAGAAATTGCAGATTATAAATAATTCATCGTTATGCCATATAATCAACCGAGAGGTAAACTGGAATTCCAGGAAATACAAGTATTATGACATTACTGCGTTCATAAATTATTCAAATTGAAATGCACTTTTACTACCGGCTATTCATACTACTGCATCGACTGGATATATTACAAAAATTATTTTGTAATTGGAATTGTAAAACTTGTGTTTCAATGAGGCTGCTGGTTAACAAATAAAATTTAAGTTAGTTCACTTCTAGCTAATTAACTACATTCATTAAAACAGTGGTATGAAGTCGGCCTGGGAATCCTGAGAACCCTGGTTCGATTCTCACAGACGACAAACAATTTTCATAATTTCAAAAGCTACCCCTGTGGCTCTTCCACCACTAACATCTTTGGGGGCCGTGATTTGACTACTGGTAACCGTACTTCACGCGCAAAATATATCACATACTGAGATCTGCTTCGGCAGAGTGCCACACCCAGTAATGGGTAGAAGGCGTTATGATATATTTATTTATTTATTTTAATTAAAACAAAAAAATATGGACTCTACAGTTCTTTTACTTTTAATTCATTATTTACATAATTTCTATTTATTTCTGACTTGTATTTATTACTCAGTACAACAGGAACTTAAATCCAGTTCCAGTACAGAATAAAATAAATATATACCTACTATCACGCCTTCTACCTAATAATGGGTGTGGCACTCAGCCGCAATAGATCTCGGTGATATATTTTGCGCGTGATGTGCAGTTACAAGCCGTAAAATCACGGTCCCCAAGGATTATAGTGGAGGAGGAACCACAGATGTAGTTTTAAAATATGGTGAAAAAAATTATTTGTCAACTGTGGGAATCGAACGCGGGTTCTCAAATCAACTTGATACTACTATGCCACCTACTCCATATTACCGGCAGAATAATTTTAAAACTATCGCATCAGGAAATGTTATTCAGTATAATTACTAGCATTTGTACAATAATTTCGATGTGATATTGTTTTTGTTATTTATCCCGCTTTCTAATAATACCCTTTCAACATAAAAAATAAATAAATAAATATATCATGACGCCTTCTACCCATTACTGGGTGTGGTACTCTGCCGAAGCAGATCTCGGAAAGTGATATATTTTGCGCGTGAAGTGCGGTTACCAGTCGTCAAATCACGGCCCCCAAAGATGTTAGTGGTGGCGGAACCACCATTTGTATCACAATATAATATTTCCTACGATAGTGCGGTAAGTATTCACTTTTTGTACTCTTTTGCGTGTGTAAAATGATTATTTTCTTCACTCGATTGCGAATGGAATGACATTATTTTTTCACCTGTCATTAATACAAAAAGAGTGAGACAATGAGTTCGCAACTACTTTTGACATTAATTAAGAAAATAAAAAATAATCTAAAAAATTATTAATTTCTTGTTGAGTAATATGCTAAATTGTCATAGGAAAAATAAAATGTATTACATTCTTTCCAATAATACCCTTTCAATACTTTGATTACAATGTACAACTGCAGACCACAAAGTTTTGTATTGTTCGTATTGTTTACCCAGATACCTACATTCAAAATTTTATTAATCACAATTAGAATAGATGAATCTAAATTTACTATTTTAGAAATATTGTGTACACCTCTGGTTGAAAGTATCTTTGCATACCTCAACTAGCTGTCGTCCTCGCTATGCTCGTGCTACAATCTTTACCGATGATACACAAATGCTACTTTCAATCCTTGCTATAGAAATAACTATTGTATAACGTTGACAAAATCGTATTTATAGCAGCAATAACAAAAAATTATATCTTAAAGAAACGATACTTTTTATCTGAAAAGACTCTATAAGTACTTGCCTGTATAGGTAACTTGTGAGGTAAGGATAAAGACGAAAAAGTATTTGAAAAATATTATGGGCATGTTAGCTTGGAATAAAAAAGAAGGGAATTCTTTAATGCAACATCCTTTCACAGGTATTTTTCTTTCAAGAGATTTTTTATAATATTTTATTAAAGTATAAGAGGATTGGAAATTTTCGAATGTATTTTTATATTATTATACAAAAAGCGTACGACAAGAATTTGGTAATAAAAACAAGAACAAAATATAATATTTCAGAAATAATGCGAGACCTTTACGTTTTAACTTAAAATTTCCACGAGTTGTTAAACACAAAGAATGCATACATTCATTTTCGTTTCTTCTGTATGAGTTCGTTCGGATTTACGACTTTTACTCGCTCTACGAAAAACGGTCAGTGATTAATCGAAATTGAACGATAATTAGAAACACTTTTCAAACTGCATTAAAAGCTGTATACTTGTATGCGATAATTATGTTACAAAATTTTTATAAATGAATATTTTGATCTGATAAAAAGTACAACAGAAATCTAAATAATCTTTTTGTTGATAACGAAGGCGTAAGTGAAATTTTGTGATTCTTTTCAAGAATACTTATCTTAAGTGAAGCGATTTCTTATAAAAGTTGAATGCAGCAAGAACAAACCTAACACAATAAAATTAATTAAGGTTAATTAATCAGAATTTCATTATAATTTTAATTACCTGATGGTGTGTCAAGTACGCATATAAAAGAAACGATTTTACGCTTAATTGTAGCTCATTAATTAACGTAAGAAAATTATAATAATTAATAATGTCCATTATGGTAACGCATTCATTTTTTCGAAGTTGGACCGTCAGTTTTTTATTTGATATTCGCGCGGAGCACGCGGCAAACATTAAACACGAACGCCGTCCGTGAAAGGGCTTTGATATTTTATGGCCGCTCGAGTTTTCTTTTTTCAGACGGAAAACCATTCGTCATACGAACTCTGCCCCTGCCTCCGAACTGCGATCTGCCAGAAACGAGAAATCGAAAGCGAAATATGACGCTGAAATATCCCTAAATAGAAACATATATTTCAAACGTTGAAGAATATTATTTACTAGAAATTTGTTAGTTCTTTTACAAAATATACATTCTGAAGATACTTTCTTCAGGGCGTATTTTTATTTTGGTTCACTATTACGATTAACAAAGGTAATGCAATTTTAAGGGCGTGATTTATTTTTAAAGCAAATTGATAATACATCTGAATTTTGTGAACTTTTTCTTTTGTATAAAATAATATTTCATCACGCCTTCTACCCATTACTGGGTGTGGCATTCTGCTGAAGAAGATTTCGGTAAGTGATATATTTTGCGCGTGAAGTGCGGTTACTAGTCGTTAAATCACGGCCCCCAAAGATGTTAGTGGTGGGGGAGCCACAGAGGTAGTTTTTTAAAATGGTGAAAATGGTTGTCGGCTGTGGAGATCGAACCAGGGTTCTTAGGATCCACAGGCCATTCTTTTGTATATAATTACTATATAGTTGTAAACCGATAAAAATAACAGTTTGTATTAAAAGATAGTAACTATGAGACAGAGATTGCGATTATATTGTAATTACTAGCAAATTGGCAATTTAAATTTCAACGATAGCGCTTAATGTGCAGTGACTTCAACAAATTTACTAATTTATTTATTTTTAAGAATTTCAACTATTAATAGAAAACTTGCATGCTTTTATTTTGGTCTTGAAGATAATAATTATTTGCATATCAAGAGAAGAAAATGAAGGTGCCGTGTCATTTCTTGATCCAAGGCGAGGAATATCAAGTATCTGAGGGAAGAATAACACTTTCTTTACGAGGTATACATATAATTTCTTCACCACTCTCTCAGGTTAGTGAAATTTAAATAATATATTTTATTTTCTTGACAGATGTCACCTGGATGTCACAAAATACAAAGTGATCAGAAGTGACTGTTTCAGTTGACAATACAATTTTGGAGATCTTTTTATTCCACAGTTTACACAATGCCAGATAAAAACGGAAATATTATTTGACATGTTATTTTTAGAATAAATACAAATGTGTTATTTTATGTACAACCGAGCCGAAAAGCATGTGTTCTAGCCCTAGGAAGCGGGCTTAAAAAATTTCTTTTTGGCCTATAGAAAGTGTGGGTAAAAGATGTGATGATATATTTATTTATTTTATTTATAAGACTCGGATGATAATATATATTTTTTTACGACCGAGCTGAAAGTAGGCATTTCCAACTGTCAGTTGAGTGGAAAACGTTGACGTTTTGATTTTGCCGAGCGGTAAAGTGAAAGTGTATACACGAATACATGAAAACTGCCAACATTTTCAAGCAAATTTCAGAACAGAAAAAGTGTCAAAAATTATTTTATGCACAACCGGGCCGATATGCATGTGTTTTAGCCGTAAAAAGCGGACTTAAAAACTTGTTTTTGGCCCTAGGGCGATAAAAAATAATTCCTATGGATACATAAATAAAATGACAATTTTTTGTTTATTATAAATACTTCATACTGCAAAATGTCATTTTGACATATAACCTATTTACATATTTTAATCGTTTGAACATATAATTAAATGTTATTTTGTTGCGCATAAAATATAGTATGTGCCACGGGTGAAATTAGCGTTTCTGACCCTGAGCATGTCATTAGCCCACAGCGCTTTACGCCTCGTGCTAATAATTTAAAAAAAAGCTACCCCTGTGGCTCCTCCACCACTAACATCTTTGGGGGCCGTGATTTGACCATTGGTAACCGAACTTCACGCGCAAAATATATCACTTACCGAGATCTGCTTCGGCAGAATGCCACACCCAGTAATAGGTAGAAGGCGTGATGATATATTTATTTATTTTATTTTAGAAAATATTAATTTTCATTTTTGTATAATAACTTTGGGAATTAGGCCACGTGGGTTGGGGCTGTCCAGTGGTAGTTGTCCCGTATACAAGTGAGAGTTAAAATTTTCGCAGACGAAAAAACCCTGATTTTGACAGCGATATATTTCACTTGTGGTGTGTTTGAGGGTTCCCACCCTCTGAAATTAATCTTCATGTACACCGTCTGTTTTTTCACGCGTTTTGATTCCCTGTGAACGCATTCGTCCTCGCTTTATTTCCGATTAATGAGAGTTATTTACATTTTAATTATATGTTTGGTTAATGGCGAATATGTAATTTATTTGAGTGAGAATAAATTGCAAAGTTCAAGTAGAGCATTTTTACATAAAATATTTTTGTTTCCACTTTGAATTTACCGTCCAGCGTTCGTTTTCGAGAAAATTTATTCGGAGTTGACTCTGAAAAAGCTTTGCGTGCAATTTAATAATGGAGACCGTATTCAAACTCCAAATAAGTTTGAAAATGAATGATTTACAGTAAACTTTCTTGGGAAATTTATGTCTCAGACGGCCCAGCGTTTAGGACTGAATATAATATTTTTTGCATCCAAACTATATGAAATAAACATTCACATAAATTTGGTTACCTCATTTAAATTATCGGATATTTTTAGTTATTATAATTTATCATTTTCATTAATTAAAAATGTCAAGATAAATCTACGAAGCTGTCGTTTCTTTATGTTATTGTCAGTTGGCTGCATGCAAATATCACCAGTCACATTTATTCATAGAAACTTGTTCCTGTCAAAATTTAAACATTTAATTTATATTTTATTCTCTTCGAATTGAAATTGTGAAATTTATTAACAGATTAAAATCTTTTATATCATAACATTTCAGTATCAATAGTAAATTTGATGAAAATAATAATTTCATATTTTTTCTAATTGGATTTAAATTTAGAATCTATATTAAAAGGTCTTTATAAAATTTATTAAAGACTACAGATTTAAAATAATTGTTATATAACGTTAATTCAAATTCTCATAATTGTTATAATTAGAAATTAATTTGGACATGTTTTGTTTTGAATAGACAAACTGGGACATATTAAGTTTTATTTTATATTTTAAGTTACAGCGATTTTTGGCTTTTTTGAAAGCTCAACTTTGAATGCCCATATTTCGAAAACTATAAGAGATATTGAAATGCGGTTTGAACGAGTGTATTTCTCGTGCTCTAATTAACTTAAACGGAAATTTTAATAATTTTGAAAATTTTACAATTTGTTTAAAAAATTATATTTCTCAATATTTCAAAAAAAATGTAAAAATAATTCAAATCTGTGAACACCATTGAATTCCTCTCGTAAAAATACATAGGGTAGCAAATTTTCAGCCAAAAATTCGCACAGATAAAATTTTTATTACAAAAAAACAAAAAATCGCTGTTTTTTAATTATTTTTGAAGGGGTACCCCTTAAGATTTTTACGAATTTAGGCCATTTTTAGTTTTTTTACTCCAAAAACTGTATCCGTCGAGCAAACATTCTGAAATTTTACATATGTATGTACTTTTTTGCTAGAAATGCACTGGTTTTTACAGATTTTCATTATCTCTTCAACTTTTTGAAATATAGGCTAAAGAAAATTTTGATAAAAAATAATAAAATATCCAAAATTTTCAAAATTTCAGCATAAATTAAGTAGAGCACGAGAAATACACTCGTTTAAACCGCATTTCAATATCTCTTTTAGTTTTTCAGATATGGGCCTTCCAAGTTGAGATCTTTAAAAAGTCAAAAATCGCTGTAACTCGAAAACTAAAAAAGATATGAAGATGCGCTCAACGGCATTCGATTTCTCGTAGTCTGAATTATATAGAAATATATTTTTAAAATTTTCGATTTTCAACTTGTTCAACCAAAATACATTTTCTTCATTAACAAAATTTTTTAGATCATAACTCCGGCGTTGAAAAAAAACACATTGTTTGAGGATCAATTTATGTATATCTACGCAGAAATATATATGAAATCGAATGGTGAAATCCTCAATTTCATATCTAGTGTTATATTATTTTAAATTTATCCTTAAGATGGTACTATCATTCATGACAGATTTTAATGAAATTTAAATATGTTATTTTTCATGAGTTCCTGCATTAGCATGAAAATTTGTTGTTTTGTTTATAACTTAAACCATACATAAAATTAAATACTTGTTTTTTAAACTTTTTCGGTCACCTATACTTTTATGAGACAGTCATGATAGAACCACCTTAATGAAAAATTTTTTTTTACTAATTTCTTTAATCGTGGTTCTATGTTTGTAATGTAAATTATTGAATCTTCCTTTTACAAACTGCAATTTTGATCACATAAAAAGGGGGTCGCGAAAGAATATATTTGTGATTTTTGCTTCCAAGGGGGGCATTGCTCATACTCACATGCTAACTAATTTTTTTTATATTTTCTTCTGAATTTTGTTTCAAAATGACGTACTATATTAATTTTATAGAAGATTTGACTTAGCTAGATCGTTTTCTGAGGCCAAAAACATTAGAATACCAAGTTTCCTCAAAAACTTTACATCCGATTCCGAGATCATTGATAGACACAGAAAACAAACAAACAAGAATGGTTCGTATTACGACTTGAATATAGGATTTCTACTAACGATTATCAGTACAGAATTACTAATTGGAATTATTTACAAACGTCAAATTGTTCATATTAATGTTTTCCAACAATCACTATATCGTTGCATCACAACATACAACGGTACGTGGAGTGCAGTACAGGAGGCGATTAAAGAAGATTGCTAGAACTAGGATAGATTACAGGATGCAGGTTTTAGGTAACGGAGCCCTTGGCTTTCCGCTTAATTGGAAACGCGAACTTAATAGTTAGAAGAAGATGTACAAAGTTACGAAGTTGTCTGCTACGTACAGCCGGGAATTACATGTTAATTAATATTTGAAACATGCAAGTTGATAACTACGAGATTATTATCTCTGCTTGGAAACTAAGGACACACTCACATACATCAACACACTTACGCACACACGCACATGGCAAGATTATCAAGAAGGCTGGCGTAAAACAGAAGAGATTATGAAGTGAGCATCAGGTGCTATCCGAGGAAAATGATATCTGCCATCTTCCATACATCTTATCTTCAACTTTAACTCATTTAACTTTAAATTATCTATGTTGATTGGGCTTCATTTTACATGTAGCTCATCCTCTAATTATGTAAAACTTTCAAGGATTTGACAATTTGAAGAACTTTGCTAACCCCTTATTTTGGAAAATAATTGAGGCAAGTTTATTTTGCGCTCCGTGGACGAAAATATTGAATATTTAATGAGAAAATGAATAAAACATAATGGGGAAAATTAGGTACAAGACTGTAAATGAGACTTTTCATAGGCGCCGACTCCACGGGAGCAACGGGGGCAATTGCCCGCTTACTGAGTAAAGGTATCTTTTCACCACTGTGAGATTTTTAGGACCGATATACATAAAAAGAGTTCACAGGCGTAAAATAATTTTGATGCTCCTTACTTCTATACTTTGCTATACTATCTATCAATCAGTTTCAAGCTAACACTCAGCTACAAATAAAAAAGTAACATTTTTCAGAAAAATTTCAATGCATTATATTGTAGAATATTTGTTTGTAAATAAATATATCAAATAAAAATATATCATCACGCCTTCTACCCATTACTGGGTGTGGCACTCTGTCGAAGCAGATCTCGGTAAGTGATATATTTTGCGCGTGAAGTGCGGTTACCAGTCGTCAAATTACGGCCCCCAAAGTGGTGGAGGAGCCACAGGGGTAGTTTTAAAAATTATGAAAATTGTTTATCGCCTGTGGGAATTGAACCAGGGTTCTCAGGATCCACAGGCCGACTTCATACCACTGAGCTAGCCACCCCATAATATTTGTTTGTAAAATAAATAATAGATTATTTTTTCCTTATTTACTTCGCCCCCGTGGTAAAAATGAAAAGTCAACGCCTATGAATATTTCGAGTAGGTGTGATTGGATAGATGTGATTGAAGGTTTGTTGTGTGATAAATGGTTTCGAGTGTAATAAATAAATGAGCTTGAGGGTGGTGTGTTTGGATGATAATGTTTGACGAGGGCTGATTATTTGATGAATGTAATGAGTGAATATTTTATGAGTGATTTTAGGGTTCGTGCTACCCCATTTGATGGGATATAGCGTGGAGATATATATATATATATATATATATATATATATATATATATATATATATATATATATATATATATATATATATATATATATATATATGTATTTAATTTTAAGTTTGCCTTTATTTTCTGAACAATATTTCAAATACTAGAGAGTTGTTAATCAAAATTTGTGTGTAAAGTTTTCTAACAAAACTTGTAAACGGCGAGAAAAAAAAATTCTACGCTAACTCTTCAATTGCAATTTGCTTTGTAAAACTAATCCCATTTATATTATTATCTCAAATACTGTAATTAAGTTTTAAAATTATAAACATTTTAATTTTAATAAAGAATTCTATATTTACCCCCGTTATTGGACGAAATATATAAACAACATTTCTATTCTTAAGATTAAATGGCATTGTAATTCAGTGCAATGGAAATCCCTAGAGAAGAAAGATGATTAAAATATTAATGCTTCACTCATTTTCAAATGCTTTTGTTTATTAAAGAACTTTTACCAGAAATTAAAAATTATTACTTGTACTTCGAAGACATGAAACGGTAATAAAATAAATCTCACCAAAGATAAAACGACAATTTCGCGTTTACTACCAAACTCCAATAAAATTATTATTAAATTTAGTACTACAAGGAATTTCTAAATTAATTTCGTAAATTATGCCCCTTTCATTTTTTCCTACATATTTGGAACGGAGGGTGTTACTACTAAAAACTACAACCAAAGGAGTTGAAGAGAAGGATGGTAGAAAATATAAAATAAATATAAATACATCATCAAGCCTTCTACTCATTACTGGGTGTGGCACTCTATCGAAGCAGATCTCGGTACGTGATATATTTTTGCGCGTGAAGTACGGTTACCAGCAGTCAAATCATAGTCTCCAAAGATGTTAGTGGTGGGGAAGCCACAGGGGTAATTTTAATGTGGTGAAAATGTTTGTCGCCTGTAGGAATCGAGCCAGGGTTCCAGGATCCACATGCCGACTTGATACCACTAAGTTAGCTACCCCATAGTAATAAAATAATAATAATTAGAAGCATTGGTTTAATGTCTTCTGTCCGGGATTTAGGTTAGTTAATAATTTCGTCAATTAACTAGTTTTTAAAATATTAGTTGTTATTTATTTAGATTTGAGATCAGACCAGGCAGCAGAAAGTTATATAGGTAACCATGGGATTGTGTTTATATTTAGACTTCCACCTAAGGAATGGCGCTAATAGTCTTTATGTGAAGACATCCATTTTAGGTAACTACAATATCGGCAATCATTGGTTACTAGATTGTTCCTGTAGTTGTCATTTGTATGTATTTCAAATTTTTTAATCTGTCAAATATCCAATTAATTTTTATTTGTGAAATAATTTCATATAAATAATAGCTGTATTCCATTTGCCACTTGGTTCACTTAAATCAGTTCAGATAAATTTGACACATGACTAAATGAACTGAATTAAGCAAACTGATGCACTTATTAGGGTAAATTACTTCAAAGTATACTAGAATCTGTAATTCTATTACTGGAAATAAAGTGAGCGAAGTAATGCAACGAAATAAATAAATGATTTGGTTCAGTAAATGTAAGTTAGATCTGATCCAAATGGCAAATGGAATACGCCTAATATCATGAATTAATAACAATTGTAAGGTAAAAAAGTGCACTGCTACTGGTAAGTAAATGATCCTATAATAAATAATATTTAGATAAGGAAGTCTTAACATATTTTCAAGTTCAGAAGGATTGGATAAAACTGCGATTGAAACAGTTAAAATTATAAATAAATTGTATACACGAGGATATTTTAATAAATGTTTATATTGTGTTTATGATTTAGATTTTATGTTGTTTAAATAAATATAAAATAATAATAAAAATTTCAAGTTGCTAAAATACGCATACTGGGTTTTCTATATATATGACTTTAGTTAGACTTCCACTACTTAGATGGCGCAAAATTCAATCCCAGTGTGTAACATGGCAGTTTCTTATCTATAGTAGTACATTATGATCTGTGGATCAGACTGTGATACTGTGATATAAATCTAACGATGAATAAAACCCATAAGAAAAATTCCCATATTAAATGCATACACATAATATAATCCAGTGATAAATTGCCCTTGATGTGACGTAAGGGTGCATCAGCGTCAATATCATTAGCACTATTATTCCCTTAATTCGCAAACACAAGCGACCACCAGCGAATGGGATTAGTTTGTTTACGAATCCATGAGCTGACGCGAAGCTGCCGTTGCATAGTCACATCACATCACTCAATGTTTATGTGGAAAGCTGAAATAGTACACTAAATCGTTCGTTACCACCCTACGGGGCTGTTAGACCTCCTATCATGCTAATTTTGTAATTGTTGTGTAACACGGAAAGTAGAACGTAGTTTAGTGTTTGATTTTGCAACTGGGGATCTATCTATTTCAGAATTTGACAGCTGTTTGAGGTTATATAAAGAAATATTTAATGGGAATGAATTATTATCAACGATACTTTGAAACGTTCATATATTTATTTGAGTTGTATTAGTTGTTCAATCCTAAGAACCCTGGTTCGATCCACATAAGCGACAAACATTTTCACCAATTTAAAATTACCTCTGTGGCTCCCCCACCACTAACAACTTTGGGGGCCGTGATTTGACGGCTGGTAACCGCACTTCACGTGCATATATATATATCACTTACTGAGTTCTGCTTCGGCAGAATGCCACACCCAGTAATGGGTAAAAGGCGTGATGATATATTTATTTATTTTTTTAAGATCCTGTTTATTTTGACAACAATTTGACAGCTGTCAACTTTAAAACCTAATTTTCTTTTCCTTCTATTCGTGTAAGTATTGTAAAAAAAGCTTACTAACCTCGAACTGTAAGTGATTTTTTTTAGGTCGCGAATTTTTAGGAAATCTCGACCCTTCGGGCATTGATTTCCCAAACTACATTCTTAAATTAAAAACTGTCACTTACAGTTCATGGTACGTAATATACTATTTCTACGGTTGCTATGAAAAGTTGATAATTACGCCCTCATTTGTCAACATAAAGTTTTTTTGTGGAGCAATAGAAAATATAAATAACAATTACAATAATAAGCTATTAAGTTTTGTTAATGATTTAAGAAAATAAGGAATGGAAACAGAAGAGCTGTATTTTGTGGGGTTTTATGTGTGTGTATGAAAAAGACATAACCATAAAGAGAGTGAGAGAGATGGAATATGTGCGTGTGGCTAGAGGGTTGATGGATAACGCAAGGGTAGGCACGGATAAATTTATGTGGGAATTCATTGCACATTTAGAGACCTCGAAAGCATTATTAAAATTTATGGAAGAACTTTAGACAAACGCATCAGACCAAACTAACCCCGTTCATCCCAGGGCGCTATGCTTGTCACGCCGGCATTTGTTTCATTACACGGTTTAATACCTACGTAACCCATTTTCATGTGATTTTCCACCATTGAACACGATGAATAATTCCAGTTTCAAATTTACTTAGTTTTCATAAGATTTAGATATCATAAAATGGCATTACTAAATTTAATTCCAAATCGATTTTATGCTTACTTATAGTAGCAATGGCACATAATTTCGTTTATATCGAATTGTGATTGATCTGTTAGATTCATGTACAATTGTTTCAACATCTAAAAACCTGTTTAAGTTCTTTGACTTTCACATACATTAGTTTTTAAATGCAATAACAATGCCGAAGGGAAGAAATTTGTCAAAGAAATGTCAATTGCTGATTCTTCATTTAACAATTTATTTTAAATAAAAATATACAAATAATGGACCGCTTTTATCCCTAATAATCCGAGAGGTAAATTAGTATATATGACATTAGTTTTTATTATTAATTTACAATTTATTAGAGAGCACTGGACGCACTAAAAACTCAAAAATATCTGCGACATCAAAGAAAAATTAAACCTTGTCATCTCCAAAGAAGGAACGCTCAATACAATTTTTAATTGATTGCAAGTAAACGTAACAACAGCCTATGTCATTCATCTAGTTATATTTTTTGATGACGTTAGTCGATCTTTATAGCGTTTTCAGTATAATTAATTTTCGCTGAATATTCGTATCCAAGCATACCAGTATCAATTCATTAACATTCATAATTCCTTTCATGTAAGTTTATTGTTTATTCATTCCTTCCACCTTCAGCTACATTCATCAATTCATTCCTAGGTCGCTCATACAATCTCTCATCTTGAAATTCATCAACATATAACTGCCACATCAATTTTTCATTCGACATACGTGTCACATGTCTAAACCATTTCAACTGACAAATACGACATGTTCTTCGGTCGCTCACGAAATCTCTTTCCACAATGTCACCTTCAAAGATTTCAACTTTTGAGCGTTCAAAATTCCGTAACCTAGTTTCATCTTCCCAGTTCTCGTTAGTTATTTATTAGTCTAATTCCGAGCTTTTAATTCTTCCAACCGCAAAAAAAGAAGCTAGAACAGTTTTGCGGAAACAATGGCAGTGGGAGATGACCTAGTTTGAAAACATTTCAATTCCCCAACGTAATAAACGCACAGCGTTATGTTTACTGTTGTGATTTATTCTCCCGAACATTAATAATACACAACGAGACGTGATATAAATAAATGGCAAGGAATCTGACCTGTGCTCCGAAGGAACGAACGATCCTCTGGTGTTGTTCCCTCGGTGAGTCTACGGAGGAACTCTCACGCACGCCGCCTGCAACAAACGATGAATAAATTATACGCCAATGCAACCCAGATCAGCGAAATATATTTTACTTGTCTTTGACAGAAACTTTCGTTCTTTACCTACAGATTTTTATCAACTACTGAGTGAATAATGAGATTTTGTATTTTAAATAATAAATAATCTACAAAAGAAAACTCAGTACTGCAACTCGATGTATCATCATAAATTTGAACAATAAAAATATACGTATATTGTACTGACTTTTACAACAGTGACTTCATAGCTTTTTTAATAAGAAACGCAATGGGTACGTCATGAACTAGAAATAACGCAGTAAGTAAATGAAGTTTGTAAACATAAAGTTGTTATTATTATAGGTAATTTATATCTGCACATAAGTTTTAATTGCCTCATTCTCTGTAATATAATATGTAATATATGTACTGTAAACCGCTTTAAAAGATGAAATAGGATATTCAATCCATACTAGCTATTACCCGCGATTTCGTTTGCGTGGTCTACAATTTAATGCGAGTACCCGGCATTCGTTGCATTGCAACTCAAAGAAAGAAAGTGTTTGTGTTTAATTCTGTTTATTGAAGTGCTTTTGGATACACAATATTTGTTGATTTTCTCTTTGGGACGTACACGAATAAATCAGAAGGTTTTTGGACGCGTGAGCATGCCACATACAACTATCCATGTGAGAAGCATGGATTTTTCAAATTTAGTCCACACACTTGTAGCGATTGTCCCTGTGCTTTGTTGATGGTCATTGCAAATGCGAGTCGTACCGAAAACTGCAAATGTTTGAATTCGAATGGCATAGGACTGAATCTTTAATATACCTATATGTTAAGATTGGTTCTCGTCTATTCCTATACTAAATTTGAATTTAATCAGTGCAGTACTTTTCAGGATAGTTAGCGGCCATTTTGTTTCAAGATGGCGGACTGGACTTGTGCTAAGTCAGAAACTTTCGCGGGCGTGCGCACAATAACTTACCAAAGTTGCATCTCAATCGGACGAATGGTAAAGGAAGGCATGGGAAACAAACAAACAAACAAACATTCATTTATATATATAGTTATATGTCAAAATGTTAGATCCTTACCTCATTTTAATGCTACATATTGGTGTAACTTATTAAAATATTTTGGGAAATCTGAATGTCATGTGTTCTATTTTCCAGACAGTTTTTGAGACAATTTGTGTATGACCATGAGCACGTAACACGTGGTTCGCATAATAATGAATTAAGTAATGAGATTTTTTTATGGACTAGGTGATTTGAGAACCTGGATTCAATTCCCACAATTTTCACCACATTGAAATTACCTCTGTGGCTCTTCCACCACTAAAATATTTGGGAGCCGTAATTTGACAATTTCACGGGCTTAAATATATCACTTATCGAGATTTGTTCTGGCAGAGAGCCACACCTAGGAATGGGTAAAAGGCGTGATAATATATTTATATTTACAAAGTTATATGTCAAAAAAAATGCTTTTATGTTATTACGTAATTTAGATTCTTCTAAATATTTTATAAAATACGTTAATAGTTATTTATTTATTAAGAGCGTAAAGTGATACTTTGTTACTCGAGCATGGCAAAGCAACGCGAGCCGAAGGCTACACTAGCTTTGATATTCTACCGTAGCAGATATCGACGAGTGAAGTGCGGTTATACCAGTCATTAAATCACAGCCCTTAAAGATGTTAGTGGAAAGGGAGCCACAGAGGTTGTTTTAATGTAGTAGAAACTGTTTGTTGCTTGTGGGAATAAAACCCGGGTCCTCAAATCCTCTGTTTGACGAAATACCACTTAGCCACCTAGCTCATATTAACACAAAATTTTGTAAAGGTCCGTATTATCAACCACAATTATTTATATTATTTAGTTTAAGAAAGACGACAGCGAATCACTTATGGAAAATTAACATTGCTGTCAAAATGTAAACTGTAGTTAACGATAAATGCACATTTAAAAGTTTTATAATTCCGACCAGTAATGTAACGTAATACGAGCTTTAGTAAAATTATATACGGTAAAAACAGGAAAAAGGATTGTATCCCAGTTTGATTACAAAGTTGAATCGTGTTGCTGCCTTGAATGTGAGTTATTTTTTGTGTTCTCTGGAAGCTGAGCAAGTCAGCTTCGGTCCGGGAAATGGATGGCGGGTGAGAGGAGGTGACGCGCGAACGATCGGCCGTCGTTCGATCGACTGGCCGAGTACATTTTAAGTGATTTATACACGAGCAGGTTGGGTTGGGGCGCCGCGCGACTGCCGTGGAGGGTAGACGGTCCGATCAGGCGATGTTCGCGGCCACTTGTTGTTCAACAGCCGGTTAACTGCCGACACTCTGTCACCGGCTGCGGTTACTTCAAACTTAGATATAACCAACATAGATCTATAGTCCGCTCCCAAAATTAACTAGAGTTGCTTCTGGTAATTGTCACTTTCAATATCCGTCCATTTAGAGTCGATCATCACCAATACTAATTAATTTTCAAGGGTAATGCTATAAGAGGTCTAGTTTCTATCGGACAAATTTTTAATTACGAAAACGAGGTTGCTACGTAACAAATAATGAGAGCAACTGACAAAAAGATTATGACACCAAAAGGCGTATTGCACTTGCCATTTGGATCTGATTCACTTTTACTGACGGAACTAGATCATACTGACTTTAGGCGTGTTTCTTTGAACTGTGATTCGTAATCAAAATGATGAAACTTGACATGATCATGAAACGACAATACCGCTTACCCTTCTGAATCATACTTTTTCTATTATTCATGTTGACTTATTCGTATCAAAGATTTTAAAATGGTGTCTAAAAGTAAATACAACTGCTCCACTTGGGGAAGTAAAGGGAATAATAAATTAGATAAAAGAGAAAATGCAAATTAAAGGGTATAATAAATTAAATTTGTTATGGAAGTAAAGTTATTTTGTCCTTCATAATACTCGGCAGTATCCTACTGTTCACCAGAAATATTTTTTCTGCTTCAGCATGATCACAATCCATTTTTAAATAGTATATACGGACACTCATTTATGAAATTTTAAAATAGGTTACTTTGTGTATTTGACGTTTGTATGTGTAGTTATTTTAACGTTTATACTATAGGATTACTTCGATCAGGCTGGATTTGGATTATTATGCAAGGGAATTATGATATAGAAAATTACAATCACAGTCTAAAGAAACACGCCTCTAATATGCAGTATTAAATTTACTGATTCAGATTCAGCTTGAAGTAATCCACTTCAATTCAGCGCATCAGGATATCTAATTATGTTGTTTAATTTTTCTCAACAAAAAGTAAACTAAGGGCCAGCTTTTCAATCACCGATTAATGTTAATCATGATTAAATAATAATGGAAACTATGGTTTCCATTATTATTTAATCATGGTTAACATTAATCAAGAGTAAACCGGCGATTGAAAAACTGGCCCTAAGATGAAAATGGAATACAGCTATAGATGTGAATATCATGTCTAATATTGAATTGCTAGAATCAGTTTTCCTAAAATGAACTAAGTTTTGGCCTCTATAATAGACATTTAATCTGATGTACCTAGCTATATAAAGTTGTGAACTTAACACCTGAAGTAGGGGAAAGAGATTGGCTCACACAGATTTATTTTTGTTTACAGTTTCTGACACGTATGTTGTAATATAATATAATATATACAGTTTTAAATCTCGCATTATTTATATATAATATGAATATATTGTTGAATATACTATGATAAATTATACAAGGTATGATTTAATATTTTTTATTATTAAATATGCAAATCAGTAATAATTGTCATTTATTATTATTAAATATAAATATATAATTAATTCGTTAACATTAATAATTAACGTAATACAAATAAAATGTATTATTATTAAAAAAAAACTAAAGTACATCGTGCCAATTATATGGCCTAGTTAGTAATTTAATATTTATCTAAAAATTACGTTAGTTTAATTAACTTATAAGTATAAAAGCAAATTAATATAATGATAGAGAAAAAGTAACTATGTCCTTCCATAGGGAGGAAAATAACTGTTTTCTTCCCTTATTTGTTATTTATGGTTGATTACATAGCAACCGTCAGCACAGCCATTTGTTTATATATAAAATAAATAAATATATCATCACGCCTCCTACCCATTACTGGGCGTGGCAATCTGCCGAAGCAGATTTCGATATGTGATGTATTTTGCGCGTGAATTGCGGTTACCAGCCGTTAAATCACGACCCCCAAAGATTTTAGTGGTCTGACAGCCACAGGAGTAGTTTTTAAAATGGTGAAAATTGCTTGTCAGAAGTATTTTTGAATTTTTGTGTACTTAATGGAAAACAGCCATTTCTTAATTACAAATCAATATAGTAGCATGCGAACTTACTCGTTCGCAACATTTTATTCATTAGTAACCAACATTTTACTCATTTTAGGGCCAGTTTTTCAATCACCGATTAATATTAATAAACATAATAAAAAAATAAATATATCATCACGCCTTTTATCCATTACTGGGTGTGGTACTATGTCAAAGCAGATCTCGGTAAGTGATATATTTATGCGCGTGAAGTGCAGTTACCAGCCGTCAAATGACGGTCCCCAAAGATGTTAGGGGGAGCCACAGGGGTAATTTTAAATTGGTGAAAATGTTTTATCGGCTGGGGGGATCGACCAGTGTTCTTAGGATCCACACTCCGACTTGATACCACTGAGCCATTACCACATATGTTAAATATGATTTCCATTATTATTTAATTATGATTAACATTAATCGAGAGAAAATCGGCGATTGAAAAACTAAACCTTAATCAATTGTTTTGTTTTTTTACTTTTTACCATACATGATGTTTCTACGTTACAGCAGACAACTTTGATGAATTGAAAAAAATGTGTGTAGAAATTGATTATATATTACTTTAATTTCAACGTTTTCATTACTTTCATAAAAACTAGCATGTTCAATGCATAAGAAAAGTGGGTTTTCAAGCTCCTGTAAAATTAATACACTCGTTGTGTTCGTTCATTTAACTTTTACTCTCGCTAGAAAACTACCATTTTTCTTTACTTGTTAAACAATCTACTATTATTTAAATTATAAATGATATTATTAAATGTTACGCGCGGGAGAAAATAATACACTTTCTCTTCAAGTCATATAAATATCTATATTACATGAAACTTGAAATGAGCCTAATTATTTCGAGTAGAAATTCTAAGAGCAATTTTTATGATGTATAGCTACTAGAAAACCCTTAAAAATTCATGAGCAATTTTTTATCCTCGAACCAACAATAAAACCAGTCAATCTGAGACAGTTGACAACGCAATAACAGTATCCTACCCTTATCGTCACCACTAGGCCGCAACAGTACCCCATCTCGGGGGTGCAATCTCTTCAACCAATTTGTTATGCATTTATTGGCTAGTGATGTACGGACAGAGCTTAACTCAACAGGCGTTAGGCAGTGGTAGGACCACGACGAGATAGATTTATCATGTGCGGACAACATAATGGCGACGGTCCCGCGATAACGAAGACCACTCCACCGGGTGTGCATCTAACGACCGTTTCAACCGGGCTTTTTATTAATGTTATAACTCACGAGAAGACAATCCCTCGAGAGTAGAGCTAGACATCGCTCTTCTTGACGGATATTGGGAAGTGACACGTCGGATTCGTCATGTTCATAGCCTCTTCGCGTGCTTGTGAAGATTGTTAAAGCTACCGCGGGCAATTGACTGACAGAAATGAATTGCGCAGGGCGTGTGGTATTCTTGTTGCTGATGTCCGAGGTTTTATTGTTCAAACGTTGACGGATTTAACGCGCTCAATCGCTGAAAGAATTCTGTTATTGATTTCGCTTTCTTCTACGTTTCACTAACCCGTTTCTTTGTACGTTTCTACTCCCTTCTTTCACTCAAATAATCTCGGCTTACTTCTTCATCAAATCAAATACTTTCAATCAAAATCCTAAATTTCCATTAACTTAGTTAAGACGTTGTTAAAACCAAGGTAATAAAATTTTCATTTACAGATTCAGCGAGATCTCAATATTTAGTACACTAAAAGTTCATTAAGTACCTGCATTAAATCTTTACAGACAAAAAGATACTTTCCTCATTTATTATTTGTAATATTTTAAGTAAATACTTATTAACTTATTATTGATATCAATCATTCTTTTATTCTAAAAAAGCAATTTACAATCTAGACTACACTGGTCTCAGATTGTCATTCTGACATCAATTGAATTTTACGTTTAATTTTTTGGTATTTGTCAAAAAAGTTTCGGTAAATATAGAAAATAAATATATAAATACATACATACGTAACATCAAGCTATATCCTATCAAATAGGGTAGCATAAACCCTAGAATCATTCATAAAACCTTCATTCATCAGAGTCATCAATTACTTAGTTCTCATCAAGCATTCTCATCGTAACACAGCAACCTTGCGTCAACCACATTCATAGTTCCCTCCATACGAGTACAAGCTTATAAATTCATCACGCAACGAACCTTCAAACACATTAATCATTTCGAGGATATTAGCCCAAAATTTCGCTCGAGAAACAACGCAAAATCAGAAGTTTACAATGAAAAATCAAAAACCTAGAAATAGATACACGAAACAAATTGTTTTTTTTTAATTTCTGCTCATATTTCGAAAATAGTAATCTAGCCCCAATTGGAATTATACATACATACATACATATCTTCATGCTATATCCCATCAAATGGGGTAGCACAAACCCTAAAATCACTCATAAAACATTCATTCATAACATAATCAAATAATCAGCCCCCGTCAAACATTATCATTCAAACCCACCACCCTCACTTCAACCATTTTCATAGATCCCTCCATTTAAACTCATTTATTTATCACACTAGAAATCATTCCTTACATAAAAAACCCTCAATCACATTCATCTAATCACTACTACTCACTTATCATCATTTATCTTCTTTCTTCAACGTACATAACACATACATAAAACATCTCAAATTATTTATTATTAAGTTTCTGTTGTACAAAATAGCAAATAATAATAATAAACACATATTTATAGCATAATGTTCAAATCATTGATGTAGTAGTACGTTCAATATGAGAATAGAAAGTCGAAGCATTTCAATTCACCATCAGATCCAGCCGATAGGCAATACTTTAAAAATCCACATTTTCATATTCATTGTGGCACACATGTGGTTCCGGTAAAACCTCAGCGTTCGCGACGCATTGAAACTGCAGTGGATTTGCCGAGATTTCGCTGCACGTGCGTTTTATCTGCGCGCGAACGGCTTCAATTTATACTCATGCCAACCTGCAGCTCTTACACCGGTATATTTTTCACATGCAGTTGAGATTCACCGCAAAAATTGGAAATTCTAACGTGATATTGTTATGTCGCGGCAAACTCTCTGTAGATGGCAAAATGGCAAGATGGTTCTCGGCATGTGATTTGATGTACGGCTAGCTAACAGCTGTCGCAAGAAAGATAAAACAAGACTAAAATTATGCATTCGAGAGAAATAATAATAGTATCTAATAGTTAGAGAGCTAGGGTGCAAAATGATGTCTCATTTATTCCAGTGGCAGAAATGGATTTTTTAATAGATTATGTCATGATAAACATGAAAAAAGAAAATTAGATTTGGGAACGAGTGGTAACTATAGATGGCGCCGATGTGAATGCGCAGTTTTTAAGGGTGGTTGTTGATCCCTACACCAGTCCACTTTCAGAGCTTTTGTCACCAATGAGCCACTAGCAATTATATCTGTCAATAATTTTTTTGTCATGTATTTGACCGATTTTCTCGCGCATTTGTCATCAGCCAAAACTTCTATCTATCATTTTTATTCCTTAATTATACCAAAATCTATAATTTAAAGTGAAAATTAGCCTGTAAAAAATATGTCAACAACTACCCTTAAAATCCGCGCATTCACATCGGCGCCATCTATAGTCGCCACCCGTTCCCAAATCTAATTTTCTTTTTTTTTTTATTTATCATGACATAATCTATTAAAAAATCAATTTCTGTCACTGCAATAAATGAGAAAATATTTTGCACCCTAGCTATTTCAATTTAATTTTGTCTTCATCTATCTATTCTGGGCATTACTCACTAATTCGTCCGAAATTTATCGATTTGAACATCCCTAACAAAATTATTTGCTTCTCGACTTTTTGCAGTTAAAGTATCTAGGACACGGAACTATTGACAGTGTCTGCATGTGTACTTCAATGCATTCCAATTTCGGCTTGAAGTGGTGTACTATAACCTCAAATTAAGCGCTAACAGTGGTCCGAATCTGTGTTTGCTGCAATAATTAACTAATCTCCGCTGATCTGACGTCGCCGTTTAGTGGCTGTCACGCCTAATTTAGATGTTAGTTCTCAAGACCACCGTGTGGTTTTTGTTGCCAAGCTTCTGTTTCCGTAAACAGATTTATTGTCCCACAAGAAGTAGGAACTTAAATGGAGCGGGTTATCTCGTTTTGCGAATTTTGGAAATGGAATGCACTTTAAACTGGAATAAACTACAAAAGTTGAAACTTAAGACGTTGCAAAACAACACTAAATATTTAGATAACAATAGAATATTGTAATACTAGTGAAGAAGGGGTTTCAAATGCAAAACGAGTAAGAAAATTTAAGCAAAGGCGACTCCGAGCGTTCCAATAGTAAGATTTTGCAATGGCCCTTTTCCACGTGTGCTACATACTATTTATTTCACCATTAAAACTGGACCCACATAGACTGTCGACAGCGCCAAATTTGTCTACGTCGACAACGTTCTGTAATGTGATTGGTTAAATCTTGACGGTCCGAACGGTTGTAACGTTGCATTGTGACTAAACTTTTTCTTCCATGACTAATATGTTACATTTCACACTTGTTTTTCTTGATAACAAATTTCTCTTGTACCAACACAATAGTATATTACATAACAAGCATCGAAAGTGTAAGATAACGTGCGAGTTATGTACACTATAGTTTACAAGAGCAATGTTGTTACCCTTTGACAGCTGATGCGTTTTTGTAGATGAGCGTTGACGTTTGACGTTTGAGGTTAGGTATTGTGCAACTGTACTAACCATAATGTTAAAATATTAAATAATGCTAAAATATTAGTAAACTAATTTAAAAAACTAAGATTTATCTGGGCAAATGTGTTGTAAAATCTGCAAAAACTTCAATCTAAATAATAATACAAATTCTTCTCATTAATTTTATTATTTCCTTTCATCGTAACGCCATCTGTTGTCAATCAGTGGAACTTCACCTGATATGTTAGAAGTGTACGTTATGCTAACATATCAGTGTATGCTATGTTCAACTTTCAGTAGTAGTTTATGATATTGTTATGGTTACTTTCATAAGTAATTTTAATTCGTTAACTATTTCTAATGAATACTGTTCGATTTGTACGTATTTATTTATGACATAAACAAAATGGCACTGCTTTAAAAACAAGAGCAATATTTAGAATAAAATGCATATATTTAAAATAAAAATAAAATATATCATCACGCCCTCTACTCATTAATAGGTGTAGCAGATCTCGATAAGTGATATATTTTGCACGTGAAGTGCAATTACCAGCCGTCAAGTCATAGCTCCCAAGGAAGTTAGTAGAGGGGGAACCACAGGAGTAGTTTTAATGAAGTGAAAATTATTTATCGGTTGTTTCGAACCCGTGTTCTCAAATCTGCAGATCGACTTGATACCACTGAGTCATCTACCCCATTCCATAAATTTCTTCGTGTTAATTGATTTTTCTCTCTCGAGATAAACTGTTGTATTTCGTTTTTAAGCACCGGGCTCATTTTTTCCACGCAAAAGCCAGTAATTCATTTGCATTTCTAAAAGATCTATTATAGAGACTTGATTTATTCAGAGCACTCTTGGCAGTGACAGTTTTTCGATAGTGTACAGTCAGCAGACGAATGGATGATGGATAATTGATGAATCATCACAAGCAGTGACGTCTCTTCAGCAAAAGTGCGGCGTACGAAAAAACCGGCAATACGACATCGACGTTCGTTCTAATATTCAAACTCCTCAAATATAATATCGTCTGTAGGAAATTGATAGAATGTTCGCTACTTTAAAAGTGTCACCATGGTTTAGTCTACATTTTAGTACCCTTAGTAAATATATATTTAAGCAGTAATTTAAATAGTCAGTAAAAAGTTTTCGACTTTAGTAAAATCACACGATCAACCTTAAATAATGGTGCAGTTTATGTATAATGAAAATATTGCAATTTAAATCATGCCAATATAATTTATTCAATAATAGTACCCGTAGTCAATAAATAATTTATCATTTAAACTAGAAATTGTAATTGGTAATTATAAGCTTAAGTTTAAATAATTGCCAAACCAATTAGAGTAGTTGAGGTCAATTACAAAGTTGATAACTAAATTATACATAATTTTAATTAAATGTAAATTTAACTGAATTAGAACAAGTTGTTTAATACATAATTAGATGTTTACAATATAATTATGAAGACACTAGATAATAATAGATAATACAATGAAATAAAAATAAAGTTATTATTTTTTTTGTATAATTCGATCAAATAATACTTTTATATGTATAACACTTACGATAAGTAAATTTCCCTGACCCCTATGGTTGCAGGAATCAGCTAACGCCTCGACTCACAATTAACATCATCACTTTTCCTACTAGTTATATAATATACTATTTTCTGCTGTTACGCATTCCTCAAATTATGTTTGAAGAAAATATAAAAAATAAATATAAATATATCATCACGCCTTGTACCCATTATTGGATGTGGCACTCTGCCGAAACAGATCTCGGTAATTGATATATTTCTGCGCGTGAAGTGCGGTTACCAGCCGTCAAATCTCTGTGGCTCCTCCACTACTAACATCTTTGAGGACTTGACTTATCAAGATCTGCTACGGCAGCGTGTCACACTCAGTAATGGGTAGAAGGCGTGATGATATATTTATTTATTTTATTTATTTGATTAAACTCCAGTCCACCCTCTTGTCGATTGACAGTAGTTTGACACATGAGCTTTGAGCATGTGCTAGATTCGAAATTTTACATACGATCGGTTCTAAAACAGTGGATAGTTCTAGTTCTAAAGTTGACATGTGGATTGTTGTTGTTGTCATTAGGATGAAAAGAAAATCGGTTGGTCTGTTTAGGGTACGTCAGGTTTGGTTACGGATTAACGCGAGCGAAGCGAGCTAATTTAAAATCAAAACAATAAACCGCCCGAAAGGTAATAGTAAATCATTGTTTTTGAGTCCTATACAGTGCTATCTTCTGGCAAAATATCAAAATAAGGCAAGAGGGTTTACTGGAGTTCTACCATTTATTTTCAATAAAGATTATTTGTTCTAGCAGTAAATAAGGTACTACAAAAATAAAGTAACTGCTAATTAATTTAACATAGCACAGAATTTAGTTATCTTGTAAATCAGAGAATTGCAAAAGAAGAAAATTGATTAAAAGTACTGCGTTTCAGAAGCTGCATGAAAACTAGCTTCATAGAAATAAACTAACGATGTATTAAGCTACAAACGTTGACTGTTAATAATAATTGCTCGATTTATCCTATTATCCCTCCACTGACGTCAAACACAGCAAAAGCTCTTCTACTCTCAAATCAGGCTAATGCTTCGTTTCATCCCTTCGCATACACAGCAGTATTATATATATATTGAATGTTGAAACGCCACATATACTTGTAGATAATATGGCTGGTATAGGTTCCGAGCACTCAAATATTATGCTGTAATGCAAATGCCATATAGCGAATTCCGGAATGGTGTCTCTCGCGCAGAGAGATAATATAATAATATATTTTACAATGTAGTCGAGCTGTCGTTGTGTCAGGGTAAGTGACATGGTGCTTTTGAAGAATCGCTGCGTGCAAATTCACTATTTATGTTGCAAATTTTCTATGGAGAATAGAATGAAGTAATGCTAGGATTTAGGTTTTATTCCTTTAGGGTCTGTTTGTCAATGCTGGAGTGTACTGACATATAACTCTTCTATCAGAAATGTGAAACAATTTCATTGGTTAAACTCTAGTATACCCTCTTGTTGACTGACAGAAGTTCGACGCATGAGCTAGATTAGAAATTTTACATGATACGATCGATTCTAAAACTGAATAGTTGTAGTCCTATAGTCGACAGGTGGATTGTTGTTGTTATTACGATGCAGAATAAATTGTATGGTTAGGTTAGGAATTAACGTGAGCGAAGCGAGCTAATCTAAAATCGGAATAATAAACCGCCCGAAAGGTAATGGTAAATCATTGTTTTAAAATCACGAGAAACGTGAACTTCTCCTATACAATGCTATCATTTGGCAAAATATCAAAATAAGACAAGAGGGTATACTGGAGAAAGATTGAAATCTAAAAAATCAGATAGTTATCCCCTAATAGGTTATTTTTATGTTTGATAATCTTCACTCTACTTAAAGGAGTGATCGCCAGACATGCCTTCTTCTTCTTCAATGGCGCTACAGCCCGATTCGGGCCTGGGCCTACCGGGCACACCGAGCCGCAGTGTTTACGCTGCCGTACTGCCGGGTTTCGTAGTCGATGTTACTTTTTAAGGCATATGTATAAGTGACTAGCTTATAGCGCCCGAGTATGATTAGTACAAGTAACTGTATTTTTTTATTTAACGACAAATCATACTTTGTCGACAGGCGGATTCGAACTGACGAACCTTGGTTCGGGTGACGTCAGAGTATGTTAAGAGATGTGCATTAATACGCTCGGTCACCGCGCCTGTTAGATACTGGAATTTTACCATTTTATTTTTAAATAGTAACATAATAATAAATTAAAAAACAAGTTTCATAATTCTAGTAAAAAATCCAAATATCATCGTGTCTTCTACCCATTACTGAGTGTGGCACTCTGCGGTAACAGATCTCGATAAGTAATGTGTTTTCCGTGTAAAGTGCAGTTATCAGCTGTTAAATCACGGCCTCCAAGGATGATAGTGGAGGGAAGCTACAGGGATGGTTCTAATGTTCGATCCATAATACAGAGTGATCAAAAGGAATTGTTGTTGGCAATAAAAAAAACTACTTGAAAATGGTAAGCCTGATACATAAATTCATTTTCTGTTGTTGACAGTGACATGTAAAATTTAAATTTGAGTACATTTATTATTACATTTATTTCTAAAGTATTTCTATTACTTAAAAAGTCAAAAATTCTATTAGCTGTCAGACTCCTGACATAACCTATTTGTATATATTAGAAATGTCAAATAGCATTTCCGCCTTTATCTGACGTTGTGCCAACTGTGGAATAAAAAGATCTCTGGAATTGTATTGCCAACTAAAAAAATTCCTTTTGATCATCCTGTATTTGTCTTATCTAAATTAAAAATTGTAATAAATAAACTTCATATCAACTGTCTTGGCAATTACTTCATTTTAAAAATCATACAGTGCAACAACAAATTATACAAGTTATTAATTCTCGAAAAATAATAAAAATGTAAATTAAGAAACATATCTTGTACGAAGAATGACTAATTTACAGAAAAAGATAAAAATTTACAAAATGTTAATGTAATTATGATATTTTAATGACAGTTTGCAAGTTCATTTACTGACATTTTCATGTTGATATGTGAAGTCGTAGCATATGAGATCATATAGAGTAGGAAATTTGGTTCTCATTACTGCAGTGATTGGAAAATTCTGTAACAATATTGACAGTCTACGTATCCCATTAAAAGTTAGAAATTAGTTTCATGTTCAGTATATAATAACCTGTTCTGTTCGATTTTTTATTATCTGATCCAGTAACAAATATTATTAGGAACTGTTGTTTCCGGGAAACACAACGCTTTCCACAATCATTACTTGTGATAAACTGCATATTACTGATATGTTTGTAATCACAGTAATTTCCCAAGCGTTTCCTTTACCTTTACCTATATTCAGCGAATCGCGATGGAATCAAATATTCGTACACACAATAGCATTTCATTTTTTCTACTTTTTTAACATGTCATATTTGATCAAAAAAATAACTATTTTCAGCTTCTGATTAAACTGGTTTTCAAGTGATTCTTTATGTTAGTAACGTAATAAGTAATAATAATAAAAAAGTTATTATAGTTTGTAATAAAAATAAATAATTTTTCTTGTAAAATGTGACTAATACTTTTCCTGTGACTACATTCAAAAAATCTGAGTAAGCCACAAAGATGTGTTCAATACCATTAAATTTCTTAAGCTCTAATTTAACTAATTTTAATTTTTGGCTTCAAGTTCCATAACCAAAAAATGTTGACAGGACGATATCTTAAAAGCTAAATTAAGTACGAACTTAGAAATATTAAATTTTTTTTCAATGAAAAGACTAGAATTTTTTTCCTCGACTTTATCAGCAAGTCAAATTTTCTTCTCTCAGTTAGAGAAGAAAGTGATAGTTTTCAACCCTAGGGAAGGTAGTAATAGTATATTATATACCAAGGGACTAAAGTGCATAATTTAATTCTGAGCCGCAGGCGAAGAAAGTAATCATCTGACAGGCAGATTCATAAAACGGATTAGCGCTAACACCGTTTTTAATATTATCTATAATTCTGTTTCAAATTAAAACAGATTAAAGAAATGAACTAAATTTAATGCTAAATAACTCTCTTTTTAACTCAAGTTAAATAAACTTGTTTCGTACATTGGAAAGAGAGTTAAAAACGAAATAAAAAATGGTGTTAGCGCTAATACGCTTTATGAATCTGCCTGTGAGAGATTAAATTCTCTTTAGTCCTGTGGTATATACATTATTTATCGCACTACCAGGCACACATTTTGAATTAAAGATTAATTTTGATATTGACATATAATTCACAATAATAGCATTATACAAATTTTGAAGTAACTTAGGCTACATAAAAAAAGAAAAATATTTTGAGGTTTATAATATACTTTTTGCTACAGTAATGCTTACATATCTGTCTATTTAATCCTGGCAGGATAAAATTTGATATTCAATCCATCCGGGATTAAAAGTGATAGTTCAATCCTCGAAAAGGAAGAATAAAATAGGTTATTTACTCCCAGAAGTGCGACAAATTTCCTTCCGTATGGAAGAAAAGTAAAATCAAATCCAAGGCAACAACGGTATGCTTTGACATCACATCCAGGTGACAGATTTCAAAATAATGTCAATATTTTTTAATATAGAGTTAGAATAAATAAAATATATGTATATACAAATAGCATCACGCTTTTTACGCAATACTAAGCGTGGCTCTCTAGCTTAGCAGATCTCGGTAAGAGGCCCTCAAAGATGTTAGTGAAGGGGGAGTCACAGAGGTAATTTTATAGTGGTGAAAATAATATTTCGGTTATGGAAATCGAACCGTAGTTCTTAAATCCTCAGTTCAACTCGATACCACTGAGTCTCATACTCCAATAAAAAGAAAATAAACTAATCCAAACTAGGCGAATAGCAAAAACCTGTTAACGACATCAACCAGCAACTATTTCCAGTTATAAAATCAGTTACTTCGCCGTCATACAATCCACTATAGCAATCTGTACCATTTCTCCGCTGCGTTCACATTTGACGCGGAGTTTTTCTAATGACGCCACGCCACCAGGCGGCTTGGTTGTCAGGCTCGGAAATGAAGCCATCATGTTGGCGGTCAGCTTGCAGCGTCTGACACCCGTCATCTCGTGTCCGGATTGCGTTATGTGCGGTCACCGATCAGTGATATGATGTCGCTCGCAGCACGACAGCCTTCCTTCGTCTGGGGTGTTGCATGTCCCCAGGGAATATATCTGATTTTGCCAAGTATTGACCGAAGAGGAAGAGCACATCGAAGATGGTTACAAGAGATGATATATTCTGAGAGATTGGTCTGCACTTGCAGATTTTGATAAATAAAATATTAAATCGGTTTTTGCAATTCTTTAAAATTAAAACGAAAAAATACAAGAAACTGTAGAGTGCAAAGATGTTTAGAATGAAAAGATGCACACCAAACAGTTTTTACATTTTTTTATTATATATCTGGTTTAGCCGCAACTTTAAGAAGATTTTGCCGTTCGCCGAGAGGTAAAGAAAAGTGTATCATCGTATCCATGGATACATGAAAACTATCAACATTTTCAAACGAATTTTAAAACATAAAAAACTTTCAAAAATGAGTTTATAGTTATTTTTATAACAAGTGCCGAAAAAGGCTCGTTACGTGCAAGTGCAGAATTTAACGCACGAGGCTTGCTGAGTGCGGAAATCTGCACGAGCACGTAACCTTTTTCGGCACTTGTTATAAAAATAACTATAAACAACATTTTTCCTACAACTGTGCGATTTAGTAAATCACTAAAATATTATCCAAATTTATAAAATTTTAATGATATTACACGAGATCGATGTTTTACGGCGTTGCTATGGTTTGTTTGTTGATTGCTTGCACATTGTTCTACATTATTTAAAAATATTTTACTAACGTCAAGATAATTTCTTCAAAATCGTCTAGATTGGAATAGTTCAGTGAGTGATTCTTCTTTATCATAAATACCTCCAAAGATAATTGAAGCTCCGAATTATGCTATGTTGCATCTATTTTCGACAATGACAATCACCCTGCTGCTGGTACTTCTAAAGCCTCCGAAATTGTTCTCAATAATATTACTGTTAATAATATGAACAGGTACGGAAGAAATCAATGTTTCTTTAGACAGTACAAAAGTTTCCACTTTACATTATGTCAATATAAGCAACTGTAACAACTGTGTTAATAATATACACACACAATAAATATTATGTACTTCACTTACTTAAAACCATTTATCGATATATACTTTGTTCGGTTCCTTTTATTAGTTGTGTACAGATTAGATATACTGCAATTTAAGATTATTTTTATAAACGTCAAAATATACTACTGCATATTTACTAGCGCTGGCTCACTGCATCTTCTTCTTCCATAAGCGTCTGTGGCCAAAATATGAATTACGCACCTGGCGCGAAATTTAAATCGCTCTCAAAAAATCTTTTTTTACAGGTGCGTAATGAAGCACTTTCCGCACTTAGTGTTTCTTTGCTTTCGGAAACGCACTTGGTCGGTATTCATCTACTTTCCATACGTAACCAAGGCAATAATAGTTACGTAATAACAAAGAAATCGCACAGTTGTAGGAAAATACTTTTTCAAGTCGTAGAAAAATATTGAGTGCACTACGAGTACAAAGTTCCTTTGTCACCCTTGCATGGTTGTATGCGCATGCAGAAATAGACTGCCTTCTGCTCTATGTAGACAAATTACTATTTCAACAAATCATATTTGGTATTTCAATAATAATAGTGGACGTTGCCAATAGCAGCTAACGATAAAGTCATTTTTACAGCTGTCCCTAACAGGTAATCGTAGCCCAGTAGATAAAAGCGAGGTAAAACGTTTCTAAATTAACAAGCAAGAGGTCTTGCGTTCATATCTCATTGAGTGGTTCGGATTTCATTATAAGCTGTGGACCTCCTATACTGCAATTGGGATTAAGTTCCTGTTGTGCAGAGTACCAAATAAATAAATAAAGTAAAGTATTAAAAGTGTTACACAAAAATATTAACTGCGAGGAAGAATCGTATATGTAAATGTTAATTTTTTTCGACAGACTATTAAAAATATATTGACTTTAAAATGTTATTTGAAATTTGTGATTGACAATTTAAAATCTAGATTTACTTAAATAGTTAAATAAACGTTTTATGAAAAATTACGGTTTAAGTTAATAGCATCCAAGGAAATAAAAAGAATAATCCGCCAACTGCTACTGGTAGAGATTTTCCACAGAACTCTCATCAAATCAGAAAGAAGATTAAAGACATTAAAAATTAACCCTGCAAAGCTCACTAGTAATTACTTTGATTACCTCCACATCATCAGTGAAGCATCGCAAACCAGAATCCATTTGATTTCTTTCACATTTGTAACATCAGCGGTTGTGAGCAGTGTCATCTTTCATCAAACGGTAAAATATTAATACCGACCGGTCGTAACCGCTAGATCTGTATCCGGACTGCAGCCTAACGGAAGCGGATGTATTCTCTGTGCTGGGGGATCGGGGACTCAAGGGACACAGCAAAGGGAAGGGAGGGACTTCATCTTCCGATTTCGCCGCGTAATCACGACTGACGACGGACGTCTAACCGAATATATATTTTTTTGTGAACGCATGCTGTGGTATTTTTCTTCGTATAAAAGGGCCGTATTCAGTACTTTTTACTTTATTCTGATTTATTTTTAGATTTCAACCTCTACCTTTATTTTGTATCTATAGATATTTCATCTAAAAAACCCTTTACCGCTACTTCTTTTTATAGTTCAGTTTGTATGTAATTAATTAATTATATAAATATATGAGGTCTGGTTGAATTATTTACATTAAAAAAATATAATAATAATTACAAGGGCTTAATAAATTTATCTGTCTATAAATAGCACATCGAAAAATTACAATTAATATAATTTTAAAAACTCGAACTAGGCTTTCGATGCGATATTTCTTGTTAGTTTGATAGGAGATTATAATACCGGCCCTTAATATAAATACCGTTTTATACAAATATTATTCAGTAACCAAGGAAACTATTTTTATGGCTAAAATTTATTTTCAAGAAATATTTGGGGCCGGTTATATAAAATACTTTCAGCTAATCAAGTAAAAATAAACACATTTAAGAAATGTATGAATTTTTGACAGTTCAATATTTTATAAAAAAGTAAATACATATATCATCACGCCCTCTACCCATTACTGGGTGTGGCACTCTGCCGAAGCAGATCTCGGTAAGTGATATATTTTGCGCGTGAAGTGCGGTTACCAGTCGTCAAATCACGGCCCCCAAAGATGTTAGTGCTGGAGGAACCACAGGGGTAGCTTTTGAAATTATTAAAATTGTTTGTCGCCTGTGGGAATCGAACCAGGGTTCTCAGGATCCGTAGGACGACTTCATACCACTGAGCTAGCCATCCCATATTTTAATACGTTATAATTGATATAATATGCATTAAACTAATAATTATTTAATTAAATTATATAGAGGACAATTGGAGTACCGCCAGGATTTGATCCTACGATCTTAAGAACTCCGATCTTATGCGCTTACCATCTACGCCACGGTCACCTTGGATTCAAATCTAATTGTATTCCAATGTTTCTGTCTATTTTTGTTATGTGTCATAGGCAGCCTCGATTCCTTGACTCTTTCATATATTTAAAGATTTGACACGAAAGTCATCTGCAGTGACACTGTTATTCAAGGAGAATAAAAGGTATATGAAGCGATGCTAGAAAAAGAATAATTAGCGAAGATTAATTGTAGAATGAATCTAATGAATATTTGTTTCGTAAATATTTATAGGATTTGTACTACTCTATTTAATGGAATATAGCGTGATGTTTTGTATGTATGTAAGTACAATATGATAATAAATAAATAAATTAATATCTCGGATATAGCAAGCACCGATTATAACAAATAAAACTATCTCAATTCGATACCGGTTATCACCGCTAAGTTTCCTTTATGTATTTTGATTAAAAAATACTATTTCTGTAGCAATAAATTGAACACCATATTTCTCCCAACCTGCTAAAGAGTGTTAATATACCTCAAGGGTTAAATAATTTCTTTTTTGGCTAATTCCGCTGGTAAGATATTTCCGGGTCGGTCCTGCAAATCCTCATTCTTTAAAATGAAATACGGGCATCACGTGACCAAATATTTTGTCCGTCTGTCGCCACAGATAGCACAGAACACAGAGGAAATACGAAGAGTGAGAAACGGAGAACGTGAACCATAAGGAATGCGGAAGTGTTCAAAAAGTAGTGGAAAGAGTAAGGAGACGATACGAGCGTCCAGGGAGAAAGAAGCTTGCTTGATATATTCAGCAACGACCACCAATTTCTCGACAGATTGGTTTATTCAGACTTTTAATGGATAGTCTTTTCCTTTCATAGATACAATTGAGATTCTTATTGCTTTCATATTGTTACACCCTTAAATTGTTTATACAATCAGAAATATAAACATAGGGTAGCGCTGATGCTACAGCTGTATATACATTTTTGTGCCCGAAGCAAGAATATAAGAGAAATACTCGTACGAGATAGTTAAGTGAATCTTATAAACTGTAAACACGCTACAGAAAAATAACAAATTATGCATGAAGTTAAACATTACATTTATTTATAATTTGTTTGTTTATAATACTAACATGAGCTTTCATACTTGTATATAACATCACACTATATGTCATCAAATAAAAATAAAATAAATAAATATATCATCATGCCTTCTACCCATTACTGGGTGTGGCACTCTGCAGTAGCAGATCTCGGTAAGTGATATATTTATGCGCGTGAAGTACGGTTACCAACCGTCATGTCACGGCCCTCAATGATGTTAGTGGTGGGGGAGCCACAGGGGTAATTTTAAATTGGTGAAAATGTTTGTCGGCTGTGGGGATCGAACCAGGGTTCATAGGATCCACAGGCCGGCTTGATACCACTAAGACATTACCCCATACAAAAAATGAGGTAGCAAAAACCCAAAAACTCTTAAACATTAACAGAACACTTATTTTTATTTTTTTTATTTTATGGGGTAGGTGTCCAGACAATATTTCACCCTCAATTTCATCAACATACATATGTTTCACCCGTCTTTTATTCGACAAAGTTTTCACATAAGAAAATAAAATAAATAAATATATTTTCACATTTTGACGTAGCAGATTTCGGTAAGTGAAATGTTAGTAAAGAGAAAGCCACGAGGGTAATTTTAATGTAGTGAATATTATTTGTCGGTTGTGGGAATCCAACTCGGGATAACTCTGAGCCACGTACTTCATACACACATTTCAAATAAGAAAATAGAATAAATAAATATGTCATCATGTCTTTTATCCATTACTGGGTGTGGCACTCTGCCGTAGAAGATGTTAGTGGTGCGGCATGTACAGAGATAATTTTAATGTGGTGAGAATTAGTTTGTCAGCAGTAGGAATCGAACTGGGGTTCTTAAATCCACAATCTAACGCGTTGTCACTGAGCTATCTACCCCATACAAAATCATATTTATTAAGTTGTCAGATATTGTTTGCAAAAATCCATACTACTCATTATTTATTTACGAAAAACAGACAACGACGAAAATATTTTCATTCTGGATATTTACAACCAATTTTCCACTACGAGTTAAGGAAAATGCAGTATTTCGTTTAAATGAATTCTAAGCACGTTGCAGATAAGTGCAAGCACTCCTGTAAACAATTCTGCAACAACTGGAGCAAAGCCTGGTGACTATAAATCCAGCGTCAATATTCAGTTACAAATAGCAACATCAAAGCATGCGTCGGAAGAACAAACGAACTACACTTGACGATAGTGGCGCCAATAGAAAGCCTAGCCCTGCGAAGAATGACTACACATGAAATATTTATAGTCATTGGTACAGACTGAGGCTGCTGCAGTGCCGATACGAAAAATACGACAGAGACCCAACTTTCATTATTATGTTAAAATACAGGCGGTTCCGATGCCGGCGTCGCCGGGAATTGATTTACAATTTACAAGAAAAGTACATGAACATCAGCATAAAGAAACAGTACTGAATGATCCTGAATATATTTGCTTACTCCAGAAAGCAAAGGGGAGCAATTGGCTTATTGCCCATTGCCAGGCTGAGTCAATAATGTCAAGGTTATGAATGGCAATGACATCGATTCATTACTTCCGATAAAAGTTGATAACAACATGAAATAAATCGAGATAAAATTAAAATAAATTCCTCTTCGTAAAGAAATATTAACTGAAGATATAAAAATAATTACCTCATATTTATTCATAGTATATTATTCAACAAGGATAGGCGAGATCAGTAATAATCCGAATGTATAATGGAGACTTATAAAATTCAAATTTTTCAATTGCCATCTAGTGAGTAAGGTAGAATTTAATAATTTGTTATTTAGCGAACATGGTATAGCTTTAGAGTTTGATATTTATAACGTGAACACAACAACTGCTCATTTGAATATCAAACAAAATATGCAAACATGTCTGGGACTGAACACGTAAAAATATAAATATCTTGTGGTAAACTCATTTCTGTACTTAATATAAACCATAAAAAATATAAGATATATTCATTAATCAAACGTCAAACATCCAAACTTATGTTGACTGAATAACAAATGATATCTGCGGAAAGAAGTGCTGTAGGTGAAAGCAGTTGATCGACTCGGCCATCGTCTATTACCTCGCCCTTTCTACAAATTGGTTGTTTCACACGAAGTTGTGTGGAGGGCGGTCTGCTGCTTGTGACGACAAAATTATAAGTCCCAATTGCCATAACACACGAGTTGAATATACTTTTTCCGCGACCATTCATAGGAACTTGCACTTTTAGGTCGTAATTTAAGGAAAGTAATACATTTTAAAGGTTACATTATAAACGTCAAATTTTTGAAACAGCAGAAATTAAATATTAAAATTTATAAATTTACAATTTAATTAGTGTTAACTGCGGAAATAAAACAAAGTAATAAACAAATGTTATATATAATTGTAAATGACTTAAAGTCAGGTGAATGTTAATTAAATTTGAAAAAATCAACTTGCCTCCGCCAGGATTTGAACCCGGACCTTCCACATGGGCCGCGAACGTCCTACCACTTAGACCACAGAGGTGTGTCTAAATGCTGGCACTGACAAGCGATTTTTTCTATGCGTCGAAATGTTTGCAATAAATATCAATGTTCAAATCCTGGCGGAGGCAAGTTGATTTTTTCAAATTTAATAAACAAATGCATTAAGTTTTTCTGTCAAACTTTGCCCTGAATTTAATTATTTGTAATTTTGCTTAATGTGAATACTTGATGTCTTTTTAAATTTAAAAAAAGACATGGGCAGAACGTGCTCAAAAAAAGATTATTGGCAATCCTAGGTCAATATTTTTGTGTTCACTTTTAGTTATCATTTTCTCTCTGGAGTTGAAATTATTTGTGATTTGTTCTCGTGAGTTATCTATGACTGTCCGTAAATTATGATCCGATCGTATTTATGTAAATTGAAAATAAATGTTTTCTTAAAAGATATGAGTCTCGTCTCTCGTCTAAAGTAAGCATGTGAAGCAATTGAACCCTTTGTGCCGCTATGATAATTTACGCATTTGAGTGAAATCCTCATAATTGTTAAGCAAATGTGAGGACAGCTAGCCCGCGAACCGTCCATTTATTATGGTAATGTCTAAAGATATTCGTTCGCACCACGCCAATTTCATATACGCAAGATAATTAATCAGTTTATACAAAAACAATAGAGATTCCGTCGACCCTGACCGTCTGACCTCCTGCTATCATGCGACTGTTTTAAACTGTTCGTTATTTGTTTTGCTTATGGATATTAATACCTTATTCTTGGAACTTTCTGCATATTTTATCTTTCTTTTCCCTCAGCGTTAGACATTGATAGCAATAAGTTTTCGTTGTCTTCAACAACAAACGAAATAGGTTGGTACTTCTTAAGAAATGTGAATGCTAGAAACATAACGATCAATGTCTCATACTACAAATAAACTTAAACATCATAATTCGCAATATAATTAGTGCGAATTCAGTAATAAAAAATAATAATTTGACAAATGAAATCCTATACACAAGCAATTTTCGTCTGTCTGTCTATGTGTGTCAACAATCTCAGTATCGGTTTTGAACATTGTGATGAAACTTGATCTTCCTCAGAAAATTCATTTAGTACCTCATTTTAAAAGAAAATTAGGAAGAAAATTCATGAAAATTTAGTTATAAAAAATATAGGTATGTGAGTACTTTAGGGTAATGTAGTTTGACTCAGAAATCTATTGAGGCCAAAATGTCACCAATTGTTTTCGAGATATGAGCAAAAATTCTAAAGAAAATTGAGGAGATAAGTTGTTTCTCTTCTCAATTTTTTTGTTTCTTATTTTTTATTTTAAACTTCCCATCTCACGTTGCTTCGCGTGTGAAGCTAGATATTTCCAACTATTATTATTAATTTATTTACATTTCAATCATGCCATTTCAATTGGAATTAGTTTCTTGTAAGGTCCAAGATTTGTGGCACGATTGGTACTACTTTTTTCTATAAAAGTGCGGAGAGTACTCAATTTTAATTGAAATAAAATTAAAAAATGCTTGACGTTTTTTCTAACAAAACTGTCAAAATAAAAGAAGTTATTAATATAAAGAATTTTGATTGTTCTAACAGATAAAACGTCAAACATTTGTTTATTAATTAATTTTGTTTATTGATTTAGATACAGAATTTTAACCTCTACGACTTTTATTTTAAGCATTTTTGTCAAAAATAATTTGTAAAACAGAGAAAAGCTGTTTTTCCATATTAAACTCCAATGACCTGCTTTTCATGATATCTATGCCATAAAATTGATTTGAATTTGATAGTTTAAATACATTTATTATGGAAGTAAATTTATACTGTCGGGGCAATACTTGGGAAACCAAAAAATATTTTTGCGAAGGGTGTCAGAAACATAATTATGGTTTTGGTAAAAATTTGTAAAATTCAGCATTGTAATCCAGGTCTGTCTTAATAATGGTTCAATTAGTCCAAACACTTCAAATCTAATAAGATCAAAAGCAGAGAGTTGTCAGATAATTTCAGTCGGTAACTGGAAATGTTCATTACCATATGCTAGTCCGTCCACTGCACATGAAATGCACGAAATGCATATGCAGAGATCAGACTTGGACACTAACAGTACAAATACACGCTTCTCTGAACAGAATCGAACATCCGGTTACACAAGTCTAACGATGTATGACACTTTACTAAAGACATTCATGTATGCAACAATAATGCATGCATTAAATTCTCAATATTTGAATTTATATGATAACTACGAGCACATTTTCCAGGGAATATTATCTGCAGTAGGTTGAATGAACCTTTGATGGCCAGTTGCATCGTCAATAGTTACATTTTATACTTGGTTTAAATAAATAATAGTGACTTGCATGTTTGGCAGCAATGTCAATTATTTTATAAATATGTAACTTCAGTTTATTTAAACCAAATTTAAAATTTAACTTTGACAGTTAACTGACCAATAAAAATATAACAATATCATTGGCTGCTCGCGCTTTAAAACATTAGTAAAGTAGTTTCATAGAAAAATTGGATTTTTAATTTATTTTTTTTAACTTTAAAAGTCAATTATTATTATTTATACAACTAGTGATTTAATAGTATAAATATTTCACTTACTAAGATCTGCTACGGCAAATTGACACACCTAGTAATGGGTAAAGAGCGTGATAAAAATCATAAATTATTATTTAAAAATTACTAAAGTAATTATTTTTCACACTGCCTAAATGCAGATTTGTTGATCAAAATGAATGATATTGCATCCTTCTCTAACTAAAGAAACTGCTCTAAAAATAACAATATGAATAAAAAACTAAATATATCATTACCCCTTCAACCCTTTACTGGATATGGCACTTTACCGTATAGTAGATCTCGGTATGTGATATATTTTGTGAATTAAGTGCGGTTACCAGCCGTAAAATCGCATATTAGTAGAGGAAGAGCCACAGGGATAGTTTTAATGTATTCAAAATTGTTTGTCAATTGTGGGGATTCAATCCGGGATCTCAAATTCATAGGCCGATTCGATACCACTGAGCTATCTACCCCACAAATAACAATATAAAGTAAGATATATACAATGATACATAAAATATAATAAATATTACTAGATACAGTACTTTGCCGTATAGTAGATCTCAGTAAGTGATTTTGCGCGTGAAGTATGGTTAGAAGTCATCAAATCATGGCCCCCAAAGTTGTTAGTAGTGGGAGAGCCTCAGGAGTAGTTTTAATGTGGTAAAAATTGTTTGTTAGCTGTGGGAATCGAACCCGGGTTCTCAAATCTGTATTCATAAGAAAAAAACGCAAGATATTTCCACAGTTTCTAGAGGCGATCCCTGAGCTGAAGATGAGTAATGAATTCACCTCATAGTTTTTAATTGAAACCTGAATCTTAGATAATAACTTGTTATTCTTCTTCCTGTCTAGACATTTGAAAAAGTTTGCAAATAAAAGAACAAGAAAATGATGATTAAAATTGAGAATAATTTCCCTAACTATGTTTTCGATGTAAATTACGAATGCAAGAGCCGCTAATGCATTTGACAGAAGATAATTAATTCAAGTAATGGAACGACAAAAACTGCAAATTAATCTTGAGACACAGCGTCGGCGTTTCTTTTAACAAGCACATTTACGCAACGAAGAAAAAACGTAAATTGTATCCAATTTTCCTTTAATGAACATCGACATCTCACGTCCGCGCCAAGACCTTCCTTTGAAATGTTAATAAGTCGTAATTCACGCCGTGTTTGACATTTACATTTTTATAAGATCGATCCGAAACAATTTAATTACACGCAAATATTATTTCATTTTAAATATAGAAGATATGGGGTGGCTAGCTCAGTGGTATGAAGTCGGCCTGCGGATCCTGAGAACCCTGGTTCGATTCCCACAGACAACAAACAACTTTCATAATTTCAAAAGCTACTCCTGTGGCTCCTCCACCACTAACATGTTTGGAGGTCGTGATTTGACGACTGGTAACCGCACTTCACGCGCAAAATATATCATTTACCGAGATCTGCTTCGGCAGAGTGCCACACTCAGTAATGGGTAGAAGGCGTGATGATATATTTATTTATTTATTTTTTAAATATAGAAGATTGCAATTTCAAATAACAATATAAATGTTCTGTTACGTGCAAAGTTTCTACAATGTAGTTTAAAGTATTCTATCGAAAAAGAAACGATTATGATGGCTTATCTAAAATCGAAGCTGTACTGCGCGGCACATAAATATGTCCATGATAGGAAAAACATTGCACATTTTCCGTATTTGTAACTTGTGTTGAATATAAAAATATCAAAAACATTTTTATGATCAGTGACGTTCTGCGTACCTGCAACATGACTGCAAATCGCAGATGCTGTGGTAACATTATATGGCTCTACCATTTCGATAAATATGAGACACTGCGCTAAAACACTCAAACGGTTCCTGCTTTATTTTCCTGCGATTTTATTGCTTATTGCTAGCTATGAAACTAAAGAATCGCTCTACTTGAAACAATAAAACAAACTTCCATTATAACGTAAATATACGAGTAGTTTTCATTTCTCTAGCTCGCTTTCTAGCTACACATTATGTATTATTTATTTACCAACTATACTGAAATTTCATTGTTTTCATTTCAAATATAATATTACGTTTATTGTTGTTTAATATTTCTCACACAAATTTAATTAAACTACATGACAAGACCATCTTAATTGATAAAATATCATTTTGATTTAAGTTCTCTTTTATTTGAAATTATCAAGGTGTTTGTAGTGTACTGAACCTATACCTTCATCAGGATTGCAAACATAAATAAACAAGTAACTAAAATAAGTAACGAAGAAACATTAAACCAAGATATTAAAAATTATCTATGAAATGCAGATTTCAATTATTTAGACATTTTCTATTACTTCGTTAATTAACCTGACATCCATACACTTTGGTCTAGCGTAAACCAATTTATATCAATCAGTACATTATTATGGGGTGGCTAGCTCAGGGGTATGAAGTCGGCCTGTGGATCCTGAGAACCCTGGTTCGATTCCCACAGGCGACAAACAATTTTCATAATTTCAAAAAGCTACCCCTGTGGCTCCTCCACCACTAACATCATTGGGGGCCGTGATTTGACGACTGGTATCCGCACTTCACGCGAAAAATATATCACTTACCAAGATCTGCTTCGGCAGAGTGCCACACCCAGTAATGGGTAGAAGGCGTAATGATATATTTATTTATTTTTTATTTTAGTACATTATTGCCACTTCTCACCATCATTTGACACAGAAAAATAACACCATAAAATGCTTCTTTAGTAGAGCAAAAACCGTTTCTCTCCATAAAAAATTACCAGAAGGATTCAAGACACTCATTCTGGGTTGCAAGAAAAAATAAAGAGCTCTTTAGTTAAAGAATTGTTTATCTAGCAACAGTATCAATAGCGATTTTCTGAAATTTATTGAACCGTTAGTTGCTAATGAAACGATAAAACTTTCATGCAACCCAGCATTAGATCGATTAAAGTATTGTTTTGAAAAATATAAGAACAATGATTCTCTGCAAGCCTAAAGGCCAAGTAATATTGAAGAAAGTCCTGCTAACACTTTCAGAATATACTTCATGCTAGGGGATTCAATTATCCGAAGAATTACAAATTTATTACCCGAGTACCTCTAAATAAAAATTTTTAATTTCTTCGTTACATATTTATATACTGTTTGTAATCTTGATGAAGGTATACGTTCAGTATACTGAAAAGTTGATTTTATTTCCATTAAAACAGAACTTAGACCTAAATTACATTTACTTTAAACTATAAGTTCTGAAAGATATTTTCCTTATTTTAAATGATATTTAAAAACTTACTCTGTTACAGAAATAATAAATATTATATGTAATATGATACTTCTCATTAAAGTTCATATTTAGTTTTAAATTTATAAGATAATGATTATTTTGCATTAATAACATTTTATTTTGAACTTCCATTATCTTTATTATATTTTATTTTTATAAGAAAAACAAAAAAATATATACAAATTACTAACACTTATTATTAATTGTATAGTTTTTGTTTTTCTTATAAAAATAAAATATAATAAAGATAATGTAAGTTCAAAATAAAGTGTTATTAATTCAAAGTTCATATTATCAACAGAGTTACATCATTAATAATATTTCAAGAGAAATAATTACAGTTGTCTAATTACCAATTTCCTCATTTCACTAAAACTTCATACCGCTAGTTGAATACGTGATAACAAAGTTATTGATAATGATAACAATACATCGTTGTAGACTTAGAACATCGTTATCAAATGTACAACTGTATCTGAATTGCTTGAATTGTTATTAACAGTGTATAGCTTCACACTTATCTACAATAGCACCGAAGTTCATTACATTTCCATCAACTCAATCCATTGTCAACACCCTCTCGAATCCAAAACGATACCAACCGGCGCTATTCCACATCGCTGGACAGACCATTTCAATAAAACCTACAAATTTTTGATTCTGCCAATCATTAGATTTCAATAGTCATGCAAAAAGGCACAGTGATAGCTTAGCCATTATCCATTCGATATTTATGGAAACGTACACGCAATGGATACTAATTGCGGTTTATATTTCGAACGAGTTTACTTCGACAAATGTAAATTAGTTGTAGGTTAATTTCGTAATAGTAATAACTAAGAAACAAGTACGATATTTAATTCATACCAGGGTTATAAGCAACTGAAAAAATTGGTTCGTTTTGCTTCCCAGCGGTTCATAATTTTTGCCGGATACTTTTTATTTACAAAAGAATGATTTTATATATTAACTGCTTGTGAGAATATTTACGTGGGATTCACGGTATATATATATTTTTAATTAAAAAAAGAAACTTATTTCTCAATGTTATTTTTTCCTACATCTAATCATGTTGCCTTTTCAAATATAGAGAAGCACGAACTCTTGACACATTCACTAAACTTGTAGTCATTAGATTTATCATATTATTCTTAGTTAAATATTCTAATTCTGGCACATCGCTTTCGATTCACCCATATTCATAATTTCTATCATACAGGTTCGCTTACTGTCGTTGCCTAGAAAGAATGCCAAAGGGGACAGGCAGAGTAATCTACTCAATCGTAGAGTTTGTAAAATTGTATTTATTCCACTGGGCTATTACAGTTAGTACTGGTCGGAAGAGCGGTTCATGTATTACGTATAATACTAAATAAATAAATATATCATCACGCCTTTTACCCATTACTGGGTGTGGCACTCTGCCGAAGCAGATCTAGGTAAGTGATATATTTAGGCGCGTGAAGTGCGGTTACCGGCTGTCAAACCACGGACTTCAAAGATGTTAGTGGTGGAGGAGCCACAGGGGTAATTTTTTAAATTGGTGAAAATGTTTTGTCGGCTGTGGGGATCCAACCAGGGTTCTTAGGATCCACAGGCCGACTCGGATACCACTGAGCCATTACCCCATAAGTATAATACTAATAGTAAAATATTTCTAATCGCAGTGCCGCTTTATACAGATTCTGCAATTATTTCACATTCCAGAGCTTGGCATACTCTCGTGTCGATAATAGTACTGGTCGCATCTTTCGCTATAAACTTTCAATCATATCCATCTATTTATTTCTATGTCATCCACGTAATCTTTCACCCTCAGTTTCTTCATCAAACATGTTTAAATCAATTTAACTGACATATACCCATTCTCCTAACAACATTCACCTAAATCATACACCAACATATTTTGTAAATGTTCTTTGTTAATAAATCCTGAAATTGCTGATCCTGATAGATGACACATCGCCAATGTTAGGAAAGGATGAGTCAGGGGGATAAAACTATAAGAAATAGAGTGCATTTTAAGTCATAAAAATATGATGAATAATCTGTATAAAATGTAGGGACTTCCCTGGGAAGTTGAGCTGTCAGTAATTGAAATAGCGTGAAAATATTCGTGCATAATTCATGTAAGGCTCGTACTCGTATTTTGCATTTGCATGAAGTTGTAAACGCATTTCTGCATTGTACATTCATCAGACACCGACGAAGTTCGAAGAGCTCGTGAAGATGGAGTTGTCAACGCCTGAAAACTGCAGCCATTGTCTCTACATTAACCGTCTTTATGTCAGACACGAACTGAATATTAACAATGCATGTCTGAGGTCCGCGATTATAATAAATTTTGTAGTTGTCACTGATTTCAATTGTCCTTTTTCTAAAAAATTCTACTGGAAGTGAAAGACAAAAATGAAAATCTACTCACTGAATTTGTCACATTTCTCGTGCTTTATTTAAATTTACAGCGTAAGAGACAAATTCTAAAATATGTACAAGTACTTAGATATGCAGTTCTTTGACATGACCTACTACGAGTAATATCAGAATTGAAGTAAGTTTAGATGAATGTTTTATTTATGTATGTAAATTTTTTCTATAAATTTAAATATGTTGAGTGTATGCGTAGTTACTGAAATGTTAATAAATAAACAGATGTGATTGACGGTTGTACAAATGGATTATTTTGAGTATAGGGTTTGTGACGTCATCAACTTATAATGTAACTGTCAAACAATATATTTTTAACAAATATATATGCAAATAATTTTTAAAATAACATCAATTAGTTCGTGGCAAATTATGTAATTTATTTTAACAAGTGAAATGTAATTTAAAGTTTGTGTAGCGAGTGCATATTTGTTTAAGTTTGAAGTGTTTAAATATGTAATAGATAGAAAATTAATGATTAAAAATAATTTAATAATTTAACTTCATTATGTAAAGCCAAGTTTAGTTATTATATTATTCAATAATTTTACTATTATTTTAAGTTTGCAAAGTTTAGGTTACCGTTGTCAACATCAAAGACTTTCGCTAAAATTGTAATAGATTAGTGCAAAATTTTATTTGTTTGTTACACTAATGTTAATTGTATATTACCTATTCATTTAGAAATAAATAAGTACTGAAATAAGTAAATTTAAATATGTAGACTGATTTAAATATAAGATTTTTCTTTTGAAATCTTTTCCTGTAAAATACAAACCAAATATAATAAATATGGTAGTATACAATGTATCCCTAACAGAGACAGTTGTATAAAACGGAATTTCCCAAATACGTGTTTTAGAAAGACATATTCCATCTTGAAAAGTTCAAAAATATATAAAATTACTCTGGGGCGACAGATAAAGCATCCCCAGCGGCTGGGTGAGTGAAATTTCTTGGGTTTTTCAACGCGACACAGGACGAAACTACATAAAGATAAGGCCATGCAGGGCAGATTGAACAACGTTTCAGCGTTTCAACGTCCGGGGTCGACGCGACGCCCGGCGCCCAGCTAGTGTGGGTGATGTGATACGAGAACAGTTTTTACTCCGTTCTACAAACGTGTTTTTTTATAGGTTCGTGGAAAGGAAGGAGGGAACTCAAGAGCTGATAGACCATGAGCGATTTTCTACAAAATTTCATGTGCTATTCTTATCTATATGTTTTTAACATGGATAACAGATGTTCCGTGTTCCATATGCTATTTCAAGCCGCAAAAGAGTGCTAAAGATTATTCTTTATTACACACGAAAAATAAAATAGCAAATTTAAATATTCGTAGTAGCTGCTACAACTTTAGAATATTTAATAATAAATATACATACGTGTAATACTTATATTTCTTATTAAATAAGAAAAATAGAAAAAAAACTTTCCATCACTTGTCACAAATCCCACAAAATTTACAGCATCAAACGGCTAGTCAGTTCAGGTTTAACCATAGACGCGTTTCGTCCTTTAGGGACTCATCAGTATGGTGTGATCAACTATCCAACTAGACTAACTAGAGACTAGTGAACTGTAATATTTTTCAAACTGAACTGACTGATGTTAAAAAGTAAGTTTCTTATAATAAATAACAAACGTGTACATGAATTCTTTAATTGAATAAAGCTATTATTTTCTCTTTATTATTTAATTTGAACAATTCTTAAGTTTAAATTATAATTCAAATATGCTCTTACAGCCTAATTCTCACAAGAGTTTTAGCTAGAATCTACCTAATCCTGAATTTTGGATTTGCCAAATTAAGCTAAACCATATTGTCTAAAAAGATTAAATAAACTTTAATATAACCTTCTTTCCATTTAGTTTTCAGAATGTGAACTAAATTAGCTTTCCTAAATCGGACTAGCATAAGATTAGCTAATCCAAATTTAGGACTTCTTAATTTTTTTTTTTAGAATTTAGCTATTAAATGTTGATCATCAAGTAAAGGAACAATCGGTATAAAACCATTTTCATATTTATTTTAGCGTTAAGACAAATAAATTCTATCAGTTATATTTGCAGAATTTCACACAAAATAACTTTGGAGATCAAGTGGCCAGTTACACCAAAAAAAAATGAAATTTTAAACTTGGTTTAAATATATAAAAGCAAATTGACGTTACCATATCATACGGAATACTTAATTAACATGGTTGTCAAATATTTGCTACGAAAATAAATATATTCTTATTTAAAGTTGGAAGGAAAGTCCACACCAATTTATTATACTAAGTAAAAAATCTGGTAAAGGAATGGCTTTCAACACTAGTATAGTTCGAAATAAACTTCTCGATAAATGGAAATACAAGGCAGAAAAATGCCGATAGGAAGAAATATCTTCCACGTATCGCGTTTTGTCAGCGGGGTGTTTACGAGTTCTTGCGTCCCTCCAGGGCTAATGGCATCTTACCCCCTGCCTCTGTGAGGGTAATGGCGTGTAGCGGATGGCCACAGGGTTGCTGTTCTCCCCTTCCTGAAGCCCTCAGTGAGGCATAATGCTGGCCAGAACACACTACGTTTTTATACATTGCACAAAGAGGTTTTTGCATGTTTTTTGTCACTGACCCCTTTTTTGATATGTAAGAAAATTTATAAGAAATGTTTTAGGATAGTATGGAAAAAATTACTCAAGGTAGTATGGATTTTCTTTCAGGTTTTATATGGAAATTATATTAAAATTAAATTAAAAATAAATAGAAAATATACTTCAAGAAAATATCCCCAAAAACAGTTACACAAAATTGAATTTTGCAGCACTGTTTTGACAAAAACAATTGCACAAAATTCACGTTGTAAACGCGATATAGGAAAAATATGTTTCCTACAACTGTGCGATTTCTTTGTTATTACGTAACTATTATTGCCTTGGTTACGTATGGAAAGTAGATGAATGCAGACCAAGTGCGTTTCTGTAAGCAAAGAAACACCAGTGCGGAAAATGCTTCGTTATGTAACTGTCAAAAGAAAGTAGTTTTGAGAGCGATTTAAATTTCGGCACTTGTTATAAACTAACTATTAATGCGCGTTGCCGTGAGAGATATGTTTATTTGTTTATTCCTTAGTAACCATCAACTTTATGTTGACAACTGAAAGCATAAATATAAACTTTTCATAGTAATCGTAGTAAAAGTATATTATTTTACTTGAATTATAAAAATTGCGAAAACAAATTCAAACTGTTGGCTAATTGGAAGTAAACATTTTTTTCCTTTAAGAACTTGATTTGAGATTTGACCAATTAGAAGGTAGAAATGAATTAGCCCTATCTAACTGTATGATTCAATTTTAATTGTCATGAACAATAATATAGGAGACACTCTGTAGATTACTTTGTAATAGAAATAATAGAGGTAAAGTAGAATAGTTTCTCGGAATTTTATATTGGATAAAGAACATACTAATCAAGCTGACATTCATATTGCATCCAGTTAATAATTTTACATTTATGATTTTATTCTAGGAAGCAAGTAATAATTTATAAGTACTTACAGAACAATGTTAAAGTACATGTATTATTTTCTGTTGCAAATAATTTCTCATAAAATATTAAAAAGTGTCCTCGTGTAACCAAACCTGTCAAAATTTGGTCAGATCTACAGAAGGATGACCTACATCCACATGCGAATGGGCAATTTCAAAAATGATAAATTTGCCACGTTGCCACATAAATAACAAGTTCAGCGTAGCCGAACGCTTTACAATTATTGTAAAAATTGGTTTCTGCTGTGTTGGAAAACAATAAAAAGAAATCGATGCGGTGACACTGCAACCCCGCAGGGTAAATCAACCAGGGCCGCACTAAGGGAAATATATGAATATACATTATACACCCCATATAAAAAACAAGTTATTTATTGCATATTGTAAAAGAAGTCCTCTACATTTTCTCAAAATTTGTGACCACAACACAATTCAGCATTTGTTAAAATTTATTTTTAAATAAATAAATAAATAAATATATCATCACGCCTTCTACCCATTACTGCGTGTGGCACTCTACCGAAGCAGATCTCGGTAAGTGATATATTTTGCGCGTGAAGTGCGGTTACCAGTTGTCAAATCACGGCCCCCAAAGATGTTAGTGGTGGAGGAGCCACAGAGGTAGGTTTTGAAATTATGAAAATTGTTTGTTTATTACATCTAAATTTTCTATGGCTGAATATTTAACCCTTATTTTGTTATTTTGTTTGCCAAATATGAATAACATCGATAAAACAGTACCTTTATACTTCCGGAAATAATAGCTATTTACATAATAAGTGCGCAAAGACATACTTTTCACATGAGCGCAATTTTAAAAGCACGAGCCAAACGAGCGCTTTAATTTACGCGAATGGTGCAAATGATGTCTTCGTGCATGAGATTTATACAATTCTTTTGGTAACGAGCAAAAATTATATAACCGACAATGAGAAAATTGATTAAATTTGAAGCGTGAATTTATATTAATGACAGTTTATGGGGTGGCTAGCTCAGTGGTATGAAGCCGGCCTGTAGATCCTGAGAACCCATGTTCGATTCCCACAGGCGACAAACAATTTTCATAATTTCAAAAGCTAACCCTGTGACTCCTCCACCACTAACATCTTTGGAGGCCGTGATTTGACGACTGGTAACCGCATTTCACGCGCAAAATATATCACTTACCGAGATCTGCTTCGGCAGAGTGCCACACCCAGTAATGGGTAGAAGGCGTGATGATATATTTTTTTTTTTGGCTTCTTTGGCGGACCAATTACTTAGGTCATATGCCGTCATTACGCCCTGATCTGCGTTATAGTTGTTGTTGGTCAACAGAAACGCGAGTTAAATATATTTATTTATTATTTATTTTACAGTTTAGTATGCCATAAAGTGACATTTGTTTATGAAACCAAATTGTTCATTTTTATCGTAAACCCCAAAATAATTCTTAAAAGCTCCGCATTACCTAAATCCGGTACTAGTTAAATATGCCCACAACTCAAATATTAGGTTTCTACGTTTGAGAAAAATACCGTTGGAATTGAAAATATATGAGAAAATATATTACCGATGCATAATTTACAAGAGTTTGAGAATCACTGCACGCCATTTAAATTTCCATTCGTGAATTTGCTAGAGAATAAAGCTAAATGTCATTTCTGGAAGCTTGAACATTCTCATAAATGGTATAATTTAAAAGGTACAAATTGAGTATGTAACATTTTCAACGTAAATACAATTGCGAGCAACATTGTATAAATAGTAATAAGAGAAGTTAAAGCACTCAATTACACTCTGTGGTGTCATTTAAAAGGTAGTTTAATATCTTGAGTGGTCCCGTCTATGATTTAACGGTAAACATTTCAGTTGTTGGTGTGTAATTGTGTTTACCGCCATGACGCTGGCGGCGGTGGCAAAAGCGTCGTTCTCAGCGTCGCATAATGCGGTAGTGTTTACGGAATTCAACTCGTTCTTGTCCCTTTTATTGTTTGTATATTTTCAGGCAGTTACTGACTATATTGCAGCACTTTGCTGCTAACACGAAATTAAAAAGAATTCATATCTGATGCAGAAGTACAAGGCTCAAAATAAATAAATAAAATATATCATCACGGATTTTAATCATTAATAGGTGTTGTACGAGCCGTCAAAATACGGTACTCAAAGTTGTTGGCGGAGGGAGGTAATTATTAAAGGATTCTATACAATCACGTTTTATAAAAAGTTAATGCCAAATTAAAAAAAATATGCATATATTGTCATTTTACTGCATATATTTTTTAATATTTACATACAAACAAATTTGGTACATATTCGTGCAAAATTTAAAAGTTTTAAAAAATAAACATTACAAGGCAGACGATAAATGCTGAATATTTAACATATATTGATATTGTAATGCATATTTTTATACTCGTATACACGTATGTATGTATTTGTTCTCAGAATGTTTATGGATTATAGAGCGTACAGGCAACCCTAGGGTGTAAAAAAATACGATATCTTTAAAACTACTCGTAAACGAGATATAAAGAACGGCTCAGCCCCTTAGGTTCCCACTTCTGGAGGCTCTATCTCAAAAACTAAACGTGATACGAAGTTGTGCTCAACGGCATTGAATTCCCCGTGTCCGAATTGACTTATTAGCAAAATTTTAGCTCATTTGAAGCGATTTTAGTTTTTTGAAATTTTTAATTATTTTTCCAAGAGGTACCCCTTAGGTTTTTTATGATTTTTAAACAATTTGCTCTAGAACTCTTTCTCGTACGACTATCGTACTGTAAATTTACACACCTATGTATTTTGAGGCGCTGAATCCATCGTTCAAAGTCCCAAGTGCGTACGCCTTCTAGTTTTTAAGATATCGTCCAAAAACTGTTTAGCAAAAATTAAATGTCAAAATTTTTGAAAAAAATAAAAATCGCTGAAAATTTGTATACAAGTCAATTGAAGCATGAGAAATCGAATGCCGTTGAGCGCATCTTCGTATCTCGCTTAGTTTTTGAGATATGGCCGAAAACCAAAGGTGTAATTTAAAAAAAAAATTCAATACTTCTGGAGGCTCTATCTTAAAAACTAAACGTGATACGATGTTACTCGCAACGGATATGAACTCCCCGGATCCGAATTGACTTATTAGCAAAATTTTGGCGTTTTCAGTTTTTTAAAATTTGTAATTATTTTTTCCAAGAGGTTACCCCTTTGGATTTTTATGATTTTCAAACAATTTGCTCGAAAACTCTTTCTCGTACGATTACTGTAATGAAAATTTAAATACATATGTATTTTGAACCGCTGAATCCAATGGTCAAATCCTCAAGTTCGTACGCCTTCTAGTTTTTAAGATATTGTCCAAAAACTGTTTAGAAAAAATTCAATAGCGAAATTTGTGAAAATTTTAAAAATCGGTGAAAATTTGTATACAAGTTAATTGAAGCATGAGAAATCCAATGCTATTGAGCGCATCTTCATATCTTGTTTAGTTTTTGAGATATGGCCTCTGCAAAGGCGTAAAACTGAGGTGCTGAAATTTTTTGAAAGTTCTACACTTCCGGAGGCTCCATCTCAAAAACTAAACGTGATACGAAGTTGCGCTCAACAGCATTGAATTCCCCTGTGTCCGAATTGACTTATTAGCAAAATTTTAGCTCATTTGAAGCGATTTTAGTTTTTTGAAATTTTTAATTATTTTTCCAAGAGGTACCCCTTAGGTTTTTTATGATTTTTAAACAATTTGCTCTAGAACTCTTTCTCGTACGACTATCGTACTGTAAATTTACACACCTATGTATTTTGAGGCGCTGAATCCATCGTTCAAAGTCCCAAGTGCGTACGCCTTCTAGTTTTTAAGATATCGTCCAAAAACTGTTTAGCAAAAATTAAATGTCAAAATTTTTGAAAAAAATAAAAATCGCTGAAAATTTGTATACAAGTCAATTGAAGCATGAGAAATCGAATGCCGTTGAGCGCATCTTCGTATCTCGCTTAGTTTTTGAGATATGGAAATTTTTTTTTAAATTATTTACTTCCTGAGGCTTTATCTCAAAAACTAAACGTGATACGAAGTTGCGCTCAACGGCATTGAATTTCCCGTGTCCGAATTGACATATTAGCAAAATTTTAGCGATTTAATTTTTTGGAAATTTTGAACATACCATAAACTACTTATTTGGGTTTTTGTCGAAGAAGAGGCGGTACTTGTAGTATTATACAAAATATTGATTGTTGGCTGTATGGTTTTATTTTCCATTAATCCTATTTCAATTTAATCCTACATTAGCCCGTATAAAATTGAGTATCGTAACCAAAAATATTGAAGGTATGGTTGGTTTCATTTCATATTTTGTAAGATTAGAGCACGATGAATTCAAATATTTTTATTCCAAAAAGCAGAGAAAACATACGCACGATTCATACATGTAATATTATCAACACATTTTGAGCGAATTATTCGAATTCGCATCAGTTGATATTTTTCCGAATTTCCGTTGTAAAATTTGAAATGCATTCATCGGCATGGATGAGTCGTATATGAAAACATACAACGATCAAATGACCCTGATAAATGTTTTTATATTCAAAATAAAACACATCGGTTGCTATGGTAGCCAACTGCGCATCCAAATAAAAATCAACAAAAACAACGTATTGTTCGACATCGGCACATGTTTCGTGAAAATCAATTTAAGGCGAACGCAATGGCTCTCTGATGATTCCGGAGACGACTGAAAGGTTTCGCGAGCGATTGGTGAGAGGTCGCAGGAGAAAGACGATGTGATTAACATAACAAATGAATTACTGCTTCTGACCTTACCTTTTCCATACTTAATTCATACAAATGATGAAGTTGATTAATTATATCTTACCTGAAAAAAATAATAAATTGTTAGTTATGCACACAAATTTTTATTCAAAAGAAATTTGTCTTCGCTAAATTTTAGGTTATCAAAATATTTTTACTTTGTTTGATAGCAAAGGATTATTGTTTGAAATATGATATATTGCTAAATAACAACTTTATTCAAACAGATAACAAAACTAGATAACAGAAATGAAAAGGTCACATCACTTTAATCTAAATCTAAGATATACAGGTATTAATATTCCGTAACGGGTGAACTTGCTTTATGGAAATGATGATTGGAAGTGATTTTGTAAAAAATTCATATTTATGTAGTATGTTAGGAAACTAGAACAAATCTGTAAGGGTTAATTACAAATAATACCTATTAATATGCCAAGTACATAATGCAAAATTCTATTGGACGAGCCATAGTTTATGGCAGAGTGATGCCCGGTTTCATCAACAAAAATTAAATTTTAAACATGGTTTAAAGAAATAAAAGCAAATCGAAGGTATGATGAAACCGGCCATGAGACTAATAAATAAAGACCAAAAACGATGACATATGCATGGTAACGTAAATATTCCTTAAATATTGTTCTTTTATTATTGGAAAAGTTGAAATAATAGTGTCATATTCAAGTGAATAAAAAAAAAAGTTTTTTGTTCAACTGCCTTGGAAGCGATTAATTTTGTAAAAATATGTTAATGTGAAAATATTTTATTGTATCTCAAAATGAGCTTTGTTGTTACTTTTTTTTTATAATTATCAAACTGTCAAATTTGTCAACATAAAGTAGAAAAATGCTAAAAGAAGTGAAAAAATGCTTTAAATGCAAAGAAATTATTAACTTAATTAGGTATGACAATTATTTAGACTTTTATTTTTTGACAATGACAGGAATCCAATAAAATGCTAAATTATAAACACTAAACAGTGTCATAAATCAAGTACTTACGGTGCAATAAATATTTGAACAGTGACTAAATAAGAAAAATGAATGCGTAGTGTGATTAAAGTTGTTTTCGAAATATGAGTCATGACTCCCTGGGGCGAAAACATTGAATAGAAATTAAGATATATATATATATATATATATATATATATATATATATATATATATATATATATATATATATATACATATATATTTAAAGATTGAAAGTATTTATTACAAGCTTGACGCAAAATACAATTAATTTTATAAATTATTATACCAAAATATCAAAGTTGTTAAGTAAAAGATTTGTCTTTTGTAATTTCTGGAATAGTGGTTCTATTTTTGCATCGCTTATTATGAAATCAGCCTCTTGCAAAACTAATTTTGATTACACAAAAATAAGAGAATCGCGAAAGATTTTATTTAAGATTTTGGTTCCAAGTGTATTATGGCTCCAAAAAATTTCAAAATTACTGGTCTGTGGTACAACTTTCATAGAACACCTTACATAATATTTAAGTCGACCAATGACAATAATTTAAAAAAAAGATACATAGAAAAAATAGTCTTGGATAGTATCCGTAGATTATGAATTTCAACATGTAAACTGAACCAGAGACAGTCTAATTTTTATTGCCAACTTTGAGTAATCTACAATATGGATATTTTCATCAAATTTATCAGAAAATATAATGCTTAGTTATAATTTTACTATAATATGTTTCTTTAAATTCGACTATAATCATACATTTGAATAGTCAGAAAACAATTTGATCTAATTCCATAAAGCAAACTACAATTCCAACTAGGTTGCACCGTCGTATTCAATTGCGGTTTCGCCCGTTCTGTGGCCATTCGTTACCCCAGTTGCACGCCACTGAGAGAAAGAGAGAGAAACAGAGCACTAGAGGAGAATCGTGCACAGGAAGACGCATATAACATGTAGATATGTGGCTGGTTCGGGATCAGGCGGGAACTTATGCGTCGGCACGCCCGTTCTGTTCCCACGGCGCTTGGTTTATCGGCACGGCGACGCGACGCCACCGACGCCACGGGATCTAGTGAGGATCTTAGAGGAGATGCCGATAGTCTGATAGTGGGATTTCCTCACGTCCGTAGATAAGATGGAAGATATGCTGTCTTTTTAATATGCCTTTATTAGTTTTAAAATTGGTTTAAAATATCGCAATAATTTATAAAAGACGCAAAATAGAAAAAATAGTATAAATAATTAATTTCATTTTTATTCCCATTTCTCCTTTAGAAAACTCGCCTGCCGTTCACTAAACATGAGCGCGTGTGAAACAAGCATGCCTTATAAAACTCATTCTTTAACATACTATTATCGTACGGTTATCATTAGCAGCATGGGATAAAACGCCATTTTTTGCACTAAAAATTAGTACATAATGACTGATCTTTTAGACGACCGTAGATAAAGTATACTATTATACTTTTCGGACTGTGGATTTAAGAACCCCGGTTAATTAACTTTTCAAACGTCAGTGAGTAACAGAAAGAGAACAGTTGCCGACCAAGGCTCTTTTCAGACAGTTTCTAATGATTACGGTTTGCAAATAATTTTTTATACGATTAGAAAAAAGTAGGATTTTTTTAACGACATTTGGTGAAAGAAAGGATTTTTTGCGATAACAAATGTCAAATTATTTATATTTTTTATTAATTCGTATTGTTTTCTTTATAACCTACATTTAATTTTTTTTTTAATTACAAAATAAAATCTCTATGGATATTGGAATTCAATGATATACATATTTCGAATTTTGGAATTATTAAATTTAAGATTGTGGATATGGCGACGTTTCGGCTTCAGATTTAGGTCATTATCAAATAAAATTACATTTTCTAGAGTACATCAAAATTAAACCTTAGTTAGATTAAAAAAATATGTGGAACAAAATTTACGTAGTAGTTAACTAAAAAAAATATAAATAAATATATCATCACGCCTTTTATCCATTACTGGGTGTGGCACTCTGCCGAAGCAGATCTCGGTAAGTGATATATTTATGCGCGTGAAGTGTAGTTACCAGACGTCACGGTCCCCAAAGATGTTAGTGGTGGGAGAGCCACAGGAGTAATTTTAAATTGGTGAAAATGTTTTGTCAGCTGTGGGGATCGAACCAGGGTGCTTAGGATCCACAGGCCGACTTGATACCACTGAGCCATTACCCCATATAGTTAACGCAGTATATAAAATCAATGTAGCTAGGTAAGTACACTAAGATACTTTAATTTTAAACTTAGTTAAAATAAATAAATGTATATTGAATGTTTCACAGTAATGTTATTTATTCCATATGACATGTAACTTCAATTTGCTATTATTAATTTTAAACCAAGTTTAAAATATAAGTTTTATTGCTACAACTTGTGCGTATAAAAGTAAACCGAAAGCATGATTCTACATATTTATAAAAAAATTTTAACCCACCTCAGTTTTTCATTAATAATTTTTACCTACGTCATAAAAAGCGTGTAAAATAAATATAAAACAAAAGATTTTCATTTAGCACCCGAATAAAAATTCCTAAATTATTCATATTTTGCGGTGCCACCATTTTTCACATAACTGAAATTCTGGAAGCTAGAGTATTTGTAATAATTCCCACATGAAATCTAGCATTCATTCGAAAAATAAAAATCAAGTACTCCATACATCTCTCGTTAAAAAGAAACGTGAAAAAGTAATACGTATCGCGAGTGGAGCGTGCGTTATCTCGCATCTCGCACTGGTCTAGTTGGCGGTCTACATGCTGCATGCTCCATCTCCATTCAACGCAATGTCGCCCCCAGAACGGGGAAGAGAAACACACCCGCGCATCACTAAATTTATCACTGGATTTCGGTCTTTCGTCGGCTTACGCGACGATAGAGTGCACTGCTCCGTGGAATTTCAATACTGTCTTTTGTTTGATCCCGCGGAAATATTGGTTGCTGATTTTGTCTTGTTCCGTTTCCGGTTTCTGACATCCGTCCGACCTTTTTATGTCTTCTTTTTGTAGCAGTTCTTCGTTTATTGGTTTCCAGACCTTCTGCTAGTTGGATTTTTAGTTTTCGGTCAGTGCCCGTGAAATAAAGGACTTGATATTTGTTGTCGTAACACGGTTATTTCTCATTGCTGGGGGTTGATCTATCGGAATTCGAACTAATTCGCTATTGCTTGTACCTTTTTAAATTTCATCCTAACAATTTTATCACAATAATAAACACTGTTGATTCCTTTTTTAGCAGCAACTATAATTGTACTTTATTAAAGTTTCATAAAATTTATATTGTGTCCAACTTTAGTCATTTATTTTAAAACTATTTTTTAACATATTCTTATATTATTAACTAACATTCTAGGTAAAATATATTTAAAATTTAATAAACATACGTCATAAAAAGTAAATATGGGGTGGCTAGCTCAGTGGTATGAAGTCGGCCTGTGGATCCTGAGAACCCTGGTTCGATTCCCACAGGCGACAAACAATTTTCATAATTACAAAAGCTACCCCTGTGGCTCCTCCACCACTAACATCTTTGGAGACCGTGATTTGACGACTGGTAACCGCACTTCACGCGCAAAATATATCACTTACCGAGATCTGCTTCGGCGGAGTGCCACACCCAGTAATGGGTAGAATGCGTGATGGTATATTTATTTTATTTATAAAAACTAAATAAAATAAATATATCATGACGCCTTCTAAAAACAATTGACAATCGCTTAAATGTCATTTCTAACACTTTTACTACAGTTCTTTTGTCAAGAGTTTTAATTTAACAGACTGATGCTGGGTCGCATGAAAGTTTTATCGGTTTTTTAGCAACTAACGGTTTAATATGTTCCAGAAAATCACTATTGATACTGTTGCTAGATAAACAATTCTTAAACTAAAGAGCTTTTTATTTTTTCTTGCAACCCAGAATGAGTGTAGCACTATGCCGTAACAGATCTCGGTAAGTGATATATTATAAAGTGCGATTATCAGCCATCAAATCACGGCCCTCAAGGATGTTAATGAAGTAGTTGTTTTAATGTGGTGAAAAGTTTGTCGGCTATGGAAATGGAATCCGAGTTCTAGAATCTATAGACAGATTCTATACAGTAGAGCCACTATTGCTTATAAATTGTTTAAAAAAAAATTATTCAAATTAAAATGGTGGAAAATTTCGTATCGTATTTTGTATTTCAATCTATTTCTGTAAATTGATTTAAAAACGTTTGAGGCAAATTTTTTTGTGTAAATATAGACAATTAAATTTTTCGTATAGGTCAACAAATCTCACTCTTCATTATTGAAGCGTGGTAACACACGGAGATACTAATAACTACCGAGATTTTCAATTTCAGAACTGCCACATCCAGTTATGAGTAAATACGTGAAGTTGTAAAGATTACAAATTAATATTTTTGGAAAAATGTACTTCAAACTCAAGTTACTGTGAACTAGAGCCCTGTGCTTTATTATAACGTATCTAAAAAATGTTGAAAACTATTTCAAATTTTGATAATTTATTCTATAATGTTGAATTGATATTTAAAAATCTTCAAATAGGTCATTTTCGTTACAATATTTGTACGAGAATTTTAAAACAAATTTTTAAAAAAAATTGGCTACAGGTCTATTCGGACACGAGGAATTCAATGCCGTTGAGGGTATCTTCAAATTTTCTATGGTGTTAAAGATATAGACTTTGGAAGATAGAGAGCTCAGTAAAGACACTTTTAGGGTGTATTCCGTATAAGATTTTCTGTGATCATCAATGACAAATTATTCATGATTTGTTAAAACAAAAACGGAAAACATAAAACTAACACTAATTTTGTTTTGTGAATGATAGAGGGCTAGGGTGCAAAATGATGTCTCATTTATTCCAGTGACAGAAATTGATTTCTTAATAGATTTTGTCATGATAAAAATGAAAAAAAGAAAATTAGATTAGGGAACGGGTGGCAACTATAGATGGCGCCGATGTGAATGCGCCGATTTTAAGGGTGGTTGTTGACATATTTTTTACAGGCTAATTTTCAGTTTAAATTATAGACTTTGGTATAATTAAGTAATAAAAATAGTAGACAGAAGTTTTGGCCGGTGACGCATGTGCGACAAAACCGGTCAAAGTAGGCAATTTTTTTTGGTGTCGTGTGACATATTACTACTTGTTCACGACGAATACATGACAAAAAAATTATTGACAGAAATTATTGCTGGTTGCTCATTGGTGACAGAAGCTCTGAAAGTGGACTGGTGTAGGGATCAACAACCACCCTTAAAATCTGCGCATTCACATCGGCGCAATCTATAGTGGCCACCCGTTCCCAAATCTAATATATTTTTTTCATGTTTATCATGATATAATCTATTAAAATATCCATTTCGGTCACTGGAATAAATGAGACATCATTTTGTACCCCACCACTCTAACTATGAACCCTTTTAATGTTATAAATATAAATATATCATCACGCCTTCTACCCATTACTGGGTGTGGCACTCTGCTAAAGCAGATCTCGGTAAGTGATATATTTTGCGCGTGAAGTGCGGTTACCAGTCGTCAAATCACGGCCCCCAAATATGTTAGTGGTGGAGGAGCCACAGGGATAGCTTTTTCAAATTATGAAAATTTGTCGCCTATGGGAATCGAACCAGGGACCTCAGGATCCACAGGCCGACTTCATACCACTGTGCTAGCCATCCCATATGATAAATATTTCTGTGTAAACAAGGCATTCAAAATACTGATTCATTAGAGTACTTATTAATTTTTTTGTTGCGTTCACAAAGGAATCCACTTCTGTAGATACAAATTGCAAGCTACAGTATTCAGTAGGATGTTTGGCTGTCAGCGGAGTGTGGTATTCCCCGTGATTTCACCCTTAATTTGCGAGAGAGCGCGTACCGCTGAATATTTCATCGCGACGAATGTAGCTTCACCCTTTTCCCTTCCATCGTTCAGGAGGTTTCAGGTATGGCAGCCAGAAAGTCGTAACTAAGACGTAACTCTTTCTTACGCACAAATTTTGCCCTTTTCAGGTCGACAGCACGCCAGCTTTTTATAAACGAGACGCAGCTTTGTGAATTTGTAATTAGAACGTAGGGTGCTAAGAAGATATACTGCGTGTGTGTTTGTGTGTTCATTATAATTTATGTTAATTAATCTGAGGCACAGATTGTTGGCGAAATATTTGCTTTAATTAGGCTTTTGGAATTATTTTAATTACATTTTATAAATCATATTAAAATTGCACATGTGCCTGACATCCACAACATTCTTGGAGGACGTTATTTGACGGCTGATAATCACTAAAATACATAATTTATCGAGACTTGCATAACAAAATGCGTAAAAAGCGTAAAGCGTAATGAAGCATTTTTTAATTACAGTAGAAAATCGACAATTTAATTTACTTTCAAAGCAAATAAACTTTTTTCATTGGAATGACAATCGAACTTTTGACAGTAATGCTATAAATGTCATAAAACAAATGAAATTGATTCGAATTTGTTAATAAAAATACATTACTGTAGAAGTATATTTATTCTGTCTTTTATAAGATAAGGCATAAATAATGAACTTGGTTTGGTTATGTGGGTATCAAGGAAAGAGAGTGAGGCATTTCATCTCGTAGGTATCGTTTCATTTCTCAGGCCAAAGGTGAGGGATATAAAGCATCTGAAGGAAGAATAATACTTTCTTCACGAGATATACTTATAATTTTTCACTACGCTAACAGAAAGTAAAATTTTCCAAAATAAAATTAGTATTTAGATAAGATTTATTATGCTTTTGACAGATGTTACCTGAATATCACTAACATCAAATCATTCCGATATTTTCCAGTTGCTATAAATATGGCTTTATTTTCCTTCAAAAGGGAAGAAAAATAAATTATATTTTTACAATACTTGTACTGTAAGTTACCTATTTCACAGGCAATCAGTGGATAAAAGCGAGGTAAAACTTGCGTTTCTTAATTAGCAAGCAAGAGGTCGTGCGTTCAAATCTCACTGACTTCTACTTATATCCAAAAAATACGATTGTGTCTGAGTGGTTCGGATTCCACTATAAGCTGTAGGTCCCCTGTACTGTAATTGGGATTTACTTCCTATTGTACAGAGTAACAAAGTAAAGGTAAAGATTAATGACAAATTTTAAACACGGTACAACTTTTATTGCACAGTAGTTTCAATGGTTATACCAGGACTATAATATCTACTTACTGTCCACCGTGAACAGTAAGTAAATATTACATATCAAGGTCATGTTTATTTTGACTACAATTTGTCAGCTGTCAATTTTGAAACCTATTTTTCCTTTCCTTCTATTTGTGCAAGTATTGTAAAAAATAGCTTACTAATCTCGAAATGTAAGTGAACGACGTTAGTCAAACATATCAGTAATCTGCATCAGTAAATGTACGTTATATCTGATTCAAATGGCAAATGGAATACGTTTATCTTAGCATTGATAAAAGGAACCTCCATGGCTAGTTGTACTAACAAAAATTTAATTTTAAACCTAGGTTAAAATTTAAATAAATAACAGCAAATCGGCTTTTTAAATATTTTCATGCCGACCTCTGTGGCTCAGTGGTTTAGACTACTAGGCTACTGACCCAGAGGTCCCGGGTTCGATTCCCGGTCAGGGCTGGCATCAATCAGCGTCTGTAGCTGACTACAGCGCAGACGCTTCCATCTTCATAATCAGCGTCTGTAGCTGACTACAGCGCAGACGCTTCCATCTTCATAATCAACGTTTGTAGCTGACTACAGCGCAGACACTTTCATCTTCATAAGCAGCGTCTGTAGCTGACTACAGCGCAGACGCTTCCATCATCATACCGGCTAGTAACCAAGAAGTTGAAGCCGTATCACAAAAAAAAAAATATATATATTTTCAATCATTCCATATTAATTTATTTAAACCTAAATGTCGTTGCACGATCTGACGTCTCCCCTAAATACACTCTTGAAATGTATCTATTCTTCCATTTACAAACTGTCTGAAATGTGAGCGCATTTTTATCTAAAAGTCCCAATATCCAGCAATCGTGAAAAGTTGGTGTGATGTTTTCTCTACTGCACTGCGGCTAATTTCGGCTACTCGCGCATTATCAAGGCGGCTGCGAAGCAGCAGTAAACAGTTCGCTTGCTTCGTGTTTGTTTTCGGTACTTATCGATCTTCGTGAAATATTGTAGCACAGAGCAATCAATCAATGACGACGAATATCTGTGTCAGATTATTTCTGCTCCGAACGTTCATACAATTTCGGTATTTGAAAAAAAATATATATGGCGGATATATTTCTTTTAAAAGAAGAAAAATGTAATCGTTTTGTTTCCTGTCAAATAGAAATATCATATAATATTACCTCAGCAAAAATTTATATGAGAAAAATTTTTCAGGAATTTGATTTTCAATAACGTACTTTAATGAATTTAAAATTAAATTTATATACGTTGACATAAAAGCCGGTTGTAATCTATTTTAAATTCATGTAGACGGGTACTTTATTTTCCATAGATAATTTATACTGCCAGTTCATATACTAGAGAGCTCCCGTACTAGGTTAATTCAAACCTCCCTGAGCTCAATTTCAGATTATTTTACTTATTGATCATGATTTAGAATAATAATTGTCTGAAATATTTAACTGTTTTGCAAATTGTCTAAAAAATATGAAACATTCTATTTTACAGACAATGCAATAATAGAATAATTTGTTTTTTCTACGATTGCTATGAAAACTTGATAATTACGCTCTCATTTGTCAATGTACAGTAAACGGTTTCTGTGGAGCAAACGTAAGAGAAAATATTTTTGTGCGCGTTTCCATTGATAGTACTTTTTGCTCCGATTAAAAATAGTATATTACGTACCATGAACTGTAAGTGACTGTTTTTAGGTCAAGAATGTAGTTTGTGAAATCGAGGCCCATAGGGTTTAGATTTACTAATTCGAATTCAAATATGCTACATAAATGGGGTAGCTAGCTCAGTGGTATTAACTCGACCTGTGGAGCCTGAGAACCCTGGTTCGATTCCCACAGGCGACAAACAATTTTCACCATTTTAAAAACAACCCCTGTGGCTCCTCCACCACTAACATCTTTGGAGGCCGCGATTTGACGACTGGTAACCGCACTTCACGCGCATAAATATATCACTTACCGAGATCTGCTTCGGCAGAGTGCCACATCCAGTAATGGGTAGAAGGCATGATGATATATATATATATATATATATATATATATATATATATATATATATATATATATATATATATATATATATATATATATATATATATATATATATTATTTTTATATCTAGTGATTTATACATTTTTCTGGAGAAACAAAAAACATCGTTAAATTGGTCTACTAATGAGGCAACTTTTTTCTAATTTATCAGAAATTGTAGCTCTTATTTGGGACACCCTGTATAGCTAGATAACTCATCTGTTATATACGAGTATGTGAAAAACCTCGCATCATAATTGCTATATAAGTTACGCATTTTGTATTAACAATTCATTATTGATACAATATTTTTTCACTTGATGAATTTATTTCAGGATTGAGAAATGGAGCACGGATCCTTAATTAATTAGTGTTGAATAAAAGAAACATTATTCAACAAAGATTAAACAGCACATCTTCAAAAATGCATAACTGGCAACAATGGCTAATGAAACCTTATGTCAAGTGTATCTTCGTTGAGCGTCAGTTATCAGCAATCATCGCGTTTCCATGGTAGTTAAAAATTCTAATTTAAGTGTCGACTGGAGAACTGGCAAGCAGCAAAGACAATTGTCTGTATTTTAAGAGATTTGGTTGCTATTCGTTTTGTTTGTTTTGCAAAATGGAATTTCTCTGGAAGTTAACTTTTTATTTTTGCGCTTTTGTGCTTCGCAGTTCGGTCGCTGTTACAAAATACCACCTTTGAATGGAAAGTAAATTTTGCTTGTTATAAGTCGAGTTTTGAATTTCATTTTAATATCATATTCCATTGAGGAGATGCTAAATGGAAAAAATTCCCAAGTTTATAAATTCATTTCCTACCGAGTTTCATTTGATCCTTTTCACTTCGACAGTTAATAGTTTTAAAAGATATAATTGAATTCATTATTACTTTTTTCACCATTTATTACAAAACTTCATCGATGGAATCTTATATCCTATTACTTACTTTCAATTTACTAGATATACTAACACAGGATGCGAAAGAAGTTCAATCAACACCATTTTAAAAACCTTCCATTTGTAAATATTACTATCACAAGGGTAGTTTTAAATAAAGAAACATAAATATATCATCACGCCTTTTACCCATTACTAAGTGTTGCCCTCTGGCGTAGCAGATATATTTACGGGCGCGAAGTGCAATTACCAGCCGTTAAATCGCGGCCCCCCAAAGATATTAGTGGAGGGGAAGCCAGAGGGGTAATTTTAATATGGTGAAAATTGTTTATTGGCTGTGGGAATCGAACCGAGGTTCTCAGGATTCATAAGCCGACCGCATACCACTTTGCCATCTATCTCATAAATACAAATTACTATTTTTGCCAAGTTATGTTAAAAATGGGCATTTGTTGACAAATTTGCCAAGTTAAACAAATAACTATTTTATTTACAAGGGACGAAAAGTTAGCATTCACGTTCGGAATTCAGTACACGCAAAATTCGCCTTTATTGTGCATTGGACATTATTGACAATATCCGAAAAAGTAACTTGTTATTGGTAACTAAAACTGCTGAAATACTAAATACTTATTTGAAATGAAATAAATGCCAAATATTTATGGGGTAGTGTCTCAGTGGTATCGAGACGGCTTATGGATCCTAAGAACCCTGGTTCGATCCCCACAGCCAACATTTTCACCAATTTAAAATTACTCCTGTGGCTCCCCTACTACTAATATCTTTGGGGGCCGTTATTTGACTTCACGTGCATAAATATATCACTTACCGAGATCTGCTTCGGCAGAATACCACACCCAGTAATGGATGAAAGGCGTAATGATATATTTATTTATTTATTTCACAGCCTAGGTATAATCGTACAAAGAACTATTTTTAGTTGTGCATTAATGTAAGGAATGTAAAATCTTACTGCAAACGTAATAGTTCAGTTTTGTTTTGCAAAGTAGATTAGAGTAAGTAAATTCTTTCTTCAAGTCAAATATTTAATGCAGTATACAAATATGTTTTCATGAAAACAAATATTTTTTCTCATCTGCACTTGATTATAAAGCAGTTTGCAAGGAGACCTAATGAATAATTCAAGAAAATTATTACTGCAAGCAAAAAGCATTCTCCCTTCTCCTGCATTAGCAGCAAAAACAACGTAAACTTTGTAAAAGCAATTAATAAATTAACGCAAAACGTATTTTTCGCCACATAAAAAGTTATCAGCGGTGAAAGAGAACGGTGTACTTTTTATAGGGTTAAGAGGAAGGTATTTAGTGCGTGCCGGATGCACGGATAGTCATTTCCGGTTTCGTTAACAAATAGACAGGCACTTCCTTTCAGAAGATTACAATCTGAACGTAGTTTAATCAAAACCCAAATTAAAGTTTGGTATCTTCATTGTTGTTCGCTCACGAATACTTTCAAATTAGCTAAAAGACAAAAACATGTCTGAAGCTACTAGAAATGAATCTTAGATGATAATATATATTTAAAAAATAAATAAATAAATACATCATCACGCCTTCTACTCGTTACTGGGTGTGGCACTCTGCCGTAGCAGATATCGGTAAGTGATATATTTATGCGCGCGAAGTGCGGTGACCAGCTGTCAAATCACGGCCTCCAAAGATGTGAGTCGTGGGGGAGCCACAGGGATAATTTTAAATTGGTGAAAATGTTTTGTCGGCTTTGGTGAACCAGGGTTCTTTGGATCCACAAGCCGACTAGATACCACAGCCATTATCCCAATGTAGCGTGTATTGTGAAATTATAAATCCTTAACTATTAGTGCTTTAATACAATGTCCTTGAGCTATATCGACATTTGCGATGCAATAAAGACTCGTCCAGAATTACAAATTTCATTTTTAAAAACGCTGCCATTTCAATACAATTAGTTAGGATGACTGAATATATTTTGTCTGTGCTAATACTAAAAAAAAAAGTTTATATTTGTTTAAGTTTTTTCGGTTTTGGCTAAGTAATTAAAATTATATACGCATATAAATTTATTAAACACTTGATGTAGTTTCACAGAATTTATTTAAACAAATTCGTTGTATTTTTTGTTTAGATAAATTCGCATTAAATTAGAGTCAGTTTTTCAATCTCCGATTAATGTTAATCATGATTAAATAATAATGGAAACTACGGGGTGGCTAGCTCAGTGGTATGAAGTCGGCCTGTGTTTCCTGAGAACCCTGGTTCGATTCCAACAGGCGACAAAATTTTTTCATAATTTCAAAAACTACCCCTGTGGCTCCTCCACCACTAACATGTTTGGGGGCCGTGATTTGACGACTGGTAACCGCACATCACGCGCAAAATATATCACTTACCGAGATCTGCTTCGGCATAGTGCCACACCTAGTAATGGGTAGAAAGCGTGATGATATATTTATTTATGGTTTCTATTATTATTTAAGCATGATTAACATTAATCGCGTGTAAACCGACGATTGAAAAACTGGCCCTTATATGTGTTTCAAAATGTTTCACAAGTGCCTACGGCTCAAACCTTCGATTCTATTTTAAAATCATATAACTTTTTAGACAACTGTACACATTTTAAATTAAAATGAAAAGATATAAATTTTAAAACATTAAAAAATACTGAATACGTTAAGTTTTTATAATTAATATAACCCACATAAAACGAGAAAATCGTATTCAAATATTCAAACAGGCTAATATACCGGAAATAAATTGATGAAAAACAATGGAATAATACATTTATTTTGTAAATTAATTATAATCTCATTCATTCGTATGAAATGGAAAACTACATAAAAATTATTATTAATATTTCAAATGAATACATAACGAGTGACAATAGCATATCATAATGAAATGCAAATTCTGAATATTTTGATGCGGAATACAAATTTTAATTTACATTTCAAAATTGTATTTCTATTATTTTGGAATAAATAATAACAATTTTGTATGGGTTTTAATATTATATTCTGTTTTATCAGATTTTAAACTATGTTACAGTCAGTTCTCGAAGATTTTATTACGATACACCAAAAGGCTAATAGAGACTATATTAAATTGTTTTAAAACAAAAAATGTGTCTAAGAAATATTAAAATATTTCAGAATTCAAAACGCGGCTACGATTTCCACAACTGATAAACAATTACATTAAAAATACCCCTGTGACTCTTTAGGGGCGATGATTTGACGGTTAGTAATTACACTTCACGAACATAAACGTACCACTTACCGAAGTCTGCACACTCGACAATGGGTAAAAAACGTGATTAAATATTATTTTTTTATGATTTCAATAGTTTTTAATTATTTGTTGCAAATAGTGTCTCCTCATCATTGTTATCTAATTTACAATAAGCATTTTAAACCTAAATATGAATTGAAATAATAATAATAACTAGGTGGCACAGTGGTTATCGTGTCGGCCTGTGGATCCTGAGAACCCTGGTTCGATTCCCATTTGCGACAAACATTTTCACCACATTAATACTACTCCTGTTGCTCCCCCTCCACTAACATCTTTGGGGGCCATGATTTGACGGCTGGTAAACGCACTTCACGCGCAAAATATATCACTTACCGAGATCTACTTCGGCAGAGTACCACTCCCAGTAATGGGTAGAAGGCGTGATGATATATTTATTTATTTTAAATAAGAAAAATTGTAAAATGTTGTGTCATTGTTAATATTTCACATCAATATGTTAGCTAACAATATAGTTAATATCACTTTATGCAACCGGGCCCAGAGATATAGTTTTCACTTTGCACCAAAATATTTTGTATACTGTATTTAACTAGAAACAGACGAAAAATGAAGTAGGCATATTGAATGCTCTAAATTACTAATAATATGCAGATTACATTTCACAAACACAGTTTGAGAATCCGAGTTCGATTCCTACAGTCGACAAACAATTTTCATTGCATTAAAATTATCCCTGTGGCACCCTCTCCACAAAAATCTTTGAATGTCATGATTTGACAGCTGGTAATGGCACTTTACGCGCATAAATCTATCACTTACAAAGTTCTGCTACGGCAGAATGCCACATTCTTTAAGATAAAAGACGTGTAATGATTTATAATTTTTCCTTATAATCTTTAAACTAAATAAGAAATGTTATTAGTACAAAATAAATTTAAAGGGTATCTTAAATAGCAGAAATACATAAATAGATATAGAGGGATTGTCTACTTTTCTGAATCAATTTATTTGAAAAGCTAAAGATTGTTAAAAATAATATTATTGCATACTTTGATCAGGAATCAGCTACCGATCACATCCAACGTTGTACTTTGGCATCCTAGGAGGTCCATACTATCTATTCCACTTCACTATCACTTACACAACACTCGAAACACAAATACACACAATATCACATAATTGAAATGATTTTACAAACTAAAATATTCACTAAAATGCTCATAAAATGACGGACATACTGTTATCACTGCGAAGCTCCGCACTGTACTAGACTAACCTAGCTCAGCGCGAACCAACGTTTTTCGGCGAACCAAAGTAATTAATGAGCTATGTTGTTACTTGTTTGTTAGCGTTAAATTCATTTCAAAATATATTCAATGTAATGTGTTTATATGAACATTATGAACAAAACAGAAACATAGATTTTATTTTGACTGTGGATGCATTAAATTTTATTTGTGCAAATGTGCAATATTTTATTACATGATATTGAATTTAAAAGATTTAAAGAAAACTAAACAGACGAATTTTATTTCCAACAAATTCAAAAAATAAATAAATAAATATATCACACGTTTTTCATTACCGGGTATACAAAAAATTATCATAATATAACAAAAAAAAAATACAAAAAATTTAAATGAACAGGCGACAAATAATTTCCATAATTTCAAAAACTATCCCTGTGGCTCCTCCACCACTAACATCTTTGGGGGTTGTGATTTGACGACTGATAACCGCCCTTCACGCCCAAAATATATCACTTACCGAGATCTGCTTCGGCAGAGTGCCGCACCCAGTAATGAGTAGAAGGCGTGATGATATATTTATTTATTTATTTTTTATATTATTGCTACCTAGAGAAACATATTCCTATCTTAACAATATATAATTAAATCATAAATGAGTAAATTATTTTAATCAATAATAACAATAATTAATAATAGCAATAATATTAGTTCATAATTTTTCTTATTTTGATTATTCTTTTCTTGGACGTTGCACACATCTTTAAAATTAAATTTTGAATTACTTTTTCTCATAAAATTTCTTTCTATTTCTTATATTTAGGGTACATAACTTTTGTTATATTTAGCTCAATCCAATTTTATGATCACCTTTAAACAGTACATAAAGTTTGCCAATGCCAATGTAATTTTTTCACAAAGCGCCAACATTTTTCCTTTGAAGTTTTTCTCTAATTTTAATAATAAAAAAATTCCATATAGCTCCAGTTTTTAAAAAGTTAAAATTCTTTCTACGGTTACTATGAAAAGTTGACAATTACACTCTCATTTGTCAACGTAAAGATGACATTTTCTGTAAAGCAATCGAAAGATATTTCAATAGTTATCAGAGATACAAACAACACAGAAACTTTTCATAGTGACAAAATAAATATATTATCAGCACGTATATTTTTTCCAATAATCTAAGATGCAATCGTAAAAAAAATTATGTGTGTATTAATAGCATAAAGTATCTTTGTTCCTTCGGCTCGCACTGCATTTACCATACTCGAGAAACATAAACATCCCTTTACTCTTAATATATAAATAACTATAGAATATGTAGAAACAGAATTTGGTTAAGACACCATAAAAGTAAAAACTAAAATAAAAATAAAAAAATAAATAAATATATCATCACGCCTTTTACTTTACTTTACTTATACTGTGTACTTATACTGTGTGATAGAAAATAGTTGTGTAATTTCGTTTTAAATATATAAATAAATATATCATCACGCCTTCTACTCATTACTGGGTGTGGCACTCTGCCGAAGCAGATCTCGGTAAGTAATATATTTATGCGCGTTAAGTGCGGTTACCAGCCGTCAAATCACGCCCCCCAAATATTTTAGTGGTGGGGGAGCCACAGGGATAATTTTAAATTGGCGAAAATGGTTTGTCGGCTGTGGGGATCGAACCAGGGTTCTTTGGATCCACAGGCCGATTTGCTACAACTGTGCCATTACCCCATAAAATAAAAAAAATCTACAAATTTTGATAAAATAGTCATAAAATGTATCGATTTCTTTGCATTCCTCTCAAAAAGTTTGAGTTTTGACTTGGAATGAAGGTAAGGTAACACTGTGTGTAAATTGATAGAAATCGGTGTTTATACTAATGATATTAAGTATTGTGGGAGTTTTGCCAGTGTTACATTAGCAAAACTGCTGGCTGAGTATTTGTATCAGGAATCTAGAGAGCTGGGTTCGTGGCCTTACAAAAGAGCGAGGAAAGTAAACAAATTTCCCTGTTAACGCTTTTCTCTAAGACCTACGGATTTGTTTAATCCGTCAACGTAGCAAATGAAAGGTTGGCCTACTTCTCAAACGCTTTGGGAGCGTTTCCGGTTTTGGCAGATTTACACTTCCGGTTGTTTTCTTTTCGCTTTCATGTTTCTATTTAAACAAGCAATAACGATGCTGTTTATTTGAAATTCGATAAACTCCTAACTGAATTTGATTAATATTCTTTCCTTTTGTGAAGTATGAAATATTTACTCAAATATTATGTACATCTATTTATTTTCTTTTCTGCTCTACAATGATTTTTTTTAATTAACTTCCATTACTTTTCTTTAAATGGCTTCTTCATTGAAACTAAATCAATAAAATAATCCTTTGAATGCAGAATTACATATTTAAATAGACACATCAATTGAATATTTCAATGGTTTTTAAACTTTTTAGAGCCGTGATCTTCTTGGAGGCAAAAATCACAAATAAATTCTTTCGCGACTTATTTTATATATGATTGAAAGTGTAGCTTGAAAATGCTGATTTAATAATCCGCATTCTAAAAATAGAGCTACGATATTAGAAATTAGTAAAGAAAAAACTTCTCAATAAGAACTTTAGTATAATTTCGTTTGTTGTCAACAAAGAGCAAATGCGGCACCCATCTGGCAGATAGCTTTCTCATATCCAAAAATGTATACATAATGTTCCGTACCCGTTCGGTTGAGACGCTCATAGCCTCAGCAAGCTCATGCACTTTAACTCGCCGATCGTCCAATATCATACTATGGATTTTATCGACGATTTGTGGCGTTGTAACCTCAATTGGACGACCAGAACGTTCGGCGTCCTTATCATACTACCACAACTAAAATCGGTAAACTACTTGTGAATCGTTCCAATCGATGGTGAGGAGTCCCCATGATATTTAATAAGCAATGCTTTGGTTTGCGTAATGTTTTTTCCACGCAAGAAATAATGTTTAATCAAGACGCGAAATTCACTTCTTTCCATGTTTTAAAAAATCTTCAAGGTTGCTTGCGTTCGATGGGTGTCAAAACAGAACTGATTGATATATCAGTCTGAAAATTTTAATGCGTTCTAGTTAAAGATGGTACATCACAAATGTCTCATGAGATTTGCGATTGTGGCGCCATCTGTTTTATTTTTCAGAGAGTTTTCACTCGCTCTCGTATTTTTTTACAATTTTAAATAGCATCCGGCGACTTCTCCTCCAATGCCCACACTTTGAAAACCACTGAAATATATTACTCTGAACGTTTATTGAATAATTTTTAGAAATGCTCATTATAATATTCGCGGTAGAGTTTGTATTCAGCAATAAAATTTCTATGAAATAATATGAAATTGACTCGTACAAGTGTGTATTTGTCGTACACAGATTCAAACCATTTGGTGTCCATATGTCAGTGTAAACATCAGGCCTATTTGTTGCGCCGCTGTTATTTGTGTAATTAATGATTTTGTAGATATTCAGCAGCACTGATTTATGTGTGCTCTCATTCATGGCTAACATTGATTGTCTCTGTTGCGATGAAATAAATCACAACTATAAATGCAATATAGATTTTATGTATTTAACAGTTTCTATTTATGCACTATTGTATTCAGATTGCTATTATCTATAATTGATTTTTGTATTCCTGAATAGAACCAGATGTGAAATTAATTCATTCAACCAATATCAACACGAATAAAATTAATGATTATCCTGTGCATTGACTATGCACTAAATTTTTCGTTCATTTCATAAATAAACAATGGTTCCACTAATTTATTGTTTTTTTTTGCTAATATATTTATATTACCTTGTTACCTAGCAATTTCAAGAAAAAAACTGTTTTTATAGAAAAAAACTCTTTTGAATTAAATAAATAAATATAAATAAATATATCACCACGCCTTTTACCCATTACTGGGTGTGGCACTCTGCCGAAGCAGATCTCGGCAAGTGATATATTTATGTGTGTAAAGTGCGATTGCCAGCCGTCAAATCACGGCTCCTAAAGATGTTAGTGGTGGAGGAGCTACAGGGATAATTTTAAATTGGTGAAAATTGTTTGTCGGCTGTGGGAATCGAACTGGGGTTCTCAGGATCCACAGGCCGACTTGATACCACTGAGCCCTTACCCCATTATATATTTTTTTAGATTTTTTGAAATTAATTTTTTGGAAGGAGAAGGACCCTACAACTAAATTTGTGCTTAGGGGCTAGCACTACCTAAATCCAGTCCTAGTTGCATATGCTCAAAATATCTCAAATATTAGATTTGCCACAGGGGTAATTTTAATTTTGTGAAAATGTTTGTCGACTGTGGGATCGAACCAGGGTTCTCACGATTCACAGGCCGACTCGATATCACTGAGCCATTACCCCATAAGATAATTAAATAAAATAAATAAATATATCATCACGCCTTCTACCCATTACTGGGTGTGGCACTCTGCCGAAGCAGATCACGGTAAGTGATATATTTTGCGCGTGAAGTGCGGTTACCAGTCGTCAAATTACGGCCCCCAAAGATGTTAGTGGTGGAGGAACCACATGAGTAGCTTTTGAAATTATGAAAATTATTTGTCGCCTGTAGGAATCGAACCAGGGTTCTCAGGATCCACAGGCCGACTTCATACCACTGAGCTTGCCACCCCATAATAATTAGTTAAAAAAAATGCCGTCCACTTCACTGTGAAAAAGTAAATATTGCTAAAAATATCTGATATTGCCAAAATATGCGCAATCATGAACCAACGAAAAGATTTTTTTTTAATTATTTAGATGAAATGATTATTTCAGGAGATAATATCAATGTTTCACCCTATATAAATATAAAGTAAGCGACAGTTATACTGTATATAATAACTGAATATGAATTTTCGTCTTGTTTTTTTCTTTATTCTTGAATTGCCTTGTTTGAAGAAATAAAGCTACAAGTATTTTATTTAAATTAAAAACGACGAATTTATACAGAATCATTTTCTGAGATTGTCTGACGAATTAAATTAAAATTGGGTAGAAACAAAGCATGCCCCTTTATTCTCCAGGGAAGTAATTGCGTAATAGTATATTAATTTATTTATTTTAGTAAGGTAGGGTAGGCGTATTTACTTTCCTCGCTGTTGAAGCCCGATTCATTATTTACCGACAACAAGACTACAGAAGAACAAGTACTGGCAACGTTGTTGCTGCACAGCTCAAATGGAGAAGGGGTTCGTTCTTTCATGAATTTCCTGCTCCTTGCATAATGTTTCGAGAATTATGCAGAATTTAACGAGAAATTTACTTTTCAGCAACACTTATAAATATGTATTTTGAGTAGCGTGGCGCGCGATATGGAGCGCCTTTTCACCGGCGGCGGCAAGGGCGGCGCTGTGACGTATGTCGACGCCGGAGGCGGCTGCGGCCGGCGGCCGTATTGTTCCGCCCTGGCACGTTTCACACGAAAATATTCTGTCGCAGAAAAATTGAAATTGTGTAGCATATGGCGACTGACGCGACATGAAATGTTTAAACGTCTGCTTTTTCTGTCTCCATTCTTCTTAACCTTGTTTTTGGTATATATATTTGCTGCTTTTGTACGTTTTAGATACAGTGTTTTTGTAGGTTTATTTTATTAATAATTTCTTTAAGATACTTTTTACTTTCCAGGTCTTAAATATTGTTGCTGTAATTTTTTTACATAAAATCATTCACAACGCCGTTGATTGCATATTTATCATGAGCAGAATCTTGTTTCAAGTTACTAGAATGTCATCCAGGTTTAAGAACATCTTCTACTTGCATACGGCTAGAACTAATATGTTATTTTATAATAATAATTAAACCTAACTGTCCTATGTCTGGGCAAAGGTCCCTTCTTTTCTCTTCCATTCTTCTTTGTTTTGGGAGTTTGTTGGCCATGCTGGGTCATATATGGATAGGTCGTCTCTCCATCGTATTGTCTGCCTGCCTCTTCGTCTCGTACCGTCTAGTGGTAACCATTCTGTTGATCGCTTGCTCCATCTGTCATCCTTGCCTCTCATCAGGTGTCCTGCCCACTTCTACTTAAATTTCCTGACTGTCTGTGCTACATCCCTTATTTTTGTTGCTTCTCTGATTTTAGAGTTTTTAATTTTATCTTTAAGTTTTATTTGTAATATCTTTCTCTCCATTTTACTTTGGCAAACTTTTAGTGCATGTAGATCTCTTTTGCTTGGGGCCCAGCTTATCTTAGTCACCAGTTAATCAAATGGTTAGTTCTCACAATGACTTTGAGTGTGAAATTTATATTTTTCATAACACCATAAATGATAAAAATAAATTTATTACTTCCCGATAATTTTGGTGTTTTTTTTTCTTACCCTAGAATTGGGCGCTTTGCCTGTTGGGTAATGTATCAATAATAATAATAATAATAATTAAATACTAGAGAAAGTATTGAGGGTGACTTGTCACGAGCTCGACATTTTGATGAATCTTCATATTTTAAATCCTACTGACTCCTTGGGGTAGGTAGCTCAGTGGTATTGAATCGGCCTGTGGATTTGAGGACCTCAGTTCGATTCATACAACTGACAAACAATTTTTACCAAATTAAAATTACCCCTCTGGCTCCTCTGACGCTAACATCTTTAGAGATCGTAATTTGATGGCTGGTAATAGCACTTTACGCGCATAAATATATCTCTTACCAAGATCTTCTACGGCAGAGTGCCACACCCAGTAATGGGTAAACGGCGTGATGATATATTTATTTATTTTTATTTTATAGAATTCTAATAAAAGTGTTAGAAATGACATTTAAGTTGTTTTATGCAAGTTGAAGAAATTATACCGAGTTTGGTGTCAAATTAAAGCTTTTCTGCAGAGAATTTTAGTAGAATTGATTTATGGTTGAGAAAGTACTATAGGAATTTCACAGATAAGTTCAGAGGTCTCTCTCTGACATTCGCACAAGAACAATGAAGAAGGTCTATTGAATGCTAAGAAAATAAAACTGTTTCTAAATGGTACTATCAATGGCCTTGAATCACTTCATTTCCCTAGGAACTACCTGTCCTTTTTATTTCCCTTGATAAAAAATGAAGCACATTAAGTAATGATATTGATAAGAATAAAGTTAACATTGGCTCCTCCACCACTAACATCTTTGGGGACCGTGATTTGACTACTGGTAACCGCACTTCACGCGCAAAATATATCCTTACCGAGATCTGCGTCGGCAGAGTGCCACACTCAATAATGGGTAGAAAGCGTGATGATATATTTATTTTATTTATTTACATTTCATATTTTTTTGACGGAAGTTTAAAATTCTTTTCGCATTTGTCACAGTTACAGATTTTTATACAAATCCAAAAGAACAAACCATATAATAAAAGTAATGACGAATTATTGGTCACTAAATCCGAGCTACAAGTGCACGACGAAAAATAAAACCACTTCATTTCTAAGTAAGTCGTTACCGACCATATCCGAAGACATTTAAATAAAGTGAAATTGGTTTGTTCGGTTCCGTTGACGTAAAAATCCACCCACAGTCCGAGGTCTGACCACATCGGCGCTGCGATCGATGTGTTTTTCATTTCTTCAAGTTACCCCCATTCTCGTGCGGACAGCAGTGCTGTATTCAGCTAGTGGTCGGCCAGGGAACTACTACTTTGCTTTATTAACTTAGCTGAGTGCGCTGTCATTCTGGGTAATGACTGTACGAGTATGTATATGAAGAGTATTTGCGGATACTATGTACAATAATGTTTTTATGGTTTTTCTGTAGAGGTAATATTGTAATGGAAATGTTACGCATACGTATTCTAAGTTATAAGTTTATAAGGAAAACTGGTCGGTGGCAACTTCATGAACTGTGGAAATTATTTTAGTACAGTACCTAGTCGTATATGTAATGTCTCCATTACAATACCTACGCTCAAAATTCATATAAAGAAGTTGATTTTGAAAAGAATTTTTGATAGAAGAAAGTGGTTACGATTATTGAAAATATAAATAAATATGTTTCTCTATTTTCTGTATTAGAATAACATTTTATCGCAAGTATATTGATGCTAGAATAAGTCTCATCCTTAAACGATTTCTGGTGACATATTGTTATCAAAGATTGGTATAATTGCATTACATAAAATATCTAGGCGACTGACAAAATGAAGAAACACAAATAGGCGTATTACAGCTGTATTCCATTTGTCATTTGGGTTACTTAAATCAGTTCAGATAAATTAGACAATATGACTAAATGAACTGAATTAAGCAAACTGATGCACTTATAGGGATGAATTACTTCAAAGTAATTTAGTATCAATAATTTTAGTACTGGTAATGAAGTCAGCAAAGTAATCCAAGCGAAATAAATAAGTGATCTGGTTCAATAAATGTAAGTTAGATCTGATCCAAATGGCAAATGGAATACGCCTTACATTTGCCATTTGGATCAGATCTAACTTACTCTTACTGAATCAGACCAGTTATTTTTTCACTAAAATACTTCACTCACTTTATTTTTAGTACTAGATTTACTGATTTGGATTTAACTTGAAATAATATCTTCCAATAAGTGCAGCAGTTTGTTAGTTCAGGTATTAAGTTATGATGTCTAATTTAGCTGAACTGATTTAAGTGAACCAAGTGGCAAACGGAATACGGCTACTGAATCAAATCACTTATTTATTTTGCTGGATTACTTCGCTGACTTTATCCAATACTAGAATTATAGATTCTAATTTACTTTGAAGTAATTCATCCCAATAAGTGCATCAGTTTGCTTAACTCAGTTCATTTAGATATTTATCGAATTTATCTGAACAGATTTAAGTGAACCAAGTGGCAAATTGAATACAGCTATTTTATACAAATATCTAGGCAACGGACAAAATCAATTGCAAATCATTGTTACCAACTATTTATATAAATAAATTATGCAAAGGAAAGTCAAAATGGAGAAAATAGTATAAAATACTCGTTACGGAAGGCAATTCTAGCAAGTTCGAAATTCGCACACGAACCGCACAGCCGAGTTTTATTTTAAAGTACAGCTGTCAAACAGAGAATTTTAGTAAAAGCGTCAAAAATAATAATAAAAAGATTATCAATCTCGGGCATCGATCGATAATTGTTTTTTTCAAAAGGGATACAAATTATACCAAATTTATCTAAACTAATGGTCAGAAAAATCAACAGATTTTTTATTATAATAATATTGTGCACAGGTGATTGAAATGTAATGAAGGCAATATATATTCATCAAAATCCAATATGTAATTATTCTATTAAACACGAATGAAAAGAACAATAAACCTGAAACAAATGACGTGCATGGCTGACGACAACTAGAAACAAACTGCAACTCTAAAGTGTGTTTCCATTAGCTGGTCTATTTGCAACGGGATTCGAACAGACATAACATGTAATTGACAAAAGGTCATTAAACATTAACGACACGAGATCGTGACAACGGGACCATTGGACATAGCTGATAATACGCCATAACAATAGATGCCGTTGCGATAGCAATTATTAGCTGGTTGTGCCATGGTCCACTGCATAGATATAGCTTCACAAGCTGAACCTGACTAACGTAAAATCGATAGGTCAGCTCAACAGATACTCAATTTCTGCTTTTTGTATTCATTTTTTGTTTTTGATAAATGCGATGTTGGCTTTTTTGAGCTGGAAAGTAGTTTAATACACAATATGTTATGTTTAGAGAGCGGATAACTAAGCACTGTTTTGCAAAATAAGTGCTTAAAAAAGTTGAACATTTTACCAAAAAAGCTCTAAAAGGCAGGTATGAAATTGTAACGTTTACTGATTTTTCACAATTTTTAACATTTTTACACAATCTTTAAAATCGTTTAAAAAGTATTACTTCCTAAACAATTTTTCGTTCAAAAAGAGGACTTTTATGAGCAATATGCAAAAACAAAAATTTGACAGGTAATGGGAATAATAATGCTTGTGCGAACTATCACTAAAAATAATCATGGCTATCACAAAAGGAATAAAATAAAATATGATTAGTGACGTACACAGAATTTAATTATTTACAAGATTTATTTGAAGCCTTTTGATCTGAAAGACATATCGCTATATGAACATTGTATTTCCTAAATTGCATAAATTAATTCACCACCCTGTGGTATGAAGTCGGCCTGTGGATCCAGAGAACCCTGGTTCGATTCCCACAGACGACAAACAATTTTCATAATTTCAAAAACTACCCCTGTGACTCCTCCTCCACTAACATCTTTGTAGGCCGTGATTTGACGTCTGGGAACCGCACTATATATATATATATATATATATATATATATATATATATATATATATATATATATATATTATAAAAACTATTGCAGATCGTTGCTATTGGCAATGGTCTGCAAAGAGCCCCTTTGCTATAAAAGCCACTCTGCTAATAGAAATGGTCTGCAATTGTTCCCTTCCTGTCACAAAATGTCATTCGAAAAGGCTACGGTTTTACTGACCATAGAAAAAATTTGTCAGTTCGTTCGCTCCCTTGTTTAATTCATTATTAGCAAAACAATGGAACTCTTCAATTTATACAAAAATAATTGTCATTTCAGCAACATAAAAGGATCCTTCTTGTTAATAATATTTTATCTCCAAAGTCAGAGAAACTCAAACTCAGATAACAAAAGATAATCAGTCACACAATTACCAACATTGAACTCAGAGTAAATATACTTTCGAGTGAAACCCCCAAGGAATAACACATCAAAGCAGAATACAGGAAGTTTTTTCCCCAGTAAAACTCCTAAATACCGGTCCTTAATAACACGGAGACCAGCCAGTCAGCCAGCCAACCATCCAGCCAGCGAGCCAGCAAGTTCGCGGGGAGATTTGAATTGTTTCCGAAAACCGCAGCGCGTCCGGTCCCGGAGCCATTAGCGCCACTTCCGGTCGCGAAGTTTCCAGTTCCGCGAGGTTGGTAGCCGGAGCTCTAGCGTGCTTGCTTCGCGGTTCCAAGATCAATCATAATTCGCCTCTGTCCGTTCAGGCCGTTGACTAAAGCCTCATTCACAATACAAAATTATTGGTTATAATTAATAGTTATAGTTATATTTGTGTTGAGTGTACTGTCGTTCACAATGCAAAAATTAGTGGTGTTGTTAGTGACTGTTTTTAATAAAATAAACACTAGTTTTGAAAGGAACGCTAGATGTCAATTCAATCTTTATACATTTTTGACAGTTGTATCGTTTATTATTAGTTTATAAAAATGGGTGAAGAAGAGTTTATAAATAAAATAAATAAATATATCATCACGCCTTCTACCCATTACTGGGTGTGGCACTCTGCTGAAGCAGATCTCGGTAAGTGATATATTTTGCGCGTGAAGTGCGATTACCAGTCGTCAAATCACGGCCCCCAAACATGTTAGTGGTGGAGGAGCCACAGAGATAGCTTTTTCAAATTATGAAGAGTTTATTAATGATTCAAAACAGTAAATGTCTTTATGGCAAAGGCAATCCTCTGAAATTAAAAATATCAATAAAAAGAATTACTACTATGTAATAGATGAATCTATGGGCGCCCACGGGGAAAGGGCAATATGGGGCGCTTGCCTTCTTTGGGTTTTCACAAACATTCAAATTTTTATCCAAAATACTTAATTGTTTATGTTTTATAACTATTGGCCTTCTATCATGTAAGAAATTTAAAATTATCTAGATTTTTTTGTAAGAATATCTTTATTTCTCTACATACAACAAAAATAAATGTGATTTTATTAAGAAAGTTACAAATAAATTTTTAAAAAATGCATAAAAATAAATAAATAAATATGTCATCACGCCATTTACCCATTACTGGCTGTGGCTCTCTGCCGAAGCAGATCTCGGTAAGTGATATATTTATTCGCGTGAAGTGCGGTTACCAGTCGTCAAATCACGGCCCCCAAAGATGTTAGTGGTGTGGGAGTCACAGGGGTAATTTTTTTAAATTGGTGAAAATGTTTGTCGGTTGTGGGGATCGAACCAAGTGCCATTTAAAATTTGCGTTTACTGAAACTTCCTGAATTATCAGGAATTTTTTTCTATATGCTTTTTTCCTTACTTTTAAATTTACTAATATGTACCTACATATTGTTTGCTATACTTGTTATTTATTTTAATTTGTAATAATTACACTTTTTTATAATTTTAAATACCCTTCGCCGTCATTGAAAAATTTCCTATGGGCACCCACGGACGAAACTACCATTTTCTAAAACTTTTTGGTTACTTTTTTTTCAATTATAATTATATATATCACTAACAAAGAAGTTACATTCACGTTCCTAATTGGTAGTTAGACAAGATAGCTGTTAACTACTAACTATAAGTTTAATTTAAATACTAACTGATTTCGTATTGTAAATGAAGCTTTATTAGTATATGCGCAGCGCAAGTTTCACTACACACAAATTAGTTTCATTACGACTTCAGGAAAATATGAATTTTTCAAGATTAAATTTCAACGAAATTGATAATAAGAAAAGTTGAGGTATCAAATTTCAGAATGATATCATTATATGCCATAATTGGGAACTTTTTATTAAAGTAGAAAAATTATTTTAATGAAACATAATAACTTCTTCAACAAATAATTTTTCAAGAAGTTAGATTCAAAGTTTTGTTCGAGATATTGTCGAACAAAAATTTCCAAATTTTATATTTGAGAAGCAACTCGATCTTCTGATGGTCATTAAAAAAATTGTAAAATTTATATTAAAAGCCAGTGATAAAATTATTTAACATTAAAGCCTTTATAATTGTTTTCTTCAAAAGTTATTTAAAATGTGCTAAATTTAGTATCAGAGTAAAGCTCTCGAATAGAGAATTCTAGTAAACGTGCAGGAAACGATTGTGAATTGTTTTCCAAAATTTGTTCAAATTAGGGTAACTTTAGTATCAATTAAAGCTCTCGAGAACAGAATTCTAATAAAAAAATAACCTTTAAAATTAATCGTTAATTGTTTTTTCTAACGTTAAACAAATTATTTCAAGTTATAAATCTAAACTTATGATCGCGAAACATATTGTAGTGGCCACAACAGATTTTTTTATCAGTCAAAATAAACATTTCTTTTAGTTCTTAAATTATATTAAAATAAAAAGATAATTCAATAAAAAATAATAATTTTGAACTAAAATGTAAATAAAAGTGAAATCTGATTTTCCCATTGCGTAAACTTCTTTTCGTTTTGACGTTCAAGGCTCAAGAATAAATACGTCAGGAAATTTCCACACTATAATATATCACCGAACAAACAAAAATGATATGGCGAAACAATTTTTATTATTATATTTGTTTCGAATAGCTTTGTTCGCAATACAATTACAAACAATTTGGAAGTGTTCATAGAGAACAAATCAGCAATTTAAAATGAATCTGCGCTTGCATCGGATGATTCTAAACCGTTTATGATTGCACTGCAGACAAACCTATTTATTTTATCTCTTACAAAACAATACCAAGAAAATGAAACGCGACAAGAATTGGCTATCGTCTATTGAGTTTGAGAGTAGAAAATGTCGACAACGAGAATAGATATCTCCCTTAGCTAATTTTCAATTTGTCCAGTCAAATATTTTGTGTAAATTTCTAGCAAAATCTATATATACGTAAAAAAAATAATGTTTGTTTGTTTGTCCCGTATGCGTTCCTATATCATTCATTCGATTGCGATGCAACTTTGGTAAGTTGTTGTGCGTACGCCCGCGAAGGTTTCTGACTTAGTACAAGTCAGCCCTACGCAACTTCGTATATATGCGCAGCTAGAAAACGTCCAGCTTTATGTCACTTGCGCGCATGACTTTGAAAGAGAGAGATAGCTTAAAGAGGCTGGAATTTACTCAACGCCATATGAACGCAGGTTACTTTTTTCAATCATTTGTGTTGTTTGGTAATAAATAGTTATAAACAATTAGTTTGCAATGGATCGTAAGTGCTTTGCGCCCAATTGTACCAGCGGGTATGACTCAAATCATGACAAAATATCTTTGTTGCGTGCTCCAAAAGAGCAGTTGGAAATTTGGAAAAAAGTAGTAATATGAGCAGATATATATATATATATATATATATATATATATATATATATATATATATATATATTATATTGCTTGTAAACAAAGAAAATGTATGTCACATAAAAGAAGCGGAATTAACAAATGTTAAAAGTCGTGGTTTTTTAATCCACTCAAATATAAACATATTTAGATTATCCAAATATAATCAATATAAATTAATGTTATACATAGATAAACCTCGTGTATATGAAGAAACAGTGTATTCTGTAATTGAAAATTATGCATTCTCTTTCTCTTGTAAGAGATCACAAGAAAGAAATATCTGTTTTTGTCCATGAATTTATTTTAATACGCTTGAAGCAATATTTTAAACAGAATCAAAATAAGATCAAATCTCAGTGTAAGGAAGATAAAAAAATCTAAATTAAGAAAGAATTGAAATATTCAGTTCGATCTGTTTTTATTATTATAAAATTATAAAATATATTGTATAAGTACAAAAATATTAATTAAGAAAAAATTTAAATATTCGGTTCTATCTATTTTCTTGTTGTATAATTGCTGTATATATTTGACTTGTACACAATTAATCCCAATAAATATATATCTATTTTCTTTATTATTTTTTAAATAAAATGTCCTATTTACATTATATAAATTTTACCATTTTGTATTTTAAAATTAAAATATTTATGCCAATTTTACACTTGTGTAACTTGTCATGGTGTAGTTCAATAGCAAAAATGTACTACTAGAAAAATGTGTTTATATATGATTTCACGTATTTATATTTGTCAAGCTAAACCTGATATAATTAAAGAAAAGTGTGTCTTTAATTTTAAATAATTGCAAATAACATTTTTTAAAGTAATTAGTTCTAAAAGTAAAGAAAACATGAATAGACTCGTAAGCACCCATGCATTCGCCAGACTCTTTTTCCTGTCGCACTCACTTTTTTGTCGCTCTCTTTCTACAACATTTCTGCGGATGCTTTACCCGCAAGACTCGCCTGTCCTTCAATATAATAGTTCGTGGTACAAGTCCAGTCCGCCATCTTGAAACAAAATGGCCGCTAGCTATCCTGAAAAGTACTGCACTGATTCGATTCAAATTTGGTATAGGCATAGATGAGAACCAATATTAACATATAAATACAATAAAGCTTCAGTCCGCCATCTTGAGTTGCAATGCAACGCATGCCGGGTACTCGCATTAAATTGTAGACGTGAACGAAGTCGCGGGTAATAGCTAGTGTGTTATAAATATTCTGAATTAATTTCCATTTTTTGTATAATTTCCCTGGCAATGCAAGTCCCAAAAAGGGTGCGTAACATCTAAGTGAAGCATAGGCTTTTCATTTAAAGTAGCTATCAGTTGAACCAATTCTCATCGTTTTAAAACCTATCGCTTCTATCGTATGTACACAGCGGCACACATTACTTCCCTTCCAATTCCAGCCTCTTGCCCCGAACTGCTCCCCTCAAATAGTGACACGCGGAAATCAGCCTCTCTGTATTCAGAGCCGATGTTGAACTCTTTAAATTGACTTTTTTCGCAGAGAAATCTTCGGCCCGTCGGTAATGAATAATGCCAACTTATGATTCGGGTTTATTTTTTCACTTTGTTTGCGTTTTCATAAAAGCCAATTTCGAACCCGATAAAACTGTTTAACCTTTTCACACCCCCTATAAAAATACCGCTAAAATAATCTATTTATAGGTATTATTCAGAAATAAAAGTCTGATGCTGGGATGTAAGAAAAAAATAAAGAGGTCTTTATTTAAAGAATTGTTTATTTAGCAACAGTATCAATAGCGATTTTCTTAAACTTGTTGAACCGTTAGTTGCTAATGAACCGATAAAACTTTCCTGCAACTCAGCATTAAAGTTTGATCCACAAGCATTTTATAATGATTCAATGCAATCACAATCAAAAGAATCATACATACATACATATCTTCACGCTATAGCCCAACAAATGGGGTAGCACGAATCCTAAAATCACTCATAAAATATTAACTCATTATATTCATCAAATACGAGTAATCAGCTCTCGTCAAATATTATCATCCAAACACACCACCCTCACCTTAACCACATTCATAGAACACTCCATATAAACTCATTCATTTATTATACTCGAAATCATTTCTCACACAACAAACCTTCAATCACATCAATCCAATCATTCCTATTCACTTATCATTCATCTTCTTTCTTCGACATACATAACATATGCATAAAACATTTCAAATTACTCACGCTTACTCCTAACAACGAATCTAATAACGAATCTAACAACGAATCTACAAAGATTAGAAAAGATGAAAGCGACAGCCTGCACTTGAAAGAAAAGTCCACACAATGCAGTAACTGAAAATGAAACAAAAATATAAGGAAGGAAGGGAGTGTCGCCCGGCGCTTGTTTTTGACAGTGAATTCCACATAATTGCAGTTAAACATTCTACGTAAGAACTGGAATCGAATTAAATGATAAGAAAGGAATAAGAATCATAAATAAAATAAATAAAATAAATATGTCATCACGCCTTCTAATCGTAATCACAGTCGAAAGAAGCATAACTAAAGTAGGCACTATCAATCAATGAATAAACATAGTATGAGAAATTTTAGCAAGAAGAAAAAACATAATAGTTAATTATCTTTTTTGTCAAAGACCTCGTTTATGATGAACAATGTAATTTAATGTTTTTTTCCTATTGTAATTTACGTCACGAGGGAACTGCAACTGAAAATAGTTATTTTTCCATTAGTTTTATTTTAGTACTCTACCTACTTGTTTTGAATAGTTTTTTTAGTGTACCCGCGAGGGATATTCTAACCCTCTGTAGAGTAGTGGACGGAATAAAATGTTTAAAACTATAAAATAGAAAACGTTCGAAGCGTCCAGTTGTGTTTGCAATGAAAACATTTCCCGCCGGTCCACGTAATATGAGTTTATCCAAGAAACTCAGTGTAAATACCAGAGACAATAAAGGTCGTAGTCACGATCGTGGCCTTTACCCTACACAGCGCTGCCCACTGCACTCTCAATTATAATTTGTGTCGCATGACAACCGCCAGGCCAATCTTGTCCGCCTTTTCCCAATGTCAGGAGAACTACCTCATTTCTTAATCGTCTGAATATAAACTAATACAAGATATAGAAAAGTCATCAAAATACCAATAAATAGATGTAGATGCAAGTTCTACGAACTTATATTTAGTGTACTGCACAATAAATTAACAAGATTCTATGATCTTCTCTGAATATAAACTAATACAAGATATAGAAAAATCATCAAAATATCAATAAATAGATATAGATGCAAATTCTACGAACTTGTATTTAGTTTACTGCACAATAAATTAACAAGATTCTACCTACGATCGTGTGAAAAGTGAGTCAATATGTACGCATTTTTAATTTCAATTTCAATTAATATATAGTTTAGAATTGTGTGAAGATAAATATTAATAAACAACACATGATTTTTTCTTCACAAGTGAAGTTTTATTACAATATATTAAATGTACATTTCGACTTCCATGCAGTCATCATTAGTGGTGTACTACTGACAATGACTGCATGACATTACATGTACATTAAGTATGTTGTATTAAAACTTCCCTTGTGTAGAAAAGAATATCGAGTTGTTCAATTTCAATTTCAGACTGTTAATTATAAAATTCTTTTTCGCACGAATATTGTTATAAAAACTTACATAGATATGAATTTCGCCACGCTGAACCTAGTGCATATGTCTTCTAGTTTTTGCGATATTATTCAAAAACTCTTTTCTGACAAAAATTTGGTGATTATTTTTTGACGTTTCTCAAAACCAATGAAATGCTTCATTGTATGTCACGTGTCTGCGTTTTAACCAATCCTGTCATTATTATACTGAGAATAAAGCTCTAATGATTATTCCCGGGAATTATCTCTGTAGGTGCTTTTGTTTGTGATAAATGACAGATAGTTGTCGAATAATTATTTAAAACTGTCAACGCGTCAAGTAAAATGTGTGAAAAAAAATCGATTTAGTTCCATTTCAGATACAGAAATACACCAACAAATTTTGGAAACAACTTCCAATAATACATTAATAAGTATTCAATTGATATGGACTCAGTTCAAAATCTTTTAAGTTGGATGAATCGACCTCAACAGCTAAGTCAAAAAATAATCAAATTAAATATAACTCGAGAGTTCTATAAATTAGAAAATAATTCTCCAGTATCTTTCTCAAACTTGTTGCCATTTGGCAATTTGACTATTGCCTGGCAACAAGTTTTCGAAAGATGTCAAATTATTTTCAATTTGTTCTCTCTCTCTTGTTATATTATTACTGCAAATTTTTTTAAATATAAAAAATGCAAAAAAATATTATTTATAAATTACTTGAACCACGAGAAATTCAATACCATTGAACGCATCTTCGTATTACGTTTAGTTTTCAAGATATAGCTTCGAGAAAGGCCAAAAGTATTTAAATAAATATATCATCACGCCTTCTACCCATTACTGGGTGTGGCACTCTGCCAAAGCAGATCTCAGTAAGTGATATATTTTGCGCGTGAAGTAGAATGTTATTAGAAGAGAAGTCAGTTAAGATGGCTTGGCCATGTGAAACGTATGTCGAATGAAAGATTATCAAATGTTGAGAGTGAGATACTGCGTAAATGCCTCAGGAATAAATTAACATCTGGCAATAGTATCAATAGCGATTTTTTGAAATTTATTAAATCGTTTGTTGCGTTATGAACCGACAAAACTTTCATGTAAGACAGCATTAGAGTGAAAGAAATAAACGCACTTGTATGAAATAAAGTTTAAATGTGAATACAGCTAAAATAGTATGCTATAATGAATAAATGTTCAATCAATATTTTAAGAATTTGTATTACTCTATTTGTTGGTACATACTACAATATGATGTTGAAAATATTTTCTTTATAATGACAAAGATAACCTCTTAGCAAGCAAAATAGTGTTCGTCAATAAAATTCTGCATTTTATTGTTGTCTAAAGCTCGAAAAAATGATCCAATAAAACGGGCATTTATCTGCAAAACATTGGTGGCAATAAAAACAAAAATACGTCGTCCATCCGCTAGAAAAAATACGAGCGAATCAAAACCATCGTTGATACTTTAAAGCAACACGGATTTTATAACTCATTCAGTTCGAATCCGGTGCTATCGTCCACATTGCCCGTCAATATCTCCTTGTCTCTCCCCTTTCTCCGCTGCTGGCTGAGTGTTCGCACGTCCTGAAACGTTTGTCGCCATCCTGCGAGAAATTAAATTAATACCGAAGAGATTAGACTCACAAAGTTCCTCAGATAAGACAATTCCACGTCTAATGCGCTTTGCTGAATATCGTTAATAGGATTACGCTAAAGAGACGCCGTATTTCTGGGAAAATGAGGAAAAAAGAAAATCTGCTGGTTTTCTCAATGAGAGGCGGCGTGAAAATTCTATAAGGGAAGATGGATGTCCCCTTAGTTTTCTTCTGACGTGCTGAGGTAAATATTTTTTTTCTTTGTGTAGACGCTTGAGAAATGCTTGGGAATTTGTGCTTTCTGAACGTTCGAAATAATAACGCAATCTTATAAAACAATAAAGTAGAATGACCATTTTATTTATTTATTTATTTAGTTTAGAATTGAAACTGGAAAGCTTTGAAACTGTTAGAACAGTCCAATAAAAGTTTCTGTACTCGTATTATATGTTTGTAACACTTAGGTACTACAAAATCCTTTACAAATATGTACTCCAATTGAATTCTTTTTAAAGTACGTGTTCTGATAGTATACTTTTTACCACTTTAAAAGATTATTGCTCGATGACAATTCGGAAATATTTGACAGCGAGAAATGTACAGGGGGTCAATTCTAATTGACATCTTTTTCGATTTTAGGCCAATTATTTTATAGAGATTCAGACGAAATTATTCTTTTGTTCACATGATTTTTAGGCTCCATTATATATTATACGAGGCGTGACTATTAAATAACGAGACTAACGATTACAGACGAAGTACGCATGCGCCAAACACCAGCGACCGTCAGCTTTTTAGCGTGAAGCTTTCTCTTACGAATGCAGTACCTCTCGTTTCTGTAAACAAATCCATATAGCCGTAGCATTCGTTCTAATTAGAGTTGTTTTTTTTTTGTTTCGCCGCAAAAATGTTAAGTGCAACATTAGAGCAACGAATTGTTGTGAAATTTCACATAAAACTTGGCAAAACTGCTACTGAAACATATAATTTATTGAAAAAAGTACTCGAATTGTGGGAGGACAAGTCATGGTTTCTCCATCAAAACAATGCTCTGGCTCATTCCGCAATGTCTGTCAAGAGATTTCTAGACAAGTACAGCATGTCTCTCCCTTCTCTAACATCTTTGGAAGACGTGATTTAACTGCTGATAACTGGGGTATTCAATTTTAAATGTTACTGATAAATGTTGGCGATACATTTCAAAACGCATTTCAAAAAAGCATGGTAAGTCAAAAATCTGCACCGATTTTGATGTTATGTTTTAACTTTTTATAATAATTATATTAAACAAATAGATGACAGACTATTCAGAAATTGCGGAACCAGAAAATATTGTACGTATTTTCAGCATTCTCCATTTTGACATTGACACAACCAGTTTTAACAAAAAGAGAGCAAAAGTAACAAGGGTCGTGTATTATTGCGAACTGCACGTTAACACAATATAACAATAATTAAATTCAAGCCAAGTCGTCATGCATATGTATGAAAATATTACTTAAACATCTGGGCTTCTCATTAAAAATTCTCAGTCCAACTTTCAGTTGACGTGCGAGTATGCACAGTCGCGCCTCTGGTGGTAACTCTGAAATTATTCAGCTTGTAATGGCGCGGTTATCAGCGTCACGCATGTAGGTACATGTGTGGCTAAAATTTTCAGCAACACGTGCCTGTTGTAATAATATTTTTCATTTTCGTCAGCGGTTTTTACGGCCTGCATTTCTCGTCGCTGCACTGGCAGCGGGAAAGATAATAGTGGTCCTCGTTCCCGGGTTTTTATACGTGATTAAAGTTTAGTATTTAAATAATTTAGTGCTTATTGTGCGGCTTTTTGATTTATACGTGTTTGTAGTTTGTGATATATGAAAGCGAGTTTGGGGAAAAATTGTAACTGTGATATATTGTTTTAGAAACTGTATCGTTAACAAAAAATAATTACCTTCTGTTTTTGTTATTTTATACTTAACTTTAGCAATAATTGCATTTGGTAATTAAATAGTTTACTGACCTTTCAACTCTAGTTTTGAATTTTAAATTCGTAGTAATAGAAACAGCACCAACCTGGAATAAAGACAAGTATTAGTAAACTTATTAACTTTTTTCCATACGGATCATGAAAGTAAACTTTTTTTAAAACAAAAAATCCTATACACTTCATTACAATAAGAATATAGTTGCCAGCAGATGTCTTTACACTCGTTCGTAACCCGTTTTAACGTTAGGAAATGGATAGGTTAAGGGCCAGTTTTTCAATCCCCGGTTTACTCGCGATTAATGTTAATCATGATTATGGGGTGGCTAGCTCAGTGGTATGAAGTCGGCCTGTGGATCTTGAGAACCCTGGTTCGATTCCCACAGGTGACAAACAATTTTCATAATTTCAAAAACAATCCCTGTGACTCCTTCACCACTTTGAAGGCCGTTATTTGACGACTAGTAACAGCACTTCACGCGCAAAATATATCACTTACCGAGATCTGCTTCGGCAGAGTGCTACACCCAGTAATGGGTAGAAGGCGTGAAGATATATTTATTTATTTTAATTTTATGATTAAATAATAATGGTAACCATAGTTTCCAATATTATTTAATCACGTTTAACATTAAACGGTGATTGAAAAATTGGCCCTTAATAAATTAAAATAACAAACTGATTTCGAAATAACAATTTAATACGAAATTACTCTTCTACTCTAATAACACATCTCTCCACAACGTTTTCTACAGACCCTTCAAAATTCTATATCATCTTTTATCCTTTTAAAGCATATCCCACATATTTAGAATTTTAACGCTGATAAATGCAAATTGTACGTTCTATTTCTTAAAAAAAAAACAAGGGATGATGTGAAACTTTTTAACGGGATTGTTGAAAACGTTGTGGAGAGATTTGTTTTTAGAGCAAAAATTACAAAATTCGTTTTAATTTCAGAGTTTATTGAAATATTGTCAACAATTTTTAAAATCGTGAAAAAATAAACATAACGTTAAAGCCGACATAGGGTTAGGCGGCTCAGTGATATCGAGTCGCTATGTGGATTTGAAAACTTCGGTTCGATTCCCACAGTCAAGAAATAATTTTCACCACATTCAAATTACCCCAGTGGCTGCCCTTCTACTAACAATCGACGTTTACCACTACAAAGAAACAAAACACCACACGACTTTCTTATACACAGCATATTTAATATCAAAAACGCTGAATTGAACACTTATGACATGCTCCTTGCGTTTGACAATTATTATTTGACATATAAATTTTAAACATGTTTATGTTTTTTGTTTCCATTGCTCTATGATTATTGGAATATATTATTAAATATATAAATTAGTTTTTCTCAAAATTAGACACATATACAGGAAAATTGCAAATAACATTTTATGTTCCAAATATTTTTGGTAACATCTTTTATTTGAAACTATTTTCGTAATTGATTCCATTTTTGAAATAAATGGAATTTATTGTTTTTTGTCTTCAGTAAACTTCCTCTTCCGGTTTTTCAATTTCATTCAAAATCAACTCAGCTCTTCGTATTTTTATGATACTTATAATTACCAAGTTTCGTTAACAAATCTTCTCTCGTTCAAGAGATATTGCACACTCGGACACACATCCATCCATCCACCCATCTATCCATCCACACACACACACACACACACCCACACACAGACACCATTGAGAAAATGATCAAAACGGATTCAGTGGACCTCAAAAAATGTCCGCGAAAATCTCGTCAACGATTCCAATACTTCCTTACTATGTATAAGAAAATAAAAAACCTAATAATTACAATATGACACCTTGCAAGATTATTTTCTTGCTTTGTACTGGTCAGAATTGTTGAACGAAACGTTAACTTTATAACTAAATAAATAAAATGAAATCATAATGGTTGTATGTTCTAGTATTTCTCTGTTCTAAAATCAATGCGTTGAAATGACGATCTGACGATGGTTAAATGGATTTAAAGAGTCTGTTTCCAGTTCGTAATAAGTGAGCAAATGTAAACGCGGTAAGTAAACACCATGGAGTGTAAGGAATTTTACGGCTCCAGAACAACAAAGTGAATTCTTCAACTGCGTATTTCCATCAGAAAGTATTTAATTAAAGTAAAAGTGGCGCCTCGCTGAGTGCTTCATTATGTACGAGCGGCTCGCCTGCGTTTTTATGGAAATCGATGAATGTACGCGCAACACCAAAGGTTAATTTCTAATGCAAAATCATAAAAAAGTCGTTAAAATATTTAGGTCCCTAATGAAATACGACGTTACGACGGTTGTACATCGAGCTGGATATGAAGTTTAACGTCTAAAATACAGCCCTTCGTCCCTCGAGGCTTTGTACGACAGACCTAATTTTGCGAGGCGGCGTCACATTGTATACGTTTACATCTAATATTTCACACAGCATGATGTCAAAATATTCAAAGCTAATCTTTTTGACTACGGATAAACTTTCTGAAAATTATCAACGGTATAAATGTGGTTTTATCGATAAATTTTTATTTTTCACAAATATTTTTACTTTAGAAACAAGGTCGAAAGCAAACTGCATGGTAAATCCTGAGTCTGAAGGATGAGGAGTTTTACATAATGTCAGTTTACTTGAGTGATTTTACTTGAATGAAGTATTTGAAAACAAAAATTTATCTAGAGAAAATCTAAAAGGTTGCGTGCTATTTGGTAAATAATTTCGTGAGACAAATAAAATAAAATAATATTATGTCAAACTGATTACATAAAACAGGTTTGTGTCAAATTGACAGCATATAAATAGATTTGTTAGTGACAAGATTTTACCCTAGTAACAGTATCAGTAAAAAATATGTATATTGGTTGAATTTTAAAATATTTTTTTTTGTGATCGGTTGAAATTTTTGGTAGTAATACATATACCAATGCCATTGATAACTAACGAAATAATTTTTAACAGTTTCGAAAGCACATTACTTCAAAGAAAATGTCTGATGAACTGAACTCCGCTGATTGTTATCGCACACTTTATTCTATTTTATAGTAGGTACATACTCGTATATTATCTATTGAAATGATTACGTTGCAATTTCTGTCCAATAAGGGTTAATCTACAAAATGAAATATTTATAATGTTTCCATTTCCTAGATTGCTAGATGATACTGTTGTTTGTCTCTATTACTGTAATAACCTAATATAATATAATGGCTCATAGTATTTAGACGTCACTAAAGCAGATTAACTAATAGTTGATTAACTAATATTAGTTCAATTTTAATATCATAAGTTTGTTTATTTATTTGCTACTCTATACAACAGGGCTTTAATCTCAAGTATAATACAGAGAGCCTACAGCTTATAGCGAACTTTGAACCCTTCAGACATATTCATTGTATTGTACACAAATTGAAGGTAGCGAGATTTGAACGGGCGAACTCTTATTTACTATATACATAAATGTGGAACATAGAAGTTAACATAGGATTTTAAAAATGTGCGGAAATTGGCTCTCTACATTGTAGAGCAAAATTACGAGAATAAAACATTGTTTAAAATTAAATTTTATATTTAAAAAGTTTATGTGGTAGATGACCCAGTGGTTTTGATTCAGTCTGTGGATTTGAGAACCTCGGTTCAATTCCCACAGCCGGCAATTTTCACCACATTCAAATTATCCCGGGGAGTTACAGAGGTAATTTTGAATCGGTGAAAATGTTTTGTCGGCTGTAGGGATCGAACCAGAGTTCTCAGCATGTCTGCAGCACAAGATAATTGAAAAATAAAATGTAACATTTTGGTCAAGAATCAAATAACAATGAAAATAAAAAAGAAAGTAAACAAAATTTCATATTGACAGTTCAGCCGAGAGTTTCTTATCTTAATTGTTGAGCTGAACTGTCAGAATTAGATTTTCAATTTGATTATCCTTAGTTTATGTTAATTAAATCTAGTATTTATTTACAGGAAATTAATCCCAATTACAGTACAGGGTCCGAACTCACCGAGCCGTAGTGTGCATATATATTTAGCTTGATTAGGATTCGAAATCGGAATATCCGGATTCGAATGTCGTAATGCTATCCACATCATCGTACTGCCTGACTAATATAATTCATAGAATAAACTAATATAATTTGTAGAATAAATTTAGGTCATTTTTGGTTAACAGTTAATATAATAGAAGTTAGTGAAGACAACGACAAATTTTGTCTAATTTAACGGAAGTCATAGCTATTCCAATTCCCGAGACACCAATAGTGGCGCTCGTACAGAAAACCCCCGATATATCTTGAAAATATAAACATAGTGCATTCCTAGTCCAGTCCCGTAAGTTCTAGGACAATGCACTTTATAGTCGAAGTCCCAGTATCACAAAGAGTATCTCATGTAGCCATAAAATAAATGCATGCCAAGAAGCAACGAGACACGACACTTCACAAGATTTACACGGGTACAATCTCCACATCGAAGCGAGCTGCGACGAGCTGGAAGCCTGGTCGCTTGGTCGCCAGGACGTGGACGCCTGGAGAAACGAACAGATAAAGGAGTCAAAGGACGCATCCATCTTACACACTGACCTATCCCCTTCCCACTACATAGATACCTCATGGTCGTCTCGTTTCTCACACGCAATATATTGGCATACAATAACCCCTATATTCTCGACTATTGGCTATTGACAATGGATTTATTGTTAGGGGTGTTCTATCCAAGAGGGCAAATCATTAATTAGAAATACCTTCTCGACGACTATTATAGAATAATACAATACTTATAGGAATGAATACATTATGCAAGACTATTCTTTCACTATACTTTATACCAGTTAAGAATGGAACATAGAGCCAATAATTTTTGTCCTCTGGTTGGTCGAAATTCAAACGAAGTTCACAAAGTAAATATTTGTGTAATTGAGTAGATGGCAATGTGTAAGCGGCCAGTTTTACATGGTCAGGTATAATAAAATAATTTGTTAAGCGATGAAGCATAATAATTAATTTACAAAACAAATTAGGAAATTAGATATTATACTTTGAGGCTAATGAAGCAGGATTTACAATTTAAAAAATCGAAAAATGTGAATTTTTTGGTTGAACCAATTTAAAAATAAAAAAAGTTTTAAAATATGGTACTATATAATTCAAACTACGAGAAATCGAATGCCGTTGAGCGCATCAACATATTATTTTTAGTTGTTAAATTACAGCGATTTTTGAATTTTTAAAAATTTCAACTTTGAAGGCCTATATCTCGAAAACTAAAAGAGATATTTAAACGCGGTTTGAACGAGTGTATTTCACGTGCTCCCATTACCTTATAATGATATTTTGAAAATTTTGATAATTTTACTAGTTTTTTCAAAATTTTTCTTTGTTTATATTTACAAAACATGAAAAGATAATGAAAATCTGTGAGCATCAGTGGATTCCTCGCGTAAAAATACATAGGTATGTAAAATTTCAGAATTTTTGCTACACGCATAATATTTTTAGAGCAAAAAAACTAAAAATGGCCTAAATTCGTAAAAATCTTAAGGTAAACCCCTTCAAAAATAATTAAAAAACAGCAATTTTCGTTTTTTTGTAATAAAAAATATATCCTTGCGAATTTTTGTCTCAAATTTTGCATACCTATGTATTTTTACGAGAGGAATTCACTGGTGTTCATAGATTTTCTTTATCTTTTAAATTTTCTGAAATAATGAGAAATGAAAATTTTTTAAAAATTGAAAAATTTTCGAAATTTTTCAAATTTTAATATAAGTTAATTAGAGCAATTAGGATTCAGTTCTGTAAGAAAATTGACACAATATAAATTGAATTAATTCCAATCTAAAACTTTTAAATTCTGCACGTGTGGCTTATAAAGACCTATTAATTGATACCAAACACAATAAGTTTCGAAGATCTCATCATTTGGTGTATAAAATAAATAAATAAATATAAATATATCATCTCGCCTTCTATCCATTACTGGATGTGGTACTCTGCCGTAGCAGATCTCGCTTTATGATATATTTTGCGCGTGAAATGCCAACCGTCAAATAACGTCCTCCAAAGACGTTAGTGGACGGAAAGCCACAGAGCTGGTTTTAATGTTCCAAAATTGTTTGTCGGACAGTTCGACTCGAAACCATTAAACCACTTACCCTACAAAAAAAAAATTACTTCTAGTTCCAATACAAGCCAAAACATTTAAAAAACTCTTTTATGTAGAACAGTTTTTTGAGAAAACGAGTTCTGAAAAAACAGTCCTCAATCTCGTATCCCATCACAATTTTTTGCTAGAAAGATAATGTTAATTTATAAACTTTCTACCTGAATTCATGATCATTTATTTCGTAGAATAAACATCTTAAATCGTGTCCCATTTATCTACATCACGCCCCAGGTCAAAAGGACAAAAACAGGAAAACATTTCCATTATTAGCCAAACTTATCACACGGAATGAAGCTTGCACAAGTGTTTTATTTTTAATAAAATAAAAAGAAGGCTTCTCCTTTCTGGTGCAGTGGAGGCAAACGCAAGCAACCCCTGCACTCGATCACCGTGGTGGAGCCAGCCAAGTCCCCCCAGGGAGTTGCTCTGCCCCCGACGTAGTCGAGTCTCGAGACAACACACTCTCAGGTAATTTTCTAAACAGTTTTCTTACAATTTCTTTCATGTCGTACCGCTACACAACTTGTGTCCGATGTTTAAATTTGCTCCCATGTTGCTTTGTTTGTTTTTGAGTTACTTGTACATGAATAGAGAATAAATTGGTATGGAATAAAAGAATGTTTGTATTTTGTAAATAGAACTACAGCTAGAATAGAGATGTATTTATTTAAAAGAAATGGTTGTTGTGCTGCAGTTTCTACTTAGCTCGCTATTTTAACAAATGGTTCTTATGCATTTTAAAATAATTTCATTCAACTTATTTTCTTTCACGGTATATAGCTATGTGTATGTCCTACATTTAGTTTATATGTATTTAATTTGTTTTCTATGTTTTGGCATTAGAATAACACATTCTCGCACGTATACTGATCTTACAGGGTGTTCGGAAGTAAGAGTTTCAGTTGGCAATACAATTCTGGTGATCTTTTTATTCTACAGTTGGCACATCGCCAGGTAATAGATTGAGAGATAGATATACTTTAGATTATTTCTCAGTGAGTAAAGTTAAAAAATAAAAGGATATGGATACAGGAAACAACGAGTAACAATAAGTAAGCAAAATTTATGAAAATAACATAAAAATGTCGGAATAAATTATTTAAAATAAATAAATAAATAATCATCACGCCTTCTACCCATTACTGGGTGTGGCACTCTGCTGAAGCAGATCTCGGTAAGTGATATATTTTGCGCGTGAAGTGCGGTTACCAGTCGTCAAATCACGGCCCCCAAACATGTTAGTGGTGGAGGAGCCACAGGGGTAGCTTTTCAAATTATGAAAATTTGTCGCATGTGGGAATCGAACCAGGGACCTCAGGATCCACTGACCGACTTCATACCACTGAGCTAGCCATCCCATATTATTTTAGTAATACAATACCAAATTTGTAAAAACCTCTGAAGTAATAATGAAATATAAAAAATGTTTATTACCATATCGACATATTTCAGATAGTAATCAAGTTATACTCGTAGAATAGGAGGAAATTTATTGTAAATTTGATATTTAGAGAAAATTTGAGAGGTCGCGCTTTATAAGATAATTTCCCAAGACAAATAAAATAAAATAATATTGAGTCAAGCTCACAGTATAAAACAAAAATTATATTATAAAAAGAAAAATTAGGATAACGCCAGGGAGACTGTGGCTTAGTTGATTAAAGCATATGACTGGAGTTCTTAAGGTCCCAGTTTCAAATCCTGGCGATATCCCAATTTTTCTTTCTGCCTCTTCTTCTTCAATCAGAAATTTATTATGTCTGAATCAATTTATCTGTACAAATAAAGAAAGCATAAAGACTGATAAGAAACTATGAAAAACTAAATAAACGAAAATAAATACGCACCATAGGTACCTCACAAAATATTACAATTGATGTATTCCATTTGTCATTTGAATCAATCTAACTTCCACTTACTGAACCAGATCACTTAATTATTTTGCTGGATTACTACAATGACTTTATTTTCAGTACTAGAATTACTTATTCTAATTTACTTTGAAGTAATTTACCCCAATAAGTCCATTAATTTGTTTAATTCAGTTCATTTAGTCATGTTGTGCAATTTATCTGAACTGATTTAAGTGAACCAAGTGGCAAATGGAATACAGCTAGTGTTATAAACTTCAACGTTGGGGATAATACAGAGTGATCAGAAGAAAATGCTTCAGTTGGCAATGAAAAAATATACTTGAAATTGGCAAGACTGATAGATAAATTTGTTTACTTTTGTTGACAGTGACATTTGAAACTTTAAATGAATAAAAATCATTGTTTCCCTTACCCATATCCTTTTATTTCTTAACATTAGGTACTCACAGCACAATAATCTAAAGTATTTCTATGACTCAACCTATTTGTATTTATTATCAGAATTATATGTCAAATAGTATTTACGTCTTTACTTGCGTTGTGCCAACTGTGGAATAAAAAGATTCCCAGAATTTTATTGCCAAATGAAACACTTAATTTTGATCACTCTATAGTATTCTTCAGAGCTGGGCAGTAGCTAGCTACTTTTGTAGCTTAGCTACTAGCTTAGCTACATTTACCTTAGCCGTAGCTGTAGCTTAGCTAACTGTGAAAAAATATAGCTGTAGCTTGTAACTAGCTACTTTTTTTTCTATTAGCTTAAAAATAACAACTGAAGCTACTTTTAAAGCTACTTTTTGTAGCTTAAAGCTAGTTTTTTTATAGCTTAAAGCTACTTTTTAAAGCTTAAAGCTACTTTTTAAGCAGAAGGTCAACAAAGTACGCATGCGTACAAACTAAACCCACACAAAATAATTATTTCTTGCCGGTTCTAACTGGCTCTAATACGCAAAAATACACAGTAGGTGCCAGATGGTATTTGCTATTTTTGATATTTGTGTAGATAATAGTAAATTAAGAATCATTATAACAAAAGACTGATCATATGACAATGGCAAATTTAATTAATTCACAATAATTTAAAAAAGTAGCTTTAAAATTTAACAGCTACTTTAACGAAAGCTTTTAGCTGTAGCTTAGCTACTTTTTTAAAGAATAGCTGTAGCTGTAGCTTAGCTACTTTTTTTAAGTAGCTTGCCCAGCTCTGGTATACTTAAAGTGTCGTTATATAATATACTATTATTGTTTGATTTTTTTTTTGTATTATAATTGGTTGAAAATTAGTCACGGAAAATTATTACAGTAAAACGATAAAGTCATTTACTATATGGGCAGTGCACTACAGTCGCAGATTTCAGTTTCAGTTTCCTTGATCAAGTTTAAAAGTCTGTTTTCCTTTCATTAGCATTTTAATAGAAATAATAGGTACAGTTCGAAGTACTTTTGCTCCTTTGGCGTACACATGCAACAAACTCTTACAGCAAAATATGCAACTGCAGTATCTACTGCACTACAAAACAGTTGCAAATTATCGTAAAATGTTACTAAAGCTTCAGTGTTTAGTTCATATAATCGCATTTAACAGTGATATCATTTAATCAGTCCCTATGCACTTAGTGCCATACGCGATTAAATTAAATTGACAGACTGGCTCTGGTTCTGCCAGCGACATATGACGTATTTCCCACCGTGGGGGCAGCGCAGCCACCCCCAGCCCTGGAAGTGACAGCCAGGGTGGGCCTCGATGTATTATTACTCCCTGAGATCATTAAAAGCAACAGATATTGCTAGAACAGATTGCTGTTTCTATGCGGACTAGTTCACCTGGGTAGGTTGTGTTATTATTATGATTTAGCTGTACCCTAATAGTACTGCATTGTTAGAAATTTAGAGTAATTATTTGTACTAGAAACTTAAGTGGATACAGGGTATTTTAATTATAACAGATTTTAGTAATTTGTTAACAACTATGTACATTTGTTTATGATTGTTTATGTAGATGCATTGTACTATTGTTGTCTGTTGCAGTATTTACTTAATTATTAATCTCAAATTTAAACATGATACCCAACATTTCAGCAAATACTCTGTATTAAATGGCTTGGCAAATACGTCATTTCTCAAAACAATATACAAACAATAAAAATGTTGTTTTCTTGACAAATATTGAAATTGTGAATGACAGACAGCATATGACTTATATCATAAGTGACATTGTGTCGGTATTGAATTATAAGCAAATATTTCTTAAGAGAATTTTTGCGCATCATTCTTGTTTAGTTTTTGAGATATAATCTCGAGAAAATAGAAAATCTGATAAGGTTAAATTTGGAAAAAAATTAACATTTTCTGATGCTATATTTTAAAACCTAAACCAGATACAAAGATGCGCTGAACGGCATTGAATTCCTCGTATCCGAATTGACTTGTAAACATGTTAGTAATTTTTTAAGTAATCAGTTTTTTGATTTTTTTTAGGCCAATTTCAGACAGTTACGCGCATTTTCATATTTCGTTTATTTATATATATATATACGAGTATATATAAATAAAATCGAAAATCTATGTTCTAAATCCAACTTTTCCGGATGCTACATTTTATGAACTAAACAGGATAAGAAGATGTGTTCATCGGCATTGAATTCCCCGTGAGCTAATTGACTTATAAATATAAACAAAATTAAACTAACATAATAGTTTGTATAGAATATGTTCATCCAAAATCCGAAGATAGTCCTATAATATGTGATATGAGTTTTTTAGTAGGCATTGCTTCCCAATTAATTTTATAGGAAAATACTTCACTTACAGTTGTCTCTGATTCAATATTAACGTCAATATTTTTGACAGTAGATAATTATTTTAAGAGATTTGCAAATGTTAAAAAATAATTCCATCTAATTAAAAGAAAATATGGTACTGACTCCAAGTACAATACAAAAATTAATAACAAAAATATTTAAAATGAAGCTTCCGCATCCAAATAGAATTCAATTTACACTAAGATCATCCGAAATCTCAAAAATCCCTCTCTTCATAAACACCCCACGATTTCTTCATCTGCTGAAGAGTTCTCGAGTTCTCGAGTCGTACTCCGGGCAGGTCAAAGCTCTGATATTAATTACAACAGTTAATCTGATAGGATTCGAACAATGGCGCGCGTGTGTTGGACAGCCACGGCGGCGGCGGAGGCGGCAGCCAGGGTGAAATGACAAACCGGTCTATCAGCCAAGCGACTTTGTCTTCCATAATTACATTTACATGAACGACAAATGTCACTGGATTCTATTAACGGCACTTGTGTTACGGCACGGAGAGCAGGGATCTTTGCCAAAATATGTAGGTACCCACTTATATTTTTTTTGTTACAGTATTGAAGATAAAAATATGTATTGTTATGTACTACTGTAACTGTATTCCGTTTGCCACTTAGTTAAATTAAATAAATTCAGATAAATTAAACTATATGACAAACTAAACTGAACTAAGAAAACTGATGCATTTATTGCGATGAATTACTTCAAGCTTAATTCGACTCAGTAATTTTAGCACTGAGGGTAAATTGAGCATAGTAAGTCAGTCAAATAAATAAGTAATCTATTTCAGTAAGTGATCTGATCTAAATAGAAAAAAGGAATACTGTAGTAATAGTTATTACGTACTTATTTTTAAACTAGAACCATTGTTTAATACCTAAGTAGATATATTTTAGGAAAAAATTAAGAGTACCTAAGGGATATACTGATAATAGAACAAAAATTATTTGTTTAATTAGGCAAAAAGTAGCAGTACTGTAGTTGGTAGAGTTTCATAGCTGAGGCAGTAAAAATACTTTTTTGGTGTATTGAACACATAAGGAATGTTAACTCTAAGCTGTATAGGATTGTAATTACATTTCTTAAATTAAATCATACATTTTTCAATAGGAACATTTTATAGTCTAGCTTTAGGGTCTAGACTGCAAAACTAGCATTTCAGTGGTCAGCAAAAGCCCACTTTGAAAGATAATCTTATTCTACATTGGAATATTAGAGGTAAACAGAATGTTTTTCATACATTTAGGGCCGATGAAATTTAAATATGGTTTAAATAGTTTCGTGTCCAATGATCTAACAAGATTATGAACGTAACTATGGATACGAACTTCTTAAATAACGGTCTTGAACTGCCTTTAAACTATCGGCCCATTGAGTTATAGTTAGTGCTTCGTACGTCAGATTAGATTGTATTTTTGCCATCCAAATATATATACCACAATTATTGCTTATCTTTTTGAACTAAAATCGAAATTAAAATTGTAACTAAAATAGTATAAATTGATAATTTATTTTATAAATGTATCCTTTAGATAATAATATAATAATAATATATCAACACGCCTTCTACCCATTACTGAGTGTGGCACTCTGCCGAAGCAGATTTCGGTAAGTGATATATTTTTGGGCGTGAAGTGCAGTTACCAGCCGTCAAATCATGGCCTCCAAAGATGTTAATGGAGGGGGAGCCAGAGGAGTAGTATTAATGTTGTGAAAATGTTTTATCGGCATCCTTCAGATAATAAATTAAATATATATTTTTATGACACTCGTAATAAAATCTAAATATTATGACATATTTACCATTTCCCGTCTAAGTTAATTAATCTCTATCTCTATATGGGATGGCTAGCACAGTGGTATGAAGTCGGCCTGTGGATCCTGAGGTCCCTGGTTCGATTCCCACAGGCGACAAATTTTCATAATTTGAAGAAGCTATCCCTGTGGCTCCTCCACCACTAACATCTTTGGAGGCCATGATTTGACGACTGGTAACCGCACTTCACGCGCAAAATATATCACTTACCGAGATCTGCTTCAGCAGAGTGCCACACCCAGCAATGGGTAGAAGGCGTGATGATATATTTATTTATTTTTATTTAATATTAGAATTTGTACCTACGTATATGATTCGATTTACCGCATATTTATTTTCCATTAATACCTCGATTTTTCCGAATAAAGCTTAAAAGATTATTTGCAAAAAGTATACTACACCATTTGTTTATTCAGAAAATATGTCAGAATCAATCCCACGTCCAATAATAAATTAGTAGATATTTTTACTACGATAATAATAAATCTAAATTAATATACGTACTTTATTAAATATGCACGCCGTTTTGCAAAAACTTTTATATAGTTTTTCTGCAAAATATTGGCATGTTAAATACCTAACAAAGATTTAATGTTCCATACAGTAAATATTTTTTAATATCCTATATGGTATGAGTTTTATATTAAAAAGTTAAAATTTCGTATAAATTGGTGTCAGTTTTATGCTCGGCATACTTTTATTACATCAAGTTTATTGATTATACATTAATATTTTACGTGATTAGTTGAAAAACTGTTTTTATTGGTTTAAACTTGACAAGGATACTTTTGAAATAACCTGCAGAATTTAGTACTTGATTAGCGATAATAATTTATAACATTAAAGAAGTATTAACTTACAATCTTCCTTCGTACTTTTATTAAGTATGTCGATAAAAATCTTTATGTTTTTACTGTGTATTCAATATATCATTATTATATAGAGGTGAAATCAATTTAAGAAAGTTTTCAATTATTTTTTTGGTTGTTGTATTTTGAATAAAGCTGGTATGTATAGTTTTTTTATGTAATAAGGACTTATATCTTCATAGGTACTTGAAAATCAGAATCAAATGTAAAATTGCAGCACTGTTATTTTTATAATATATCGAGTGTTTCTAAATTTGATGCTTAAACTTTAAGGGTAAATACAGGATGGTGTTTTGTAAGGGTGAACATAGGAATTTAACATGAAATATTAGTTTTATACAATTTCCTGCTTTCATATTAATTTTAAGGAAAAAGCTATTGACTGCAAAGATGTTCTTAATTTAAAAATGTATATAAGACAGTTTTTACATTTTTTATTACGAGTCTGGTTTAACCGCAACTTTAAAAATACATTTCAAAATATCTGTTAAATTGTAGTAACTTTTGTTTTTCATTAATTATTTATAATTAACAATGTTTGAATCTATTTTATAAATCAAATAAAATTTATATTATTTTGGCATAAAAGTTGTTTTGTTTGATGTTATTTAACTTATAAAATAGATTGAAGTTCATAACCTTCAAACATTGACGTTTATAAATAATTCATGAGAAACAAAAGTCAAGGCTATTGCTACAATTTAACAGACATTTTGAAATTTATTTTTTAAGTTGCGATTAAACCAGACACGTAATAAAAAATATAAAAACAGTCGCATGCACCTTTTAATTAAATGATATGCACGTGAAGTGCGATCACGACCCCTAAAGATGTCAGTGGACGAGAGCCACAGAGATAATTTTAATGTTATAAAAATTGTTTGTCGGCTGTGGGAATTGAACCCGAGTTCTCAAATCTATAGTGCTGCTCCACCAATTTTAATTACATTATGTTATACATAAGATTACTATCAAAAGTTCGATTGTCATTTGAATCAATAAATTTTATTAACTTTAGAAGTAAATGTATTTGTCGTTTATAATACCGGAGAATAATTTCCTAATTAATCACAAATGGTATAAAGTGATTATAAATATACTGTAAATATATTTTAAGTAAGTTGAAAAGTATTACAGTTATTAAAAAACTAAAATTCTACAAAAATAGTGCAAACATACGAGTCGTTTTCCCACAACATTAAAGCAGAGTCATTAAAAATTAACTTTAAAACTTTCATCAGAATTAAATTCATAAACATTTTTAAAATGTTAGAATAAACAAAACTCATATATTAAAATTTCCATCTGCACTCCCATAAAAAAAGCTTGGTGAAATCTCTAATATAATTAGCACAATGTAAAACTAAACAATGCAGAACGTTGCAGCCACAACGTAGACATCTCTAATTGTGAAAAATTCATCCGCGCGGATGCAAAGCCCTAGTTGATTTGTACTAATTGCCAGGGCGGTTGTGGCGGCGAGTGCGCGGCGGCGGAGCACGGCCTCCTGGGACCCTCACGCCGTGAAACACGCACGTAAGAAGTACATAAACTATTCCGCTCGCAGACGAGAAATAGGCCACATCCTACTTCATAAAATAAACGAATGCGGAAAGTGTAAAATATATAAATTATTCAAAAGTGTAAGAAGTGGAAATTATTCACCTCCGGTATACTACCACGGAATTAACTTGCTGTTTTTTCTGTGCACTGCCTTAGTGAAATAATTAGTTAGCTAATCTCACTATTTTCATTCACTGGAAAATATTACATTTACATAACGATAAGTCATTCTTACTCTACTTTCATACATTAAATCAATTACATAATACACGTTCAAAACACCATTTTGTATTGGAGGAAAAGTGTCACAGTAATGTAATTATGTAACTCTAGGTCAAACTTACTTTTATAAATAAATAAAAGTACACTATTTAACTATCTGTTAAATAACAGGCTTCTCAAATGTCATTTAGTAAGTGGCTCAGTGGTATTGAGTAGGGTCGTTGATTTTCACCGAAGTTCGAATTTCTGAACATTCGAACGTTACAGAATAGCTAAACTTTCAATTTCCATTGAACAATATTTTTTTTCCTTTTTCCCCATTCGTTTCGGTCATTAGGTATTACTAAAATTGCTTTTTGATGGATGAATGTCAATTTAATACCTCAGGACAAATAAATGAACTTTTTTCAGAATAAACTAACCAAACAATATCAAATTATTAGTATAAATATAATTAATTACAGGCATCAATACAGAAATTATATTCAACCTATAATAAAAATGTCTACCAAGTTATTGATAAAATAATCAGAATAAAATTATAGCGCTTACAAATGTTTAAACAAGATCACAATAAAAAAAATATTAGCTTTATGATATGAGTATATAATTTTCATTTTCCGAACAAACTGTGCTTAATTCAATGCATTTAGGATTATGTGATATGAGTAGAAAAAACAATACCTTTTTATCACACCACATACTATCTAGCTGAATTGTTATTATGAACTGAATTTATATTTGTAATTAATAATTATATATTATAGATCAAATCATGCACAAATATTTGAATAGATCAAAATTTAATTATATTTTTATCACGTCAATATGTTTAATATGTTGCAAAATGCATATCAGAATTAATAATATATTCATTTCATATTTCATTATACCTTCCAGTGGTGGACTGGATAGGTCGGCGGGCGGGCAAACATCGACCGGGCCCCGACATTTCGGGACTTCAACGAGTTTTGTATTATTCACCTGGGCATGTTACTCACAAAAAAGTAGCGAAGCTGTAGCTATCGCTACTCTAAAAATGTAGCGAAGCTACACCCTACTAGCTATATTTTATAAAAATATTTACACAAACTATTTCTTATATTATTTTATGGGGTACGTGGCTCAGTGGTATTTAATCGGCCTATGGATTCGAGAACCCGGCTGACAAATAATTTTCACGTTTAAAAAAAGATAACAAAGCCAACGTGGTTTATCAAATTAATTGTTCGGATTGTTCTGCTACTTACATTGGTGAAACTAAACAGTATATTCACAAGAGACTCAGTCAACATAGTTATCACCTAAAAAACAAAAATTTGAATCACAGTGCAATAATAGAGCATGCTTTAGATACTAACCACCAATTAAATTTTGAAAATTTTAAAATATTGCACTCTGAATCAAATAAATATAAAAGACTGTTCCTTGAAAGTGTTTACATCAACTGCCACACCCAGAAATGGGTAGAAGGCGTGATGATATATTTATTTTATTTTATTTTATAATTCTTTTCATACAAATTCGTTTATTCCTCACTTGGAATCTTTCGTTGAGGCAACAAATTACTAATCATATCGAAGTATTTATTCTAGGTTTTCTTCGCAATATCTCGGTCACAATTTCGGTAACATTTAGTAAATAAAAAAACGTGGTGTTTCTGTTGAAATTTGGGCCGCGCTCGCATATTAATTCAATTCTGTTTCTCGAATGTAGCGCTATTTTTATTTTTTATTGTTCATAAATACAGTGCAGTGATCGTAAAATGAAGTTCCGGGCAAGGAGTTATGAGTGCCGTTTTTATTGTTTTCGTGAAAATTTTAGTGCGTGCGTTGCGGCTGCAGAACGTCGTGAACCGGTAACGGAACCGGAACGACGCGCGCCACCTGTCCTGCGACTTGCGCCATCTCTGCCGCAAATGGCCGTCGAGCAGGTGCGTCCTCAGCTTAATATCCGCTTCCGGTCGTCATCTTCCGCTTTATGACGTCGCGGCCACCGCGATCTGTCACAGATACGCCAGGCTTTTACATGTGTTTTAATATTGGCGCCCGCGGGCGCCTAACGGCCTGCGTTATACTTTTATAGATTTGATCTGCGCGCTCATCGTACAATAAATAAAAGCGAACAACTGGGGAAAGACGTTAACGGAAACACATAAAGACAAGACAATAAACTTCATCTCATATTACGTTCTTAAAAACTTCAAACTAATTTAAATAAAATATTAAATATTTAGCGCCTTTCTAACCATATCTGGAGCTAGAAGATATTCAGAATCAATTGTTAATTACATTATTAAAAACAAACAATCGTAGTCAAGATAAAACATCTTTTATGCACAACCAGATCGAAATTCAATTGTTTTAGCGCTAAAAAAGCGGGCTTAAACACTTGTTTTTGACCCTAGAGCCATCAAAAATAATTCCTATGAATACATAAATCAAGTGACAATTTTTGTTTATTGTGAATACTTGATTTTACAAAATGTCAATTTGTGACGTGCATAAATATGTGTATTTACCGAAATCTGCAATTGCGGGATGCCACATCCAATAATGGGTAAAAGGCGTGATGATATATTTAATTATTTTATTTTTATTTAGTGACATAATAACAACGGTTTGCAAAGTATTTTATGCACAACCGGGTCGAAAAGCATGTGTTTTAGCCCTAAAAAGCGGGCTTAAACACTTGTTTTTAGTCCTAGGGCCATAAAAAATTATTCCTATGGATACATGATTAAATGACAATTTTTGTTTATTATGAATACTTATGGGGTAATGGCACAATGGTATCGTGTTGGCCTGTGGATCCTAAAAACCCTGGTTCGATCTCCACAGCCGACAAACATTTTCACCAATTAAAAAAATTACCCCTGTGGCTTCCCCACCACTAACAACTTTGATGGCCGTGATTTGACGACTGGTAATCGCACTTCACGTGCATAAATATATCACTTATCAAGATCTGCTTCGGCAGATTGCCACACCCAATAATGGGTAAAAGGCGTGATATTTATTTATTTATTTTATGAATACTTGCTTTTACAAAATGTCATTTTGACATGTACATTTTTTAAGCTTTTGAACATATAATTAAGTGTTATTTTGTTGTGCATAAAATATGGTATCACGGATGAAATTAGCGTTTTTGATCCTGAGCATGTTATTTGCCCTCGGTGCTTTGCGCCTCGTGCTAATAACCATGCCGCGAGCCAGAAACGCCTGTCTTCACTCTTGATACATAAATAACTATTATTTCGTACTATAACAGGTACGTATTGATCTATTCATTCTATTGTTTCTACTGTACAATTTTCAGAGGAATATTCAAAATATATGTCACAAGCAAAGTGGAAAATAATTTATGTATAGATAAGAAAACAATTGTGAGAAATGTCGTGTTAAAGTTGGTATTGAATTGGGAAAAACTCCCAGATATGAATTATTTGGTGGAGGTGCTCTGTAAAACAAATAAAACGCAACAAGCCAATGAATATACTCGTAAACACATAAATAATTCCAAAAGGGATTTGTGTGAAAACACGAGATTCCAGTGTCTGTTGCTATAAATATGTATATCTTGATTAATGCCGGTAATGTATTTATTTAAAGGCAGCGCCGCTCACACAGCGTCTTGGTTGCACGCATATTCAGCAACATTACACATGCAAATATTGAAACTGGAAACTGAATTTGTTATCTCTGGTTTTACAATTCAATTCAAAACAAATGAATTGTAAAACGAGTTAATATCGAAATATTCAGGATACAGTAATCCGCTAACTCACCACTAAAGGATTCCTCTGAATATTGCAACATATATAAGAATTAAAAGAATACAGCCAATAACTACTTAAAAAAGTATGAAACTTCATACAAGTTTATAAAATAAATAAATATATCATCACGCCTTCTACCCATTACTGGGTGCGGCACTCTGCCGAAGCAGATCTCGGTAAATGATATATTTTGCGCGTGAAGTGCGGTTACCAGCCTTAAAATCACGGTTAGTGGTGGGGGAGCCACAGGGGTAGTTTTGAAATTATAAAAATTGTTTGTCGCCTGTGGGAATCGAACCAGGATTCTCAGGATCCACAGGTCGACTTGATACCACTGAGCTAGCTACTCCATTCATACACGTTTATATATTATCATAATATTGGTTTGGCATACATACATATATAAGATTACGCTATATCCCATCAAATGAAGTAGCACGAAACCGAGGAGCATTTGTAAAACATTAATTCATCAGATTCATCAAATAATCAGACGTTGTCAAACATTCTCATCCTAACACTCTAGCCTTGCTTCATCCACATTCATAGTTCCCTGTTCCCTCAATATAAGCTCATTCACTCACAATACTAGGAATCATTCATCACATAACAAACCTTCAATCACGTCCATACACTTTTTATAATTTCACATCCTCAAAACATCCAAAATCACTAAAGCTCACTCCTCTTACAACGAGTCTACAAAGATTATAAAAAAACAAAGTGACGTCCTACGCTTATTATTTTAAAGAAGATTTCTCACAATTACAGTTAAGTCACTCTATGTAAGAACTGAAAAGGAAAATTTAATATTAATTTGAAAATCAACGAATAATTACTTAAAACTCTGTCCAAGTTATTAAAATAAAGATGTTGACTGTTTGCTAGTTCGAATGGTTTGGACATGCGAAGTATTTAGAAATAAATATTGGCGGAAAATGAGTATAAGAGATTGCAAAGAGGAATAAAATCATAGAATTGGAGATAATAAACGAGCTGGAATGTAAGGAATTATGAATGTGGTTCAAGCGATTAATTTCATAATGAGTTTAATGAATAAATGTTCAGTGGATGTTTTTAGGGTTTGTGCTACTCTATTTGATGGAATATTGTTATTTATTTATTTATTTTGTTACTCTGCACAACAGGAAGTAAATCCTAATTGTCAACGGCCATGGCTGCACTCGTTGGAACTGATCTAAGCGATAACGCGAGTTAAGTAACGTTGCGCGCGGGTAGTACTTGGATGGGTGACCGTCCAGAGAAAACCCGCGTTGCTGTTGACCATAATACCTAAAACGCAGATCAGGGCGTAATGGCGGCATATGACCTAAGTAGTTGGTCCGCCAAAGAAGCCACAGAAAAAAAAATCCTAATTACAGTACAGGAGGCCTACAGCTTATAGTGGACTCCGAACCACTCAGACACAATTGTATTTTTTTTTATATAAGTAGAAGTCAGTAAGATTTGAACGCACGACCTCTTGCTTGCTAATTAAGAAACGCAAGTTTTACCTCGCTTTTATCCACTGAGCTACGATTGTCTGTATGAATGATATGAATATATATTTTTATTTTTATATGTATATGTGTATGTAGAATGAATTTCTAAAAAGTTTGATAATGTCAAATCAAATCTAAGCGCTTTAGAATCTGTACCCATTGCATTAACGTGTGTTGTAAATTACAAAAGGCGTTATAAATATCCTCGCAACAATTCCTCGCAATGACATTTTCACTAAACAAAAGCTCAACTTTCCCAGGCATCTACGACTCTAGCAATTAAAAATAACGCCGGTTCCGTGTCGGTTTCAACAGCAATCAAAACTTGAAACAAAAGAAGAACTCGACAGTCACCACTACGATACTGGGGGTAAAGATGTAGCCCACAGCCACAACGTAGTCGGCTGTGGTCTGTGGCAAATTCTGATCACGATTCTCGTGATGCGCACGCACGGTGCATGAGCCCAAATCACGCTCATCAAAGTTGGCCACGTCGGACTCGATTTCTCCAGACACCACACACATAAAGATACAAACATATAGTGTGTATGTGTGTAAGATTTGTTCCGATTCCAACGCACTCCTGATTTTTATTTACCCCTGAAGGACTGAGTGCGTTCTGTCACGTACGAGGAACACCCGACTCTGCGCGCGTGCGTATGTTCCCCTGGGATATCAGCTTGCTTTATCTAATATCTTTTGATTCCATTTCTCAATTGATCCGTTTATGATTTACTTTTCTTCAGCATTTTCTTTCTAATTCAACTCAAACACATTTATGAAATCTTTGTATAGGATTTTGTTTTTGTATACAATATATCACACATTTCTTTTATAAATTCATAAGAAAAAATGCGACCGATTATATTTATTTACTTATTATTAACTTTTCTGTAAATTTAGAAGAATAAACAAGCATTTATTAAACATCAGGGCAGAAAAGTCTATGTTTTTTCTCAATTGGAGTACGAGACTAAACCGAAAGCTAAAATACGCCGATGAAAAAAGCACTTCTCTCACGAAGTATACAGAATGTTCAAAAATTCGTTTTACAAATTTTTAGGGCAAGCAGAGATGTAATAATAAATGTACTCAAATTTAAATTTTAATTTTCAAATGTCACTGTCAACAACAGGAAATGAATTTATGTATCAGGCTTACCAATTTCAAGTAGATTTTTTTTATTGCCAACTGTAACAATTTCTTTTGATCACTCTGTATTTCTGACACGATTTTTACTCCCGGTCGTGAAAAAGGAATTATTCATTTATTTACTTACGCTACTCGTACAACAGGAACTTAATCTCAATTACAACAACAATTATGAATGCGAATGAAGCGAAAAAGGTGTGACAGGATAACAATACTTAACAACGATTAATTACAAATTGAAGCGAATGTTTTAAAATTCGTGTTACCCTATTTGATAGAACGTAGAGCGTAGTGTTCCTTTGGTTTTGTTTCATTGTAATTTAAATTTAAATACATTTTTAAGGACATATTTCTTTAATAATATAAAAAAGGATCATTTATAAACCTGCTAAAATGCGGTCAATATATTTATACAAGTTTGTTTGCCCATTTGCTCGAATTAATTATTGCACCAGCTATGAGAGTTAAGAATGTTTATCCATTAAGCATTAGATTCTGAACTACGAAAGAGGTCGTAAATTATGTTGATGTTGATACTAATTAAGTCGTGCCATTTAATCATATAAATGTATAAAATATATTACCAAGATACGGCTGTGAAATTATATTAATCAGTTAAAACAAACGTAATAATATATTCCAACTTCTGTAACAACCACAAAATTTTCATTAGTAACAGTTGGCAAAATGTACTAAACTAAACACAATACTATACTCGTAAGCTTTTTGTACATTTTTAATTAATATCTACTACAATTCAAACAATAGAAATCGAATATTATATTTTTATTTTTAATAATTATTAGTGAAACCTATATATGTATAAAATTTTAAATTCATATTGTTCAGACGCGTTTTTGTTTCATTGAAAACTATATAGATATAATACAGATAAATATCGATTTCAGCTGCCAGCAAATTCGGAGAATGGCTACAAAAACCTTTATCCTGTAATATAAAAAATGTTATTTACATTTTCGCACAACGTTTCATATTGAACCCTCTATAAAATAAAATTCTTCGATATGCTGAGAGCATCTAAATAATCCTTAAAAAGAATTCTTTTCAAAATGATTCTTTTAAACTTCTTGAGAAAAATGCTTCAACACATTTATATTTTAACAGGAACGACATGGAATTTGAAATAACACAGTTAATGATAATTAAATAGAAATAAGTACTGGATTTTAAATGGTATTATTATTATTTTTTTAATCCCGTTATTAAAATATCATTTATCGTACTGGTTTCCATTGGGTGGCTAGCTCAGTGGTATGAAGTCGGCCTGTGGATCCTGAGAATCCTGGTACGATTCCCACAGGCGACAAACAATTTTCATAATTTCAAAAACTACCCCTGCGGCTCCTCCACCACTAACATATTTGGGGGCCGTGATTTGACGACTGGTAACCTCACTACACGCGCAAAATATATCACTTACCGAGATCTAATTCGGCAGAGTGCCATACCCAGTAATGGGTAGAAGGCGTGATGATATATTTATTTTATTTTAATTTTTGTTTCCATGGCGATAAATTACATCTTAATCACAGATTGATAAACTATGGCTTCGAACATTTTAATCAATGTGTGAAGTTAACAAACTAACAAATTAAGCATGAAGTTACCATTCTGCAACTGTCTTTATCTTTAATCTTACTTCTCAAATAAATAATTCTGATTGAAATAACAATAATAATTTGCAAGTAGTTGTACGGCACATTTTCAGTTTATAGTTATTATTATAATTATCATGTAATAAATTAAATTTGTCCTCTACTTCGCATCCTTCTAATCTACATAATCTAAAATAACGTTATCTTCCATCTAACCGAGTTCAAAGTGAGGACAACGCTCTATCCGTATCCTATATGCACTCAAATCATATCCGGGTGACCTGTACTACCCTTTTCCCTCGCCTCTTCACCGCCTGCTCACACGTGACTCGACCTCACAAACACAAAGGAATATACCAAACACTAGAATACTACCCTGCTTGCTACTGCTAGCATTACCTTCCTCACAACCGTTTTACAGAAATTAAATTAATTTTTTTACTTCTTTCTTCATTATTATTAGCATTTAAAGCAAATTTTAAGACAAATATTTCAATCTCAACAAACTTCTTTATATTAAAAAAAAATAAAAATAACATCTTTCAAAAAGTTAAATGGGGTAGGGGGCTCAGTGATATTGAGTCGGCCTGTGGATCCTGAGAACCTCGGTTCGATTTCCACAGCCGACAAACAATTTTAACCACATTAAAGCTACCTCTGTGGCTTCCCCTCTACTAACATCTTTGGGGGCCCTGATTTGACGACTGCTAACCGCACTTCACGCGCATAAATATATCACTTATCAAGATCTGTCCCGGTAGAGTGCCACACCCAGTAATGGCTGGAAGGCGTGATGATATATTTATATTTATTTATTTATTTATATTTTAATTTCCTAACAAACTTTTTGAAAATTTGTTTGTCGACTAACAAACAAAAATTGCAAATAAAAAATGATGGTTAATATGATTTTCATAATTTGAACTCTGCCTTAATTTCCGGGTGAATCTACTGAATTAAAATAAGCACAAGATTATTAATTTTAGGTTCGTAAATGTTTTTATGTTAATGTTTACTCTGTTACCTTTGTTAATAATTTTCTTTATTAGGTGTGTTGATAATGAAAGTATTAGCTTTCGAAACGTCTGCAACATAATAAATTATTTCATCAAGCCTATTTTCCAAAATGAGGTAGCTAACTCGAATCGGCCTGTGGATCCTGAAAACCTTGGTTCGATTCTCACAGCCGACAAACATTTTCACCACAATAATATTACCCCTGTGGCTCTCCCATTACTAACATCATTGGGGGCCGTGATTTGACGGTTGGTAACCGAACTTCATGCGCATAAATATATCACTTACCAAGAATTGTTTTGGCAGAGTATCACATCCAGTAATGGTTAAGACGTGATAATATATTTATTTTATTATCAAAAAGTTCAAGCCTGTGATTTATATTAATTGGCCATTATTGAACTAAATCAGTGACATCAATTCCTGTAAAATGCTAATAAATTAAGTGTTAAAATTGTATTAAAAAATATTTGCCTATTTGTAAACCGACAAAAAAAAATAGATTTCAAAATATCCGGGATGTAAATTTCTAGAAAATAACGTATAGCTTGACATATAGTATAATCCACACCCCCACCAGGGGTGCAATATCATGCATCCATTTTTTAAACTAACGTATTCGCTTCAAATAATTTATCGCGTCGGAACCAATTGATTCTGTTTCGTGTTCCGGCCGATGGCGGTTCTGGCGTCAGGATGGCGCCCCAACCCCTAACCGGGACTCGAGAACATATGTTTTCATAATTAATGGCGTCCATTTCAAAGCTGCGTTCTACACCCTGCGTATCGGAAAACTCAGAAGATAATTTCGCCACTGGAAATTTATTCGATTTGTTTACACTTTTTATTGTAATTGGATTAGATTTGTAATTTATTTCGCCGAAAAAATTCTCATATTTACTTTCTTTTCAACGATTGTTAATGGAGATTGCGGTGAAAGAAACAAGTTGGGTGGAATTTTTGTTTATTACCGTTACAAACTATTTGGGAGTATATGGGGTAGTGGCTCAGTGGTATCTAGTCGAACCTTGGTTCGATCACAACAGCTGACAAACATTTTCACCACAATAAAATTACCCCAGTGGCTTCCCCACCACTAACATCTTTGGAGGCCCTGATATGACTGTTTGTAACCGCATTTTACGCGCATAAATATATCACTTACCGAGATCTGCTTCGGCAGAGTGCCACACCCAGTAATGTGTAAAAGGCGTGATGATATATTTGTATTTATATAATTATATTTTATTATTTTATGAGGAAGATGGCTCAGTGGGATCTAGTCGGTTTGTGGATTTAAGAACAATTTTCACCACATTAAAACTACCCCTGTGACTCCTCCCCCAGTAACATCCTTGGGGGCTGTGATTTGACGGAATAGAAGGCGTGATGATATATTTATTTATATATTTTATTATGTTTGATGTTAGTGTACAATGTTTTCAAGTTCTCATCACGACATTTTTCAATTAAGGTTATTTTTTTATTGTGATATTACAGAAAAATGTTTCGAACAGAATATTATGTTATTGACTGTAAATAACGTTGCGGCTTCAACAGAATACTTTTCTGAATAAAATATTAATTCTAATTCAAAATTAATGGAGCTATTTTAAATTAATTATATAACCATATACAAACATTTCAAATAATTATGAAATACATACTGTCAAAGATAAATAAATAAATATAAATATACCATCATGCCTTTTACCCATTACTGAGTGTGGCACTCTGCCGAAGCAAGATCTCGGTAAGTGATGCGCGTGAAGTGCGGTTATCAGCCGTAAAATCACGGCCCCCAAAGATGTTAGTGGAGGTGGAAGCCACAGGGGTAATTTTAAATTGGTGAAAATATTTTATCGGCTATGGGAATCGAGCCAGGGTTCTTAGGATCCACAGGTCGACTTGATACTACTGAGCTAGCTACCCCATAGTGATATATTTATGCGCGTGAAATGCGGTTACCGGTCGTCAAATCACGGCCTCCAAAGATGTTAGTGGTGGGGGAGCCACAGGGGTAATTTTAAATTGGTGAAAATGTTTTGTCGGCTGAGGGGATCGAACAGAGTTCTCAAGATCCACAGGCCGACTTGATACTACTGAGCTAGCTACCCCATAGTGATATATTTATGTGCGTGAAGTGCGGTTACCGGTCGTTAAATCACGGCCCCCAAAGATGTTAGTAGTGGGGGAGCCACTGGGGTAATTTTAAATTGGTGAAAATGTTTTATCGGCTGTGGGGATCGAATCAGGGTTCTTAGGATCCACATGCCGACTTGATACCACTGAGCCATTACCCCATTACTGTCAAAGATAATTTTGGATTATTGAAGGTAAGATGTTTTAGGCAGTTCATATCTTAATTTGGTTGGTAATATTGTATGAATCTTAGGGCCAGTTTTTCAATTGCCGGTTTACTCTCGATTAGTGTTAATCATGATTAAATAATAATGGAAACTATTGCTTCCAATATTATTTAATCATAATTAACATTAATCAGTGATTGAAACACTGGCCCTTAATGTTCAAGAAAGTCAAAAATGGGAATGAAGTAAACTGGAAAAATTAATCACATGATTATATTTCGGCTGCTCACGATGAGTGAAGACGAAAAATATAACCATGTGATTAACTTGTCCCATTTATATCCCGTTCCCATTATTAACCTTGTTAGGCACTAACATCTTTGGAGGCCATGATATAACAGCTGGTAACCGCACCTTACGCGCATAAATATATCACTTACCGAGATCTGCTACGGCAGAGTACCACAGCCAGTAATGAGTAGAAGGCGTGATGATATATTCATGCGATAAGGCGTTTAGGTTTCATCAAACAAATTTTATTTACTTTTGATTGACGAGAGCAATAAGCATAAAAAATATGGTAGCACCAAAAGTGGTAAGATTTTGCCTAATGTCAAATTGATCGAGTCGTTTTAGCTCGAAGCAATCAAGAAAATAAAAATTTAGTTCCGGAAAAAACTAAACGTCGACTGGTATTTTTTTAGGTAATTTAATGGGATGGCTAGCACAGTGGTATGAAGTCGGCCTGTGGATCCTGAGGTCCCTGGTTCGATTCCCACAGGCGACAAATTTTCATAATTTGAAAAAGCTATCCCTGTGGCTCCTCCACCACTAACATGTTTGGGGGCCGTGATTTGACGACTGGTAACCGCACTTCACGCGCAAAAATATATCACTTACCGAGATCTGCTTTAGCAGAGTGCCACACCCAGCAATGGGTAGAAGGCGTGATGATATATTTATATTTATATATTTATATTTACCAAATGGACTATTTTATTCAAATTATGACACATTTGCCGCTTCCTGTTACTTGAAAGCTTCAAGCTTCAGGAAATTGTTATAAAATTATAGGTTATTTATCAATTGCTTGAGGAATATTAGGATATAAAATGTTTCCTATTCAACTGAATCATAATTTTCAAAAATAAATCTTGAAAGTGACATTTAAAATCAATTATAATTAAATGTTAAACTCGACGAGTTAATATAATATATCATCACACTTTTTACCCATTAGCAGATCTCGGTAAGTGATATATTTATGCGCGTGAAGTGCGGTTACCAGCCGTAACATCACGACATCCAAAAATTTTTGCACATATTTCGAAAAATTTTGTGGTATTGACTTGATTTTGGTTTGAATCGATTTCTTGGATAAAATAATATTGCTTTAAAGTACTCACATGTCTCTACTTTGAAGAATTAAATTTTCATGAATTTTCGTCACAATTTTCTTTTAAAATATAAATAAATATATCATCACCCATTACTCTATTGAAACAGATCGCGGAAAGTGATATATTTATGCGCGTGAAGTACGGTTACCAGCCCCCAAAAGATGTTAGTATTGGGGAAGCCACAGGGGTAATTTTATTGTGGTGAAAATGTTTGTCGGCTGCGAGAATTGAACCAGGGTTCTCAGGATCCACAGGCCGATACAACTGAGTAATCTAAAGTTATAGAATGACTAATCCTTAATCAAATAAAAGAACACTACTTAATGAATTATAAAGGACGAAATCTCTCTATCTGTCATTGCTGTAAATCACAAAGCTAAACATAGACGCAGAGAATCCGGCATTGGCGATAACACCCCTATGTGCACAAGCCGCGCAGTTGATCGAAGATCAGCCACTATTCATCTAACACTCGCAAACTCTCTGGCCTCGCTAATAACAGACTCCATCCGCCATCTGATTTCCAGCACGTTGATAGATGACGCTGGTTTGTTTACGCGCTAATCACAACGGATACTGTTCATGATTGAAAACGAAATGTGATGTGATGGTCGATGAAAGGAAAATTCTGGTGTTAACGCTTGGTAAATAAAATAAAATGCGTATCTAAATATTGATTAGTTGTATTTTGTTACGTAGACAATATTGATTTAATGTGCTCCAGTTTGGATATTTTTGTTTTGTATTTTTGACATGGTGAATGCGACCTTAAACACGTAAAATACTATATAGTGTTTGAGCATTTTAGTTGCTGTAGTAACGTAAACATTTAACAATTAATGACACTCCGTTTAGTAGGTGTAAATACTGAAGTATCAATATATTCAATGAATATACTATTCTCTTTGACAAATTATTGATGTAAAAAATACAGATTATTAGCACAAATTACCGGTATACTATAAAATAACATACAAATACGTATAATTGTAATAATTATTAAAGAGTAATGTTAAAAACAATATTGACAATAAATCAAATAAGTATATTAAACATATAGCTTGAAAACATTAGGATATAATTAATACGAGCCCGGCCGCACTTCAGTTGGTCCAATTTTATTTTTTCGTTTGATGTTATATTTTACTGTTTTATTTTTCGTGTAGTATGCAAGAAAATGAAATGAAATTTTAATGAGACATATACTAGTATGTTGTTAATACACAGATAAAATTTCAAGTCAATCAATACATACATCTAGAAATGACAGCCATTGAAAGAGGAAGTAAACAAAAAATTGTTTTATTAAAAAACTGTATAATAATAAAGTTTGTTTTAAATAATAATTAACTTCAATTTCATCCGCCAAACTGCCCACAAAATAATAATCATGATAGTTCATTTGAGAGTTGATTTAGTTTATATGACGAAAAAAAAATTTAGAGTTAAACTGCTATACATTTTGTGTTTAAGGTATGTTTAATGTTAAATTTAGTTAAAAATGTTGAAAATTAATTGTAGAATTTAGTAAATGTAAGTTACCTGGGTTTTTAGTATTATTTAAATTTTTAACGAAAAAAATAGATTCGGGCCAACTGATGCGATACTGGGCTCGTAGCTTTTCGCTTAGATATCAAACCAAGAATAATTCATAATTTTGAATAAACGCAAGGGTGGATCTAGAAAATTTTAAGTAAAATATAATTCTGACAAAAGATACTGTAATTTTTGTGTGGAATATATATTTGTATATATTTTGTATTCTGTTCTTAGTTTTTAAATTTTAAACAGTCTGAAAAACTCGGAAAATGTCTGACAAACCAAATTTTGAAAGCTTTTGTTTACAACAATTAACTCACCAAAATGTTAAAATTTACGTTTGGTGAGTTCATTGTTTATTTTGACTAACAGTTTCTTGATTGTTAAAATTTTAGTTATTTTATTATATAGACCTGAAGATGGCCATAACATTGGCTGAAACGTTCGCAATGAATCTTCAACAAATAAACTACAACTTAATCCTATGTCCTTTATTACCTTATCTTATTTCCATAAGGGTTATCAAACTCGAATAAATATAACACATAAAAAACTATAAAAAAATAATAATAAGCCCAAGCGGGAGGCATGGCGTGGATCCGCCCTTGAATAAACATTGAGTACAGTTGAATGACGAACCTTGCAAGGCATTTAACTGCTGTGATAAATACCTCCCTTTTTTTGTAATAGACATGTTTAACAAACTATCAATCAAATCATAAATAAAAAGGCGGAATATTAGGATAAATGTTTTAGTAACTTGTACAAATACGTTATTATATCAACTTCTAAATCAAATGAAAATATCCCTAAACAATTTCTTATAAAAATCTGAGCGTGGCCTGTCGAATTTAAAACAAATGAAGCACTTCTAAGGACAAATATTTATTATATGTTTCCATTCCTTCAAAATGAAACATTTATCCTACGGCGAATTCAAACCGAACTTGTACAGGGAACGTGTATAACATGTTTAAACGTACGGACTGAAAATACGTGAAATTACAAAGCAGTGGCTTTGAGAATCGAATATATTCTGAGCCATTCTTTACTTTATTTCCTTTTGTGACTGTTTTCACTCCCTTTGTTCGCCTCGGCTTTCGTACGTGGATATGTTTGCACATGCTGCCAAAAAACTGATTAAATTACCTCCTCGCCCTCCTAGTCTTCAATCCACGCCGGACAACGGAAATATTGTTTTCATTTAAAAGTATACAATGTTCCTTTACCTTTACATGTTCATGGTTCATGTTTCGTATGGCGATACTCGATAGTCGAACGCCGAAGAGTTGTTTTTCAATTGATCACTTACCTGCAAAAAAGAGAACGGAAATTAGATACTTTCAGCAAAACAAAAAGCCAATAAACTTTGTTTTCATTTAATTAATTCTTCAAAACACTCGAAAAACGAAGATCACTTCGTTTCTGTTTTAATTTAACAAAACAAATCAGGATCTTTTATTCCAGGATATTGCTACAATAGTACTTAAATATTTCACCAACCAACCAACGTGTGACAGTACGTATTTCTACAATTAAATCATCCCCTAAAATTGCGCAGTTTGATTCTTGAGATCTCAATGATATAATAAAAAATTTTAGCCTTTACGTTTGTCACAGTTTTTAAAAGTTCTTTGTTGCTCTAGGTACACAATAGCAATTTGTGCTATAAATAAAAAAAAATATACTGTTCCTAAATTTTGTTACACACAAGTTTTTTTCTACTGCCGTTAAATAAGAGTTTTAAAATAATTTTTAACAATTTATTTGTTTTGAAATTTGTTTAAAACTGTTACAATCTTTCTTTTTTATGGGGTAATGGCACAGTGGTATCGTGTCGGCCTGTGGATCCTAAGAACCCTGGTTCGATTCCCACAGCCGACAAACATTTTCACCAATTTATAAATTACCCCTGTGGTTCCCCCACCACTAACATCTTTGGGGGCCGTGATTTGACGACTGGTAACCACACTCCACGCGTAAAATATATCAATTACCGAGATTAGACAAAATCTATCCACATGTGTGCTGCAATTTTTAATTAATTGTTCTCGTCAGTTGTTACCAAGCAATTACATTCTTATAAAGAAAAATTTGTTCATAAAAACTATGTAAACTAAAGTATATCTAAAAGGTAGATTCACATGAGTTATACAGCATGGAGTGCAGGTATTTCTCTGTGAATCAGTCACACAGAACCACACTATGCAAGTGGTTGCTTTCACAGCTGGCGTAGTGTTTGCACAACGCAGACACAGCAGCCTCTAGTGAGTGGTGTTGGAACTATTGTTTGCACCGACATGACGCCAAAATTCTCTACATACAAATACTTCAAGCTACGTACATTAGTGGCATATATACCGTCAATATTATTATTATTATTATTATTACTATTATATAGATTTTGGAATTAGCAAGCAAATTATGAAGTATGCAGAAGAAAAATGAGGGACAAATAATCGCTACAGAAACTAAATATCGAAGAAAGATTGCAGGAAAAACAAAATGGGATAGGGAAAGAAATGAAAATACAAGCAGAATGATAAATAAAGAAATAAATTTAGATAAAAAAATAGAGCAAAAGCAACTGGAATGGTGCGGTTACATAATGAGGATGGACCAAAACAATCGAATTAGGAAAATTATAAAATTGGGAAGCAACGATTAAAGAAGGAAAAGAGAGAAACCGAGGAAAACACTGGAAGTAGGAATAGCAGAAATAAGAAAATAGAGAGAAAATAAGTATACTACGTACCATGAACTGTAAGTGACAGTTTTTAGATCAAGAATGTAGTTTGGGAAATTAAGATATACTAAGATTACATGCTGTTTTGAAACCTTCCCAAATCATTTTTAATTTTGAAAACGCCATGTATACAGTATCAAAACGAGTTTGGGTTAACTCAAACCAAAATCAAATTTCATGAATTTAGACTTGAAAACTCAAGAAAATGACAACCTCGCCTGATCGGCTCGCTAGTTTATCCCCCTTTCGGCAGTAAAAACTGTTTTACCATCCTAGTATTGTAAACTACTATTGAGTTTAAAAAGTGTTGGTCGTTCAAGTTATAAAAGAAATGGACTGTGTTTTTCAGTGACAAGAAGAAAAATGTAGTGGGCAAAATAATCTTTTTATTTCTATGTTACTATTCAGGAGAAACTAATCTGGCACTAACTACCCGTTCGGCACAATGGCAAGTTTATTGCGTTTTCCGCAAGCGTTTACCGCAAACGTACCGGTAAGCCGGCGCAGCGTCACGTATGAACCATATTACATTTTTAATAACTGTCGTACATGCGGTGGCTGTCGGTTTTGTTTTGACGATTCAAATAAACTGAAATATGGAACATGACAGACGTAACGTATTATTTATTCAGTGACTGTTCATTTTTTCATGCTTTGCAAACATGTATTGCGAAAACAAACGTACCTACAGTCAATAAAAATAGCAATTTCGTTCTGTTTACTCTCATTTTGTGGACTATTTAAATAATGCACTTTACGTTTTCTTTTACAAAAGAAATATTCTTATATTTAGTAAAATTTAAACTGTCACTAATTTTTAGGTCTATTAAAATATTTTTTTCTGAAACCGGCAAGATAGTGTGTCTACTTTCCTGGAGATCTATTCCAATTATCATGGTCACTGTGGCTATGATAGCCACATCGCAAAACAATAAGGATCCACCTAGCGGTATAAATAAAAAAGTTTGTCATTTAGCCACATCGCAAATTTATAGCGGGAGCTGAAATGGTTCCGCTATGGTCGCAGCTACGCTCACTGTCATTCGATGTTTGATTTTTTCTGATTGGTTTATTTATAATAATTTTCTTTAATGACATATATAGAACTCAAATAGAAACTGCATTTATATAATGAAATCGAACAAATTTGACAATTTTACAAGAATATTTATTTATAAATAAAAGGGTTCACAACTATACTATATTTTAAATACCAACATTAAAAATATAATTTCCTAATTTGTTACTAAGTCCCGCAATGAAGCTGTCACGAAACTATCATAGCTGTAGCCACAGCCACATCCCGCTATGAATTAGATTAGACCCCCTGACCAATTTTAGTATGGAAAGTAGGGTTTTACAAAAATAGTCATGTAAAGTACGTATCCAAGGCTACAAGAAAAATAACAGTCTGGTAAAGTACAAAACAGTCTAGTAAAGATTTTACCTGACTGTTATTTTTGTTGTAGCCTTGGATACGTAGTCTGCTGTCAGTACAATTCATATCAAAAAATTTAAACATTTTGAATTATTCATGATTAAATATTGATTAAATTAAACGGTTTCAGAAAAAATAGTATACATAATACGTCAGGAAAGTATTTTTACTTGACTCAACAGATTAAAAAACTCGGCATGTGACCTCGTATTTCAAACAACCGCTTCGTCAAGTAAAATATCACTTTCCTGACTTATTATGTAATATACTATTATGCCATGGAAACACTATCGACAAACATTTACAATCGTGCAAAATAGTTATTTGTGTATCAAATGAAGAAAGTGATAAGTGATAAGTAATAATTAAATTCAAAGATCATAATAAAATTTGTAATAATAATCGTATCATTTTCACTAGCACAAAAATAAAATATGATTTTCCTCAAAATCTCACATTTATTCTATTTCACAGCAATTTTCAAGTAAATTTCACAGAGCAAAGTCAAAAACTACGAAGAAAAGACGAAAAAATCCGTCAATAAAGATAAAAAATATGCAGGCTGGCGACGTTGCCGTCGCGGCGCAGGAAAAAGTCACGAGGAATGAGTAACGACGCGCTCTGATGGAAGACAATTTAAAACAAGGGGGCACTTTAAAACTTTTCACTTTGACGACACGAATCTCTGTGGACCGTGAGATTCGTGGTCCCAACGTCACCGTACGTGAAACGCGAATACCCCTTAGTGCGTGCCTTCTGCCTTGCTGACAGTTACAGGAAACACGATGCAGGACCGTACTACCAATTATATAAAACTCTTATAGGTTTTCTTATAATTACTAATTACACAATATTAGGGTTGTTGATTTTTCGAATATTCGAGACTTCGAATGTTCGGATTTATTGAACCTTCGAATTTAGATTCGAACTTTCGAATTTTTGAATATTCCGAATTTTCGAATTTTTGAATATCCCGAATTTTCGAATTATTCGAATTGTGAATCTGGACCCTAACGTGAACACGGCATATTGATATGAATTATTTTCAGAATAAACTCATTTGCAGAGTTTTGTATTAATTCATAAGTAATTATTATTAATTATTTGCCAAATTTAGACTTAAAATTTCGCTACACTGTCAAAAACGTTTTAATTAAGTCGTTTTTGTATAATTTTTATTCTCATTTTAAAACGTTTTACTAAAAGTCCGTAGCATTTAGATGGGCGGTAAGAGAATAGATGTCGTAATTAAGACGCATAAATTTGCAGAGTTTTTGCAGGATACTTCGCCGAGTTTATTATTTAATTCGTGGCTGATTTTTCGCGAATTATGCGTGAGCATGTTTGGGGATGACAGATGGCGTTAATTCAGAGACAAAAAATTCGAGAATTCGAAGCTTTGAAAAATTCGAAAATTTGTAAATTCGGAGCTTCAAAAAATTCGAAAATTCGAAGCTTTGAAGTTTTTCTGACGAAGTTCAAAACAGTCGAATGTTCGAACGTTCAGAAATTCGAACTTCGGTGGAAATCAACGACCCTACACGCTAATTTGTCCCGTGGTACACACAAATTTCAGAAAATGGCAATAACCATTGCCGAAATATAACCAAAAAGTTAAGTATCCACGATTTCTTTTATTCTCCCAAATAAAGTGATTTCCAAAATATTGAACATTCATCCCCAATAATCTCCAAAAATAATAACCATTAGTAAATAGATTTCCAGTTTTATGAGAGATTATTCTTATTAGTTTCTTTGTTGTGATGCCGGGCCTGTTGGTGATATATCAACGATGGAAAAAGAAACGTACAGAAGATACAGAAGAGAAAACGCGTGGCAGAAAAACGATTTAGACAATGCGTAAATCGTATTGATTTGACTTTTCCTTATAACCAGAAGGAAAATTGATATACAATGATTTTCATGTTTTTCATCGTTTTTAGTTGGCAGACTTTGTGTTTTGTTTTATGCCCTGAATAACCTCGTTCTACTTACTTCGCTACCCCACAACGAAATATAAATTTATTCGCTGCTCACTTTAAAGTTTTTAAGCAACCTCAATATTAAATTATATGGATCGTATTATATTTTATTATATTATTTATAGATACGAAATGTTATAGTTGACTCTATGTTTTATGCATGGTTTAACGTTTATTGCGATGGCTATTCTTTATTAAAAGAGACTCAAGAATATGAAATATAGAGATAATAAAAATAACAAATATTGTACTATATGACTGCATTGCACTACATCCATATATTACACATTATAAAAATATACTAGTATATTTTGTTTTAATATAAAAACTGCAGCTAACTTCAAATTTTATGCACTTTATGTTAACTGCAATGAAATGTTTTAACCAAAGCACTTTTATTATACAGGCTGTCCCACGACATCTGAATTGTAATTAATATAGGAAAAAGTTTTCTACTAAAGTTGCTATCCTCACTACGGGGGATTTTATTTACATTGTAGGTATAGAATTTTGCATTTACATTAGTTTATATATTGCGAATTTTTTAAAGCATGCAAATCAATAATTAATCATAAATAATTCAAAATGTTTAAATTTTTTGATAACAATCATATTGACAGTAGACTATTTATTCAAGATTACAACAACAAAAAATCTGATGTGGTCACCATACGACTTTCTTATACACAGCATATTTAATATTCAGAATATATAATATTATTAAACATGTAATTTAGATTTTCAGTAATTCAGCATTTATTTGTTTGAAACATATAAAATATCAAATTTGTTTACGTATAATTTTTTAGTAATGTTTACTACTTTATGTCTTACTTTACTGATGAGGCATATATAGAGTGTCCTTTTTTCGAGCCTAACCCTTGGTATCTCAAGAACCGTGAGATACAAAGTAGAATAAATTGAGGCAAAGTTGCTAAATTAGTTCACCATTTTAATGATGTATTTGTTTTTCCGAAAAAAGACATAGATAACTAGATAAAGCGAAAATTAAAATATAAAATGATTATTGAAATATATTATTAAATATAAAAATTAGTTTTTCTCAAAATTAGACGCATATACAGAAAAATTTCAAATAACATTTTATGTTCCAAATATTTTTACCAACATCTTTTATTTGAAACTTTTTTTCGTAACTGATTCAATTTTTGAAATAAATGGAATTTTTTGTTTTGTGTGGCCAGTAAATTTCCTTTTCCGGTTTTTCAATTTCATTCAAAATCAACTCAGCTCTTTGTATTTTCATGAAACTTATAATTACCAAGTTTCGTTAACAAATCTTATCTCGATCATGAGATATTGCACACTCGGACACACATCCATTCATCCATCCACACACACACACAGACATCATTGAGAAAATGATCAAAACAGATTCAGTGGACCTCGAAACATGTATTTCCGCGAAAATCTCGTCATCGATTTTTTTCACGATTCCAATACTTCCTTATACTACGTATAAGAAAGTAAAAACAGTTAGGTAAAGTAAAAAACAGTGAATTAAAGTAGAAAACAGTCAGGTAAAGTCTTTGCCAGACTGTTTTGCATTTTACCTAATTATTATTTTTTTCTTTGTAACCTTGGATACGTATTTGATCTGATTGTTTTGGTAAAAATCTACTTTCCATAGTAAAATTGGTCAGGAAAGTAGGCACATTCTTGCCGGTTTTAGGAAAATTATAATTTTTTTTATAAATTACGAAATAACCTAATGTTTTGTTATCTCATCCTTGTTAAAAATAAAGTCACTTAATAACAAGTTAACAAGTAGATCTATAACTCAAAATGAAATCAATCCAAGTCCGATTCTGTCGTGATTCAGTCGTCACAATTTACTGCTCCTGGGAAGTATGGCCTTATGAAATCCACACTGATCTCTGGTATAGTACGGGCAGCCCAAACCATTGTCTGCGGGTATTGTCTATTTTATACACCCTCGCCGTCGTATTGTTTGACTTCTTGCCGAGTTTACCTTTGTGTAGCTGCGCGATCTGCACGATCCTGATCGACTCGCCGATATCTAAGATAAAGAATACTCCAGTCGCCACCGCTAAACTGCACCAGATCACGTACATCGCCGTGGATAGGATATTAAAATATATCAAGCAGACCTTGAACTTGATGCGCTGCGATGTTGTTTGCTAAACAAACACCAAGCGATGGATGGAGTTCCTGTTCAGGATTTAAATGATTCCTTGTTGTGTTGCTTGTTTAGTTTATAAGGAAATCGAATACAGAAATCTCATGCTTGTTTTGACATCGACCAAAAAATTATGATGGTGAGTTTCACGAAACAATAATTACCTTGTTTATTTACGAATCTGATAGTTGGTAGAACTGCTTCCAGCAGTAAATATGAACTCAAGCTCATCCCGAGATTCATCAATCCTTGCACCCAAAATTTTATAATAGTTAAACTGAATTTTAAAGGGAAAAATGGCGGGCACTAACGTGACACTGTGACAGCTGTCACGTTAGTGCCCGCATCCTATTGGTTCTTTTCAAATCTCGTCCCAAAAAATAGTTCATTTTGTAGGTGGCGCAGTGAATTTTCCCGAAACAGCTGTTCATTATCACGTGGGTGCCCGCATCCTATTTTTTGCCAATTTCAGACTGTTTGCTCTAAAATTCTTTCCCGTATGAATATTGTAACGAAAATATACAAATATCTGTATTTTAATCCGCTGAATCCAATAGTATAATCCCCAAGCGTATACGTCTTCTAGTTTTTGAAATATTGTTCAAAGACTGTTTTCTGGGAAAAATATGGTAAAAATTATTTGAAACAAACAAGTTTGTAAAAATTTGTTTATAAGTGAATAGAAACACGAGAAATTCAACGGCGTTGGGCGCATATTTATGTCCTTTAATTTTTGAGATATAGCTTCGGAAAAGTACAAAATATAACATTTTCTCTGTGTATGATTGAATAAAAAGTGCGAGATTCTCTTAAGATCTTCTGAGATCTTCTAAAGATGAAACGAGAGTATTTCTTTTACTATGATTCGGATAACACATTTTTATAACATAGATATTAGTTGAGTAACAAACAACGAAGCCAACAGTTTATTTAGAATGGATACAATATTTTTTTGTTTTAATAATTACTTGAAATTAGCTAGAATTAATTGTTAATACAAATTATAGCCACTGAACCGTGAGTATCAATGTTAAAATCAGGTAAAGCATATATTTTTATTTTTAGTAATGCGAAAAGTACAGTTTGGAATTTCAACATAAATATAAAATGAATTCAGAGTGTGATTAGGGTTAAATACGCATTGTTTAATTTATTTTTAACCGAAAGTAATTACCAAAAAACCTAAGTACGAAATAAATAATTACCGAGTACCCTTCAGAATAATTCAACACATCCAAAACGATAGAAAGCAATCCGTACAACAACGCAATAATCTCAGACGGCTTATTACAAATTAAACCATGAATAAATTATCAGAGCAAGCTGTGCGCCGTCGCGTCGGCCATGTTGCCACCCCGCAACCCCGGGACGATTTCCACCCCTACCTCTCGGTACATTCCCGTAGGACTCGCGAACACGATAAGAGAGCTTTCCGGCTTTACATCATAGCGGCCTACCGCTCCAGCGGTCGCCAAACAATGGCCCACCACCCCACGGATTATGGATTATAGGCGGCTGCGCCAGCTCGAAAAATTCGAAATGATATTTGTGAAATCTGCTTTGAGGGCTGTGAGCTGGTGTTATTTGATTCAATACCTGATCGCCAAACAGTTTACTGCTATTTTGGAATCATTATTCCGGATTTTATTTTCAGTTGTGGTAAATACCTTCAATAAAAGTAATAGGAAAAGGGCGTATAGCTCACAATAGAAGCATTTAATTTTTATTTCAATCGTATTATATTCGCATACTTGATCAATCCATCATTTAGTGAAATAATAAGCTTAAAATTAAAATCCGTGCAGCAGTAATTTGGCAATTTTCATTAATTTTTCACTTCATTTCAAAGTTTGATTTCGTGGTTTAAAATTACTGGTATAGAATTATAAATTATTAATATGGGGTAGCTAGCTCAGTGGTATCAAGTCGGCCTGTGGATCCTGAAAACCCTGATTCGAGTCCCACAGGCGACAAACAATTTTCACCATTTTAAAACTACCCCTGTGGCTCCCCCAGCACTAACATCTTTGGGGGTCGTGATTTTACGGCTGGTAACCGCACTTCATGCACAAAATATATCACTTACCGAGATCTGCTTCGGCAGAATGCCGCACCCAGTAATAGGTAGAAGGCGTGATGATATATTTATTTTTATTTTTAGAATTATAAACATGCTTGAATTGTTATTACCTTCCTCTTGGGAGCTGGGCAATAACTAACTACTTTAAAGCATAGCTACAATTTCTTTAGCTATATATATAGCTGTAGCTTTATTAAATGCGAAAATATACTTGTATAGCTATAAGTTTGTAGTGATTGATTTTTCCATTTAAACCTTGAAAATTAATGTATAGGGTAGGTGGCTTAGTTGTATGAAGCCGAACTATGAATTTGAAAACTCAGGTTCAATTCTCATAGCCGACAAACAATTTTCACTACATTAAAATTACCCCTGTGGCTCTCCCTACGCTAACATTTTTTGGGGGTCATGACTTGACGACTGATAACCGTAAAGTAAGAGTGCATCCATGGAGACAAGAGTCCATGCTGCTCTCCGTGCGTGAGCAATAATAGACTACTTTTTGTTCTAGGTATTCAAATAACTATTTTGAAATAATTTCAATCTATGCAAACATAATTATTTGTTGAAGATAAAAAAAATAGCTTCAAAATAGCTACTTTAAAATTCTTCTTAGTTGTAGCTTCGCTATTTCTTTTCAAAATATAGCTAGTAGTTATTGCTTTGTTTTCTTTTTAAACAGTAACTGTAGCTTCGTTATTTTTTTTTAATAGCTTGCTTTGGTCTTTCTTTCAACCGTTTTGAAGAAACAAAACCAAATTTTGAGATCATTTTCTAGGAATATGATTCACCTTAATAGAAGCTCGTGTTACAAATAAAGTTTTCAATGACCTACTTACAAAATAGGTACAAATATTTGAGTAACGCCTATCTATGTCGCGGAATCAAATTATAGAATATCTCAAGAACAGCAAACTACTACACCATAATAGACGCGTGATCAGTTCTCCGATAATGCATCATCTAATCCGCTCACCCTGTGTTGGATCACACATTATCAATAATCTCATCTACCCTATTCAAACAAGAAATATGTTACATGTTGATCTTATTACACCCTATCTAATGATCCACAACTAACTAATTAAATTTTGTTCAGAAATACTGTGGAATCTTTTTAAAGAAAATCTTTTTTAAACGGATATATCTATTTAGCAGACATTTTTCTTAATGTCATTCAAAGTTAATGTATTTTAAATGGAAGTGCCTCTTTCTCTCTATGTGTAATGCGAACATAAAAATTTGATCAATGGGGTAATGGCTGAGTGGTATCCGAGTCGGCCTGTGGATTCTAAGAACCCTGGTTCGATCCCCACAGCCGACAAAACATTTGCACCAATTTAAAATTACCCCTGTGGCTCCTCCACCACTAACATCTGTGGGGGCCGTGATTTGATGGCTGGTAACCGCACTTCACGCGCATAAATATATCACTTACCGAGATCTACTTCGGCAGAGTGCCACACCCAGTAATGGGTAAAAGGCGTGATGATGATGATGAATACAAATTTTCTGATATTTGAGATAGATTACTATATATTAAGGGATTCAACCCGGTTCTATCAGAAAACAGGACAGTATCAATCAAATGAAACGACAGTGCTAACCATTGAACTACAGCTGTCGTTAAGTCCTTATATTATCTTTCTCATTTGGATTCAAACCAAAACCTATTACATCAGAAGTTAATAATAGCTTATAATAAAAAAAATCTACAGGTTGATCGAAAAATGTCCATTCTCTTCATTTCACATTGTCACCCTCTCTCTCCTCCTTTCATAAATGTGTAGGTGTAATTATACAGGAGCGCCATCCAGTGTGCCATGATCAAAGCAGCAAGCACAAAGCAGGGAGGCGAGTGCAAATAGGTCAGGACCGTAACGGTTGTTTTTCAATCCCGGATGGAACATAGCGAAAAACTGAACGAGTTGAGTGGAATATGTAATACGTTTAGAGCGTCTATAATTTGACTAAATCTATAAAAACCTACCGTATGAATATTTTTTTATGTACGCGTATTCTGAAGACAACAATAATTACAAGAAAAAGATTTTGTTCGTCTATTTTCGACTTATATTAAAAATAAAAATCGATTATGTCTAATTGGTTCGGATTCTACTATATATAAATAAAATAAAAAAATCAATATATCATCACGGCTTCTACTCATTACTGAGTGTGGGATTCTGCCGTAACAGATCTCGGTAAGTGATATTTTTTGCACGTGAAGTACGGTTATCGTACGTCAAATTACTGCCCTTAAGGATGTTAGTGGAGAGGGAGCCACAGGGTAATATTCAAAAGCCGACATGTCTATTTTTGTTGAAAGTGAGTTAAGTAACAAAATCAATCAAAAACAATCATCTGCGCCGATTAGTCCAGTCAGATTCAGTCGAAACTTTATTTGTACAAAGTTATGGGTGTGCAAAAGTGAGAGGTTTATTCAAAACTAATTGACGCAGATGATGGTTTTCATGTTTAACTCATTTTGAATTAAAATGGATATGCCAGCTTTTACTCTCCCAACTTATACATAACAGAGAGTAGTGTTGCTGAATTCAATTCGTATAACAATGAAATTCACATGTTGAAATTTCTAATTATTTGACTGTTGAAATCACAATTTTTCTTTGTTGTGCTCTTTCATTGTTGTTCTTTTGATTGTTGTACTCTTTCATTGTTGTACTGTTTATTGTTGTATTCAGTCATTGTTGTGTTCTGATTTTGTTATAATCTTTCATTGTAGTGTTCTTTCATGGTCGTAATGTTTCATTGTTGCAATCCTACATTGTTGTAATTTTTTCATTATTGCAATCAATAGGATCGCTGACTCTAAATTATTGATATTGTTTTTTTAGTGATTCCTATACATTTTAAGTCAAATAAAATATAATTGTAATTAGTTCACCTGTCATTATCAAATTTTATTTCACCTTTATTTATATTAAATTGAAATAAGTCAAACAAAATATAATTGTACTTTGATTACCTGTCATTACTAAACTTTATACTACCTTTATTTATAAAAATAGTTACTTATAACATCATCAAATTAGGAAAGCTTTCAACTAACAAATTAATCAACAGATGTCATGAGACTTGCCAACTAAACAGTATAGCTAACTCAATATTTTGTGAATCAATTATAGTCACCCGGTAATATTGGCAGTGTGTCTAGGCTTCCTTCAACTTGTGTACGCTTTAGTAGTTCACTTCTTTTTTACAAAATTATTTCTAGTATCATTTTAAGTTGTTACTCTATAATAAAATTTTCGTCTTAAATATATGCACCCCACAAAATTTCGTAACATCAAATACAATTTCATTCACCACTACCGGCCAAAATTAATAATTCTTATTATTCCTGGAATTGTTACCTAATCCAATAATAATTATTTATTTATTTATTTTAACATTACAATGCCAAACAGGTAAACCCAATTAAAGGACAGGAAAATTCCAACAGAAAATAATACTAAATCTAGAATCATAAATATTACAATTAAGCTAAATTGTAATCCAATTATGTTCACACTTCTCAACCAAGTTAATTAATTAATTATCTTATGTCGTAACTGTTGTTGCCCGCATATTATAGGTACATGTAAATGAGAATTATTGTTGAATGTTTAATTATTTTAGTTATACGAATATAAACATTTTTTAAATTTTTTTATTTTGTTTCACAAAACAATATATGTTTCATTTAAAGTATATATAAACCAATATTAACAATTTTTGTATTATTATTATTGTTATCCCTTCGAAATACATAGTGATTTATGTCAGTATAAAAAAATATTATTAATTCAATTTAATAATACAAGGTCTCAAAAAATAATGTTAACATAACTACAATAAACATTTATGTTTTAATTTTTGCGCTGGATACAAAAATGCATTTTACAAAACGCCCAAATTGGTTACGTTTTAAAATGTGCCTGCATGTTCACTTATTTACTATCAGGAATTTTCCAAAGTTTGAAGGTATCGTTTTATGTTAATATACGAAAGAATTCACATTTTCCGATCGAGTAAAGAAAACTTATTTTCTTTTTAGTTTCCCTAAGGAGTCGTGCTCTTCCGGCAGACACATACACATTCTCTCAGATCAGATGAAAAAGTCTAGGAAAACAGAAATTAAAGCGCTAATCCTTTAAATTATTAAATTCTCTTTTGGTGTATTCATGAAGTGGACCCATGCGAATCCCTGTCTCATTACGAGTCCAACCTTCGCGAGGAAAGGATTATGTAATGAGCGCAAATGAGTATGATAGCGATGCTAACTCATAAAGCAAAATCACGCAGAGGCAGAGAACACGGATTTTTACTAAATCTGGGACTCATACGAGAACATGTGCGGATTTTGACTACCTTAATCCGGGATGCAAAGTTTCATTTCGTACATGGATTAGAAGTAATTGTTAACAGGTATTAGTAATTTCTTGAGATTAACAGTGTTATTTAAACTGGAGAATGCGTGTGCATATTTCAGTTAAGATGGTTTGGTCACAGTTCAAATATATACAGACGTCTAATTAAATGTATTCAACATTTTTATCAATGAAATTTATAGTTCTGGATGGGTTTGTGTTGTAGCGCTAGTGTCGATTTAGTTCATGGATATTGTAGATTATTTTACCATAAAGGATGTGAAACTCTGCCGTAGCAGATTTCGATAAGTGATATATTTATGCGCGTGAAGTGCTGTTACCAGCCATAGTGGTAGTTTAAATGTGGTGAAAATTTTTTATCGGCTGCGGGAATTGAACCTGGATTTTCATATCCACAGACCGAGTTGGTACTACTGAGCCACCTACCCCATCTATATAAAATACATTTTTTAAATATAGAATGTTAGTAAATAATAGTAATTGAATTGTACATTTTGGTACTATTTTTAGCTTAAAACCAAAAAGAACTATTTTTGGTTAAAATAATGATAAAACAAAGAATAAATTGAAGGCTTGCAAACTTTTGTATTTGTAATCCAGGCATGACAAAAACGGTACTAAGTTTTTAAACATTTCAAAAACATGAAACAAAATTGGTGGAGGTGCCATGTAGTTTATTTTAAGCAATTCTTGTCTGTCTGTCTGTCTGTCTGTCTGTCTGCCTGTCTGTCTGTCTGTCTGTCTGTCTGTCTGCCTGTCTGTCTGTTTGTCTTTTTAAAAGTGTACCGACGATCTCAATATCGGCTGTAATAAAATACTAATATTTTTGACCTAAAAAAACGATCTAGCTAGATCTCATTCTCCAGAAAATTCAATCAATATGTCATTTTAAAACAAAATTGGAGAGAAAATTCATGAAAATTTAGTTATTCAAAATGTGAGTACAATCGGCCAATGTAATTTGTAACAAGAAATCGATTGAGACCAAAATCAACTCGATATTACCAAAAGTTTTCGAGATATGAACAAAAATTCGAAAAAATTGAGGAGAAAAGTTGTTTCTTTTATCTATTTATTGGTAGCTTTTTTTATTTTAATTTTCCCAACTGCCGTTTATTTTAAAATACTGTACAGTATTAAAAATCAAATTAGCCAAATGTACCACCAGACATTAAATTTTAAACTTGGTAAAAGCATATTGAATATTTGACAACAATGTCAATTATTCCATTTAAAATATTAATTCGTTTTGCTTTTATTGATATAAACCAAAAATACATTTTAACTTTTGACGGTGCAGCTGGTCGTTCAAGTTCAGAAACTAGTTAGAAAATAGTTGTTTTTTTTTTCTATGATATATTTACAATCTATCCTATAGGGACAATAAGTAAATGTTATGACAATATATTTATCTTGCGGAAATGATGTCCAGCGACAACATTCCTTTACATCATCTTAATAATTAGTTATTTTTGAATTTAATTAGAATCTGTGAATTAAATCTAAGGGCTTGAATTTGTTTAGTCTCGTTGTTTCCAAGCTGTTGTCTAGTAGATTTATGGCGCTAGTATTTGGGTGATGTTCGAGTCTTTTGATGTAGTTTGTACTGGATTTCTTGATTTCTTCGTGAACTGTGCGGATGTTCATGTCGTTGTGTTTAGTATGGTTGCTTACATACCATAGCGCATTTATTATTGTTCTTAAAATTTTGGATTGCATCCTTTGTATTATGGCAATATTAGATGTGCTTGCTGTTCCCCATAGCTGTAAGTCCATATTGGTTTAATAATTGTTTTATATACGAGAAGTTTATTTTGTGTAGATAATTGTTAACGATAGTAACTTAATTTTTCTTTGGAATGTATGAAATGACAGCTTTAGAAAACTTACTGTACATATTGGCATTATTTCCACGGGTAATTTGATCAGAATGTAAATAACGATATTGAAGTATTGAATCAGCTTTTGCATCCAGGTTGGCGAATGTAAACCATGTGCTGTATTAGGCTGATTCACAATGTAACCAGCCACGAAAAAGAAGCGGACAAAAATTCCATCTGCTCTTGTGTGCTCGGGAGCTCGTGCGAACCACTCAGCCCGCTCTGTTGAAATTAAAATGAATGCTAGGCTCGCGGGTTTTTCGCTTATTATTAGCGTTCCTTTCTCTCCTACATCACATTGTTCTCCATCCCTTTTTAATTGTTTGTTTACTCAATTTATTACTTCCGTTTTTTACAACCAACCGCCAACACTGTACCTCAAATTTTTAAACAAATACTAGCGAATTATTTACAGCCCAAATAGAAAAAAAGTTTCTAAAAATACTGCTTGATATGATTATCATAAAAACTTCAACAAACTTGGAAAAAAATGTGTTCTTTTTGTCTGTGGACATTTCAAAAATTATCTTTTCTCGTTGGAATCTATTCATTCGGTTCATTTTTACCCAGTGAAACGGAAATCCGATAACGGCAAAATATAAATATTAAATAATTACAATACCGAAAGATCCTAACGAACATTCACAAAATTCTTCAAATTATAAATTTGGAACAATCAATTAAACATGAATGCATAATCAATTTATTCAGAGCAAAAATATCTTCGGTTGTAAAATAAAATTTTTAAAAATGACAAAACAAAGACGTACCACCACATTCTGTAATTGTATCATTGTCTGTTAATGATCGATAAGTTAATGACAATTTTTATTTTTTATGGTTATTCTGCAGATTATCAAAATTTTGTTATTCTGCGACCAGAATAATTTACTCTGTCATTTTTAGTTAATATCCATACTTTTTTACTAATATACGTAGCTGTATTTAAAAACAAAAACAAAAACAAAAAACAGTGATCATGTTAAGAGCTATGATCAGGCTTTTGTTGTGGGAACGAAAAATTTTGAGTTGTAGGATGATTAATGAATAATAAATTTTCAGTGATGTAATTTTCTTATTACATTACACTAAATATTGAACAAGATTTTGAACAAGATTTTGAACAATTTTTGAAACAATCTAAATTGAGTACATCAAATTTTTAAACATATATTAGTGCCACACCCAGTAATGGGTAAAAGGCGTGATGATATATTTATTTATTTTTATTTAAATAGAAAAATGTTTCTAAAAATACTGGTTGATATTATCATAAAAAACTTGGGAAAAAGATGTGTTCTTTTATCTGTGGACATTTCAAAAATTATCTTTTGTCGTTTGAATCCATTCATTCGGTTCCTTTTGACCCTATGAAACGGAAATCCGATAACGTCAACATATAAATATTAAATAATTACAGTCCCGAAAGCCTTAATCAATATTCACAAAATTCCTCAAATTACAAATTTGGATTTGAGAACATCAGTTCGATTCCCACAACCAATAAACAATTTTCACCATATTAAGATTACCCCTGTGACTTTCCCTCCACTAACATCTTTGGGGGTCGTGATTTGATAACTGGTAATCGTGCTTCACGTGCATAAATATATCACTTACCGATATTTGCTAAGACAGAATGCCTCATTCAGTAATGGATAAAAAGCGTGATGATATATTTATTTATTTTATAAATTTGAAATAATCAATTGAGCATGAATACATAATCAAGTTATTCAGAGCAAAGTTATCTGCGGTTGTACGAGGAAATAAATTTTTGTAGCAAAAAAGAAAAAACACCATTTTAGTCTGACCTCAGACATAAAAATAAAATATCTCCAAAAAAAAATCTGACATAGAAAGAACAACGTGCTGGTTTGCACATAAACAAAATTTTTGTTGACAGTCAATTTTTCGTAACTGCATTGTAGAAAACCCGAAACTGACGAAATATAACGAAATTGAATGTCCTCTCTGGGCTTGTGTTTTAACAGGGTCGCATTCAGGGACACTGGAAGTAAAGGAAAAGTGGTGCATCTGCACTTTCGCCACGGTAGGCTCTTAGAATTTATTTAATGATTTATTAAAAATCTATATGTTTCTTTTGTTTACAAAAAAATTCAAATCAGTAAAGTGAAACCTATTTTGACCGGATTTTTTTTGGCACTGTTTGAAATATTTTTAATTTCTATATTTTCCTTATACCCAAGTTGGATGTCAGAGTACATCTACTTAAGGTTAAATTTTTATCCATTCCTTGCATTTATTTCTGTTCTTTGCCATCTTGTTCATTTCTTCTATAGTTTTCTTCTCTCATTTCATATTTCTACTATTTTTCCGTTCTAAATCATTGCATTATATATAATGTTAAGTAATAAAAAATTTAAAGGGTATTAAGTATTACAACTGTTTACAGAATACGCTTAAATCCGCTATAACCGCAAAAATAAATAAATTTTAAAGGTAGATTACCATTTCCTTGATCATATAAAAACAATTTTATTTATAATATTAAAATTTATAATACATTTTAATATTTTTACAAATGTATTCATAAAATGGATACCACTTGTATTTGTAATAATATTTATCTCTTTTCCAAATTAAAACAGATTCACGAAATGAATTATATTTGAGGCTAATTAACTCTTTTTAACCCAGGTTAAAATAAAATTGTTTAGTGATTTGGCAAGAGAGTTAAAAACGAAACACAAATTGTTATTAGCGCAAATCCACTTTATAAATCTGCCTAATATGTTACATTGTGGGTAGCGTTACGGAATTCGAATCCGAAAATCCCGAGTTTGAACCCCACTTTAGCCAAAAATATAAGAACTCTTACACTTTAGCTCGGTGAGTTCGGACTCTGTACTGTAATTGAGATTAGCTTTCTGTTGTACAGAGTAACATAAATAAATAATTTACTAAATTGTAAAACAAGTATGGAGTAGTATTCATTTCGTATTTCGTAATATAAGCGTTCCTAAGCTACAATTATTGAGAGATGAAATTACGTAAACAACAATAATCTTTTTATTATTTCTGGGGTTTAAATGATATCGATAAAATACTAGACACAAACCCAGAAAAGGGCGAATGATTTACTTCCCTCCAAACAGAAGAATATATGTCACTTACTTAATCAGAAGTGAAAAAAATATTAATGTAAGTGTATATAGGAGTGATTAGATTGATGTGTTTGAAGATTTGTTGCGTGATGAATGATTTCGAGAGTGATGAGTAAATGAGATTGTAAGGGGAAAACTATGAATGTGGTTGTAACGAGAATGGTGAGTTAAGATGAGAATGTTTCAGGAGAACTGATTATATGATAAATCTGATGAGTGAATGTTTTACGAATTATTTTAGGGTTCGTGTTACCCCATTTGATGTGATATAGCGTAATGTTATTGAAATGTGAAATGTGTTTGGCGTTCTTAAAATATCGTCCGCCAACTATCGTCTCAAATTAATTCTTCGACACGCCAAACACTCATTTCTTAGTCAAAATATACAAATAAATATTTTAGTTTTACTTTTACTTTGACAAAAAATTGGGGCGCCTATGGTAGCATCCCCATCAAGGGGTGTAGCGGGGCTCAGATTCATTATTGGTGGGGTCAAGGATGAGCGATGCAAAATATAATCGTTTAGAATTTGAATACATTTGCATACGTTATTTAATTCGCATAGCAAAATATGGAAATGACATGGGAATCTATCATATGCAGGCCCTATGAGTACGGGTAGAAATGCTTAATAAAATGTACCCGGACATTTGTACATACATGCATACATGCATACCGATCGCGAACATTGCGATAACATCATTCACATTTTTAATTTTTATGTTTCATTATTCATATTTATTCTACAAAATAAATGTCAACAGGACGAACAATTTATCGGCTTTTTGTTACAACTGTTTTAATTTTACAAATTTAGCCATGTTTATAGTCAATTATTAAAATTCTTTTGCACTATTACAGTTACCAATTAAGTACATGATGTAACAAGTCAAAGTCAGCACATTCTTAGTGAATATAATTAAGTAAATTAGGTTATGTAGTAATGAGGTCAAGTATTCAAAATAATATTGTTTGACGTAAGTAGCTAACTATTTACTGACGTAGTACTTTTGTAATTAGATAAATATTAGCGTTAGGTCAGTTTTAACGGGAGTGATTCAGAGTGATTCTGAGTAGAGTAAGAGTAGAGTAGACGGTAGAGTTCAGTAGGAACTCGACAACATCACCATGTAAGTAGTTTCAACAACATCCCTAGAGAGTGACAGTCACATAGTTACAAGAGAGAGTCACAGAGTTACAAGAGAGTTACAAGAGAGTCACATGAATTAAAAGAAGAGTACGGTTAATCACGGTTGTGAGTGAAGTGTGTTCTAAGAAGACAGCGCAAAAGCAGAAGAAACCTTGTATTAAATTACGTGTAAATAAATCATTGTTATTTGTTATACCAAATTGTAAGTACAAACTTATTATTTCCAACATACCCTAGTACTTGTCCTTTCTCCGGTCTGACAAGAACCCATTTAAATTATTTGTTAATTCTACAGTTGGCAATAAAAAAAACTACTCGAAATTGGTGAGCCTGATACATAAATTCATTTCCTGTTGTTGACAGTGACATTTGAAATTTAAATTTGAGTACATTTATTATTACATTTATTTCTAAAGTATTCGTATTACTTAAAAAGTCAAAATCATATTAGCTGTAAGACTCCTGACATAACCTATTTGTATTTATTAGAAATGTCAAATAGTATTTCCGCCTTTATCTTACGTTGTGCCAACTGTAGAATAAAAAGATCTCTGGAATTGTATTGCCAACTATAACAATTCCTTTTGATCATCCTGTACTTTTCCTGTTTTATAAACTATTCAACTATATTGTTAACAACTCATGCAATTCAGGAGGTTCTATTAAAGTCTGTATTAATTAATAGTGGAATTCTGTGTAAATCCATAAATTTTAAAGATCCGTTAATCCCTAAATGATAAACAAAATCGCAACGAATTTTATAACTTTAAGGGCCAGTTTTTCAATCACCGACTAATGATAATTATGATTAAATAATAACGGAAACTATGGTTTCCAATATTATTTAATCATGATTAACATTAATCGAGAGTAAACCGGTGACTGAAAAACCGGCCCTAAGAAATATTTTTTAGTTATGAACAAATATTGTTGTTTTAAGCCAAAGTAATGTAGGAATAAAATTAAAGGACACAGGCTTATTGTTGTAATTTTGTTGATTATTTACAGATTTACGATTCCATTTATCACATAATTCCACCATAATATACTGTTTTAACTAGTGCAAAGTGTATGGAAATATTTTAATTTTACTATGGTAACAGTGCTTAAAATAGTCTAATACACATGATTGAATCACAACCATTTTTATTATTAAGTCATTGTAAAGTACAAGTGTGTTTTATCGGAAATATTCATTTCATTGACTGTAAATATTACAGTGAAACACGTACACTTTCAGAAGTACGACAATTGTATTCACGTTTGAAATATATTTACATATTTCACGTCGAAGAACGTCTTCAAGCTAGACCAGATATGAAATATTCAAGTTGTTGGTTCGTATTGTCACACTTATTTACAATATGTAAATATTTCACTTTTCTATCTACAGAGAATAAATAATGAAATGTATGATATAGAAAATTTTACTGCGATATACGGCGTTCTTCGTAACATATAGAAAACATCTTTACCAACTGGTCGGTGACATTTAAGACGAAACTTCAGATTAGATAGAAAATATATCTGTAAGATCAAGCTTTGCTCAAAAGAAGCAAGAAATAGGAAGTATAAAATAAAAATAAGAAACCAAGAAAAAAATAAAATAAAATAAACATGTCTTCTCAATTTTATTACAAAATTTTTGCGAATATTTAGAAAAATTTTGTGGTATTGAGTTGATTTTAGGTTGAATCGATTTCTTGGATAATATAACATTGCCTTAAAGTACTCACATGTCTATATTTTGAAGAATGAATTTTCATTAATTTTCGTCCCAATTTTCTTTTAAAATGTAAATAAATATATCATCACGCCTTTTACTCATTACTGGGTGTAGCACTCTGCTGAAGCAGATCTCAGTAAGTGACATATTTATGCGCGTGAAGTGCGGTTTCCAGCCGTCAAATCTCGGCCCCAAAAGATGTTATTGGTGGGGGAGCCATAGGGGTAATTTTAAATTGGTGAAAGGGTTCTTAGAATCCACAGCCCGACTTGATACCACTGAGCCATTACCCCATTTTTCTTTTAAAATGACGTACGTAATTATTTTGTCGAGGGATGAGACCTAGCTATGTCATTTTCTAAGGTCAAAAATATTAGAATATTAATATAATACTAACATCTTTGGAGACCGTGATTTGATGGCTGGTAACCGCACTTCACGCGCATAAATATATCACTTACCGAGATCTGCTTCGGCAGAGTGCCACATCTAATAATGGGTAAAAGGCGTGGTGATATATTTATTTATTTTATTTATATTTATCAAAATTTGTTAAGCCGTTTCCAAGATCGTTGACACAGACAGGCAAGAATTACTTATATTATAATATAGAATTAATTTTTATTGTCATCTTTTAGTTAAAATTTTCTCCCTTAGTTATCGGATTAGCTTAAACTGGCTTAAATTTTTATAATGTTGTTTCAAATCAGGATGGTCAAAATGAGAATTTATCTTGACCAATGATTGTCGAAGTGCTGAAGTTGAATGATAAGTAATGACAACTGCAATTGCGAGTGATAAATATTTTATTAAAACAACATAACGAAAACTAAGATAAAATAAAGACAACGAATTTATATTCTCGGGATAAACACCCTACTATCAACAGACTATCTACTATTTCTTTTGAATTGTATACTCTCTACGAACTGTCTACTAACTATAAACTATATATGAACTATCCTAAACTACGGAATTCATAGTAAATAAATTCTAGATTGCAATAATTTCGAGTAATGTGACAAATGCCTCAAACGCTCGCGCGTGTTCCAAAGGTGAATAACATGACACATGTCTTAAAGACGCAATCTAATTAATAATTTTGCAAACAATTATTTCTTACAAATCCGGTTTGTTACTTCATCTAATAAGTTATCATATAAAACATATAACTTATAATAAAAATGCGATGTAATAGTTTTACCGCGAACTTCACATCTATATTAGTTGCATTCAATTTCCTCGTTTCCTCTTTACACACATGTCACACGGAAATGTAGAAACAAGCATGAAATTCTCCCCTCTGGTGTAAGTTTGGCAACAAGGTCACTAGGATACATAAACACCGTTCATTTCCGGTTTGGCGCGCGGTAACGACCGACTTCATACCGCTTAATCGGAAACGGCGACCGGTTCCCAACCGGTTCCCGGCTGGTTTCCCCGTCAGAGAGGAAACGCTACAAGGGGTTCGTTCAATTATACTTCAGCTTCGCGAACTCTGCTAACTACTGCTGAACGCACCCGTGCTGTCTGTAAGTCTGTATCTGTAGTTATTCCTAGTTTCTAGGTCTGCAGTTTGGTGCTAAGTAGCGAGTTGTATCTGTTTGTAGTTAATGCAGATGTATTGCAATTTATCAGTATGCATATTTGTCAAACGGTGCACAAATTTATATCTTATAGTAAAAATGTTTAAGAAATTGACTTACATTAGCATTCGTAAACTTAGCAATTTTTGTTAAAGAATAGAGATGATTATTTGCGAAAATAAGAAAAGGTCTAACAATTAAATAATTTAGTGCAAAATGATAAATTATGGTAGAAAAGTAGTACGTAATACACTTGTTGAAAGGCCATTGGAAAACTGGTGTGAATTTTACATAAAGACTTTTCAATCATACCCTTTCAAAATTTTTATTAGAATATATTATTTTTTATCTTTAGTGATTTCTTTATTTTCAAAAGTAAAAAGTAAAAATCTAAGGCTAAGAAATAACCAAAAATTAATTTAACCCCTAAGCCTTCATCAATATAAAGATAAATCTAAATACGTATATCGAGAACTAAGTTCTCATCATCAGTAGACGAAGCAAGGGGAAACACACGATTGTGAACCAAGCTAGTGGTCAAGGTTGGTTTACAATTCGTATAATCTTGGTTTTTTTTCCTTGCTTCGTCTACTGATGATGAGAACTTAGTTCTCCAAACGTATTTAGATTTATCTTTATATTGATTAAGGCTTAGGGGTTTAATTTATTTTTAGTTCTCCATTTTCTTTTTGGAAAAATAACCAGATAATTTCTGTTATTAAGTTTGGCAATACTAGTGCACGTAACATGTCAAATTTCTGGCTATAGTTATTGATCTATAAAATGATTTGTGATTGTGTCACATTGACATTTGTTTCAAATATCTAGCCGTTTTATGAATTTTTAAAGATAATCACATACTTATATATGTAGTTAAGCTGAATCCAATGGTGAAGTTTTCTTCTAATATGTTTTTCAAGATATAACCGTAGTAATTTTTTGGTGGAGGTGCTTGAGTAAAAACTTAAATATATAAAAATTTGCAAAAACTTTCTCTATAAGTTAACTAATTATTATTATAAATTTAAGCACGAGGAATTCAGTGGCGCTAAGAGCATCTTTTTCCTATGACAATTTAGTATTTTAAATTATAAGAAATTATTAATTTTTATTTTATCAAAAATTGTTACGAATACATTGTTTCACAAACTTTTTTTTCTGTTTATAACAAGAGAAAACAATAATGTGATTCTCTGTCATTTCAGTGTAGAAAATAACTATTTTCCACATGCAAATGAGTGGGGAAAGTTAGTACTTTTCGCAGTGTCGTAGAAAAAAATGTATTTTTACAATTTATATCTTATTCCGCATTTTCTACAATATTAAATACGTCTGCTGATCGATAGTAGTAGTATTTATGCAGAAAACTTTCCTGAATTCAATGGTAAATATGCCAGATCTATATATAGTATAATTATTATGTTATAAGTTAATTAGAAGAAATATTAATTTCTAAATTTAACTTTACGTATACAGTAATGTATATTTGTCTGGCAGCAAATTTGCAAAACTGGGTGAAATCTATTAAAATCATGTTCACTGCTAAATTCCTCTAGTAAATCTTAACTAGCAGGTAAATCACGCATGTAAGTACCGCAATATCCACCACATTAATAACTCTGACCTTGACAGATAGACACGTAACTAGCGTAATGCATGCTCTGTATTGAGTTATTGTTTATAAACACGCGTCCTGCTACATTGTGACGTAACCAGCCGTGGTGAAGCCACCGAGCGTTAACTACTAATTAACAGAGAAAAGTCGGATGAACCAACAACTACAACCTACAACTACTCGACTTGCGAATAAGGGTGCTTTGATTAACAAAGGTATTATAAAAGTAATTTAAAAATTCAAATGTTTCTCATCATTTATAAAATTTAAAACCTATGGAAAAAAATTTGTTTGAAAGAAATGAATACATGTTTATTTTAATTTGCTTGTGGAAATAAATTGTGTTTTTACGACCAACGCATAAATTTTTCTCTTTAATAACGGAAATACCTACATACGGAGTTTTACGTGTTAAATATATGGAAATTTTTGTAATAAATGAAGAAATAGCTTCATTAACTTCTTAATTGAAGGCAGATATACTTTATCAACATGTCCTACTTAGAAGTCATTATATCTTTCATTTAATCATAATATTTTGGCATAGGTTTTCTATAAAAATAAAATTATCTAAGTCACGAACGTCTGTATTAAATGCAGAATGGTAATTAACCAATTTATTATGAACTAAATGAACTAAGTCGACATAAGTGTTGCAATACAGACTCGTTCAGAACTACAAATTTCATTGCTTAAAACTGCCGTCGTCATTCGAACACATTTAGTTAGACTATCATGATTACTATCTTGTAGGCAGTTTGATCAAGCTTAATTATTTATTACTTAAAACAAATTTTATTATTATACAGTTTTTTAATAAAACGAAAAAGTTAATACAGAAATGTTTACTTCCTCTTTCAACGGTTGTCATTCTAAGATGTACATATCGATTAGCTTCAAATTTTCTCCCTTATTCTGTAACTGAATCATTATCTTTTACTGATTGATCAGTTAATGACAAATCCTATATTTCATGATTACTCAATAGATTAACACCAATTCGACTTTCTTTGGCTAAAATAATTCATTCTGTCCTTTTTATTTTATTTGTATGAATTTTGATTTAGTATGAAAACCATTATAAAAATATGATTTTTTTAACCACACTTTTTATAAAACTGTCATTGAGGAGTAGAAATTCAAAACGTAGTTTTCACACAAAGTTACATTTAAACGCAATAAACTGTTTCTCGTTAAGTAAACTGAGTACTTTTATGTGCAATTTGTATTATTGTTAATCACATCATATACGCAAACTTGTCTAATTCAAATAAATATTGTTCATTCCATTGGCCATTATACCTTAATACATTTTTAAAAACTGCGTTTTGAACGTAAATTAAAAGAAAATTTCGTTTTAAAAAACATAAATGAGATTAAAACTACATTTTGTTAATCAATAATAAATTTTATTTAACAGCAAACTGTTTTAAAATAAAAACCTGTTTAACGTTTAAAAGGTAAAAGTTACGTTTTGATTTTCATATATGGTTGTAAATACTGCGTTTTAATATTCCATCCAACTTTGAAAGTCTTATAACTCAGGAAAAATTAAGTTTTTAAAATAACACATTTCATTACTAGAAAGAAACGGGTTTGAAGTATATATTGCCATCTATAACTTTTTTTTCGAACTTTTGGTCGAAACTGCGTTTTGAATTTCTGCTCTTCAAGCTATGTATATAAGAAAAATGTATGAAAACAACATAAAAATGTCAGGGTAAATTATTTTGGTTATAGAATACCAAAATGATAATATACAGAAATCATGATAAATAAAAGTTGTCATTAACTTATCGCCCATTAACAAATAAAGATCCTGTTACAGAATATGGGGATTTTAACAACATACTACTATATGCCTAATTAAAATTTCATTTAATTCTCTTATATACTACACGAGAAATAAAACTACAAACAAAAACATCAAACGCAGGGCTCATGCTCATATTTTGTCTGTGCAATTGATCTAAATAAAAGAGCCTTCAAATTAAGACATTTTAATCAGCCTCTATATTAAAATTTGCAAATTGCTAATAAAAATAATACTCTCTAATGACAAGATACTCATATACTAAATAAATTTGTATTTTAATGTTGGCCATAAAATTATTTATTCACACCAATTATGTTGCAATCAGCTACTAGTAAACTAAATTACCTCCAAAATTATGTAGATTTAAATTTTATTATCTCAGAGTAATAAACATTTGATATGCAACAATTTGACTACGAATGATACCAAAATATTCATAAATCATGTAATAATCTTAAAATGTAATTACTCATAAAAGAGAAACAAACTAAAACTAAATCTGAAGCGTTCATTTCTCACTGCATCAGCAGAATTCAGCACTTCTACCGCTCAGTTCATAACCATCGCGGACTGTAACGACACGGGTAATTCGCAATCGCAGCTAACAGTGACTCTGTGTCCGTAACGCAAGTGAATAGTCGATTTTGGCTGCCTTATCGGTCTACATGTGAAGTGAGTGTCGGTGAACGATGCACTTGCATTCAACACGCCATTTACTGACGTTCGAAGGTATTATTATAGGTAATGTGATGCTATGTGACGTGCGTTTTCGTCCCAAGTGCATTTACACCTTTATAAGAACCAGTTTACTTACTATAAATGTTCTGAAAGGGTAAAGAAATAAACTGAAGCTGCGAAAGCTAAAGAAATAGTTAAGTATCATTTAAATGTCATTTAATTTGATACTACACCCTATAGAAAGAAACAACTTTACAAAAACAATATAGAATTTACTAAATATAATTTTCGATATTTGTAATCAACTTTTCTTTCCGAGTATTTAAATTTGGGACCACACTGAACTTAAACAACTTTTAGAAAATTATTTGTATACCAAGGGTTGAAAGTAGCTATTTGCAGGCCGAGGCTAGAGATCGTAGAACGAGCGTAGCAACGGCTGCAACTAATCGAGGTCAACAAAGGTATTTTCAACGAAAGGGTACACAATATTAATTGTGATTAATAAAAAAACTGAATGTAAATAACTAGGAAATCAGTACAAACAAAACAAAAATAAGAAAATTAATTACATATGTGCTCTGCAATAACTATTTACGTAACAAGATCTGAAAATGATACTTTACTGAGCTAGCAAGCATATACCAAAGCGAGCCATAAGCGAACTTTGATAGCTTGAGAGACTATTGCTGGGTTGCAAAAAAAAAATAAAGAGCTCTTTAGTTAAAGAATTGTTTATCTAGCAACAGTATCAATAGCGATTTTCTGAAATTTATTGAATCGTTAGTTGCTAATGAGCCGATAAAACTTTCATGCAACCCAGCATATATCTAAAAAACTAAACGAAATATGAAGATGCATTCAATGGCATTAACTTTCTCATGCTTCAGTTATCTTATAAACTAATTTTTAGAATTTTTTAAATTAGTAATAATATGACAGAATAATGTAAGTATGTAAATTTTTGTTACAATATTCGTACAAGAAAGATTTTTTTTAGAGAAAATAGACCGGAACTGATCTAATTTTGCAAAAAACGCCTTAAGAAATTTTCAAAAAATTAAAATTGCTGAAAATGACTGAAAATTTGTTTTTGACTCAATCCGGCAACGATAAATTTAATGTCGTTAAGCACATCTTTGTATCTTGTTTAGTTTTTAAGATATAGCCTCCAGAAAGTTGATTTTTTTTTAAATGTGTACATCTTCAAATTGCCGACTTTTCCGATGCTTCCCAAAAACTAAACGAAGTATAAAAATGCGCTTAACAGCATTGAGTTTCTTATGCTTCAATTAATTTAAATATATTTTCAGCAATTTTTGTATTTCAAACAATTTTCACCAAACAATTTCCCAGAAAACAGTTTTTGAACAATATCACAAAAACTGGATGACATATGCAGTAATGTATTATTATTATTAATATTAGGTCGAGATGTGGTCTTAACGTCCTTGTACTGCAGTCTTTTTAGACCTATTGTACCCTCCGAGTTTCACTCCTTTCAAAGGAGACCTGTTTCTTTGAAGAAGTCCAGGATTTCTTTTAATTTAAGTTGTTTTATTGTCCCTGAGTGCAGTTTCGATGCTTCTAAAAGACTATGCCTGCTGCCCACATAGGCTTCGCAGTGATGCAGTAATGTAAGTAACGGTTGTGATAAAAACAATTGCACAACGTATGTCTACTGCAGAAGACAAATTCATTGACAATGGACAAGTCATTTGGCATAACTTCTACATAAGTGACAGATAAATATGAATCAGGAAGACAAGGAAATCAAATTAAAAATAGTTATTTCTGTGACAAGCATATGTTGAATACGCAGAGGATGAATCCAACCAACACCATCAGAGTCACGTAATCTCAGCAGTTTGAGAGATGACACGAGGCGTGTCACTTGCATCAAGTGGCTGCGGACGCGCCGCGTTTTTGTTCGGGTCAGCAGCAGCCAGCAGCACTGCAGACAAGAGATGGAAGATGGCGAATGACAAGGGAGAAGTGATGTAATTGAAATGTGGCTAAGTGGTACTAGATGATGTGTGGGAAGATTGAACAAGAAAGGATGAAGTTAATTGAAACTCGTTTACTTTTCAGATTTTAGTATGATACGATGAGTGACAGAGTGACGTTTGATAGAGGTACTATGCCTTATTATTCTAACAAATTTTATTGAGAATTTACCACGTGCAACTAGGAACCAATAGAATCACGAAATTGTTTGAAAATGGACCAATGAAATGACAGCTATTTTGATAGTTTTCCTGTAGTGAAATTAATAAGTGATAATTTTTCACTGTAATAAGATCTTCTTGGTTACCAACAAAATAAATGCTATTTTCATAAATGTGCTTTTATAAATTCATGATTTTATTACGCATGATGTGCGAGAAATTGAAATTGAAATTGAAAAAATACGCATATTTGGAGCAAAATCAACTAGAGTGTGGTGGCTTTAGATTTTTAAGACGGATGTTTAGGATCGATTTGACATTTGACAGTGGACATGTCGTATTTTTAACTATAAATTACTTAAATATCAAATTTCTGTGAGCAGTTTTTAAATATTTGGGGGATGAAGGGACGTTTTTATTATAATTACATATATCAAATATGTGAATTTAAAAGGTAAATTTTCGACAGTTCCTTAAGAAGTTGGTTTTAAAACAAAAGGTCTATAGAAGGACAGACGTACAGAATTGAAAAGTTTTAGATCTGTTCGTGTTTACGATTAATTTAAAATAATATGAAACTAGATATGAAATTGGGGATTTCACCAGTTACTTTCACATATATTTCTATATAATATTGCATACTTTGAACCTCAATATAAATTTCTCTAATCGCCGGAGTCATTATCGAAAAAATGTCGGTTAATGAAAATACCAATTTTTGGATTGAACCAGTATAAAATATTGAAATTTTTTAAATATGGTTCTATATAATTCAAATTACGGGAAATAGAATGCCGTTGAGTGCATCTTCATATCTTCTTTAGTATCCGAGTAACAGCGATTTTAGATTTTTGTTTAATTTCAACTTTGGAGGCCAATATCTCGAAAACTAAAAGAGATATTTAAATGCGGTTTGAACGCCCATATTTCTCTTAATCTAATTTACATACACTGAAATTTTTAAAAATTTTAAAATTTTAAATTTTTTTCAAAAAAATTTATTTTTAGTTATTTCAAAAAGTTGAAAATATTATGAAAATCTGTGAAAACCAGTGAATTCCTCTCGTAAAAGTACATAGATATGCAAAATTTCAGGCAAAAATTCTCACAGATAAAGTTTTTATTACAAAAAACGAAAAAACACTGTTTTTTAATTATTTTTTAAGATTTTTACGAATTTTGGGCATTTTTTATTTTCTTGCTCTAAAAATTTTATCCGTAAAGCAAATATTCTGAAATTTTACATACTTATGTACTTTTATGCGAGAAATCCACTGGTGTTTATAGATTTTCATTATCTCGTCAAATTTTTCAAATCTCGGCCAAAGAAAATTTTGGAAAAAATAGTAAAATTTTCGAAATTTTCAAAATTTTAGTATAAGTTAATTGGAGTACGAAAAATACACTTGTTCAAACCGCATTTCAATATCTTTTTTAGTTTTCGAGATATGAACCTTCAAAAGTGAGATTTAAAAAAAATAAAAAATCACTGTAACTCAAAAACTAAAAAAAGATATAAAGATGTACTCAACGCCAATCGATTTCTCGTAGTCTGTATCAAAAAGAACAGTATTTTAAAAATTTTCCGATTTTTAAATTGGTTCAACTAAAAAAATCACATTTTCATTAACCAAACTTTTGAGACCATATCATAAGCCGTACTTTCCACACTGACTTTTTAATATTGATATGTTGACTTTTTAACCGTGGAAAATTAACTATTTCGCTACCATTGCTTTTCTGATTACTTCACAGGAAGAAGTTAAAAACAAAGTTGTAAAGAATTAAATACTCCAGCCAAACTAGACTCAGATTTCATAACACTCTATTATCTTCCTATTTTAGATCATACTGTACTAATTTACGTAAGTAAAATTTAGTCTCTCCAACTAACAAATTACGCGTACATCTCTAGAACACCATACAGCATTACTGCATCACATCATCACAGCAGCAGTTGTGATTTCCTGCAGAACCACATCATAATGAGTACACTTCCTCGCAACGGATGTACGTATATCTGTCGACATCGTGCTCAGCGCGTAATGATCCATGCACCAAGATGACGCGGTAGTTGCAGAGTCGCGAGATGTAAAATGACAAAACATCATATGCACTCGCTCACAGCTTACGCTGTCACAGTGAAACAAGTTACATACTCGACAGATAACTACGTCAAGTTATAGTATAGCAGAGTGGATAGATAGAGAATAAAGCAGAGTTGGAAATGATGTGAGGTGAAATAAATGGAAATAAATAATAGAATAACATTTACGTTACTGAGAGATATTTAAATTTTAAACAGTGTGCAGGTAATCGTAGCTTTATGGATAAAACTGAGGTAAAACTTGTGTTTATTAATTAGCAAACAAGAGGTAGTGCGTTCAAAGTTCATTGACTTCAATTTATATCTGTCGTCCGCAAAGTGCGAAATTCAGGCAGAGTATGAAATGTAGTAGTAAATTATAGTAATAATATAACAAGAGAGAGAGAATAAATTGAAAATAATTTGACAGGGCGACACTCCCTTCCTTTCTTATATTTTCGTTTCATTTTCAGTTACTGCATTGTGTGGACTATTCTTTCATATACAAGTGCAGGCTATCGCTTTTATCTTTTCTAATCTTTGTAGATTCATTGTTAGATTCGTTATTAGATTCGTTATTAGATTCGTTATTAGGAGTAAACGTGAGTAATTTAAAATGTTTTATGCATATGTTATGTACGTGAATGATGTGATTGAAGGTTTGTTGTGTAATAAATGATTTCGAGTGTAATAAATGAATGAGTTTATATGGAGTGATCTATGAATTTGGTTAAAGTGAGGGTGGTGTGTTTGGATGAGAATGTTTGAAGTGGGCTGCTTGTTTGATGAGTGAATGTTTTATGAGTGATTTTAGGGTTCGTGCTACCCCATTTGTTGGGATATAGCGTGAAGATATGTATGTATGTATGTATGTAAATTCCAAGCAAAACAAGACTTACCAAGAATGCGTTCATTATTAAAATAAATGTAAGAAATTCGGAATAATTTCAACTAAAATCGAATAGGAATCGTTGCAGTTGATTGTTCAAAGTGCGAGTAAAGCGAACGTCTTCAAGAATGCAATCTAATAGAGAAAATGACTGGAAAATAATAAAATTTTTGCATTTAGAATTTTCTATATTGCCTATGCATTTATGTGTCGATAATATTAAAAAAAATACATGTCCAAATGGATTGCATTATACTCATAAACTTCCGTATTAAAATTGGTATACAGTTCCTATGGTGCTGAATAACAAATAAATCATGTTTTTATGAATGTGTCACACAATTCGAAATTCCTTTACATCTGGCACTAATTCGATTAAAAATACACAGTTAATATTAAATATACATTTGGTTCTCCGCGATTTCTATAAGCTTCAGAATTGATGTAATAGATAAAAGCATCTAAAATGAAGACCATAACAAAACAATAAAAGAAAAGAAGACAATCTAATCCCGACCTTAAAAATTAATCTCAACTCTCACACACTGCCCAACCACAACAAAAACAAAAGAAAACTCAATTTCACTTTCACCATCAATTCTCATCGATACAACCCCCGATATGACACCACCAACCACAACAACCACCACCATCACCGCCGTCGCCGCTAAAAGTCGCCACCAGGGGACAATGAATCGTGCACGTGATGCTTTGACCAGCGCTCCAGGTGCGGCGATGTGGGGCGGTCCCAGGAGGCCGTGACATGAAACACATGAACTCGGAGGCAAGCGAGAAGCAAGGACACTGCAAGGAAACAATCTTGTGCGAAGTGGACACTCTCTGCGATTAAAGTTCCCGGAGCAGCTCTGGTGCGTGAAGGTTTTTCGAGATGCCTTTGGAAATGGAGTTATTGAAACTGAGGTCAAATGGCTACTTTGATATTGGAAACATTCATTTTTATTGTACTGCGATTGGTAGCTTTTGTACCTTAATGATTAGTTATTTTTAGGCACATTCAAAAGCGTATTAACCGGTAAAATCACTTTTAATATTAAATAAGAAAATTGGAAAAAAATTTCCACACTTGTCTCATAATTCCACAGAGGTTTTACAGCACGTTTGCATCAACTTTCTTATTTATTAAGACTCAATTCCACTTCGCAATAGACATTTTGTCTTTTGTTTTACTTTTAATATTATTTATCTATGACCAATGTAGTATATAAAATGTGTGATTTTTTCTACATAATGACTGAAGGATAATAGTAATTATTCCCTCTTCCGCACCAATTAGAAAATTATTACGTCTGAAACAATTGATCTGTGTAAATATAAAAAAATATAAAGACTGGTAGTTAGCTATGAAAAACCAAAAAAACAAGAACAAATATGCAAAAATTTTGACATTTTAAAATGACATTTCTCTATCACACAAAGAATATTACAAAATATTGCAATGTTTATGTAATTTTATTTACTTTGATATTATTATGAAATGAAACTATAAAAAATCTTATATGTAATATATTAGTGGTAGATAAAGTATAGTATACAACTCGCTATAATGGCTCTTATTTCCTCCGATGATTACAACCTTCGCTTGCTTCATCGTTGGGACAAATAGCATCCATTATTAATTGTACAAAAATCTAGAAAGTAATTACTCTCATCAGAAGACAAAAAGACGGATTCACATATGGCTAACCTAGATTTTGGAATGCGTCTCTACGGATTCTATAACAACTACAACACACTCTTTAATTGCTCGGCGTAATTAGCTCGCTGGAAGGACCAGGAAGGATATTTGTATATAAACAATGAAAGAATTTTGTATGTGCAGGAAATGCAGAACTAGACTTGATTAATCTACTGCATACCAACCTACGAATGTTTATTCCCTAACTTTGAAGAGGAAGTACTACAAAATGAATTCATTATCATGATGAAGATATGTAATAAAATTTTATTTGGAAATGAAGGAATCAGTATTCTGCAGCATATTTGCTTCTGTGCCAAACGATGATACATTTCGGAATAGATTTCATGAAATACATTTACTTTGATTGTATTTAACTCTCTAGACTTCAGCTTCAGCTGAAATCTAAAATATCAGATATGGAATAGATTGACGTATATTCACAAAGCACATTTTATTCATCATTTCATTATTCATCTACGAAACTACAAATAGTTTATGTTTAATTCTATTAATACAGAAATCTAAGCGATACGTTTCAAGTGGAATTTTTTCAAACTTTCGAAAGATATTTTTCACCCGTCAATAACTGTCAGTACTCAATATTTATTTTATTTGCTTTCAACAAAAAGACTCAAGAGCGAGGTTCAATCGAGGCCTACTCTTTCATTTGCCCTTGAGCGCCGCTAGATTCTTTTACAAGAGAAGGCAGAAAATAATTTAAATTTAATGGCCAGATGACCCACCAAAATTTAAATTTTAAACCTAATTTAAATAAATAAAAACAAAGTGAAAGTTTGGCAGCAATGTAAATTACATACAACAATTATTTTCCTTTGTTTATATTTATTTAAACTAAATTTATACAATATAATTGCGACACAAGTTTCGACAAAAATAAGGGACGTCAAAATTAATAAAAGACCAAATTAGCTACATAAAATAGACATAATTTAATAGGATATTATGAAGATGTTTATGCCATCCGAACGAGATGTTTAGAAGGGTATGTAAGTCGTCCGAGGGGTATAAACATCAAGTAATACCCGTGGAGCATACTATTAAATAAATTTAATAGACGGTTTTTCCTGAATAACATCGTTTAAAAATTCTATTTCATCTTCCATAATAAAATTACGACGCATTCTCATAGTCTATTCAGTCTATCTTCACACAATATAAAACGAAAACAAATTTTAATTATTCTTTAAGAGCTAGAAGTCCGTTCAATAAACATGTCGTTGATAATAAAGTTAATAATAAAAGAAAAACTAGATCCCCTTTCTGGTCTCGCTCTGACGACGCCCAAGCCCAACGAAGACATCATAAATAACTATATCCCGGCCAAAATTCGAACCTGTAGCCATAAAACAATATTTATATTATTTATTTATATTATGGGGTAATAGCTCAGTGGTATCAAGTCGCCCTGTGGATCCAAAGAACCCTGGTTCGATCCCCACAGCCGACAAAACATTTTCACCAATTTAAAATTACCCCTATGGCTCCCCCACCACTAACATCTTTGAGGGCCATGATTTGACGGTTGGTAACCGCACTTCACGCGCTTAAATATATCACTTACCGAGATCTGCTTCGGCAGAGTGCCACATCCAGTAATGGATAAAAGGCGTGATGATAGTTTTTATTTCATTATTATTATTATATGGACCGTTTATTTTGAAAGTAGTGTAAGTCCATTTAAAAATAAATGAGATATCACGTAATTTAGTGTAAACTTTTTATTTATCAGTAGTTAGTATTTAATTTCTTTAAAAATGCCCATGCTTTGTACAATTTAAAATTGGCCGGTAAAAGAAATTATGTAACCATCAATATGCGAACCTATAATTTTCTCGAAACAAGAAAAAATAGACCACGTTCAAAATAAACGATCTATATAACAAGTCAAATTTAGACCATTAATGTTAGATTCGCACTGAATAAGATTTAAAAGTTTTTTTTTCTTTTCGAGTACTACAAATTTCTGAACAACGTATTCATATTATTGAAAAACAAAATAAAAATAAAATGATGTCTATATTCCATTGCCAACTAAAACATTGCTAGCAAAGCAGAACCGTGGAAGTTTAAGTTTATTTTTCAGTGTCAACACTGCGTAGCTGTCGTGCGTAATCCAAAATCTTCGACAAGACGGGATTTTGCGCTCATGTTGGCAAGCCTGGATTTCAGAGGCGGCGGCAGAGGCGGAGACAACGGGGGCCGAGGAAATTGACACAAGAACTTCACTGATACAAATGACGAGAGCCTTAGAAAGAAGAGTTTATCACTAGCCCTTGCCAAGTACACTCACTACAAAAAACCAACGGGAAACGGATAGCGGATACGCATTTTGTATGGAGTATCTCGTGCCAGAATATTTTTTCGCATTTTGTCTAAAAGGGTCATGTGATATATTACAACGCATTTATGCCAAGGGAAACATACATTTTTACTACATTTTCTCCGGATTTTATCACTCTATTTTCATTAACAGAAGCACTGTTGTTTTTTGGTGGCAACCATAAGAAAAAATAAAGAAATATACTCATTTTTATGCAACTCCAAATATACATACATACATAATATCAGGCCATATCCCATCAAATAGGGTAGCACGAACCCCAGAATCATTCATAAAACAGTTACTAATCATAATCATCAAAATATTCAGTCCTCGTCAAACATTCTCTATAATATACATTAAGTCTGAAAACTTGATTAAAAATTTTATACATATACAGCCCATTTCTGAAAAAAGTTTTAAATAATTCTGAATTTTAGAATAGTCAAATTAAGCTAAATCTTGTTTTCATAAGAGTTTAAATATACTGGAACAATTTATTTAAAAATTTATTGTCATAAAAATTGAAGATATCAATAACTATTGCACTGAAATATTGGATGAATTTGAGTCTGCACACGGAAAATTAATACCAAAGAAGTCAAAAGAGCTTTACGGAAAATAATACGAATTTATTGTGTTGTCTGACATTTATCCATAAATCAGGATTTTGATTTGTTTGAATAGCTGTTGCTTGGCAACTTTATGAGCCCTAGGACTATAATAGTCAAATTACGCCCGCTTTTGCGGACCAATAAACAAATTTATAATGCCGCAATAAAATAAAATGTATTTATTTAATCTTAAATTCAGTTTAAAAATAATTGTTGAACAATTTAGTATTTGTTCTAGTTTCATGACTAAATACATGAATAAAATAAATTTTTTAAATGTAAAACTATATTTTAGCAGTAATGAAATATATTAAATGTATAGATATTTATTTAAAACCTATTAATATAAAATAATTAAGAAAGAAATGATGACGTAAAATTCGTTTTCTATATTAATCGGCTATGACACAGTTTTCATGGATACCCTGTAACTAATAAAATCTGATGTAACAAAATTCCACTCTCAGAAATAGGTAAAATGGCGTGCTAATACAAATATTTATTTCTATTTCTGTTAGAAGAAAGAAAAAAAGAAAATTCGAATCAAAGTAAGAAAGAAAATAAATCAGAGGAAATTTCTCACAAGCAGTGCGAAATGTGCTGTAAGACACATAGTTCCGGTGTAGATACACGTGGATAAAAAAGAAAAATATCGGTCATAAGTTAGAAGCACGATACGAAAGAAATTTTTTTAGTGTTGATTAAAGTGCAGTACCTTCACGGGTGAAAAGATCACCATATTTTTAGCAGAAAGGTCGCGCCCTCAAGTCAAAGGGCTCGTCGTAAAAGGCAAAGCAGGAGGGTAGATTGAACACACGTTTATTTTTCTCTCTATGGACTCTTGCGTCTCACGAACGCACCCGAAAACAGGCGACCACACCCGATTGAAGTTTATCTCAACCTGCTCCCTTTGTAGATTACAACTTTTGGTCTCGGAAACGGAAATTCTGTTGATGCTGTTGTGTTTTTGTTTGTACTTAGAACTTACATTGTTGCCAGACCAACGAACTGGAGATGAGTTTAACGGATTTGATTTTAATGAATAGGAATTGCAGGCGGGCGTATATTAAAGCGCGAGATGTAATTATTACACAAATTACTGAAGCACGCAGCGAGCGTTGGATGCAACGAGGAATTAAATTACACCACGTTAACAAATTAAATTAACAGCTTTTATAAGCAATAAATTGTAAAATCTAAATTTTATATTTTTTAATAAAGATGTTTCGAGTAAGTTGGCATTTTTGTAAGTCAATTTAACGATTTTAATTTTTATTTATTACTTAATATAAATTTACAATTATTATAAAAATTAAGTGACTGGGAAATATGAATAATTTTTAAATTACACAGGACTTCAATCAATAAATAGTTTTTAATTCACGCTACCGACAACATCAACGTTTCGTTGCCAAGTGCAACCTCTGCCAGAACAACTTGTTCTGGCAGAAGTTGCAGTGTACCAGCATTTTTGAATTCTAGAAAAAAATTTGAGATTGAATCAATTCTTTAAGTTTTTCAATAATTTAAAAATCATTGTTAATATTTTATATTTACTGACTAATCCTGATGAGGTTGCACTTGGCAACGAAACGTTGATGTTATCGGTAGCGTGAATTAAAAGTTATTTATTAACTGAAGTCCTGTGTAATTTAAAAATTATACATTTACAATACTTGTACTGTAAGATACCCGTTAATGACAAAATTTAAACACAGTAAATGGTTCTTTTATTGCTCATGGTTACATCAGGACTATAATATTTCCTTACCTTCCACCATGGACAGTAAGAAAATATTATAACTCAAGGTCCTTTTTATTTTGACAACAATTTGACAGCTGTTAATTTTGAAACCTATTTTTCCTTTGCTTCTATATTTGTAGATATTGTGAATATAGTTTACAAACATCGAACTGTAAGTGAATTTTTAGGTGGCGAATGTTTAGGAATTCTCGACCCTACGTGCCTTGATTTCCCAACCTATATTCTTGACCTAAAAACTGTCACTTACAGTTCATGGTACGTAATATACTATTTTTAACCACCAGCACAGTAAGTATATCAGAACATCCTTGGTAACCTACAAGTTAGAATATAATATATCATGGACTGACTATTGTATATTTATTATGCTAATGTGTATAACAGGAACTTAATTCCAATTACAGTACTGAGTCTGGACTTACCAAGTCGCAGTGTGGTAATTCACATATTTTTAGTTTGAGTAGAGCTTGAAGCAGGGACGTCGGAAGTGGTTTTGCTTTGGAGGGGCGAAAGTTCTCATGGGGGGGGAGGGTATAACTCCAATTCTAGGATCTTTGTTTTTAAGTCGATTTACTCGGGGATGAAATATCGAGGAACAAGTACTAAGGGACAATTCAACGGATGCAGTTGTATTCGGTGGAAAATTGCTCCTAAATATTTCAAATAAAACACTTTTTCGCACTTCCAGGAGAAAATTACCTACATTATTCTTCTTTTTCGAAGACTGAAGTGTCACTTTTAATCCTTAAAATATTTCATTTTGTTTATGTAGCCTAAGTTATCTAAAAATTTGTATAATGCTGTCATTATGATTTATATGTCAAGTCAATTTCAAAATTAAACATTAGTTCAAACTGTATGCCTGGAAGTGCAAAAATAGGACTAAAGTACATTTAAACCCTCAGAGATTTATGCACTTTATTCCCTTGGTATATAATATATAATATAAGCCTGTTACTATAGTTATTTGACATAAATATTCATCATTCTTCAGTCAGTGAGAGAATAATAGAGAAGTCACGGTACCATAACAATCATTTCATGAATATTTTGTAATTTCTGTTTCTGTTTCTGTTTGATTAATATCACATCAAATGTTTTGTTAATGTCAAATAATAAAAGAACATATAAAAAACAATTTCAGACATTTTAAGAGAGGCACTGGATAAAATATTGTAATGGACTCGTACGGAATGCATACTAGTAAAATAAATAAATATATCATCACGCCTTCTATCCATTACTGGATGTGGCACTCTGTCGAAGCAGATCTCGGTAATTGATATATTTTGCGCGTAAACTGCGGTTACCAGTCGTCAAATCACGGCCCATAAAGATGTTAGTGGTGGAGGAGCCACAGGGGTAGCTTTTGAAATTATCAAAATTGTTTGTCACTCAAGAAAAATAGTCAATCACCCTTTCGTTACTAATATATCACATTCTCTACTAGTACAATAAATTACTATTACAACAAATAAATTTTTATTGATATTTTTTTAAATACATAACAAACTTTTCCGATCTTCATCTTATATTTTCCTATTTGTAATGTTCAAAGCAAAAAAACATGTTTACTTATCCTAAATACTTAAAATACAAACAAAGTTACCGTTTCTGTATCAAATTACTGACCTAGTAAGTAATAGAATAAAATTAAAATGTATCTCAAGTTTCTAAAATAAAAAAGAGAGTAAAATTTCTCATCTTACAAGATACCGCATTATTCCCTTGGTATCTGAGCTTATTTATCAAATTTGCAAGATCAAAACACGACAGAAAGTCACAGCATCAAAGAAAAACAGCAAATTATGGTGGTAAATAATGAAAATCGCAAAGAAATTGCGCGGAGAAAGCTCCAATAAACCGATAATTAACTTACAATAATGACGAGCTGTCAAAGTCATCAACAAATAAGGGATGGGGATAATTAATTCGTTTTACGCACGAATACCACTTTTACTGAGTTAATTAGTAAGTGTGGTTTTCCGAGGAATAAATCTGAATCAGAATTGAATTGATCTTATCCGACAACCGGAGTTTTCTAGCTTTTCAATTTCTTTGTACTGCGTCTTGGCACGGAAAAATGTTCAGAGGCCACAAAGGGTTTAATTAATTATTCTAATCATTCTTCATCTAATTTAGAAAGTGTACTAATCAGAATTCGACTTTCGTTTATTGGATGGCTAATGAATAATTAAAGCTATGCCAATTTCACTAATTATTATTGGAAAATGGAAAATATTTAATCAAAGAAGTTACTAACTACGTAATTTTATAACTGGTGTCGTGGTACAATTTTTAAAGGACACAAGATATCAAAATAATCGATGTTGTTAGTTTTATATAGTGACGTCTATAAGATGAATTTAACACTTCTTTCAATGACAGACTTTTTTATTCACTGATAATTTTTGTAAAGAAAACTTAATTCTATTCGACTTGAAAATTAACCCTACTTAGATTCGATACGTCGTCATGTAACTTATAATTATGAAATAAAAGCTAAGAAATCCAATCAACGAGAAAATTTATTCAAATTTTTTCTCATTTTAGTATATATACAGAGGTAACCAATACAAATACCCCGGGTATCGAAAAGTACAATTTGGTTTCTCTTATCCGGGTACTCAGTTCCGGGTAGAACCTGGTTGAATACCCTAGTCCGGATTCACCGAACCTTAGTGTGGTAGTTTACTTGGGATCTCCGGATTCGAAAATCGCAACGCTATTCACACTACAATTGTAAATGCAGTTACTCACGGATGGTTAAACTAGATTAATTTAAATTCTATTGGCAGCTCCATCACATTTGTATTTGTAACAATATTTACTTTTATTTACTGTGAAATTATCGCAGTAATAATCCTCGAGTGAGTCTATCGAGAGTCAGTTTCCAACTACATAGTTCTTAACGATTCCATTCCGTGCAATAAAAAACTGTAAGAAAGTCCATTCAACATTACGATCTGTAAAAAGTGAAATTCCAGTAGCATCACCGCAAATCTCACTACTAATAGTTCCGGCAGTCTCCGCTAGTATCAGTGGCGCTCATAGCGCTTAACAGCGTCGTCAGTGCGTCACTAAACCCTGAAAATTTCACGACCCCGCCCAGACGCCGCACGTAAGTGTCCATAATCAAGTCGGCGTGCGGGTTTTTACTGCGGTATCGTTAACCTGATTATTTATTTTCAGTGGCAACAATAAACGCTTGGGAACATCTGAAAGCCACGCGTCAGCAACCGAAACAACCCGAACACGGACGAAGGAATTCGAAGAATGATGCGGGGTAAATGTAACCCTATGACTTTTCTGGCCACGCGAACTGCACATTACTGTAAGTCAATGATGCGTATGTTGTGACTGCTGGGAGGGCAGGAATTTACGCGGTAGGATTGGTTCAATCGACCAGGACTGGATCAGACAGATTTCTATAACGTGGACGTTTGAACTCTTCTATTCAACGAACATTTTTCTTACATGTATGACTGTTCAAACCGAGGGTTTTGTATAAAATCTGGATAGCTGCTTTACGGATATAAGTGAAGCAAGTGGTGATGGTATGTCCTCATTTGTAACAAAGGTTAAACATGCATTCCTCCAATGTACTATAAGGTATTTTTCTTGTGTTTACTTTCAAGTAGGTTGAGTGAAAGAGATCATTGAATATATAACACTAACATTAAAAAATTGCAGTCTTTTTGTTGCTTATAGGTGCCTTTGGTGATAAAACATTTGCAATTACATGAACAATTGTAAAGAATTGAATAGAGTTGATGAAAAGTAGTAAATAAAATTATTTTAAAATTATTTGTCATTCTGCACAACGTGATCTTCATTCCAGTTACACTACAGAGGGTCCACAGCTTATCATGGAATCCGCAGCCCTCAGATACAATCGTATTTTGTATATAAGTAGAAATCGGTGATATTTGAGAACGCACGACATCTTGCTTTTAAATTATGAAACGTAAATTTTACCTCGCTTTTAACCACAAAGCTACGATTGCCTGCGAATGATGCTATTATAAAAAAACTGGTTAAGGATAATTATTTATTAGTTAACTAATTTGATTTAGCTGTTAAATGTTATTAAATAATTTTAGGCAAATTAATTTAGATTAAAGGTTTTAGAACTCGAGTTCGATCCCCACATTAAAATTACCCTTATTGTTTCTTCTCCACTAACCAAGATCTACTAGTAATTTAAAATTTAGATAGTCATAATAAGCGTTCATAGATCATAAATCATCTTTTACCGTAATTACAATTAGAGAAATTTTGGCAGTTGTCAAAATAATATTTATCGGCGTAAAATCAGTTTAATGTTAATATGCAAAAAAATTCGAATGCAGCACGAAATGAAAGTGCATTTTTTTCACTCATTTGAATTGTTACACTCAATTTCGTTGCATAACAACTGAAATAATATATTAAATTACTGTAAAAATAATACACAATCGTAATTTAAACTTGTACAATTCTATAAAAGCATCGTTAGAGAATCTTCACCACGTACCGCCATCAGTTTCCCCAACAACCCTTAAAATCCACTCGGGGCAAAGAACCCTTCAGGGTGGTAACCCTGGCACCATAACACAAACAGGTGTTCACATCAGGGGCGGCCGTGGCTGCGGCTGCGTGTCGCTGCGTCCATTACGCGAGATTACATCGCGGCAGGCCGTGGAACGCACTCTATACGCACAATGTTACTTATACTCGTATAGTGTCTTGTATACGGACGTGAGCAAAAGCAGTGAGCACACCCGTGTTCTTTTATAGAGTTTACGGGGATATATGGAACGATAAAAGAACTGATTTAATAAGAAAAGTTACCTTAAATGATAAGCGATGTGATGGGGAAGCTTTTACTCACCTGAAATGAAAAACAAAAATATAAGTATTTCAAAAAACTATTTTTATACTACCAATCTCAAAAACATGTCATTTTTAAATACTTTCTAGTGTCAAAAGCACTTTTTTGCACGTTGCTATTAGTTACGTGCAAATAAACAATATTAAATAGTTGCTATGAAACAAACTTAACTACGTAACCTACAAAATAAATATTTTTGACGTTTGCAATGTCATTAGTTAGATTAGCATAATTATTTATGGGGTGGCTAGCTCAGTGGTATGAAGTCGGCCTGTGGATCCTGAGAACCCTGGTTCGATTCCCACAGACGACAAACAATTTTCATCATTTCAAAAGCTATCCCTGTGGCTCCTTCATCACCAACATCTTTGGAGGCCGTGATTTGAAGACTGGTAACCGCACTTCACGCGCAAAATATATCACTTACCGAGATCTGCTTCGGCAGAGTGCCACACCCAGTAATGGGTAGAAAGCGTGATGATATATTTAATTAATATTTTTTTATTTTCCATATTATATTATATTATATTATTATATTATTATATTATGGCACAGTGGTAGCAAGTCGATCTGAGGATCCAAAGATCCCTGGTTCGATCCCCACAGCCGACAAAACATTTTCACCAATTTAAAATTACTCCTGAGGCTCTCCCAACACTAACATCTTTGGAGGCCGTGATTTGACGGCTGGTAATCGCACCTTCACGTGCATGAATATATCGCTTACCGAGATCTGCTTCGGCAGAGTGCCACACCCAGTAATGGGTAAAAGACGTGATGATATATTTATTTATTTTCCATATTCTTTTATTGTTTGACATATGATATTAATAAAACATAGAAATTGCAAAGTACTCATGGAATAATTGTTATGGTACCGTGACTTCACTATTATTATCTCACTGAATGACTAATGATAGACATTATTTACTTCAACTAACTATAGTAACAGGCTTATTATGTCAGTCAGTGTTGGACAAAACAATTTTTTTTAAATAATAATACCCATTGCTAGACCAGTTTTTAATTTAGTTACCTGCTGAAAAGTTCAAACAACGTTATTACGAGAATAATTCATTTATCAAATAAGTTGTCTAAAAACCTCGCAAAAAATTGTACCAACATTTAAAAATACAATGAAAACAATACATATTTTTATCTCTCTTTGTGGATTTAATTTAATAATTAATACTCGAAAGAAAACAAACAGTTGACATGTAAATTTAGCACAACGAATAAAACGAAGAATTATACAATTAAGCTCGAATAAAATTTGTAAAACTTCCATCACAAAAATAAAATAAAATAATCTGCAAACAGGTCTCCATAATTAATTACCACAACAAACTCTGATATTTCACTCTCGCATAATATTATAAAGTAGAATACAAATACATGAAACGAAAAATAAAACAAATATAAATTAATGAAACTTTTCAGCAAACAAACTCGTTCATTCTAACTTTACGCTCTTCAATCATATAAAAAAAGAAAAAAGTTGAATGTAGCCAACTCAATAAAATATGTGTCACATTTTATTTAATTAAAATTATAATAATTAGTTTTAATTATTTTGTATCGTGTGAGCGACTCCACCCGTTTTTGCCTACCTACTCGTATTTATCTTCGACATTTTAAATAAAATATTTTCATTTATTCAATCAGAGGATACACAGTTATTAGAAGATGATTTTTATACGCATAGTAGAACAAAACCTGAGTATAGGAAACAGTTTAATGACACAATGGCCTAATGGTAATTGTAGAAATAATTTGTGAAAAAGCTATGCGCGTTTGCCGGAATTTGAACCCAAAACTTTTCACTCGTATGGTGACTGCTCTAACCAATTGAGCTACAAACACTCGGCGAAATAATTTTCCGTGCAATTTCTACAATTATCATAAGGCCATTTTGTCATTAAACTATTTCCACTACTAATATCTTCTTGGGAATACCTACTGCATCCTAGGTTGTTGATTTGTAACGAATTGACGCAACCCATGTCACTTTACAAACCTTCAACTAAAAATTGCACGAAAAAGCATGAGTACTCGCCGAGTGTTTGTAGCTCAGTAGATTAGAGCAGTCACAATGCGAGTAAAAAGTCCTGGGTTCAAATCCTGGCGAGCGCTCATAGCTTTTTCACAAATTATTTTTAAAACCTGAGTATCTTCGATGATATCAACATGAATTATAGTTTTCATAAAATAATTCTTCATTGCATTTTTTTTGAACATGTGCGTGTACATAGTAAATAAATAACATTTTAGAAGCTTTTGTAAACACCTACTAAAAATAAACCGTCATGTTTTTCACATTTTAGTTCCTAGTGAAAACTAAATTCCAGCAACAGTTATCTTTCCATTAATCACCCAATTCTGTACAAACTACAACTTTAAACACACAATTAAACGTCAACACAGTTTCCTCCTTCGTCGACTGGCCACTATCTCCCGCAAAAACGTTTTCATTCATCATTTCCTTTGGCTACCCGTCGACATGGTTCGCGTTCTCTATGAGATATCAGTGGATCCCACTTCATTTCACTCTCTCATACAACTTTACACAAATATACAATGATCTGAGAGAGATGAAGCTAGTGTCACTGACATGCGATGAGCGAATTTATAAATATACTTTAAAACATAACCTAACTCAACGCAAAATTTGGTGGATGCGCGCTATTTTTCTCGATGATCAATAGTATGAAGTCTAACTGAGAATTTGAGAACAAGGGTTCAATTGTCTCAGTCGAAAAACAATTTGTATCACATTAAAATTACCCCTGTCACTCTCCCTCCACTAACATCTTTAATGGGTGTAATTTGACGACAGGTAACTATACTTCTCACGCATAAAGATATCACTTTCCAAGATCTGCTGCGGCAGACTGTCACACCCAGTAATGAGTATAAAGAGTGATGATATATTTATTTAATTATTTGGTTATAGTTCTTTTGGCTTGGTATTTAATCTTCTCAGTTCAAAATTATATTTCCTTGATAAATTACATTATGGGAGCCGTGATTTCACTACTCATAAGCGCACTTCACACGTATAAATATATCACTGGAGGCCTATTCTGATTCTTAGCGACTGCTTGGCGACTAGTTCAGTCGCTAAGTCAATGAGTCACGGAGTATTTTGTGTTGGTACTTATAATTTCCGACAGTAGTAAAATTAGATTAAATATGTAGAATTAGAAGAAGCATTAAATAAACTACAAGTATAGCAGAAACCTTATTTTCCATTTAAGTTAAGCCACAATTTCCATAGGACATACGGGTACATTATAAATTTAAATGCTAGAATATATAAATATTTGCAAGAAGCTTAGTACAAGTAAATAAATATGAAAAGCTACAGAGACATAAGATGTTTTTAAAAAGAATATACTCATAAAATAAAATAAACTGTATACAGCAATCTGCATATAAGCAAATGCACGTCTGGAAACGATGCTGGAAGGCACAAGAACCTTTTGTCTTGAGAACATAAAAATCAAGGAGCTGTAGAAAAACAAAATACGGTGCAAATAAATGAGTGCGGCTTCCTGACAAAAGAACTACACATCCGTGGTCGGCTAGACGTTGTCCTGCGATTCCATTTTTATATTTTTAAAATTCCCGACGTATTTGAGATTATTTTTGCCTCGCATGAAGAAGGAACTAGAATGGGAAAAACTTTTCTGGCGACAAATCGACGCACCATTTCACTGACATGTGAGGAACACCCAAAACATTTTAGACGATTCACGTTCTCAAGGAAGCGTCTCTAATTTTAAACCTTCACGTTCACTCTCAACCATTTCATTTGTATCTTCAACACGTTTACGTTTTTTTTTTTAGTTAAATGTCTATACGAAAATGCGCGTACCCTTCTACATTTCATGTGTCAAATCTAAAAATAAATCGCTCTTCTAACTATCTTATCATTATTTTACTCATCAAGCGATGAACTAAAACTAATGTACGGAATTCTGCGACTCAGTGAATCAATAATCAATCATTAAATAAATACTTAGATAAAATAACCGAAGACGAGGCTAACTAACAAAATTAATGAGATAAAATAAAAGTGACTATAATGTAATAGTTATTTTTTCTGTACTTAATGGCAAACAACCATTTTCTTAGTTACGAATCAACACAGTACTCTTAACATGCGATTTTACTCGTTAGCAACACTTTAATCATTAGCAACCAACACTTTACTCATTTTAGATAATTACTTGCGTCCTTCACGCTCGACTCCGCAGACACTGAAGTAGAATTCATTTCGTTAATATAATAGACACACAATTATGAATTTTTGAAAATTTATAAAATTGCTAAAAATTTGTATACAAGTTAATTTAAACACGAGAAATTGAATGCCGTTGAGCGCATCTTCATATCTCATTCAGTTTTTGAGATATAGCCTCGGGAAAGTTGAAGAACAGAGGTGTAAAATTTTTTTGAAAGTTCAACACTTCCGGAGGCTCCATCTCAAAAACTAAACGTGATACGAAGTTGTGCGCAACAGCTTTGAATTCCCCGTGTCCGAATTGACTTATTAGCAAAATTTTAGTTCATTTGAAGCGATTTTAGTTTTTTGAAATTTTTAATTATTTTTCCAAGGGGTACCCCTTAGGTTTTTTATGATTTTCAAACAATTTGTTCTAACACTCTTTCGCGTACGATTATAGTAATGAAAATTTACATATATATGTATTTTGACCCGCTGAATTCAATGGTGGAAACCCCAAGTACGTACGCCGTCTAGTTTTTAAGATATTGTCCGAAAACTGCTTAGGAAAAATTAAATGGCGAAAATTATTGAAAATTTTAAAAATCGCTTAAAATTTGTATACAAGTCAATTGAAGCACGAGAAATTCAATGCCGCTGATCGCATCTTCATATCTCGCTTAGCTTTTGAGATATGTTCTCTGAAAAGTCGAAATACTGAGGTGTAAAAATTTCTTGAAAGTTCAACACTTCCGGAGGCTCTATCTCAAAAACAAAACGTGATACGAAGTTGCGCTCAACGGCATTAAATTCCGCGTGTCTGAATTGATTTATTAGCAAAATTTGAGCTCATTTACGATTTTAAATATCACTTTTCTTTACTTGTTAAATAACTTACTATTGTTTATCAAGGGAAGAAAGTAAAACATTTCATCCCGAAGATACCGCTTAATTTCTCGAGTCGAAGGCAGTAGATATGAAGCACTAGAAGAAAGAATTACACTTTCTTCACGAGATATAATTTTTCCACTATACTGTCAAAAAGTAAAATTTCTTGAAATAAATTAGTAATTTATATCAAATCATACAGTTGTTTTTCAATTCCCAGGGATGAAATAAAAGTGTTACTTTCTTCTCACAATTGAGGGAAAAAACTTGTTCTTTTGAACAAAGTCGTGAAGAAATATTGAATTGCATTTTGTACAAATGTCAATTAACGTCAAAAATTTGCAAAAATTTTACCTTACTGATTATACTGCATCAATTTTACGGGTAAAAAGCATAAAATTCAATCCACACGATTTTAAAACACAACAGTTTACTGAACATTGAATCACACACATTCACGCACATGACAGTTTCAGATTACGCATTGTAAATACACAACACACAACCAAAAACAATTTTGAAAAACGTAAACTGTTATTAAGATATTATCGGCGCGCGCACAGATTGGCAAATGTTTCGCATGTCAAGGAGGGGACAGGCGAGTGTAGTTCCAAAGGCAATTACATTTATCAGAATGCCTCCACGCATTTTATCCGCAAACTGCGCTAAATGGCTTGCAAACATTGTACAGGATTCATTAAGATACCCTGGATTTGTTTCGCTGTTCGTTTATTTGGTTCCACATTTCATCATAGAATTACTTTCATTAAAAAATAAAATTGTTTTTATGAAATATACATTGTAATAATAATAAAATTATTATTATTTGCTTTTCAACATAATATGAACTTAAAGGAAAAAGTCACCTGCATCTTAGGTTGTTGTTTGTAACAAATTGACGCAACCCATGTTACTTTACATTTCTTCAACTAAAAATTGCACGAAAATGCATGAGAATTCGCCGAGTGTTTGTAACTCAATTGGTTAGAGCAGTCATGATGCCAGTGAAAGGGTCTGAGATTCGACGAACGCTCATAGCTTTTTCGAAAATTATTTTTAATTATAATCTGTTACCGATCGATAAATAATTACATTTATTTTTCATGATAAATTACCACCATTTCAGCAATCTGTGACTAAATAATATTTCTATTATTTCTATTTTATTATGCATTTTGCTTTCGCACAAAGCAGCCAGAGCAAAAATACCACTTTTTAACCACACTTTTTACGAACCTGTCAGTGAGGTTTTAATAGTTACTTTAATGAGTTTTTAACTGTAGCTTTGCTATTTTTTTTACAAACTATAGGTAATATCTGTAGCTTCGCTATATTTTTAAATAATAGCGCTACTTTTTTGAATAGCTTACCTAGCTCTGTAAAATTCTACATATTTTTTAAGCTAATGATTGAATACTGTAATAAATCTATACTATCACACTAAATTTGTTCGAATATGTTTTGTTATTTCAGATCAAAATGCTTGAAATAAATATTAGTGAAAAATTTACTGCCACTTTTATTTCAGACAATATTCTCTGAAATAATTTGCTTTCGTATTTTTTTGTTATACAGCTTGAAATCAACGAAGTTTATTATTATTTATAAATTTGTATTAAGTATTAAAAAAAACTTATCTCATTATAGATATATTAGATGTAATCTAAAACTAAAGATTTTTGAAAGAAAAGTAATATCTTTCGGAGTAAACAGCGTTCTCTGATAAATAAAAAAAGATAGGCGACATAGTAAGACTGAGAGTGTACGACAATATAAAAACTTTTTTGCTTTATATATCTGTTTACATCTTCAGTAAATGACTAAAATCCAGGTTAGATTCAGTGAATACATTCATCGCAGTTTTATTTCAAAAGTTTGGTAGACATGAGCGTTTAGGGATACAGTATGACAGATATCGATCATGGCAATGCATTCGGCGATAGTTAGTCGCGCAATAGCTGCCAAAACTGACTGCTGCAGCCATTGCGAGTGAAATATAAGCTTTTCATCGTGTGTGGCTGTCACTGGAACGTCCAAAATAAAATATCCTTTCAATAAAAGCAGTATTTGTGTGTCGGGCTCGGAGACAAATCCGACGCAAATTCGACGTGTTCACGCCGACAAAAGGCGATAATGAAACAATGAATCACGCGAGTGGAACCTACAGCGCAATCCGGTCGCTTTATTTCAAAAACAACCACTAGCCTCACTGTCGCACAATACCGCAGAGAAGACCGCGAATGGATTTAATTCGATTTGTGGCCGTAAAGAAGCGTGGCGTTGCGATCCATCGACCACATCGATACCCTATAATTTGTTGCGAAAATACTTCGTCTTTTTTTCTAGTTTTCCCGATACCGCAACTACCCGACTAAAGGACAAATCTCTGTTTTGTGGTTCTATTAATCTGGTTCCAAACTAAATTAATTTATTTATTCTAACACTTTTGTGAATGAAGTTCAACTTTCTATCTTCACCATAAAGCTATTTATAATTATTGAAAAATAATATATTAATAAGTATTTACGATACTAGCAGAGTTGTAAAGTAATAGATTAAAAATAAAAAAATTAATCGAAGAATGATCTTTGCGGCATACGGGATTAAAATTTAAACCACCAAATTCTAGCCAGTTGTGACACATCGGTCCACAAAATGAACCACTTACAAAATTGCTCATGTAAAGTTGCACATCGATGCAAATCGTGAACCACTTATCTCCATTTGCTTCTTATAGTCCTAGCGTCAACGCGGAGCTGCCACACGATCAGTTCTTAAATTCAATGAAAGTGCGTTACAATAATATTTTTAAAAATTGTTTTCTTTTTAACTATTTTTATTTGAATATCTCGTGCAGCAAGGGTCCAGAAAATCTGTGAAATGCCGTGCAGCAAAGAGTTAACCCCCTATTCTGTAACTCGATCATTATCTGTTAATAAGCGATAAGTTGATGACAATTCTTATTTTTTATAATTAATCTGCAAATTACCATCATTTCGACATTCTGTGATCAAAATTATGTTTTCTATTACTTCTATTTTACTTTTATCCATTTCACTCTCATCCAAAACTGCTGGTATAAAAAGTATTATTTTTAACTACACTTTTTACGGAACTGACAGTGAGCTGTCATTATTAGATTTTTTTTATAATAACAGCTACATATATTAGTAAACAAAATGCATGAACATAACACCAAAATATCAGGATAAATTATTTTGGTATGCTGCTCGTACTGAAAGTATCTCTATTGGCTTCCATTGCCTACTTGTCCTATATAAAGTTTCACTTTCAATATTTAAAATGTAAATAATTATCGAACACTGTATTATAAACAGTTACTTTTTGTACTGAAAATGAGTACATAATGATTGCAAGGTCGTAGAGAAATGTGATTTACAAATCCCTTATTAATAATTAACTGCTCACACAACAGATTTATTAATTGAGTAAGAATTCACATTAACATTTTTAACAATTGGCATATTAAATAAATATTTAGATAAATGACAATAATTATATTATATATTATTTCAATTTAAACACAAAACACATTTACTACTGCTGTAAGCAGCAGGAGAAGCAAATTGAAACTAACAAACTTGATCATGACTCATCGACATTTAGTAGAATAGTTAGTTACCTTAATTCAGCAACAGCCATCGAAATTCCAAGTAGTTATATTGTAAATGTCACTCACTAGACACTATATTAACTATTTCACTTAATAGTTAAACACCAAACTCTAAAATAAAGTCAATAATACGCAAATAAGATATTAATAATATTACACCAAACACTCTGCTTCATAGCACAAACACAACTGAACCGAAGCAAGAAATTCATCTTAATTCGCAAGTTTGTAGAAGTTCGTTAACAGTTCGCACATGAATTAGATATTTACTGGTATCAAAAACCAATGTTTATTTTGATGAGATACATTTGACTATTTGAAAATGAGTATTTAATATTTTAAATTACAGTTTTTTACAGCACAAATAAATATTTGTACTGTTCAGATCTTTATTTATACAGAATGTTTCTATACTTTTGAACCAAACTTTGAGGATAGATATAATAAGCTATACTGGCCACGGAACAAAAGGCATTTATTAAAAATTCACAAATATATTTTGTATCCGCAAAATTAATAACATATTTAAAAAAAATTCTTTTCATGCGAATGGTTTTCTTTAAAACAGTGATTATCAAACTTTCGGACCTACCCGTTTGGAGGCACAAGTCACAAATATATTCTTTTTCGACTTCCTTACTTTTGTGTGATCAAAGCTGATGTTTATAAGAAGCTGATTTAATAATGTGCATTACAAAAATAGGATCACGAATAACAGAAATTAGTTTATAAAAATGTTTCATTGAATAATTTTGGTATATTTTCTCAGAAACTTTAGTTTGATCCGGCTGAAACGTGGTGTGGTGTGGTTAACGTTATGACATTCGAATTCGAAGATCCCGAGTTCAAATTCCACTCAAGCTAAAAATATATAAACTGCTACACTACGGCTCGATGAGTCCGGATCCTGGACTGTAATTGGGATTAAGTTCCTGTTGTGCAACGTAGTATAAATAAATATAACATTTTCATTTTTTGAGAAATCATAGGACCAAAGTTGCCATAGACACATTATAAAATACAGGCAGATTCACAAAACGGATTAGCGCTAACACCGTTTTTAATATTATCTATAACTCTGTTTCAAATTAAAACAGATTAAAGAAATAAACTAAATTTGATGCTAACTAAGTCTTTTTTTAACTCAAGGTAAAATAAACTTGTTTCATACTTTGAAAAGAGAGTTAAAAAGGAAATAAAAAATGGTGTTAGCGCTTTATGAATCTGCCTGATAGAGAATAAGAACCTTTGACAAGAGTTCAAGATCTCAAGAAAAAAAATATTCGCTCTAAATAAAATTTCAGGTATATTTTCATTGTACTTGTACGAAAAAGTATGTAAATATATTTAATTTCTTTTGGCATTGTTAAGTACTTGTGTATTGTTGCGTGTTTAACCCTAAGCTAACCTAGATCTCTGGGATGTTCCGGAGCGGTTCCAGCAGCTCTAACACAACACCGCACTGGGCAGCGGTGTCGACTTGACCCAGACAAGACCGGGATATTTCCCCGGGGTATAGCCGGTGCTGCTACTGTAGCATTACAACGTACCAGCGCTAGGTAACATGGGTACACAATATGTACATGCCTGTCTGATTGAGGTGCGCATATTGGATTCTGATAGGTTGCACACTGATTATGATTATGATTTGTGAATTTAATATGGCGTGGATTAGCATTAGTTTGAATTATACATGATTGATTGGCAGGGACAGCAGATACTAGTGAGGAAAAAATGTTACAGGACATGTTAACTGGCAAGGTAATTACAATAGTATTTGATGCTATGAAATAAGTTGTTGCTTTCTTAAGAAATAATGAACATCGACAGGAAGTAAATCGCTCGAAAATATTAATTCAAATTGTATTCGCAAAAAGAACAAATCTAAGAAAATCTATAATAGTTCTCATATATTAAGATACAAGTTTGATAAGCGACGATTCAACCACTTGCGTCTTTTAGAAAAAAAAACCGAGCCACTCGTGGCGAGTTTTCAAAGAAGAAATGTGTGCTAAAATATTTTATAAAATGTGCATCTTATAATATTTTTTTCTATTTTAGTTTTTTTGCTAAAACATATGGGGTAGGTAATTCAATGGTATCGAGTCGGCCTGTAGAGTTGAGAACTCGGGTTCAATTCCCACACCATATTAAAATTACTCCTCTGGCTTCCCCTCAATTAATATCTTTAAGAGCCGTGATTTGACGGCTCGTAACCGAACTTCACGCTCTTAAATATATCACTTACCGAGATGCCACGCCCAGTAATCGATAAAAGGCGTGATGATATATTTATTTATTTTATTTGTTAAAACATATTTAAAAATATGCGTTATTTCATTTTTTAATTTAAAGGCATTGATATATATATATATATATATATATATATATATATATATATATATATATATATATATATATATATATATATATATATTCAGTACAGATCAAATCTACAATTGCTGAACAAGAGCATTTATTTTAGTTGTATTCCTTTTGCTATTTGGTTCACTTAAATCAGTTCAGATAAATTAGACACAAGACTAAATGAAATGAATTAAGCAAAATTATGCACTTATTGAGGTGAATTACTTCAAAATAAATTAGAATCTGTAATTCTAGTACTGGAAATAAAGGCAACGAAGTAAAGTAATCCAACGAAATAAATAAGTGATCTGGTTCAGTAAATGTAAGTTAGATCTAATCCAAATGGCAAATGGAATACGCCTTTTATTGCATACTTCGCTCACTTTATTCTAATAGTAAATTTACTGATTTGAATGTAGCTCAAAGTAATACAGCCCAATAGTACATCAGGTTACTTAGTTTAATTTATTTAGTCATGTCGTCAAATTTATCTAAACTGATTACCAGATTTCAGTAAATTAAATAACAAATGGAATACTAGCATTATTGGAAAATGTGAATAACAGAAAGAAAATGACTAACGCATAATAAGCTCTCCAGAAATGTGAAATATAGATAGAGATAAATTTGGTTCTTAAAATTTTGATAATATCGACCAAGAGATTCAATTCCCTCAATTATTAATATGAAGTAAAAATGGTTTAGGGAGAAAAAACTCTTTTACTTCTTTACTTTGTTTAAAAGCTTTGGAAAAGTGTAAGTTTTCGGAGAAAAATATATGTATAGTTTCGACAAAACTTCAAGTTTCCATCTGTTGCCTAAAGTTACGGATCTGTTAAAGTCCTTGAAACTTTCTTTAAACGATAAATCTGTAAGAAGTTTTACAAACCCTGTTCCGTGGGATATAGATAAGGACCAAACATATTTTCGTTTTTATCTACCGCTGAAAAATTTGCCATTTGTACTATACATAATACACTTAATACTACTTTATTACCACTATTCCCAAAATCAAACAAATTTCAAATAAGCACAAACAAAATGGGGCTACATATTCAAAGAAAACTAAATCTATATTTTCTCGATATCTATAACCACCAATCAAATATAAATTTCTTATTGTCAACATTGTACCTCGTATTCGAACAAAGAATTGTAAAAAAAAATATTTATCAGTCGACGACCAGACTCTTTAGGGCAAACATATAAATTTAGATTCATTCCTTTTTGCAACGTTTAGATTCATAATTACTTTTTTCATTTTGATATATGTTTGCTCTAAATATTCACTTCGTAACTTATTCTACATGTTGTTATTCGTTTAAAATTTACGTTTGGTGAGTTAATTGTTTATCTTGACTAACAATTTCTTTATTGTTAAAATATTGTTATTTTATTAAATAGACTTTAAGCCTATGTCCATTATCAAATATAAATTTATTTACTTATTGATTCTTATAGCGATAAGTGATATATTTTGCGCGTAAAGTGCAGTTACCAGCCGTCCAATCACGGCCTTCAAAGATGTTAGTGATGGGGGATCTACAGGGGTAGATTATTTATTTATTTATTAGAATACACTGCCCGACAAGCGAAAGTCTAATAGGAGGCAGGAATAAAGACAAAATACAAAATATTAAAAAAAAAACAAAGGAAAATAAAACAACAACAAAATATATTTGCTCACTGATAAAAAAAAACAGTATAAAAACAAAATAATTACATTTGATTAATAGTTATTAAACATTTTTTGGGTGTAAGTAAAAAGACATCAGCCGAGGAAAATCTGAAAATATAAAGTTGTTCTAATGTGGTGAAAATTGTCGGCTGTGGGTATCGAACAAAATAATGTGCATAATTTTGAATTATTGCATAGTGTTAGTTATTAATTAATTAATGAAAACACTATGAAAACAGGGCTTTAATTTCGCGATTGTTCTACACATAGAAACGCGATTGTAATGAATGAAGAATTATTAACGTTGTAGTTTGCTTATTTACATAGTTGGTTTAAACTTTTAGCTCTTCACATCTAGGAAGAACAGTTTTACATAATACAGGCAGATTCACAAAACGGATTAGCGCTAACACCGTTTTTAATATTATCTATAACTCTGTTTTAAAGTAAAACAGATTAAAGAAATAAACTAAATTTGATGCTAGTTAACTCTCTTTTTAACTCAAGTTAAAATAAACTTGTTTTATATATTGAAAAGAGAGTTAAAAAATAAATAAAAAATGGTGTTAGCGATAATCCGCTTTATGAATTTGGCTGATAGTGTACAAAGGAATAAAAACATTCAACTACTGTATTTCCTCTCACGAAATACTTAGAAATTGATTATTCCGTACCAGCGATCATCGATTGAAGAGGTAATAAAGTAAATCCCTGCAATATATGAAGCGTATGCACTATTAAGTACAATTCCGACTTTCAAAAGAGCTCAATCCTGCTTGAGAAATATTCAAATGCAAACCAAAGTACACTGGAGTTTATGCATGAATAGACAATCATTGTTCTAACGAAATATTTCCTTTTAAGTTCAGTTGTCAAGTGGAAAAATAAACTAACAATATTTATCATACAGTACATTGATTTATATTTCCGAAAAGTTTCGTTTCAGTTCTTTGTTCTAATGATCGTGAAATCAAGATTGAACTTCACTCTTCAAAATGAAGCTTTTTCTTTGACTTTTAATTTGTGTTTGAAATTTGTCAAGTTTATAAAAGCCAGAAGGCTTGGTACCTACGTGAAATATTGTTTATGAAAGTTTCTAAAAACGTAAAGTTTCGTTCTGAAATATTAAACTACGCAAACGCTGCCACGACTGCCAGCCAGTGATGAGAAATTATAAGAAAAATGAAGGACGACGGTAGGATACAGAGCAGATAAGTTAAACAGACGAGAAGAGAAAATAGCAAATGACACTGTGCTTATTCTGAAATACTTTACAAACTTGCTTTGTCGTACATAAAAACAAATACACTACTGAATACATAGGCATTTACAAACATTTTATTGATATTTAAATTATATACCAACCGGAAACAGTCTCTCAAAAAAAATTAAATCTGTTGTATGCAATAAAACAAAAGACAAAATGTCTATTGGGATGTGGAATTGAGTCTTAATAAATAATAAAAAATAGGAAAAAAATTTCCATCACTTGTCTCATAATTCCACAGAGGTATTACAGCACGTTTGCATCAACTTCTCAGGTCATCAACAAACGGCTGGTCAGTTCAGCTTTAACCATAGACGCGTTTCGTCCTTCCGAACTCATCAGTATGGTGCGATCATTTATCCAACTAGATCAACTAGGAAATAGTGGATTGTGATACCGACTTAGCTAAACTGACTGATGTTAACCTATCTACAACGGTAACATGACATGAGAGCTATGGAGCCACTCGTGGTGCCATCTACCGACAAAATCGCAAACTGCTTGACAGCTATTGAAATAAAACAAAAGACAAAATGTCTATTGCGATGTGGAATTGAGTCTTAATAAATAAGAAAAAATAGGAAAAAAATTTCCATCACTTGTCTCGTAATTCCACAGAGGTTTTACAGCACGTTTGCATCAACTTCTCAGGTCATCAACAAACGGCTGGTCAGTTCAGCTTTAACCATAGACGCGTTTCGTCCTTCCGGACTCATCAGTATGGTGCGATCATTTATCCAGAGAAGTTGATGCAAACGTGCTGTAAAACCTCTGTGGAATTACGAGACAAGTGATGGAAAATTTTTTCCTATTTTTTCTTATTTATTGTTGTATGCATGTAAATATTTATCTCATAATAAGCCTGTTGCTATAGTTATTTGAAATTAATAATCAATAGTCACTCAGTGAGAGAATAACATAGAAGTCACGGGGTCATGAATAATAATAATAAAAATAAATAAATATATCATCACACCTTGTACCCATTACTAGGTGTGGCACTCTGCCGAAGCAGATCTCGGTAAGTGATATATTTTGCGCTTGAAGTGCGGTTACCAGTCGTCAAATCACGGCCCTCAAAGATGTTAGTGGTGGAGGAGCCATATGGGTAGTTTTTTGAAATTATGAAAATTGTTTGTCGCGTGTGAGAATCGAACCAGGGTTCTCAGTATCCACAGGCCGACTTCATACCACTGAGCTAGCCACCCCATAATAATAATATTTATTTAGTATAGTTGCTTTGTAACTTCTGTTTTATTAATATCATATCAAATATCTTGTCAGTGTCAAACAATAAAAAAACATGTAAAAACGATTTAAGACGTTTTAAGAGAGGTGTTGAATAAAACGTTGTATTGGACTCCATACCAGTCACTCAAGAAAATTAGCCATCGCCCTTAATATATCATATTCCACACTAATATAATAAATTACTATTATTTATTGACAAGAAAATATAACAGAAAATCTTTTCTAAAAAATTCATAGTAATCTTTGGTTTTAACCAGGTGTGATGGGGATATCTTGCTTTACTGTTTTATTACTTCCAGATGTGTCAATGAAGATTCAGCAGGAATGGCGTTAATTTGTTCTATAAATTACATTCGATCGAACAATGAATTGATAACATGCTATATTTTTTTCAATTTATGGATTTCTTATCTAAATGAATTACGATAAAATAAGCAACAATCGATACGGATAATTTAGAAAATTTAAACAACCGTCGTCCTGCCAAATTTCAGTTTCTTTACTTGCATAGTTCGTTCGACGAAAGAGCAAAGGTTCTAAATCATTAACGAACTTTACCCCACATTAAGCTACCCCTGTAGCTTCCCGCTACTAACATCTTTGGGGGCCGTTATCGAAATCTGCTACAGCAGAGTGCCACACTCAATACTAGGTAAAAGATGTGATGATATAATTATTTATTTTATTTATAGTTATATACGTTGATCATTTTGTTCCTGCTATTTACATTTTCAAGATTGTTCAAGAAAATAATAAAGTATTTTGTTTGTTGTTGCATTGTCATATAATATTGAATAGAAGCCTAAACCGACTTTCAGAATTGTTGCATTGTCATATAATATTGAATAGAAGCCTAAACCGACTTTCAGAATTGTTGCATTGTCATATAATATTGAATAGAAGCCTAAACCGACTTTCAGAATTGTTGCATTGTCATATAATATTGAATAGAAGCCTAAACCGACTTTCAGAATTTCTATCATATATTTCAATTTGCCTCCATTTAAAATAAATCGTAGCGTTTAATATTTAAAGAAAACCCCGTTTCAAATTTGTGTGTTTATTTATAAACCCACAAGTATGAAAATTGATTACAATTTACAATTTCCTTGGAGGGTCGTACAAAAAATTCGCTCTCTTTCATAAATTCAAAAATATTAAATTCTAAAATATGCAAGAGTAATGGGTGCACAATTTCTACTTTATTCCTTCCTGCAGCGAGATTGAATTACGTCATGCGTGCGTTCCCTGAAGCAACATCAGCGCAAGAATTTCCGTCTGCTGCGGAAAAGTGTGAAAACTCGCGTTAGTTACATAATCTAATCACGCAACTTGATGCTTATCGCGCTAATCTACTGCGAATGCGATCACCTACCAATTTTTGTAATTGTTATCAGATGACTAATTGCACGTCGAGGTTTCAAAACGAATTTTGAATGATTTACATTTTCTAAATCGCTACCTACATTAATTTATTCAGCGATAATTATAGGTTGAATTTTTTAAAAATATTTACCTACTGATTTATTTATTCTCTAGTAGAGTATTATAGTAAGCCGAAAGTAATATGGTAAGGTAATAATGGACAAACGGCTTAAAGTTGTAGTTATTTTATTAAAGATGTAATAACAACGTTTCGGCCAAGGTTATGGCCATCTCCAGGTCAAAAGCGTTAAAATAAACGGATAACAACAATATAAGTTAATTAATAATTAAGTCGTAACTTAACTTATATTGTTGTTATTCGTTTATTTTAACGCTTTTGACTTGGAGATGGCCATAACCTTGGCCGAAACGTCGTTATTACATCTTTAATAAAATAACTACAACTTGAAGCCGTTTGTCCATTATTACCTTAACCTATTTATTCTCTACTTAATCCTAATTACAGTACCGGGCGCCAACAGCTTATAAAGGAATCGTACTGGATGACTATAAATGACTAACATTGTTTTTTTAGTGGTACCTACATGTTTTAAGTTTTATGTTGGTTACCTAATTATCAAATTCAAATATGTGAAATAAAATATAATTGTATTTTGATTGCCTGTCATTGTCATACTTTATTTCACCTTTATTTATGTCTAATACAAACATGTCAAATAAAATTCAATTGTGATTTAATTACCTGTCATTGTGAAACTTAATTTATAAAAATTATTATTTACAATAACACCATATTGGAAAAACATTAATCTAAAAAATTAATCAAGAGATGTCATGTAGACTAAACAGGGTAGCAAGCTCAAAAAATTTTGTCATTCAATTATAGTCTATTCTAATTGACATATAGTTAGAGAACTAGGGTGCAAAATGATGTCTCATTTATTCCAGTACCAGAAATGGATTTTTTAATAGATTATATCATGATAAACATGAAAAAAATAAAATTAGATTTGGGAACGGGTGCCAACTATAGATGGCATCTGTGTGAATGCGCAGATTTTAAGGGTAGTTGTTGACATATTTTTTACAGGCTAATTTTCAGTTTAAATTTTGACTTTGATATAATTAAGTAATACAAATGGTAGACATAAGTTTTGACCGGTGACGCATGCGCGACAAAACCGGTCAAAGTAAGCAATTTTATGGTGTCGTGTGACATATTACTACTTGTTCACGACGAATACATGATAAAAAAAAATATTGACAGAAATTATTGCTGATTGCTCGTTGGTGACAGAAGCTCTGAAAGTGGACTGGTGTAGGAATCAACAACTACCCATAAAATCTGCGCATTCACATCGTCGCCATCTATAGTTTCCATCCGTTCCCAAATCTAATTTATTTTTTTTCATTTTTATCATGACATAATATATTAAAAAATCCAGTTCTGTCACTGGAATAAATGAGACATCATTTTGCACCCTAGCTCTCTAACTAATAGCCACTGTGGCAACGGTAGCCACATCGCTAAACAACAAGGATCCACCTGGCGGTATAAATAAAAAAGTTTGTACGACGTCATCTATGACGTCATCATATAGCCACATCGCAAATTTGTAGCGGGAGCTGGTTAGGTCCCGCTATGGTCGTAGCCACACTCACTATCATTCGATGTTTGATTATTTTCTGATTTGTTTATTTATAATAATTTTCTATAATGACTGATATAGAACTCAAATAGAAACTGCATTTATATCATGGAATGGAACAAATTTGCCAATTTCTCATGAATATTTACTTATAAATAAAAGGGTTGACAACTATACTGTATTTTTAATAACAATATTAAAAATATAATTACCTAATTTGTCCCGCTATGAAGACAATTGAGTATAGCTCTCGTGCAAAATATAGTCATAGCTACAGCCACATCCCGCTATGAATTAAAATAGACCCTATGGTATTTTGTCTCAGAACTATGTTTAACCTTCAAAGTAAATTCTAATAGACATATTTTCTAAATTTATATGAAGCATTACAATTGTAATAATGGTCAATATTTGAACAGAAAATTGAATTTTTCAAACGAAAAATAAATATTAATTTTTAAATTCTTCATTTCAAATTATTCGAGCACATATTCAAACATGAATAGGTAGATTAATCGATACATGGTCGAAATTTTTATATGCTAATATTTACATTTCCAGATTAAATGTGGAAAATCAGATTACAATGTTAATCATAAAAAAAATCTATATCTCACAAATATTGTAAGCTTAACAGGTAAATAATATAAATATAACATGTATACATTCTACAAATATGAGGATTTTCGAAACAAAATTCCAATTCATTTACAAAACAACATTTATAAACATGATACGATAAAACCAACAATATAATTACGTCAAACCATAAATGCCAATTTTTTTTTTGTGGAGTGCAACAGCCTGCTTACCAACGTTTGTTATTGAATCCAACGAAATTTTTAAAAAACTTTTATAAATTTTAGTGTTCAATAAAAAATAAATAATTAAATTCAAAAATGCTCCATTAAGAAACATTCAAATAGTAATTTATATAGCTTTCATTGAAGTACAAACTATATATGATGGAGATGAGTTGCTAAATTCAATTAGTATATTAAAAATGTACATGTTAAAATGACTGATTATTTAACTGTTGAAATCACACATCTTCATTGCCGTGATCTTTCATTTTTGTAATCATTCATTGTTGTGATCTTTCATTGTTGTAATCAGTCTGTTGTGAACGTTAATTGTTGCAACCTTTCAATCTTGAAATTTTTCATTGTTGTAATCAAATAGAACCACAAACGCTCTTTGTTACGATATTGCTAGTTAAGCATGCTTTTACTTTGGTTACGGTTGAGTAGTTCCATTTTAATAACGAATTATTCGGAAACGACTATTCGTTCGCCATTTTTTTTTAATCCCTAGTTTGAACTCACCGAGCTGTAATATGATAATTCATATAATTTCAACTTGAGTGGGATTCAGATTCGAGATCTTTAGACTCCAATTCCTTAACGCTAACCATACCATCTACTGCCGGACAAAGATATTCAAAATATGCCTAGTTTGATATAAAATTAAATCTCTCAGAAAGGAAGTTCTAGTAAAAATGTCAAAAATATTTTATCTAGCAATTTTATTATCGTACAATAAAAAAAATCTTACGATAAATGCAATTTTAGGGTTCATAAGGTGACTGTGTGGTAAAATTATCGTACGATAAAAAATCGTCCGATAAAATATCGCTTGTGTGAAATGGCTTTTAAGCCGGCTCTGCATGTTGAATTTATGTATTAAACGATATTTACTGACTGTTGATGATAAACTGTGATTAAACCTAAATGTAATTATACTAGTCTTAAATAATTACTCCTTATTGTTCGACAACAACTAATTGAAACCATACAAAATGAAATATGAAACAGAAGGGTTGGAATATTAACCCAGTAATACAACACAATACATATGGTGTCCTAATCCCGAGGAATTAGATTTGTCAGCACTAAATTCCTCAGAACTCCGCAGGAAGTAATGGGCACACAGCCCTAAATTCAGCTTAAACCAACGAAAATTATCAGCAGCCAGTTAGCCGTGAAGCAGTGGTCAGCGCTCATAATATCGGCAGAAGATTACAGTTTAATTGCTGAAATTTGTGATGAAATTTAACGGTCGCTTTCATCGTGAAATTATTGCGGATATGGTCGTTGCAATGTTGCAGATCGCTTTTAATTGTATTGACGCGATTCACTAATTCATATTAAACTGTTGATATTGATTTAGAGTTCACGTGCACGTGTGTCACAAATGACAGATGTTCTGTTTTATTATTTTTTGTCACATTTTTCAGTATTAAATTGTCGTTGAATATTTTACACTTATAAATGAATTGCTATGCGCTGACGCCAAACAACGCTAGGTAATCAATATAAATAAATATAAAATGAGATAGATGGCTCACAGTGGCATCGAATCGGCCTGGGAATTTGAGAACTCGAGTTCGACTCCCATAGCCGACAAACAATTTATACTGCATGTCAATTATCCTGTAGCTTCCCGTCCACTAACATATTTGAGGGTAGTTATTTGACAGTTGGTAACCGCACTTCACGATCATAAATAAATCACTGACACCGAAATCTAATACGGCAGAAAACTATAAAGTTTCTGCAAATCTATCTGTATTAAATAAGGTGTTTGGATGATAGATTTAGTATTGATGTGCGTACTATAATCAGTTCCGTCTTTTCCATAAGGGCACATAATGGGGGCCTAAAGTGCCGAGGACGTCGTTTACGCGGAAAATAAAGGTGCTCAATTTTTAGTGCAATTTTGCTAAGAATTACCTTTAAATTTTTTATATTTAAATGTAAATCGAAAACCAGATGAGATTACTAAATATTTTTTAAACAGTGAACAAAATTTGACTAAACCTAAAAAAAATTTAAAAAATACATAAAGTAAAATTTCTTAATTATTCTTATAAAATGTATGCAAATATTAAAACAACTTTAAAATATTTAAAAGAACTTTGAGGACATAATATTAGATTTTGCACAACAGAAATCCGAGAAGAAACTATCAAGTCGATAACTAAAAATAAATTTACCCCTAAGCCTTAATCAATATAAAGATAAATCTAAATACGTATTTCGAGAACTAAGTTCTCATCATCAGTAGACGAAGCAAGGAAAAACCAAGATTACACGACTTGTGAACCAAGCTAGTGGTCAAGGCTGGATTCAAACTTGACCACTAGCTTGGTTCACGAGTCGTGTAATCTTGGTTTTCCCTTGCTTCGTCTACTGATGATGAGAAATACGTATTTAGATTTATCTTTATATTGATTAAGGCTTAGGGGTAAATGTATTTTTAGTTAAATGTAAGCCTTAGATTTTCACTTTTTACTTTATCAAGTCGATGTCTAGTGGGTAAGACATCGGCCCGGCAAGCTGAAGTTTCCCGGTTCGAATCCGGACGTCTCCCAAATTTTCTGTCATAAAATTAACTTTAAAAATTATCATTGTCTCTGTACTTCAGAGTCAGCCATATGACAAAAATTCATATCAAGTTCAATTCTCAAAATAGTTATCATTTTATTTATATTTGATTTGTATCAAGCTAACTATAATAATCAATAAAGTTACTAAATAAAAGTACGTACTGATGTTTTCATTCACATTTTTTTTCACTCTCTAAAAGGGCCCCAAACGCTGTGTGCCCAAGGACCCCTGCATGACCTAAGACGGCCCTGACTATAACTGCATCTGCATAAAGCGAATTAATTCCAAACAATTCTTGAATTATACGAATGAAATGTTTCATATTAAATTGTGAATCCAATATTAAATTGAATAATACAAAAGGTTTAATCAAAAGCTGAATAAACATAAACTGACAAAATGGTGTAACAAAAACCACAATCGCATCGTATTTTTATAATTCAGGTTAATTGTTTAAATTTAATGTAATATTAAAAATACAAACGTGTTGTAATTTATGAGTGTAATGTTTTGAAATTACTTTGACGCACGGCTGACATGTAATAATTAGAGGTGTAATGTTTGAGTTAACAATAAAAAACAAGTGCACTAATTAAAATTTCATAATTAATGACAAAAGCGAGAGAGAGTAACAAAGTTTAAATGCAGTTGACTGTCTGGTTTTTGTGTGCAGAGTGGAAATGCATCGTTTAAAATTTATGACTTGTTGCAGGAATTTCAAATTAGTCGTTTCATCGCTAAGCGATTATTAATCAGCTACCCTGGCGCCATGACGGACAAAATTACAACTAGGTACTGCACATAATATTTATCGTAGGAAAAACATAACTTGACTTTAATTAAGAAATAGGCAAAAAAATATGCATAACCTGTTACAATTAATTACATAAAAAAACTAGTTCTTTTCTTTCCCTTATCACTAGAACATTTTGACACGAATGTTATTAGAAGAATGGTTGTATCGCAATTGGGGGTATTCAAATCTCGCCGCGCCCCGCATAAAAATTGAGAGGCGAGAGCGAGAGCGATATTTGAACAGAAATTTCGAGACGAGATCGATATAAAGACCACAAAAGTAAGAATTGCACGAGGCCTCGTTCGAGACTCGCTTTTTTATAGGGTAATATACAAAATATAGCAGAATCCGAACCAATTGTATTTTTTTGATACCAGTCAGTGAGATTTGAACGGAAGACCTTTTGCTTCTAAATTAATAAACGAAAGTTTACCTCGCTTTTATTCACTGGGCTACGATTGCCTGTGAATTATGATTGAGTTTCCAAAAATTCTGCTAACAAGATAATACGAGGGCAGCGTGAAAAGTCCCTGAAAAATAAAACAGATGGCGCCACAATCGCAAATCTCATGTGATATTTGTAATGTACCATCTTTAACTAGAACGCATTAAAATTTTCAGACTGATATGTCATTCAGTTCTGTTTTGACACCCATCGAAAGCAAGCAACCTTGAAGATTTTTGCAAATATGGAAAAAAGTTAATTTCGCGACTTGATTAAACATTATTTCTTGCATGGAAAAAACATCGCTTGTTAAACATTATGGGGACTCCTCACCATGGATTGGAACGATTCACAAGTGGTTTACTGATTTTCGTGGTGGTAATATGACCACAAAGGATGCCGAACATTCTGGTCGTCCAATTGAGGTTACAACATCAGAAATCGTCGATAAAATCCATGGTATGATATTGAACGATCGGCGATTTAAAGTGCACGAGCTGGCTGAGGCTATGAGCATCTCAACCGAACGGGTACGGAACATTTTGCATAAATTTTTGCATATGAGAAAGCTATCTGCCAGATGGGTGCCGCATTTGCTCTCTGTTGACAACAAGCGCGACCGTATGACAAGTTCAAAAATTGCATGAATTGCGCTACGAATTGGTTCGTCATCCACCATATTCTCCAGATTTGGCCCCCTACGATTTTTATCTATTTCCAAATTTGAAGAAATGGCTCGGCGGAAAGAGATTTGACTCCAATGATGAGGTCATCGGGATCGAAAAATTAGAAAAATGTTGGACGAAGTGTATCGAGCTACAAGGAGATTATGTTGAGAAATAAAATATGTTTTGACCAAATAAATCATTTCTTGTTTCATTTTTCAGGGACCTTTCACCCTGCCCGCGTATGTAGAGGATAAAGGGTAGTTAATATATTATACACTTTCTATTCTGTTCAATCTAAACTGGTAGCACGCGGTAGTTTTGTAGTTTATAACGCAAAGTATATAATTTGAAAGAGGAAATACGGCAATTGTTTGTTGTAAAATTAATATTAATTCCTCTTTTGTAATGTTTGCCTCGAAATGTCGACGTATGCAATTGGCGGTCTCCTCTGTGACATACGACCATCATTTGCATATTTCATACACTTACGGCCGCTTATGGCCATAAATTCATACAAGTGCGTGGGTGTGACTTCGCATAATATCACAGCCAACGCTGACATTTGCGTTCTACAATCATTTGTCGATAAACACGGAACATAAGCCAGTCAAATTATTTGCTAGATTACTACTAATCACTAAAACAATAATTATTTGTTTCACTAGGTCAAAAACTATACCTTTGCGAGTGTGAACATATTTTGACAGGCTCAGCCGAAGGCCATTTGCAAGCCTTGCCTTCGACTCGGCCTGTTAAAATATGCTCGCACTCGCAAAACAGTTTCTGAACGTGAGACACAAGATTTTTAGAGCCGATTTAAATGAAATTATTGATAACAATGTTGGACTCGCCCAGCTGAATTTTCTCTACGGCGTATTACACTATAAATATTATTCATTAATGATGGGGTGGCTAGCTCAGTGGTATGAAGTCGGCCTGTGGATCCTGAGAACCCTGGTTCGATTCTCACAGGCAACAAACAATTTTCATAATTTCAAAAACTACCCCTGTGGCTCCTCCACCATTAACATCTTTGGGGGGCCGTGATTTGACTACTGGTAATTGCACTTCACGCGCAAAATATATCACTTACCGAGATCTGCTTCGGCAGAGTGCCACACCCAGTAATGAATAAAAGGCGTGATGATATAGTTATTTATTTATTTATTTATTAAAGATAGTTTAATTATCTGTATACATATTTTTTAATAATTGCTCAGTGGTACTGATTCGGCCTGTGGATTCAAAGAACCCTGGTTCGATCTCACACCCGACAGACATTTTCACCAATTTAAAATTACCCCTGTGGCTTCCCCACCACTAACATCATTGAGGGCCGTGATTTGACGACTAGTAACCGCACTTCACGCGCATAAATATATAACTTACCGAGATCTGCTTCGACAGAGTTCCACACCCAGTAATCAGTAAAAGGCGTGATGATATATTTATAATTATTTTTTATATTTTTTATTGACTGTACAGAGCAACTGAAAATTAAATTATAATTACTTTACATTTGAATTTACAATGCACAAATTGGCTTTAAAATTGGTAAAAATTTCTAACTTCAAAGCACTCACTGACACTGACAGCCAGTGATGTCAGTCCTAACATTACAAAAGTCCCTAGTTTATATCGAACGGTGTTCGCTAAATACATGGTTCCCGAACGATTTTATAAATAAATATAAATATATCATCACGCCTTCTACCCATTACTGGGTGTGACACTCTGCTGAAGCGGATCTCGGTAAGTGATATATTTTGCGCGTGAAGTGCGGTTACCAGTCGTCAAATCACGGCCCCCAAACATGTTAGTGGTGAAGATATGTAAAACTGTTAATCTTGGACAGAGGCACGAAAAATGTATTATTAATCCGGTCAAACAAACACATTAATGTGCAAAATATTGTTTTAAATAATGGTGACTTTTTTGGCGCCAGTTTATCGACATTTTATAAATGTGTTTAGTTTACTCCGGAGAAAACACTTACGAAATACATGAATAAATGAAGCGGATTTAACTTTTTGTCGAACCGTTGAAAATCGTTTTCCATAGCAATGATAATAAATGCGTCTACAGTCTAGACTAAAACGTTGGGAAATAAATCGCAAAAAACTTTTCTCGAATTCAATGTTTGTAAGTAAAATTCTGTTTTTGCGAGACAGGTAGGGATGAGGTGCGGAAAGGGAATAAAACGCAGTTAAAAAGTTAATGAATGGGGAATATAGCCCCAGGGCCCAGCCAGTCGAGCTCGCAGAAACATTGTTTCGTAAGTTGTCACTTTGACTAATTAACTTTGCAATTAAAAACAGAAACGAAATTAAGCTCAAAAAGCGTTGTCATGACACGACGCTTCGTCATTTTTAAGAAACGAATATTTACTCTGCTAAATATTCTCTTTACGACTCATTTAACCCTCTTTACACAAGAAAATGTCTTCATTTTTTCCTAAAACGTACGAATTATAAAAGAGTGCAATATTTTATTTCATTACGCAATTTTGCCATAAGAACTGTTACGATGTTTTCTTAATTATAAACATTAAAATACATAAATAATATCACGTTCTGTCCCATTACGAACCTTCGAAACATTCACTGAACATCTATACATTAAATTCATCCTTCGACTGATTGTTCATCAAATATTTCTCTCTTTTGCGGGTTCATTTCTACCATCAAAATATTTCGATCACGACACAAACCTTCAATTAAATTCATTCATTTATTATTAGGTCGTTCACATAATCACTCATCATCAATTTCGTCAATCTTTCATTCGAGATGAATTCCACACGCCCAGCGGCGTGCATTTTTTTGGGAGGGTTTATTTTTAAATCATTTCATTATAATTAGCGTAGGTGACACAGTGGTATCGTGTCGGTCTGTGGATCCTAAGAAACCTGATTCGATTCCCATTGTCTACAAACATTTTCACCACATTAATACAACCCATGTAACTCCCCCTCCACTAACATCTTTGGGGGAGAGAGATTTGACGGCTCGTAATCGCATTTCTCACGCAAAAATATATCACTTACCGAGATCTGCTTCGGCAGAGTGCCACACCGAGTAGTGGGTAGAAGGCGTGATGATATATTTATTTATTTTATTTATAATTCCAACATTAAAATATTAGATATATTCTCAAATTTTCTGTGAATCCTATTTTGACATGTTTTCATCGATAAAACAAAAGAGGAACCAAAGCGTGGATAAGTTGATTAGGAAAGAATTAAACTTCCAGCGTGCATTAGCCGCCTAGATTTTGAACATAAATCAAACCTAGATGAAAAACATCGATTCAAATAGCGAAAACCAGCGACTATGACACGAATGATAGTAATCCATAGGGTACATACAATAAATCTTCGACTCTGCGCGAATTTTAGAAAGTTAAGAGCTCGAACAAAAATCAGATTGACAAGAACATATATCCACCCGTCTAGCACATATAAAACGATCCTGTTGAAAAAGGAATTCAATCTTTTTATTTATTTACTTAGAACTAAAATCCTTTCACCGAATAATGACACAAGATGATGCTTCTAGAACTGAGTTTTTGTGCAAAAAATCAATCAAACCTTTAAAACTAAAATTTTATTACAAAATTAGATACACTATATTTGTCTCGGAGTGTACCTACAAGATCAATTCATTTTGCAATAAGAAGAAAACAAAAAGTCCTGATTTATTAAACATTTCTGGGCTGTATAGAACCAGACACGAATCCAATGAAATATTACCGAGTTTCTGTCTCTTAACACTTTAAGTAGCTACGTGAGTAGTAGAATTTCATAGCAGTGTTGATTCCAGGGAGGTGACCGGAAGTGATTTTTTTTCCTCCGGTGAAGTGAAATTCTCTCCCGGATGTAAAATTAGTATTATGAAATGAAATACGATAGTAATCTTTCATGATTTCATGCATGTATAACATTATTTTCAGATTGTTCAAAGAAATATTAATAATGATTTAACTATCAAGTGAAGACGATTAATAATCGAGACATTGAATTAATCGCCGATTCAAACATGAGTTTGTTACAATATTTTTTCGTTTATCGTGGAGAAAATTAATTTTATTTCATGACAAAAATTCGAATTAAAAATGTTTATTTCTTATTTATAAAATTTATTAAATATAACTATCTACCACTTTTAGAAGTGTAATGCTGGGTTGCAAGAAAAAAATAAAGAGCTCTTTAGTTAAAGAATTGTTTGTCTAGCAACAGTATCAATAGCGATTTTCTGAAATTTATTGAACCGTTAGTTACTAATGAACCGATAAAACTTTCATGCAACCCAACATTAGCAGAGTAATTCTGAGTTGCAAGAAAAAATAAAGAGCTCTTTAGTTAAAGAATTGTTTATGTAGCAACGGTATCAATAAGAGCTGTATTTCATTTGCCACTTGGTTCATTTAAATCAGTTCAGATAAATTAGACATTATGACTAAATTAAGTAAATTAAGCAAACTGATGCACTTATTGAGGTGAATTACTTCAAAGTAAATTAGAATCAGAATTTCTAGTACTGGAAATAAAGTCAACGATGTAATCCAGTGAAATAAATAAGTGATCTGGTTCAGTAAATGTAAGTTAGATCTGATCTAAATGGCAAATGGAATACGCCTATTGATTTTCTGAAATTTATTGAACCGTTAGTTGCCAATGAACAGTTAAAATTTTCATGCAACCCAGCATTAATCTAATGTCAAAATCAATAATCGCAGAAAAAATCTAAATCATTTTACGTTAGTAAAGTTGTATCTGTCACAAAAGTTTTGACAATAGTTTTTGCAGTGGAATAGAATAATCTTTTAATTTGCATAATCATTTTAAAGGACTGCTACGTGAATATTATTTACCTAGAAGTATCAAAATAATATCGTTTAATTCAATTTAGCCTTTTGCTACAACTTCTCACTAGCCAATATATGCTGTGTATTGTACGCATCGTTCATAAATAAAAAATCATGCATTAATTGAGGTCATTAATATATGATTTTTGTATATATTATTGAAACACATTAATGAACGAACAACGAAAAAATATATAAAATCACAATGATTAAACATATGTATATCTAAAATAGAATGAGGGTCGGTACACAATTTTCTTGTTGTCAAACGTTTTCAAATCAATTTAGAGAAAAATGCTTCGAATAAAAGATCAGAGAACACACTTAATTTCAAACATTTTTTCGAAAATAATTTGGGAGCACAAAAAAACAGAAAATATTTATTGAATCATTTATCGGTTTTTCTTTATTTTCTTTTAATATTCGATAAATACTATACATAACTTTAGTATTCCATTAATAATACTTGTTCAAAGCAATTTTAATGTAAACCAATATAATGAATACGAAATTTCATTTTAAAATTTAAGGACGTTTCGACATTAACATCATTATAAGTTATTAAATGAAACCATAAAGAAAACTTACAAAGCATAACAATAATATAATTTTTTTATATCCATTGTTAAATCTAAATAAAAACTCTTTATAAATACAGAAAGATGGAGCATTGTTTAAAAAATGTAAGCGAAATTTTCTTTCTGAATCTTTTTCTTCCGTATTTGGATAACAAAAGAAGAATATGCAAATATAACAAAATTACAGCATATTAAAACTTTTTAAATATCTTTCATACAAAATATCGTATATTCAAATCAAAATGTTTTATTACATTTATTAAGTTAATAACAAAAATTCAATTCATATTCTCAATGACACAGTCCGTTACAAAAAGCTGAATTCAGTATTCGTCTTTAGCTTCGATATCGTCTCTAGTAACAATGGAAACAGCTTACATCTTTTTCTTATTAATTTATCGTTGCATATATCTTTCTTTATATTGTTATTTTTAAAGACGCTTGTATAATTACAGAAGGGAGTTGAATTGAGTTCAATGTTACTGATGACAGTATATTGAAATAATAGCAACTGCGCGTTAACCTTGTCCCGCCAATATTCGTTGCGTCAACTATATTAGCAGTTAAATTGAATTATCCCTGAACACAATCCGTATAAAACTATCCTAGAGTGATATTATTAATAAGTGTTGCAGTAAATTATATTTATAGCATTAGAGGCAGAGTACTTGCGGCGAAACGAGAGATTAAGTTTTTCTCTCGAAATTGCACATCGCAAACGTTAAGTTTTAGTGCGATGAGCACAAGTGCTCTAACGATTATTAGATCTAATTCTTTGCGACCTCCGAAGCTGGGATCTAGAACGGTGACACGTACACTCGTAATTGCTTGAGAAAGCGAGAATTACCTTTTTATTTACACATTTATTTCGGTTTTTTAACGATTACAGCTAGTTCTAACTCAAACTTTAAAGTTTTAGTATATTGTTAATGTTGATGTTACAACATAAATACCTAAATTACATGTTTTGTATTTAGAATGACAGTATATGAAATTAGGTTATAGTGGAATCAGAATCACTCAATCACTCGCAAATTTTGGCTTGCCTCTACTATCGTAAATTATTACCTATTTACATACTTAAAATTGGACCAGCACTAAAGAGTAGCCTTACGTACTAGTATCATAAATACTATTTTATCCCTAGGAAAAAAAGTCAATTTTTCTTCGAATGGTTTGACATCAGTCACATCCACGTGATGTCTGTCAAAATCATAATAAACCTTGTTTAAATTTCTAATTTATTTCTGAAAATTTTGCTATATATATATATAATATATATGTATATAGCAATTCTATTGATTAAACAATGGAATAGTAACTTCAATTAATTTTGAAGCACACATGAGACCATATATTATATGTCCAAGTAATCTATTATAGAAATTTGCAACAATTAAGTAATATGTAATATCATCTAAAATCGGTAATCAGTAGCAAGTAATATTTTATCAAATAATCCGGTCGTTATTAAACCAAGTGGCAGCGACAGCTGATCTCGCTTATAACCTGCACTTCTTGCCTTCGCTGCCAGAATGGATCGCTTCCTCAGCTGATCCGCACTGATCCGCCGCTAATCTTCTGATCTCTGACTGGTAAATACAAGGAAATTAAACGTCTTCTCGCAGCGTTATGACTGCACGGATTTGTAAGAGAACCACCAACAACTTGTAAATTCAGGATTATACTGCACGTATTTTGCTGATAAATGCTCATCATACCTAAGACGCTCTCTAATACTTCTAAATAGTTAAATTTACATTTCTAAGTCTCGTTAAAAGGAAGGAACGGATTATATTACGAAATTATTTGCTATTAATTTTAAATACATAACAATAATTTGAAAACTAAATTACTTATTTAAAACTAAACCAGAAATTACTACAAAGTATTATTTTACTCATTTCAGCGTGGAAAGCAATTATTTTCTGCACTGAAGTGTCAAAAGATTGACATTATTGTTTTCGGTAGCCATAAATATAAAAATGATACTGAGACAATGAATCCACAACAATCTTTGATATATAAATTAAATAAAAAATAAATAATCATCACGTCTTCTACCCATTACTGTGTGTGGTACTCTGCCGAAGCAAATCTCGGTAAGTGATATATTTTTGCGCGTGAAATAAAGTTACCAGTCGTCAAATCACAGCCTCCAAAGATGTTATTGGAGGGAAAGCCAAATGAGTAGTATTAATGTGGTGAAAATGTTTGTCGACAGTGGGAATCGAACCAGGGTTCTCATGATCCACATGCCGACACGATATCACTATACCACCTACTATACATTTTATTATTTGAGAAAATAATAAGAATCATTTTTTGTACTATAAAATGCTAATTTATCGTACACATACGCTTTCCAATAATATCCTCTCAACACTTATATTACAATATAATATTGTATATCTACTTAGAGAAGAAAGTACTCTATTTCCGCTCGAGCATGGAAATTCTTGATCAGGAATTTTTTAACAGTGTTTCTGTTTTGAAAATCTCTTGAATATGTTAACAGTTTTAATGTATCCTTTAGTAAGCACGTGTGTGGAAAGTAGTATTTTCTACTCGAATATGTTGCAAATGTCTACTTTCTATACATGAAATGAATGCAGAAAAGCCTGCTTTCTATCATGATCGTATCAAAAAGTAATGTACGACCAAGTTACTGGTTTACCAATATACGTACATTCAATTAAACTAAAGTTAAATTCGTCATTTAAGGATACTATCCAGAATTTTTATATATTTTTTTAATTAAGCTCGTCTCATTGAAAATTGATGAGCTAATAATAATTTCATTTGGATTGTTACTTAACACTCATTAAATTTCAATTAACAATTAAATTTTCATTCTTATCACATTGGCAAAGAGAAAAAGTATTTTCTAATGAAAATGCTGCAAAAAATTATCCTCCCTTTAATTCATTTAAATTTAAAAGAATGCATATCATTGTTATTAAATAAAATTAAAATTTCAAATTTCAATAAAGCATGATCTATTATTAATTCCATTCTTTTTTTTTGAAAATCTCGCTTATTGTCTTAAAAAAAATCCGCTATAATTCCACTGCCGGCTTTATTTGATGATAGTATGAAGAGTCACTGTCAACACCAACTTTTAATCAAATTACTGACAACGCAGTCATATAAAAAAGAAACTTTTATAACAAAAGAACAGCAAGAAAGAGGAGAAACTCTGCAATGTACGTGACTCGCGCGCCACCTGTTACAAGTTCGGGTTGATCCGGTCTCCGGGTAAGATTCCGGATCTGAAATCCGGACCCGTCAATTAGACCGGTTAGAAATGTATTGGCTGGAAACTTTACCGGAGTTTTTTCTAAACTGAAAGATCATCCCTTTAATTACACTTAAATAATTAAAACAATTTGGATAAAAAAAATAGATATTTGCATATTTAGGCCATCAACTACATTATGTACATTAATAAAACTGAAAAAGTTATTTCAAATTTTAATTAAGGATATCTCACATTTATATATGAGTCCACAACAAAGGAACGATAACTTAATTTAAAATTATTGCCAACAAATATTTGGTATTGTTGAGGATCATTTTAGAAAGATAGGTTACAGCTAAAAGAAAACGAAAAGCAGGAAGGAAAAAAGGAAGTGGGTGGATGATTTGTAAAAAGAAGTGAAATTTGCAGGGCTAAAGAGACAGACAAATAATCGTAAAGAATGGAGGAAGGACATTTGGAAACCTGCAAAAGCAGAATACTTCTGATAATAAAATGGTATTTTAGCAGTTCTAAAGCACATAGACAATAGCAACAATAGATTTAACTGTTTTAACAACCATCGTTAAGAGCAACATAAAATAAAGCCAATATCTAGTATTGTACAAAAAGAGATGAACTTTGCATATTAACATTTTTTGATACTTGCATAAAATAGTGTATTACATATCAAGGGTCCAAAGTGCATAATTTAATCCTGAAGGTGAAATTTATTTCACGAGCCAGAGGCGAGGGAAATAATCACCTTAGGGATTAAACAGACTTTAGTTCTGTTACACTATTTTTTGCACATCCTGCCATACATTTTAAATTAATGATTAATTTTGCTATTGACTTGACATACTAATTCCCAATGATAACATTATATACATTTTTAGATACTAACTTAAGCAACATAAACAAAGTGAAATATTTTGAAATTTATAATATACTTGTTGCTACGGTAATGCTTGTTTACCTGTCAATTTAATCCGGGATTAAAAGTGACCATTTTTGTCCTCGAAACCTAAGATTTAAAAAAATCTAATATTTTCTTCAACCGGTAGCAAATTGTTAATAGGACACTAATTAATATTAATGTAAACGTGACAACCTACATTTCATTTTAAAACGACCGGTCTGAAATATTGCTGCCAAATTAGTAAAATAAATAAATATATCATCACGCCTTCTACCCATTACTGGGTGTGGCACTCTGCTTAAGCAGATCTCGGTAAGTGATATATTTTGCGCGTGAAGTGCGGTTACCAGTCGTCAAATCACGGCCCCCAAATATGTTAGTGATGGAGGAGCCACAGGGGTAGCTTTTGAAATTATTAAAATTGTTTGTCGCCTGTGGGAATCGAACCAGGGTAATAGCAAATCCCACGTTTAACGTTAAAATAAATTCACGGTATAAACATTAAAATCGATCAAATGTGTAATCTGAGCTCTAGAAACTAGTCTACTTGAAGTGATATCACGAGACGAGAAATCAATTGTCAATCTCAAATATTTCTTGATAATATTTCTCAATCGCAGTAGACGAGAAATAGCAAAGTTTTCTAGCAATATAAGGCGTATTCAATTTACCATTTGGATCAGATCTAACTTACATTTACTGCACCAGATCAATTATTGATTTCGTTGGATTATTTCACTGACTTTATTTAAAGTACTAGAATTACTGATTCTAATTTACTTTGAAGTAATTAACCCCAAATAAGTGCATCAGTTTGCTTAATTCATTTAGAAATGTTGTCTAAGTTATCTGAACTGATTTAAGTGAACAAGTGGCAAATGGAATACAACTATAGTTTCAGATTTGTACCGAGATAAAAATGTAAACGTATAACTTTTCATAGAATTGACAGCGTTATACTAAAGTTAGGTATTAAATATTTAATTTCTACGTTGTCTAAAGAAAAGGAACTAAATATGAAAGTATGTCATGAAATTCTTATCTACGTAATTTGAACCAAAGTAGTTATATTTTTATTCAGAACAATTTAAAGAAGAAAAAGTCAAGCATGAATGCAAGATAGGTGAATTTCGGCTGTAGCGGTATTACAGTCATATTACGGTTATTGTCGTAGTTTGGCGGAGCAATAATAAATTTTATCTAAAGATCTATTCCACGTGTGGGAGTTTGAAGTCTAGCGGTAGCATCTAATGTTAAGCGGATGCATAAAGGGTTGTTATTTATTCCTAGTATCTGCAGAGCACGGCATAAAAGAAGGCAAGAGCTTACGTGCATAGAATAATATTTTGCAGAAATAGTCATAAAACTGACACGCTCCTATTACACATACAAGCGTCATGAAATTGTCTATTGAATGTTATAGAGCTTGTTAACATCGCGCGTAGAATATCTTCCGCTTCGTGCACCCCTCGGGCATGTTCGAGGGTTTACGGCGTCGGTTGACGTTGATATGCAAATGCCGCCTGTCATTTCGCTCATCTCTGCAGACTTTACCGCTGTATGCCATCATGAAAATGCATCAATAGTAGTCTGGATGTCAAAGTCGGATGTTTCCAGAATTTATTACAACTACAGTTATAAAAGTTGTCGTAATGTAAGTAGTATCGTACCGCGGTCGCCTTTCAATTTAACTTCCGATTCGTAACTCCTGCTCCTGCATTTTTATTGAATATCGAATAAATTGTACTTCTATAAAATTGCGCATGAATTTCTACAAAATAATAACTCCATATTTAATAACAAACACATAATACTTATTAACTTAAAATAATTATTATAAGAATTAGTTGATTGTCAATCAACTAATTCTCAGTAATAATATAACAAGAGAGTGAGAATAAATGGAAAATAATTTGACAGATCTTTCGAAAACATGTTTCCAGGCAATAGTCGCGAAAGCCCGTAAGGCTTGAGTGGCTATTGCCAAATGGCAACAAGTTTGAGAAAAATACTGGAGAATTATTTTCTAATTTATCGAACTCTCGAGTTTTTAGTTAAATTATTTTTTGGCATAGCTGTTAAGGTCGATTCATCCAACTTAAAAGATTTTGAATTGGGTTCATATCGATTGATTACTTATTATTGTAATCTTGGAAGTTGCTTCCCAAATTTGTCGGTATATTTCAGTATCTGAAATGGAACTAAATAGATTTTTTTCACACATTTTACTTGATGCGTTGACAGTTTTAAATAATTATTTGACAACTACCTATCATTTGTCACAAACAGAAAAGCACCTACAGAGATTATTCCCGGGAATAATCACAAGAGCTTTATTCTCAGTATAATAATGACAGGATTGGTTAAAACGCAGACACGTGACACAATGAAGCATTTCATTGGTTTTGAGAAACGTCAAAAAATAATCATAATAATATCACCCAGGGAATTTACCCAATTGCATACTAGGTTGATGGTTGTAACGAATTGACGCAATACATATTCTTCAACTAAAGATTGCATAATCTTTCATTCAAAGTATGTTTCACATACATTAAATATCACTCACTCATCTAACAACGAATCTAAAAAGATAAGAAAAGAAGGGAGCATCAACCTGCCATTTTTTTGAAAGAAAATTCCACACAATTGCAATTAGATGATAATTAGAGCGCTGATAAAAATAATATATTGTTTAAAAAGATTTTTTTATATGTGCCCAGTGCAGATCCAATTAAGGATATAATTAACTTTAAATAAAACGTATGGATACTCGTAGATGTAGTATTATCATTTCCAAACTTGGTATTATAATTATTTACCAGATAGTTTTTATTAGCAGCTACGCCAAAACGTCTCTATAAATTTGTTCTGATGCGGTAAATTTTTTGTTCTAAACGATTTTAAGTTCCAGGATGATAAAATAAGTTTGTGTCAGAACGTGGGCAGCCGCCAGCCGTCCAGGTTACAACCGTTAACTGTTACCAGCGTGGCGCGGAAGAAACTTTACTAATTTACTTTGAAATGATGTGATTACGTTGTTTGTTCTTAATTACGATTCTCGCGTTGTACGTTCTTTGTTGTGACGTAACGCAGTGTATTTGACAGTTTGTTACGCATCGCGCATTTTAAATCTACTACTAGAAAATATGCGATCATTATTATTTATTCATAAATTTCTTTAATAATAAAATTTAAATACACTTTTGATTTAAATTCTGCTTTATTCAAACCAAAATTGTATTTCAATCTTAAATTATGAGTTCTGAAAGATTCACTTTAATCATGTTGGCTGAATGTGTGATTGTTAAACAGTATATTGGAAAAAATCATAAATATTACAGGAATTTCGTCACTACTAGCATAAATATTCTATGGACGAAATTATGTTAAATTAATTAACTTTTTTACTTTTATACCTAAGTGGCTCAGTGGTATCTAGTCGGCCTGTGAATTTGAGAAAACTGGTTCGATTTTTACAACCAACAAGCAATTTTCACTACATTAAAAACTACCCCTGTGGCTCCCGCTCCACTAACATCCTTAGGGGCCATGATTTGACAGCTGGCAACCGCACTTCTCGCGCAAAATATATATGTTACCGAGATCTGCAATGGCAGTGTGCCACAGCCAGTAATGCCGTAGCAGATCTCGGTAAGTGAGATATTTTATGCATGAAGTGCAGGTACTAGCCCTCAAATCACGGCCTCCAAAGATGTTAGTTCTTCTACTTACACATGTCATCATTTTTACTTTTTGGTTATCCTATTAGATATTCTCTCACCAAACGGTTAAAAATTTAAATTTGTTTGGTACAACTGAGCATTTTCTTTTTTTAAATAACTGCCTGTATTTGGGGCAAAAGCAGATGTAAATGAGTCTGAACAACATCTTAAGTGGTGGAGGGGGGGCTGCACTTTGTCAGCATTTGTTGGTTATGAATTAGCTGCGACAGCTACAGGACGTTTTGTCTTCATCGCGAAACGAATTGGAATGAAACATTGCTCTGTTTAAATTAGCTAATATAATGTCTCCGTGCTTTGCTGCAGCAAGGATTCATTAATCTAGTGAGCCGAGCCGAGCCGAGCCGAGCCGAGACGGTTGACATCACAAAGAGCGTCTTCTGTTTTGGAGTGACACTTCGCACAACTTTCTGTTTGTGGATGATGTGGAACAGCTTTTTAATAAACTTGAAATTGTTTTGAGTATTGTATGAATGTTTGTTCTTTATTATGTTGTAGTTATTAAATCGATTATTGGAAGAACAGTTATTTTTGTTCAAAGAAACTTGACAGCTTAATCGATATTTTCCAAGAATACTCGTGTAGAACTCGACACATAAATAATGGGTTAAGTATTTTCAATGATATTATGATGAAAAATTTTATTATATATTTTAATCTAACATCTACAAATGTTTAAAACAAATACCTATTAGACCCAGTTATTAATTAATTTATTTGCCACCTACTCCGAAAATTATTTCATTTTATTCAATTTGAATTATATTTCCGTAACAACAAATTTAAATTCATATCAAAATATTATCTGACAATTATCATTTAACGAGTTATATTTTGCGTGAGAATTTAAAAAGGAAAACTAATTAAGAAGATTTACTATTTCGATAGATTTTTGTCAATTAACCTTTATGAAAATATCATTTATTCTACTAAATAACCAAAGAGATTTAATTACAGTGATTATTTTTTGACGTTTCTCAAAACCAATGAAATGTTTCAGTGTATGTCACGGTTTAACTAATCCTGTCATTATTATACTGAGAATAAAGCTCTTGTGATAATTCCCGGGAATAATCTCTGTAGGTGCTTTTGTTTGTGACAAATGATAGGTAGATGTCAAATAATTATTTAAAAATGTCAACGCGTCAAGTAAAATGTGTAAAAAAATCGATTTAGTTCCATTTTAGATGCAGAAATATACCAATAAATTTTGGAAACAACTTCCAAGAATACATTAATAAGAAATCAATCGATATGAACCCAGTTAAAAATCTTTTAAGTTGAATGAATCGACCTCAACAGCTAAGTCAAAAAATAATCTAATTAAATATAACTCGAGAGTTCGATAAATTAGAAAATAATTCTCCAGTATCTTTCTCAAACTTGTTGCCATTTGGCAATAGCCACTCAAGCCCTAAGGGCTTTCGTGACTATTGCCTGGCAACAAGTTTTCGAAAGATCTGTCAAATTATTTTCAATTTATTCTCACTCTCTTGTTATATTATTACTGAAAAATTATCACTTATTTATTAATTTCACTAGTCGAAAATTATCAAAATACTTTTCATTTCATTGGTTCATTTTCAAACAAATTCGTAATTCTATTAGTTCCCACTTATAAGTGCTAAATTCTCACTAGAATTTTATGTTACAGCGCTCTAATTTGATACTAAATTTGGCCTAATTCCCATAATTTAGGAAAAACAATTGAAAATTACATTATCATCATTGTATATACTTTTACTAGAATTGTCCGGTAAAGAGCTTTTTTACTTTCATAGTAAACTCGGCATAATCTGAATAACTTTTGAAAGAACAATTGACGAACGCTTAAATGTCATTTTTAAGAGTGAACTATGAGCCTATTACATAGTATATATAGGTTAAAAAGTTTTGAAAACTATGGATTTATTCATTACTTTAATTAATAAATAAATAAAATATAAATATATCGTCACGCCTTCTACCCATTACTGGGTGTGGCACTCTGCCGAAGCAGATCTCGGCAAGTGATATATTTTGCGCGTAAAGTGCGGTTACTAGTCGTCAAATCACGGCCTCCAAAGATGTTAGTGGTGGAGGAGACACAGGGGTAGTTTTTGAAATTATGAAAATTGTTTGTCGCCTGTGGGAATCGAACCAGGGTTCTCAGGATCCACAGGCCGACTTCATACCACTGAGCTAGCTACTCCATAATTAATAAATAACACCTAATAATTTGCGTAATTTATGCTGAAATTTCGATGCTGTATATAATACAGGTTGTATTTTATCAAATTTAATTTGAAAATGACGAATATGATGATAAATTGCTGAATTTCCAAATCAATTATCAATATTTAAGAACTGATTGACTTGCTCATTAAACAGATATAATAACCGGATTACACATGTTGACACATCTCTCAATGCATTTGTAGGTTTATGAAAACAATCAACTGTTTAAACATAAGCGTATTTGTAAACAAGAAAGCAATTATACACCGCCTCATTATTAAATATGTTCTCGCCTATCCTCGGATAAGCTCAGCAGTGACCCTTTGCCGAGATCGCTGTATTAATTAATTCCCAATTGATTAATGTTTCTGCCGTAATTTCCATGTACGGCCGTGGCACAGTACGGTGCAAGTTCACAAGCAAAATTAATGGCGATTCGCAGCGTACAATCAGAGTGTAACACGCTGTAGAACGGAAACTTTGTGGGCGTCTATCAACAGGGAGGGAATGGATATATGCATCCTGGGGAAATTATCTCGTATGCGAACATATACTAAGTTTTAATCTATAGAAGAATATAATTTAATCATTGCTAAGTAGTGTATTGTTACACAAGTGTGGCAATGGCTGTTGCCACTTGTATGTTACATACTATTTCTTCTACAATCGTGAACTTTTATTTCTTAAAATCGATATTTTACATCTGTCATTTATTGTTATATTTCACATTAAGGGCCAGTATTCCAGTCGCCGGTTTACTCTCGATTGTTAATCAGTGATTGAAAAACTGGCCCTAATTCAAATAAAAACTTTGATCCATAATGGTTGTCGTGGAAACAACATTATAAATAATTTCTTTTGTCAACGGCCATAGCTGCACTGGTTGGAACTGATCTGAGCGATAACGCGAGTTAAGCAACGCTGCGCGCGGGTAGTACTTGGATGGGTGACCGTCCAGAGAAAATCCGCGTTGCTGTTGACCATAATACCTAAAGCAGATCAGGGCGTAATGGCAGCATATGACCTAAGTAGTTGGTCCACCAAAGAAGCCGCAAAAAAAAATTCTTTCTACACTCATTTTGAAAGTTTTCAATACGACCATAGAAAAATATTATTAAATACTTATTGTTAGTATACTTTGAATTTTAGACAAATATGTCACATAAAGATCTGTCAGGATATCTACAACATTAACATTGCCCAAAAAAATTAGTCATCAATAGTTATCTGCTTAATGCAGTTCCTACATGCCTTCTCCAACTTCTTCTAGTCATAGCCACCCTCTTAATTTCTACATAACTTCTTCCTCCTTTCGTCTACAATCTTCCTTCCTCTCTTGCCTCTTTTACCTTCTACTTCTACTGTCCCTTCTATTACGTCCTTCATTAGAGTATGACCCAACCACATTCTCTTCCTTTTCAAAATAGTCTCATACAGTGTCCTTTTTTCTTCTACTCTTACCAATACTTGTTCGTTGCTAACTCAATCAGACCACTTAATACTAAGTATTCTCTGCCATATCCACATTTTTATGGCAACAATTCTTTGCTTGTCTTTTTTAAAACTGTCTCACATCCGTACAAAACACTCCATACAAAACATTTCACTATTCATCTCCGTAGTCCCAGATCAAAATTTACAAATATTCTACTTTTCTTCTGACATGCTTCTTTATATTACGTATCTACATAAATTCTTTCATTCGTGCACGTTTATATCCTCTCACTGGAATATTGAATTCGCGTAACAAATATTCAAGGATATTCATCTGGTTATATATAAATAATGAAAATTTAGCAACGCTATTAAATTTTGATATAACATTTTATTTTTCTCGGATTCCATACTGTCTTCTAAGTTTTAATATAAGAAGATTGTTGGTAAATATAGAACGGAAGCATTCGAAAGTCGTAAAAGGAAGTCTGCATATAGAGTATCACAGTACTGGCAATCATTCTGATTATCCTGAAACGGTTGCTTGTAAACTAGAATTACGCTGTTTCAACGGTATCATGTGAACAGGACTAGAAAAATACGACTTTACCCTTATAAAAACTCAATTAGTTGAAATGACAAATTAAAGTCAGTTTGTCTAGTTTCTCGTTTAGCTAACTCATTTTAAAATCTCCATACTTTTTATTATTTACGTAAATTGTTACAAAACAAATTATTTATTTATTTTGTTACATTGCCTAGTGATGCATGGTATGGCGAGAGTAATCTCACATCTCGCCTGGCCAAGCAATAATGAGAGACGAGAGCGAGACAGAAATTAAAAAAGAACATTCGAGATCAGATCGATAAATTTATGTTCATTTAATTTTGTTTGTATCTACTGATTGTAATTAAATATTTTCTTGTATTAAATAATATACTCCGGAAAAGTAAAATCAAATTTTGTACTTTCCCGAGGCAAAACCTAAACGAGATATAAAGATGCGTTCAACGGCACTGAATTTCTCGTACTTAAAATCACTTACAAACAAATTATAGTATTTTTTTGTTAAAAAATATTCACCGAAACAGCTTTTGAACAATATCTCAAAAACTAGATGTCTGCGGTTGGAGAGTATACTATTGAATTAAGGGGTCAAAATATATATGTATGTACAATTTCGTTACAATATTTGTAAGAGAAGGAATTTGAAAGTCGACATACAGAAATAGGACTAAAATCTAAAAATATCGAAATTAAATCGCTAAAAATTTACAAAAAATTTTCTTATAAGTTAATTCTGACACGAGAAAATGATGCCGTTGAGCATATGTTCATATTTTGTTTAGTTTTTAAGATATACTATCCGGAAAAGTACAGAGTGATCAAAAGGAATTGTTACAGTTGGCAATACAATTCCTGAGATCCTTTGACTTTTTAAGTAATAGAAATATTTTAGAAATAAATGTACTCAAATTTAAATTTTCAAATGTCTCTGTCAACAACAGGAAATGAATTGATGTATCAGGCTTACCAATTTAAAGTTTTTTTTTTATTGCCAACTGTAACAATTTCTGTTGATCATTCTGTAGATTTTCTCAAATATTAATCATTTCAAAGTTTGTAATTTCCGGAAACTATATCTCAAATCTAATAAAAATTGGCTTATAACACAATCCGAAAACGACAAATACAGTGTTTAGTTTTAATTTTAACGAGTCTCTCGTGAGACTCTCAGACACAATCGTATATTTTTATATAAGTCAGTGAGATTTGAATCTCTTGCTTGTTAATTTGTTAATTACTAAGTTTTACCTCGGTTTTCATAAATCCGGTTGTACGAAGACCCCGAGTTCGAATCTCACTCAAACTAAAATATATGAACTACATACAACACTACTGCTCACTGAATCCGAACCCTATACTTTAATTCGGATTCATATTGTACAGAACTGCAAATTTGTCTTTAGCTTAGAAATCGTCTAATAATAACCATAAAAATATCCCCCATCTTTTTCTTATGAATTTTTCGTTGCATATACCTCTCTTTATATTGTTATTTTTAGAGAAGCTTCTTCATTTAGAAAAGTTAGTTATCAAATATTATCATTACTCTAAGTGCAATGACATAGCTCTCTCCTCTGGCATTTTCATTAAAAATCCGCGTAGCATTCTGCAAGATTTACGTAGAACATTGGAGGAATTTAACGATTTAATTTCAAAAAGATTTACTCACTAGATTGAACCTTTATTTTTGTAGAAGGTTATAAATTCTGTTGACGTAGGAACCGTCCTGACTCCTGACACTGCACTTAATGGACGACATAAAGTGCATCTTGCTTTAGTGGCCAGAAGGAGGCAACCACAGGTAGTGGGTTGCGTCTAGGGACTTTTAGTTATTAACAGTTCCCTTAAGAACCGCATCAGGATTCAGTAAGACTAACGGAAGAAGACTTTAAAATTGTTTTCGTTTTGTATTATTTTCTACTGATGGAAGAAGATGAATTTTAATCATGGTAGATTTATAACTACAAAAGAACAAAGTTTCTTTCTCAACCCTTATATACAAGGTGTGCACAGACATGCGACACATAGGAGTTTAACACGGGATTTTTAATATGTGCGAAAATTGGCTTCCTTACACATTTTAAAGGAAAAGTATAAAAATAAAAAATTGATTAATATTAAATTTTACGCCATGAAGGTAAAAACCAAATAAAACTAAATTTTATTTTGACGATTTAGCTCAATAATTAAAATAATAAATTATTTACATCTGTCATGGGGTGGCTAGCTCAGTGGTATGAAGTCGGCCTGTGGATCCTGAGAACCCTGGTTCGATTCCCACAGGCGACAAATAATTTTCATAATTTCAAAAACTACTCCTGTGGCTCCTCCACCACTAACATCTTTGGGGGACTTGATTTGACGACTGGTAACCGCACTTCACACGCAAAATATATCACTTACCGAGATCTGATTCGGCGGAGTGCCACACCCAGTAATGGGTAGAAGACGTGATGATATATTTATTTATATTTTTATTTACATCTGTCAAAAACAAATTTTGTTAACATTGACTTTTATTTTCATGGCTATCTGATTTTGAACGAAAATGTCAGATTTTATGTTTTAATTTTTAGTGCTACATGAACTTTTAGCTTGAGTGGGATTCGAGCTCGGTATCTTTAAATTCGAATCAAAAATATTAATAATGTAAAATTTTCCGCCTCAGTGGACGAGCGTGTCTGGGCACGCTCGGAGTGACCTTGCCGCACGTCACTGAGGTTGTGGGTTCGATTCCCACCTGGGGCTTGGATGTTTGTGAATGTCTTTTCAAATACTTGTAAAAATTTGTAATTAATATGTAATAATAAAGAGTAAAAATAGTATTTGACGGGCTATAAGTATAAGACTTGAAGAGCCGATACAAATATTATTATTATTATTAATGTAAAATTTACTGTTTTAAATTTTGGCTAGATTTAATTTGTTTTTGGTGTTGTTTTTTCTTAAGAAAACAAATAAAATTTTAACCATTTTTTAATTTATATTATTCTGTGGTCTGTATAAAAAAAAAATTTCACCTTTGAAATAATAATACGCCTGAAAGTTACTAATTTAAAATATGTACATGAATAATAAGTTAAAAAAAAATGAAAGCATCGTTTTCAAACAAACAATATTATTAACAAAATATACTGTTATTCTAGACTTAATTAAAATTATTTAATTGTTTGCAAAGCATACATCAATTATAACTGACATTTAACTTGATTTTATATAGTTATAAAAAACTGCATTTCATGCGTTGTGTTGTTTGCAAATATTTATTATTTAAAAAACTAAACCACCGATTTTTTCAAACATGTGCAGTTTTTTATTGTATTATTATTAAAAAATGAACTGCGCGTTTTAATCAAATTTTCATGTGGAAAAAAGTAACTGAAAAACAAAATGTAACAACCAGCATTGAAAAAAATTAATAACACATTTTACGGAATTAAAACATACATACAAACGGAACTATGACTAGAAATTTATACAATTAGACTAACTAGATTAAAAAACTTTATCTATTATTTGCATGAACACGTCACGCCCTATATTCACTTGTTTCATCCCTCGGGAGCCATTTTTCTTTCCCAGCCTACGGGATCCTCGAGTCGACTGTCGTAGTTTATTTTCAATCCTGTCTTTGATCTCAACACAGTGGATTTTATTAATTTTAGGCAACGGGAACACACATACTTTACGAAAACTATGCTCATATTTACTTGAAATGCGCAGTCAACATTTGTTTGATGCTGATGCCGATATCATGTTCTAATAAATAGTTTAAATTCTTTGCAGAACTCCTTTAATCATTTTCAGACAATCGATTTTTTGGACAAAAGTTGAAGTCAGTTAGATTTGAAAGCGTGATCTCTTCCTTGTTAATTAAGAAATACAAAGTTTACCTCGCTTTTATCCACTGAGCTACGATTTTTTATATATTCATACATGTGAATATTTATCAAACTTAAAAAGTTGTTCCAGTTTTAAATACTTTCTTGTTTTTAAAAACTAGGCTAAATACGAACCTAGTTATTTCATCATTGTATTCAGGATAAGTTTTTACGTATCTAATGCTGGGTTGCAAGAAAAAAATAAAGAGCTGTTTAGTTAAAGAACTATTTATCTAGCAACAGTATCAATAGCGATTTTCTGAAATTTATAGAACCGTTAGTTGCTATTGAATCGATAAAACTTTCATGCAACCCAGCATTAGTATAAATACTTTTATTAATAAAATAAAGACAAAAAGTCAATTGTGATGTGGAACTGTGTCTTGGTTAAAGCTGAACTGACCAGCCGTTTGATGATGACCTGATAAGTTGATTCAAACATGCTGTAAATTTTGTGGGATTTGTGGCAAGTGACTGAAAGTTTTTTCCTATTTTTCTTATTTACTTTTTTTAATTTAAATTAGCAAATAAATTTATAACTGCACAAAAACTAAAAAGGCAGAAAAATTATTGATGCAAAGAATGAAAAACTAAGCAAGATATAAACTGTTCGACTTAGTGGCTTGCTATAAAATGTCTGAACTCTCTATAGACGCTAGGTTAGTTTTACAAATTAAAAAAAGTTAGTAAATACTTTGAATCTTTGAACACGAGCAAAATATTTTTCTTATTAAAACTTTTATTAATTAACTGATAGATTTGAAAACTGTCAAAACCAATCACTTTAAAATTTATAGTTAAATGAAGCCTGTAATTAGTAAAAGAAAATCAGATTCTAATTAAGTTTTTAATTAATTTTAATTTTTGTCATATCACAAACAGGACTATATTATGTACCTACAAAATAAATATAAATATATTATCACAGCAAGTGACACTATATTTATGAGCGTGAAGTACGGTTACCAGCCGTCAAATCACGGCCCTCAACGATAATAGTAGAGAAGGAGCTACAAGAGTAATTTTACTGTGATGAAAATTAGAAAATTATTTGTCGGTTGTAAGAATCGAACCCATTGAGCTATCTACTCATATGAAATAATGTCAATAATTTAAATATATATAAATATAAATAAATATATCATCACGCCTTTTACCCATTGCTGGGTGTAGCACTCTGCTGTAGCAGATCTCGGTAAGTGATATATTTATGCGCGTGAAGTGCGGTTACCAGTCATCAAATCACGGCCCCCAAAGATGTTATTGGTGAGGGAGCCACAGGGGTAGTTTAGAAATGGTGAAAATTGTTTGTCGCCTTTGGGAATCGAACCAGGGTTCTCAAGATCCACAGGCCGACTCGGATAACACTGAGCCATTACCCCATACTCAATAATTTACATATTGCAAAATAAATAAATATATCATCACGCCTTTTACCCATTACTGAGTGTGGCACTCTACCGAAGCAGATCTCGGTAAGTGATATATTTATGCGCGTGAAGTGCGTTTACCAGCCGTCAAACATATACAAATATAATTAGTTAGGTAAAGTTGAAGGCTTTATAATAGTAATAATACTAACAATAATCTTGTTGGCGTATGGATCAAATAATAACACTAGTCAAAAAATATGTAAACAATATAATATCAACAACAAACGGCCATGTTGCTGAAAATATAATTCATATGTCATGTGACAAGTTTTCCGCCAATCAACAATGAGAATCTTCCTTAGTTACATGTCTATCACAGCAATGATAAAAAACAAATGAAATTATCACCTTGTTTTGGTCCTTTGCTAAGGATTATATTTCTTAATTCACAGCTAATTTTGTAATTTGCAATAAAAAAATATCCTTTCTAATACAACAAAACTTAAGGTGCCTTATCGTGATCAATCCGCTTCACAACAAATAAATTATTCATTATAATCTCTGATTAAATATAAGTTCCTGATGTGATTAATAATCGATGATATTGCTCGTAAAACCGAAGCAATACACTTGTCTTTCGGTAGGCTTCGATTATAATCATTCCATTTTTATAGAACCTTCGATAGTATATTGTTGACATATTTTCTGACATATGTTATTATTGGATCTATAGACCAACAAGATTATTATTATTACTATTATTAGTTACAATAAATATACTATCAACAAAGCAACGCAGCGAAACCAGTTTCCTTATTCCTTCATTTATTATTAACGCTTTTACTAAACCTTGCTGTTCGCCTATTTGCCCAGTTCGTTGCCATTACCCATTCTTGTTGCTAATAAATGCCGAGCGTCCATTTATGAAGAATTCACAAAGCAAAGTCTCTTGACAGCGTCGCGAGGCCGCTGCCGGCGCCGACAAAAGGATGCGCGTAGCTCATCAAAGTTTATTAGTTACTACAGCGTCGTATAATTAGCAGCAAGTTGACACGAATTAGCTGTGACATCGAGCCCGAACGGGAATTTAATATCATAGAGTTGGAAACACTGTGTTATTATCTCACAGCGTCTACCATTAACTCGACGAAGAGCCATTGATATGGAATACATTGTTGATGGCTGTTAAATGGCTACCTTTAAACATAATACCTACACTTATGAAAAATAGTCTATCATGTATTATACATATTTTTTACATTTATTTTTAAAAATATATTCAATTTTTAACTAAGTTAACCAATCACAACGCTTGAAGATGTTGTACAGTAAGTGACAATAGGGGTATTTGAATTGCCATTTGTTTCAGATCTAACTTACATTTCAGAGCACTTATTTATTTGACTAGCTTACTTGACTCACTTTGTTTCTAGTACTAAACTTACTAATTCCGATTCGGTTTGATGTAATTCATTCTGATAAGTGCATTAGTTAGCATAATTCGGCTTATTTAGTCATGCTATCTAAGTTATCTAAACTGATTTAGGTGAACCAATCTTTAACAGATACTATAGCACAGTGGCGTAGCTAGAACTTTTGCCGCCCAGGGCGGTCTTCAATTTGCCGCCCTTTCTAAGTCAATCAAATGTGGTTTTTATAAATTAAAAAAATTAACATTAAATAAATATATCATCACAACTTTTACCCATTACTGGGTGCGGCACTCTGCCGAAGCAGATCTCGGTAAGTGATATATTTATGTACGTGAAGTGCGGTTACGGAGCCACGGGGGTAATTTTAATTTGGTGAAAATTGTTTGTCGGCTGAAGGAATCGAACCGGAGTCCTCAGGATCCACAGGCCAACTCTAAATAACTGAACCATTACCCTATTAAATTAATAAACATAAATAATTAATTGCAATTGAGACAAACTATAGATGGGGAACTTTTTTTACCATTGGATGACATATTTAAATTAGGCAGTAATAAAGGAATTTTTTGAGATAATATTTTCAACCCTACATTGACTTGACGATGAAGAAAAATATTCGAAATCATATAGTAATACATAATTCGTAGAAATCGAATAGTAAACTTATGAAGTGAACAAGTTGTTTTTTACAACTAAAACTAAATATTAAAAATGCCGCCCCAAAATATGTGCCGCCCTGTGCATTTACAGATTTACAAATCTATAAAACTTATGGATTTACACAGAATTCCACCATAAAAGTCAAAAGTATTTAAAAGACGAAAAAAATAATCCATTTAAAAAATAATATAAAGTAAAAAAATACGTGAAAGGCAAGATCGTTTCTCGTGAGATAATGAGTTGAAAGGTTACAGAGTATGTTGGTACTCCTGATATATGGTAATTAATAGCGCGAAAAATATCTTAATACCTTTATTGATGCGAGATAGCATATAATGGTTTTAGAATTTCAGAGTGCGGCAGATCGTTGTTCAGATACACGAAGCATGGGGCTCCGGTAAATGGCTGTAAAATTATATCACGTTGGCTACCGTGAAACTACACTTTCATACTAAACATAAAGATGTCAGGATAAGACTATGAAATGTCATAGCGTACGTAGTTTTGTTGTATTTAGTTTTATGATCGTTTTACAGAGGGCATTAAAGTGTTTTTAAAGAACATATTTAGTTTAAAATGCAATTTCTTTAAATTTATATTCTAAAATTTTAATGGCGTGTACATAACATGATAGGTAATAAAATGAACCGTGTATTTAAAAGGCGTTCATTCGTTTAAGGAATTAAATTTACTTTTCTTTAATTTAATTCAGGGTTGAAATGAAAGAATAATTCCTTTCTAGATAGATCACTTTGAATCGAGTGCTAATTGAATGTAGTAGGCATCCCTCAGGCTATTTCTACCCCTTGTAAGACACACCCAGACGCGTATTTTCAACATCTACCCTCATTTAACAAATATGTCTACACACAATTTAATATTATCACAGATGGGGTGGCTAGCTCAGTGGTATTAAGTCGGCCTGAGGATCCTGAGAACCCTGGTTCGATTCCCACAGGCGACAAACAATTTTCATAATTTCAAAAGCTACCCCTGTGGCTCCTCCACCACTAACATATTTGGGGGCCGTGATTTGACGACTGGCAACCGCACTTCACGCGCAAAATATATCACTTACCTAGGTCTGCTTCGGCAGAGTGCCACATCCAGTAATGCGTAGAAGACGTGATGATATATTTATTTTATTTATTTATGAAAAGAAAACTTGGTAAAACTCCAGTATACCCTCTTGCCTTATTTTGATATTTTGCCAAATGATAGCACTGTAGAAGTTCATATTTCCAGTGATTTTAAAACAATGAGTCACCATTACTTTTCGGGCGGTTTATTATTCCGACTGATGCACTTATTGGAATGAATTACTTCAATGTAAATTAGAATCACTAACTCTAGTAGATACCAGAAATAAAGTCTGCGAAGTTATCCAGCGAAATAAATAAATGATTTGGTTCAGTAAATGTAAGATAGATCTGATCCAAATGGCAAATGGAATACGCCTATTATGTATCGTACACACCGGAAAAGCTTTTTGAGAAACTTTTTAGAAAGACAACGAAGTCAAAATTTATCTTGGAAATCTGCTAGTTACTCTTTAATAAGAAATTAGTACTCTGTCATAAGCATGAAGTTAATTACTTTCGACTAAATCTTTCTCGCGATAGAGGCGCCACTATAATTTTCAAAGAACTTTCTTGACTTCTTCTTCTTTATAAAAAGTTACTCAGAAAAACTAATGTATTAAGCATGGGTTGAAGATAGCTACCTGCATCTAACAATGTAACTTAACCTTACTTTTCAAATAACGAATAAAACCTATACATTTTGTGTTTTCTTAATTTTCAGGCATAGTATGACTCGTTTTTTAAACATATTAGATACTCATTTTTTATTCACTGTCAGTGAGCTGTCGTATTATTTTTTATAATAACAACTACATATGCAAATGCATGGAAATAATGTTAAAATGCTAGAATGAATTGTACTGGTCATGAAATTTTGACAAAATTGTGATCAACTAAAAAATAATCACGACAAGTAAAAAGTTACTATTAACAAATTAATCGTTTACAAATAATAATCGAGTTACAAAATATGGGAGATAACAAGAACAAAAGAATTCTGCTCATAGGTAGTGTTTCTAATCACGCTTCAGCACCCAACAATTCATCGTGTATCTCCCCCAGCGTAACACAGCCTGGAAGCCAAGACGCAGGTGTCCAAACTTCGGCTGTTGTCTATTTATTTCTCTTCGACCTGAGAACCAGGCGACTACGTTGCGAGATGTGCGACTGGAGGCTTGTAAGAGAATTTAATTGGCAGAATCGTGCCACTGGTGTTGCTACCGAGGGCTTGAGGGCTTGGACCCTTCACTGTTCACCCGGAGGTACAAGGTTCGTTCACCTAGTTGCCTTGTCACGTGTGTACAACAACGTGACTGACAAGAAGAATGGATAGAGTTCAATCTAGTTAGCAGGGAACTGTTTCAAGTTGGGTAATAAGCATAATTGGTTTTCGCTATTTCAGTGAAAGTAAATGAAATTAACGCCGTTTATGGAGGAGTACCTAATTTTTTTTAAATACTAGGAAATCTTTTATATATTTATCTAAAATAATTTAGCAACGTTTGACAGCAAAGTTAGATGTTTCTACTAGCGATCAACATAAAATAGTTATTTGTATATCAAGGGAAGAATTGCACTTTCTTTACTATCCTATCAGAAAATATAATTTTCACAAAATATATTATATATTTAGATAAGATTTATTCTACTATTGACAGATATCATCGGAATGCAACTCATATAAAATCACACTACTATTGTTCTCCACTTACCATCAATATGGCATTACTTTATTTCTCTAGGAAAGGAATAGTATATTATGTAAATGCCAAGGGATTGAATGGCATAAGTTTATTTCACGAACCACAGGCGAGAGAAATAATCACTAACAGGCAGATTCATAAATCGGATTGGCGCTAACATCATTTTTTATTTCGTTTTTAACTCTCTATTCAATGTATGAAACAAGTTTATTTTAAACTCTATTGAAGAAGCTGTTGGCACTAGGTGAAACATTGTAGAATAAATTCAAAAATAACACTAGGTTTGTTTCACAAAAAGAAAAGAAAATTCTTTATTGTACAATTTCGGCTGTTAGGCCATCATCAGAAGAAATACAGTTTCTGTAGTTCTTCTGATGATGGCCTAACAGCCGAAATTGTACAATAAAGAATTTTCTTTTCTTTTTGTGAAACAAACCGAGTGTTATTTTTGAATTTAAGTTTATTTTAACTTGAGTTAAAGAGAGTAATAATTAGCATCAAATTTAATTCATTTCTTGAATCTGTTTGAATTTGAAACAGAGTTATACATAATATTAAAAACTTTGTTAGCGCTAATCCGTTTTATGAATCTGCCTATTAAGGGATTAAATTCACTTTAGTCCTATGGTAAATACACTATTTTTCGCAATTCCAGCTAAACATTTTGAATTAATGAGTAATTTTGATATTGATTTGACATAATTCACAATGACAGCATTATACAAATTTTTAGGGAACTTAGACAACAAGAACAAAGTGAAATACTTTGAGGTATATAATAAACATGTTGCTAAGGTAATACTTGTTTAACTCTCAAGTAAATCCCAGAGATATTAAATTTGAAATTTAATCCCTTCGAGATTAAAAGTGACACTGCAGTCCTCGAAAAAGAAAAATAAAGTAAAGTAAAAAAAGTAAAATCAGTACCTGCCATTATGTAGCCCTTTAAAGATAAGGTAAGTAATATGTTTTTGTGTATGAAGTGTGGTTACCAGCCATTAAATTCCGACCTCAAAGATGTTAGTGGAAGAAAAGCTACAAGAGAAATTTTAAATGTGGTAATAATCAATAGGTACACCATACTAAGGATTTGAAATCCCTACAGTTACAATAAACTATTCTTTGATTGAATTGAATTTCAATTGTCTTCACGCCAATATTTACTCAAACACAGTTGTATTATTTTTAAAATATTAAATGACAAACCCCATATTCTTCCCGTACCACATTTCGCTAAGTCCACAAGGGAATGAACCCCTCAAATAGCTTCCGTAGGTAAGTCACTGGGTCTGGGTCACTTCTGAAAACCATTCAACACGGTAACATAAAAAATAAACGACGCAGAAGAGAGTAGCGGTAGCGAACGTCCTCGCTGTAAAATATGTCGCCTACGTGTAGCAACCCCTGGGGATGCAGCGCGAACCCGGAACAAGTGAAGCACGTACCAATCACTAAGCAGTGTCATGAATACTTATGCATGCTGCGCAGGGTAGAAGTGCCATTAAATCACTGGCCAGGAAGAGGAATAGTGGTGATTGTGATTTTATGCATTTTGAATTTTTTTGGGGGAAATTAGACTTTCTATTGAACTGAAAGTAATGAAGACGTACTTTTGCAACGGTATACGATTAGAATAATTGCTAATACACCCACTATCACGCCTTTTACCCATTATTGGAAGTGACACTCTACTGTAGCAGACATTGGTAAGTGATATATTTATGCGCGTGAAGTGCAGTTATCGGTCGTCAAATTACGGTCCCCAAAGATGTTCGTGAAGAGGGGTAATTATAATATGGAACTCGGGTTTTCAAATCCACAGGCCAACGCCTTTCCACTGAGCTATATTTCCTACTATTAACATAGTAATGGGTAATGGCTCAGTGGTATCAAGTCGGCCTGTGGATCCTAAGAACCCTGGTTCGATCCCCACAGCCGACAAAACATTTTCACTACTTTAAAATTATCCCTGTGGCTCCCTCACCACTAACATTTTTGAGGGCTGTGATTTGACGACTGGTAACCGCACTTCACGCGCATAAATATATCACTTACCGAGATCTGCTTCGGCAGAGTGCCATAGCCAGTAATGGGTAAAAGGCGTGATGATTTATTTATTTATTTATTTTACATTGTAAAAATTAAATATTTTTTATATCATGAAAACGCAACAACCAGAGCTGCAAAAATAAGTTTTTGTAATTTTAAGGCCCTAGTTTTATTTATCTTTTACTTTAGTAAATATTTATTTGGGAATCCTTTTATTTTAAAATGTAAGCCCACATCTATATCTTCAGGTTTTGATTTGCTTACATTGTGAAGGCTATATAAAACACAGCGGAAACAAATAATAAATATTAATATGTAATATTACACGACAATTGAGAATTGATATGACGAAAAATAGCACATTTATTTGAAGAACCTAAAATGATTTTAGAATATTGGACCGCAGAAAGAATAGGTATATTTATATGACGTCTTTGTCAAGTTCTTACGAAAATTCTGTGCAAGATTCAACTAAATTCGAAGCTATTATTATAATACAAAATATGTAATAGCTAGTATTTTTAAAAACTATTATTTTAAAGTTAATTTTATAACAGAAAAATTTGGGAGACGCCCTGATTCGAACCGGGGACCTTCAGCTAGCCAGGCTGATGTCTTAACCACTAGACCACATCCCACATGTACGATGCAGGCACCAACCAAATTCTTCTGTCATAGGGTCTAACACAGCATCGATCCCAAGACTCCTATGTATGATAGGTATTGATAACGGATTTCGTCTGTAGCGGTTCGAATCCGGGCGTCTCCCAAATGTTTCTGTCATAAAATTAACTTTAAAATTATCATTGTCAGTGTACTTGAAAATCATTTATATGACAAAAATTTACTATTACTTTACTTCTATTTACAGTAGCAGTAATTCACCAGGTTTTTTAAATGGTTTAAATATCAAATAAACTAATAACTATCAATATTCGTTATGATATTTGACGTTTTCAAGTTTAACCTAGCACCCTATATATATATGAAATATGAAACATAATAATGGCTAACTAAATAGGTAAAAAATTTAAATACCTTTAGTTTTCTCCTATTTCATCGACAGATCCATGGAAGTGGCACTATCACAAGCACAATTATTACAGAAAACACAGAATCACATTTAAAATTGTCCACGGTTCATCACTACTTACATTCAACTACGGCTGACGAACTGACTGATAAATTCGTGCTTTTGTCGTATGCGCAAGTCTGAACATCGTTAGTTAATTTATTTGAAGTATATACTGATAAATATTTAGCAATGAAACTTGCATTTTAAATTCAGTGGCACGATAAAAGTAATAGTTTATGTGGTTCTAAAACTGTGATATTTTTAGGACTTCACTAGGAGTTTATTTGAGTAAAAACGTAGGTACTTCATTTTTTGAAAGTGTCTATTCTACCACCGAAACTGTTATAAACATTATGACGTTCTAAAACTATAAATTTTCACTTATACTCGTATAGAGGAAATGTCATCAGAAAAATTTAACTAGATTAATGGCGTAGTGTGCGGCTATTTTTACATGATAAATCCATGCCCAATTTTAAATTGTATTACTTCTAAAACCACTGTAGAATAATTAGCCTGTTTTATAAACGACAAAATAAGGAAATATAGTAAATAAAATTTATTCATTCAAATGGTAGTTGAACTTTTGACAGTAATATTATATATGTTATAAAATAAATAAAATTGATTCAAATTTGTGAATTTAAATACACATATTTACTATGGAAGTGAATTTAGTCTGTTCTTTATAAAACCGGGCATAAATAGCTTAGTGGTATCGGTCGGTCTGTGGATTTGAGAACCCGATTTGGAGCCCATAGCCGACAAACCACATTAAAACTACCCTCTGGCCCTCCCTTCATTATTATAGTTAGAGGTTGTGATTTGACGACTGGCAACCGCACTCCAATTAGGATTTAAGAAGTAAGAATATTTATAAATATTTATTTTTTTACAAATAGGTAATAAATTTTATTTCTTATCAGACATGGATTCAACTACAAATTTAAATGCAGTTAACAATATATCTAGAAAAAAATTAAATGATTTAATTACTCTATTTTGATTAAGATAGCATGTATGTGTTGTTTATTTTGGCCCCGATTATTATAAAGGTCACTAGCCGCCACTGTCATTTAATCCAACGAAAACATTTGCTACAGATTTCACTACAATACATTGTTTGAATTTCTGTTCTCACAATATTTGTCCAGATTTTCGAATTACATGACAACCTTTAATCGGACTTCGAACAGATCAATGTATCATGCAAATGTGACATCAGCTTTAAACGTCTATTTTTAACAGGTTGAGCGCTATGGCGGACACCGGTGTCCGACTTGATGTTGGCTCCCCAAGCTAAGGCGGACACCGGTGTCCGCCTGACGTTTCAATCTTTACCGATTCTGCCTGGCCAAGAGGACGCGCTTTTATGCAGTTTACAGAGTTGGAAAAAACCCTGGTTTTTTTAAAAAAACCCGACCCACTGGGTTTCTTTGGGTTTTTTGGGTTTATTTGGGCTTTATTGGGTTTTTTATAATATTTTTTCATAATTTGAAAAAGCTATCCCTGTGGCTCCTCCACCACTAACATGTTTGGGGGCCGTGATTTGACGACTGGTAATCGCACTTCACGCGCAAAATATATCACTTACCGAGATCTGCTGTAGCAGAGTGCCACACCCAGTAATGGGTAGAAGGCGTGATGATATATTTATTTATTTATATTTATGTAATAATTGCAAAAAAAATTATTTATTTTATTTTGAATTAAAAACATAATTTGCTCTATCATGTTATTGTCATACTTATTTAATTTAAAACTATATTTCAAATTTGCCGGTAAAAAGATTGGGTACCAATCAGTTTTTGTAATACTAACATAATATAAAATAAAAAATATTTGGTCTTAAACTAGTTTGATATTGACATTTGTCAAAGTAATGCAATGTGATACTACGATATGATGTAATAAATGATAATTTAAATTAACCTTTTTTTTTGTAAAGAGATTATGTATTATTACACTGCAAAATATATAAAAGATGTTTATGTTCCGAGATTTGACTCTATCTTAAAATTCACCCTGGGTGAATTTTCAACCATTCAACTAAATGGGTTATTTAGTGGGTTTATTTGGGTTTTTTTAGGTGGGTTTTATTAAAAAAAAACAGGTAGGTTTTTTTGGGTGGGTAAAATATGAACAACCCTGGCAGTTTAACATAGTGTCGTGTCCGCCATGGCCCTGCACTATTGCAAGCTGACACCTGGTTTTTTTTTAGCGAAACTAATAAATGAGATATTCGTTTTTATTGTTTACCATGTACAAAAATGCATAAACAGGTATTTATTTGAAAAAAAACAACAAATTCGTTTATTTATATGCAAAAAAAAACAAACTTAGAAAACTAATTCTTTGTTGAAAAACATATGCTCTACACATTTAGCATGTCTTGTGGAAAACGTTTTTCTCCCAAGCTAACTGCATTATTCTTCTGGTGAGATCACTCATTTTACTCAACAATATCGAGACATTATATCGTCACAGTAACGATATTGGACAGAAACAATGAAACATGTGCAATAACTCGTCGAGACCTGCCTGGCATGTGAAATAAATCTTCGGCTCTGGTAGTCGGTCATCGTGTCCGCTCATTCTAAACATCTTTGACGGGCCACAGCGGACACCGGTGTCCGCTGTTATTTTTCTCAGGCCAAAGCGGACACCGGTGTCCGCTGCATCTTTTTTCAACTTCCAGGAGGAAAATTTGTGAAAATCGAAGAAAAATCGTATAAGTAATAGAAAATGGTGTGAATTATATAAAAAAAATATCTTGGTCCAGGGGGACGGTTAAGTGAAATATGTCTTGGCGCTCAACCTGTTAAAAACAATGAAATAAATGAAGTACATTATTAGATTTCCACTAGATTTGTTGAGTATAATAAACATACCTGAAATCGTCACCTGAGGTTTTCAGGCTTTTAAAAACATAACCGACCCTACTTTAGTTTTCTCTACTTTCCCTGAAAACGAATTTTAATAGCCTGTATATTTTGTATGCTATAATTATAGCTCCAAAGTTTGTGAAAGGTATATCTTCAATCTTGTAAAATAAGCAGCTTGCCTCTTATTAGATTCATCGTACAACAGCTCGAAGTTGTATATCCAAACAAAATCTTATTCCAAATCGCTTTACAAGCAACATACAAATCCCATTTCAACATTGTGTCTGCTAATCATCTCACAAGACAAGACGACATCCAACAGCTAACAAAGACGGAACCATCTACCACTAAGGCAATAGAAAGAGACAGAGGAGGCGACGTCTCGAGAAGACTGTTCCCTGATGCGCTATTGCCCCAGGAAAGCGCGCATGCAAATGATATTTATGTAACAACACATCCGTTTTTCTTTGTGTAAATGATTCCGAGGAAGACAGGTGAAGTGGCTTTCAAATGTCTTTAAAACACGAAGATTTTACAACAAAAGTTTTTTATATTTTTTATTTTGCTCTTGAGGACAATTTCATGTGAGCAGTATTCCATTTACTGTCTTGCCTAACAAGAAAATTATACTTTTTTTCACCCACTTGAATATGACACTATTATTTTAACTTTTTCAATAGTAAAAGAATGCTATTCTGGAATGTTTGCGTTATCATGGATACGTCATCGTTTTTTAGTATTAGAATCAAAAATAGCACTAAGACTACAATTGTTATGATGATAAATAATATAATATTCCCACAGCCGACAAAACATTTTCACCAATTTAAAATTACCCCTGTGCCTCCTCCACCACTAACATCTTTGGCGGCCGTGATTTGATTATAAATAATAATTTGTTTTATTTTAATTCGAATAAATCTGCGACCATTTTCTAAATAAGTGGGTAAAAAAATAATATGTTTTAATTGTACTAAAAATACTATTTCCAGGCTCCACTATACGTCATCAGGCAACCTTTATTACTCGACCCCGAAAACTTGTATTTTTAATCCTAATGGAACAAATAACTATTATAGAACAGACTAGTATTTAATTAGTACAATAAAAATAATCAAAATCTATATATATATATATATATATATATATATATATATATATATATATATATATATATAATTATCACTTATTTGTTGGGATATAGCGTGAAGATATGTATGTATGTATTATCATTTCGAAAGCACTTAGATTTTATTTATTTTTCCCTACTTTATTCCTTTAAATAAATGAACAAAAATAAATATTATAAATACTCGTTGAAATGGTTCATTATTCAACACTTTTCAATAATGAACCATCTATTCTATCTAAAAACGTACATATAATAAATAAATACATTACTTAATGGTCGTGTTGCTTATTATTTCATTTTTATTCTAAAAGCAAAACATGAAAACTAGACTCAATAGACATCGTTTCGTTTTTGTTAATTTTAAAAAATTCTATTCCATTAATCTCACGAAAATTTAATCACGATCCGGATGTGAATCGAAGTCCGCTAATTGATGACCAAAACCTACAGTTATAATTTAGCACAGGAGTAGTGTGGAAAAGTGAAACCACTCAATTTCCTGTATGTATGTCGTCATCTCTATCACTTATTTAACGTTCGTTGTGGTAACCATTTATTCCAATTTAACCTTGTCCCAATATTTCAATTCATTTAGAATAATATTAAAAAATAAATGAATATTGCTTTGCAGAATAAAACTGGTGGAATAGAAATAGGAAAAGAATTAAGTAAATTTAAGTTACAATAATCGTAAGAAGAAGAGTTCTAGAGCAAATTGTTCGAAAATCGTAAAAAAACCTGGGGGTATCTAAAAAATTAGAGCACCACAGTTTTTAGACTTTGCAGAGGCCATATCTCAAAAACTAAGCGAGATATGAAGATCCGTTCAACGGAATTGAATTTCTCATGCTTCAATTGACTTGTATACAAATTTTCAGCGATTTTTAAAATTTTCAAAAATTTTCGCCATTTAATTTTTCTAAATAGTTTTTGGGCAATATCTTAAAAACTAGAAGACGTACGCACTTGAAGTTTTAATCATTGGATTCAGCGGGTCAAAGTACATATATATGTAAGTTTTCATTATATTAATCGTACAAGAAAAAGTTTTAGAGCTAATTGTTTAAAAATCATAAAAAACCTAAGGGGTACCTATTGGAAAAATAATTAAAAATTTCAAAAAACTAAAAACGCTTCAAATGAGCTCAAATTTTGCTAGTAAGTCAATTCGGCCACGGGAATTCAATGCCGTTGAGCGCAACTTCGTATCACGTTTATTTTTTGACATAGAGCCTCCGGAAGAGTTGAACTTTCAAAAAATTTCAACACCTCAGTTTTTCGACTTTCCAGAGACTATATCTCAAAAACTAAACGAGATATGAAGATGCACTCAACGGCATTGAATTTCTTATGCTTCAATTAACTTTTATACAAATTTTCAGCGATTTTTAAATATTTCAACAATTTTCGCCATATAATTCTTCCTAAACAATTTTTGGACAATATCTTAAAAATAGAAGGCGTACGTACTTGGAGTTTTGACCATTGGATTCAGCGGGTTAAAGTACATATGTTTGTAAATTTTTATTACAATAATCGTACGAGAAAGAGTTTTAGAGCAAATTGTTTGAAAATCATAAAAAACCTAAAGGGTACCCCTTGGAAAAATAATTAAAAATTTCAAAAAACTTAACTCGCTTCAAATAATCTAAAATTTTTCTAATGAGTCAATTCGAACCCGGGGAATTCAACGCCGTTGACCGCAACTTCGTATCACTTTTAGTTTTTGAGTTAGAGCCTCCAGAAGTGTGAACTTTCAAAAAATTTCAACACTTCAGTTTTTCGACTTTCCCGACGCCATATCTCAAAAACTGAACGAGATATGAAGATGCGCTCAACGGCATTGAATTTCTCGTGTTTCAATTAACTTCTATACAAGTTTTTAGCAATTTGTACAATTTTTAAACATTTTCAATAAAAAGTAAAAAAAAATGTTCGGTTTTCACTTATTTACATATTTTTAAATAATTGAAATATGTGTCCCTTTCTATACGACTTTCATGATCAATAAGCAAAATATAATATATAAATACTGTTTCATAATAAATTATATTTATTTTTCAATACACGGAGATCAGATAAAAATTTTTACTTCCTGCAGCACTTCTTCAAATCAATTAAGAAAAAGTACGTGAAGTTAGGAAATGTAGCATCAACAGCTCGTGGCATGTTTCACGTCAGCAACTCAGCAACCCTTGCAGGTACGTTTTAGACAAGTAGCATGCATTAAACACAGCGGTTAATCTCACCACCGCTTAAATCTCTGCCAACCACGTTGCATTTCGCCGCCATGTTTATCTTCTGCTTCTTCTTCTGTTGCGAAGCCGTAGCGCTGTCGGCGGGTGCAGTGTTTTGTTTGACGTGCCTTGCCTGCTTTGTTAACTTCACGTTTTATGATCGCGTTAACACTGCTGTGCTAACCACGTGTAAATCTTTTCAGACTTGTGCTGGTTTCTTTGCTAGTTGCGGAAAACTTGCAAATGAATTATTACTAGACATTTGTTAGTTTATGGCCCCGGTAATGTAACCACAGGAGATAAGGTTTGTAATTCTTTCGAAGAATAGTTGGAGTTTAACAGAATTTAGATTCACTTCTTGTTTACTTTTTATTATTTTGTGTTCGTTCTTGAATATTTCAATTTTATCATTCATCTTCAGCTTGTTTTACTTTTACACTCTACAGTTTTAGGTTGTAGGTCGAAAACTACAAATGCTTTAAAGTGCCCAGTGGATAACTGTGGTAAAACTATCGTCTATTAAGGTAGTACTAGCGTGAAAATTTTTTTTGCAGATCTGAATGAAATTTGTCGCACGTAAACATTGGATAGTTATACGCATCCTGTTAAAATATAAAACACATTCATCGTCTGTGAACAAATATATTCGCTTGTAAAGTTGAGTTCTTATACACGGGGCTTATGGCGATCATCACTCAAAATCGAACATATTTGGTTTGTGTACCTTTAAAATTTTGCAGTTTCATTTGAAAAACTAGTATGATGTTCTAGAACTATCCATGTATATTGTATCAGAAGGAGAAAGTTTTTTCTCGTTTAGTAATGGATATATAGCCATGCAAAGCCTTGTTTTTAACGAAAAATTAAAAATCACAATTTATAATGGCAACACCACACGGTGGTAAGGTATTTGAAAATTCATTAGACCAACAACCTGTTAACAATTCATGATATTCAAATCATAATAGGTATAAAACACTTATCGTATTTTATTCAATTTTTATATTTTTTTGAGCGTCAGTTTCGCCACTCGATAACCGATGTCGCCACCGTCACACTAGTACTACCTTAATTATCAAGCAAGAGGCCGTGCGTTCAAATCTCAATGACTTTAACTTATATAAAGAACACGATTGTTTTTGAGAAGTTCGGATTTCACTATAATTTGTAAGCCTCCTGTTGTGCAGAGTAATAAATAAATAAATTCCTTTATAAGCTCTCAACGTATTTTAAACAAGACTATCTGTTGAATGTACGCGGACATGAAATTGAGAAATTTATCACTTTTAACCAGACAACACGTTATAAATTTCACGAGGAACTAAACGAATTAGTTGTTTAAGCGCAGCGTAAATTTTTCAACTTTAAATCTCAGTTGTGTTCATGAATCTGATCGTAAAATAAATGCAATTCGAATACTTATAACTTTTAAAATAAAATAGATTTTTGGAAAATCAAAAGTGTCAAACAATGATGGTACCAAATTATATATGACTACTAGCTATTACCCGCGACTTCGTTCGCGTGGTCTACAATTTAATGCGAGTACCCGGCATGCGTTGCATTGCAACTCAAAGAAAGAAAGTGTTTGTGTTTAATTATGTTTATTGAAGTGCATTTGGATATACAATATTTTTTGTTTTTCTCTTTGGGACGTACACGAATAAGTCAGAAGGTTTTCCGACACGTGAGCATGCCACATACAGCTGTCCATGTGAGAAGCATGAATTTTCCAAATTTAGTCTACTCACTTGTAGCGATTGTCCCTGTGCTTTGTTTATTGTCATTGCAAATGCGAGTCGTACCGAAAACTGCAAATGTTTGAATTCGAATGGCATAGGACTGAATCTTTAATATACCTATATGTTAAGATTGGTTCTCGTCTATGCCTATACCAAATTTGAATCGAATCAGTGCAGTACTTTTCAGGATAGCTAGCAGCCATTTGGTGTCAAGATGGCGGACTGAAGCATTATTATACCTATATGTTAAGATTGGTTCTCGTCTATATCTATACCAAATTTGAATCGAATCAGTGCAGTACTTTCAGGATAGCTAGCGGCCATTTTGTTTCAAGATGGCGGACTGGACTTGTGCTAAGTCAGAAACCTTCGCGGGCGTACGCACAGCAACTTACCAAAGTTGTATCGCAATCGGATGAATGATATAGGAACGCATACGGTACAAACAAACAAACATTCATTTATATATATCAAACTTATTCATACCTCTTAATTACTACAGTTTAACTACCTGATTTGAATTCTATAAATTAGATAAATATCACATGTCTTGCTGCAAATTTAAAACACTTCTTTAATGAATTAATATACATATTTAAAAAATCTTCACTTGAACTGTTTTATGTCGAGAGTCATTTGATAAAATTCTAAATGTCCGAAACAGTTAACTGTTTACATTTGCTCCCGTGTCTGTAATTGAAGGATGGAAACTTTACGTCTGTAATTAACCACTTCTCCGAAGACTGCGGCTCTCTTTCCGTCAGTCAGCGTCCAGAATCCCTAAAGTGCACCAAGGCAAATCAACAGCTGTATCAATTTATTCGCTATCATCAAGTCATGATTCTCGTTGGAGAATCCTCGTTCAGGTGCTTGTTAAAAGCAGAAGTTCGAGTTTTAATCTTCGGCTGCCGTGGAAATTAATTTGCCGCAGCTTGTTTCTGTTACACTTCATGAAGAGTTCATAAAAAGTGTGATTAAATAGAGGAAAGGTTTGAAGAACGTCCCTTCTGAGTTTCACGACTCTTGGTTGCGTTTGTTTCCCCAAGTTTCCGTTTCCTTTGATAACACCGCTCAAATTTGTTTTGACAGTTTTTTGTGGCGCTAATGAGTTTATCTGATCGTGGCAACTTTTGAAATTATTTTAGCAAGCTTATACCCCTATTTTGTTAAACGCACTGTCGGAATAAATAAACACAGAAGAAGATAATATCGCGGAACTTTTTGTTATGAATACCTTTTTGTCTCATCATGATTTTCATAAATTTCTAAGGACTATAATTGAAAAATTATATTTACTTTCATTATGAAACCTGCTTATTAATGCCAATATTAAAGGTTGATTCACAACCAAAATTGGTACTAGTTGTATATTTTACGTTTCATACTATTTTATAGCCGCATTCACAAGTCATGTTTTAGTTGGAGTTTTAGTTAGTGGTGACATCTATTGACAAATGTGAAAAACAAATGTAAGGGGATAAGTGACACAAGAATGATTTTAAATTCCTTTCAAGCATTTCTAAATTTTCGTAAAAAAAATATTGTGTGCACCTCGTGCAGAAAGTGTCCTTGTCGCTCTTGCATGATTGTTGCTCTCGACTATGCTTCGATCAATAATTTTTAGATTTTTTGCTCTAAAAATTGTATCCGTCGAGCAAAAATTCTGAAATTTTTACATACATACGTACTATTACGAGTGGAATTCACTGATTTTTACAGATTTTCATTATCTCTTCAACTTTTTGAAATATGGCCAAAATAAAATTTTGAAAAAATAGTAAAATTTTCAAAATGTCAATCTCGTAAGTTAATTAGAGCACGAGAAATACACTTGTTCAAACCGCATTTCAATATCGGTTTTAGTTTCCGAGATATGGAACTTCAAAATTGAGATTTTAAAAATGTAAAAAAGTCATCGTAACTGGAACACTAAAATAGATATGAAGATGTGCTCAACGGCAATCAATTTGGAGTCTGAATGATATAGAACTATATTTTAAAATTGTTCGATTTTTAAATTGGTTCAACTAAAAAATTTGCATTTTCATTAACTGAATATTTTGTGATCATGCCTCCGGCGATTAGAAAACAATATATTTCACGATCAAAATATGTATATCTACGCAGAAATATACGTGGAAACGAAGTATGAAATCCTCAATTTCATATCTAGTGTTATATTATTTTAAATTAATACTTAAGGTGGTACTATCATGGAAGCATTACTATCATGGAAGCATTTACGACAGATTTTAATGAAGTTTAAATATGTTATTTTTCATGAGTTTCTCCATTAGTATGCAAATTTGTTGTTTTATATACCATCCATATAGGTAATTAAATACTTGTTTTTATAGACTTTTTCGGTTACCTATATTTTCTTGAGACTGTCATGATAGAACCACCTTAATGAGAAATTTTTCCTTTACTAATTTCTGAAATCGTTGTTCTACGTTTGTAATGTACATGATTAAATCAGCCTTTTAGAAACTGCAATTTTGATCACATAAAAAGTAAGGGGGTCGCGAAAGAATATATTTGTGATTTTTGCCTCCAAGGGGGTCACGACTCCGAAAATATGAAAACCACTGATCTATAATATAATAATCTATTTTATAATTCTAGCAATGTTATTACTTAGTATTTATCGCAACTATTAAGTAAATTGGAATAGGAGTTAAATATGGAACTAAATATGGTATTAGAAGTTAATCTGTTCTATGAATCTGCCTGAAAAAGTACTTCTTATTAGACATACAAAGAACTAAATTCTTATCAATTTTACTTGAAGAATATTTCTCCAAAATTATTTTAAAATGTTTGCCAACTAGAAATAATCTTAGTTACTTTTAGTAGCGCATAAATAGTACCAGCAAAGCAATTCCTACACACAAATCTTGCAGCGAAAATTGCAAATATATTCTAAACTAATAAATAAACCTGCGACCACCTAATGCATAACTAAAGAGCGCGAAATAACAAAAAAAAATCGTTGTTCGAAATACATCAAGTTGAAATCGATAGCAGTTTAGTTGAGGGTGAAAAGGTGAAGTTGGAACGCTACAGAAATCGCAACTAACAGGCACGGAATTTTAAAAACGCGGAACTGATGGGCCGGGGTCGCGGGGCGGGGTTTATTTATGTAGCGGAATGCACTGGGATGGGGTGGTTTCGATATCGCGCGAGAAAATTGTAATTCTACACAACAACGAGAAGGAAATAAAATTCGCACGGCCGCTGCGCTGCGTCAATGCGCTGAATTGGAAAATAAATTCGTGATTATGGAAGTTTATTTTTTATGCTCGGGTCATCGCGCAGCCAGACGAATTTCCACAGATGTAATTACAGTTTTTTGTTTCTAGTTTCGAGATTTATCGACAAGTTGTTCGCTTATTTGAAAAGTTTTATGAATTCTTTCTGAGACGATTATCTTCTCGTACATCTGCTTTGCTTTAACGATTTCTAAGCTTGTAATGGAACTCTGTACACACTACATCGTTAAATCTTTTTACTAAGCTCACTCGTAAATAACCAAACTATGTTATGAACTTATAATTTATATCATGCTCTTTCTTATTCTGTCTAGGTACTTAATACAAGATTTTTAATAAACCGCAATGAAATTTAAATTCATTTACATTAATATGTGTGTCTATTAGATTATTATTATATATTTATTTTAAACGCCAGAAATTGTGTTCATAAAAGTAAAGAATATGATTATATCTCGTATGTTAAATTATGAAAAAATAGATTAGAGAGACTTTTTATTATTAAAGGTCTTAGAAATTTATTTATGCTACTAAACAAATGTTGGTCATTTTGTTTTGTCATTAAATTCTCATTTATAGGTCTTAACATAATCACTGTTTTTCTCGTTTGTCATAACCTTGAAATGTTTGGCAGATATAACAATATCAGACCATTCTCAACTACAGCGTCTGTGTCTTAAGCATAAACTTAAACACAAATATAAAAGCTCTGTTTAACAATTATCTCTCTAGACTAGCTAATCAATGTTGTTTTAACATAATATAGTTTATTTTAATTTTATTTCTTCAATTATACATTAAATTAAAAATAGTAGGATACAAACAATTCTATATTTTAAAAAAGGTATTTTATATAATTATGTTAAAGCAGAACAGAAAACAAAAACTATATTTGAGTCTACAATACTTTAATTCACTCAACAAAGCCAGAGATAAAATAGTGACTATGTTAAGATCTCGGAATGAATCTTCAGATTTTTAATATTATTAACTAGCAAAATATTAAAATAATAATAGGCTATCAATAAATCTCACAGCTTTAACTGATTAGTTATAAGAATTGCCAACTATAATTATATGACTCAGAAATTTCAGGTTTAGGGTCATTTCGCCAGGCACTGGATTAGATATTCATTTCTCTGGCTTAACTAGTTTCTTAAGTTAATATTTATTATTTATTATATTCACATCGTTAAGTATACATAGATTGCCAATATATTAAAGATTAATTTTAAAAGTCATTCAATTATCAAATTTTAAATTGAAAACAAGGAAAAATTTTTATATGAAACTTCATGTTTTATTGTTTGAAGAATTTACAGCTATATTTATTTTGTGCAGAATACAGTTTATTTCCGAATTAACTTAACTAATAAACAATAGACATAAATCAATTAATCAATTAGCAAGGAGGTAGAAATGAATATTCTTGATTAATCATCGGTTAATCTTGAATAGGTAATATAGAATATTATTTCGTATAGCTACCGAAAATATCATAAGTTCATTCACCCCAAAATGAAATTTGAGTACCTTACGTCGCATAATAATAACCGTATCGCGAATCGAGTCGTAAGAGATACGATAATAATTATTGAATCATTTTGCGTGACGGTATCTTCACCCCAATGTTCATGGTCCCGATAACAACAGCAACAACCCAAGCCATCTCACATCGCATATCTGCGGCGGTGTCGTTTTTCTCCAACCCCCAACCGATGTATCGTTAGCCATTAGGATGTCATTAGCGGGTACGGGGTTAAACGGGTCACGTGGAGGTAGGCTTTCACAGAACCGACCTGACATTATTGTAATACATAATTACATGGGTGATGAAATTAATTAATTATGAATAATATGTTGTTGAATATTTCAGGGAAGACAAATGAACTATTACTATAACTATTATTTCAGGTGGTAATATGCGACTACAAATCCTAAAATTTAATTTGTAAAATTCTAACAGACAGATACAATAAAAGGATTAAATTTGGTGTTAACTAAAACCCTTTTTATTTTTAATTACCACGAATGAAAAATTATTTTTTTTTATAAATATGAAGTTGCTGTTAGTACTTCAAATATCATATTAGCTCGATTTTTGTCGAATTTAAAGTCCAAATCTCAAAAGAGTTTTAGCTAATCGTGACTTCTGAATTAGTTAAATTAAGCTAAACCACCATTTCAAAAACTACCCTTGCGGCTTTTCAGACATAAACAAAAAAACAAAAACAAAGACTAAAACAGAGATTATGTTAAGATGTCGAAACGTAGTTTCACTCCTCTAACAACGAATCTACAAAGATTATAAAGGACGACATCAACAGCCTGCAATCCTTAAAGTTTAAGTGAAAGCGGTGCAACTAGCCGTTACTGTATTAGGATAAGAAAAGTATAACGTTTTAACGCATATGGCCCGCTTTTCATGTAAGCCTCCATCTCTTCTTCTGTTAACATTTTTTTGTGGTTTCTCCTCGTTTCTGCCCTGGTCGAGATTACAGCGTTTACTGTAACGATAACACCCGTTCGGTTGAACAATAAAGACCAGATCATTTTACCATCGACTGCGGCGTCGTCGTTGGCGTTATGGTACGGTTGCCCCGCATCTTATATGTATAATGCGCTGCGGCATTAGTGATACGCCGTGTACGCAACGCACCGCTCACCTATTATTCATCGCCGCCCGGAAATGAGAATCTCTGCGTGCCGAGCGACCCCGGACTCCCGGACTCTCAACACTTGAATTCTGAATCAGAGGAATGAAATGGAATATCTGGTTGCGGCCAGCAAGGGGATCACCATTTTAAACACAATTTGGTTTAATATCCGAACATTAATAAAATTAAATTATCGTCGAACAAATAAACAATTTACATCACAATAAAGTCTCTGGTAGCCGTGATTTGACGGCTGGTAACCGCACTTCACGTTTATAAATATATCACTTATTTATTTATTTTATTCTAATAGAACTATGGAACTGAAAATCTGAGTTCGATTCCTAAAGCCGACAATTGATTTTCATCTCATTAAAAATGACCAGTAACATCTTTTGTTGCTGAGTATACTAGATTATATTTAGGAAATATATAAAAATGTAGAAAATAAAATAATACAAAAAAAATATATATATATCATCACGCCTTCCACCCAGTACTGGGTGTAGCACTCTGCCGAAGCAGATCTCGGTAAGTGATATATTTTGCGCGTGAAGTGCGATTACCAGTCGTCAAATCACGGCCCCCAAAGATGTTAGTGGTGCAGGAGTCACAGGGGTAGTTTTTGAAATTATGAATATTGTTTGTCTCCTGTGGGAATCGAACCAGGGTTCTCAAAATCTACAGGCCGACTTCATACCACTGAACTAGCCACCCCATAAATAATACATAATGTAAAATGTAGGTAATGTGTATTTTAAATAATAACTGAATAAACAAATATATTTCTGAAACAGATGCTTTTATGGAACTATATTTTCTAAAGGTAAGTTTACATTATATGATAGCTAATCTGATGCTATTATTTATTTTCTAATTCAGTGCAGATATATAATACATACTATTACTTTTTACAAAAGAAATGATTTTATCACTTAGATATATTTTTTGTATCTAAATTATTCCTAAATTATACTTTTTTGACTATTATTATTGAGTTCATAACTAAAATCCATTTTATTGATTATAATAATTCATTTGAATTCATATGGGGTGGCTAGCTCAGAAGTATGAAGTCGGCCTGTGGACCCTGAGAACCCTGATTCGATTCCCACAGACGACAAACAGTTTTCATAATTTCAAAAACTACCCCTGTGGCTCCTCCACCACGAACATCTTTGGAGGTCGCGATTTGACGACTGGTAACCGCACTTCACGCGCATAAATATATCACTTACCGAGATCTGCTTCGGCAGAGTGCCACACCCAGTAATGGGTAGAAGACGTGATGATATATTTATTTATTTATTTATATTTGAATTTATGGTCAGTTTGAGTTTAATTACAATCGACACAAAACAAATAATTATATCGTCCCGATCCTTGTACGATTAAAAAATGAAAACGGTAGTGATTTTCAGCTGTCAGCACCCTCAGACAAATGAAAGCGAACAAGTTTCGCGATGACTCGCAATCCATTTAACACATGACTTGATTGTCAGTTGTCGCTACAGTTCCATTTTTGCGCTGAAATTGATGTAAAACTCTGAATAATGGTTATCATATGCTCGCGTGACAGCGAATTCAGATTGAATTGTATCTCGCGGATCGCGAAATGCGATGCTGTGACGATGAAAACGATGTAACATAGATGTAACGGTTGATATTTATTGGTTTGGAAAATGAATTGTATTCGTCAATTTTTTTGATATATTTGTTTCTGCTGTTCCGATCAACACTCTAAAATAACAATAAATATTCTTATTTAGCAAAAACAAATAAACAAATGTATCATCGCCATATTTATAATCCTTCATTATGTTTTACATGTTCTTAAATCCATAGGCCGAGTCGATTTCATTAAGCCACCTACTACTTAGATTATAATATAACAGGCACATGCATAAAACAGATGGGCTAGTAATACTATTTTTAGTTCCAAATTTAATTCTTTTTCTAATTCGAAAAAGTGATTATACGCTAACTCGATTTACTGCTAATAACATTTTAGTTCAATTTTATAATACCGTGAAATGACAAACTAACTTCATTGCAAATTCATAAAACATTATTAAATAAATTATTTAGTTTCAAAACTAAATCTAATAGCTAACTGAAGTTAACATTTTAAAACAATTAAATGTCAATTTAACATTTATATTAAGTTGTGCGCAAGCATTCAGGCCAAAGACAAAATATACAGAGTGATCAAAAGGAATTGTTACAGTTGGCAATAAAAAAATTCTTGAAATTGGTAAACCTGATACATAAATTAATTTCCTGTTGTTGACAGTGACATTTGAAAATTTATATTTAAATTTGTGTACATTTATTATTACATTTATTTCTAAAGTATTTCTTTTACTTAAAAAGTCAAAATTCTATTAGCTGTCAGACTCCTAACATAACCTATTTGTATTTATTAGAAATGTCAAATAACATTTTTGCCTTTAGCTGGCGTTGTGCCAACTATGGAATAAAAACATCTCTGGAATAAAAACATCTCTGGAATTGTATTGCCAACTATAACAATTCCTTTTGATCACTCTGTATATATATAGACGTCTAATTAAATGTATTTAGATGGCAACGCTTTTTATTAATAAAATTTATAATTTTGGACGAGTCTGTATTGCAGCGCTAATGTTGTGTATTAGTTCATAAAGGATAACTTAATTTTGAATTGTGAATTAATTCCTTTTAAAATGAATTGTATGTTGTAAATTACAATTCCTTTATTCTTAGTGGCCTAATTTATTGTTTAAATCTGGCTAATATAATGTTCAACGAACTAGCGCTAAGTGCAAATATAACTCGAATCTTATTATCTTTCGTAATTAGTTTTAAATTCAATAATTTTAGTCTTAAATAAAAATAGGTTTAACTTAAAATTTATTCCTCTTTATAAATTCTGCATATAAAATATTAAAATACTCCACAAATTAAATGCACCACGACGTCTGTTAGAGAAAGGTTCATTTAAATAAGGTACGTACAAACTTGAGTAATTCGTCCACAAGAAGTTTACATGCAGCAAAGTTTGGGAAATGGATGAAAATTTAATGTGTGTATTCCGTCACATAAAAACGTGTTTTCTTGTTCTTTTTGATATATGGCCACACTTTTCCTCAAAAATGAAAGAATTACCCAGTGGTTGTATGTTCGTATTTTTGTTTTTAAACTAACAGCAAGAGGCTTGTTATTCGTACATTTGAACAATTTGACTTAATATTTCACTTTTGAGTTTTATAAATTATGCATCATTTCGTGTTTGAAACTTTCTTCCAGTATTAAATATTAGTAACTGAACTTTCTTGATAATTATAAATTACTTCATTTATTATGGACACGTTGTGTTATCGAATCTTCGTCTATTAATTATTCATATCTAATGATCCTTAAAAAAGATATTTTTAAAAGCTAATTTATCAAGGATATTGCTTCATAATTTCAACATGATATACCTAAATGGCTATTTTTATTAGAAACTTAAATTTTGTTCTACGCTTTATTTAAATAAAATAAATAAATATATTATCATCACGTCTTTTATCCATTACTGGATGTGGCAGTCTGTCGTACCAGATCTCGGTAAGTGATATATTTATGCGCGTGAAGTGTGGTTACTAGTCGTCAAGTTACGGCTCCAAAAGATGTTAGTGGAAGGAGATCCACAGGAAAAATTTTAATATGGTTAAAATTGTTTGTCGTCTCAAATCCACAGGCCGACTGGATACCACTGAGCCACCGCCCCATTGCTCTTTATTTATTATTATTATTATTCAATTCTGATAAGACAAACCGATTAAAATATTACAAATTCTATACATAAAATAAATTAAAATACATTGTATTATAAGTACAATTTAAAACTACAAATTACTAACAAACAATAAATAGTAACTTTTGTTCAAACTGATTAGTAAATGCAATGAATATAGCAGAACATAAACAAAGCGAAACAAACTTAATTAACAAGTATAAATGGCGATTAGAACAGTATTTCACGGAATACGTAGTATATCTAGAGATGAATTTTATTGGAATTACGAGTATAATGTAGTAAACACAAAGAAAAATATATTGATTAATAAAATATAATGTGTCAGGGACATTGAACAAAGGATGTAAAAGCGGAAACTTGAAAAAAGTGAAAGGAGCTTAAATTCTTAAAAGTAATTAGTTAGAGTACATAAGACTAGTTGATTATATGGACATTATAAAAACAACTACTTTAAATAGAGATTGCATCAATGATATTAATTGTACTCGTAATAATGTCTAATTATTTGCTTCTTTGTTCATATATCTAGACATCAAATTACATAATTACATACATACTCTACTCGTACTTGCAATATCATAAATTGATAAAATTTTATTTGAAAGTTTTGACAATTCCTTTAATTGATATTTTATTTATTTGGTGCACAACAGGAACTTAATCTGAATTACAGTTTATAGTGTCGCAACAATGAAAATTCACATGTTAAAATTACTATTTATTTACTTGTTGAAATCACGATCTTTTATTGTTGTAACCTTTCATTTTCGTGCTCTTTTTTGTTGTAGTTTTTCATTGTTGTAATCTTTCATTATTGTACTCTTTATTTGTTATACTTTTTCATTGTTGTAATTTTTCATTGTCATATTTTTTCATTGTTGTAATCTTTCATATTTTGCTTTTCATTTGTTATAATATTTCATTGTTGTAATCTTTCATTATTGTGCTTTTTAATTCTTATAATTTTTCATTGTTGTGCTCTTTCGTTGTAATTTTTTTCCAAATCAATGTGTGTAGGCATACTTACAATACATTTTAGTGATTGAGTGCATTTTTGTCATCTTAAATATATAAAATAAAAAAAACAAATGCACCCCACAAATATTTGTAAAGTCTGCTCCTCTGGTATTTTCTAACTCCCCCGAAAGATAATCAACCAGCATATCTAAGTATGTGTAAGTATAGTATTAATAATTAAATATTTTATTACTATTTAATTCTATTATTTCGTTTTATTGTAGCGTCAAATACAATTTATATATTTTCACAAGAAACATTCCATAATTTGTACGTATTTGTTAGTTATTATCCTTTGTGAATCGGTAAGTCCTGTGGTCAAAGCCCAGTTCCTGACCGGAGCTTTGAGCTTTGTAAGCAAACAGGCAAGTAGCACAAGGCACAGCTTACCACCTCCAAAGTGACATGTTTTATGTAGAGCCATTCTGAATACCGGATGGTGAGATGAGAAGTCTCCACGCACGATCGAGAAAGCTATTGTGTGTCGACTGTCATTTATCATCTCTTCTTAATACTGAATACGATCCTGCGAAGTGAAATTCAAAGACTTGGACACTAATTCATAATTTATTTTTTGTAATTTATATATTTAAACTCGCATTTTACTCTTGGAAATTGTTTTTTTTAGCACATTATATCTATAGAAGACAAGGAGTATGTTTCTTAAATCTTCTAAAATTTGTAGTTGCCCCATTGAAAAGATGCACTCCCTTCCTTTCTGATCTTTTTGTTTCATTTTCAGTTACTGCATTGTGTCGACTTTACTTTCTTATACAAGTGCAGGCTATCACTTTCATCTTTTCTAATCTTTGTAGATTCGTTGTTAGATTCGTTGTTAGATTCGTTATTAGATTCGTTGTTAGGAGTAAGGGTGAGTAATTTGAGATGTTTTATGCTTATGTTATATACGTCGAAGAAAGAAGATGAATGATTAGTGAATAAGAATGATTGGATAGATGTGATTTAAGATTTGTTGTGTGATAAATGATTTTGAGTGTAATAAATGAATGAGTTTATATGGAGTGATCTATGAATGTGGTTAAAGTGAGAGTGGTTTGTTTGGATGAGAATGTTTGACAAGGGTTGGTTATTTGTTGAATGTAATGTGTGAATATTTTATGAGTGATTTTAGGATTCGGGCTACCCCTTTGTTGGGATATACTCATAGCGTAAAGATATGAATGTATTTATTGCATTCATAGATTTTTAATACTCGCCTATGACTCGTGCTACAAACTTCTCAATCCTGCAATAAAGTGACACATTTGACACAAATTGCATAAATACGAGTAAGTATATCCATCACACAATTGCAAATACAATAATAATTTTATTCACTCGTAATATGTACATAGTTAAATAGATTTCAGTAGCAATGGTAATAAATGATCTCCTAATTATGCCATATGTGTCAAATTAATTCACATTGCTGGTTCATAATGAATCTGGTGGCTCTCATCACCACAGCTGTTGATCGCAAGAATCAATCATTCATACAAACCTGAATATTCAAATAAATTGTTATAATTATTATCAGCGCTGTGCGAATGGAAATGTAAAATTGGCTGAAAATTGAGCAAAGTTATAAATTTGTTAATTTCGGCGTGTTTGTAATCTGAAATGGCAATATTATCTCTCGTGTCAAGTGTAGATTAATGACTATGATAACGCGTTCTAGACAAATATTCGCTTTTTGGATAAGTTTATCGAGAAGTTTTAACTGCACTTTACTAAACTGAAGTTTTGACTAATGTCAGATCTTATAACTTATCATTTGCCGAACATTTTTACTTCAAATTGTCCTTAAACTTACTTGCAAATTTTCAATTTCCAATACTCACTTTTATTTAAAAAAAGTGTTATAGTTGATAGAAGCTTTAAAAATTATCCTTCACACATCTGTGAAATAATAGTTATTTGAGCAACTATTAATTCTTTTTTCACGAATTTAAAGTTTAATGCACGATGGCGAAACCGGAATATATCATCTATATGAGTGAAAAGCATTCATTATGTATTGTACAATTATTTTTTTGCATATTGATATTAGATAGATACTTAAAAATTATTTTGAAAGACGCTAATATATCAATTGTAAACGATCTCCAAGAAGATACAAAAATAAAAATAATGGAAAATAAAATAAAATTGGAAATAAATAAATAAATAAATATATCATCACGCCTTTTAACCATTACTGCCGAAGCAGATATATTTATGCGCGTGAAGTGCGGTTACCAGTCGTCAAATTACGGCCCCCAAAGATGTTAGTGGTGGGAGAGCCACAGGGGTAATTTTTTAAATTTGTGAAAATGTTTGTCGGCTGTGGGGATCGAACCAGAGTTCTTAGGATCCACAGGCCGACACGATACCACTGTGCTATTACCCCATAAAATTTAACCAATAAAATTCAGTATTTTTTTTTACTTTGTTGTTGCAAGTTCAATTTTGAAATCGATTTAACAAATATTAATTTCTACATACAAACATACATACATACATAACATTACGCTATATTCCACCAAATGAGGTAGCACGAACCCCAGAATCACTCATAAAATATTATCTCATCAGATTCATCAAATAATCAGTCCTCGTCAAACATTCTCATCCTAACACACCACCCTCGCTTCAACCGCACTCATTGTTCTGGAAAGTAGATCATTACCAAAACAGTCAAGTAAAGTACTTTTCCTAAAACCGGTAAGAAAGTGTCTACTTTCCTGACCAATTGTAATATGGAAAATAGATTTTTACTGAAATAGTCAAGTAAAGTATATTTTCAAGGTTACAACCAAAATAACAGGCTGGTAAAGTACAAAACAGTCTGGTAAAGATTTTACCTGACTGTTTTGTTGTTGTTGTAACCTTGGATATGTAGTCTGCTGTCAATACAATTCATATCAAAAAAATAAAACATTTTGAATTATTTGTGATTAATTAATTATTGATTATATTAAACGGTTGCAGCCCCGTATTTCAAACAACCGCTTCGTTAAGTAAACCATCTCTTTCCTGACTTATTATATAATATATTATTAATATCAACTGCGATTTATGTTATTTATTGTAACATGTTAGTGTGGAAAACATAGTTTTTATAGCAAATAATTTGTTCTCAATAAATAATATGTATAAAAACATTTGCTAATTATTTCAATTCGATATTAGTAAATAAATGAGCAATATTTGCATACAATTAGTACCATGCTAATAAATAATTATCTACAATAAATATATTTTTATGAAATATACAACAGTAAATCGAAGACAATATTTGTTTATCAGCTAATGCAATATCGTATACAATTCATCCAATTAGTAATCAATACAAGTTCGGTGCATTGTTCCCATTTCCATATTCATGAGGTTGATTCGCAAGCAGAGAAGCATTAATTCTAATTTAGAATTTAATAAGAATCAGACAACATCTGACATGCAATTACTATGTAAATACATCTAAGGAGCAAAATTTAAGCGAAATTTTATTACGAAAACAAAATAAAACTCGCATTACGTGCTCTCCAGAGTCATATTTATTAAAAAACAATTTTACAAGCAGTGATTTAAAATTAATGTAAAAGTTTGTCCTGTATTGTTTACGAATAATGACGACATAGATCAGACGCGATTATGGAAAACTTGGTAGTAGCTTCAGAGCAGGATACGTCATGTAAGCGGATTACAGAACGGGAATATGGAAATCCTTCCAGTTTTCAGTGTCCAGTTTGCTCGAGGGTCAAACATTGTTACTGTTTTTAAACGACTGATTTGTAAGCGTGTTATCTCAGTAAATAGAAAGCGTCGTTGAATTAATTCAGATGTTTTCTAACTAAAACGCTAGTAGACGAAACTTCCTATCTTACAAACTGCGAAAGACTTATCCTCAACCTGAATGCTTAGAATTTTTTAACTAAACACTAAACAAAATTCCTCTATTGACTATGTTATCTTCTTAGCTTGAAATTTGTTATAATATATTGTGTTTATCTAGCGTATTGGATCCCTGTGGCTCCTCCACCACTAACATGTTTGGAGGCCGTGATTTGACGACTGGTAACCGCACTTCACGCGCAAAATATGTCTCTTACCGAGATCTGCTTCAGCAGAGTGCCACACCCAGTAATGGGTAGAAGGCGTGATGATATATTTATTTATTTTATATTGTAACTAAAATTATAATGTTGCTTATTACATTTACATTTATGTGTTGATTGATATTTTATTAGATTTTGAAAATTATGTAACTATTTTACTAAATTGAGATTTAATTTAGTAAAATAATTATATAATTTTCAAAACCTAATAAAATATCAATCAACATATAAATGTAAATGTAATAAACAACATTACAATTTTAATATAGATTATACCAGATAATGTACTAGATGTTAATTAAAACACTACCCCTAGGCCATTTTTGATATTTAATAACAAGAAAAATATACTTAATTAATTAATTTCAATACAGATACTTTGTAGGAAAAGTCACGGAATTGAAACAAAATGACAAACAATTGTACGCATGATATTATAACTGTCAAAAAAGTTTCTGTTTTGCATATTTGGTCCAAAATTTTATGATCTTCAGATTTCCTTCATGTTAAAACTATTCTATAATTTTAAAAATATCTATTACTGAACGAAAATCTATATCTCTATTGCTGGGTTGCAAGAAAAAAATAAAAAGGTCTTTAGTTAAAGAATTGTTTATCTAGCAACAGTATCAATAGAGATTTTCTGAAATTTATTGAAGTTGCTAATGAGCCGATAAAACTTTCATGCAACCCAGCATATGTCCTACAAATATTCTACATTTGTTTTTTAATACCTTGTATAGATAATAGCATTTTATGCTACTGGTTTTTAAGTAAGTCTTTAAATAACGTGCGACAAGTTTAAGAGCACGACGCGAAGCGGATTTCTTTTAACGTCACTAGTGCTTTAAAGGCACTTATACACGTGTATCATACGCTATTTTTTATTACACTTACATCATAATCTGGAAAGTAAAGCTAGAAAACAGAGTTTTTATTTTTAGTTATTTCATAATTTTATGTGTGTGATTTGAAGCTATATCGTTCCTATGGAGATAGCTTAGCATTTGTTATTTACGACACCTACTATGTAAATTCGTTGTGATAATAGGCGTATTCTATTTTCCATTTGTATTTAACTTACACTAACTGAACCAGATCAGAATTTAATTTAACTGGATTATTTCATTCACTTTGTTTCCAATGCCACATTTAACATACATATTCGGATTCAGCTTGAAGTAATCCATCCCAAGAAATGCATCAGTTTACTTACTTCAGTTCAGTTAGTTATATTTCTAATTTAACTGAACTGATTTAAGAAAACCAAGTAATAAATGGAATATAGCTAAATATATAGATTTAAAGAGCAACATAATTTTATTGTTGTTTAGCAACTTTAAAACACGGTGCATTTTTAATTTGTTACACAAGGATTATTGTACAAGTATAATAAAAATCCTGAAAGTACCCAATATGTCTTTAAAATCCTACTTCTCTCTCTGACCAACAGAAAGTAAACAATACACAGTAATTTTTTCTCATTCAACAATTACACTCACTCCAGCAGTCAACAATGTTCACACGACAATTCCGACAATTCCCCAGCATTCTTCCGCATTTGAGCAGTCTTCATCTGGGTGGCTTCATGAGGCGTCACGGCGCAAAGGCTTGTCGGAAGACAGGCAAGACATCGTCCGAGACCAAGACCGCTGCACATCTGTCATTCCTCTACCGCCGTCGCCGTCGCCGCCGGCAAGAACGAGAATTGCAAATTCCTCCAGGAATAGTCTGACATGCAGCGTAAACTAGCGACGCGAGCTAGGGATAGTTGGTTGTCAAGGTACTGGGACAGACTAACGTGAGAGAATTTAGTTGTTGTAGTTGAAAACTTAGTATTTTTACCGGAGACGCCAGGCCCGAATGCACCACATATTAAAGATACCAATTGTCTAGCGACCGAAAATATTAGATGTTCTGTTACTTAGGCCAGAATGTAATAGTTGAATAAATAAAAATAAATGTCATCACGCCTCGATATCTTTGAATTCGAATGCCGTAACGGTTAACGTTAACAATCATAGTATACATGTTTCTGGTGTAATTAAGATTCTTCTTAAATATGCTATTAATATTTTATCTTTAGATTATTTTTGACGTTTCTCAAAACTAATGAAATGCTTCATTGTATGTCACGTGTCTGCGTTTTAACCAATCCTGTCATTATTGTACTGAGAATAAAGCTCATCTGATTATTCCCGAGAATAATCTCTGTAGGTGCTTTTTTGTTTGTGACAAAGTATAGGTAGTTGTCAAATAATTATTTAAAACTGTCAACGCGTCAAGTAAAATGTGTGAAAAAAATTGATTTAGTTCCATTTCAGATACTTCTGTATTTCTATACACCAACAAATTTTTAAAACAACTTCCAAGAACACATTAATAAGTAATCAATCGATATGAACGCAGTTCAAAATCTTTTAAGTTGGATGAATCGACCTCAACAGCTAAGTCAAAAAATAATCTTATTAAATATAACTCGAGAGTAGGATAAATTAGAAAATGATTCTGCAGCATCTTTCTCAAACTTGTTGCCATTTGGAAATAGCCACTCAAACCCTACGGGCTTTCGTGACTATCCTGGCAACAAGTTTTTCGAAAGATTTGTCAAATTATTTTCAATTTATTCTCACTCTCTTGTTTTATTATTACAGATAATATTTAATTAAATTCATCTTCAATATATGAAGCATAACGTAATTAGTAACTGCATGTGCTGATACATTTATTAGTAACTTACCTAAATTTGCAGAATAATGGAAAAGCTGAATATCGTATAACTCACCTACAACAGAAACAAAATATATGAGTACACAAAAGAATCAAATTGATCTATAGACAAATATTTAACGACTAAGTAAAATTGTTTTTCTGAAACCGGCAAGAAAGTGCCTACTGTCCTGACCAATTTTAGTATGGAAAGTAGGTTTTTACAAAAACAGTCAAGTAAAGTACGTATCCAAGGCTACAACAAAAATAACAGTCTGGTAAAGTACAAAACAGTCTGGTAAAGATTTTACCTGACTGTTATTTTTGTTATAATCTAGAATACGTAGTCAGCTGTCAGTACAATTCATATAAAAAAATTTAAACATTTTGAATTATTTATGATTAAATACTGAATAAATTAAACGGTTTCAGAAAAAACAGTGTACATAATACGTCAGGAAAGTGTTTTTACTTGACTCAGCAGATTAAAATACTAGGCCTGCGGCCTCGTATTTCAAACAACAGCTTCATCAAGTAAAATAAATTAATAAAATTAATTAATTAATAAAAATATTAATTTCTTTTCCTGCCATTACCACACTGTAGCATTTACAATTACAATGCTATTGTAATAAGTTTCTAGTTCATAAATAAATGGCAAAAGTTATCCTTCATCCATATACAGTCTGCTAGTTTCCAACAATATGAATTTTGCATTTATGCAAGTACGAGTAACTTTCAACATTTCAACGTTTCAACAATTGATTTAATACAAATTTTGCCTGAGTTTTCAACTAGTTTGCAACTACAAATGATTGATAAAATAGTCAAACTCCTTTACATTTTGCACATTTAAAAAAAAATCATTATAATTAAATCATCACGCCTTCTACCGCTTCCTGGGTGGCACTCTGCCGAAGCAGACCTCAGTAAGTGATATATTTAGAGCATAAAGTGCGGTTAGCTGCCGTCAAATCACGACCCTCAAAGATGTTAGTGGAGGAGAAGCAACACGGGTAGTTTAAATGTGGTGAAAACTGTTTGTTGTGGGCACATATGGAAATATATTACAAATCTATTGTAACAAGGTGGTTTTTGAGTTGACTGCAGATATTCCGTTAGTTTGCTTCCCTGTTTTGCGCGATAAGATTCTGAGAAAAATCTTATCGTGGCAACGAATGTGTGTGGTCATCTGCAGTCTTTGGCCATGTGTTGCATCCCCAAAATACCACTCTTCACCCCCGCTCAAAAACATAGCGTCTGGTTTTGAGCGGTAGCATCAGTCAAGCCAGGTTTGCTCCGTCGGCCGGTCAAGATGTGACCGACGTCGAATCCGTTTTCGCGCTCTGCGCGCATTTAATTATTATTTAGTTAACTATAAATGTTTCTAGTTTTATTTTATTATAATTTTATTCGTAATATAGTTTATTAAATAAAATAAAGTTATCTGTGTTTTATGGTGCGTTATTATTTAGTTAATTAAAAGTAACCGCGAACGTTTATTCACAATAGAATCAATTCGCGTTCGCGATGTTCCAACCCCCCTCGTGTTATCATTTATGTGACATTAATATTGCTGTCATAATTTAAACTGTAGTTACCGACAAATTCCCATTTATAAATATTGTCAAATTGTTCGTTTTCAATTGAAAATGCAAACAGCATTTGAAACCCAAAGAAATCGCATAATAATTTCAAATATATACAAATAATGATTAATGGCATAACAAATTTATTCTTGAATTCCATAAATATTGAATCGCGTGGTACTAACATTGAATACCACAGAAATGTTTGCAGTTCATATAAATGCATTTCCGACAACCTTTCGTGCATGCAGCAAAGTGTGGTGCAAATAAAACCACAAATAAATTTAATTCAAGTCTGGTGTGCCTGTGTGCTACAAAATTGAAGAGCAGGTGTAAGAATAGAAAGTAAATAAGAATGAAAAAGAAAGAAAAGAATAAACAAAAATGTTTTTCTTTGTAAAATACATGTTTGAGTATTTTTTATTGTACACCCGGGGAAAATATTCTGTTCATTTTTGGAAAACGAAATATTTGTTGTTTTTACGTGAATCTTTCACAACTGATGAATTTAGAAAATATTTAAAAGAACGCTACTTAAATTATTCTAAAAGCCAATATACACGGTCACAGTTTATATACAAAATTTATGATAGGGTTTGTTTCAAATTATACAAGTTAGAATCTAAATTGTCAATCATAATTTTTGACTGGGTCAAAAGAGAAATAGATAATAGTTTTTTGAAAATTATAATTATTTTTAAATAAAACACGAGAAATTCAATGTTAGATTTAAGTTTTTTGAAATTTTTAATTATTTTTCCAAGGGGTACCCCTTAGGTTTTTTATGATTTTTAAACAATTTGCTCTAAAACTCTTTCTCGTACGATTATTGTAACTAAAATTTACATACATATGTATTTTGACCCGCTGAATCCAATGGTCAAATTCCCAAGTTGGTACGCCTTCTGGTTTTTAAGATATTGTCCAAAAACTATTTAGGAAAAATTAAATGACAAAAATGTTTGAAAATTTTAAAAATCGCTGAAAATTTGTATACAAGTTAATTGAAACACGAGAAATTCAATGCCGTTGAGCGCATCTTCATATCTCGTTTATTTTTTGAGATATGACCTCGTGAAAATCGAAAAACTGAGTTGCTGAAATTTTTTGAAAGTTCAACTCTTCCGGAGGCTCTATCTCAAAAACTAAACGTGATACGAAGTTGCTCACAACGGCATTGAATTCCCCGTGTTTGAATTGACTTACTATCAAAATTTTAGCTCATTTGAAGCGATTTTAGTTTTTTGAAATTTTTTATTATTTTTCCTAGGGGTACCCCTTAGGTTTTTTATGATTTTTAAACAATTTGTTCTAAAACTCGTTCTCGTACGACTTTTTAACTAAAATTTACATACATATGTATTTTGACCCGCTGAATCCAATGGTCAAATCCCCAAGTGCGCACGCCTTCTGATTTTTAAGATATTGTCCAAAAACTGTTTAGAAAAAAAATGGCAAAATTTTATTTAAAATTTTCAAAATCGCTGAAAATTTAAATACAAGTTAATTGAAACACGAGAAATTCAATGCCGTTGAGCGTATCTTCATATTTCGTTTAGTTTTTGAGATATGGCTTCGGAAATGTCGAAAAACATTTTTTGAAAGTTCAACACTTCCAGAGGCTCTATCTCAAAAACTAAACGTGATACGAAGTTGCGCTCAACGGCATTGAATTTCCCGTTCCCGAATTGACTTATTAGTAGAATTGAAGCTCATTTTAAGCGATTTAATGTTTTTGATATTTTGACTTACTACCATAATTCCTAGTCGGTAGACACCCTCTTTAAATGAAATGTTAACGTCTCTTATTAAATATTCATGGCATTATAACATTTTTCAATAGGAAATAATTCGAATAATTCATTCATGCCTGATTGACTAACAGTCATAAATTTTTATAAAAAGTTATCAAGATTTCAGCAAACATTTTTGATAAAAATTATTACATTCTTTCCTTTCTAAACTAATAAATTTTGAAATAGAAGTTATCACGTAATAAAAATAATTTCCACGCGAGGAAAGTGAAATAATTTAAAAAGGGATTCTTTATGTCATCTGCAGCAAAAAAGTATACTCCCACTCATATATAGCACTGTTTCCGTGAATTTTTATTACTCTAATTATTAGAGAATCCAGTTCCATTAAAAAATCGTTAACGGGACGCGCTGAATGAGACTAATAACACGAAAACCAAGTTTCTCTCTATGGGTGCCTGTTTGTATCGTAATTAAAAATAATTGCTCTGCATTGAGAGACGCTAACTGGCAACACTGTAATGTTGGCTACATTGCAAACGTTGCCGCCTCCTGCAAATAAATAACGCCCGGTTAATTTTAATTAATGAACGGTAGTAGATTACAACCTGTCGACCCGGATTACTAAAATGATTCTTTTTTGTTCATAACCAAGAAAATATTCACTGGACCTTCAGTATTCCATTGACGGAGTACGTTCTTTTATCTTTTTATGAATGAAACCTTTTTGTATAAAAAAATATTCGTGCCATCTGACAACTTCAAAGTTTCATATCTATGAATATATTTAAAAAGATGAATGAATGACGAAAGACAAAGGCATTTATATTTGTCTTTAAGGAGGCTAGACAGAACCGGATTAACATTATGAGGGGCTCTAAGCACAACAGATTTTGGGGCCCCTCCCTCATTCCCAGTTTCAAGAAAATTAGTCTTTATTCTTAAAATAAAGTAATCTCGTTTGTAAATGATTGATAATTGTATGTACCAATGTTTTTAAATGGTACAATTGAAAAGAGAAGAGAAGGGTATTGCCAGGAAAATAAGCAAATGAATATTGACACTATTAGTAGGTCTTCATAAACTAAATAAATATAAATATATCATCACGCCTTCTACCCATTACTGGGTGTGGCACTCTGCCGAAGCAGATCTCGGTAAGTGATATATTTTTGCGCGTGAAGTGCGGTTACCAGTCGTCAAATCACGGCCCCCAAAGATGTTAGTGGTGGAGGAGCCACAGGGGTAATTTCTTGAAATTATGATAATTGTTTGTCGCCTGTGGGAATCGAACCAGGGTTCTCAGGATCCGCAGGCCGACTTCATACCACTGAGCTAGCCACTCCATAGTAGGTCTTCATAATTTGAAATAATATACAACGCGTAACTACGTTAATAACTTTTACAATTGTACACTTCGAAACGTATCAGCTGAATGATTAGCTTATATCTAAATGACTTAGAATAGTCCTTTTCTACATTTTTGAGCCGCAAAATCTTTTAATAATTCTTGACGACCTTTACAAATGATCAGCAGTTAGACATACGCAAACTTATATGTATATTCCAGTAGTTTCTTCATTTCGTTATTTTTTACCCAGAAAAATTTTCATTATTAGTTTTTTTAATTTTTAATTTTTGTCACAACTTTTGTGGAGCCTCCAATGTGTCAGCTTATGCTATAATCCAGCACTGGGGCTAGAGGGTTAACAGTCGCCGTATAGCACTTATTTAAACAAAGATTCTATCTCCTGAACAATTTGATAATATACTTTTCCTACGACTGTTATAGAAAGTTAACATTTTCGCTTGCATTTGTCAGCGCAAAGTTAATGTTTTCCGAAGAATTTACTTTGTCGCTTATTTCGACCTCCTAGGGAATCGCGAAGATTTTTGAACTGGATGCTATTTAAAAATAGTAAAAAACACGTATTCAAAGATTTATTCATTTACACCGCTTTCACATAAATTTTAAGGGATACTTAAATATTGAACAGCAATGTTAAATTAATCTTTTAACAGTTCATCTCGATAAGATCTTGATCATTTATATAAAACTTAAAATTTAAATAACAACGATGCAACTGGCCATTAAAGAAGTCATTACAAGCTTGATACCAAAATACTATTATTTCTTTTCTTAAGAAACTCCACCAAAGATCTTAATGAGAAGTTTTTCCTTTACTAATTTCTAAAATCGCGGTTCCAGTTTTGTAATTAACATGATTAAATCAGCGTTTTGCAAACTGCAATTACGATCACATAAAAGGTAAGGGGGCCGGGAAAGAATTTATTTGTGATTTTTGCTTTCATACAAATAATACATCAAGAATGGCAAAATCATCACCTCATTCAAATTAAACTGCAGATATATTTCTTCTTCTTCAATGGCGCTACAGCCCGAATCGGGCCTGGGCCTACCGGGCACACCGAGCCGCAGTTTTTACGCTGCCGTACTGCCGGTTTCCGTAGTCGATGTTTCTTTAAGGCATATGTATAAGTGACTAGCTTATAGCGCCCGAGTATGATTAATACAAGTAACTGTATTTTTCATTTAACGACAAATCATACTTTGTCGCCAGGCGGATTCGAACTGACGAACCTTGGTTCGGGTGACGTCACAGTATGTTACATATACAGATACATTTAATTTCAAAATAATATTTGCAAACTAAAGAAGCATAATTCAATAATAATGCAATAGATTTTCCTTCATGCTACATACATATAGCCCCTCTACTTAGTATAAGGGTGGAATGATGAAGATCCTTCGAACTCCGCAATATTTCACGCACGCATTCACGCTGCCACGCGTGGGTGTCACGCACTGAATGATAGACAAGGACGACGCGTGGACCCGAAGACCCGGACCTTCAAAAGAGGATGAATGATGCGGCGATTGGACCCAAGCGATTCTCGCATGTTCGTCAATCGCTTCTTCTTTCAGACGTTTATTGTCTCACTTTTGTCTTCTCTACGCTTTCCAGCTGACTAATAGAGAATATAAATTTCCAAATTGATTTTATATCAATAGATTTCTACTGGTTATTGTTCCAAATATGAGGTAGATTGCCAAACACGATAAGATAATGTAGCTATTGATTATGATTTTCATCTGAATCTGATCCAGATATTATTTCTTTGCCTACTTAAATCTATTAGTGTTTCATGACCATAGATACCAATTAAGCATTGTCCCCTAAAAATCATAAATGTGTCTAATTGTAAAAATGGTTACCGTCCATTTAACTAAATACAATTTCCTGAATGACAATTTCAACGAATAAAAATATTAAAGAAAAACAATGTTCCGGCTGAGAATTTTACCAAACGAAAATTTTTAAGAATAACAATTTCCCGAATGATAATTTCACGAATGCAGATTACAAGCATGCATTTTCACGAATGGCAATTTCCGGAATAACCATTTTACCGGATAACCATTTTCCGGAAAGCTAATTTCCAAAATAACCTTTTTCCCGAATATCTAAAACGCAAATTTCATTAATTTAACAAAATAACAATTTTCTCGCATGCAAATTACAAGTATACAATTTCCCCGAATGTAATTTCTTTGAATGCTTCATGTATGATTAAAAAAAATATTAATCCAGTTGCTGGTCATTTTAAAAAATGCATTGTATTGGAAATTGTTTTTCTAGAATATATAACATAAAGAAAAATGGTAATTCGAGAAAATGGTTATTCCAGAAAAAGACCATAAGTAAAAATGCATTAATAAAATTTGTGTATAAAAAAATAATATTCGAGAAATTTTAAACAATAAAATGTAAGGTAATGCATTGTGGAAACCTACATTAGAAAAATATTTATTTGGGAAATTAGGTATTTAGGTGCAAAACTGTCACTCGAGAAAATTGTTATTGGGAAAATTAAATTTCTGGAAATAGATATTCAGGAACTATTCATGTGGGAAAATTATAAATAAATAAATATATCATCACGCCTTCAACCCATTACTGGGTGTAGCACTCTGCCGAAGCAGATCTCGGTAAGTGATATATTTTTACGCGTGAAGTGCGGTTACCAGTCGAGAAATCACGGCCCCCAAAGATGTTAGTGGTGCAGGAGCCACAGAGGTAGCTTTTTTTGAAATTATGAAAATTGTTTGTCGCCTGTGGGAATCGAATCAGGGTTCTCAGGATCCACAGGCCGACTTCATACCACTAAGCTAACCACTCCATATGGGAAAATTATAAATACGGAAAATGGTCATTTCGGACATAAACATTCAGGAAATAACATTCGGGAAAATAATCGAGAACGGTAATAACGGTTCTAAATATTGTATGCCTAATACATGTGAATGATTAATTTATATGCGAGACATGTGGTTCAGTTCCAAAGTGTAACAGTAATTTCATACTGTGACATTTTCATCCTCTTACAACATATTTACAAAGGAATTCTGGAGAAATACGTAATAAGCAAATAATGCGATTTCATTAATCACTTCGCGTCGAAAAGTAACAAGATACAGTGAAGTCAAATCTTGAGACAAATATCTTGAATCAGAGCAAGAGTAATTACCCAAAACTTCATAACCTGAGCCTCTTAAGCTAATGAACACAACACAACACACCTTAACGCAACGTAACGCAACATAACGCATTAAAACACCAACAAGTTCCCAAGATAAGGAAGAGAGAACATTATTTAATACCTAATGCATTCAACATTCACTGCAACAACAACCCTTTAATAGTGCGATTGCCTCAACGGCAATCCATCTTCAGTTCCACGCACGGAACAAGATGGCGGTGGTGGTGACGTCACAGACTTGAAGGTTTCTTTGAACTGCGCTTCGCCTCATTAAGCCACATCTACATCTCGATTAAATATTCCGTTTGATGTGAAATGGAACTTTCTAACAACGGAGATCGCGCCGAAACAATGGACGAGCACTTTCCTACTTCCGCACGACTATAGAGTCCGCGGCTCCAAGGTTAGGGAGATGTGAACTCTAGATCTCTATTGATGCTAGATTTTACAAAGATGCTCTCTAATTAGAGACGGTTTTAACAAATACATTTTTAATTTCTATTGCTTTCATGATTGGTAGTTTGGATTTCCTATTCAGTCCGATTCTATAAAAGTTGCTATGTTAACAACGTTGCTAACAATTAGTTTTAAGAGCAAACTTCTTAGAAGTTAGTGACCTTTTCAACAAGTTTTTCACTGTAACTTTCTTACAAAAAACGAACTGATTATAAAGAATTTTCATGCGAACGACGACATAAAAAATGCACGTATTTTCCTGCCATCAAACGTTCTTAAAATATTTAAAGAAATAATGTTTCAAATAAAATGTAGGTACGAAGAACTAAATATTATACTCCTCAAATGTACCTATTTACCCTAATAGCTAAGCGCCGAAAAAGACGTGCGTTATAAACAACATTTTTTCTACAACTAATAATTTAGAAAATCAGTAAAATATCAGAATTTATTTAATTTTATTATAAATAGTTATTTCCGTAGTAAAACATCAAAGTCATACTAAGTAAACGAGCAAGAATTTTCCAGTGCGAATGAAAAACATTTGCGCAAAATAAATAAACTGAACACCATGGAAACACTTATTTTTTTTTATCTCTTTTCGCAATTTAGAGATTGGTAAAGTTTTACTGATCCCTTTGAACGTACTCTCCGATCTAAATTGGTTAGGACAGATTTTCCGATCTAAAAAGTTATCAAAAAGGACTAAATTTTTGGGCGATCCGAAAAAAGTATTTTACGGACAGTAATATAACTATCACCTAGCAACCACTTGGTTAACTTAAATCAGTTCAGACAAATTACACAACATGACTAAATGAACTGAATTAAACAAACTAATACAGTTTTTGGAGTGAATTACTTTAAAATAAATTTAAATAAGTAATATCAAAATAAAGTCATCGAAGTAATCCAGCGAAATAAATAATTGATCTGAATCAGTAAATGTAAGTTAGATCTGATCCAAATAGCAAATGGACTTCGTCTTTTATATTAAAGATAGTTCAATTATCTGAATAGAGATATTTTTTATTAATTGTACCCAGCAACAATAAATTGAATTATAATTACTTACATTTATGTTTAGTTCCTAAACTTGGTAAAAATTTCTAACCTTCAAGCACTCACTGATACTAATAGCCAGTGATGGCAATATTAATTAAAAAAGTCCCTAGTTTTATCGGAGAGCGTTCGGTAAGCACATAGTCTTCGAACTATTATAAGATATGTAATACTGTTAATGTCGGACAGAGGAGCGAAAACATAATTACTTCACTTAAAAGATTAACTTTTCATACAAATATTAAAACCAAAAAACGTCGCTTTTTGACACTATTATTTCTTGTTATCTAGCATACTAGACCAAAATAGTTATTCTTTTACTGAATTTGAAAACATAATATTTCCATCCAAAAAAGCATGTACATTACTCACGTATAAAAATTTCAAAAATGATTAATTCCTGAAACATTCGGCAGTCTTTAAATTCAACTCTGAATCCTTTTCCTTTTTTTTAAAGCAGGACAAAGTACAAATATTTGTCAGAAAAAAATCCCAGGCTCGACCTTTGCTCGCGAGAGAGAACTCTCTCTCACACACACACATTCTCTTACAACCCGAAACCTGCTACTGCAGAACATGGCTATTTTTAAGGGATTATCACCCTGTAGAGGGTGCGTGGGAGGTGTGAATGTGGTGTCGTGTGACCAGCGTAGAGGGGCGGCGGGCGGTGAAGGGCAGTAAGCGCGGACGAGTGCGTAACAAAGAGTTACGCACAAAGGGGTGAAAAGATCGTGACCACCACTGCTGTTGGAGCTGTTGTACTGTCTGTGTTTGTAAAGGTGTTTGTGTGGGTGGCAGTGCTATTGTGTGTGTAGAGTACCCACTGTGTTAGGCTAAACGAGCCTGGTTGGGTCGAGGTGTTGAGCTGCTCAGAATCACAGGGATGTATTTAGGAAGGAATTGCAGTGTTGTCTATTATGAAAAATATAAAAAATAAAATAAATATATCATCACGCCTTCTACCCATTACTGGGTGTGGCACTCTGCCGAAGCAGATCTCGGTAAGTAATATATTTTGCGCGTGAAGTGCGGTTACCAGTTGTCAAATCACGGCCCCCAAATGTGTTAGTGGTGGAGGAGCCACAGGATAAGCTTTTGAAATTATGAAAATTGTCGCCTGTGGGAATCGAACCAGGGTTCTCAGGATCCACAGGCCGACTTCATACCACTGAGCTAGCCACCCCATATATGAAAAATATAAGTGAATTTAATTTACTATTTGCATCACTTCTAACTTACACTTAGGGCTGATATGTCAGTCTCCTAGAGCTCGACAAACCTAAGTAAAACCGTGGCTGGAATGCACTTTAACTCCACCCAACGAATGGCGTGGCTCTACTTTGCTGCGAGAATGGAATATGCAGTCTTAATGAAAACATTTGGCTGCCGCACCATCTACGATATGTGCATTTATACAAATTTATTAATGATACATTTATTTTTTATTAATCCATCATAATTATTATTCTTTTAACATTTTATAAATGGAAATAATTGCATGGCGTCTTATTATTTCATAAATTCAAATAAACCGCCATTTTTGTAAATACAACTTTTGACACAGAATGTACCGACGATAGTAGTGTCCTTCGAAGACACTCCTTTCAGCGTTTTAAAGTTTCTATACTCCAGTTGGTTTAAGTACAGATAAAATATATACAGACGACTAACTAAATGAATTCAAATGGCAGCGTTTTTATCAGTAATAATATAACAAGAGAGTGAGAATAAATTGAAAATAATTTGACAGATCTTTCCAAAATTTATTGCCAGTCAATAGTCACGAAAGCTCGTAGGGCTTGAGTGGCTTTTGCCAGATGGCAACAAGTTTGAGAAAGATACTGAAGAATTATTTTCTAATTTATCCAACTCTCGAGTTATATTTAATTAGATTATTTTTTGACTTAGTTGTAGAGGTCGATTCATCCAACTTAAAAATTTTGAACTGGGTTCATATCGATTGATTACTTATTAATGTATTCTTGAAAGTTGTTTCCAAAATTTATTGGTGTATTTTTGTATCTGAAATGGAACTAAATCGATTTTTTTCACACATTTTACTTGACGCGTTGACAGTTTTAAATAATTATTTAACAACTACCTATCATTTGTCCCAAACAAAAAAACACCTATAAAGATTATTCCCGGGAATAATCACAAGAACTTTATTCTCAGTATAATAATAACAGGATTGGTTAAAATGCAGACACGTGACAGACAATGAAGCATTTCATTGGCTTTGAAAAACGTCAAAAAATAATCAATGCAATTTGTAATTCTGGACGTGTCTGTTTCGCAAAGCTAATGTCGATTTAGTCGATACCAAGCTAAATATCATATTTTTGTAGCTATTAATCGTATATTACATAATAATTCTGAAGAGTGATATTTTACTTGACGAAGTGGTTGTTTGAAATACAAGGCTGCAAGCCGAATATTTTAATCCGCTGAGTCAAGTGAAAACACTTTCCTGACGTATTATGTATATTATTTTTCCTGAAACCGTTTAATTCAATCAATAATTAATCATAAATTATTCAAAATGTTAAAGTCATGTAAAATACAAAACACTTAGCTAAAATCTTTACCAGATTGTTTTGTACTTTACCAGACTGTTAGCCTTGTTGTAGCCTTTGATACGTACTTCTTGACTGCTTTAATAAAAACCTACTTTCTATACTAAAATTGGTCAGGAAAGTAAGCATTTTCTTGCCGATTTCAGAAAAGTTACAAGATTTTTTTCAGGATAAATAAAGATCACGTAGGAAGATGAAGTGAATCTGAAATGAAATCGAGTGTGGCCCTGGTGAGCGCCCAGAGCGTCGTGGCGTCGACCACCGACACAATGGGGTGTCAGGCAGGATACTGGAGCGCGAAGAACAAATCCTTTTGTTGAGTCCATACCTCAAGCGACAAGGATTATTTAAACTTTCAGACAGAATTTTATAAAATACGGTTCGTGCCCGAAGCCCTAGCGTAAATTATACTAAAAGTATACAAAGCCGAGATATTTTAATCCCTGCTAAATTCATATTTTCCTACCATCGGCTTTGTTTTGATTAATTAAAATTACTAAATTAAAATATGACACATTTCCAGACACATCTAGTCGTTTATAATAACTATAGCGGATGATAGCTTAACTACTTAAATTCCACTTCGCTCTGGCTTATTTCTCGACATGTACGCAACATTTAAATCTTCTACAGCCGCCGATATTTACTCTCCAAACAGACAACGAATCGTTTCTACGCACCTACGCAACATGTCTTTATTATATATATTATTCATACAATAAACAAATACATTACATAAATATTTTAACCATGCCCCAAAGAGACATGTAACTAAATAATAACTGAGAACCTGACATGGATATCAAAATATTTCTGCAGCGCCCTGTTTTCTCAAGATTTTTCATTTTTCCGAATAATAATTTTCCCAAATGCCTTTTCCTGTATGCATTTTTTTTTGTATTTTCCAATTGACAATTTTGCGTCCAAATTATTTCTAAATTATTATTTTTCTGAACGTAGATTTTCCAAGTGAATTATCATATATTTTCTGATTTAAATATATTTCAAATTACAATTTGATATCATATGAGTAGATACCAATTTCCTATTTAATATTTTTCCATACACAAATTTTATGAATTCCTTTTTACTTTCTTATACGCAGTATAAGGAAGTATTGGTATCGTGAAAAAAATCGTTGACGAGGTTTTCGCGGACATACGTGTTTTGAGGTCCACTGAATCTGTTTTGATCATTTACTCAATGATGTCTGTGTGTGTGGATGGATGGATGGATGGATGGATGGATGGATGGATGGATGGATGGATGTGTGTCCGGTCGTGCAATATCTCATGAACGAGATAAGATTTGTTAACGACACTTGGTAATTATAAGTTTCATGAAAATACGAAGAGCTGAGTTGATTTTGAATGAAATTGAAAAACCGGAAGAGGAAGTTTACTGGACACACAAAACAATAAATTCCATTTATTTCAAAAATGGAATCAGTTACGAAAAAAAGTTTCAAATAAAAGATGTTAGCAAAAATATTTGGAATATAAAATGTTATTTGCAATTTTCCTGTATATGCGTCTAATTTTGAGAAAAACTAATTTATATATTTAATAATATATTTCAATAATCATAGTAGCAATAGAAACAAAAAACATAAATTTTAATTTTTGCTTTATCTAGTTATCTATGTCTTCTTTCGAAAAGAAACTAAATTACATGTTTAATAACATATATTCTAAATATTATATATGTTGTGTATAAGAAAGTCGTGTGGTGCCCACACCAGATTTTTTTACTTATGGTTTATTTTTGGAATAACTATTTTCTCGAATTGCTATTTTTCATCATGTTATATATTCTAGAAAAACAATTTCCATTATAATGAATTTTAAAATGGCCAGTAGCTAGATGAATTATCTTTTTAGATAAAACTATTACAAAATTAATTAACTCCTTTTAAATAATAAAATAAAAATTGTAAAAAATATCTAGAAATTTAAAGAAATTACATTCTGTAAAATTGCATACCTGTAATAAGCATGCCTGAAAATTATTATTTTACTTAATAATCATTTAGAAAATACACATTCTAGTTATTCGGGAAATTATATTCTGGAAATTAGCATGTTGGAAAATGGTTATTCTGGAAAGCCATTCGTGAAAATGCATTCCTGTAATCTGCCTTTGTAAAAGTATCATTCGGGAAATTATTATTCTTTAATTTTTTCTTTCGATAAAATTGTCATTCAGAAAATTATATTAGGGAAAATAGTCGGTAACAACACATTACACAAATGGACTTTCATAATTATTATCTTGTAAGCAGTTTGTCGGCTGAAATCAAAGTTAATTATTATTTAAAACAAACTTTATCATTATACAGTTTTCGAATAAAACGAAACAGTTATAGTTAATACAGAAATATTTACTTCCTCTTTCAATGACTGTCATTCGAAGATGTATATATCAACCGATTTCAAATTTTATCTTTGTATTAACGACATACTAGTATATGTCTCATATACTACACGAGAAATAAAACTGAAAAATAAAACATTAAACGAAAAAAATAAGATTTGGGTCAACTGATGTGAGACGAGGCTCTATTCTGTAAACACGGCATTTGTATTCAAATTTACCAGTCAAAGAAAGTAATTTGCAAACATGAAACCCTGAACTTCAATACAATGATATATAGATGTTTCAAAAAAGTAAAAACACGTTGCTCTTCGCAATCAATTTCCATTTAACCATGGCATCAAGCAGACTGCTAGAAAGTAATAAATCATAAAGGACAATGTAATAAAACAACATACAAACACAGTGCTGTAGTTACATCGCGTCGCGCGACGTGCGAGAAACATCAGTTGCAATGCCAAGTTACACGATAGTGATTCGTGACAGATGAATGTGCAACTGTAACGCCGTCAGAATCATCTATCAATGGCGAAGCGAAATAGAAAACATGGCAGAAATGCACTGCCTTCAAGGAAAAATTCATACAAACGCGAAATACGCTGCAAACAATTTTCTGAAGTTTCAATCTATCTTTGTTTATATTGTTATCAGAAATGTAATAGACCTCTCAGACTTTATCAAGAGCGATATGTTTCATAACATTTGAAAAAACTATAACAACAGCAATTTAAAGACATTTTAAACTTGATCTCTTATCTTTTAAGTAAGTATCATTGAGAATATTAAAGATTTAAGTAAGTATATTTTTCGATGCGGCACCTCCACCAAATATTTCCATACCTTGAACTTTTCCGGAGGTTATATGTTAAAAACTAAACAAGATATGGAGATGCGCTGAACGGCATTGAAGTCCTCGTGTCCGAATTGAGCAAATTTATAGCGTTTTTTGTTTTTTTTTTAATTTTGTAAAAGATACTCCTTAATTTTTTTCAGTTTTCGGGAATTTTCCGCGTGTTTTCTCCAAAATTCGTTCTCGTATGAATATTGTAACGTAAATTTACATACATATGTATTTTGTCCCGCTGAATCGAATGGTAAAGTCACCAACTGCGTATGTATTCTAGTTTTTGTGATATTATTCAAAAACTGTGTTAGAAGAAAATGTTGGTAGAAAATTTTGAAAAATTAAAAATCGCTGAATTTTTTATTATTAATTAATTGAAGTATGAGATATAGCCTCGGGAAAGTCGAAAATCTGATGTGGTATTTTTTTTTAATTCAACTTTTTCTTAAGATATGAAGATGCACTCAAAGGCATTGAATTTATCGTGCTTCAATTGACTTGTACACAAATTTGCAGCATTTTTTATTTTTCAAAAAGTTTTCACCAATATTTTCTCTTGGAGCAGTTTTTGAACAATATCTCAAAACCTAGAAGACATATGCACTTGGGGATTTTATCATTGGATTCAATAGGTCTAAATACATATGTATGTAAATTTTTGTTACAATATTCGTACGAGAAAGAATTTTACAGCAAACAATCTGAAAATAGCCTAAAATCGAAAAAAATCCAAGGGGTACCCCTTAAAAAATTTCAAAAAATAAAAATCGCTAAAAATTTGCTTATAAGTCAATTTGGACACGAGGAATTCAATGCCGTTGAGCGTATTTTGATATCTTGTTTAGTTTTTAAGATATATCCTCTGGAAAAGTTAAATTTTAAATCCGCTTAATTTTTCAATATCCATATAACGAATATGGAAACTAACGAATATCCGAATTATTCGGCTACGAATATTCGGTTGACCAAATATTCGTTCGACAATTTTTTTTTAAGTAGACGTACCTAATTGATACCCTATTCAAATTAACAAAATACTTTCGTAGACAAGTTACTTAATTGCCACGTTTTGACAGCTAATTAAATATAATGATTTAGGCATACATTCTATAAAACATTTGAAATTACTGCACTTTAACTTTAAATGAGGTATTTGTAATTTCTCCGTCCTTTCAGTGTAACAATATGGAAAACTTTGCACTGCAAAAAATAATGTGAAAATGCTGTTTAACTTGTTGTCAAGTATTTATTACCCTTAATAACAAAGGAGTGCGTCATATACCACGAAAAAAATTAATTATTTCGCGGGTTAATTTAAAAACTCCGCAAATTATACAGTAGCTAGGAAGGGGCGTAGTTGTAAATGATAAAGTAAATCTTTTAATCTAGTTAACTGAGGAATGCCTCATTACTACGTTATAAGCTCGTGATAATTATTAGTTCATGTGACTTCCTGTGTGAGTAATTAACGATATTTTAAGATAATCCTGGCATTAATCAGGCTAATGAGGTGATTAAGGGACAATGTCATTAGACTAAACGTAATGCTTGCATCAACCGTCTCCCATCGCGTCTGCCTTGACAGCGAGATCAAATTAGTTTCATTTTGCTTTCACTCATTTGGAAATTCTACCACTGGAGCTTTTTTATAGCCACACTTTCCTAAACACAGGTAATTTTCAATTACTCAAATTAGGCACAAATTATCTATATTCGATTACAATAAGAATACAATTGCCAACAGATGTCTCTATAATTGTTGGTTATTAGGTTTAACATAGAGAAATTAAATAATTTTTGACAGCGTAAAAAAATTAAAACGCCATATGTCAAATATAGTATTTTACTTGACTAGAATGGTAAAATGGTAAAATAGTTTTTACTGTTGGAAGGTGGAATTGATTGCGATTCGATCATCTCCTTAAAAAAACAGTTATCTTGCGTGTATTGCATAATATTTTATTTGTTACTCATTTGTAAACAAAATTAAAAATTATAATTAAATACTGTCAGTTACACCTGTTGTATCAAAAGTGGTTTTTATTTGTTACTCCCTTGTAATAGTATATTACGTACCATGAACTGTAAGTGACAGTTTTTAGGTCAAGAATATAGTTTGGGAAATCGAGATCCGAAGGGTCGAGATTATCTAAACATTTTTTACAATACTTGCATACACAGAAGGAACAGAAAAATAGGTTTCAAAATTGACAGCTGTCAAATTGTTGTCAAAATAAACAGGACTTTGATATGTAATATTTACTTACAGTTCACAGTGGAAGTAAGTCCTGATATAACCATGAAAACCATTGTGCAATAAAAGTTGCACTTACAATGTTTAAATTTTGTCATTAATAGGTAACGTACAGTACAAGAATTGTAAAAACGTCGTTTATTGAAACTGTTTATTCACTATGGAAATGAAGAAAACAAACAAGAAATGAATATATTATAAATTAAAAATATGCTTTTCAACCATTTCTGCCCTAATAATTAAAGATCGATGAAAGTTTGTAGCAGTTGCAAAACAACAAAAGAACAAAGATCAAGTTAAAATTTCTCTTTCATTCTATAAGGGCCATTCATAATTGAAGGCATATTCAATATAAATTATAAATAATGATGATGGATCTCAATTGAAATAAATTGGCGATCCTTTAGTAAACAAGCGACACAATTCACAAAGGGCTGTCCAATGGCTGAAGGGATGGGATGAAAGAAGGCAGGTGGCGCTTCTATCGGCCGTCACATAAACTAAACCAGCCGCTGGGCCTGTATGCGTTCTGGATACTTCCCACGAATTTATCACTGGAAATTAAATTCCAATAACAGGCCTACTAGGATGATGGCCGGTTTAATAACATTCGATGCAGCGAGTTTTATTAGCCATTCCGGAAATTTAATCTTCGATTGAAATTTGCTATGTGATTAGTCCTATCGTGTCACCAAAATATTTAAATTACATTTACGAAAGTTATTAAAAAGATCACACCATTGCGCCATCTGTGTAGTAGTTCTCCTACAGTTATAGTTATGTTCAAATGCACTACAGTGCCTTAAATCAATCGGTATTTATTAGAATTAGAAGATGAATTGTAGTTTAAAAAAGGATCAATAGTTTTTTTATATTATTACCTTTATTTATTTTAATAATTTTGAAAGATAAAACGTCAAACATTTGTTTAATTTTGTTTCATTTTTGTGACTTCGATAGTTTTGAGGCAAATTTAGTTATTTTCAGATCTAATTTGTTTCGAAGAAAGAAGAAGAATGATAAGTGAATAGGAATGATGTGATTTAAGGTTTGATTGTGATAAATGATTTCGAGTGTAATAAATGAATGAGTTTATATGGAGTGATCTATGAATGTGGTTAAAGTAAGGGTGGTGTGTTCGGATGATAATGTTTGACGAGGGCTGATTATTTGATGAATGTAATGAGTGAATATTTTATGAGTGATTTTAGGGTTCGTGCTACCCCATTTGTTGGGATATAGCGTGAAGATATGTACGTATGTATGTAATTTGTTCCATTGCACAGCAAGCAAAATTTATTTTGTGTATTGATTTGGATGCAGAATTTTATAACCTAAAACTTTTATTTGAAGCTTTTCGCTTAAAATAATTAGGGAAGCAAGAAATTACAACATTGTGATTTTAGATATTAAAGCTCTTTGTTCACCCTTACCACGCACCACCCGATATGACAATCGAGAAATTGGTCCTTAAAATGTACTGATTATAATTTTCCGACTGTTTTTGTATGGGGTTGGTGGCTCAGTGGTATCATATCTGCTTGTGGATCCTGAGAACCTTGGTTCGATTTCCACAACCGACAAACAATTTAAAACATAAAATGAATTAATATATTATCACGCTTTTTACCCATTACTGGGGTGGCACTCTGTCAAAGCAGATTTAGGTAAGTGATATATTTATGCGCCTATAGTGCGATTACCAACCGTCAAATCACGGCCCCCAAAGATGTTAGCGGTGGGAGAGCAACAGGGGTAATTTTAAATTGGTGAAAATGTTTTATCAGCTGTTGCGATCGAACCAGGGTTTTTAGGATCCACATGTCGACTTGATACCACTGAGGCATTACCCCATAACAATTTTCACCACATTAAAACAACCTCTTTGGCTCCCCCTCCATTAATATCTTTTAGGGCCCTGATTTGACAGCTGGTAACCGCACTACACGTGCAAAATATATCACTTACCGAGATCTGCCTCGGCAGAGTGCCACGCCCAGTACGAGTAATGATATATTTATATTTATTTATTTTAATTTTAATTTTAAACTTGGTTTAAATTAATAAAAGTAAATCGAAGTTACATGTCGTTTGAAATAATTTATATTGTTGCCGAACATTCAATACGCTTTTATTTATTTAAACTAAGTATAAAATTTAAGTTTTGTTGATGGATATTAGTAACATAAAGACTGAGGAAGCTTTATTTTTAAGTAGTAAATATTTCAAGTTTAATTTTAAGAAATTATATGTCACTCTAAATTTAAGTATTCCTCAAGCAATTGATATAAAAATATGTCTAAGTAGTTCGCATTCCACTATAATAAAGTAAATCCCCAGTACTATAATTGCGATTAAGTTTCTGCTGTTCCAAATAGCAAATAACCAACCATTTGATACGAAGTTGAAGTACCTGTCAGCCTTTCATCATACCTCAAACTAATTATTTACAACATTACAACTAACATCTGTCTAAACGCTACGCAGTCTGTTAAACTCAATTTTCGCACAACACATGACAACACAACAACGAGTATTTCTCATTGACCGCACCTAGAACAACACGGTAGCAATTAACTATTCTATTATCGTACACCGTTCCTGCGACGGCGACGTGCTTTGGTTGGGTACAGCAGCACTACAGAGGGAGTGTACATGGGGTAGAGGGTTACTAAGTCAGGGATGAGGCCCAGTTGCCTAGAGACATCACTGAACTAGACATTATTATAGCTGGATAGTTACTATTGCATAGATACATGGGTTTATCGAAAGCCTAAGGCATTAAACTATTTAGACGTGTGTTGGATGCTCAAAATGTTCGAGAATAGGTAGTTGATTAATGTAAATTTTTAATTTTATGGGGTAGATGGCTCAGTGATATTGAGTCTTCCTGTGGATCCTGAGAACCCTGGTTCGATTCTCACATGCGACAAACATTTTCACCACATTCAAATTACTCTTTTGACCGTACTTAATAAATATATCCTTTACCGAGATCTGCTTCGGCAGAGTGCCACACAGTGGCGTACCTAGAGGGGGGCGGTGGGTGTGGCACTCTGCCGAAGCAGGTCTCGGTAAGTGATATATCTATGCGCGTGAAGTGCGATTACCAGCCGTTAAATCACGGCGTCCAAAGATGTTAGTAGTGGCGGAGCCACAGGATAATTTTAATTTAGTGAAAATGTTTGTGGGTTGTGGGAATCGAACCAGGGTTCTCAGGATCCACAGATCGACTCGAAACCAAGTAAATTTTTTCCTCAAACATCCCTAATGTTTAACGTGAACGGCTCTTGATATTAAACTGACTCCTGCAAATATTTTCAAGTTCCTCATTCAATTCTGACAGATACCGTGCCTTTCCGATAACGCTGTTACGCTATAACAGTCCAGAAAGTTGTACGCAACTGCCAGGGTTCTACGTAACTGCCAGGGTTCCACTCCCGCTGCCAGTTAGGATAGTGTTAATTACTTGTCGTCTTACGAGTTTCTGATTTAGTTTCTTCTCCGGAACACTGGAATTCCGTGGGCCAAATGCCATGATACCACCTTAAATTCCTGCCTATCGGCGAGTGATGCCAACACAGGCCAGGACTAGCCCAAATAGCTACTGTATGGCATGAAATTAGCTGTCAGTGTGGTATTTCATTTTGTAAATTAGGTGAACTATGTAATGCTTTTAAATAATTGCAATCGGAATAAATTAATTACGTTCAGTTTTTGTAGCTTAACTTATCTGTTTAGTTAGTTTGGATTATTTTTCAGTAATTGTAATTACTATGTAAATTAAAGGATAAAAAAGCTTTGATTAAATTGATGGTATAATATAGGATTTTGTTCAATCAACTATATACATATACGAGTGCATTTTGTACAGGTATGAATAGCGGTACTGCATTCAAATCTGATTATTTCTAGTTCGAATCCCACGCAAGCTAAAAATATATGAACTACTACAATTCCGCTCGGTGATTCGAATCCTGTACTGTAATTGGGATTAAGTTCATGTTGTGCAGAGTAATATAAAAAATAAAATCAGTCTTTTCGGAAAAAAGTAAACTAAATTTAAACTTTAGAAATAGGTGACTATTTTTTCAAATTTCATTTTATTTTAACAATTTTTCTGTACTTGTATTGTATTCAAGCTTGTTTTGTATTATGCTGAATATTTTTTGACGTTTCTCAAAACCAAAGAAATGCTTCATTGTATGTCACATGTCGGCGTTTTAACCAATCCTGTCATTATTATACTGAGAATAAAGCTCTAGTGATAATTCCCGGGAATAATCTCTGTAAATGCTTTTTTGTTTGTGACAAATGATAGGTAGTTGTCAAATAATTATTTAAAACTGTCAACGTGTCAAGTAAAATGTGTGAAAAAAAATCGATTTAGTTCCATTTCAGAGACAGAAATACACCAACAAATTTTGGAAACAACTTCCAAAAATACATTAATAAGTAATCAATCGATATGAACTTAGTTCAAAATCTTTTAAGTTGGATAAATCGACCTCAACAGCTAAGTCAAAAAATAATCTAATTAAATATAACTCGAGAGTTGGATAAATTAGAAAATAATTCTCCAGTATCTTTCTCAAACTTGTTGCCATTTGGCAATAACCAGTCAAACCCTACGGGCTTTCGTGACTATTGTCTGGCAACAAGTTTTCAAAAGATTATTTCCAATTTATTCTCACTCTCTTGTTATATATTACTGAAAATAGAAAATAAATTTCAAAAAAATAGAGTAATATTTTCAGCAATAAATAATTGGGGTTAATGCCTCAGTGGTATCGAGCCGGACTGTGGATTTGAGAACCTGGGTTTGCTCCCACAGTCGACAAACAATTTTCACCACACAATTTCTCCTCCACTAACATTTTTGGCGGTCGTGATTTGACGACTGGTAACTGCATTGCACGCGCATAAATATATCACTTGCCGAGACCTGCTATGGCAGAGTGCCACATCCAGTAATGGGTAAAGGCGTCATGATATATTTATTTAATTATATTTTATATTATTTCAACTTCAACTGTTATATTATTTTTGCTTCTCTTTAATAATTCTTTTGCCCGTATTATAAACATTAAATTCTTTATGGACTATTAGAATTAGCTGAGTAGTAGGAACAATAGACTCATTTATTCCATTTGCCTTATTTTAATTGCATATTATACGATTATAATTAAATAGACTAATTTGTATCTCCGTATAATTAAAACTAAATAGATTGGTTAGCGCAAATAGAATTTACATTTTAATCATGATTTCAGGGAACAATTACATTTCTGATAATTTTATCTACGTACTCAACACTATAAATAACGCCCGCTCAGTTCACGCAACGCCACAGTGAATTACAATTCTTATTCGCATTATGATTACAAATTCAAACAAATTTTACCTAATATTCTAGTAAAAACTAAACTCTTGTATACATCGCGGACGTTAATAGATGATAATGCCCTTGGGCAGAATATCGTCGTCCTTAGTGCATAATTAACCATTTTACTTCTTCCACTTGGAATTTTTCGTTCACGTAACAACCTTTGAATCATATTCATTAACTTAAATCTGTTTTATTCCGGACACGATCAAAACACATACTTTGCAAATACCTCATTTCCATAACAGTTATACATCATTTATGCACATCCAACATTCACAACCATACATCAATATACTCGTAAACACTCACTCGAGCATCTCTTGATACATTCGCATTAAATTTAGTAGTGCAGTAGTAGTAGAGAAACTTGATAGTAAGGTGCTGACCTCTGCATCAACTACCTTCGTTCGCAACCTTCATCAACGCCGGAAGGATTTTCGAAACTTCAAGTCTACCTGCGTATTAGGCGAGCAGAAGACAGCACAGCGGGAGCTAATGTTCACCTAGTGTTCAGGTAATAGTTTGTTACATACATACGTAACATCACATCAACAATGGGGTAGCACTAACCCTAAAATCATTCACAAAACATTCACTCATCAGATTCGACACATAATCAGTCCTCGTCAAACATTCTCATCCTAACATACCACTCTCGCTTCAACCCCACTCATACTGGGTTGCATGAATGTTTTATCGGTTCATTAGCAACTAACGGTTCAACAAGTTTCAGAAAATTGCTATTGATACTGTAAGCTAAATAAACAATTCTGTAATAAAAGAGCTCTTTATTTTTTCTTGCAACCCTGCATCAGAGTTCCCTCCAGATAAGCACATTTACTTAACACACTCAGAATCATTCGTCACACAACAAACCTAAAAACTTTTCACTTATCTTTCTTCGACATACGTTTCATATGCTCAAAACATTTCAAATTACTCACGCTCTCTCTTATAACAAATATAAATGTCCCATGTTTATTCAATAATAGTTAGAGAGCTAGGGTGCAAAATTATGTCTCATTTATTCCAGTGACATAAATGTATTTTTGAATAGATTATGTCATGATAAACATGAAAAAAAGTAAATTAGATTTGGGAACGGGTGGCAACTATAGATGGCGCCGATGTGAATGCGCCGATTTTAAAGGTGGTTGTTGACATATTTATTACAGGCTAATTTTTACTTTAAATGATAGATTTTGGTATAATTAAGAAATAAAAATGATAGATAGAAGTTTTGGCTGATGACACATGCGCGAGAAAATCGGTCAAAGTAAGCAATTTTTATGGTGTCGTGTGACACATTACTTGTTCACAATGAATACATGACAAAAAAATTGTTGTCAGAAATTATTGCTGGTTGCTCATTGGTGACAGAAGCTCTGAAAGTGGACTGGTGCAGGGATCAACAACCACCCTTAAAATCTGCGCATTTACATCGTCGCCATCTATAGTTGCCACCCGTTCCCAAATCTAATTTTCTTGTTTTCATGTTTATCATGACATAATCTATTAAAAAATCAATTTCTGTCACTGGAATAATGAGACATCATTTTGCATCCTAGCTCTCTCACTATAATCCCATTTCTCTTTGTACTTCTATTTTATCTCAAAAATCTCACACCCCTTATAAAAACAATTAATGGACATTTTTATTATGAATTGTTACTGCTTTAGAATGCTGCGATCCTGCTACCTTCTGCTCTGAGCTGTTCCCAATCGACCTACTGTAAGTAGTAGCATCATCTCACCCAAATACAGATTAGTTGGTGATTGTTAAAAAAAAGTGCAACCATAAATGCAAGCTTTTATAAATCATTAGTAAATCAAAGCTAGTTCCGATAATTGTAACAAATTAAATAACAAATTCAGTTGCTATCATGTTCTGTGTACATATTTATATGTATCTAATACTTATTTAATCTGCAACTTTGTATCTATTTAAGATCTTGCGCTATTTTTGCTACCTGCTGTTCCGAACTTTTTTCAATCTTCCGGATATTCTCATTTAAACTTTGCCTGGTTGGTGACTCATATTACTTCACAGGAAAGGTACCACAGTAAGACAAAAGCCTATCCGGTAAAATTTTAATTAAAAAAGAAGCAATTAGCAATTGGAAAGATATTAAATCCTAAATGAAAAGTTTTAAAAGATGGAAAGAAAAATTATACAAGCAGTAATTGATTTTTGGTCGCAAAACTTTTAAATTATAAATTGCAAATATTGCTACAATGTTTTGCAACTTTGTTTCATTTATGATAGTAATTAATAACTAATATTTAGGGTCAAATTGTCAATTTTATAAGTTTATAACTAGAGATATATTTAGAGAGAAAACTACTAATTGGATTAGATAGTTGTGACATTGTTCAAATCCAATCCCTGACAGTAAGATTAAAAGATACTTTTATAATCCATTTGTTATTTATACTTTTGTAGGTTTTTGGTTGATTCTTATATTAGTTCAAAAGAAAAATAGTCTGTAAATCATGTACAAAGTTCTAGCACTATTTTGGTAAATAATAACATAGCGTTTTTTTTTATTAGTGTCGTTTTTTTTTCTTCTTTATTTTACTTTTAAGATTTGTGCAAAATTACAACTTTAATTTTGTTTATGGACCATGATTACCAAGTCACATAGCTCTTAATTTAGATGGATTCAATTATAACTGTAATTTAAGCAGCAGCATCATTGTTTGCTGTGGTTAAAAGTAAAGTAAATAATCTAATAATGATGCACAATTAAACTCGCACTGATTAACCAATTAATAGTTTGTAAATTTGTCAAATAAATATTGCTAGAACGGTGTTCACAAACTTGTTCATTTCTTTCAAATATTGTCACCTGAAATAAATGTGCATTGGAGAAATAAAACAATAATATCGTATGATTATTTTGCAGAAAATATATGACATATCGATGAATCACATTTGTATTAAACACTATAGAATAAATAATAAATAATCATACCTTGCAGGTTAGATTCCGCAGTTCTTGGGAAAGATACGAAGACAATAAATGTTCTGGTATATTTTTATTCACTATAAAACACTATCACAACATTTTAATACACGTACATAAGTTATTTATTATCTAAATAGTTAATTAAGTAAGTTTTATGTCAAGCTTTCAAGATAACTCAACCCGCACAAGTTTCGTTAAAGTTTTGCTAAGTGACAGGTGACAGGTGGATCATGTGCTCGTAGCATTTAATTTTAAACTTTATTACATTTATTTTATTAATAATTATTACGAAACACTTGAAATTTGTAATAAAATAAAGAGATATTTGATATTAAGAGTGAAAAAACTTTATAAAAGTATTAAGCAGTACTTGTTGTAACGGTACGTCCACATTTCCAACCAACCTGCAGTACGATTGTCATTTGTTGTTGTTTATCACAGAATCTTGAGGTGAAAGGTTACGCGAAATTTCTCTAAGTTTTAATTAAAATTTAGTTGTTAATTTCGCGATTTAATCAAAAACCTTATCACCAATCGATTCGTAATAAAGTCGCGGTCATTTTGATGTATAACACATCATGCGAATCAAAAAATTTGTACCAAAAAACTTGATTCAAATTTTTTGTATTTTGCTCCAAGAAGAATCTAGAACTTGGTAATCATTTTCTTAGTAATTATCATTATATAAAAAATATGATGATAATTATTAAAATAATTGATAATAATCACATAAAAATAATATATTTATTATTATATTGATCAATAATGGCAAAAATAATTTCTTATTTTTTGTTATTATTTAATCATGTCATTATTGATCAGCCAAACACACAGCACTATTGTTGCTATGTGATTGTTAGCATTGCTTGTTGACATATTAATTTAAAATTATTTTTAAAATCCAATAATTGATATAAATTCAATAAATATTTATTACATCTTTTATGATAAAAAATATATTTTTTTAGGGCCAGTTTTTCAATCACCGATTAATGTTAATCATGATTAAATAATAATAGAAACTATGGTTTTCATTATTATTTAATCATGATTAACATTAATCGAGTGTAAACCGGTGATTGAAAAACTAGGCCTTAATGTATTTTCAGGTTAATGTTTCAATGGAGCTGAAGATTAGTGCTTTTGAAGATTGAACCTGAAAGAAACGAGCCTTCCGGAAGTAAGTTTCTTATTATATCTAAGTATATAATTTAGTTATTAACAAAAAAAAAAACTAGATAACATTTTATTTTTCCAGTTGCTGATATCATGCAGTCGAGCAATCTAGTTCCAGATTACATCATCAGAGGGGACGAAGGATCCACGATGGACGAGTAAGTTTATATTATTAAAAAACAATAAAAAATATGACACATTTACCCGATTCTGGGAGTGGCAACTTTGCATTTATGCGAATCTAAGTTGTAACAAATTTTAACCCAACATGAAATTATTACCTTTCATATCACAATACCCGTGAGTGTCTCTGAAGTGTATTTATTTACAGCTCCTGAGGCGGTTCATGTTGCTGAGGTTGCAGATCAGAATTGAAGTCAGACCTCTGAGGAGCATCTATAATAGCCAGAGGTCAAAGGTTAGTAAACAATTTCGTAGCCGTTTTGTCTTTTCCAGCCATGTACTCAAATGTTTTCTTTAGCTTATTTAGACCTTCAAATTTTGTATTTCACTTTAATTTAAAAAGTTGCTATTATATTTTTGTCTTGTCTTTTTTTTTCAGGGTAGATAGTCTAATACAAACTTACTTTCTTTCAGCATATTTTTCTAATATTTCAGCTTCCCTTTCAGCTATATATTTCTTTTTCAGGATACAATTATATAATAGCAACTATTATTTGTAAAATTAGTAGGTTTCAGCCGTTTCAGATTTAGCTGGGAGGATACGCATCTTTGGAGAGGATCAGATCGCGGCCTCCTGGTGGTTGCAGACTCCTGCGGCGGTTGCAGTAAAACTAATATATTCTTGTTGTGTTGTAAAAATCTTTCGATCGTATATCATCATTCAACTGCTAATTTTGAATGATTAAAAAATTAATTAATTAACTTACTCATTTTGATGAATACGTTAGATGGTTTTTACAGTGATTTATAATATGTCTACTTTGCTCTAAATGTAAATTAAAAATTATTTCGTTTCTTTATTAAATTTTCACCACAATAAAACTACCACTGTGGCTTCCCCTTCACTAACATCTTTGGGAGCCGTGACTTCATCGCACTTCACTCGGAAAATATATTACTTACCGAGATCTGCTATGGCACAGTGCAACACCCAATAATGGGTAGAAGGCGTGGAGATATATTTATTAATTTATTTAAATAACAAAAAAAAAAATCTAGTAGTAATGGCCTTCAGTAATTAATTAAAATAATACTAATAATTACTTATTAACTGTGATAATTAAATTAAATTAATCAATTAATTAACAGGCAGATTCATAAAACGGATTAGCGCTAACACCGTTTTTAATATTATCTATAACTTTGTTTCAAATTAAAACAGATTCAAGAAATGAACTAAATTTGATGTTAGTTAATACTATTTTTAACCCAAGTTAAAATAAACTTATTTCATGTATTGAAAAGAGAGTTAAAAACAAAATAAAAAATGGTATTATCACTAATCCGCTTCATAAATCTATTTATATATAAATAAAATGAATATATCATCACGCCTTTTACCCATTACTGGATGTGGCACTCTGCCGTAACAGATTTCGATACGTGATATATTTATGCGTGTGAAGTACGATTACCAGCCTTCAAATCACGATCCCCAAAGACGTTAGTGGAGGAGGAGCCACAGAGGTAATTTTAATGTGGTGTAAATTGTTTGTCGGTTGTGGGAATCGAACCGAAGTTCTCAAAGCCATAAGCCGACTCCGATACAACTGTAATTAGTTCATTGAAATAAATAATGAAAGACATATAAAATCACAAATGCTGGGCTGACAAAAACTTATAACATTTTGACTATTATTTATTTGTAATTAATTTTACAATAAATAAATAATTAGTCAAGATATTACAAGGAAGGCAAACATGTTTTATTATTTTCATTCCGTTTCGTCCGATGTCGTTCCGTTCGTTCGTTTTGTACACATTCCTAGAAGTCCTGGCTTCATTTTAATTATCCTTTGACCTCAGAGGTCACACGTCGAACAGGATGATGACCCCGGGGTCGTGCGGGCTCTTCTACTACCACTATATTTTTATAACGAGGTTGTTATAGAAGTATAGTCATTAATTACATGTATAATTATGGTAGTATCGAAAGATTCGGATTTCTTTTCTTATATTTCAGGATTAAAATCGCGAAGTACACTCGAATTAATAAATAATTAGATAAATACACACAATTCGATTTCGATGGAGGGTGAACCGTACGGTAATGGTAGGTTCGCGTTCGGTTCGTGGTTTATCGTCGTTTCGGTTTCGGTTATCGGTTCGGTTATTCTGTGCTGTGCACAGGTTATTTACTTATGTTTAACTGACTTTAACTGTATACTAACAAAAGGTTAGTATATAGTTATACAAATATTTAGATGCAGGGACTTAACTGTGTACTAACAAATAGTTAGTGCATAGTATTTTAAAATTATTCAAAGATATACTTAAGGTAGTACAGATCTGAATGAAATTTGACGCACGTAAACATTGGATAGTCATACGCATCCTGTTAAAATATGAAACACATTCATCGTCTGTGAACAAATATATTCGCTTGTAAAGTTGAGTTCTTATGCACGGGGCTTATAACGATCATCACTCAGAATCGCACATATTTGGTTTGTGTACCTTTAAAATTTTGCAGTTTCATTTGAAAAACTAGTATGATGTTTTAGAACTATCCATGTATATTGTATCAGAAGGAGAAAGTTTTTTATCGTTTAGTAATGGATATATAGCCATGCAAAGCCTTGTTTTTAACGAAAAATTAAGAATACCAATTTATAATGGCAACACCACACAGTGGTACGGTATTCTAAAATTCACTAGACCAACAACCTGTTAACAATTCATGATATTCAAATCATAATAGGTATAAAACACTTGTTTTATTCAATTTTTATATTTTTTTGTGCGTCAGTTTCCCCACTCGACAACCGATGGCGCCAACGTGACACTAGTACTACATTAACTACAATACTACGTGCGTCTAAATATAATATTTAATTACTCTAGGCGTAATAATCTGTCACGATATTTGTGACTACTTTACATAGAATATTATGCGCATTAATTATAACAAATATATAACATCTACGATTCTTTCGTGCGGCTAAAAATATAAAATTTTATTATGTGATTACTTTATATATTGTGCGAAATATTACTGCAAATATATATTAATTGTAAAAACAATAAGTAATATTAAATAAATAAGAACAATTTCATATTCAATGTTCTAGATATGTAAGAAGACAAGATTATACTTCAAGCACATAAATGTAAAATTGTAAAAGTATGAAAAATAAAATATGTTCATTAATGTCAATTTTTGATAAAAGATTCAATGTGTATGACAAAATAACAAAATTAAATAAAAAAAAAATGTAAATCAAATGTATTTAAGCGTAAACTTAAGCAAATGCATTTTGATCTTTAAAACCGTATCATGTATTGATATCAATGTAATATTTTTCTCTTTATTGTTATTTATCACGTATTCATGTATTTTCTTTTCTATTTTTGTATAATTAGCTAATGTGCTAAATATATGACTTACTTATTTACTAGCTCAAAAAATTCAAGGTAAATAATTAATACCTTGTTTTAAAACATTTATCAATAAATCTATGTTACAGATTCAACTTCAGAGCCACTTTTTTGGAGAACTAACAACATATATTATAAAATATTGTTCCTAAAAATGTTATCAGCTATTTTTGTCAACTATATTGTTAAAGATAACTGTTGGAACAAAGTTAAGGGTAAATATAATACAAAACATCGTTAAGTAAAGTTGATGACCTGGAACGTAAAAAGTAAGGCAACGAAAAATTAATTCAATTTTATGATATGGTAGATATAGACTGGTAGTTGTGGTTAGTAAGGTAGTACTGTTGCTTCACAAGAATGAGTTTGCCGGTTCCATTTTAGCTAACTTCAACTTATAACCAAAAGAAAATCTGGTCAAATTAATTAATAAATAATTGTTAAGGGTTAAAGTTCTATGTATTTTCTACAATATGTACAATAACGTATATAAGATATTTATTTTTGTTTTAAAAATTTATATTATTTTTCAATAAATAACTATCTTTAAAGTTTATGACAGGGAAATTCGATTGACCGCTACCTCATCCAGAAGAGCCGTGACCTAGTGGTTAAGGTAGTTCTAGCGTGAAAAATTTGTTGCAGATTGAATGAAATTTGGCGCACTTAAACATTGGATAGTCATACGCATCCTGTTAAAATATGAAACACATTCATCGTCTGTGAACAAATATATTCGCTTGTAAAGTTGAGTTCTTATACACGGGGCTTATAACGATCATCACTCAGAATCGCACATATTTGGTTTGTGTACCTCTAAAAATTTGTAGTTTCATTTGAAAAACTAGTATGATGTTCTAGAACTATCCATGTATATTGTATCAAAAGGAGAAAATTTTTTATCGTTTAGTGATAGCTACATATATATATATATATCCATGCAAAACCTTGTTTTTAACGAAAAATTAAGAATCCCAATTTATAATGGCAACACCACACGGTGGTATGGTATTTGAAAATTCACTAGACAAACAACCTGTTAACAATTCATGATATTTAAATCATAATAGGTATAAAACACTTATTTTATTCAACTTTTATATTTTTCTGTGCGACAGTTTCTCCACTCGACAACCGATGGCGCCACCGTCACACTAGAACTACTTTAAGGGATTAGCCCCGGTCAAACTTCAAAGTTATTCATATGATTTAAATATATGAAAATAACTGAAACATTGTTTGAAAAAAAATACTAAATTATTTTTACATAATTTTTCCTACAAATCACAAAAATCCTTAATAAGTAACATTATGGTTGCAACAATCACGCTAGAGGTTATTTTAAGTTGTCATACATTACCCTCGAAAAATAAATAAAATTATACGGCATGTCCCAAATTTAAACGACCTAACTTAAACCATGGATTAAGCATCTAAAAATAAGTTTATAAATAACTGTTACAAAAATGTCGCAAGCACCATTCATATTTCCATTACAACAATTCTTTCAACTATATTCTTTCTATTTTCACATTAATTAATCATATATCAACATATTTCTGATTCGATCCTGCGTTACATACATACACTCACCCATCAAATAATTTATCTCTGCAGTAATTATACACCATCCTATAATTATATTCACTGTACTCAAATTCTAAATTTGGTTTGTGTTTGAACATTTCAATTAATTTCTTTATTCACTAATTATTCCATGATGATTTTATATACAATGACCACTCATATGGACGTCAATTGAGGTAACTAGTTTCATTTTTCCGTTGTCAGACGTTTTTAAATTGTTTTTGAGATAAATGCTACAAATAAAAGTGATAGAAAATTTATTTATCAATATTTAAATAACCTAGAAATATTCAGGGTGTTTTTATCGTTGTAGGTCATCCGATATTGGTATTAGGGCATTAGGACTTATAGTTTTAATGGTCAATTTAAGGGAAGGGGGTGATATGTTGTCGCAGATCATCTTAATTTAGGTTAGGAGTAATTAAAAGTATATTCTTGCTAGTTAGCTATTTTAAAATTGTATATATTCGCTTTAGCTATGCATGTGCATGTTAGATTTAAGTTATGTGAATATATAACAATTCAACGATATAACGGGCTTAGGAGCTCTGAATATTTCTAACAACACTTCCAATTTTTATTATTGTAGATATAGATACTGGTAACCGCACTTCACGCGCAAAAAATATATCACTTACCGAGATCTGCTTCAGCATAGTGCCACACCCAGTAATGGGTAGAACGCGTGATGATATATTTATTTATTTTATTTAGATATAAATAGTTGAAATTTAATTCTCTTAATTTTTTGTTGAAATTATTATTTCTAAAATAATTTACGAACTTTTTACAACGGAACAAAGAAGTTAGTCATCCTTTGTCGACCATCATATTAGCTGTCATTGTATGTACAATTGTTCTGATGTATAATTATTGAATACGGAATTAATTACAATCTTCAAACAGAAGCTAAATTTAAAATTTTGCAATCCACCAAATAAAATTATTCGGTAACATTATTTGGAAATCAGATATTAGTTTTGCGTGTTTGGATACACATGAATTAGTATCTTTTCTAGATTACTTGATGTATGATGAGTGTGAAATTGAAAACAAATATATATTTAAAAAACGAGTATGCCAAATGAGATGGTTTCTCCATATTGAGCACTTATACTCAAAATTTAACCCTCTATTATGGGCAGAAATTAATTGCATAACACCTACACTAGTATTCATAGTCGTTCGCCAGCGGTTCGCCAGCATTTCGCCAAGTGTATCGCTTATGGGCGCTTGCTCAGCGCGTCGCTGGGCGAACGACTATGCATACCAGTGCTAGAGTATCTTAATCATTTAAAAACTCAGCTTTAATCTTTGATGTAAAATGCTGCAACATATTTGGTACATATATACATACAGATATTACAACACTCTAACTGAAAAACAACTATCTAGCGTTGCTGCTGCCACCAAATTGTTACACATTAGAGGAAATATAATATTAAATTAATTTTCGGTTCATATCACCAAATTCCATTAAAAGTATTAACTTTATTTTTCGCGCCAAATAAAAATAGCTGAAACTTTAGTTCTCTATAATTTTTCTACATTTGAATAAAAGAAGATTAATTACTTTTACTTTATATTATTTATAATTTCTTTTACTTAAATTCTGTATTTGTCTGGGACAATAATAATACATTATGACCAACAAACTTTATTTTTTTTTATATAAAAAACTGTGTACAAAAAGAACTTAATCCCAATAAAGGAACTTACAATTTATTTTTTTATTTATTTGTATTTGTTGTATTTTTATTTTGTTTGTAAGTTGAGATCTGTGAGATTAGAACTCGCGTTCTTTCTCTTGTGAAACAAATGTCTAGCTTCGAAGCCACAGCTGCCTTATCATTTGTGACTTATTTAATGTAATATATTATTTTTTTAGGCTCAAACGCCGGATCTCTCTCTGGAATATTTACATAACTGCCTCAGGTTCAAATATGTACACTTTACTTTATTTTGACGTCTTACCAACCAATCAGAATCGAGATCAAATACATTCTATACCTTCCAGACTGCAATTTGTCGCCGAACGAACTATAGGTAAGAAATTATTACAGAGGATCTTGGTTCAAACCTCAGATTTTTGGGGTTAATAATTATAAATAATAACGAAAAATAAATATATTGATATTTATAGATGCAGAATAAATAATTCAAATGCATTCTATTTGTTTAATTATTGATTAAAGAAAACGTAAAATTATATGTTTAATGTTAGTATATAGGGTCTTTGCCATGATCAAAGTGGCGTAGGAAAAAACTTAATTAAAATAATTTTAATTATACGTTAATACATCAGTTTGATAGCAAAATTATACGTCAAAAAAAGTGGCACGCTATAAAAATAGGTTAAATTTTAGACTAAATTTTTTGTTAAAGACAAATTGACATATAATACAATTTACATTTTTCGGTTGCCATCTAGTGAATAAAACAGAATTTAATAATTTGTTATATAGCGAACATGGTGTTGCTGTTTACAGTTCTTTTATTTTTATGATTGTACGATCGAATTTTGTTTTAACATCAAATTTAATGTAAAATTAGTATTTTAAATAAATACTTAACAATTAAAGAAATCATATTGAATTGCAAAGAAATAAATTGGAACATCACCAGGATTTGAACCTGGAATCTATGAATTCCGGTATATTGTATTCGTGCGTTTAGAATAAGTGTACTTTCTGACAACTTTTATAATATATTCGAGTCCATCCCTGCAAAGCTATTCCGTCGTGAGAATTTGGCCGCAACATTCGCTTTCCGATCAAGGGATCGCAGCCAAGCCAGCGCTAAAAGTTTGTATGGGCCGTGAGGCTTGCGCTGGTTAATTTTAAAGTTGCTATCGATTAGCACTTCGAGCGTGATTTGTGTGAGCAGCAGCCGCCGTGAACGCTTTACAAATTCAATGGCAACTTTTATAAATTAACGCGACGTAAATAATGTCCGCACTGTTGAAAAACTTCTCCCTACTTGCAATCCGATACATATTAATTTTCAATCGAGAAGTTCGTGAATACGGCGCGTGACAGATGAATCAATCTTCATTCAAGCAGGTGGAGATGTGAAGCTGCTAAAGAACCGAAATCAATCAAGAGAAAAAAATTACCTGCCTTTGTTTACGTTATATACTGAAGGGAAAGAAAACTTGAGTATTACAAACTTATTTACTTTATTATATTTCATCGCGTTTTGTTACGTAATGAATATTGATATTGATAATTACTTGCTAACACAAAAAAGTACAAAATACTCTTTAATCGCATTTAGAAAATAAATTTTATTCAACTATTTTATCAAAAACAGTGCTGTAAAGTTTTTGGGGTATTTTTGTATGAAGTTGTTAAATTATCTAATTGTAAAATTGTCAAATATAATCTTTGTTGCCAGGTCTAATGATATTTCACTAGATGTAATGATTTTATAGCCACTCTAGTGTTTTAGTGAAAATTTTTATGAAAATCCATATATCTAGTGATATTTTTGTAACATGATTGTTTTTCTAAAAATATTTCGTTTTTTCTTTTACATTTTTGTAAAATTTCATTAATTGAAATTCGGACGGATTGCTTTATTTTATTTTTCAAATACATATTTTTAATAAAGAGAGTTTCAGGCGCTATTTATTAACTTCCATTGCATTTTCATTATATACTAATTTAAAATTTTTTTATTACTATAATGTACCTTTAACTTTGTCACTAAACTAAACTTTTGTTCAATTATTATAATTAACTCTAGTTTAGAATTGATATTGGATAAGGACCGAATCGTCGTCATTTTAAATTTTTAAATAAAATAAAATTGCCTAGAAGGCAAAACATAAAGGGAATGAATTTTTTTTGCCTTACAATTACCAATTAAATTCGATTTTATTAAGACTGTCTTTTTTTTGGTTAATAAATGTGTTAAATTGAATTGAATTATTGTAAGTAAATAAACGAATATGTAAGTTTACATTTAGAACCGGTAAAATTTTAAAATCTAGTGAAAGTCATTTCTAAACTAGTAACTTTATGGCGCAATATCTAGTGATTTATTTATTTTTGACCTGGCATCACTCAATATAATTCTTTCAGTTTAGCTCAGCATATGTAAAATCATAGCAAATAATTATTCTATAATAAAATAATTGTATTGAACTGTAAAATACTTCTTTATTAAAAATTAAAGCTATTTAAATGACAGAATTAATTTATTTTCAGTACATATACGTTTTTTAATCAGTTAAGATGTAATCGTAGAAAAAATTACGTGTATCTTTGCTCCTCTTGCACTATTGCAACTCTCGCATTCGGTTCACGCGTACCAAAGAATCACTTTACGCTCTTAATACACAAATAACAACATTTATTAAAATAAATAGACAAAGTTTCCGAGCTTATAAATAAAAATAACAAATAACAAAAATGATTTTAAGAGTAATGTAAATGTTGCATGTGGTGTAGGCGAAAGAAAAGAGAAAAGTCTCCATTTTCCATTGCGATAACAATTGGCCATCGCAGAGGGGAGCGTCAAAGATTATTATAAGCTGATTGCGCCATAGAAACCCAAAACTTCCTGCGGATAAAGCGTCGAGGGCAACCAGCATTCGGCATTGTCTCATCCCGGATTCAAATTACAATTTCTTTAAGACAATAACTCGCATTTCAATTCATTTTCTCGATAATCAAATGGCAGCGCAGCGCACTGGGAGGAATGAACGACGAAAGAAAGGGAAATAATCAAGAAGCAAAGCACCAAATGATGGGGGGTGAAGAAATTTATACGGCGAGAATGGCGAAGGAGAAGATCAAGTTTTATTACAAAGACAACGAATAATAATTTCAAAGGAACGATGAATCATCAATTTTCAATGATGCTACCTTGTTGATAGCATCACATTATTCCTGCTACGATCCTGTAAATAATTTTATCTGATCAATATCCACCCTCCAGAATTATTTACTTTCACAATTCAACATTCGATTCCAAGTATTACTAAAGACTTTAAAAATGCTTACGAAAAAATAAAAATAAGATCAATTGTTCACCACTTTTAAGACTTTTTAACGCTCAACATCCCATTCAAAATATAACTTACATATTTTTCTCTACTCTCATTATTAAATAGTTATTTACGATACTAGTACATAAAGCTAGTTTTTAGACCCGCGAGTCATTAACAATGCTTTCGGTACGTGTATTGTACAGTATTTTTTCTATGATTGAAAATATGATATAAAAGGGTTAAAATTATAGTTATAAACGTCATCATTCAATAGAGAAAAATTCGCAATTTTATTGGGAAAACCATTGCAATTATGGTAACAGTAGCATGATCTGGAGCTTCAATCATCTTTGGAGGTGTTTATGATAAAGAAGAATCACTCAGTGTAGTATTCCAATCTAGACGATTTTGAAGAAATTGTCTTGAAATTAGTGAAATATTTTTAAATAACGTAGAACAATGTGCAAGCAATCAACAAACAAACCATAGCAACGCCGTAAAACATCGTTCTCGTGTAATATCATTAAAATTTTATAAATTTTGATAATATTTTAGTGATTTACTAAATCGAACAGTTGTAGGAAACATGTTGTTTATAACACGTGCCGAAAAAGGCTTGTTACGTGCAAGTGCAGAATTTAACGCACGAGGCTTGCCGAGTGCGGAAATCTGCACGAGCACGTAACCTTTTTCGTTCTCGTGTAATATCATTAAAATTTTATAAATTTTGATAATATTTTAGTGATTTACTAAATCGCACAGTTGTAGGAAACATATTGTTTATAACACGTGCCGAAAAAGGTTACGTGCTCGTGCAGATTTTCGCACTCGGCAAGCCTCGTGCGTTAAATTCTGCACTTGCACGTAACAAGCCTTTTTGGCACTTGTTATAAAAATAACTATTAACCACTCGTTGCTGGGTAACTCGTGGATAATTTACGAATTGAAAAGAGTCAATTAAAAATCAATTTTACACGGTCATAGATAAATGACATCTAACGTTCTAATTTCCATTATGCTAAATCTTAATTACATGTTGCCAAACTGTGGCTTCGAAGAAAGAAATTAATTCCAATTATAGTACAGTAAGTGATCGATTCGATATCAATATATAGATATTGTCAACCGGTCTGGAATTCTGGAAAATCTGGCAAAAGTCTGAAATTGAAAAACTTAATTTGAAACTCTTAAAAATCCTTGAATTTATATGTAATACCTGGTAAAAAATATTTACAGTCAAAAATTCTTTAATATAATTTTCCATTTTTTAATTAAATTTTACGCAGCAATAACTCTTCAATTAATTATTAAAAATAGCTATTCTTAACTCAGTTTGAACAGTAATCAATCGAATAAATTTAAAAGTATTTAAATACAGAATTTTATGACCATTACATTTTCGAAATCTGATTTGCATTAACTTTTAAAAGAATCAGATAATATTTTTGAGAATGGGTCTGCCAAGAACTTTTATTTTAAGCATTTCTCATTTAATTCAACAAATTTTGCGATGTAAGGACGAAAACTGGCTAGTATTTTTTGTAGAATATACCTTGAAATCCTTACAGCTCCTTAGAGTTATACATATATATATATATAAATTCGTTTTTATCTTCCTTAAACTCTTCTTGCAGTATTATTATACTGTTTTCAACCTAATTATTTTGACAAGTAAAATTCGAAGTGTAAAATCACTAGGACATTTAAATTTTCATTAAATATTGGTAACTTTTGACGAAAGAAATATATTCATTTCAGCAATACCCAAAATTAATTAACCAAATATCATTGAGCATATGCAGAAACACATCTATTTATATATATATATATCGCGAACTTCAATTTATAACCTACAATACAACAGAATGCATGTGATTAGGATATCTCTATAAATTGTAGGTCCCCTTCTCTGTACTACATATAATTTGGATGGATTTCCTTTTGTGTTGCGTATTAAATAAAACAAGGTAATAAAATATTAATAAGATGAGATAAAAGAAAAAGAAAGGCGTTAATACGGTTCTGAAAAAGGATTGGATGAAGACGAAGGTGAAACAACGACACGAGGAGAATTAATAACTTTGATACAGTCAGGGAAGGAAAATGGATTACAGGCAACGAAACAAATCTTTTTCCCAGTCAGCGTTGGAAACAGCTACCGAAATTACGTACTCCGTAATAAAGTCAGTAGCTTCGTATTTCGCTTTCACACCCTGCATGGAAATTAGTTTCTTTGGTGTCCATTTTTAATTAATTTTGTTACCCTCAAACATCAAACAGAAACCGAATGACGAAAAATTATATAATATGTACCAATATCTTTGAATTTTTTTTATTACATCATTAATTCAAAACCTCTGGGCCGAGATGATTAATTGATCCCAAATTTATTAAATAAAATTTAATTTAAAAAATAGAAGGGTGTTGCTACACTTGTGGATCAAACTGTAAGGATGGATATAATATGATATAATAATCATGGAACAAAATTTTCAAATTTTACAAATTTTATGTGGTAGCTAGCTCAGTGGCCTGTGGATTCTGAGAACCCTGGTTCGATTCCCACAGGCGACAAACAATTTTCATAATTTCAAAAACTACCCCTGTGGCTCCTCCACCACTAACAACTTTGGGGGCCGTGATTTGACGACTGGTAACCGCACTTCACGCGCAAAATATATCACTTACCGAGATCTTCTTCGACAGAGAGCCATACCCAGTAATGGGTAGAAGGCGTGGTGACATATTTATATTTATTTATATTTATTTACAAAATAATTTTCAATATAACTTAGAAGAACATTTTTTTGTGCCACTGAATTGCTAAAATTAAACAACCTAATTCTCAAAAGAGTTTTAGCTGGAATTTGGCTAATCCTGAATTTTGGATTTATCAAATTAAGATAAACAACCATATTCTCAAAAAAGTTTAAATAAACTTTAATATAATCTTCTTACCATTTAGTTTTCGGAAAGTGAATTGAATTATCTTAGCTAAAACTTTTTTGAGGATCTGGCTGATTATTTTTTTACGTTTCTCAGAACCAATAAAATGCTCCATTGTATGTCACGTGTCTGCGTTTTAACCAATCCTGTCATTATTATACTGAGAATAAAACTCTTGTGATTATTCCCGGGAATAATCTCTGTAGCTTTTGTTTTTGTTGACAAATGATAGGTAGTTGTCAAATAATTATTTAAAACTGTAAACATGTCAAGTAAAATGTGTGAAAAAAATCGATATAGTTCCATTTCAGATACAGAAATACATCAATAAATTTTGGAAACAATTTCCAAGAATACATTAATAAGTAATCAATCGATATGGACCCAGTTCAAAATCTTTTAATTTGGATGAATCGACCTCAACAGCTAAGTCAAAAAATAATCTAATTAAATATAACTCGAGAGTTCGATAAATTAGAAAATAATTCTCCAGTATCTTTCTCAAACTTGTTGCCATTTGGCAATAGCCACTAAGCCCTACGGGCTTTCGTAACTATTTCCTGGCAACAAGTTTTCGAAAGATCTGTCAAATTATTTTCAATTTATTCTCACTCTCTTGTTATATTATTACTGAAAATTTTTAAATGATATCTCATCTCATAAGTATTACTGTGGCCCCGCGCTTTTTTAATAACTTACAAAATTGACAGCTGACCTGTAAAAATTCAGCAGTCAGCAGCTTGTAAAGATTCACTTGCATAATGAATAAACAGTATGAATAAATAACGTTTATGAGTAACAAACACAAGTTTTATATATCGTAGATATTTTAATTTACGACAATTTCGAAATGTTTGGAAAATTACATATTTATTTAAGTATTATATTACATATTTAAAGTTTGTTTTAACTAAAATAACAAGCAATCTTAATAAACAGAAAACAAGTTTGTTCAGGTGTATACGTAACTTTTCAATTTCACCCTCTTCATACGAGTGTGTTTAAAGTTTAAGTTTGGGATAAGATTATTTTAGGAAACCAATTTCAATTTAATTTTCCGACCGAAGTACAATAAAAAATGTTTTATATTTATCCTAAACTTGTATAAAGAAAAAACGGATATTTTTGTATTATTATAAGTTATGGCGGCGATTTTCGGAGACAAGTAACAAATCTTGTCATTATACGTTTATATTTTTGGTTCTTTTGTGTTTTAATAAATTCCATTTTCTGAATCTGACAAATCTTAACGCAAGTTCTCCTCCAGGGCCGAACTAAGGGTAAATATGACTGATTTCAACGTCAGAAGGTTTTGAGATAAATACTCTATTTGTCTTTTCTAACTTTTGTTGGTTTCTTTGTTTTTTGTTTGCGTCTTTTTTTCTGTTTTTAACATTCATGTTCAAATTATTTCCCTGGGGATTTTTATTTTTTTGGTTAACTTTTAATTAAATTTGTGTGAAAAAAAATATATATTGGCTTTGTGTGGTTGTGTTTTATCATAAAAATATTTGATTTGTAACATCATATAAAAATTAATTGACAAAAACACTGAAATACTAATTTAACTCTAAATGATTGGTGATTTTTTTTCTTTGTGTGATATAACTTGGATGGATATCTGCTGAATAAACAATTCATTTTTATAATTGCTTGATTTTACACAAATATTACAACATTGAAAGTAAATAATCTGTTTGCTGATTAAGCTTATTCAGTTATTCTGAGAAATAAAGTTCGAATAAAAAAAGCTTTTATATTTATTACTTTCTCAGTCTATAAAAGGGAATTTGTTAAGCTTACAAATATTTAAAAACAAATATTATCACGCCTTTTTTCTCTTTGTCTGGTTCGGAATTTGGAAATGCCCGTATTTTTTAAATAATCTTTATTTGTCCCGCATGCAGGCTGTTATTTCTGTTAATACGGAAAATCATTTGTTCCATATTTATATTGGTTTTGATTAATTTAGTACAATTTTTTATAACATCTATTTAATGAGTTTCAGTTTAAAAATATAGGCTTTAGTGGTTTAGTATCAACCTGTGAATTTAAGAACCCGGGTAGTGATTTTAACAAGATTCTCGTGAGACTCTTGCGCGACGAGGCAATATAGATAAATTTCAGGCGAGAGCGAGAATAAGATCTATATTGTTGATAAAAAAAAATTAAAGTCAAATTGATTAAAGATCCTCCGTTCTCTAACTCCAGCGCAAAATAATCATGAAGATTTTTATTATTTCTCAGTCTATATTTTTGTACCAAAAATGTCACAAACTTAGAAATGACAGGCGAGAAAATTACAAAATAACGACCATAGGTCTCTATTTTTATTTTATAAACAAATGTGAACAAAGTAAATATAAATTGTCGTATTAGTAAGAATTGTTATACGTTTTATTAAAATAATCAATGTGATAGAACGTGAAATAACATGAAACGTGTGTCTTTTCTTATTAAGACATACGTTAATGCCATTCGCATAGATACGAATAATATTAATAAAAAAAGATAGCTATATTTCATCGTATCTATGATAACCTTGTCCACATATGACGTAATCGTTTTCATACAGGGAATGAAGTTTAGACTACGATTGCTTGTTATCATCAAATTTGTAATGTTTACATAGCTCTAAAATTTTGAAATGTTGATCCAGCATAGAAGGTTTTGCTGCCTCATTATTTATGATTGTCATGTACTCATGCTCCACTTTAAATTTCTTGGAAAAAAGTTTAATGATATTTTGAAATAACCTAAGAATGCTTCTCCATCTCAGAGTTGTTAGCGTCAGTTACATAAGTTGGTTCAGATTCGCGTTACGCACAATACACGTATATTGATCGCGCCGAAACGGCGCATAGAATTTGAATTATTAATGCTACGTATATTCGCATTTCTGCTTAAAGTACCCACAACAGCTCTGTTGATTTCCTTGACTTTCTACCTGAACGTGCTTTCGTACGATACGAACATTGCTGGGAATGGTGGATTCCTTTCAGGTCAGCCTTCAGAGCTTATATTCTCAGTATAAATATTCATGCGTGTGTATGAATACGCACATACGAAAGTTCTCATTCATAACGTCACTTTTATAAAAGCCTTTATACGTTCATGTACTAATTACTTCATATTTTTAATAGTACCCACTAAAAAACAAATTTACATATTTAACACGAATACCTAAATACATTCAAATTTTCTGTCGAATGGTTGTTTTTTGTTTCGTAACTTCGAGATGAGATCAAAAGAAGAAATAAAATTTATTATCATTACAGATGATTTCAGATTTAATTCTAGTAAACAGTGATCTACCAGTATTATTGCTAGGATAAAGTGAAAGTTAATTTAACTATCAAAGGGTTGCGAAAAAACCTAGGATTAGCTGTAGTAATTTTGAAAAATTTTTGCCAGCACAATTGCTGGTAACCGCACTTCACGCGCATAAATATATCACTTACCGAGATCTCGGCAGAGTGCCACACCCAGTAATAGATAAAAAAGGCGTGATGATATATTTATATGATGACAATTGATAAGTGAATTGTGATGAACTGAGTTGAGATGCATTCAAAAAGAACAAAATTTTACATATAGAAAGAGTAAAAAGATGAGTGGCAAAGCCCAATACCAATCATTTTAAATTTGTCAACATTATCATCACTGGAGCCATTTATTTTGATTTAGGTTAGTATAAATTATTTTAGTTATGATTTTAGAATATACTTTTATATATACAAGCCAAAAATAATTATTTTAAAGAACACCAATTTCCCCAATAACAATTTACAGACTGAGAATATCATCGAAAAAACATTTTAAAGAATAACAATTTCCCGAACACTAGAATGCATTTTCACGAATCGCATATTTTCTGAATAATCAATTTCCCGAATGACCATTTTCCAGTATGCTAATTCCCAGAATGAAATTTCCAGAATACAAATATTAAAAATAACCTTTTTCCCGAATAACTAGAATGCAAATTTCCTAAATGATAACAATATTCTCGCGTACTAATAACCTGTATCCAATATTCGGAAAATTGGTGTATTGCAAAATAGTCATTCTAAAAATTTTAAATAAGAAAATGTAATATATTCGAGAAATCTACGTGCAGGAAAATCATTTTTCGGGATATTATTTGGATTAAAAATTGTCATTCGGATAACAAGCTACATGAAACTAGCATACGGCAAAAATACATTCGGGAAAATTATTATTCAGGAAATTTGCCATTCGTGAAAATAATTTTCGTTCATGAAATTGTCATTGAAGTGGTCTCGTGATCCCTTCATTAATAAAAAAAGGTCTTTGAAAATAAATATCAGCAATAATATATAACTTTTTGAAAGTAGCGAAAGCTGGTTGAAGGGTGTGATAAGTTATTTATAAAGCAAAAAATGTAACGCGATGAAATGAAAAAATAACGGAACACTTGAAACCACTTAACAAGGTCTCAATTGAAATCACCTCTCTGGCTAAAAGGCAAAAACTCTAATTACGATACAATCCACAAAAATTATGAAAAATAAATAACAGTGAGGGGGAGAGCGATCTTGAAACACGGTTTACTCATTAAACCGAAACATTTTACGTCGTTGGCGGCGTTATCCGTCGGTAATGACCCACAGTGAGCAGCCGTATCATTAAAACGATGAGTTATCCCGAAACAGGAAGTGCGCCCGACTTCCGGCGATGGCAGCGCCGCCATCGTAAATTCGAATAAAGGATAAAATGCGCCAACGAACGAAGAACTCACACTGAGGCATTAATTAGAGCCGCGATGCGAAAATCGGGAAATGAGAAAATTACATTAGTTATAAAATTAGGTGAGGGTAAAAGGACGGATAACGATATGATTTAGCTCACAGGATATTGCTCTTGATGTCTCTCACGCACTTTCCAGAAAAGCTAAATACTGCTAAATCATTTCAATTATTTGACATTTCTACAATCTTTCAAGCACCGTAACAATTTGTTAAAATAAATCAGTGACGCACGCACAAGGGTATTTTCTAGACACTCGTCTACAGACGATTAAAAAGAGGTTTTATTACTCGCATCATTCAAAATAAGGTTTACATTTTCCTGGAACTAAAGTAGTTTGATTTTGCGAACTAGTACTTCAAAGTAATTGAAAAAACACTCATTTTATGGTTCTAAATTTTTACTTTTAAAACGCTAATTGTACTTATATACAAACATTTTAAGGAATTTATAAAAGAAGTAGAAACATTAGCTTATAACGGCATCAATCAGGACATATTTGAAAAAGCTTTACGAGAAAAAAATAAACAATATGTATTCAAGTAGAAAATGTCATTTATGGCATATTAAATTGTCAATATAAATTAACGCTTAAAATTTATTAACTTTTCTCACTATCGGTTATTAGGGTCGTTGATTTCCACCAAAGTTTGAATTTCTGAACGTTCGAAGATTCGAATGTTTTGAACTTCGTCAGAAAAACTTCGATGCTTCGAACTTTTTTGAAGCTTCGAATTTACGAGTTTTTTGATGCTTCGAATTTACGAATTTTCGAATTTTTGCCACTGAATTAACACCATCTGGCATCTCCAAATACGTTCACGCATAATTTGTGAGAAGTCGGCCACGAATTAAATAATAAACTCGGCGAAGTATTCTGCAAAAACTCTGCAAGGTTAGGCGTCTTAATTAAGCCATCTACTCTCTTACCGTCCATCTAAATGCTATGGACTTTTAGTAAAACGTTTTAAAATGACAATAAAAAGGATACGAAAACGTCATATTTCATAGGTTTTTGACAGTGTAGCGAAATTTTAAGTCTAAATTGAATTAATTTGGCAAATAATAATAATTAATAATAATTACTTACGAATTAATGTAAAACTCTGCACATGAGTTTATTCTGAAAATAATTCATATCAACATGCGTGTTCACGTTAGGATCTAGATTCAGAATTCGAATAATTCGAAAATTCGGAATATTCCAAAATTCGAATGTTCGAATCTAAATTCGAAGGTGCAATAAATCCGAACAATCGAACTCGCGAATATTCAAAAAATCAACAACCCTATCGGTTTTATAAATTTTACTCGTTACAAAAAGCATTCTACGAAAGTCATGCACGAAGACACCATTTGCACCATTCACGCTAATTAAAGCACTCGGTTCGCTTGTGCTTCAAAATTGCACTCATGTGCAAAGTATGTCTTCGCGTACTTATTATATAAATAACTATTTGTATATACAAAAGAAGAAAATGAAACATTTCTTCCCAAAGGTGCAGTTTTATTTGTCGATCCGAAGGCAAAAGATATAAAGTACTTGTGGAAAGAATGACACTTTCTACATTACATACCAAGCCGAAAAATGCTTCATTACACCCGAACGTGAGTTAGATGTAAGTACGAGGCTGGAATGAGCATCTGGCGAGATAGGTATACCATTTTTTCCAACTACCCTACCAGAAAATAAAATTTTCAGAAATAAATTAGAATTTTAAATAAGATTTATTATTCTCTTGACAGATATCTCTAAATCATACCGTTGTTTTCCATTTGCTAAGGAAAATTTACTTGCATCCCTAACGATGGAAAATATCTCTTTCCATAGGCGTCCGCAAATCTTCTTTCAATGTGGGGCGGAATTGATAATTTATAGACTATATATAGAAAATATTAAACTTATTTGATTAAAATGGGGTAGCTAGCTCAGTAGTATTAAGTCGGCCTGTGGATCCTGAGAACCCTGGTACGATTCCCACAGGCGACAAACAATTTTCACCATTTCAAAACTACCCCTGTGGCTCTCCCACCACTAACATCTTTGGGGGCCGTGATTTGACGATTGGTAACCGCACTTCACGCGCAAAATATATCACTTTCCGAAATCTGCTTCGGCAAAATGCCACACCCAGTAATGGGTAGAAGGCATGATGATATATTTGATATATTTATATTTTATTAAAAATTAGATAAAAACTAAGTTTTAAAAGGAGGTCTCTCTGCCGGCTGCATTCCTCTTGCTTCTCACAATTGAGGGAAGAAAAATGACTCTTATTAATTAATTTAATTAATTTTAGTTGTACCATCCCAAATAATTTTTTAACAATCCAATTAATTATATTCTTTATAAAATGGGAACAAGGGGAACTTAAACCCTCATAATTCATGTCATCACGAAACTTAACAACTTTGCTCAGTTTGAAAACTAATCCCATCTTTGTCTTACAAGCCGCCAACCAACAATCAATCCTTAAGCAAACAAAAACACCGGATGACGTATTTAGATCCGTTCGGATGTTGATCCAGGCGATCCTTCGCGCCTCGATGTGGGTTGTGAGACGAGGGGGTTAAGGGGCGCGAGACGTCGGCAACAAACACGTCGGAAATCAATAAAGGGCGGTGGGTTACGCGGACGTGGCACTGGGCCCATTTATAAAATTTATAGAATCGCAAATCATTCGAAAAACGCGAACGCTTGCTGAACATCTGTGGATCGAGGGCTACTGTGTACTAGAGAGTAGAAACACTACGAATTGAACACCGGAAAACTAAATATTCAGAGGAACAAATTGCGGTTTGTTCTCTATTGTCCTGTTCGATTACATACAATTAATTAAATTCACATACATCTTCCTATCTTTTCTTTATTTTAAGAGGACTAAATGTATAACTATGATAGGTACTCAATAGATAAATTTCCCACCAAATGAGGCGACGCGAATCCTTGAAACATACAATAACCATTTATTCATTAGATACATCCTGCAATTACTCTTCTTCAAACATTCCTCTCTAGGCTCGCTACTATATTTAGAATTCTTTTCATGAAATAGGTGGCTCCGTGGTCTAACAGGACTGAAAGAGAGCCGACTGTTACAAGACGAAATATACGCGATTTAATACACGATTAAATAAAACGAAATAAGACGAACTCCTTGTAAAAATATATATTTAAAACATAAAAGATATATAAATTATAAAAATACAAAAGTTATAATTAATATTGAAATTAATAAGCAAAATTATCCGACAATGGAAACAACAACAACGTATGAATAAAACTATTATTTACTAAGTTACATTGCAAGATCTACATCTTGCACAAACGACGAGAGCCAAACTTGTCTCGACGGAAGCCAATCTACCACTCACTAATCGTTGTTGTATTCCATGGGATGTTCTGATAAAAGGGTAACGGGTGGTATCGTCGCGTTGGTCGAGATAACTGTTCCCACATATGTGTTTACATAAAAAACCAAGACGGGGTGAGTTTCAAAAGTTAAATCTATCCGACCCATGCATAGCTAATAATTACCCAGATATGTCATCACATTCCGTATAACCAGACGCGACAATTCAGAAAAGCTATAAACTTGATAAATAATGATCTACGGAATACTGAAGTTATAACATATGTTCTAATAAATTTGATAAACAACTTTAGAATTATAAAGTGATAATTTAGGATACCGCCATTATTTGAACCTGGGACCTATAAACTCAAGTCATATGCTTTAAACCAACTAAGCTACGGTCGCCAATATGATCCAAATTTGATTTTATACCTACTTTTCTCTCAATTTTTTTTATAGAGAAAAATTGGACTTATAACTTATTTGAAACTTTGGTCGTCCTGAGTCTAATCTTAATATAAATGACTATTACTATTTTGTAAAGGACCCATATTTATTCCAAAGTCGTCCACGCAACCCCTTACCTTACAAATCTTTCATTCGATATAGGTTCCACATACTCAAACAATCTCATCTGTCACGCACCCACTTTTGTAACAACATATTCTGAATCAGGAAATTCACATATTCTTACAAAGGAGAAACTTTTCTGTTTAAGATAATAAGATATCGTGCTTAGCTATTTGAATGGGGAGATTTGTAATTGATTAGAGATTAATCAATTCTTATATTGAAAATGTCCGCTTAATTGGAAAGAAAGTGAAAGCAAATTTGTCAGTTTAATAATTGAGCAAAGTTTGGAAAAATGCGGACGTATTTTTCGTTACGAAGCACTTAAGAAATCTGAGCGTCGCATAATTTTAATAGCGTGTTTGGCATCTAATGAAATGGCTAATGAATGTAATTAGAATAATTTTTCATGCTCCAAATTCTGGATTATTAAAAAAACGTCTAGTTTAAATGCGATTTTAAATATGATAAATGCGAGTTTAAAAACTTTCTTCTGTTTCAACTTTTCTGTTTTGAAAAATGTTTCACTTGAAACATACTATTCATAATTTAGTTTCTTCTACTTTTTAATAAATCTGGAATTACTTTATTTTTATTACCTACTGCAAGTTTCTAGCGGCGGTTATATCTTTTTGTTTTTCAATTTACTTTCAACTTTCTCACGAAAGGAAAGAGTTTTGCTACATTAAGCAGAATTGTTTAAAATTTAAATACAATTCTGTGTTTACATAAAGTGTTTAACCGTCGACCCAACAAGGTATGTTGTTAATATAAACAATTAGTTTCTGCTACACCATGTGCTGTTTTCCTAATTAACTTCAGACTTTGGTTACATTAAATTATATTAATATAATTGTTGGATGTAATAAAATCTAATTTATAGTTATATCACAGCCTGCCCTTTCATTATTAGATACAGTTACATAATTTTTGAACTCAACAATACCGATGCTATGAAACTGCAGAATAATCAGATACATTTCTGGGGATCTTTTTATTCCACAGTTGGCACAAGGCACACAAGGCGGAAAAACTATTTGACATGTCATTATTATAATAGGTTGAGTGATAGAAATACTTTAGATTATTACTTTAAATATTCAAATCTCAATATCAACAAATGGAAATAAATTTATGTATTAGTGTTACCAATCTCAAGTTATGGTTTTTGTTTTATTGCCAACTAAAACACTTCTGACCATCATGTATAACCAATTTAAACAAATGTCTAAAGTTTAACTATCATGAAGATGTTTTAAGTAAATTAAAGTCTGTTGTACAATAATACAAAGTTGTTTTGTCTATACATTGTGTTAAAAAAATGGGTAAAAGTTTTTAATGGTGTATACAATTGATGTCCTGATTCTCAATAAAAAATATTTTTTTTCAAAATTCGCAAAATTAAGGACTGGGTGTAACTAAGGGATGAATGACACGCCTTGTGGTCTATGATGATGTTAAGTGAGTGATTGAGAAAAATATTTGCTGCCAGAGCTGGATTTACGTATAAACAAAATAAGTAGTTGCTTAGAGCCCCAACACATCGAGGCCAGGAAAAAAAAATCATAAAATATAGGTATCTGGAATAGTATACTACATAATAAATCAAGAAAACATTTTCCTGATGTATTATGTATACTATTTTTTCTGAAACTGTTTAATTTAATCAATTATTAATCTTAAATAATTACAAATGTTAAATTTTTTGATAAGAATCAGTATACTACGTATCCAAGGTTACAACAACAAAAAAACAGTCAGGTAAAGTATAAAACAATCAAGTCTTTGTACTTTCCCTGACAGTTTTTTTTGTTCTTATATCCTAGGATACGTACTTACCCTGACTGTTTTGGTAAAAATCTACTTTCCATACTAAAATTGGTTAGGTTTAAGGAAAAGTAATTTTTTTCTTTATCATATGAGTATTTGTCTTTATTATATATAAAGTGATAGTACGAGTAATGAGTGTCTTTTTTTAAAAAAATTTTAATTTTTTTTTTTAGGGGAGAGAGGCCCCAAAAAAATTTGTATTTAGGGGTCCCGTAGTACCTAAATCCGGCCATTCTTATTTTTTTTTAAATAAGCCGAAAATAATATGTTTAATATTGATTTTATGGATCACAGGCTTAACTAGGTGAAAAGAATTTTACAAAAAATTGAACACAATTTTTAGTTACATTCTTTTATTAAAAAGCGACGTTTCGGTCCAAAATTCTGGCCATTTTCAAGCAATTATTAAATATAATAAAGAAGTTACATTTTAACAAAAAAAATTAAATTTAAAAAACATGGTTCAAAGAACCAATTAGTAAAACAATTCAAGTTGAGATGATCATCTCAACAGTCAGACAGTGTAAGACTGTTGAGATGATCATCTCAACTTGAATTGTTTTACTAATTGGTTCTTTGAACCATGTTTTTTAAATTTAATTTTTTTTGTTAAAATGTAACTTCTTTATTATATTTAATAATTGCTTGAAAATGGCCAGAATTTTGGACCGAAACGTCGCTTTTTAATAAAAGAATGTAACTAAAAATTGTGTTCAATTTTTTGTAAAATTCTTTTCACTTAGCCTGTGATCCATTAAATCAATATTAAATAAATCCGGCCATGTTTGCAGCAGTTATTTTCCGTTGTCAAATATTCCTAAATTATTTTACAGATAAATACTTGAAATAAAAGTGATACCAAATTTTATTATTAGTATTTTGATACATAACCAGTAAATATTCAGGGTGTATTTATCGTTGCAGATCATTTTATATTAGGATTAGGGCTTTAGGAGTAATTAGGGCTTTTATGTTCAAGTTAATGGTGGGGGAAGGGAGTATTTAACGTTGCAGATCATCTGAATTTAGATTAGTAATTAAAAGTAAATTGTTGCTTATTCAGTAGTTTAGTTAACATTATATTTGTACATATTTGCTGTAGCTTTAGTGCATGTTAGATTTAAGTTCTAGTTTTTAAGTTATGCGAATATGTAACAAATCTACGATATAAGCGGTTTAGGAGCTCTGAGAATTTCTAATACCATTTGCAATTTTTATTAGAATAGATACCGATATATATAGGTATCTGAAATTTAAATCTCTTCATTTTTTATTGAAAGTATTTATCTCTAAAATAATTTAAGACCTTTTCACAGCGTAATGGCGTAGTTAGCCACATTTAAGCCTCATTCACAGAACTTAACATTGTCATTGTTTTTATCGTTTCTTTCTGAACTCAAATCACTATTATAAATAAATAAATAAATATATCATCACGTCTTTTACCCATTACTGGGTATGGCACTCTGCCGAAGCAGATCTTGGTAAGTGATATATTTATGTGCGTGAAGTGCGGTTACCAACCGTCAAATCACGGCCCCCAAAGATGTTAGTGATGGGAGAGTTACAGGGGAAATTTTAAATTGATGAAAAATCACTATTATAAACATGGAAATACAATACATACATAAAATCATGCTATATTCCATCAAATGGAGTAACACGAACCCCAAAATCATTCATAAAACATTCACTCATAAAATTCATCAAATAATTAATCCTCACCAAACATTCTCATCCTAACACAGCATTTCATCTCAACCACACTCATAGTTTCTTTCATATAAGCACATTTACTTATCATACTCGAAATCATTCATCACACTACAAACGTTCAATCACATGCATTCAATCACTCCTATTAACTTTTCATTCATCTTTCTTCGACATACATGACATATGCACAAAACATCTCAAATTAGAGTAGTAAGTACTCTAACAACGAATCTACAAAGATTAGGAAAAAGCTATCCCTGTGGCTCCTCCACCACTAACATGTTTGGGGGCCGTGATTTGACGACTGGTAACCGCACTTCACGCGCAAAATATATCACTTACCGAGATCTGCTTTAGCAGAGTGCCACACCCAGTAATGGGTAGAAGGCGTGATGATATATTTATTTATTTATTTAAATAAAATACAGTATAAAATAAAATATATTACAGATGTAAATAAATGGAAACTTTAAACCAAATTCAAAATGCAATTATTCTGAAATACAAGTTCAATTGACTTTCTGTCAGACGTCATATTTCAATCGATAAAAAAAAACTTAAAAATTCTCAATTATCTCTCACCGCCGATAAAAACGAAATCCCAGCACTGATCCTCGAAAACGTCCGGTCGGTCGCGAATTACACAAAACTAATTCCAGATAATTCGTCGGGCGCTGATTTAATTTGCAGTCCAGTGATGGATGCTGAATTGAATTAAACGCGGGGGTCATTTCCTCGACGCTGGACGCGTACAGAGATAACGCGTGCAAACGTAACGTAACGGTAACGGATACGTGCTACTGTGCCAATTATTAACCGCGCCCACACAACGCTCGTAAAACTAACTAATGGCAATGTGAAATGTGGATAGTGCACACTCTGTACTCGTACTGTTGCTTTGTGCTTTGAGCGCTAAGGGATTCGTCATGATAAGGTTCGGTTTAAATAGACTGCTACACTGCAGAAGGTTAAATTGGTATTACATAAATAATTGTAACTTATTTCAAAGTTATACAAGGGAGGAAATGACACTTACTTCAAAGATATACAGGCTGTTATTTAAGTAAGCGTACAACGCTGAAATGATGGTGGAACTGATCCCATATAGATATAGTAAATCTGACAATAATTTTAGTTTTACATGCTGCTTTCTATAAGAACTGGAGCCTTTTAAAACAGACCAATTACGTCATGTTTCAAAATGTTGTAATAGTTATTTATGTACAAGTGTAAAAACAGGTTTCTAACCCGTGGCATGATTATTAGCACGAGACGCAAAGCGCCGGGGGCTAATAATATGCTTAGGGTCAGAAACGCTAATTTCACCCGTTTTTTTTTTTTTTTTAGTAATGTAAATGTAAGTCAACGAAGCAATCCAGCGAACTTTGATAAATAATCTGGTTCAGAAAATGTAAGTTAGATCTGATCCAAATGGCAAATGGAATACGCCTAATATATAGACATTATTTTGACAAAAAAAAAATAGTTATTTATGCAAGAAGGGCGAAAACAGGCATTTCTGGCCCGTGGCATGATTATTAGCACGAGGCGCAAGGCGCCGAGGACTAATGATATGCTCAGGGCCAGAAATGCGAATTTCATCTGTGGTACATACAGTATTTCATGCACAACAAAATAAGATTTAATTATATGTTCAAAAGATTAAAATATGTACATAGGTTATATGTCAAAAATTACATTTTTCAGAATCAAGTATTCACAATGAACAAAAATTGTCGTTTTATTTATGTATCCATAGGAATTATTTCTTTTTGGCCCATTAAGCTCTCTTTTTAGGGCTAAAACACATGCTTTTCGGCCCGGTTGTTCACAAAATAATAAAAACCAGTCTGTTTCCTGTGAAAAAAATGTTGATTTTCTACCCTAGATTGAAAGAAGAAAATGATATTTTTAATTAATTCCTAGGTAAGAAAGTAATTTTTTGTTGCCTGAAGAAGAAAAGTAAACCCATATCCATGGCAACTAGAAAACAACAGTATATTTGACATTATTGATATCCACATGACATCTGTCAAGAGAATACTAAATTTTATCTAAATTTCTCATTTATTTTTGAATAACTTAATTTATAATACAGTAATAAAACAAATTATATGTATACCCTCATAAATAAAGTATCATTCTTTTCTCAAGTGTATTATATCGGCACCTTCTGGAAAAAAAATCATACTTTCTTCCCTTGATATATAAATAATTATTCTTCCTTAGGGAGAGAATAGCGAACTTTCGCCACGCATAACTTTCGGTTAAGGTCATAGAAAGAAATTATTTCGAACAAATATTTGGTATTTCAGTAATTTTAGCGGACATTGCCAATAGCAGAGATTGTGGTTGTGTTTATTATAAACAAACGTATTATTGTACAAAAGAAAGATACATCAAAATTACCTTTTCAACAATTGCATAAAAATGTATATAAAAGAATTCCAAGTGCAATAATAGTAAATATCATAGTTACAGTGAAAAAGGATAATAATTTACGGCCTTCATTTTTTTTTTTATGTAGTCTAACGCTTCGGTAAATGAATAATGAAAATATTTCTTCTCATATGTGAGATGTTGTTGTAATAAACTAGAGAGAAAAAATATTGTGCCGCCTTAAGCGCGTGAGCTGTCGTAGAATTATGAAAGAGGCAATAAGAGAGCAAATATAGGCATTCAATTTTGAAGCGAGTATTTTGGAAGTTGTAAAGATTTGAGAAAAAAGAACAATACACAGACGTACCAAGGTAATCCAGTTTGAAGTCGACAACAGTGCCACAGACGAAATTCGATTTGTGAAATGATATTACAGGATTCAGAACAGGAACAGCAGAACAAAAGGAGAAAAATGGAAAGAGCAAATATTAAAGAACCCAATTTTATTTTCCGAAGAAAACGCGTCATTAACTGTAAGTGGATGAGAAAATTTCTTCGTATTCAGCCGAGAATGTCTGATAAAATTTTATTCCCGAATGATTTCTACGGATTATTGTTGCTTCGCGGCAAACGTATGATATTAACGATCTCTATTCGCCGGCTCAATCTTTAACCGCTAATCCATAATCCAATTACCATGAAAAAACTTCACACTCACTTAGAAATAATTCACAATAAAAGCCTCGTAAATAATGTACGGTGATTAACTTCAAATCGCTCTATGAAATCCGAAACAAAATCGCATTACATATTTTAAAAGCTTTCATTTTTTATTAGCCGAGTGATTGAGATAACTAAAATGTTAAATGAATATTGTGATTTTTCCATTGTTTCAACATATTCCATGTTTCTTATTTAGTTACTATCAACAACAAATTTAAAATGTGTGCGTGACAGTTAATGTTACACATTTGTTTTCATTTGTTAAATAATATAAAATTTTGATAACTTTTAAAGTGGACATTTTGTTTTGGACGGTTGGTATACACTGTTTTTTAACCAGGAGGAGTAAATGCATAAGTCAGATTTACACCATAGAAAGTTACCAAAGAAAGTTACTAGATTTTTTTGTTCGCGCGAAATACAAAAATTTCTTACACATCTGCACTGATTAAGTCTCATGGAATTTATTTTAAAATACAAATGACATTATAAACTCTAATTTGTCACTCCGTATATTATTATTTCTTAAAAGAACTGATATATTTTAATGTCACAGAAATGCAAAAAACCAACAAGAAAACAGATAACCTCAAAACTTATCACAGCTCTAATAAATCAAATGTAAAATCTATGGACAGTGTAAACTGGACGAAGCACTAGCCAATCAGAAGCGTTAGTTTTAGCGATTAAAATTTAAATTACTCCTCCTGGTTAAAAAACAGTATAGTATCTGTTGACATACTGTAACTGTGAAGCTGAGAACATCAAATTTCAATATAATATCAAAATTTCTTTGGAAGTAGATTATTTATTGTGCTTTCAACTATTTTTCGTGCCTCCGTACGAGATTAACAGTATTACATATCTTTGATTCAGAAACTATGTTTTTACCGAACGCCTTCGGTAAAAACTAAGAACTTTTATCAATTTCATGCGTTGAATATTTGGAAATTAGAAAGATTTTTAGAAAATTTAAATCAATAATTTCATTCATCGGCGCGAAAAATCTTGTTTATGACGCGTCTAGAAACTGTTTTGTAATTGCGAAAGTAGAGTTTTCAGCCTAGTGTTATAAATAACTATTACATAGTTCAGGCGGAGTGTAATAATTTATTTCATCTTCTTCATCTTCATACGCAAAATCTAACAATTATAATAGAAACAATTTCAGAATTCGAAAATGCTCGCAAACTTTCGAACATTTGCATAAATATCAATAACGGTACCAAATACAACATTTGATATACAAATTTCCCTAGATTTAAACGATTTAAAATATCGCAGATTTTTGAAAATTTTTAATTTATAAAAGACGCAAAATAGAAATAATAGTGTAAGTAACTAATTTTTAAGACTTTTTATCGCATGCGTCCAAATTTAGAAAACAAGCCGCAGGCGAGATTTCTAAAGGACAAGTCTTATAAAAATTCGTTCTTTAATATGCAAAAAAGGAATAAGCCATGATAACACAATATGGAAAAAATTATAATTAATACAATTTTTGCGATAAATAATAAAAATCTCCGTTTTGAACTTTCCGATATTTGAACAACTAAAAGTGAAAATTTAGGCATGAGAGTGTACAAAGTAAGAGTGTACAGGCAGGTATAAAATCAAGGGTGCAAGATTGATTGGAACCAAAGTCAATACAGCGTATCTCGATCGCATTCCTGTTATAAACCCTCCACTATCAACTTCGCCATGGACGATTTGTTTTATCGGAAGATGCGTAAACACGCAGCAAAGCATGAGGTATACGGACGGATAATAGCGAACAAACTTGTTTCAGGATCAATCGGGAACTAGACCGAGAAGTTCCACAAATGAAACAAGTTTCTCTAACAAACCGCGGGCGTGGTATTCATAGTGAAACACGAATATAGTCAGCCCCAATCTTGTGCAAAATTTAATGCAATATCACACTACTTAAATTACATGTGAGGGAAAAGGTAGATTATTGTAGAAGTAATTTATAAAATTGCTTTTCGATTTGTTGTGTACAGGAAAAGACACGGTAAACAGTTACGAAAAGCTTATATTCAGGTTTTTATCTTTTAAGGCAGCGATCGATATCTCCAGCTCTTTTCTTATTTTCTTATTAATATATTTTTATACGACCACTAAGATAATCTACTCATTGTATGTTTGTGGTTAATACGAGTATATAGTACATTGTACACACAATTTTAGCTGTATTCCATTTGCCACTTGGTTCACTTAAATCAGTTCAGATAAATTCGGCACATGACTAAATGAACGGAATTAAGCAAACTGATGTACTTATTGGGGTGCAATACTTCAAAGTACATTAAAATCAGTAATTATTGTACAGGAAATAAAGTCAGTGAAGTAATCCAACGAAATAAATAAGTGATTTGGTTTAGTAAATATAAGTTAGATCTGATCCAAATGGCAAATGGAATATGTCTAATTTTAGCAACTTGGTTCACTTAAATCAGTTCAGATAAATTCGACACATGACTAAATGAACTGAATTAAGCAAACTGATGTACTTATTGGGGTGAATTACTTCAAAGTAAATTAAAATCAGTAATTATAGTACAGGAAATAAAGTCAGTGAAGTAATCCAATGAAATAAATAAGTGATCTGGTTCAGTAAATGTAAATTATATTTGATCCAAATGAGAAATTGAATATGCCTATTATATCTTATCTCACGGGTTGTTACTAGGGATGTTGATTTTATTCGGATATTCGAATATTCGGATATTTACATAACAGAAATTTAGTTTTGGCTATCCGGATAGTTCGGATATCTGAATAGATCGACTATCCAGATAGCTTGAATATCCGAATAGCTCGGTTATCTTAACTGATCGAATATTCGAATAATTAAACAGTTCGAATAGTTCAAATATTCAAATTGATAATGAGACCGAATAGTAAAATAATAATAATGAACGAATAGTTCGGACTGGGCTAAATGTTTGCTAGTAAGTCAATTCGGACACGGGGAATTCAATGCCGTTGAGCGCATCTTCATATCTTGTTTAGTTTTTGAGATATAGCCTCCGGAAAAGTTTAAATTTCCAAAAAATTTACCTCACCATATTTTTGACTTTCCCGAGGCTATATCTCAAAAACTAAACAAGATATGAAAATGCGCTCAAAGGCATTGAATTTCTTGTGTCCGAATTGACTTATAAACTGTTTTTTAGCATTTTTGATTTTTCAAAACGTTTTCACCAAAATTTTCTCATCGAGTAGTTTTTGAACAATATCTCAAAAACTAGAAGACATATGTACTTGGGGATTTTACCGTTGGATTCAGCAGGTCAAAACACACATGTATGTAAATTTTCGTTACAATATTCGAACGAGGAAGAATTTTACAGCAAACAGTCTGAAAATAGCCTAAAATTGAAAAAAATTGAAGGGGTACCCCTTAAGAAATTTTCAAAAAATAAAAATCGCTGAAAATTTGATTATAAGTCAATTCGACCACGAGGAATTCAATGCCGTTGAGCGCATTTTTATATCTTGTTTAGTTTTTGAGATATAGCTTCCGGAAAAGTTGAATTTTCCAAAAAATTTACCTCATCATATTTTCGACTTTCCTGAGGCTATATCTCAAAAACTAAACAAGATATGAAAATGCGCTCAACGGCATTGAATTTCTCGTGCGTCAATTAGATTGTAAGCAAATTTTCAGCATTTTTTATTTTTCAAAAAGTATCCACCACAATTTTCTCTCCGCACAGTTTTCGAACAATATCTCAAAAACTAGAAGACATATGCACTTGGGGATATTACCATTGGATTCAGCGGGTCTAAATGCATATGTGTGTAAATTATAAGTCAATTCGACCACGAGGAATACAATGCCGTTGAGCGCATTTTTATATCTTGTTTAGTTTTTAAGATATAACTTCCGGAAAAGTTGAATTTTGCAAAAAAATTACCTCATCATATTTTCGACTTTCCTGAGGTTATATCTCAAAAACTAAACGAGATATGAAGATGCGCTTAACGGCATTGAATTTATCATGCTTCAATTGATTTGTAAACTAATTTTCAGCTTTTTTAATTTTCCAAAAAGTTTTCACCTAAATTTTCTCTCCGAACAGTTTTCGAACAATATCTCAAAAACTAGAAGACATATGCACTTAAGGAGTTTACCATTGGATTCAGCGGGTCTAAATACATATGTGTGTAAATTTTCGTTAGAATATTCGTACGAAGAAGAATTTTAGAGCAAACAGTCTGAAAATGGCCTAAAATCGAAAAAAATCAAAGGGGTACCCCTTAAGAAATTTTCAAAAAATAAAAATCGCTAAAAATTTGCTAATAAGTCAATTCAGACACGAGGAATTCAATGCCGTTGAGCGCATTTTCATATTTTGTTTAGTTTTTAAGATAAACCCCTGGAAAAGTTCAAATATATACTCGTAGTTTATTCTACCTTCATCACAGATTGTTTTATTTTTAGTAATCAGCAAATATTTCCATAATTTCAACAATGTTTCATTGCCAATAAACAATTACACAGCTTTAAAAACATAAAAGCATCAAACGCCATTACCAATTGAATAAAAATGTAAAAATAGTGGGAAAAACGCTAAATGGATTATAAAACACGTTGCATGGCTGGTTTATTTTATTTGCATATCGATGATAATTGGCGATGAGTGATTTAATTAGCTACAAATAGAGTGCGTGAAACAGTGTTCTCCTCCCGCCCTCACGCCCTTCACTTCAGAGTGTCGGCTGCACGAGTGTTTGTTTGCCACTTGTCTATCACGTGTTCGTACGTGCATATAATATTGAAATATCCCTAATATGTCTGCCACATGTGATAGCAGTTACATGTATGTGCCAGTCATTTGTCATGCGTGTTGACAGTTCATAACGCGGTTTCCGATACTGGACGCAGTGTGGTGGCTTCACCTTCCCCTTCCACCAGACCACGCAACCCTTGGAGCTTCATAACGTTATTGTAATGACTAACGCCTTTTGGGACAAAGTATTGATTTGTTCGCACTTTGGGTAAATGTGTAAATTTATTACTGATGTAAGATGGTAATGTGAATATATCTTGAGATGCTTGATTGAATGATTATTATGGTGTGTTAGTGTCTACTAGAGGAGAGAGCGGGCCGTGATTTTGATTGGGTAACCATTGATCACGTCGTGACTCGTGGGATTGTAAGTAAATTTAAAATTGTATATTGTGAGCATGAGTGATTTTGCGTCTTTTTTTAATGTCGGGAGTGAATGCGCGTGATTGAGAGGAAAAATAAATATAAAAAAAAATAAATATATATCATCACGCCTTTTACCCATTACTGGGTGTTGCACTCTGCCAAAGCAGATCTCGGTAAGTGATATATTTATGCGCGTGAAGTGCGGTTACCAGCAGTCAAATCATGACCTCCAAAGATGTTAGTGGTGGAGAAGCCACAGGGGTAATTTTAAATTGGTGAAAATGTTTTGTCGGCTGTGGGGATCGAATCAGGGTTCTTAGGATCCACAGACCGACTTGATACCACTGAGCCCATATAAATATATAGCACACTTATCAGCTTTTCAATGTTATTAACTGTATAGAAGCTATAATCTATTCTTACGATAGATTGCTGTTTACTATACATTTGTAACAGTCATTCCTTCCAATCGCATTTTAAGATGAAGTGAAAGTCTTTGTTTCACGGAAAAAGTACAAGACATTACAAAAAAAGCTATTTATATCAATAAATAAGGTTATAAAAATTTCTGTATTGTTCCGAGAAGGTTTTACTGTTCCTTTTCTAGTGTAAGCGGTAACTGTAGAAGGTCGCTTTTATAAAATCGCTTATATAAAATCATATAAATATAAAACTCTGAGCATAAAAGCAAATCATGATCATTATGTCATTCATTTTAGGGCAAAAGGACCAGTTACACATAGAGAGAGAACCGTGTTACAAAATCGTGTTAACAGTATAATCAAACAAACCTTTGGACTATAACAAAAAATTTAATTGAAACCAATTTGCTTATAGTGTATTCCGAAAATGAACCACACTAACCATGGTTAGTTTTTTCAGTAACCGGTTTCATTACGGAACACGGTTTTTGAAAATTGTGGTTAGTTTTTAATAACCAAACTAACCGTGCTCGAGCGGCGGTTAGTTTGGTTACTTCACAGATGTTGTTGACAAGTTTGAAATGTGTTTGGCGGCTTTTGCAGTGTTTGTGGATTTTTGTCTTATAAAACTATATTTTTATGATGACTGATAAATAAACATGTGATACAAAATGTATTTTTATTATTGAACAGTATATATTCATATTAGATGAATTTATTACTTGTTCTGAAGCTCATATTTACTTTTTTCTTTGTGTTATTTTTATATCCCTATATTTAAGTTAAAGCAGGTGTGATGCTGAATACAATATTTTTATATTATAAACATTTTACCATATTAAATAAATTTCACATTTCGAAACTCATCTGTCAAGTGACAACTGTCATCGTGAAAGTGTTCCGTTATGACGTCATTCTAACCGTAACCGTGGTAAAATTGAACCGCATCGTGGTTCATTTTCGGAATATACTATTAATCTCAATTCAGACTCTAAGAATTCAATGCTCTTTAGTTTCAATTTTAGCGAGACTCTCGTGAGATTCTCGCACGAAAACGAGGTAAGATAGGTAAATGCCTTTTGAGAGCAACAATAGTGAGATCAATATTGCTGATCAAAATATTAGACGAGATTGATGTTTTCTTCTTCTTGTCTCGTGTACATCACTAAATTAAATTCTCATTGTTTTTTTAACGTTTTTATGTTTTGACAAAGGTACCTATAGTTAACCACCCTTTGACGACGTTGTTATTCTGTACAATAATAATTTAATAGATTTACACTGGGTTGTATGAAAGTTTTATCGGTTCATTAGCAACTAATATAATATAATGTATTTATTTAATAGCTTGGCTAATACATAACATTGAACAAAATTTAAACTCAAATATATAACAAAAAGTCTTATAAAATATACAAAAGAAAAAAACATAATTATATACTCGTATTATTACTTAATCTATTTGTTTAAATAATAACATTTTAATCGATTTTTAAAAAGTTTTAGAGTTTGGGCTGTTTTAATATCAACAGGCAATCCATTGTAACACTGTAAACCTTTATGAAATATCATGTTAAAAGTCTTTTTTTTACTTTTCTGATCTATATAAAAACATTCACCATTTCTTGTATTGTACATATGCATATCCTTGTGATACTTTAAGTTACTTTTAAGGTAATCTGGTAACTGCCCATTAACAATTTTAAATATGAATATCATAGCATAGTACTCACACAGTTGATTTATACTCAACCATCCTAACACATTCATCATATCATTTACTCTACTGTATTTAGAACATTTTAAAATAATTCTCATAGCTCTGTTCTGTAATACTTGGAGCCTATTGATATCTTTTTGGTTACATAGATATAGAATGGTATTACAATAAGTGAAATGTGGTAAAATAATTGAATTATAAATCAAATGTAATGTCCAAGTTGATAAGTTCTTACTTAAACGTGACATGAAATTGAGTTTTTTCGCAACCTTTTTACATATGTATTGTACATGTACATCAAACTTAAATTTATTATCAATAACAACACCTAAATATTTGATGCTATGTACAGTATCTAACTGGACATTACCTATCTGAACTTTCTTATCATTATTATATATTCTAATGAGTGCATTTTCTGTTGCCATAAACATGCATTTACATTTATCACAATTTAGTTTTAATTTATTATTGTTCATCCACTGCTCAACACTATGAAGGTCATTGTTTACTTTTTGTATGATATCCGTATGATCATCTCCACTGTAGAAAATTAATGTATCGTCCGCAAAAAGATGTATTTCACAGAACTCAACTACATTAATTATATCATTAATGTAGATTATGAATAATAGTGGGCCAAGAACACTTCCTTGTGGCACACCAATATCATTTGCTAACATAGTTGAAGTATTTTTATCAATCTTAACCCTTTGACACCTATTACATAAATAACTTTCAAACCATCTTAATACAACACCAGTCAGACCATATGTACTTAATTTTTTTATTAATATACCTCTATCAATAGTTTCGAAGGCTCTTTTTAGATCAAGAAAAACAGCACATACAGTTTTATTCTTATCTAGTGCACATTTCCAAATATTAATAACATAATTTATCGCTGTCTCACATGAGTGATTATTCCTGAAACCAGACTGCTCCTTACAAAATAAATTATTGTTATTAAAGTAGGATAATATTTGTTGTCGTACAATAATTTCCAAAATTTTCTCACAGGCTGGTAACATATTTATTGGTCTAAACTCATTGATTTTCTTAGTATTATTTATTTTTGGTATAGGTCTAATTGTCGCTAACTTTAATTTATCGGGAAACACACCCGATTGCAGAGAACTATTAATAATATTGAGCATTGGATGACCAACAATATGAAAAAAATCTTTTAAAAATTTCATATTAATCTCTACATAAGATGATTTACTATTTTGATTAAAAATAATATTTTTAAGATCAATTAGAGACACAGATTTGAATAATGATAGACTACAATAATTAAACGATGGAATCGTCCTTACAACATTCGACTGATTAGTAGTACAAGTTATAGAGTTACTTACATCAACAATACTTTGAACAAAAAAATTATTAAAAGTATTAGCAATAACTTCAGGATCATTACACATTGTATTATTAATTATTAGTTCAACAACTTCTTCATTATTTGTAGTGTTTATAATATTCTTTAACGTTTTCCACATTAATGGAGAATTTTGTTTGCAATTGTCTATTTTATTATTATAATACTGTTCTTTTTTAATATTAATGATTTCTGTTACTTTATTCCGTTTCTTTTTATAAATTTCCCAGTCCTTTTCATTACTCGTAATACGAAACTTGGAATACGCATAATTTCTTTCAGTTATTACCTTCCTCACGTTATTATCAAACCATGGTTTGTTATAATTTTTCATCTCTTTTACGGTTACACATTTGTTTATACACGCTAAAATATTCTTTTCAAAGTTATCATATAAATTATTTACGTTGGTACACTCATATTTCCAGTCACATTTAATTAATTCAGATTCACACATGTCTATATTGAATTTTTTAAATACTTTTAATTTATGTTTCGATAATGTAAGATGATTCGTATTCTGAACATAAATAATATTGTGATCTGTAATTTTGGGCACTGACATTACTGATACTTTATTTATTAAACTAACGGTTCAATAAGTTTCAGAAAATCGCTATTGATACTGTTGCTAGATAAACAATTCTTTAACTAAAGAGCTCTTTATTTTTTTCTTGCAACCCAGCAATAGAATTTTTATTCAAATTAAAATTACTTAAGAAAATTATTATTTTTATTATTAACTCTGCTTTAACCCCTTCTATGAAAAAATATTTAACTACACCACTGGAGTTGACATACAAAGCTAATGAAGATGAAATAGTATATATCATTTAGTTAATTAAAGAAAATCCCTTTATGATAAATAATAAGCAACATTCTCTAAAAATATAATACCTACTCGTAATACAATATGAAATATTATTTTTAGAGAAAACTCTGACATGTGTCCTGTGGCGATGTTGTCAAACAAGACTGATTACAAGCCAACCTCGCAACAAGAAGCTCATTACCCAAATAAGACGTCGTCCTTCTTTGTAATTTAGAATTTCCGCGCTTGCTATGACGTCATAAGTTTGACATACATACACATATACAAACATATGTCTCACGCAAGACGAAAGAACGCATTATTTTTTATCTTCACGCATATCCGTCTGCATATTACATAAAAGAAAGAAAAATGGTATAAATAATGAAATATCGATCACGTCAGTTCGCATTGATCAGTTAATTATCAAATCTGTACTAATTAACGTTTGAAGGAAGTCTGAACAATTCATAAAATAACAAAGGGAACAATACAGTTTGTAATCATTTCTATTTTTATTTTCATTTCCGTTTCCTCGAGGTATATGCAGGGAGACTTTTATTGTGACTTTCATTTATCCTGAAATTTAAATTAACTTCTATACGAAAATAATGTACCTAACCTTTAATTAATCCATATGTAAAATTATTTTCCCATAAATTCTACGAGTAAATTTAAATAACGCTAAACTTTTCATATCCGGCAGTACGGTGGGGTAGATAGCGTTACGGAATTCGAATCCGGAGACCCCGAGTTCGAATCCCACTCAAGCTACAAATTATTAGAACAACCACTCTGCGGCTCGGTGAGCCCGGACCCTGTACTGTAATTGGGATTTAATTCCTGTTGTACAGAGTAACATAAATAAATAAATAAATACCGTGAGTTTATTTTAACGCGAAACCCGAAATTTGCCAGATCCATGGTTACGAATTTGACAGCAATGCAAAACATGGAAAGAAAATGTCCATAAATTTTTTATTTCAGAGATATAGTTGAATAACGCCGGTAAAACAATATTTGTAATAAATAATTATTAGTTTAATGCATAGTATAAAAATTATAACGTTTTCAAATATTGAACTGTCAAAAATTTTGGCATTTGATAGATGTGTTTTTTTTTAATTCTAGTCAACTTTTTAGTCTATTCAACAAACAGCGTTTTATGCTACCGAACCTAATTGGTCAATAACGTAAAATAAAAAAAAAATCAAATAAATAATATTGTTTTTGCAATTCCGGAAGTAAATTACTTACTTTATTCTTCCTTTTCTAGGACTAAAGTGTTACTTTTAATCCCGAAGGGATTAAATTTCATATTTAATTCAGCCAGGATTAAATTGACAGGTAAACAAACGTTACCGTAGCAACAAGTATATTATAAATCCCAAAATATTACATTTTCTTTAGATTGTCTAAGTTATCTAAAAATTTGTATAATGCTGTTATTGTGAATTATATATCAAGTCAATATCAAAATTAATAATTAATTTAAAATGTATGGCTGGAAGTTAAAAAAATAGTGTATATACCCATGAAATGAACTTAGAATTAAATTATGTACTTCAGCCCCTTGGTATATAATATAATATTATTTATTTTATGGGGTGAATCCGGACAACCCTGGTTCGATTCCCACAGCCGACAAACATTTTCACAACATTAAAATTACCCCTGTGGCTCCCCCATCACTAACATCTTTGGGGGCCGTGATTTGACGACTGGTAACTGCAGTTCACGCGCATAAATGTATCACTTACCGAGATCTGCTTTGGCAGAGTACCACGCCCTGTAATGGGTAAAAGGCGTGTTGATATATTTATTTATTTATGTTTTAATGAATAACTGAAATAAATGGTGGCAATTGAGAAGTATAAATTCAGACAAATCGCTCATACTCAATTCGGTAATTCACCGAAGTGAAATCTCAGCTTATTATCTCTAGTCCGTGGTCAGTAATCCTACATCGCTGAGTTAAACACACAAAAGTTGCCGGTCTGAAGACATCAGAGGGAGGCGGCAGCGGCGGTAGTGGCCAGTCGACCGCAGAGACTTTGTTTTAAAGTACAGGCAACGTACGTCGCCATCCCAAGCCAGCGACAATCTATGTTTAAAACTTTGTGTCCAGCAACGGGCGGGCGGCACAACCCCCGTCTTGTGTCCATAGTAAACAGAGTTAAGATAGTTTGCGACGTCTCAGTAAGACGATGGAGGAAACTGGAACGCGGTGATGCAGTTTGTTGCCAACCATTAAAAATTCGTTACTGTTTGTTATATGAAAAGTTTTGTTTTTAAAAAACTCTGCATGAATATATGAAGTTACAAAGTGCTACATTTGTAGGTATAAGTTAAATTTCTTATAAATGGATTTCCGTGGTACAGAAATATTTATAGAGTTAATGGAGAAATTATTTTTTCCTATATCGCATTTATAAATGAATTTTTTCTATATCGCGATTACAAAGGGGTAATGGCTTAGGGATATCAAGTAGACCTGTGGACCTAAAGAACCCTGTTTCGATCCCCACAGCCGACAAACATTTTCACCAATTTAAAATTACCCCTGTGGCTCCTCCACTACTAACATCTTTGGGAACCGTGATTTGACGGCTGTTAATCGGACTTTACGCGCATAAATATATCACTTACCGACATCTGCTTCGGCAGAGTGCCACACCCAGTAATGGGTAAAAGGCGTGATGATATATTTATATTTTTACAAAGTAAGTTTTGTGCAGCTGTCAAACATTCGATATGCTTTTATTTATTTAAATTAAGTTTAAAAATTAAGTTTCATTGGTGCAACTGGCATTACTCTCGCATAAAGAACAATTGAATAACAAATAGGTACTCACTAGTTGCAAATTTTAATTCTAAACATTTTGTTTTGTATTTATACTTTTGGTCTAATTTAATTAGAGAAACAACAATCACCATATTAAAAAATACCATTGTATTTGCTATGTTTCATATTTAAATTTTACACCCAGTATATCATCATGCCTTTTACCCAATACTGGATGTAGCACCCTAGCAAATCAAAGATGTTAATAGAGAAGGAGCTACAGGGATAATTTTGATGAACAGTAAAGTTTGTCGGACGTGTGAACTGAACTCGGGTTCTCTAATCCACAGGCCAACACAATTTCACTGAGCTATAAAATAAATAAATATATCATCACGCCTTCTACCCATTACTGGGTGTGGCACTCTGCTGAAGCAGATCTCGGTAAGTGATATATTTTTGCGCGTGAAGTGCGGTTACCAGTCGTCAAATCACTGCCCCCAAACATGTTAGTGGTGGAGGAGCCACAGGGATAGCTTTTTCAAATTATGAAAATTTCCTGTGGGAATCGAACCAGGGACCTCAGGATCCACAGACCGACTTCATACCACTGAACTAGCCATCCCATACTGAGCTATCTACTCCATTAAAATTAAAAAATTAATAAATAACAATAATAGAATTACTGTACTGTACATTAACTGGGATTAAGCTTAGTTATACAGAGTAACAAATCAAATTAAAAAAATATATATAAATAAATACATCTTCTCGTCTTTTACCCATTACTGGGCGTGGCCCTCTGCCGTAGCAGATATCGATAAGTGATATATTTATGCGTGTTAAGTGAGGTTACTAGACGTCACAGTCCCCAATGATGTTATTAAATGGGAAGCACAAGAGTAATTTTTATGTAAAAATTTATGGCGACAGTCGGAATCGAACCGAGGTTCTCAACTCCACTGTCAGACTCCATACTACTGTAATAATACTAATTAAACAAAAGATAATATCCGAAACACTATAAAATAGAACGATTATTTAAAAATTTGCAATAATTAATTATGTTCATTAAACTTTAATTCTATACAACTGAAGTACTGAGTACTCCAATTGTTAATAGAAATAATAAAAGTAACGATAGATTAGCCATGTCATACTTATTCAAAATTGTTATTTTTGTGTTTCCATTTATTTATACGGGTTGACAATGAATATTCGAATAAATTATAAATTTGAATAATTGCCCTAACTAGTTCACAGAAAAAAATAATCCGACAAATAAAAAATTCGTCGCTCATAAAACGTTGGATTTCCAGCCTTCAATATAATTTTTGCGGTTTTTATTTGACACGGTTACAAAGCTTTTCACTGAACTTTTTTCATTTATCATTTACCGCCATTTCCATTATCCATTAATTCTGACGAGTGGTAAGCCTGATACATTTTTTTCGACAAAATTTATTCGGAAACATCAGTAGAGTAACTTTTTTAATACTGGGAAACAATTTTCATTATAGACCGAATATGGTCACGTGACATGTTTATTTGGGCCCCCTAGCTGTCAAACATCGCTTGAAAAAAGCACATTCCGATATCGTGACGTATTTGGGGAATAATTCCGCTTGTGGATTCGCCGCTGTTGGCTCTATTGCTACAGATCAAAGGCATTGCTATGTTGAAGGTGAGAGCCGAAAAGTACGATGCATTACAGTCAATTTCAAATCTCCAAACTGGAAAACGGAATTGGAAATGCGCCCTTTGTGGTCAAAGCCATAAAGAGATGTTTTGTGCACCGGAAAGAATTATGTCATTCATAGGTGTTTCCTAGTCTTTATTACATTAACTAAATCTGTAGCTTTCCTTTTAATGGAGATTTACAATTTAAGCCAAGCGCATCCACCATAAATCTCATTTCATTTTCAATTTAAAATATGTGCATTTGTTTTTCAATTAATAGTTATATTTTTTTTATTTAGGAGATGATTAAGCCGATATTGTAGTTTATTAAAGGAACAAAAGTTTTTGGATAACGTGGCTTTATTAAGGATGTAATTAATTTTATATATTTGACGACATTTAGGTCACATATTCATTTTCTCGTCAACTAAAATAAAAACCACGTAGTGGTTAAAATACAAAAAAAAAGAGATAGGTTTTAATACATAATATAAATGCAAAAAAAAATTACTTAAGCTAATGGGAATGTAACATTACAGTCATTATAGTCAAAAAGCGATTGGTATATTTATATATGGTATGTAGTCGGCCTGTGGATCCAGAGAACCCTGGCGACAAACAATCTTCACAATTTCAAATACTACCCCTGTGGTTCCTCCACCACTAACATCTTTGGGGGCCGTGATTTGACGACTGGTAACCGCACTTCACGCGCAAAATATATCACTTACCAAGATCTGCTATTTATTTATTTATTTATATGTATTTAATATTTTTTATAAACTAAATATTTGCACAATACTACATTATTTTGTACTAAAAAGTAAGTATTATGTCCTATGCACACGGGCAACGTTTTCGAAGAAACTTTTTAGAAAGAAGAAGTCTAAAAAGTTTCTTGAAAATGTGTTAATTACGTTTTGATATGAAACGAGTAAACTACTGTGACCATAAGCATGAAGTTAATTACTTTCCATAAAATATTCCTCGCGATAGACGCATCGTTATATTTTCAAGAAACTTTCTTGAATTCCTCTTCTTTTTAAAAAATTTCTCAAAAATCTCTCCCTATATGCATTATGTATCTTTAAAATTTGAAACAAAATAAAATAATATGTCATCACGCCTTTTATCCTTTACTAAGTGTGGCACTCTGCCGTACAAATCTTGATAAATTATATATTTCTACGTGTGCGGTTGTTAATAGAAAGAGAGCCACAGGAGAAATTTTATTGTGGTGCAAATTGTTTGTCGCCTGTATGAATCGAACACGGGTTCAAGTAAATATATCACTTACCGAGATCTGCTTCGGCAGAGAACCATACCCAGTAATGGGTAAAAGGCATGAAAATATATTTATTTTTTGTAATTTGTTTTCCATTAAAATCTATGAGCTTTTTACTACATATTTAGAAAGCAAGTAATAGAAGGTAATAGTAAAATTTAACTTCAATCATTTTATGTTAACCATAAAATTGTGTATGACCACTTTTCAAGTGTCGTACAGAACTTTGCCCATAACCCACATAATAGAAAATAAAATTACAGGGAACAAACATATTTCATCGAATCATACAGATGTGACACCAACTTAAAATAGTATTTCCGTAAAATCAGCAAATATTTGTAAACATTGACATCATCATCGTATGTCTTGTTTCGTTGAACGTTTCCACGTATGTAGTGTCGCCTGTCGCCCCGCCCAAGAACTAACGGCTGCTAGTTACTGCGCTATAAATCTGACAACACAGTGCTGCAGCGAGCCTCCTCTCCTGCTGCTCGAGTACACGGCTCTTGTGAAAACGATCCAAGCTCTAGGATCAAATAAATAACGAAATGCACTTCTACAAATGCATCTCAAACAGAGCTTACTGAAATTACAGCCTCTTACATCTCTCTTAATTACTCATGACATACTAAATGCTGTATTCGCACACTACCCTTATGTCATTTGTCAGTTATTTATACGAATATCTTTCGGATTACGATATGCTAGATATTTCATTCCACTCCGAATATATATCATATTAATGCACAGTTTTGTACACGACAAATCTGTCACTCGAATTTCCAAACAGAAAAACTGTCAAAAGTTATTTGAATTTCTTTTTCAAGCGTTTCTAAATGGCCGTAACAAAACATTGTTTGTATCTCGAATAGAAAATGTCCTTACCTTGTCAATAGACTACTTTCTGCTTTAGGTACACAAATATCTATTAAATACTGTCACTGTCATCATAAATAATAAGGTAGTTCTAGCGTGAAGAAAATTTTTGCAGATCTGAAAAAAATTGGACGCACGTAAACACTGGATAGTCATACGCATCCTGTTAAAATATGAAACACATTCATCGTCTGTGAACAAATATATTCGCTTATAAAGTTGAGTTCTTATACGCGGAGCTTATGGCGATCATCATTCAGAATCGCACATATTTGGTTTGTGTACCTCTAAAAATTTGCAGTTTCATTTGAAAAACTAATATGATGTTCTAGAACTATCCATGTATATTGTATCAGAAGGAGAAAGTTTTTTATCGTTTAGTAATGGATATATAGCCATGCAAAGCCTTGTTTTTAACGAAAAATTAAGAATCCCAATTTATAATGGCTGCACCACACGGTAGTATGGTATTTTAAAATTCAGTAGACCATCAACCTATTAACAATTCATGATATTCAAATCATAATAGGTAAAAAACACTTATTTTATTCAATTTTTATATTTTTTTAAGCGTCAGTTTCGCCAGTCAATAACCGATAGCGCCACCGTCACACTAAATCTACCTTAAATGTCGAAGACCGCGTAAATATTATTATAATCTATTTAAGGCTTAACAAATTTGTCTTGAAAATCTATGAATAATGTACCTCAAACACCAAAAACAAAATACGTCGAATATGACGCTAACAGACATTTTGAAATCAATACAGCAATGTCAAACTGCTTTCAATATTTTACGTACAGTATAAACTTGTCCTCATTTTGACGATTTGTTAACCAATCAAAATCAAGGTCAAACCAATTTTATACCTTGCAAATTACAAATTACATTGTTGAATTCATAAGTAAGAGAGGGATAGTAGACTTCGAAAAAAAAATTCTAACTAACATTAGTTCCAATCACAATCTCAGTTTTCTCTCAAGTTTTCCATAACCTGAGTTTCCAGTTTCCTCCACTTAGCGCTAGATGCAGTTATCAGTTGAGTGTGACGTCACGTGTCAGCACGTAACGACATAGTGTTGCCCCGATGCACTTTGCACTACCCCATCTCCGACGCCACTGTATCTGAAATTGAGATCTGAATGGCGAACGGCGGTCGCAAGGAATCTGATGCCTTTATTGCAGATGCTATCTCGCGAGTATTTCTATGGTAATGGATACGAGAATACGCCACTTTAATGGAAACTATTGTGTTTTATTATCAGACAATTAGAATTATGTGGCTGGAAATTTCTACTAATTTTATTGATACTTTTCGACGCCGCTACGGAAAGAAAAGATTAGCGATGCAATAAATATAAACTTCACTCATTTATCAATTAACAATCACAATCAAACTAGTTAAATAGTTTGATTTTTGTCCTAATTGCCAAATTAGCAGTTAACATAACTTTCAATAAGATTATTACTTTCTTATACGCAGTATAAGGAAGTATTGGAATCGTGAAAAAAAATCATTGACGAGATTTTTGCGGAAATACGTGTTTTGAGGTCCACTGAATCCGTTTTGATCATTTTCTCAATGATGACTGTGTGTGTGTGTGTGTGTGTGTGGGTGTGTGTGTGTGTGTGGATGGATGGATGGATGTGTGTCCGAGTGTGCAATATCTCATGAACGAGATAAGATTTGTTAACGAAACTTGGTAATTATAAGTTTCATGAAAATACGAAGAGCTGAGTTGATTTTGAATTAAATTGAAAAACCGGAAGAGGAAGTTTACTGGACACACAAAACAATAAATTCCATTTATTTCAAAAATGGAATCAGTTACGAAAAAAAGTTTCAAATAAAAGATGTTGGTAAACATATTTGGAACATAAAATGTTATTTGCAATTTTTCTGTATATGTGTCTAATTTAAAAAAAAAATTATATTTAATAATATATTTCAATAATCATAGTAGCAATACAAACAAAAAAACATAGATTTTAATTTTCGCTTTATCTAGTTATCTATGTCTTTTTTCGGAAGTGTTAACATATCAGTGTATGCTATGTTCAACTTTCCGTAGTAGTTTATCATGTAGTTATGGTTACTTTCATACGTGTTCGTCTGAAAATATAATTGCATATTCCTGATAGTTAACATTTTTATGTGCCACTGAAATAGTAGGTTACAGTAACGTTTCATCATTTTTATTAATTATTGTAACCTACCAGACCAGTGACACAAAAAATATTAGCTATAAAGAACATGCAATTATATTTGCGAATTTCTGAAAAAAAAATTTTTCATTATCATCCATACATCAAATAATATAGTATGTTTTTTAATCATTTTGAAACACCCTTTATATGTGCGTAATATTATATTAATATTAATTTCTAAATTGTAATCCAAAATGTAGCTGTTTACAAAAAAAAAACAGTTTTTATAAAATGAAAAGCGATAAAGTTAAACTGTACAAATAAGTTTCTGGTTTTATTATTACAATTCCTAAAATTCAAGTTTGAAAATTCAAATCAAAACTGAAACCGGCAACGGTTAAATTTGGTTCTCTTCTCGTCCATATTTGAATGTTGACATTGAGTCGTTCTTTGCACGTATGACATCTTAGCGGTGTGAACTATCGAGAAGCTGTCAGAATGTGTAACACCCACGCGTTCCACGAGGTTCCGCCTCCCTCTAAAGAGGAAAGCAAAAGAGACAAATGTGTTTCCGCCGTGGCCTTTGTGCCACCCCAAACGATCCGGCAGGTTACATGCTGTGCACGTGTTTCATTTGAATGTCGGGGTTTTTAACACTGTCAACATGCCACAGAAACACTTAAATTATGTGAATTTCTAAAAGCAACTAACATGACTCGATCCATGCTTTTCATAACAAAATATTCAAAATGGCCAGTTGCACCGGAAAATGTTTCATCATATATTTAAGTTAAATAAGTTAAAAATAAAGCGCAATTACTTCTCATGAAGAATTGCTCTCAAACTTTCAATTTCCTTCATTTATTTAAACCTTGAATGTGCAATTAGCCATGCATTTTTGTTCAGTTTTAAAATAATGAAAGTTTCCTCAAAATGTACGGGAGCAAACCGGAACGATGGTCCAATTCCTGAAATTGTAATAAATATTGTTCCGTTCATGAAATTATAGTAAATATTATTTATTCCGGTTCGTGAAATTATTAAAATTATTGTTCGGATTTTTCTCTTGGCAGCTAGTTTGAGACAGGGCTCGAAATGTATCAAAGCAAATCTTTTTTTTTTAATCGCATAAAAATAAATAAATATATCATCACGCCTTCTACCCATTACTGAGTGTGGCACTCTGCCGAAGCAGATCTCGGTAAGTGATATATCGTCAAATCACGGCCCCCACATTTAACATTTATTTTGTGGCTACCCCTCCACTAAAATCTTTGATGTCGGAATTTAAGATAGTCCCCTATGACCTACTTTGTTCTTCCTTTTCGAGGACCGAAGTGTCACTTTTAATTCCGGATGGATTAAATTTCTAATTTAATCCCGGATGGATTAAATATATATATCATCACGCCTTCTACTCATTACTGGGTGTGGCACTCTGCCGAAGCAGATCTCGGTAAGTGATATATTTTTGCGCGTGAAGTGCGGTTACCAGTCGTCAAAGCCCCCAAAGATGTTAGTGGTGGAGGAACCACAGGGGTAGTTTTTGAAATTATGAAAATTGTTTGTCGCCTATGGGAATCGAACCAGGGTTCTCAGGATCCACAGGCCGACTTCATACCACTGAGCTAGCCACCCCATCGCATAATATAATATAATATATGGACTAGATAGATCAGAAGAAACGCATCGGTCTATGGATTGAAGAACCCGAGGTTGCTTCCCGCAGCTGACAAACTTTAGACCACATTAAAATTACCCCTGTAGTTTACACTCCACTAACATGTTTGAGGACCGTGAAATGACGACTAGTACGAGTAATCATACTTCACACGCAAAATATATCACTTACCGAGATTTGCTATGACAGAATACCACATCCAGTAATGGATAAAATGCGTGATGATGTCTTTAAATTTTAATTCACAAATATGTTACCTGTACATTAAAGATAGTGTTATTCATCATTCATTATTTATTTATATACATAAATGCACAATTTATATGTATTAAATTAATTGTATTTATATTTTTTTAATTAAAACTGCAGATGATATATTTTAAAATGTCCAAATATAATTAAATTAAATCTATTCGTGTATTTTTATTAAAATCATACATCACAACATTTTCATCAATTAAAGCAATTTGTCATTAAAAATAAATTTAAATTAAATATAATTTTACAAATTTATATTTGATGAAACAAAATTCGTGTAAGTAATACCATTATTAATTTAACGATATTTTATATAAAATATATAAAACTGAAATTTACATTTTTAACAATATTACTACCATTACGATAGTGAAAGAGCAAATTATATTTAATTCATTCCAAATTAATAATTTTAATATTTTTAATACTTTTACATTTTAGTTATATGAAGTGGATCTACGCTGCATATATTGATTATTATAACCAAATGTACAAACTAGCTCGAACTGGCGGCCTAATTTGGTGACCATCGGACTACGAGTTAATTAACACTTAATTAATATATTTATTAATACAGATATTTGCAGAACATGTTAAGTTACTCATTTTAAATACGAGTACTACAACCGTTACATATTCTACCTCGTTAAATTCTGCTTTTAATAATAAATAATTACATAAACAGGCGCTTTAAACCTTAACAAAATTATTATTATGCAAGTAGATTAAATTTTATTAGTGGATCGAAAATAGATGAATTTTTAAACCGATGGCAAAATGTCTAGGCTTTTGATGATTTAATAAACCATGGTTTTTCAACCTGTGCAACAAGATTTTTAAATACATATATTTATTAAGGACGTCATTTTATCATGAAGTCTAAATAAAAAGAAATGTACGCCGCAAATAATATTAAATATTGAAGTCATTAGTGCAATGTATTTTTCTTAATTAAATTGCTACAAATATATGTTACTGCAAATACCCAAAAATGGATAAATCCTAGAATTGACATATAATACTTAGGATTTATCAATTTTATGTGGTAAAATTTCGAACAATTTGTATAATTAATATAATTTCGTAATTTTTTTATAACATTTATTGGAATAACAATCATGTTCTTGGCAAGGCTCACTTCACTGCCTTAAAACTGTCTTTATTGCAATCATGGAGTTGCAATAAATTGACACTTTTATCACTAGTTCCAAAAAAACTATTTTATTTGTGTAAATCATTAAAAAATGTATACTGGTCGAAAATTTTTTTTTTGGTGTGCCTTAGACTTTTATTAATTTTTTTGTGAAACAAAAATGATTGAAAAACTCAACTTTAGGGCAATGAAATCAATTCAGTGGTAGGTCTAGAGGAGTGGGTGAGGCGAGAGATTTATTAATTACAAATTAATTAAAATAATTTTGTCATTTATTCAAATAATTACTTTTTTTGTAAAATTTTTTCTCTGATATTTATTTAATTTACCCTAGCATCATCTGTTTATTTAACTTGTAGTTACTAAAATAAAGAATGTAATTACATTCTCCCTAAAAGATTTTTTGGATCTGCCACCGTCAGGGCCCTGTACTCAATTAAGATTAATACTTGTTTATTTACACATGAGTGTTCAGTACACACTTCATTAACACGGGAGTTGACAGGGCCAAGATCCCTACTGTCATTGGTCAGTTTCACTATAATGATGCAGTGCTTACATTTAAATTTCTTTGTCTTTGGTCTAGACTAAAGCGAAAAAAACTGCATGAAAAATAGAAAAACCTCTTTAAAATTTTGGGTGGATAATTCAACAACTGAAATTTTTTAGGTGTTGAGTACTTGCACACCGAGGCATGACCAACTTAATTGAATTGCGCTACGTCTACTATGGCCATTTCATTCCATCGTTTTACCAAATAAAAAAAATGTCGTGAGTTCTTTACAGTTTTGGTACGTCAAGTAATGCCATCCAGTGCTTTTTATTTCAATTAAAGGAAAAAATTTGAAACTAGGAATTTTAATGACATATGAAACGGCCATATTAAACGTAGCACAATTCAATGAAGTTGGCCATGACCGAGGACACGACTTTTGCCAGCCCTGCTTAGATAATGAAAAATAATGTTTGAAATCATCTTCTGCTATTATATTAAAAATCACTATTATTATTATTATTGAAAACATACTTAACAAAATGTATGTCAACAAGCACAGTAAATAACTTTTCTCCAATACGAGTATATTCTATGAATTTTACAATACCGTCAGAGAAGCATTCGGTTGCCATGACAATTGCATTTACAGCAGAACGTGACTTGCATTTCTCTATCAATTCTATGTCGCTCCCTTAATAGTCTAAACATGACGGCATGACGCGATAAATTTCTCGATGCATCGTTGAATTGCAATACGAAATGCAAGTGCAGACCAAAGCGATGAATTCACATTTTAATTCAATCAAGATGCGCCACTTGCAGCTCTTTACGATATTATAAATGTAAATACGGTCTGTGAAACCGCGCCGCGGTGCTTTATGCTCACAGCGCCAACGACGACAGAAGATGGAAGTCGTTTCTAATATTCTGATCGGCAGCGATGAAGTATATTGAAAGCATGAATATGAATGACATAAATTAGGTTATGAGGTTATTATATAACTTCATGGACATGGAATGTATTTAGTTCAGGTCATTTCAAAGATTATATTATTGTTTTATGCCATATGTACTTATAGCTTTATGTTCTTATGTTAGTGCCATGAATAAGGCTATTATTCACATTAAACATATATTTTATACCAAACGATAGTATTAAACCTATTCAAATTAATTTAAAATTTCTAGACTAGAGTGAAAGAAGAGTAATATTGGCATAATACAGAGTGATCAAAAGTAATTGTTACAGTTGGCAATAAAAAAAACTACTTGAAATTGGTAAGCCTGATATATAAATTCATTTCCTGTTGTTGACAGTGACATTTAAAATTTAAATTTGAGTACATTTATTATTACATTTATTTCTATTACTTAAAAAGTCAAAATTCTATTAGCTGTCCGACTACTGACATAACCTATTTGTATTTATTGGAAATGTCAAATAGCATTTCCGCCTTTATCTGACGTTGTGCCAACTGTGGAATAAAAAGATCTCTGGAATTGTATTGTCAACTATAACAATTCCTTTTGATCACTCTGTATATGTATTAGGTGACGCACTCTTACAGATAGTATACAAATTATTCTTTTAAATAAATAAATAAAATAAATATATCACGCCTTCTACCCATTACTGGGTGTGGCATTCTGTCGAAACAGATCACGGTAAGTGATATATTTTGCGCGTGAAGTGCAGTTACCAGTCATCAAATCACGGTGTTAGTGGTGGAGGAGCCGCAGGGGTAGCTTTTGAAATTATGAAAATTGTTTGTCGCCTGTGGGAATTGAACCAGGGTTCTCAGGATCCACAGGCCGACTTCAAACCACTGAGCTAGCCAGTCATATCATAATTTGACAATTATACATGAATTTCTTTGAAATAAACGAATTTTTTACAATACTTGTACTGTAAATTACCTATTAATGACCAAATTTAAACACAGTAAGTGCAACTTTAATTGCACAGTGGTTTCCATGGCTATATCAGGACTTTAATATTTACTTACTGACCACCGTAAATAATATTACATATGAAGGTTCTATTTATCTTGACTACAATTTGACAGCTGTCAATTTTGAGACCTATTTTTCTATTTCTTCTATTTGTGCAGGTATTGTAAAAAAATAGCTTACTAATCTCGTAGTGTACGTGATTTTTTTAGGTCGCGAATGTTTAGGAAATCTCGACCCTTTGGGCCTCGATTTCCCAAACTACATTCTTAACCTAAAAACTGTCACTTACAGTTCATGGTACATAATATACTATTTACAACCCTCGGACCTCATTATAGCCCGTGAGCTATAATGAAACGTTAAACAAAAGTGTCACATATCGTTGTAGTCAAATGGATGTTTTGTCTAAAAACTTTTATATGAACATGAAATAAATTATAGATTCAAAACATATCTTCAATTCTCTAAAACAACCTAAACCAATTTACAAAACCTCTCTAACTTGTCGAGATATTTAAATACGAGCTCAGGCCCGCATCAGTTGTCCCCAATCTAATATTTTCGTTAAAAATTTAAATAATACTAAAAACCCAGGTAACTTACATTTTCAACATTTTTAACTAAATTTAACATTAATTATACCTTAAACACAAACAGACAGATTAATAAAGCGAATTAGCGCTAACACCATTTTTATTTCTTTTGTAACACTCTTTTCAATGTACGAAACAAGTTTATTTTAACTTGAGTTAAAAAGAGAGTTAATTGGCTTCAAATTTAGTTCATTTCTATAATCTGTTTTAATTTAAAACAGAGTTATAGATAATATTAAAAACGATGTTAGCGCTAATCCGTTTTGTGAATCTGCTTGAAAATGTATGGCAGTATAACTCTCTTTTTTTTTTCTTCACATAAACTAAATCAACACACATATGAATTATCATGATTATTATCTTGTGGGCAGTTTGGCGGATGAAATTGAAGTTAATTATTATTTAAAATAAACATTATTATTATACAGTTTTTTAATAAAACAATTTTTTTTTAGTTAAAACAGAAATGTTTACTTCCTCTTTCAATGGCTGTCATTTCTAGATGTATGTATCGATTGACTTAAAATTTTATCTATGTATTCACAACATATTAGTATATGTCTCATTAAAATTTCATTTCATTTTCGTGCATAATACACGAGAAATAAAACAGTAAAATATAACATCAAACGAAAAATTAAAATTGGGTCAACTGAAGTGGGACCGGGCTCGTAATTATATGTTCGAACGTTATTCATATTTAAAATGTCAATTTCAAATGCATAGCAACACATATACCATATTCTTCGATAATTAAAAATCTACAAAGCCTCTAATTAATTTCACGCGGGCTACACTTGCTAAAAGTCCAAAATACCCAAAAGACATTAGTATCACACATACAGAGGGCAATTCTAGCAGATCGCCTTCCGTGGCTTGTTTATTAATATAGTATTATTTTAGAGTGTTCTCCTTTAGATTTACTTATTTCCTAAAAATCTATTTTTGCCTTTTATTATTTGTTTTGCCATTTAAAGTACCTACAAAAGTACAATCTCTACCGGTTTAAATAAGTTGGAATTAAAGATAATTGTAAAAAATAAGAATATTTTTATTTTGGCAACAAGTTTAAAAATTTTAGTTTTATGTTTGTGGCTTCGGTTATAAAATATTTTGATAAATCTCGTTCAGATTTGCCCTTGATTTTATCCAAAAAAATATGGGCACTGTAGATATCGTACTAGCAGCGAGAAATGAAAATAGTCTACAAGCTTTTTTCTCGGCGAATTTGGTTGAAATCCTCAGTGAAATAAATTCCGGTGTCGGAATTCTCTCGTGGAGAGTTTTCTGGAGTATTGAGCGGTTTAACGTCTTGTTTTACGACTAGTAATGAGCACGATACTCAAGTACATTGCTCGGAGAGGCAAGAAAACTACTCCAGTCATACGTCATCGCAGCACAAATGCGTCCGATTCACTCCTACTTGCCTGCATTCTTCCTCTAAGAGCTAATTGACTCTCGTAGTGGCTCCGTTTCTTTGCGTTCATTCCAGCTTTTGACATTTAGCTACGGCATTTCTTTATGTTGCTAACTTCGTTAAGTGCGCTAAAACTGGGTTACTTTGATGAACGCCACTGCGTGGGTAAAAAGGACTTGGACATCGCCACTGCTATAATTTCGACATAAGGATAGGTTTTTTCTTGAAAGATATTTTTGTTAGCAGCAAAGAAACTGTGCATTAGTTCCATTTCCAAAATGTTTATGCAGTGCAACTAACAAAAAGTCTAGTCCCTTGAAAAATCTGTTAAATTTTATCAATGATTATGGTGAGCCTAAAATGATTATGTTTCTTTGTAAATTGTTAAAACATGTTTTGTTGTTTTTGAATTAATTATGAACGAAAAAGAACATTTAAAATTATATGTTTCTTACATGAATTACAGGCAATCGTAGCCCAGTGGATAAAAGCGAGGTAAAACTTGCGTTTCTTAATTAGCAAGCAAGAGGTCGTGCGTTCAAATCTCACTGACTTCTACTTATATCCAAAAAGTACGATTGTGTCTGAGTGGTTCGGATTCCACTATAAGCTGTAGGCCCCCTGTACTGTAATTGGGATTAAGTTCCTGTTGTGCAGAGTAACAAAATAAATAAATAAATCTTTTCCTATACTATTCTAGAGCGAAAATCTGCAAAATTTTACTTTTCCGGAGGATATATATGAAAAACTAAACAAGATATAAAGATGCGCTTGACGGCATTAAATTTCGCGTGTTTGAATTGACTCATAAACATATTTTCAGCGATATAGTTTTTTTGAAAATTTCTTAAGGGGTACTCTTATGAGGAATACAATGGTACATTTTCTAGGTCTGTATCTAGGCTAGTTCTTGACATATAGGGTAGTTAGCGGAAAATAATCAAAATGAGATGAATTTTGAACAAAATTTTACTTTTTAGAAGGCTATATCTCAAAAAATAAACAAGATTTGAAAATGCGCTCAACGGCATTGAATTTCTCGTGTTCGAATTGACTTATAAACATATTTTCAGCGATTTTGATTTTTTGAAAATTTCTTAAGGGGTACACCCCATTTTTAGACTTATTGCTCTAAAAATCTTCCTCGTCCGAATGTTTTACTAAAAATTTACAAATACATGTACTTCGACGCGCAGAATCCAATGGTGAAATCCCTGAGTTTGTATCTCTTTTACTTTTGAAAATATTCTCCTTAGAAATTTGTGTATATCGAAAATGTTGGTCAAAATATCAAAAATAAAAAAATTGCTGAAAATATGTGTTCAAGTCAATTCGGACACGAGAAATCCAATGCCGTTGAGCGCATCTTCATATGTTGCTTAATTTTTTGGATATAACCTCTAGAAGAGTTGATTTTTTCCAAATTTTATGCCATTTCACATTTTACACAATATTAGTATATTACATATTAATTTAGGAAAGTAAAAATACTTTCCTGATATATTATGTATACTATTTTTTTCTGAAACCGTTAAATTTAATCAATAATTAATCATAAATAATTCATAATGTTTAAATTTCTTGATATGAATTGTATTGACAGTAAACTACGTATCCAAGGTTACAAATAAAAAATAATCAGATGAAATACAAAACAGCCAGGTAAAGACAATTTTGTATTTACCAAACTGTTATTTTTGTTGTAACCCTGGATACGTGCTTTATTAAATGTTTTTGTAAAACAATATTTGTAACAAATAATTATTAGTTCGGTGCATACTATGAAAATAACTTGTAAAAGGCGTAATGATATATTTCTGTTTATTTATTTTATTTATGGGGGGCTAGCTCAGTGGTATGAAGTCGGCCTGTGGATCCTGAGAACCCTGGTTCGATTCCCACAGGCGACAAACAATTTTCATAATTTAAAAAGCTACCCCTGTGGCTCCTCCACCACTAACATCTTTGGAGGCCGTGATTTGATGACTGGTAATCGCACTTCACGCGCAAAATATATCACTTACCGAGATCTGCTTCGGCAGAGTGCCACACCCAGTAATGGGTAGAAGGCGTGATATTTTTTTATTTATTTATTTTATTTATAATTAGTGTGACATTGACATGAATATAGTTGGAAGAGTAGACGAGGGTCAGCTAAGGTAGTTTTGTCATGTTAAGCATATTACGGATCAAAGATTTGTGAAACAAAGGCTTTTGTGATATATTTATTATTTTAAAATTAGATAAAATGGTATAATGACAGCTTTATTTATTATCACTGAACTACTTTCCAATTTCTTTCCAAGTCAGCATCAAACTCTCAGAAACTTTTAATTTCCCGAAGTTGGTTTGGTAGATTCTTCTTGCATCTTAACCGTGTTGAAAGAAAGGTTTTTCGCTTTTCGCATCGTTTACCCAAATGAAGTTAGCGCTTAAATCCGCTTCGCTATTTACGAGCGCAAGAGAAAGAACGCAAGTTTTTATGTTAAAGATTTCTCAGTTGAAATAGTTGAGAAATAAAACTAATTTCCTTTAACGACCACTGCTTAATTGGAATCCGGAAGTTTTTAACATTTATTAGAAAACAAAAAATTTATGGTTGAAACGTCTGGTAGATAATTAATAATTAAGGAAATGTTTCATAAATTATTCGCTTGAGGAAAAAGAAAATTTCAACATTTTATTTTTTCTTTAAATAAATAAAATAAATATGTCATCACTCCTTTTACCAATTACTGGGTGTGACACTCTCGGTAAGTGATATATTTATGCGCGTGAAATGCGGTTATCAGCCATCAACTAACGGCCCCCAAATATGTTAGAGGTGGGGGAGCCACAGGGGTAATTTTAATGATTATTTTTTGACGTTTCTCAAAACCAATGAAATACTTCATTGTATATCACGTGTCTACGTTTTAACCAATCCTGTCATTATTATACTGAGAATAAAGCTCTTGTGATATTCCCGGGAATTATCTCTGTAGATGCTTTTTTGTTTGTGACAAATAATAGGTAGTTTTCAAATAATTATTTAAAACTGGCAACGCGTCAAATAAAACGTGTGAAATAATCGATTTAGTTGTATTTTAGATACAGAAATACACCAACAAATTTTGGAAACAACTTCCAAGAATACATTAATAAGTAATCAATCGAAATGGAGCCAGTTCAAAATCTTTTAAGTTGGATGAATCGATCTCAACAGCTAAGTCAAAAAATAATCTAATTAAATATAACTCGAGAGTTCGATAAATTAGAAAATAATTCTCCAGTATCTTTCTCAAACTTGTTGCCATTTGGCAATAGCACTACGGCTCTACGTGACTATTGCCTGGCAACAAGTTTTCGAAAGATCTGTAAAATTATTTTCAATTTATTCTTACTCTCTTGTTATATTATCACTGAAAATATTTGTCGGCTATGGGAATTGAACCTGGGTTCTCAGGATCCACAGGTCGATTCTATATCACTGAGCCGCTTACCTCATTTTTTCTTTACTTACATCTAAATACAAGTGGGAGTTTTGGACAGTTCCCGGATCAATTTTTTACGGGAGTGATACGAGTGGCTTGAGTGTATGTGGCTCTACCGGTAAACTAGCGCAACACAACGGCAATTCATTATACGGAAGAAAAATTACCACTCTTTATATTCATAAGAAGTAGAAATGGAACAGGGCAACTGAACCAGTTTTGAGTAATGCGATTGCGCCCAGAGAAAACACTCTTCATACATAACTGTGGCATTTTGAACACCTCAACGCAGGGCCGCACTTCAAACTTTTACAAAAACCAAATTTTTACCATACTTCTAAACCAGAAGTTGATACTAAAATGATTTTCTGTCGTAAAATTCTAAAATAATTTGTTTTTACGATCCTGCCACCAAGTAATATTTTCTTCTCTCAATAGGGACTTATATAATTCAAATTTTTCGGTTGCCATCTAGCGAGTAAAACAGAACTTCAATAATTTGTTATGTATATGAATTGTATTGACAGCAGATTATTTATTAAAGGTTACAACAGTTTTTTATCTGTGATTCAATTATATTTTATTTTGTAAATATGTTGAATCTATAGTGTCTTGAGAGGCTGGAATGATGTAGTACCGAATCTAATGTATATTTATGCAATTATTTGCCAAATCATAAATTTGATAATTTGACCATGTTTTACATTGCAATAAAAAAATTATCTCTCAATTTATATCAATAAAAATATGTACATTTATGCAGAAAATTTTGAGGAATACAATAATACATCTTTCAGACCCGTATTTTGGCTAGTTTTTGACATAAAGGGCAGTTAGCGGAAAATGGTCAAAAAGAGATTAAATATATGCTAAATTTTACTTTTCTGAAGGCTATATCTCAAAAACTAAACCCGGTGTGAATTTTCTCTCAACGGCATTGAATTTCTCGTGTTTGAATTGACTTATAAACAAATTTTCAGCGATTTTGATTTTTTTTAAATTTTTTAAGGGGTACCCCTTAGATTTTTTTCGATTTAAGCCATTTTTAGACTTATTGCTATAAAAATCTTCCTCATCCGTATATTTAGCTACAAATTTGCAAACATACGTATTTCGACGCGTAGAATACAGTGGTAATATCTCTGAGTTCGTATCTCTTTTACTTTTGAAGATATTGACCTTAGAAATTTGTGTATATCAAAAATTTTGCTCAAAATATAAAAAATTTAAAAATGCTGAAAATATGTGTACAAGTTAATTCGCACACGAGGAATCCAATGCCGTTGAGCGTATATTCATATCTTGCTTAATTTTTGAGATATAACCTCTGGAAAAGTAGATTTTCCCTAATTTTACGCCATTTCACATTTTACACAATATTAGTATATTACATTATTAGTCAGGAAAGTAAATACACTTTCCTGACGTATTATGTGTACTATTTTTTCTGAAACCGTTTAATTTAATCAATAATTAATCATAAATAATTCAAAATGTTTAAATTTTTTATATGAATTGTATTGACAGAAGGCTTACGCATCCAAATGGTTCAAATCTGATTTTATTCCAACTTTTTTCTCAATTTTGTTATGTACCATAGACAGCCTCGATTTCCTCATTTGTTAAATATTCATTAAAATACTAATTAAATTTGAACTTTTGTGTTTAACAGTTCATTCAAATTATTATTTTATTTCTCACAGTATTACCAATTTCCTCTGCTACGGCAGAATGCCACACCCAATAATGTATAAAATGTCATGAGGATATATTTATTTTATTTACTTTAAGAAACTCAAAAAGGAATTGATATCTCCTTATAAAGATTTCAGTCTCCGTGAATCTGTCAGTAGTAAAATGTCAGTACCGCAATTCGCAAAGCTGTATAATAAAACTAAGGACAAATTCCCTGGATCCGGTTCTGGTTGGGGGTGAGTAGGATCTCAGTATCGCGTTGCACATAACATTCATTCTCTCACCGGATTTGTAAATAGATGCGCTCTACGTAAAACTGCACCTAATTTAAACTTTTACCATCTCTCCGCAAGCACGGCACACAGACAGAAGAACACTTCGTTCCTTCTTACGGCGATAACGGATTTTACGTGCGCACAGATTTATGAAGCTGCTTCTTTGTTATAAACCAACTAGATGCTGGCGCTACGAAGATGATTCTGATGCTATGCTGGTATAGTCCGATGATAATGCGTTTTAACATCGGATAGTGCAATCAGGAATCATCTTTGTTTCTATTTGTGCAGAAACATATTTTTAAATTTTTCAATTTATAAACTGGTATCAAATGAAATGTCTTTTGAAGAGCTTGCATGCAGAATTGGAAATTTTTCGGTCAGCATTTGTTTTAGTGAAAATGTTTCAAAACTAATCGTGTTTTAATATAAATGAAAGATCTTTTGAAGGGCTCGCGTGTAAAATTGTTTTTTTTATCGGCAATTGTTTTAGTGAAAGATCTTCGAAACCTATAGTATTTGGTATCAATTAAAAGGTCTTTAGAAGAACAGGCGTGCAGAATTGAAAAGTTTTAGATCGCTAATAAAGCTACTATTTATTTAGATGCATATGTTTATATTTACTTTTGTTTCTGTTTATTGTTAATTTAAAATAATAATTTTTAGTAATAAGAAACTAGATATGAAATTTAACCATTTGATTCCTCATATAATTGTGCATATTTTGGTCCTCTATATATTTTTTTAATCGCCGGAGTCATAATCGCAAAATTTCGACTAATGAAATTTTATTTATTAAACCATTTTAAAAATTTTAAAATTTCAAAATATGGTTGTATATAATTCAGATTATGAGAAATTAAATGCCGTTGAGTTTTCGAGAAACAGCGATTTTAGACTTTTTCAAAACTTCAACTTTGAAGGCCCATATTTCAAAAACTAAAAGAGATATTGAAGTGCGGTTTGAATGAGTTTATTTCTCCAATTAAGAAAATTTTGCTATTTTTTCAAAATTTCATTGCTTAATATTTAAAAAAATTGAAAAGATAATGAAAATCGGTGGACACCAGTCAATTCTTCTCGTAAAAGTACATATATATATACAAAATTTGAGGGGAAAATTCGCAAGGATGCATTTTTTATTACAAAAAACGAAAATCGCTGTTTTTTAATTATTTTTTAAGAGGTTTACCTTAAGATTTTTACGAATTTTGGCCATTTTTAGATTTTTCGCTCTAAAAATTTTATCCGTAGAGCAAAAATTCTAAAATTTTACATGCCTATGTACTTTTACGAGAGGAAATCACTGGTGTTCACAGATTTTCATTATCTATTAAATTTTTTTTTAATATTGAGTAATGAAAATTTTCAAAAAATAGTATTATTTTCAAAATTTTCAAAATTTCGGTATAAGTTAATTGGAGCACGAGAAATATACGTGTTCAAACCGCATTTCAATATCTCTTTTAGTTTTTGAAATATAGGCTTTTAAAGTTGAAAATTTTAAAAAGTCAAAAGTCGCCGTTACTCGAAAACTAAAAAAGATATGCAATTGCACTCAACGGTATTAATCTCTTAGTTTGAATTATATAGAAGCATATTTTAAAAATTTTCTATTTTAAACTACTTTAACCATAAAATTGGCATTTTCATTAACCGAAATTTTTACGATCATGACTTTGGCGATTAAAGAAATATATATATTGAGGATTAAAATATGCATAATTATGTAGAAATATATGAGGAATTAATTGATGAAATCCCCAATTTCATATCTAGTTTCATATTTTACCTCATTGAGTGCGACAAGAAATCTTACCGCACTGAGTGTTACAAAGAGATACTTTCCACACTCAATTTGAATGTAGATACACGACTGCACAAAAAAAAATTGTATAACCTCGTTCGTGAAATATATTTGGCATTCTTAGAATGTCGTCTTCCTCGGCTATCACTTCAACACCACAAAATTATTTTACGACCTAGGTATACAAATAACTATAAAAATAAAATCCCTAGAAACAACACTGATTGACAAATGAGAAACATCTGCATCGTATCACTTGAATTACGAATAGTGGTTTCTAAATTGATATAAATTATCATTCCAGTAGTACCACAGGAAATAATATTTCTAAATAGCAATACATCAACTGTGCAGTGCGATAAAATATAGTTTAGTACCCACAATTCATCACAGAACTATTTAATTCACCAATGCGCTGCAACCATTCGATTTAATCCATAAACAGCATAAAGCTCATCCTATTCCCAGAGGTCTCTTCGACCAAAAGTGCAACGAATCGTTTTTCCATTATTCATTCTTGCACAGCCTGTCTGGGGAGAATCCCGTTCTTCTTCTTCACCAATCACAAACCGCCAATTTCCAATGTAGATCAGTTCAACCAATCAAATGATAAGCAATTCTTGAAGTGATAAACTGCAGATTATATATATCGGTAAAGTCGATCAGTGATTAATTGGCACTATCAACAAATTGTGAGGCAGTGACGCACGTCAACAAGGGTGATTAGTGATTTTATCGCGTGGGCCAACAACCCTTAATTTGTATTCGGATATGATAGGCTAAATACTATTTTTATGGAGATTTGATTGTGAGTTTTTAAAAACACGCAGGTTTGCGTATTTTCATTTTCCTAAACACAATCAGCTCATAGATTTATAGAGATAATAGAAAAATATTATAATCATGTTTTTTAATTAAGTTCTCTGTATACAGGCTGTTCAAAAATTCGTTTTACAAATTTTTAGAGGAACTAGAGGAGACCAAAATAAGAAATATATCATAGGGTCGGTTCTGGTTTTATAAGCCTGAAAACCTTAGGTGATTATTTCGGGTATGTTTATTATAAAAAATAAATAAATAAATATTTCATCACGCCTTTTACCCATTACTGGGTGTGGCACTCTGCCGAAGCAGATCTCAGTAAGTGATATATTTATGCGCGTGAAGTGCGGTTAGCAGCCATCAAATCACGGCCACCAAAGATATTAGCAGAGGGGTAGTCACAGGGGTAATTTTAAATTGTTGAAAATGGGGATCGAACCAGGGTTCTTAGGATCCACAGGCTGACTTGATATCACTGAGCCATTACCCCATTTATTTATTAAACTCAACAAATCAAGTATGTGGAAATCTAATAATTCACTAATTTTTTCTATTGTTTTTAAAATAGTTGACATTTATAAGTTTCTAAAAACAATGGGAACATTAAGCGAATGTTTCGATTTCCAATTTGTTGAGTTAAATAAACCCAAAATAATCACCTAGACTTTTCAGGCTTCCAAACCATAATAAACCCTATGACAACCCGGACAACCCTTTCAAATACAGGTACTTAATCACCCATCGATAATCAATTATATTAAACTCATCAGAATTTTACCTGACATAATATTTTTAAAAATTTACACTACGGAATCAGCTAAACTTTTTATCACTAAAATTTTCATACGTTGCCTTTGGAAACGCTTACAAAAATAACTATTGATATACAGGATGGTGAACGCAACTCTCGAGCATAGGGATTTAACATGTAAAATCAGAATTTTGTAATTTCCTGCTTCCCTAATAATTTTAAACAAAAAAGCTTCAAATAAAAATTTTACGGAATAAAATTCTGCATCTAAGACAATAAACAAAATTAATTTTGCATGCTTCGTAACGGCACAAATTTGATCTGAAAATAACGAAAATAGCTTGAAAACTATTGATAGCCATGGAAATAAAACAAAATTAAACAAATGTTTGTCGTTTGTTTCAATTCCATGGCTATCGATAGTTTTGAGGCTATTTTTGTCATTTTCTAATTTGTGCCGTTAGGAAGCATGCAAAGTTAATTTTGTTTATTGGTTTAGATGCAAAATATTATGCCCTAAAACTTTTATTCGAAGCTTTTTTGCTTAAAATAATTAGGGAAGCAGGAAATTAAAAAATTGTGATTTAAGTATATTTTTCACGCATTTCCAGTGGCACCGCGCGATATTTTTCTTCATGAAAAACGTTGACAAATGAGAGCGTAATTGTAAACTTTTCATAGCAACCGTAGAAAAAAAGTATATGGATAACGTGAAAAAAATTTGTTTTAATACATTATATAAATTCAAAAAAAAAACTTAAACTAATGGAAATGTAAGCCACAGGGTTAATTTAAATGTGGTGAAAATGTTTGTCGCCTGAGGGAATCGAACTGGTGTTCTCAAATCCACATTATTTAATTGTTGATGCATTCTACTTATTTAATTTCAAATTTAAATACATATTCCAAATAATTACGAATTTAAAGTCGCGGTTTTAGGAGCAAACAAAGTATGTCTGTTTAGTAGCTTGCCTTGAAGAGTAAGCAAAATCCTTAAAAACACAGTACTAATAAAAAATAACAACACAACATTTTTTGCAAGTATAGCGGTGCGTTAAAAACCCATAACCATTAGGCGTTCTTAAAGGGTGAAACAAACATAATAATACCGTAAAAATCCCGAACTTCAGTGTTAACATCAGCGTAAACAAAATTTCAGATTTCCTCATGAAAATTAAAATATAAAATATCTTGCGCAGGCCTTGTTAGGCGCGACCGCATCCAAGTAATTAGAATTTATTTTATATCGGCCAGGTGCTGGTTACTGCGAAACTTAATCATGTTTATTAGCTCATTACGACTAATAGATATAAATTGAGTTAGTGAGAAGCAACGCAACAAGTACAGAAATCTGGAATCTGTGTTCGAGACTCGAGACGCGACATTATGGTGCATCAAAATTGAATTAACGTCGAGTTGACGCCGTACTTCAATACTGCCCTCTGACCTTCTAATTGAGAGAAATTGATTTATATTTGTTTTTAAATTAATAAACTGTTCTCTTATCTTATATAATGCGGTATACTTATATAATTAATAATCAAATTAGTGATCTAATTAATTTCATACTTTTTATATGATTAATTTAATTGTTGAACTTAAATCAAATTATTTTTTGAAAGATATAAATTAGAAAATTAATTAATAGTTATGCATTTTGTGGCATACACATTTTATAATACTTTAAATTTATATTAATAAAATTATTCATACTAATGGGAACTGTGTAACTCTAAAGAAAAATAAATAAATATATCATCACGCCCTCTACCCATTACTGGGTGTGGCATTTTGCCAAAGCAGATCTCAGTAAGTGATATATTTTGCGCTTGAAGTCCGGTTACCAGTCGTCAAATCACGGCCCCCAAAGATGTTAGTGGTGGAGGAGCCACAGGGGTAGTTTTTGAAATTATGAAAATTGTTTGTCACCTGTGGGAATCGAACAAGGGTTCTCGGGAACCACAAGCCGACTTCATGCCACTGAGCTAGCCACCCCATAATTCTGATTTCACTATAAGCTGTACTGTAATCGTTCCTGTTATGCAAACTTTCAATATTTCAGTAAAAAATATTTATGTATCAAGGGTGAAAACAGGCGTTTCTGGCTCGCGGTTTGATTATTAGCACGAGGCGCAAAGCGCTGAGGGCTAATAACATGCTTAGGGCTAATTTCACTCGTGGTACATACAATATTTTATGCACAACAAAAAACATTTAATTATCTGTTCAAAAGATTAAAATATGTACATAGGTTATATGTCAAAATGATATTCTGCAGAATCAAGTATTCACAATAAACAAAAATTGTCATTTAATTTATGTATCCATGAAATTATTTTTTTATGACCCTAGGGCCAAAAATAAATGTTTAAGCCCGTTTTTTAGGGCTAAAACACATTAATTTTGGCCCGGTTGCGCATACAAATATTTAGTGTCAAAAAATACAATATTTTTTTAAACACGAAAAATTATTTACCTTTTAATGATGCACACATTTTTAGTGTCACTGGTTTCAATTATTATTATTGTATCTATCTAAATAATTATGATTTTGATATATTTTTATTTTTAATTATTTATTGTTTACCTTTTTGACCATTTAGGGTCAAGGGCGAAGTTCAGCCGATGGCTGTTCTTCCATCTAACCCTTACAAATACATAACATCCATACCCTGGGCGGGATTCGAACTCGCGACCTACGTATTATAAAATTACGTCGCTTACTTATTATAAAAATACTTCATTTCGTATGTGACTTTAGGAGTGTGCACTCCTAATTTAATTTTAACTATCCAACATCATCATGTAAAATTTTAGAACATTTTTACTCTTTGTCTATTTTGACTTGATAATGGACCTGACCATGGTCCGAAACGTCGTCATTTTGTCTGCATAATAAAATAAAGCCTTAAATCCGAACAACGTGAAAAGATATTGTTTTTTTATATTTTTTCCCATCTCAAATAAAAATACTTCGTTATATTTTCTTATCTGAAAAATTAAGAAAGTGAAAACTTAGTCTTGCATAATAGTAACTCCATGTAATTTTTTATCAGTTAAATATTAGTGTTAAAGACCATCCATAAAAAGAAAAAGAACCATAATCTTAGCCATCAACAAAGAAAAATGTGAGAAATATCTCTGAAAAGCATTCCGGCGCTTTATTAATCTTAATAATAGTTGTCATCGGTCATCCGACAGTAATTACATTTCGAATTGGTGTAATTTTCCGGGTGAGATGCGTGCGACTTGGAAACTTTTCCCTTTTCCGGGGAGTCCGGGTTCCGGGCCGGCGTCGAACAGCTGAGGTGCAGCGACCGGAGCGCCAGTGATTTTCACTCCTCGCTGAAGTACGTAATTACAGAGGGCAATTTGAGAAAAGTAATTCGAATTGCGAGGGAGGATACGTCATCATGCCGCATGCCCATGTTTCCGGCTCCGGATCTTTTATATTTTGTAATTTGAATAGTTCTGAGACTTACAAATGACGCGGAATGTTTCAAAATTGGAATTATTTTGCCTGCGCTACAGTTTTACATCGAGTGCATTCTTCAATTTATTATTTGATACTTAGAGTCTCGAGAAACAATCTTCATTATTATTAATATTAACTAGGTATACGTCACAACTATTTATTAAAATTACATTTTCTCTACAGCATGAATTTTTAGAGTATCACATTCTTATGTATTTCTAAGAAGTCTTGGATGTATTTTAAATATAATATAATAAGTAGATATATAGCTTTTTAATAAATGAACATAAGCATCAGAATTTATAGCAACTTTATTCTTTAATTTCGTTATAGCTATTTTACATAGCAAGTGCGCGAAGACATACCTTGCACATGAGCGCGAATGGTACACATGTCTTCGTGCACGAGTTTTGTACAATGTTTTTTGACAAACAATTTTCATAATTTCAAAAAAAGCTGCCCCTGTGGCTCCTCCACCACTAACATATTTGGGGGCCGTGATTTGACGACTGGTAACCGCACATCACGCGCAAAATATGTCACTTACCGAGATCTGCTTCGGTACGGTGCCACACCCAGTGATGGGTAGAAAGCATGATGATATATTTATTTATTTTATTTATTTTTTTGTAACGCGCAAAAATTATATAATCGACAATGAGGAAATTTATTAAATTTGAAGAGTGAATTTATATCGACAGTTAAGTATGCCATGAATTGACATTTGTTATTTAAAAACAAATTGTTTATTCTTTCTCGAAAAGTTTGTTTAAATATGTCTGTTTGATGGAGTTATAAGTTAATGTCTCTATTTCTTTTATAAATTCCTTAAAATTTGTGTATATAAGTACAATTAACATTTTAATATTAAAAATTTAGAATAATAAAAAATGGGTGTTTTTTCAATTACTTTGCGCACTAGTGCGCAAAATCAAACTTTCCATCGGTTTCCAAAGTAAACCTTATTTTGAATGATGCAAGGAAGAAATGTTTTTATTTATAAAACGTCAAAATATTAATATTTATTACATTTTTTTTTGAATTCACGATTGTAGATAAAACGTTGTACATTATTTGTATTGCAAATAACTATTATTTATTTGTTACTCGAAATATATTTAGAACTGGTTACAATTTAACTAACATTTTCTTGTTCAATTGATGTAGTTAATTTGTTTTCATGTTCACGTTTTAAAATATTTTGACAGTAAACACATTGTTTTGTTAATTATTGTTCAGGTGACAGCATAGCACTCTAAAAGTAATTTCAATCAATTATATACGACATTTATTTTAAAATAAAAATGTATTACTTTTTGTGTTAACTACCAATAAAATGTTATATGCATGTCGATGGAAAAGTTTATTATTTTAATAAATAACTATTTCTTTCACCTATTTATTTAACTGTTAACACCAATTGAATGCTGCTTTATAAAAAAATTGAAGTGAAAATACTAAAAATATATCTGTTGCATTCATAAACAACCAATATAAAAGTAGTCATATATTTTTCTGTCAGAGTAAACCAAAACAAGCAAATCTTTATGTGAAACAAATGACAAACGATGTGACGATATACAAAGACATAAAAATACTTAAAGAAAACGAAAAAAAGTCACATGACTTTGTAACACGATATTGTGAATGAAACCAGTAAAAAGAAAAAGAAAAAAATAAACACTAGCCATCGACATGAAAGTGCGAATGAGATAAACAGTATTAGAAAAAAGTCACTTTGATGGCGATATTTACTATGTTCACATCTCTCTTCAGTTTTTTCCCCCCAGAAGAGACAGTTGATGTTATATCGTTGCTACGAGTATTTCCTGCATGCTTTGACAAAATGCGGGTACGTTTTTTGCTAGGACTATATAATCGTGTAAATTGTGTGTTGCAAAGACTCGTTTACACTAGCACACTATTAGTGTCCGCACAAGAACTTTATTTACATTTGAAGTAATCTAGTTCAACCTAAATGAAGTTTGCTTCGTACAAAATTAAAATCGAGATTAACTATTTAAAACAATTGACTTGTAAGCAGTCTTATAATTTATTAAAGAGTAGTTCAGGAGCTCTTGTTAATGTTAAAATAATTAATTCCATCAAATGGGGTAGCACGAACCCTTGAATGATTTATTCAATAGATTCGTTCTCTGAATGATTGATCTTCGCCAAATATTCCTATCCTGGTATACCAGTTTCACTTCTTCGACATTCATAATTATTTTCTTACAAGCTTGTAGTAAATTTTAGCGGACATTGTCAATAGCATCAACCAATAAAACCAACCAATATGACACTTTTATTTCAACTTTTTCGATAGTAAAAGAACGTTCTTGCCATGGATACTTTATCATATTTTGGTCTTAGGAGCAAAAATAGCATTTTTACTACAATTGTTATGGTAATAATAGTTATTGGTTTCATATATATATATATATATATATATATATATATATATATATATATATATATATATATATATATATATATATATATATATATATATATAGTCAAGAACCCTTTTACCGTGAGGTGTAGGGTGTGAAATGTCTTTTAGTCGTGCACAAATTTTGCCCATTGTTTCTTATTCTTCGCGATCCTTCGTGCTTCCTGTACTGTAACATCTCTCTTCTTTAACATCTTGTTGATTATGGTGTCCCAGGTGTCCTTAGGTCTTCCACGGTTCCTCTTTTCTTTCACGTTTGTCATCCAGATTTGTCGTACAGGTCTATCTTCATTCATTCTCATCATATGTCCCCATGGTTTCATTGGGACTAAAAATACACGCTTTCGGATCAAGTAATAATTTCTCAATTTGTTTCATATGAATTTTATAAATCTGCGCAATTTTCTAAATAAAATAAATAATAAATATATCATCACGCCTTCTACCCATCACTCGCAAAAAACTCTCAGATATACATAAATTTTTAAAATATTTTTTTTACATAACAAATAGATAAAAAAGTATTTAAATTTGCCAAATAAATTACTAGTCTTTGTCGTCTATGTTTGAATTGAAGAGGAAGGACAATTTTCTAATAACTTCCATAAATTGACACCATTTCCTCAATAAATTCCGATTTAGCAGTTTTACAGTTTTTATTTTCTAATATTTTGTGTCTGTGTATACTTAATAAACTTAGATTACGATAGGGAACATGTCGCTAGAGATGGACATAAGAATACTACTGAAAATTCAGTTTCAGCTTGAATTTATTATCTTTAAACTTATAATTATATAATTAATTTTTATTATATTATATATATATATATATATATATATATATATATATATATATATATATATATATATATATACATATACAGGATGATGACCGCGACTCTCGAACATAGGACTTTAACATGTAAAATCATATTGTTTTTATTTCCTGTTTCGTAATTATTTAAAAGAAAAAAGCTTCAAATAAAAGTTTTAGGGCATAATACACGAAATTAATTTTGCATGCTTTGTAATGCCACAAATTAGATCTGAAAATGACTAAAATTGTCTCAAACCATCGATAGCTATGAAATTGAAACAAAATTAAACAAATGTTTGACGTTAAATCTGTCAAAACTGTCTAAATAAATTCTTGATTTATTATTTCATTTATTTTGACAGATAAAACATCAAACATTTGTTTAATTTTGTTTCAATTTCATACCTATATTTTTGAGTAAATTTTCATCATTTTCAAAGCTAATTTATGTCGTGACGAAGTATGTAAAATTTGTTTTGTTTATTGGTTCAGATACAGAATTTTATTCCCTAAAACTTTTATTTAAAGTTTTTTGCTTAAAATATTTATGGAAGCAGGATATTACAAAATTATAATTTTACATGTTAAAGTCCTATGTTCGAGAGTCGTGGTCAACACCCTAGTTAAAACCCTGGGAGGGAGGCGAGCGCCTCTGCTTGCCCCCCCTTGCGGACGCCCATGGACATGACAGCCGATAACCGCACTTTACACACAAAAATATATCACTCTAAGATTTGCTACGGCTGAGTGCCACACCCAGCAATGGGTAAAAGGAGTGATGATATAATTCTTCATCCTTCAATCATATTCTTCCATCTATTCCTAGACAATGTTTAGCCCTCTTAAATATTATTCAAATATTTAAATGGGTGCTTAAAACAAAAATATAATGTATGTAGATTAAATAATAATTATTAAAATAGGTCCTGTAAGTAAAAATAAAGTTGCATCCTAAAATCCGCAAGAGATTTCAAACAACAAAAACTTTTAATTCACTTCTAAAACTTTAATCCACCGCAAGTAAAACACAAATTTGAATTTTATATTACACACCATGTTCCACTCATTACCATTTTTATTATTTAATACATTTTGTGCATCTTGGAATAAATTAAAACCGCATTCGCCATAAGCATAACAATGAATCATTTTCCGCATCATCAAAACGTCGCGCTTGAAGGTTTGTTCGTTCGCTACGCTTCGAGCCCTTGTGTTGAGGGACCCTTTGAGGTTCTCCTTCCACTCTCCTCCATAGCTTTGAGGGCGCTCTTTGTATATAACGGAGGGTGACACCCTTATTTGATGTGTGAGAATGCTTAATGGCCGTTTAAAAATTATTGGATTACTGTTGAATTTGTTAAAATGATTTCGTTATACGGTGATATACGTTATTAAATTATTCCAGGAAGGGTGAAATTTGACATTAGTAAAATTAATATTTTAACTTTATTTTATGCTCCTAAAATTAAATTAATAATGAGAAAATCTTTTCAATTAAGCTTGAAAAAGCTTTTAGATAAAACTGTATTTTTAGAATTGCATTGCATTCCATTACATTAATATTGTATATATTATTTATTTATTACTCTTATACGATAGGAATATAATTATTATATAGTAGATGTAGTATGCTATGTACAATAAACGCCAAAAACATATTTTTTTCTCAAAATAGGCTATTCCAACAGTACGGCGTTTAAAGAAATATTTTACACATATCAATTGTAATTGTGAACGAGTCACAATAATGCTAAAAAAATTATCAAAAGTAATGTATGAATATCTAAAATATTTAATTAAAAAGTGAATTATTTAAAACGATCATTAATGTTCTTGTGACGTAGGTAGCGCTATTAAACTGCAACTTTACATTGTGAGATAATGCGCATGTGCACCGAGATGGCAATTCGGGACAAAACAATATTTAATTACAACAATAATTAAAACAATAAATGTTAGAATAGCACTGTAACCCTAGTACATAAAATTCTTCCAATTTAATTTAACCTAAAAAATGTACATAAATGTTTACTTCTTAAATTTGTAATGGGATAATGGCTCAGTGGTATCCGAGGCGGCCTGTGGATCCTAAGAACCCTGGTTCGAGCCCCACAGCCGACAAAACATTTTCACCAATTTAAAATTATCTCTGTGGCTTCTCCACCACTAACATCTTTGGGGGCCGTGGTTTGACGGTTGGTAACCGCACTTCACGCGCATAAATATATCATTTACCGAGATCTGTTTCGGCAGAGTGCCACACCCAGTAATGGGTAAAAAGGCGTGATGATATATTTATTGATTAATTTTTTTAAATTTGTAGAATAATAATAATTTCTTTACTACCTGAATATTAACAGTTGGAACGTGATTAATATGATATAGTTTTCTACAAATTTCGTATTAGTAAAAACTGGCAGCAAGTGTAGAGTGAAACGTAAAAAAACGTAGTCAGTTCCATAAAATGTTTCGCTCTCTTCTCAAAGTATACCCATCTCTCTCAAAACAGAAAGCCTTCTTATTCATTATTATGCTTTCTCTTTTAATATTAATGCTATCTTTGTCACAAAGAACTAGCTACGTCACGACTAATTAATAAATATGTATAATTTTTTTTTCTTCCTTAATAAGAACTTTACAACAAAATAAGAAACTGGGAAAACATATTTTTCAATGTCGATTAACGTATGAAATAATCAAATTTTTGTGGAATAGCCTATTACGTGCGTAATTCAGTTACTGTTACGCAGAGTAACAAATAAATAAACAAAGGCTAGCGATGATTAACCATGTGAACTCTCGCTTATAACGGGGTCCTAACCATAGTGTCACAACTGCGTATACCTATTTTCCATTCCTACACAGATGGCCTTTTATATTTTTGTTAAAGCAAATCTTGATTTAATAGAATATACTAGAACCTTTTTTACTTGAAGAAAAAATTCTAGAACTCCAGAACTCCACGAAGCGTGTTTCTATCTTTTACAGTTTTGTAAATCGATACGAACATATCATTTGAAAAAAAAATTGCTCATACTGATGTAAAAAATAGATAAACTCAAAGGATATGACTATTAAAGAGTTTGTCGGGCAGAAAATGACTTTCTTATTGAAAAAAAAACACGTAATATTGAATATACCTGTCTTGTAGCTGACTGTAATCTATCAAAAACTTAAATAGCATATTGACAATATCTCCTCCCCTGTCAGTATTTCGTCATCTTATTGAAAAAGAAATATTTCATTCAGCAATATTCTTGGTGACACTGATTCATGCTATTTGATTTCTATCAACTTTTTTCCATAGAAAATACAACGATGTGATATAAAATCAATATCTATACAAGGGTTGATTAGTTTGACATTCAACAAGAGTTCATATGTTCACGTGACCTAATAGTTTTAATAACTCCTTTAGTTCAATTTTATTTTATTTTGTGTAACGAGTTATGCACAGGGAAGTATTAGGTTTATTTTCCCTACGAAAGGTAATTAAAAATGATAAAATCTTTGGAAAGTAGTGAATGATCTATGGAAGTTATAGGTACTAATTATTGTTGCTAAACATATTGTGTGTTGTGAGTAATTAATGGGGTCCCATAATTTAATTTATAGTTGTTTATTATCTCAAACGGGCATTATTAATATCACGGGACAACTATAAATCAAGCAGGCTGTTAAATTTGCCGAAAAGATAATTGATGGTTAACTACGATTCAACGAATCAGTTTTGGTAAATGCACGTTGCTGTGTTGTATGTTTTCGACCCAATTCACAAAATTGTACAGATTCAAATCTATTTTAATTTTTGAGACATATGATTTAAGGAAGGTAGAAAATCTGCTTTTCCGAAGCCTATATCTCAAGAACTATATAAAATGCGAAAATGTGGTCAATGACGTTGAACAGCTTGTGCTCTACTTAATATATGAAAATATTTTCAGCATTTTTTATTTTTGCCTAAAGCGCTGCCACCAAAAAATTTCCGAGGGCTATATTTCAAAACCTAAACTAAATACAGGTCTGGAAATTTATCTTGCTTAGTTTTTGAATAATACCTACAGTAATCATTCATCGTTTATTATAGAGGGCTGTCCTTTATTTTACAGTTTTGTCCTTATTATTTATTTTTTATTTAGATTTTTTTATTCTCTTGAATATTACTTATGTCAGGTTTCATGGATATTGTTTTATTATCCTTCCAAAGGTAAGGAAAATTTACATTCTTCCATAAGAATGAAGTATTATTTCCCTCTATCAATTGAGGGAAGAAAATTTTACTTTCCGATAGCGTCGTGAAAATATTTATTTATGCAACTGGTGTTAAAAGTGTCACTTTATTACACGAGTTGCATACGCTATTTTTTGTACAATCGATCTTTGAATAATTATACTAATTTTACTTATTACTTTTCAAAAATCAAAAATATTTATTTTGTATGTTACGTATTTAATTTTGTTTACACCTTACTAATGGTAACGTGCGAAAATAGTATATTAAGATGCTAATATAACTTATGGAGAAAGCAGAGTGTTTTGAACGGCATTAGTGCTTTAAAGGCACGTGTATCATACGCTATTTTTTTATTATACCTGCATAGAGTTGGAAAGCTGCATTTTCATTTCATAATTTTGTGTCTGATTTGACGTAATATCGTTCATATATAAGGCGTATTCCATTTACCATTTGGATCAGATCTAACTTACATTTACTGAACCAGATCACTTATTCATTTCGCTAGATTACTTTGCTGACTTTATTTCCAATACTAGAATTACTAATCCTAATATACTTTGAAGTAATCCACCCCAATAAGTGCATCAGTTTGCTTAGTTTAGTTCATTTAGTCATGGTTTCTAATTTATCTGAACTGATTTAAGTGAACCAAGTGGCAAATGGAATACAGCTGAAGATAAGTTCACATTTATTGTTTACGTTACTATGTGCATTCGTTGTTTTGCAATTTGTTCTGATAAATATGGATGTATTTAAAGAGCAAAATAATTTTATTGTTGCTTAACAATTAAAACAGATGTGTTTTTAATGTTGCTTTTCCGCACGCTTTTTAGTTTGTTAAACAAGGATTATTGTGCAGGTATAATAAAAAATATTTATGCTTATGCAGAAAACTATGAGGAATTTGTAGAGGAACTCGCTAATATTCAGTCAATCAGCGCTCATGTTTCAAAACAATAAAAGTCAATTTTTCAATAATTAATCACACCAACAACAAAATATTCTTGTCTACTCTTACACATCATTACACTGAAGCAAAACTTCAGTAAATATTTCACCTCGTCGTCAGAAATCTGCTAACATGAATATCCCCTTCCTCTATAAAACCCACATACCTGCATAATCATTAAATATTCCCGTCTGTGTGTTCTTGTGTCTGTGCGCGTTATCTGATGTCCCCTATGGCACGTGCTTTCTGCACGTGTAATATTGTGTGTGTGAGGGTGTATGCGTGTGTGGTGCGTTAATTAGGGTACGTAACCAATTCGTTAATAGGGAATGAAAGCGGTGTTAGCGCCCTACAGCCAACGACTAAGCACAGGGAATTCTCGCACATTCGCACATATTTTCGCTTTGCAGTCTTTCCCGTTCTTGGGTGTGATATGAAGGATACTGGACCTTTTTATTTTATCCGCCAAGTGTATATAAATTTTATTTGGATGAGGAAATAAGTGAAAGTAGCTTCAGGCTAGCTGGAAAATTTAATATTGTTTTGAAAATTGGGTTTAAAGTTGGTTCATTCTAATCATAAATAAAATGCGTTTTATTTAAATTTCACAACGTTTTGGAAGATTTTTTTTTCAATTAACATTAATAATATTATTTATTTACTTCTTTATTCTATTCTGTACAACGGTAACTTAATCCGAACTTACCGCAGTGTGATAGTTCATATACAGGGTGGTGCTTGGAAGGGTGAACATAAGGATTTAACATGTAAAATCATAATGTTGTAATTTCCTGCTTCCCTAAATATTTTATGCAAAAAAGCTTCAAATAAAAGTTTTAGGGCATACAATTCTGCATCTAAAACAATACATAAAATTAATGTTTTACGTTTTATCTGTCAAACATTTGTTCAATTTTGTTTCAATTCAATGGATAACGACAGTTTTGAGGCAATTTTCGTCATTTTCAGATCTAATTTGTGCCGTTACGAAGCATGTAAAATTAAAAAATATATAATAAAAACACTTGGTTGTTTCAAAGAAAATATTTATATTTGCTTAATACGTATTTTCTTACGAAATACGTATTAAGTAAAAATAAATATTTTCTTTGAAACAACCAAGTGTTTGTATTATATATATATATATATATTTTATATTTTTTAAATATTATCAAACATGTTTTAACAAGTGCCAATAGCCCACTAAATTAATTACATATAAAATTAATTTAGAAATGTAGAATTTTATTCACTAAAACTTTTATTCAAAGCTTTTTTGCTTAAAATAATTAGGGAAGCAGGAAATTACAACTTATTGAGGTGAATTAATTAAAATAAAATTTTAATATGTCAATATTAATTAATTTGTTAAAATTATGCAACTAAAAATTTGTCAAAAATTCATCATATCTGCAAGAATTTAGAAATTCTAGCAATTTTGATTTAAAATAGCTGCAAAACCTGTGAAAATTAAGTAATTTGTTAAAATTAAATAATTAAGATTAAATAATTAATTAAAATTATTGTCATATGAATTATTATTATAATTTTATTATTACTAATAAATAAATATATATATATATATATATATATATATATATATATATATATATATATATATATATATATATATATATATATATATATATATCATCACGCCTTCTACCTATTACTGGGTGTGGCACTCTGCCGAAGCAGATCTCGGTAAGTGATATATTTTTCAGGTAAAGTGCGCTTACCAGTCGTCAAATCACGGCCCCCAAAGATGTTAGTGGTGGAGGAGCCACAGGGGTAGTGTTTAAAATTATGAAAATTGTTTATCGCCTGTGGGAATCGAACCAGGGTTCTCAGGATCCACAGGCCGACTTCATACCGTATTATTAATAATTAATTAAATTATTCATCACTCGTTTTTAGCTATCTACTAACCATGGAAACATGTTGCATCTTCTTCTTATTTATTTATCGTTGCATATATCTTTCTTTATAGTGTTATTTTAAAAGAAGCTTCTTTAGTTAGAGAAGGGTGCTGAATTCGGCTCTATGATTTTACATGTTAAATCCTTATGTTTACCCTTACAACCCGGTATAACATAGTCGACGACTGTAGCAAATAGATAAATATTAAAAATATTTTCAAGAATAAATCATATTATTTTGAAAGTACAAGAGATTTCTATACTCGGTGCTTTCCATGTTGAGTTTGTTTTCTTTTGTATATAAATATTTGGAAAATCGTTGTTAGGAATATATAGATTCCATGTTATTCGCTGCAAAATAAAGCAACAAACCTCTCGTTAAATAAATAACAAGTCGCTAACACTGCACAAGAAGCAAAAGCAAGAGGCAAGTACTGCAAAGCGCTCTCCAAGACTGTTTTATTGATGTCTGTTCGTTCCGTACAAATACCACGACTTTACTTAACCATTCGCACGTTTTACAACAATTTATCTCGTTTTAAAGAAACCGACGATGTATTCCTGAGCTGTCAGCGTCGTCTTGATAAATACTGCAGCTTCACCCCCAACCCCCCATCACCCTGCTGTGCGCGCCACTGGAGGGTGATGGTATCTCTGATGTCATTTTGCTGACCCAGCCACGGTTGTGCGCTGATTCGTTCATTAGTGGTGTTTATACATGTTTTAGTTAATTATGTATTGGGTTTTTGGGTTGACCCTGTTTTGTAGGGCGACCCTGAAGGGTGGTGAGTTGGCAGTTTTTTTGCTGGGGTAGCATTCACCTTTATCGGTGTGGAAAGAGTACACTAAATCAAGTGATTGGTTTTGAATAATTTTGCTATGTAAATTATAATTTATGCAAATTATTTTTTTAATTGAGTAATAATAATTCTATGGAATTTAATTGCAAAAATTCAAATTAATGTGATAAAAACATAACTAAGTTAATTATTAATGACCTTTATTTACAATTGCCAAAAACAAGCATACGAAAAACAATGTTTGCCCCCATATTCTGTAACTGTATCCTTTTTGGAGGATTGAAATTAAAGAACTTAGGCTTAAGTTGTAGTCAATTTTATTGAAGCATAGTTGACAACGTTTCGGTTAAGGATGTAACCATCTTCAGGTCAAAAAACTAGTTGGTAAAAATAACAACACAAAGAAATAAATTCTTTTATAAAATCTTAGTCGAAGGTCGGAGTCAGCAAAGTGCAATAAAAAAAAAATTAATAGAAGTTAAACGAAGCAAAAACCAAGAATCTAAGTTTCAATGCTGACTCCGAAGAGTCGAAGTGACTCGTTATTTTACAGATGATCACAATTTCGGTATTCTGAGACCAAAATAATTTACTCTGTCATTTTTACGCTATATACATGCATTTTGCTAACTAATATACGTAGTTGTTATCATAAAAAATTATATAATGATAACTCACTGATAGTTCCATAAAAAATGTGGTTCCAAATATATATTTTTTTATACCGGCATTTTTGCACGAGTGCAAAATACATAAAAGTATAATAGAAATAATAGAATTACTGGTTTAGATCACAAAATGTCGAAATGGGGATAATCTATAGTGTAATTATGAAAAATAAGGATTGTCATTGACTTATCGATCATTAGCTAATAATCTAGTTACAGAATCATTCATAATTAAGGTGGTGTGAATAGCGTTACGATATTCGAATCCAAAATCCCGAGTTCGTATCCCATCCGGTGAGTCCGAACCCTGTAGTGTATTTGAGTTAAGTTCCTGTTTTACAGAGTAGCATAAATAAATAAATAAATCATGGCTTGTGTGCATCGAACTTTAGATCTATGGGCTTAGGTTTTAAGGTTTTGTAAAATCATGCAATAATGGATAATGAAATAAATAAAATAAATATATCATCACGCCTTCTACCCATTACTGGGTGTGGCACTCTGCTGAAGCAGATCTCGGTAAGTGATATATTTTGCGCGTGAAGTGCGGTTACCAGTCGTCAAATCACGGCCCCCAAACATGTTAGTGGTGGAGGAGCCACAGGGATAGCTTTTTCAAATTATGAAAATTTGTCGCCTGTGGGAATCGAACCAAGGACCTCAGGATCCACAGGCCGACTTCATACCACTGAGCTAGCCATCCCATAATGGATAATGGTATTCAAGAATTCTAGAAACCTACGAGATTAGCACAGCCCAGTTTTATGATACACCCCTAACGAATGAACAGTTAGATGGCTTGCTCTCTCCGTTCTTGAATACCATTATCACCAAATTCCCACCCAAATCCTCGTCCATCGATGTATAAATACACTGTCTTTGTAATTTTTATGTATTATTCTTCTGATGATGGCTTAACAGCCGAAATTGTACAATAAAGAATTTTCTTTTATTTTGTGAAACAAACCGAGTTTTTTTTTCAATTTATTCTACAATGTTTCACCTAGTGCCAACAGCTTCTTGAATAGAGTTTAATAATTAACAAAGTGGTGAAAAAATTACAAGGCAAAATATTTTTTGTTAATGATAATTTTTTTTTCATGGAATAGGAAGATACTCCCTCGTATTTAAAAAGAGAGAAACATTTATTTTTCTCTAAACTTCTTCGTACTAACCCGATAAAATGGTACAACAAATAAATTTGGTGTAAAACGTAAAAAATAAATAACCCAAGCAATCATTCTTCCTTGCACGAGCCATCGAACAACCGGAGAATTCAAATTTTTCGTGTCGACCCATACGTCACAGAATGTCATTGATACGGAGCTTATTAATGTGACACTTCGTGCACGTGCTGGCCTGAAGGTAGTATAGTGCGGGCGACTGTGGGCCACATGACTCCGGGAGTCCGGGGATCGATACCTGGAGCCGAAGTGATCGGAAACCGCTTCCGTTACGCCGCATTGCAGTTTGTTATATACGATAGCTTGATAGTGGATTCATTTGTTTTGCTTTTCTGCTCTTTCTGTTTTTATTGAAGTGAATTTTGCTGATTGTGGCATTTTGTAGTTGTTGATTTTGTCGTAAAGAGTGTCAGAATATACTTCTGTGATTTTTTGAAAATTTTAGATAAAATTGCTGGGGTGTAATTAATAATAAGAGATATAATAAAATTACACTTGTATTGTGGTTCCTCCACTAATGTATCTTTTTAAGGACAATTATTTATAGGGTTGGTGATTCAGTATAATCGAGTCATATTATGAATTAATGAACCTGACTTTGATTCCAACAATTAACAAACAATTTCCACCACATTAAAATTATCCCTGTAGCTCCCTCTCCGCTAGCATCTTTGGGGGCCGTGATACTACGGATGGTAACTGCACTTCACGCGCATACATACAGGGTGACTAAATAAAAAGGGACAATAGCTAATTTCATTATTTTTAATTTTAGACCTGTAGTTTAAATTACAAAGTTGGGCTCAAATATATACGCTACTTTTTTATGTAAAAAGTTCCAGAATCTCACTTCCGATTTCACCGGAAACGGATTCAATAATATTATTTAGAATGAAATATTTTGTACATATATTTTTTATGGGGTAATACCTCAGTGGTATCGAGTCGGCCTGTAGATCCTGAGAACCCTGGTTCGATCCTTACTGACGACAAACATTTTCATCAAATAAAAATTACCCTTGTGGCTCCTCCACCACTAACATCTTTAGGGACCGTGATTTGACGGCTGGTAACCACACTTCACGCGCATAAATATAACACTTACCGAAATCTGCTATGGCAGAATACCACAACCAGTAATAACTAAAAGGCGTAATGGATCAGTGGTATCCGAGTCGGCCTGTGGATCCTGAGAACCCTGGTTCGATCCCCGCAGTCGACAAACATTTTCATCAAATAAAAATTACTCTTGTGGCTCCTCCACCACTCACATCTTTAGGGGCTGTGATTTGACGGCTGGTAATCGCACTTCACGCGCATAAATATATCACTTACCGAGATCTGCTTCGGCAGAGTGTCACACCCAGTAATAGGTAAAAGGCGTGATGATATTTTTATATTTATTTATTTTTTATATATTTTTTTTGCTAATGTTTTAAATTAACTTTACAATACTTGATGAACATTTAATAAAAAAATAATCCAGTTATTAATTTTTCTGGATGTTAAATTTCTTATGTGTTGATATTTCTTGTTTTGTTTGAGAAATAATTTTGACGTTTACTTAATGTATTATTTGTTTCTACTTATATATTTTGTCTGTGCTAGTTCCCCCTATATTCTGTAATTCGATCATTATCTCTTAACGATCGATTTTTTTATAATTAATTTGCAGATTGCCACCATTTCGGCATTTTATGACCAAAGTCATTTATTCTGTTTTTACTATTTTACTTTTGTGCATTTTGCTGTCGTACAAAACTGCCAGTATAAAAAATATTATTTTTAACCACACTTTTTACAGCTACGTTTATTAGTAAACAAAATCCATGAATATAACATAGAAATGCTACGGTAAATTATTCTGGATTTAGAATACCGAAATTGTAATCATCTGTAAAATAACGATGAAAAATAAAAATTATCATTAACTTATCGATCATTAACAGATAATGATTCAGTTATGGAATAGGGAGGACTCTCTTGAAAAATTTAAAAGATCGTCAGCAAAACAACATTTTCAAAAGCCAGTATAATTTTCTGTAGGTAAATGAAGTACATCATATTTCGGCAGTTTTTTTAAGTGTGCTGTTGTTGGTTATATTTCTCTCTCGTTGAAGCCGAGTCAAACGCTTCGTAACCTGGTGTAAAGTCAAAGTCAGTTCACGAGACTGTGTGGGTGATTCTCCCCGAATAAAAAACAGCGTCTGTTGGGCGTGTGCTATTTATATCCACCCAGGCAATTTGCACGTCCATGCTGAAGTTATTATGGTAAAATACGAGCGAGAAAATTATGGTTTCGCAAACATTTACAAGATAGATCGCTCCGGGGACCTCTACAGCTGTGTTTGCTTATTACGCCTTTTATTTTTTAGTGTAAACTCACAGTCGGTAACTGCAGGTACGAGACAATGTTACACGCTAGCTTGGTTATTAAACCTGAATACTAAATTGTGAATGGAATAGTGTGCTAAGACTGAATTATGTAGTTAGACACGTTTACATTTTCGTGTGGTGGTGATGCCCCAGACACTCATTTAATACTACCCTTTTTTACTATACATTTTATATGTACACAAGCTTTGTTTCCTCAGTTATACTGCTGATGTGAAAAGTTAAATTACAGTAGAACATTATTTGTATTATTTGTCAGTGCGGTGCAACGATTTTATATTAACACTGGAAAGCTAACTCGCTTTTAGCTTACATTGACATCTATGAAACAAGCAAAATGATGGCGGCCATTTGCAGGACAGGCAAAAATAGCGCTATGTTTAAATGAGTCATAATCATTTATGTTTTAAAAACATATTTAAATTTACTGAAAATATTAAATAAATATTTTAATAGAGAATATTACATTATGTGTTATATTTGAAAGTATAAAATATAATAATAATATAAATAAATAATAAATAATAGTCAAAAAAAGTATACAACATATACAGAGTGATCAAAAGGAATTGTTACAGTTGGCAATAAAAAAAACTACTTGTAATTGGTAAGCCTGATACATAAATTCATTTCCTGTTGTTGACAGTGACATTTAAAATTTCAATTTGAGTACATTTATAATTACATTTATTTCTAAAGTATTTCTATTACTTAGAAAGTCAAAATTCTATTAGCTGTCAGACTCCTGACATAACCTATTTTTATTACTTAGAAAGTCAAAATTCTATTAGCTGTCAGACTCCTGACATAACCTATTTGTATTTATTAGAAATGTCAAATAGCATTTCCGCGTTTATCTGACGTTGTGCCAACTGTGGAATAAAAAGATCTCTGGAATTGTATTGCCAACTATAACAATTCCTTTTGATCACTCTGTATTATTATTGAATGTATAGGTTTTAATTTATAGTTATTCGTAAATACAAAATATATTCGGAATTACAAATTCTATAAAATACTAATCTAGTTTTATTTCTTTGAAAATACTTCTAGAAAATAGTTGTAAGCTTAAAGTAGGCTATTTTAAAGAGTTAGAATTTAGCGCCAACTATTTTATTTCATTATTATTACAATTAATTTGTACTTAGAAAAGGAAAAAATATAAGGATGAAATTTAAGTTCAATTTTCTTCGATAATATTTAAAATAAATAAACCAACAATATTGAAACAGTTGCATCCTATGTAAAAACACACAAATTTCATGAAAGTGCTCCATTATACATACATACATACATACATATCTTCACGCTATATCCCATCAAATGGGGTAGCACGAACCCTAAAATCACTTCAATTGAAAATTGCTTAATGGGTGCTCCTTAGGTTTTTTCGATTTTAGACCAATTTTAGACTGCTTATTTTTTTTTTGTGGCTTCTTTGGCGGACCAACTACTTAGGTCATATGCCGCCATTACGCCCTGATCTGCGTTTTAGGTATTATGGTCAACAGCAACGCGGGTTTTCTCTGGACGGTCACCCATCCAAGTACTACGTTACTTAACTCGCGTTATCGCTTAGATCAGTTCCAACGAGTGCAGCCATGGCCGTTGACAAACTGCTTATTATTATTATTATTATTGAATTGAAATAAAATTATAGAATATTAAGCAAAGATTAGTTAAGAGTGTTATTTGACAACAATTTTCATTGTAATATTTCATGTAAGCTGAGGTAGTAAAATCACGCAACGGTGCAAATTTGAAAGATGAAAATCAGTAGCTGTAATGCCGCTTATATTGCAACCCACGTTCCACCAATGAAAAAATGCTAGCTTGCCAGCTTAGCCAACGTAAATTTTATTCCGCAGCGCAGTCAAAAAGTAAAACAAAACTGCAGATAAAATAATGCGGTATTTCTAAAAAAGAACTACTTTCATTATTCTACCATTGTACGACTACTTCAGTGCAAATAAATTAATATTTATTGCACGCATTGTTTTTACTGCTACATGTTTCATTAAAAACTTAATTCGGAAAATAATTATATTTTTAGTCATATTTGATAATAAGTAAATATATAAATAAATATTCATCATTTTATGCCCGGTTTTATAAAAGACAGAATAAATTTACTTCCGTAGTAAATGTATTTAAATTAAAACATTCGAATCAATTTAATTTATTTTATTGCATATAACGTTATTGTCAAACGTTCGACTGTCATTTGAATTAATCAATTTTATTTACTTTGGAAATAAATTTATTTGTCGTTTATAATAAAATCGAACATTATAGTTATTAAATTTTATAAAATGGGCTCTTACATCGATTTATTTTTATTTTGTCATAAAAATACATGAAAAAGTACGACAATCAGTGAAAGTACGGTATTCAACTACCTTATATTAAGAGATATAATTTCTGTAGGTGCTTGTGACGTCACAAGTATCTTCCAATGTCTTTAAGTGTTACCCCTGATCACGTAACAAACTAGTTTGATTCAATGAGATAATATATACAGATAATATACTAATTATTTATTAGATCATTTTTTGACGTTTCTCAAAACCAATGAAATGCTTGCGTTTGCGTTTCAACCAATCCTGTCATTATTATACTGAGAATAAAGCTCTTGTGATTATGCCTGGGAATAATCTCTTTAGGTGCTTTTTTGTTTGTGACAAATGATAGATACTTGTCAAATAATTATTTAAAACTGTCAACGCGTCAAGTAAAATGTGTGAAAAAAAATCGATGTAGTTCCATTTCTGATACAGAAATACACCAATAAATTTTGGAAACAACTTCCAAGAATACATTAATAAGTAATCAATTGATATGAACCCAGTTAAAATCTTTTAAATAGGATGAATCAACCTCAACAGCTAAGTCAAAAAATAATCTAATTAAATATATCCCGAGAGTTGGATAAATTAGAAAATAATTATCCAGTATCTTTCTCAAACTTGTTGCCATTTGGCAATAACCACTCAAGCCCTACGGGCTTTCAGGACTATGGGGGATTCAAGTGGTAGAGCTTTTTAATATACATTTATTAAAATAAATTCTTGCCGTACATCATATTTAATACAATATAAAATCATACCATAAATGATATCTTTATTGCTGAAATATGAAAGTTAAAGTTGAATAATTTAAAACGTTCGCTCTGCCATATTGCAATGACGTAGTTGCATTAAGCCAATCACAGAGCTTTGTTTGAAACGTTTGTCGATGCTCAAGAAGACGAAGAAGAAATAAGCATTCAGCATTCTAAGATTCTACCAATGACGTATAATACTAGACGAATTATGCCGTATTCAAGTCAATGCAGTGTTGTGAAGCAGAGAGGAATGGAATAACTTGATCGTCCGCCGGATGCGCGGTAAGGAGCGTGTACACTTTGATGTTATGCAAGTTGCTCCTTGCCGCGCACCCGCCTCACCTACCAGTTATTCTATCCCTTTCTGACTCACAACAAACGCCGATGTTATCCGTCTAGTTATGTTTTGTCTGAGGATTCTACTGACAACGACAAGTTACGTGTTATTTATCTCTGTCTTATCTGTCTCTCTTTAAGCTAAGATGCAACTATGTCATATTCATTTGTTTCGAAAGTTTAAATATTTTTATCATGCTTAATACAAGTTTTTTTTAAAAATTGGGTATAATTATTTTATTACGTAGATTAATATATAAAAAATTCAAAAAAGTCTTGAAAGGCCCATTGCCTAGCAACAAGTTTTCGAAAGATCTGTCAAATCATTTTCAATATATTCTCACTCTCTTGTTATATTATTACTGAAAATAATCTTATTATGTTGAAAATCAGATTTTATAGTAGTTGAAAGTCCAAGAAAAAGAAATTAAATTACTGTAATAAATATAGAAAGTGTTGAACATGTACATATGGGCAAACGACAAACAATTTTAAAAAACAGTACTGTGATTAAATATTATATTATGTAAATATACTTTTTTAAAGCTTATGTTATATTTTAATTAATTGTGCAACAAAAAATATATATATATTCTTAATAAATTTTGAAAGTTTGTTTGGAACAATAAAATGTGTGTAACATATTCCATATTGTTAATAGGTAATCAGAATTCGTACTGTGTTTGGCAGTACACATTCGAAAAACGTCTTCCAAAGTTAAAACAGGTACGAAGTTAAAATACGTGCGTACGTTTCAAGAATACACAAAATTCAATTACTACAGAGATTACACGCAACAGAAAATTATCTCAGTCCGGTCCATTCCATTCCATTAGCTGCCCATTGCTGCTCGACTAGCAGAATCGTATTCTCCAATTTGCACCCACAATTGCATTCATTTATTCATTTAATTAACGAACAATTGAACTATCAATTCAAAATGCAAATAAATAAACAAAAACAAAACCTATTATTCTGATATCTGAATGTGATTGGTGGAAAACAAGTGATAAGGTACATAACAGCGCCTACGTGTTTCGTGATCGCAAAAGGAAAGCGCGCATATTTTAATGGTTAATATATTACCTAAGTTCAAGAGATCGGCTCTAATTAAATTTCTTAATTTACTTAATTAAACATCGACCTGCTATACATCACACCGAACTTTTAAGCTGTTTTGTGAAAATTGTTTATAAGTTCGCCGTACTGATTTACGGGCTTGGCATAAAATTGATTCTTTTACCAATTTTTCAGGGACAAACTTTCTCTACAAAATTACCAAACTGAAAATAAAAATATTATATTGTATTCAGAGCTGGGCAAGCTACTTCAAAAAAGTAGCTAAGCTACAGCTACAGCTATTCTTTAAAAAAGTAGCTGAGCTACAGCTATAAGCTACATTTTGTAAAATATAGCTAAGCTACAGCTAAAATCTTTCATTAAAGTAGCTGTTAAATTTTAAAGCTACTTTTTTCAATTATTGTCTTTTTGTTATAATGATTGTTAATAAATATAAAAAATCGCAAATGGACAAATGTACTGTTAATTTATTATGCTATAATTCTTATTTATATCGGAATAAATTAACAGTCACATTAACAGAAGACTCCTAAACAGTCAATGTTTAGTTCCTCTAATATTTAATACAAAACTAGGATAGGTTAACAACAACTGAAAAATAAAATATGTTAATAGATTTTACACTATATAATAAGAAGATACAATTCAAATACAAAACAAAAATTAATAGATATTTCTTAATGAGCAGTGGTAGCTTTAAGCTACAAAAAGTATCTCTGAGCTACAAAAAGTAGCTTTAAGCTACAACAATGGTTGTCTTGGAAACATCATAAATGATTTCTTACCTCACTGAGTGTTGTTAAAAAAATACTTTCCCAATTCATTTTTATGTTGATACGTTGATTTCAACACGACCGTAGAAAAAAGCAATAAATAAACTTATATCAACTTAACCGCTCATTTAGAATAATTTATGAATAAAAATATTCCTAAGACATGCAAGTAATATACGATAAAAGCCAGTAAAATTTCTTTTCTGTGTTATTAGTTACCTAACCGTAATTATTTGGACGCACAAAAAACCATAAATTATTAAACGTCACTCAAGCGATACAAGATATTCTATACTGTATTCTACAAAAAACGCATGACATGAAGCAAAAAAATAAAAATTGGGACACCGCCAGGATTTCAACCTGGGACCTATGAACTCCGGTCGTATGCTTTAAACCAACTAAGCTACGATCGCTCTAGATTTTTTTTATAATTCAATTTAATTGCATCAATTGTTAAACACATATTAAATTTTAAAAAGAAATAGTTAAAACAAAATAGAAAATGTCGCGTTCTTTTAAAAAAAACTGCTACTTCTGTCTCATTCGTTAATTAAAAGTAATTAAATTAAATTAAAGTATCAGTAGCAATGCAGCGAAATGCAGTAAACACAAAAATAAACAAAACAACTAACCTTTGCAGTCTCCAATCAGCGAAATGCAGTCGCAGCTGTGAACTAGTAGTCAATGAATCAAAAAGCAAAAACGAATCCTAAATAGACGTTGACAGCTCACAACACAGAAACACTTAACATTTACACAGATAAGTTTACGTATAATATAGTTAAAACACTGAGAAAAAAGTTCTAGTCTTGTCAAAATTATTTTCGAAATTTGTAAAATCGCACACACGGAATAATTTGATCGCAGACGCCTACGAACACGCTCAAACGATGCCGACTGTCGCGCGAAACTGACGTCGTGGGTTCTATCAAAGCATTGCGCCGCCGACAGCGTCGGATTCTGCGCAAACTACCGCGGAACAACAATCAAAAAAATCTGTTGTTGCCACTACAATACTTTCTCGACCATAAGTTGAGATCATTTTCTTCTATGTGGGCTTTAATATTAAATAGTTGACAATCACTTAAATATCACTTTTGACACTTTGAAGAAAATTTTTAATTTTTGACACGTTTACTAGAATACTCTGCCAGAGAGCTTTAATTTCTATGTATAGCATTTGAATCCGGAGATCCTGAGTTCGAATCCCAGTCAAGCTAAAAATATTCCTCTGTGAATCCGGACCCTGTATTGTAATTGGGATTAAGTTCCTGTTGTACAGAGTAGCATAAATAAATAAATACATATTTTGAATAACTTTTGGAAAAACAATTGACAAACGCTTAAGTGTCATTTTTGACAGTCAACTACGAGTTATAAGGACTTTTTATATTATTATTTTGTAAATTTTTATTCTCCACATATTTTGTAATAAAATAACGATTTTTTAAATTATTAAAATATTATGACTATAACAAATGATCGGACAATAATTTCGAAAAAAGTTTCAAACAAAAGTTGTTTTAAATTAATTAGGGTCCATTTATTAAATAAACATAAAAAAATTAAAAATCCATCAATAAAGTTGTGGTACCACTGGTTGTATAGAGCCCATTATCGAATTTACCCTGTTTTTCGCTAAAAAGTTTTAACCCAAAATTTTACAGCGTTTTTAAATTACCGTGCTTTCAAACTGACAGATTTTTTTGGGAATACGTTTTTTGGATTAATTAGGATCTAAAACAGGCGTCGGCAACCTATGATCCGAGGGTTACTAAGTGACACATTGGATAATTTTTGACCCGGAGCCAAATAAGTTTGCCGACTCCTCGTCTAAAACATGATTCATCAAAATCTCGACATCGAGAAATATCACCATCACTATACTTTCGAGAAAATAAAAACAATAATATTGCTTTAATTTTTTATTAAGATAAAAACATACATGTATAACAATGATATACAATCTAATATGGCATTAAATATATATTTTTAACATTTATTCTTTATGTCATTTTTTATTTTATTTTTCATCAATAATATTTCTATTCACGAACACTTTTCCATACTTCTTTTCCAGATCGTTTACAAATTCTTCTTTCAGCATCTTAAGGCACCTACATACAAAATTATAATAATTAAATAAAAGAAAAGAAAATAAATAAATATATCATCACGCCTTCTACCCATTACTGGATATGGCATTCTGCCGTAACAGAGCTCGGTAAGTGATATAAGCTATAAACTGAATATGTCCGACAAAATGATTGATTTTTCATTCCAAACAAATTACCTCGAATTAATCTAGCAATCTTGACCAATTGTAAGACAGTTACGGAAGTAATAATATAAAAATAAATAAATAAATATATCATCACGCCTTCTACCCAATGCTGGGTGTGGCACTCTGCTAAAGCAGATCTCGGTAAGTGATATATTTTTGCGCGTGAAGTGCGGTTACCAGTCGTCAAATCACGGCCCCCAAACATGTTAGTGGTGGAGGAGCCACAGGGATAGCTTTTTCAAATTATGAAAATTTGTCGCCTGTGGGAATCGAACCTGGGACCTCAGGATCCACTGTGCTAGCCATCCCATAATAAGTAATAATAGTAGTAATAACTCCACACGTGACCCACAGTACAAACAGAACATATCAGTGAACAGAAAACAATGTGCTTTCACAGAAACAAAACGTTTTGTCAGTACAAACCAGTGCGAGAATAATACCACATTGCCAGAGTAATTACCATAGAAGCATAACGCACCCTTAATGTGATTTACCAAATTGCCAAATATGTACTCCGCTACTATTAAATTAACAACCGAATGTGTCAACTGCGGGGTAATTAATACACATAACAGAGTAGTGTTGAGATATTATTACACGTCAGACGTAACAATGGATAATTATGCAACGGTGTCCGTTGATAAGATCGTTGCTAGGTAACACGGTTGCTTATTTAAGTAAGTGTGTCTTAGTTACAGCAAAAAGCCTGAAGGCTATGACAGCCTGCTTCAAATAAATCGAATGCTAACACGCTCTGAATATAAATTGATTCGCTTGCGACCACCGACACTCAGATTAAACTGTTTGTAGATTTTATTATGCGCTGTAAAAAGAATTTTAAGTAACTGAGATTCTCTTTAAGAATAATTTTAAATATAAACTGAAACCGACAAATATACTTTCCACCTCCGGATAAGGAAGTTTCCGATAGCTATTTATCAAATTATTTTATTTAACTTTACAGAACAGTATTTTAATTTTGAATAAATCAAATCTGCCATACTGTTAGTCAATTTTCTTAGCTATCAATTAAAAATTTCTTGCACAGTTCTAAAATAAGTAATAAAATATCACTTCTACTAGTATTACTTATTATTATGTTTTCACGCTCTATCCGACATTAACAGTAATATTTCTAAAAAATGTTCGGAAACATTTGAATAGCAATTAACGTTAATACTATTTTTAATAGTATCTATAACACTGTTTCAAATTAAAACAGATTCATAAAATGAACGAGATTTGATGCTGTTTAACACTTTTTTTAACCCAGGTTAAAATAAACTTGTTAAAAGCGAAATAAAAAATGGTATTAGCGTTAATCCTCTTTATAAATTTGCTTATGTGTCTACCGAACCCTGTCCGGTAAAAACTAGGAACTTTTGTAATGTTAGTGTTGGCATCACTGTTTGTGTCAGTAAGCGCTTATAGGTTTGCAAGCCTTGCCTTCGACGTCGACTTTGAAAAATTTAACTTTTCAAGTGGCTATATCTTAAAAACTAAACAAGATATGAAAATACGCTCAGCGACATTGAATTCCTCGTGTCCGAATAGATTTAGAAGCAAATTTTTAGCGATTTTTATTTTTTGAAAATTTCTTAAGGGGTACCCCTTCGATTTTTGGCTATTTTCAGACTGTTTGCTCTAAAATTCTTCCTCGTACGAATAGTGTAACGAAAATCTACATACAGATGTATTTAGACCCGCTGAATCCAATGATAATATCCCCAAGTGCATATGTCTTCTAGTTTTTGAGATATTGTTCAAAAACTGCTCGAAGAGAAAATTTTGGTGAATTTTTTTTTGGAAAATAAAAAATGCTGAAAACTTGTTGATAAGTCAATTGAAGCACGAGAAATTCAATGCCGTTGAACGCATCTTCATATCTTGTTTAGTTTTTGAGATATAGCCTCGGGAAAGTCGAAAATTTGATGAGGTAATTTTTTTAGAAAATTGAACTTTTCCGGACGTTATATCTTAAAAACTAAACAAGATATGAAGATGCGCTCAACGGCATTGAATTCCCCGTGTCCGAATTAACTTATTAGCAAACTTTTAGCGCAGTCCGAACTATTCATTCATTATTATTATTTGACTATTCAGTCTCATTAACTATTTGAATATTCGAACTATTTCGAACTGTTCGGTTATTCGAATATTCGATCAGTTCAGATATCCGAGCTATTCGAATATTAAAACTATCCCGATAGTCGAACTATTCGGATAGTCAAAACCGAATATCCGTTATGTAAATATCCGAATATTCGAATATCCGAATAAAATCAACATTCCTATATTACTTACATTCTGTAGAGAGAAGAAGCACGGAATCGCGCTATATCTCGACTAGGAGCGTGAGGCATATGCACAATGAACGCTTGAGGCAACACGATAAATTTATAATCACTAGCTTCTAATTCCATGATGTGTGATACCTTATTCCATCCGAAACCGACAAATCGGGTGTCGTATAATGGCACGTTGCGATCCACCACGATATACGGCTCGAAATCTAACTCCCACTTTACCTACAAAACAAAATAACAAATATTATTCAGCAACTTCCACCTCATTATATTATTCAATTATATCTAATTAATAAAAAAAATTGTCATATTAATATATTTAGTAGTTTTAACGATTAATATTCAGCTTATTTTACCTTGTACTGAGTTGTAGCAGTTCTCCATCGTGTATAATTCGTTGGTGCATGTCCTTTCGCCCAAACGTGATACCGAAATGTAAACAAAGTTTTTGCATCTAACATTTGCAATAATTCAGTTTTACTTTTTGGGAAAGAACTACGATATCGTTGTGTTTCGAATGCAGGTATTAATAATGCCTGAAATGTAACATATTTATCATGTATGTTGTATCTAGTTATCCGTGGTTAATAATTATGAGATCTGGAATGGTAGTAGGCTGTGATTTGAACAAACTACGTCAGTCCGCCATCTTGGATTAGCAAGCAACAGGTGAAACCGTCAATGTTCTCATAAAAATTTTAATATTTTAATTATTTCTTTAATTTGAAGTGAAATATAATATATATCGTAAAGATAAACAGGTAATATGCGTTATAAATATGTAATTTGCACGCGGCAGATTGTGAAAAACTTATAAAATTAATTTTCAAAAAGAAACCGCGGTTGTGATCCTCTGTGGTAAAGTTACAAGTGTGAAAAGTGACATTAATAATAAACTTTCTTTTTATGCTAAAAATATGATGTGAAATGGTTTTATAAATATGTTTATTGATTAGTGGGCCTATAAATATTATTGTGGGTGCTTATAATGTTCTGATGTAATTGGATTCGTTCTTGTGTATTCTTTCCCGGGAGATAACATAACCAACAGCTATTAAGTAAGTTATTACAATTTATAATCATATTTAAATACCCACCTTTTTCGTGAGATCGTTACTAAAATTGCCAATAGTCTTTTTAAGATAAGAATAAAGTCCTAACATAGGTAAAAAGTCTATATCTGATAAAAATACGTATTTTGTGTTTACATATTTTAATCCAACGTTCCGCAACAGATTTACTGGATAGAAATGCTGAAAATAAACGAAATTATTAAATTAGTACAATGACAAAAGTAAACCAAATATCTTACCCCTTCTTTATAAACAACATGATAGGCAATATTCGTACGATCTTTCAGTACCTCCGAATTTTCAATATAATCTATACACTGTTCCACATCGGGATCTGTAGCATAAATAGTTAGACTCATAGGTCCTTCCCAATGTTTACATAGCTCTTCAATCATTTGAATTCTATCGACCGAAAGCTGTGCCACCAGCGTAATGTCGATGCCATCTGGACTAGGATCATAAGAGAACTCTCTAATAAAAATATGTGTTCTCCATTTACTGTTTTGTGCTTTACGAAATTCTGGACATACATCTGAATCTATAGACTGACAATAGAATTTATATTAGTTGTAATTTTTAAAGTAAAATAGAACATTTATACTTTTGATGAGATTTCTAATGGACTGCAACCATATAGCCCACGTCTAAGTAAATTACCATTGAATTCTAGAAAAGTATAATAAATACTTTTAAAATATTCTACATGCTTATTTTTAACGTCTAATTTTCTCGGTGAATTCCAGTGAATAACTTTTACGTCTGAATTTTCATAACAACTCTCACTCAATGTATTATCACTTAACTGTACATTCCATTGACATGGTAGTCGATAAACTAAACCAGGATTTCTCTTAATAACTGCGTTAAAAATATCTTGATCAGCTAATCCAGTTGCTGGATAAACTGTTAAAGTTTTTTCAGCAACATTTTTCCATAACTGAGACCATCCAATCTCATTTAAAATAATTAGATCTAACAATATTACACCTGAATTGAACCTACAATTAAATACATTAGAAATACTTAATAACAAATAAAATAAAATAAATATATCATCACGCCTTCTACCCATTACTGGGTGTGGCACTGCCGAAGCAGATCTCGGTAAGTGATATATTTTGCGCGTGAAGTGCGGTTACCAGTCGTCAAATCACGGCCTCCAAAGATGTTAATGATGGAGGAGCCACAGGGGTAGCTTTTGAAATTATGAAAATTGTTTAATCTGAAGGAATCGAACCAGGATTCTCAGGATCCACAGGCCGACTTCATACCACTGAGCTAGCCACCCCATATAAATAATAACAAAATAAATAATTAATTCTTACCCTCGACCAATTGCTGGCCACGGACGATAATATTTCCATAGTTTTCCCAAGTACCAGTCACTTTGATTTTCAACTAAACCTATAGCCTATTCAGATTAAATTATTATTACAAACTCAAAAATTATTACTTGATTATTAAATTTACCTGCTTATTATGAAATTTCGTAAAATGCTCCCACAGTTCTGCTACATTAGCGGCAAATGTTAAATCTGTGTCAATAACTATTATCTTATTTATTGTACGTGGTAAAATCTTTGGCAAAGTTAGTTTCAGTAAGCCATATACCCCTGAATAATGATTGTTAGGAATCCATTTAACATATGGCACTGCAACTCTTGTGGAATAAAAACTTACATTTACTAAAAAAAAAAAAATAATCATTTGTTGTTATTAAATCAAATTTAATCTGTGTACCATTTGGAATGTCCCATGTTTCAAATAAAGTCTTCAGAATTCTCTCTGCTGTGAAATCTACCATAATATGAAAATGTAAAGGATGTTTACGATAAAATAAAATAGATTTTAATAATGTAACTACCGAACGACTAGATTTATACCCAGCGCAAACCATAGCAATGTGAATAACTTCACATTGTTTCAAAGAATTTTCTGTATTACATATCGATGGTTCAGAAGGATATAATTGTTCTTGTTCAGTATAGCTGCTGTTTGTTAAAATGCCATTTATTTTCTTACGGCTAAGACCTAATTGCGTTAGTAGTATATCATTTTTAAGCTCTAGTTCTTGTATTTTTAATCGTGCATAGCCATCACTGAAAACTACACATTTTTATTCATTAAACTGGTCGAGAAATAAAGAAATTGTAAAAAATCGTACCTGACGAACTGGTCATAATATGGTAAATCACAATGATGACACAAATTATTAACAAAAATACTATCCATTGTCTAGAAATTCCATGTTGAAGGAGTATTCGTCTCAGGTTACTAATATTTGTGGTAGACTTTATATTAAATAATTAATCAGTTTGACATATAACCTAAAATTTCAAATTGTCAAAATTTGACATTTAACATTAACTAATTCGTCAATGATTCTCACAATATTCTAACTAAAAACATATTGCAGTAGAAATTATTATCTGTATAGCATTTATCGTAAACACATTTATTTTATAATTCCTATCAGCTGTAGAACTGTCAAACCTTATGTTCAGTCAGAGGATTATTGGTTATGTATCGCTAGTTTTTTTGATTATTTTTCGTACATTTTTTAACTTTTGAAGAAGAAGATAAGACAAACTTTAAAATTTGTTTATTAAAGTTTCAATAATATTATCATACATTACTATTGTTAAGACATTATTAATTATATTGCGAAGTACTTGCGTTGCGACTAGATAATTTCATCACACAACAACTTAACAATTTATGTATTGCTTCATAAATATGAATGTGGAAATCGTTTCTCAAAAGTTAGACACCCCAAAAGAATTTGAATTTCCTTTTACACCATATTCAATACAAGATGATTTCATGAAAAAGTTGTATTCTGTAATAGAAGAGGGTAAACTAGGAATATTTGAGAGCCCTACCGGTACCGTAAGTCAGAAAACAAGATATTTTACAAATCAAAACATTTTATAACATACTCATGTTTAGGGCAAATCGTTAAGTATAATTTGCGGCGCTCTTCGATGGTTAAAAGATCATGAAATTCGAGAACGTGCAGAAATAGATTCAACTATTGATACATTTAAGACTGAAAAAGAAAACTTAGCTTCTTCAGGAGATGACTGGCTTAATTCTCAATCACGAGAAATAGAACTAACAAAGAAACTACAACATTTGCAACTTACACTAAATAAAATACAAAAAAATGACGAGAAAATTGCTAAACTTAAAAGTAAAAAGAAAGAAGTAGAGAAAAATAAATTTAAATATAATTCTGAAAAGAAAGATACAGATAATTTATTCGAAACTCAAAGTGAAAATGTAGATGAAATAGAGCTATTATTAGAGGATAACATAGATTTAGATGATGAATCTGATCATGAAAATGAAGATGAAACAAAATATGAAAACTTAAAAGTAAGTTTATCGACATACTTTTTCTCAAACTAATAATAAAACTTTCGTAGATATTTATTTGCAGTCGTACACATTCTCAAATAACTCAACTAGTCCACGAAGTTGAAAAGACATCTTTTGCCAACGATATCCGATTAATAAGTCTTGCCTCTCGCCAAAATTATTGCATCAATCCAACAGTAAATAAATTAAGCAATCCCGCATTAATAAATGAACGTTGCTTAGATATGCAAAAATCGTCAAAAGGAAAAACAACAGCTGCTGATACAGAAGGCAGAACAACCAAGAAGAAAAAATCAAACTGTAAATGTCTTTACAAGCAGAGCAAGAAAGTTGATGATCTGAGAGATTCAGCTTTGTTAGAAATTCAGGATGTTGAACAGTTGGTACAGACAGGGAAAAAAATGAATGCGTGCCCTTATTATGCAGCTAGATCAGCAATTGCCGATGCTCAAGTTGTTGTTTTACCTTATAATTTAATTTTGCATCAATCTACAAGAGAAGCTAGCGGTAACTGCCAGGTTTCACTTTAATATTGTTTCACTTAGAACTTATTATATTTTATGTAGGTATAAAATTAAAAAATAATGTCGTAATTATTGATGAAGCACATAACTTACTTGAATCTTTAACTGATATGTACAGTGCTCAAGTATCTGGTCATCAACTTTTGCACGCACATAATCAATTATCAGAATATAAAAATAAATACCAAACCAGATTTACTGCACAGAATATGTTATACATCAATCAGCTACTATTTATTATTGCAAGATTTATAAAATTATTAGGTACTTATATTATTGAATAAGAATACTCAACATGATTTAATATTTGCTAATTTTAAAGGTGGTAAACCAGGATGTTCAACAAATGAAACTTGCAAAGTAACTGAATCAAAATTACTTACTTTAGATAATTTTGTTATTGAAGCGGATATAGATCACCTTAATTTGTATAAAATATTGAAATTTTGCTCTTTAAGTAAAATTTCCCAAAAGGTACTTATAGTATATCGTATAAAATATTATCACTTAAAAAATAAACATTTTTATTCAGCTAAACGGTTTTGCTATGAAATACCAGTCGTCGGTAGCTATTCACGAAACCAAAAAAAGTATAAAAACTGGAGTTACAGCATTTTTAAAGGAAATTAGTAAAAATAAACCAGAAGAAGAATCAGAACAACCAGCAGCAAAAGAATTTATATCTGAAGATATTCCCAGAAACCCAATGCTAATAGTCATAGCATTCTTAGATGCTCTTACGCACAAATGTGAAGATGGAAGAGTAATTTGTATAAAGCAAATTACTGTTGGAAAAGGAATACTGAAATTTTTACTCTTGAATCCTTCCAGTCATTTTGAACAGATTGTTCAGGACGCTAGATCTGTAAGAAACACATTTAATGGTGGAATATAAATGATGAACAAAATCGCAACGAAACTTACGACTTTATGAAATATTTTCTACTTATCAATACATATTGATGCGATTTTGTTCAATATTTACAGATTTACGAATCTATTTATCACAGAATTTCTCCATAGATTTACTTAAAATTATTCTGAAATATGAGTATTATAGGTTTTAGTAGCTGGAGGTACAATGCAACCTATGGAAGAATTCAAAGACCGTCTTTTCATTTCTTCAGGAGCTAAACCTGAAAGAATTGTCGAATTTTCTTGCGATCATATTGTCCCTCCTGAAAACATTCTTCCTGTAGTTTTAACTAACGGTCCAACTGGCCAAACTTTGGATTTTTCTTATGGGTCCAGAAACTCTAAAGATACGGTATTATTTTTGTCGCGAAATTTACCGAATAAAAAATAAATTTTTATAGTTTTACAGTTAAATGAGCTTGGTAGAGTTCTTCAAAATATTTGTAACAATGTACCTGGAGGAATGGTTTGTTTCTTCCCGTCTTACGACTACGAAAAGTTAATTTATAATCATTTAGAACAAACTAAAGTATTACAACACCTTTCTGCTAAAAAGCAAATTTTTAGGGAACCTAAATCTTCTAGCGATGTTGAGAAAGTCTTAACTCAGTATGCAAGAGCTATAAAATCTTGCGTTGGTTCCAAAACTGGAGCCTTAATGTTCAGTGTAGTTGGTTAGTATTTAAATGTAGTTATAAACAATTAAAATATTATTTATGCGATAAATTTTAGGAGGAAAGCTTAGCGAGGGTTTAAATTTTAGCGATGATTTAGGACGCTGCGTTGTTGTTATTGGTATGCCTTATCCAAATATTAAAAGCCCAGAATTGCAGGAAAAAATGAAGTATCTGAATAAAATTGAGGTATTAAAAAATATAATAAAAATGAGTAAAAGATCGGAAAAATCATTGTTTGTTTAGGGTTCTAATGCCGGTAACATTTATTATGAAAATATTTGTATGAAAGCGGTAAATCAATGTATAGGACGAGCTGTAAGACACCGGAACGATTATGCTACTGTTATTTTATTAGACAAAAGATATTCGAGAACAAAAACGCAACAGGCTTTACCAAATTGGATTCAGAGGTCTTTGGTTACTCATGAAAAATTTGGACCTGCATTTGCTAATATTTCCAAGGCACGTATAATTGACAAAATGTGCGTTAATATCTTTTTTCTACGACCGAGCAGAAAGTAGATGTATCCAACTGTCAGTTGAGTGCAGAAAGTTGATATTTATCAATCGCCAAGCGGTAAAGTAAGAGTGTATTCAAGAATACATGAAAACTTTCAACATTTTCAAGCGAATTTCAAAACAGATAACTGTCAAAAATGATTTTGAATTCTTTTTCAAGGGTTTCTAAATGGTCGTAGGAAAAATATTGTATGCACCATGAGCAGAAAGTGTCCGTTTTGGTCTTGCATGGTTGTTGCTCTCGGCTGTGCCTCAATCAGCAATCTCCATACGCGAGCAGCAATATACTACTTTCTGCTCTAGGTACACAAATAACTATTCTAACTAGCAATTTTTTTGTTACAGTTTTTTGCTGGAAAAAAGTAACCGCATTAGAAATAAAATGTAATGTAAATTTAAAATTAGATACAATTTTTATATATTTAAATGTAAATTTATTAAATTAGAATACATTTTTATTTCAACTTGATATGGACTTGATATGTTTATTGATTTATCAAATTTCATAGACGTTGCAACAGAGCTAGTATTGATTTTCGGGTTAAAGGTCGTAACATTATGATTTTAAAATAAATTATTGCTTACGTTGTTTAAAACAGCTTATATCAATTTAAATAAATACAGCAATCATGTTGGCTATAATACTCGGTATATTGTCTTTAATCGGAATTAGCATTCAAGCAACCCCAAACGTTTTATTTATTGTTGTTGATGATTTGCGTCCAAATATCGGTGCTTACGGCTACAAAAATGCTTTTACGCCTAATATTGACCGTTTGGCCAAAAAGAGCATAGTTTTCAACCGAGCTTATGCCCAGGTATTAGACCTAAATACATATCTTAATAAATAGTAATAAGTTATATTTTAGCAAGCACTTTGTGCTCCTAGTCGCAATTCGTTTCTAACAAGTCGTCGTCCGGATTCTCTTCGCCTTTACGATTTTTATAGCTACTGGCGCGAAGCTGCTGGTAACTTTACCACTCTTCCTCAATATTTTAAAGAGAATGGCTACGAAACGCATTCAGTTGGAAAGGTATTTCACCCTGGAATTTCTTCAAACTGGACTGATGATGCCCAGTATAGCTGGAGTGATACTCCTTATCACCCACCTACTGAAATATACAAAGAAGCTAAAGTTTGCCCTATACGTAGTGGTGAATTTGCCAAGAACTTAGTTTGCCCAGTTATAGTCCATGAACAACCTGGTGGATCATTGCCTGATATGGAATCTTTAAGAGCATCTTTGGATTTTTTGGAAAACCGAAAAAATTCAGTTTATTCAAATAAACCGTATTTTTTGGCTGTTGGTTTTCATAAACCACATATTCCATTGAAGTTTCCTGTCGACTATTTAAGTAATAATTATTTTCAATTGTTCAAATACGTATTGAATAATAATTTTTATAGATTTTCATCCGATAAATAATATAACTTTACCACCAATTCGACAAAAACCTCATGGTTTGCCACCTGTCGCTTGGAATCCATGGATTGATGTTAGAGCTAGAGATGACATTAAAGCATTAAATATTTCGTTTCCATTCGGCGTTATGCCTGATGATATGATGCGCAAAATAATTCAAGCATATGATGCAAGTATTTCTTATGTTGATAATTTAATTGGAGAATTAATTGAAAGCGTTGATAACAACACGATCATTGTTTTAACTGGAGATCATGGTATTGTATTATAAATGATTATAGAAATACAAAATCATGGTGTAAATATTACAGGATGGAATTTGGGTGAAAATGGTGAATTTTCTAAGTTTAGCAACTTTGAAAATGCGGCCAGGGTGCCTTTAATGATTCATGTACCGAAATTAACTAAACGAAGGCCTGATAAACAAATTTTAAAAACCAATGAATTGGTAGAACTGGTTGATGTTTTCCCAACTTTAGTTGAGCTCACTAAAAGTAACTCGCGTTTACCTATTTGCTCAAAAAATTCTTCTCTTGTGCAACTTTGTACTGAAGGTCGAAGTTTAGTTCCCTTAATTGTTGCAGCAGTTCAAGATAAAGTAAGAAATTGTATTATAAAATATTTCTGTTTTTAACAGTTTGAATTGTAGGAATTTAAAGGAAAAGAGGCAATCTTTCATCAATATCCGAGACCAAATTTATTTCCAACCGAACATCCAAATAGCGATAAACCAAAATTGAAAGATATTAAAATAATGGGATATTCAATTCGTACTTCGACGCACAGTTACACCGAATGGGTTTCATTTAATAATGAGTTATTTCTACCTAATTGGAGCAAAGTATTCGATCGACAGTTATATGATCATACTATAGACCCTGAGGAAAGTATGAACTTGGCTCCAAATTTCGAGCTTACTGATTTAATGACTGAATTAAGCCGAAAATTAAGACTGGGATGGAGATATATTAAATAAAAAACTTATTACTGTCAGTATTAAATGTTTTTAAATTATCATTCTGAATGTTCATTATATACCATATCAAGTCATGGTGTTACAAAAGTAATGTAAAGAGTAATTAATGTATAATAAATTAAAAAAAATAATTTATTTCACTGGTTTCATCTGCCATAATCCATCATTTAAGTAATGACAATTTTCAATACCTATTCCTTTATTCACTTGCGCTCTGAAAATAAAAATTAGTTTAGCGTTATTTATGCGAACAATCAGAAATAATTTACTTACATGTCGTCTGTCGACATAGAAGTAACTCCAATAGCTAATGCGTTCTGTTTTCCTTCTGCCATAACCGCCTGTATTATTATTAAGAAAAATATAATAATTTTCAGTGAAAAATCTATCGTTAACAGTTTATAAAAGGATACAACAACTGTTCCTTTTGGAACGGGTGTCATTTTAGCTCCAGGGGACGTCAAACCAGGACACATAATATTAGCACCGCTAAGAACAAATCTAATAGCTCCTTTATCAACTTGTTCCATTGGTAAGAAAAATGGATCTGCAAACAAAAGTATAACAGTAGATATTGTAACATATGCTTATTCCGGGTTTGAAACTTACACTTATGAAATAAACGTAATGTAGGCATCCATGGTCCTTCACGATGTCTAAAAAATAATAGTTCTCCAGCACTATTTACCATAATTTCTATGTGGTCATGACTGAAAACGGAATATTTTAGCTCGGTACATAGTTTGGAAATGTTGATTTTATACATACCACTTTACAATTCGGAATGTATCTTTTTTTGGTAAGATACTATCGACATGACTATCTAAAAATGGATATAATTCTAGTAGTTTTGATCGAATTCCTTTCTGGACAGAAGACTTTAACTGTTGAATACCGGACACACTTTCCTTTTCATCAAATCTGCACAAAAGTAGAATTAATTTATACCCTATCTTGTTTATAACTAATATTTATTATGAACAATAGTATAATTTCCTTACTTTTTAAACATTTTGTGTATTTCTTTCAAAACTTCTTAAAATGTTTTACGTGATAGATTCAGCTTAAACTTAGGTTATGGTACAATTCAGGTAAAGTCTATTTACACGAGAATACAGAAAGTCTGTTGTTATGTCAAAATGAAATATATATTTTTAAAACGGTAACAATATTTTTATTTCATAAATATAAATTGTTCGTAAAATATGATAGTTTAAATATATTTTCTTATTTTTAAAAGCGCGATTGAATATTTTCTAAATGTGTAGTGTGGCGAAGACAAGTGAGGAGGATACTTTAGAATTTATTCCATAGTGCTGTCAAATATTTGCTGAGCGGCTTGTCAAAAATTCTTTCAAGTCTTGTCATTTTTATAAATAATTGGGAAAAAAGTGAGAATTATGAACTTAATATAAACTATATTATCGAGAGAACAATAATTTTTTAAATAACCTCATGGCAACTTTAGATAATCTTCGTAGCCATGGATGGTAAATATAAATTGTTGAATTATGTAGGGTTATTTATACATTTGTCAAAATTTTTGTAGGCATATCACATCCGAAGGATTAAATCATTTAAGTGAAAATGGATCTATCATAGATATTAGAAATATTACACGTAGGGCATTAGATGTAAGTGAATGAGTACATTTTTTATTTGTTCGACCATGCCATAAAAATGAATAAATTATTAACTTTCCTTTAAAGGTGGATATACGAGATTTTGGTGCATCAGTTATAGCCTCAGAAATTACTAAATCCATTTTTGGACCTGTAAGTTTATATTATTAGAAATTTAGTGATAACAGTTCTTTAATCATTGTAATTGTAGGTTAACTTGCAAATTGTAAAAGTACGTAACATTTCTGCACCAAAAAGTAAACCAAGTTCTCAAGGAGCACCTCGTATGCTTAAATTAATCTTAACAGATGGTCACACAAATTGTCAGGGTATTGAAACTAAACAGCTTTCTTCATTAAGTTTGGATAAAACTATTCCGGGAACAAAAATATTAATCAATGGAGCTCCAGTATTATCAGGTTCTATTATGTTAGGACCTGAAAATTGTAAGGTTTTAGGAGGTAATGTGAGTGCACTAGCAGAAAAGTGGGAACTATCTAAACTTATGCCCAGTCATATTCGTCATAACGAAGATGGGCCTCCGCCATGGGTAAATTTCGGTAAAAAAATTGTCAACACTATCGATAACCGAGGATTTAAATCCCTTGAAAATAAAAATAAAGATAATACAAAAGAGAATGCAGAATTTCAAAATCTACGCCAGGACGCTATTTTAGAAGCGACTCAGGGAGCAGTGAAAAAAGTTTTTGGCGGCGGCGTCAAACCTGCACAAACTTTCAATTCATACGAAACAAATTCTAATCATTACAATAATAACCCTCAAAGGGTTCCAAGACAACCAAAAGGAAAAAATAAAGATAAATCTGAACCAGAAAAAATGGAGAAACCATCTCAAAGAGTCAGTCTATTTGACTTTTTGGAAGATAAACTTTCTTTAACAACTGATAATAATCAATCAAAACCTGTTACACCCATTAATAAAGTGTTCAATAGTGAAGTTCCTCCTCCCAGACCCAAACCGGAATATTTCGATAATAATTTCCAACGGAATAAATCCCAGTTAAATAGTTCTTCCCAAAAACAATCATACCGCGAACCCAATAAATTTAAACCTCCTCAGAGTTCATATAGCAATCCTAATACGTACAATATCAATAGTACACCCAGGCCAGAGTATGAGAACAAACCAAAAATCCACCAATCAGAGAACAGGTTTCAGAATGATAAACCGCCGAGATTTCAAAGACAAAAGCAGGAATCTAGTAAATTTACCAGTATACAGGGTGAACCAAGGCCCAAACCAAATACAAACATATTTGTTGATAAGCTTACTAATGAAATTAACAACATATCACTTTACAATAGCAAATATGAAAATGAAAAGCTGAAACAGCCAAACAGACTTCAGGATAATTCGAATAAACCGTGGAAATGGAAAGTCGGAGACAGGTGCATGGCGAAATACTGGGAAGATGACAAGGTAAGAAGAAGAATTATTGAAACAATAGGAGTTTCAATACGGTTTTTAATAGGGTTAACATTTGATAAAATGATCGCTGACATATTACCGTTTTAAATCTTTGCGCCAAATAATTGTACATCAACTTGACGGTTTTATGTTCAAATAAGAAACTATTTTATTTATTTATTTGTTTTTGAAAAGCTGGATTTTTTTTCTGTTTTATTTATGTTAAAATTTCATGCATACAGTATTATTGTTTATTTTTACAATTAAATTTGACTTCATTAGGAAAAATCATAATGGGCTCGTTTATCATAATCGAAACTGAAAATATAGTGACATCACATGTACTCAAGCGTTCTCATTGGCCACAAGTATTTTCGCGCGGTAAATAAGAAACATATGCAGAGTAGAACGTAACTAACTGACATCTTAGCACTGTTAAAACAGTGGCCAACGATTGTTACGATATCTATTTAACTCCGTAACAATAGCTTTTTTTGTCATTATAACTATCTCACTCCGTAACGAAAATATTCTCATTTTTAAATATTATTTAAAACGTTTTCTTATACATACAAAATAATAGAAACCTCTATTTAAATAACATTTATTTTTACTTCCCGAGCATATAATAGTAATAATAATTTTTAGTTCTACAACGCAGTAGTAACTGGAATAACAAATAAAACTTGTATGGTTGAATTTGTCGATTATGGTAACTTCGAAGAAGTTCTCCACTGTGATTGTATCCCAATAACAACCGAAAAGGAGGACCGTAAGCATACCACCAGGTACAATAACGACAATCAATCAGAATTTTCAGGTATTCCTTCGAGATATTTCGCTAGACTCTTTATAAAACTGTTCATTTGATTTGTAGGTAGCTTAGAATTCAGGAGGGGCAAAAATCGACCCTTCGTCCGAAGTACTGCTAAACCCCATGGGCAGACTAAAAATTACGACTCATAACTAACAAGCAGATTTAGAATTTGGCAATTTTATTTTAGCAATAAGATCTTACTGTATACAATATTTATTAACCGAATGTTTTATATATGAAATGCATTGTTGTACTAAACCAGTTCTTGAAAAACTAATCTTTTATCATTCCTTATCGCCTGAATATTTTCTACAAATGATTTCATGTTATATTATATTCTTTTTTATTTTACACACATATAGATCTCCAAGTTAAAATGATTCGTATTTTAGTCACGTATACGAATTCTCTAAGACTTTTTATCTAATTTATCACTTTTTAGCTTCGTTTCAAGTAGACATCTTTTTTTTACTTCTATTGATTCACTGATTAAATTTATTTTATTCCCTTTTATTTATCTAACTAGCAAGAACATCAAAAAGATATAAAAAATAGATTTATATACAAATATTTTTTATTCTAGAATTTTGTAAATATGGGACATTTAATTTCATTTTCCACTTTGAGTATTTATTAGTTGGTCACTGTACAGGGTGGAGCTTGTTAATGGTGAACAGGGATTTAATATGGAATACTACTTTTATTCCATTTCCTGCTCTCCTATTCATTTTACGAAAAAAAATGGCAGATAGCAAAAATGTTTCATAATTTTTTTTCACGCTACAATAGGTGTAGTAATCCTGTATTTTTAACTTTTTTTTTTAATTGTTGATATACTTGTAATTAATTTATTATTAAATATGAACAATAAATTTTGTTCTTATAATAAAAGTTATGTTTCATTTGATTTTATTTAATTTATAAGATAGATTGACGTTTATAAACTTCAAACGTTGATGTTTATAAATAATTCATGAAAAATAAAACATGCATTTCTACAATTTAACAGAGATTATTGCGGCTAAACCAGACACATTATGATAAATTTAAAAACAATTTTGTATGATCTTTAAATCTGAACTCTACAGTTTTTCCGTAAAATTAACAGGGGAACAGGAAATTGCATAAAACTAAATCCTTTGGTTCACCCTTAACAAGCACCATCCTGTATAAATTTCAGAAATCGTACATATTTATATATAGTTATTTATTATACAAGTGTTTTATTAGGTATAGGTCGAGTGTTTCATTTTTCTTAAGTGTTTTATATACCAATAAAACACAAGTGTAATACAAAATTTTATCCACAACTCATTATTATAGGTATCGAAGAAGATTGGTCGTAACGTTTAATATTGATTCAGTTATACAAAGTTTCTCAAAATGCGGTAGATTATGAAGTGGTTGCTAAGTAACAAGTTGTTTACAGTGTTTTATGGAATATAAAACACTAGTGTTTTATGAATCATATAATTCAACTGAAATCAGTGTAATAATGTCTATTATATATGAGTTGTGGATAAAATAATTAAAACCCTTTTTGGTAGAAAGGTAAGCACAAAATGGATGAAATTTTTCTATAGTAACTGAATTACAACAATTGTTTTTATTAAAATTCCCAATCAAGAAACTTAGAACTTTTATTATATTAAGGGCTGAAATTATCAAACTTTTAAATGCGCATTTACAGTTAACTGCAGTTTAAATTTCTACAAGAATTTTAATTTCCCGTAAGTGATTCGCTATTGTCTTTCCTAAATTAGAATTAAGAAATGTGGTTGATAATACCAGCCCTATAAATAAAAGTAAAGTTCAACGTTTTAAAAAAAAATCCATGGTATTTCGGTTATTTCATCGCATAAATACATCATTAAACGTTCAGTAAACCTTTTTGAATACCTGTTGAATAAACTATCGACGCCTGTATGATAGGCATCTCAATTTACTCGTATGTGTAGACAACACAAAAAATAATTCCTTGAAAAAACTCATTCCGTTAAAATAATGAATGTATCGCATGATAATCACCAATTTACTAACAAAAGTCGATAAAATAAGTATAGAAAACCAAGAATAGATGATTTATTTCCCCGAAAACTAGTACAAAGAAGTAGTAGACTTTCGCGCAAGTGCTGCCATAGCGTCCAAGCCGGCAAAGCTCCGAAGCATCGGCGATTTTGTATTGACAGTCACAGCCATTCATGGCTTCAGCATTCAGTTGTGCTTCAAACGCGCTTGTGTTACATGCTATGCTGAGGTCTATGTTTAGTTATAAGTTCGCTCAGTTATCGCGTGTGTCGTTATGATATTTTGAACATGGCAAATGTTAAGAAAAACAACTACAACAATAGAAAGTATTTGGCGTTTTCTGAGGACCCTCTTCGGTTGAAACCAAGACCGACTTCTTTACATAAAAAACATGAAGATGTCACTAAACTTATCAAATATATTGACGATAATATCATAGGGAAAAACAATGCTTTTTTTGGTCCTTTCGGCAGGAGAAAAGGTAATTTTTTTTATTTCACATATTGTCATAATCTTATTTTATATGCCCGACCTATGTTTAGAGAATTATAATTTAAATTCGACAGCAATTGATCTTTAAATAATAATTTTATTTTTCTTTAAAAGAGACAAATATTTGTTTCAACAAAATGTCTGTTAAAGCAAACAATTGAATAAATCACAAATGTTTAGTTAATATAAATATTTATTTAAACTTATTATCTAAATGGCCAAACATATAGATTTTTGTTTATTTGTTTAATTCCGATAAACCTTTTATATAGTTGAAATCCTTAAAGCGCTGAAGAAAGATAAAATTTCTTGGGGCTTGAAATGAGCGTACGTGTGGCATTTAATATTTATTAAATTAGGCCCTGCGTGCGTCAAAGCATCATTGATTTTTCCAAGTGGGGTAGTCATCAACAAAGACTAGTTGAATGACCTAGTATGTACGTTTCAGGGCTTGTCCTGTACATGGATATAGGTCATAGAATGCGATAGCTTTTGTTTGCCCTTGAGATGCACCCAGTGTTTTTGGGGTGTGTCCGCCTTTCGCGATCTGATGTACCCCACGTGCTGCCCATCGATCGAACGCTCACGGACGCCACTGGATCATTCTATCTTTTTGCAATCTATGAGATAATATACGTAATAGCTTGTTTTATGTTACAAGATAAAGAGGTGTATTGTTTATGTTTGATTAACTATGTTTTCATAGCTTTTTTTAGAATATTGCAGAGTTTGTTTGTCATTTATTTATTTTTTAATTATCACTTAATACTTTTTTGTTTATTTATGAGGTATATGGCTCAGGGGTTCGAGTCCCACAGTCGACACACAATTTTTAACATGTTAAACCTACCCCTATGGCTCCTCGTCCCCTATATTATCTTTGGGGACCGTGATTTGACGGCTGGTAACCGCATTTCACGTGCTATACATCACTTTCAGAGATCGGGTGCTGCACCCAGTAATGGGTAGAGGGCGTAATAATATATTTATTTATTTTAACAGCTGGTACTAGTACAGAATAAAATAATGTTTTAATAAATATTACGGTTTAACTAGATAAATTTTTTTAACATCACTTCAAAAACAAGTTTAAAATATTACTTTCTTGCATCTTGGGCTTATGCAAGGGTATAGCAGGTACAAAAGTTTTTTTTTGTAAAACCCCGTGCAAAAATAAACAAAATAACATCAAATTCCTTTCGTCTCGCCTGCGTTTTGACCACCAAAATTACGTCATGGTCAAATGGTAACTTCAAAAACTTGTAATAAAAGTCATACCTATTTTGTAAACAAAAAATATTAATATATTCACAAATAATATAAATAAATATATCATCACGCCTTTTACCCATTACTAGATGTGGCACTCTGCCGAAGCAGATCTCGGTAAGTGATACATTTATGCACGGGAAGTGCTGTTCCCAGCCGTCAAATCACAGCCTCCAAAGATGTTAGTGGTGGGAGAGCCACAGGGGTAATTTATAAATGTTTGTCGGCTTTGGGGATCGAACAAGGATTCTTAGGATCCACAGTAGAGATGCGCATTTCAACCCGAACCCGAAACCCGACCCGACCCGGCCCGAACCACCGTCGGGTTTCGGGTCGATTTTATATCCAAATATAAAGTTCGGGTCGGGTTCGGGTCAGGTACCGTTCACGTCGGGTTGGTTCAGTTCGGGTCGGGCTGGATAAGTTCGGGTCGGGTCGGGTTCGGGTCGGTACAGTTCAGGTACCGTTCAGCTCGGGTTGGTTCATTTCGAGCCGGGTTGGTTCAGTTCGGGTCAGGTACCGTTCACGTCGGGTTGGTTCAAATTCGGGTCAGGTACCGTTCACGTCGGGTTGGTTCAAATTCGGGACAGGTACCGTTCACGTCGGGTTGGTTCCGGTCGAGTCGGGCTGGTTCAGTACGAGTTCTCTCAGCTCCGGGTTCGGCTCGGGTTCGGATCGGGTTCGTGTCTGGTCGGGTTGGTTCATCTCTGTTCATTTCTATAATCGTGCGGACGGCAGTTCATATGACACAATTCATGCAAGAAGAGATTATTATAAAATTTTATGTTATCCAGATGACCAAATACGGTGGAAGTGTAATTTATAATTTTGGTACCAGTATCCTTCTATGTTCTATCAAAGAATTTTCCCATTCCCAGGTATATTGTCGGAATTGCGAATTATACTTGAAATAATAACAATGGCTATAACGGGATAATAAACGACAACCAGATGTTCATTCAAATTTCAAACCTCTCTAAAATGAAAAAGTAAAATCAAGAGTTCTTTGAAAAAGAATATCGATTTAAAATTATAAGGACTATATATTTATTGAATGTTTGTTGAAAATATTTCATTGGCTATCGAAGAAATAATTATAGTCGGTTGAGTTTTATTATATAATTTACCCAATCAAAGGTAATTTTTATCTCTCTCTTTGATTTGAATTTTGTATAATTTCTCATTGTACTTCGTTTCGAAATGAGCTGGTATACGAGTAATATATCAAAATTTGTAATAATTTTATTGGATTTTTGTCACGGATGCGGCAAGTAAACTAAAAATATTAGATATAACTTTACTAGGGCACCACCCACTTTGTATCTGAACAAAATTTACTTCTCTAGCTATATCTAACAATAGAAAGACCTCACTAAAACTTTCAATAATCCCTTTTGAAGACTTGCATAGCCGTAGAGAGAAGTTTTCATGGAGATTTGTTTATGTATTTAAATTATCTGCAAATTTGCAAAATTTATATTTATTTTAATATAAAGTGACTTCAGCTGATCTCTAAAAAATAATTGGGAGCTGAAACGGTCGATCTCTATAGAATTCAGTTCTTTTGAGAATCATCAACAAACAACAATTTATTGACACGCCACTGGAATACTATGTTTGAAGGACTGATTTATAATTCCAGCCCATTTTGAAGCGAAGTATAGTTCGTTTGTGTGAAAAACAGATAAGAAAGTATATATGTAATAGAGAAATAAAAATAACGCTGGATTTAAAAAGAATTATACAAATAAATAAAATTTTAAATGGTAATGCTGATTTGGCTTCAAGCTTAATTGCTATACTTGAAACACGTCCCTGCTTTAATTTCTTGCGAGGTTGACCGTACATTTACCCTTTAAACTCATTTTTACTGATAGAAGGCAAAATTTTAGTTTCAAAAACAGTTATTGTATTATAATATTTACTGAAACAGGTTCATTAAATACGTAGTTATAATTTAAAAACTAATGATATGTTACCGTGCGGGTGTTTACCAGACGTCAACACGTAAGTAATCATTTCTGGCGTGGTGAGACTATAGCCATAGGTGTATTTCTCGTGCCATTTAAAATTGATATTAGTTTTTGTTTAGGTAAACAAAGATTTTTTCACTTCGGGTCGGGTTCGGGTCGAGACAGTTCATTTCGGGTCGATACCGTTCAGGTCGGGTTGGAACCGTTCAGGTCGGGTTGGTTCATTTCGGGTCGGTACCGTTCAAGTCGGGTTGGTTCAGTTCGGGCCAGGTACCGTTCGGGTCAGGTACCGTTCGGGTCAGACTTGTTCATTTCGTGTCGGGTCGGGTTCGGGTCGGTTCGGAACATATATCGGTCGGGTCGGGTCGGGTTCGGGTCGGTTCGGAACAGATACCGGTCGGGTCGAGTCGGGTTGAGTTGGTTCATTGATGGTTACCGTTCGGGCCGGGTTTCATTTTTACAGAAAATGCGCATCTCTAATCCACAGGCCGACTCGAAACCACTGTGTCATTACCCGATTAATATATTCACTAATGTAATTATTCAGTTTTATTACAAATTTCGCATAATAATTAAAATTTGCATGTTTCATATTTGAGAGAATGTACTTGTAATATTAAATTTCATAATTGCTTATTACATAAAAAGAATGTAACAAAAACTTAATTTGAAGTGGCCTTAGTATTTTTAAATTTTCTATTCCGCTCAAATTCAATCCCTTGTTAGTGTGAAGATATTTATAGCTTTAATTGATAATTAATTTGAAAGAATGAAGTGCACATAAAATCGATAATACAAAATGGCTGCTCTCATAAATTTTAAAATTTAGTCCCAGCGTATTTCAAAAGTTTATACATAAAATTAACTAAAGATTAGATCAAAACTTTCGCAAAATTTTAGCTTCTCTAGTCACGTTGCTATCCGCCATTTTCTTATTTAAACTAGTGATGAATACTGTTTACTAAGCAGGTACATAGCTATGCATACCTTGCATTTTATCTAATATTAGTTTCTGAATCTGGTATGTGTTAAAACATCGCTTACTACAATATTAATTCCTTTGGTTACGTGACGTATTTTAGATGAAAATTCTTTACAGTCAGGAGGATGAGATATACTCAAGTGTACTTGGCAGGATGTTTACTAATTGTTAAATTCTGATAAGAAAATCAATTGAACTAAAAATTGTATCTTGGAAATATAGAATTGTGATCTTTCTTTATCTTGAGGGCAAGATTAAATTTTTTTATAAAATGAGATAAATGACAATAAATACTTATTATGATCTGACGTAACATAAGCTCAGTGGTATTGTCATCCTGTGAATTTTGGAACCCAAGTTCGATTCCCGCAAATTTAAAGGAAAAGTCTGTGTAAGTGCACTTTGCTTTCTGTGTTTCACAATTTATTTCACTACATTAATATTATTCCTGTAGCTCCTCCACTACCAACATTTTTGGGGGCCGTGATTTGACGGCTAGTAACCGTACTTTACGCACATAAATATGTCATTTACCAAAATCTGGTACGACAGAGAACCACATTCAATAATGCGTAAAAGACGTGATGATATATTATTTATTATATAACATAAACTGCTCCTAATTAATAGCAGTTTTATTAAATTTAAATTAATAATTAATTAATTGTAGTATTTTGTTTATGTTACGTAACGAATTATTATAATTAGTCTTCGTTTGTTTGAGCTTGCTCATATTAGTTAACTAAATAAAAACATCAGTATTATTACCTTCCAGAAAAATAATAGTAACAAATGCGAATTTTTTGGTGAACCAGCATAAAAAATTGAAAAATTTTAAAATATATTTCTATATAATTCAGACTACGAGAAATCGAATGCCGTTGAGCGCATCTTCATATATTTTTTAGTTTTTAAGTTACAGCGATTTTTGACTTTTTGTAAATCTCAACTTTGAAGGCCCATATCTCGAAAACTAAAAGATATTGAAATGCGGTTTGAACGAGTGTATTTCTCGTGCCCTATTTAACTTATACTAACATTTTGAAAAATTTGAAAATTTTCATATTTTTTCAAAATTTTCTTTTGCCCATATTTCAAAAACTTGACGAAATAATTAAAATCTGTAAAAACCAGTGGATTTCTCGCATAAAAATACATATGTATGTAAAATTTCAGAATGTTTGCTCTACGGATAAAATTTTTAGAGCAAAAAAACTAAAAATCGCAAAAATTCGTAAAATTCTTAAGGGGTACCCCTTCAAAAATCTTCAAAAAACAGTGATTTTTCGTTTTTTTGTAATAAAAACTTTATCTGTGCGAATTTTTGCCTGAAATTTTGCATACCTATGTACTTTTACAAGAGGAATTCAATGGTGTTCACGGATTTGTATTATCTTTTCAAATTTTTGAAATATGGCAAAAAAAAAATATGAAAAAAAATAGTAAAATTTTCAAAATTTTCAAAATTTTAGTTTAAGTAAATTAGTGCATGAGAAATATACTCGTTCAAACCGCATTTCAATATCTCTTTTAGTTTTCGAGATATAGACCTTCAAAGTTGAGATTTTTTAAAAGTAAAAAATCGCTATAACTCGAAAACAAACAGATATGAAGATGCGCTTAACGACATTCGATTTCCCGTAGTCTGATTTATATAGAACCATATTTTAATTTTTTTCGATTTTTAAACTGGTTCAAATAAATGTATAGCTAGTTACGTATTATTTTAAATTAACCGTAAACATAAACAAACGTGAATATTAAGTGAGTTGAATTTTGTAAGGGCATAATAATAATTGCAGATATACATTAAACTCGTATACATTTACCCTGATATACAGTTTTAAAGTTTGAAAACTGTCACACCCAATTTTAGACAAAACCACGTAACAACTTCTTTATTAATTTATCCGCGATCTCCATCGCATAAAAGAAGTGGGTTCGTGCCACTTTGCACACCCTCCTCAACCACACATCCTATTCACATACGAATTCACCTACACTGCAATCTCTCCCGAACTCTTCATAACCACTTATTCGTTTCCAAATCTGCATACATTGACATCCTGCTCAAATTGAAAATACACTTTCTCTCCGGAGTCGATGACGGTCCCGGGCCGATATCCGTTACCCCCTCAGCCCCCTCGGATGGGTTCACGGCACACACTTGACACTGCCATAGGCCACACCCACTGACGTCAAGTGGATTCTTCTGGAGAGAGATTTTCAACAAAAAATTTCAGACGCGAAATTTTACTATAAATAGATGATGGAAAATAACTGAAAGTAATCATTTTATAAGGGATGCAAATTGAGTTTCAGGGGTGGAAAGATGGATTATGAAAAGATAATTAAATGCTATCGTAACCCTGTGAATAACACTGAGATAATACCTGCTTTTCAACAAGAATTCACTTTATATCAAAAAAATTACGATTGTGTCTAAGTGGTTCGAATTCCACTATAAGCTGTAGGCCCCCTATACTGTAATTGGGATTAAGTTCCTGTTATGCAGGATACCATTTATATTATAATAATAATGTTGTTAGGGCCGTTATCTTGTACCTTAATCACTGTTGATATTTCGCTGAAAATGACACAAATAAATAAATATATTATCACGCTTTCTACCCATTACTGGGTGTGACACTCTGCCGTAACAGATCTCGGTAAATGATATATGTATGTGCGTGAAGTGCGGTTACTAGTCGTCAAATCGCGGCTCCAAAGATGTTAGTAGAGGACGCGCAATAGAAGTAGTTTTAATATGTAAATTGTTTTTGGCTATGGGAATCAAACCTGGGTCCTTGAATCCACAGACAGATTCGATACCACTGAGCCATCTACCCTATCAGAAAGTGTACAAAAATCTATATTTTTTCAGGTTTTTTGGGTTTTGGAAGAGTAAAAGAAAAAAAAATAATAAAAGAGTACTTATAATATAAAAAAATATATATGTATTTTTATGAAAAGTTTTTTTTTTACCCATAATTCCTGTAAATATGTATGAAGTTGTTACTATAACAATAACAATCAAATTTAGTTTTCTTGCTTTGTACGGTAGCCAAAATAAATGTAAATGATGTTTGTATATTATAATTTATTACATTTTACACTGTAAACAAGTAAAATCTTCGAATTGGCAGTAATTAGTAATGAAAACACGAAACTTCTACTAGTACTTACAGAACACTACATATCTCATACAACATCAAAACAAAACACTACATTCATAATCACTTTGACTTTACTAGGGGAAGTAATTCCAGCCTTTGCCACTAGATGGTATAACAATTTAAAATATCAACTATCTTAAATTTAAATGAAACCGATATTTTGCAAATGGTTACTGGTTACCACCAAACGGTTCGTTGACCTTGAAGTATAACGATTAGGTTCAGGTTGTTATGGAGTAGGGTGGTACAGTGTCGGCCTGTGAATCCTGAGAACCCTGGTTTGATTCCCACTGCCGACAAACATTGTCACTACATTAATACTATTCCTGTGGGATAGCTAGCTCAGTGGTATGAAGTCGGCCTGTGGATCCTGAGATCCCTGGTTCGATTCCCACAGGCGACAAACAATTTTCATAATTTCAAAAGCTACCCCTGTGGCTCCTCCACCACTAACATCTTTGAGGGCTTCTGCAGAGTGCCACACCCAGTAATAGGTAGAAGGCGTGATGATATATATTTTTTATTTAATACTATTCCTGTGGCTTTCCCTCCACTAACATCTTTAGAGGCCGTGATTTGACGGTTGATAACCGCATTTCACGCGTATAAATATATCACTTACCGAGATCTGCTTCGGCAGAGTGCCACATCCAGTAATGGGTAGAAGGCGGGATGATAAATATGATTATATGTTTAGGTTTTGGTTCGAAAAAAATAAAAGTTTTTCTTTTTACGGTTCAGGTTCGGGTTTAAAGTAATTCACCTTCCTAGGTCAATTCGTTTGTTTATTTTAGTGAATCACATGGCTTCATTTGAGCTGATATAAGTGAGCCAAGTTTAAGTGGAATACTACTAGTACTGTAATTCATACTATTTATATGTTTAGGAAGTCATTAAAATTTGCTCAGAATTATTTCTGTATTTTGTAGATCAGAAATTCTGCCTTCAAACGGAATAAATATATCTGCGATATAATAATAAATATTTCATATTTTTAATGTCTTTTCAAACTTGCGGTGATGAATATCATTTAAGAATTTTTTCAAACTGCTTCTGCGGCTTTTTTATTCTTCTTAGAATAAATTCTTAACTAATGAAGTTTTTTATACAAAATGTAGAAATGAAAATGAAAAAATCTTGAGAACGAAATTCTTTTGTGATACAAAATAAAAACGATGTGAACGACAATTTTCACTCAGTTATTTTCCATTACATTGTGTATACTTGAACGCTAAATAAATAAAGGATCATCATAGAATTAATGATATAGAGATTGCTCAATATCATTCCGGAAGTAAGTAAATATAGTTTATGCGTTTGAATACTTTGCAAGTTAAAGATAGGTCAGGGATATCTATTTAATAGATTTTGAAGGTTGTTAAAACATCTGAATGTGTTTACTTTTGATGTTCATTAAAAAAAATGAATGGTGTTGCGGAAACAGAGCTGTAACCACAAATTTTACTCAGAAACTTGCAATTATCTGGTTAAATCATTTCCTAGAAGTTCATTAATAATTATTGTTATTGTAACAAACTCAGTAGCGTCATAAATATTGTTTCCTGTATCGCGTTTAAAATTCAATTTTGAGTAACTATTTTTTTTTAAACAATGCTACAAAGTACAACTTTGTACAACTGTTTTTGGGGATATTTTCTTGTTAAGTTGTCTAATTGTAAAAATATCAAACATAAATTTATCAGTTTAGCTGTCTTTGCTCAGCTCATGTCAAACTATTATAATTATTTTTTTATAATAAAATAATTAGGTCAAATTGAAAAACACTTCTGTTTTGGAAATGGGTGGTGTCATTTGACGACTGATAATCGCACTTTACGCGCAAAATAAATCTTGCCGAGATCTGCTACGGCTCAGTGGTATCAAGTCGGCCTGTGGATCCTGAGAACCCTGGTTCGATCCCCACAGACGACCAACATTTTCACCAAATTAAAATTACCCCTGTGGCTCCCCCACCACTAACATCTGTGGGGGCCGTTATTTGACGGCTGGTAACTGCACTTCACGCGCATAAATATATCACTTACCAAGATCTGCTTCGGTAGAGAGCCACACTCAGTAATGGGTAAAAGCGTGATGATATACATACATACATACATATCTTCACGCTATATCCCAACAAATGGGGTAGCACGAACCCTAAAATCATTCAGAAAACATTCACTCATCACACTCATCAAACAATCAGCTCTCGTCAAACATTTTCATCGAAACAAACCACCCTCACTTCAAACACATTCATAGATCACTCCATATAAACTCATTAATTTATTACCCTCGAAATCATTTATCACAAAACAAACCTTCAATCACATCATTCCTATTTACTTATCATTCATTTTCTTTCTTCAACGTACATAACATAGGCATAAAACATCTCAAATTACTCACGTTTACTCCTAACAACGAATCTAATAACGAAACTAACAACGAATCTACAATATTAGAAAAGATGAAAGCGATAGCCTGCACTTGTATATGAAAGAAAAGTCCACACAATGCAGTAACAGAAAATGAAACAAAAAGATAACGTAAACATTCCTGAAATAGCGTTCTTTTACTATTGCAAATGTTGAACTAATAGTTTTATGTCAAAATAAATTAAACTCAAATCTTTATTGTCAGTGATACATCTTGAAATTTTATTTTTTTAGTTAAACTTTCACGATATAGCAAAAACACTATGAAAAGCTCGTGTTACAATGACCAATTATAATATTCGTATTCACATTACAATAAGGGTCATTATAACCCTCATTTTTCAATATACTGTCTTACTGCTAAATATTGATTATTGTGGACATTGTACGTACAACAACGTTTCATTTTTGTTTGTAAAATCTAAATAAAAAACACTATTGTCGCTACTATACCCTACAATTAACAAAAATTGCAGCCTCTGTCAGTAGCTAAAAACAAAATAATTCCACAACGGACAAAAAGCGACACAAACTCTCCATACAGTGACGTTTTTGCTGATTTTTTTCCGAGAGACAAATAAAAAACTCACATTTGGCGTCCGAAGCTCGACATCGCAACCAAAGCTGTCATAATTGTGTTGCCAATTCGTCAAGTAAATTGAATTTGCGTATAGACTGAGTGAACGGCTGATTTATGAATATGCATACGCACATCGCATACTCTGTTTGCAAACGTTTCGCGGAATCCAATCGACAGTTGCGGGTTTTCTCGACTCGACCCGAATTTGCCTCGAAAAAAGAGAAAGGAACTGACTACAATTTGCTATTTCTAAAGCACTAAGTTGCTACTGTACTCAAAACTGGTTATTGGTGATTTTTTGTGAGGAATAAATTGCTAGTGTTTGATTTTAAATAACGGAATTTAATAATTGAGCTATTATTTTTGCAAAAAGTTATTGAGATTGTTCTAGTATTAGTTCCTGCAGGTTTTTCATTCATATTTTACAGGTCTTGATAAAAAATATTTCTTTGTTCTACTGCACCTGTATTTCCTCAAAATTTTAATAACTTCTTAGTAACAGTTGACGTATTAAATTAAATCTGTAATTATTACTACGTATGTTCACAGTAGTGAAATGAAGTAAAATTTAGGAATAGTTCAACTTTTTCGGATGCTATTACTATCTCTAAAATTATGCAAGATACGAAGAAGACCAGCGTTCATTTGAACAAATGTATTTTTCTATTTCGGTGTTCTTATAGCTCTATAAACGCACTGTAAACACGTTGCTAAGGAGATCTATAAGCGCACTGTTTTTGGCGCTTTTTATTTTGTTGGAGTGGTATGAATGCTCTTAAATCTGACAAATGAATGACATATAACCTCAAAATTGTAAATTGCCGGTGTTGAAATATTACTAACGGAATATGTTAGAATCAGATAAAATTCAAAACATTCACAATACAAAAAAAAAATATTGATTAATTGTCAAAAAATATATTTCAATTGTCTGTGTTATGAGAAGCACTAGCAACACGAATGATGAAAAACACCAACTTATGTTTTTGACAACTCGCAGTTTTTAAAAATCTAACAAAATAATAAAATTATCTCAATAGAAAAAATAGTATAAAGAACTCGTCCTTTATAAAACGCCCTAAATAAATAATTAAGTCGTAACTTAACTTATATTGTTGTTATTCGTTTATTTTAACGCTTTTGACCTGAAGATGGCCATAACCTTGGCCGAAACGTCGTTATTATATCTCTAATAAAATAACTACAACTTTAAGCCGTTTGTCCATTATTACCTTACCATACTAAATTTTCATTAATTTTCTTCTCAGTTTTCTTTCAAAATAACGTACTAAATTATTTTTTCTCAGGATGAGACCTAGCTAGATTGTTTTCTGAGACCAAAAAACATTTGATGTGCTTTTGTTTGTTTGTTAAACGGAATTAATTTATTAGGAACTTTATTAAGATACTGAAATATTGGCCCTCATTATAAAATATGATAGACGGCAGGAATGTTCTGCAGTCTTTCGGTCAAAGTTGTGTAACGATTATTGCTGTCAAAAAATGGCGACCTTTAACTAAGAAAAATATGCGTAAAACTATGTCAGCCAGTCTAACCAATTTACTACTCAGATCCAGACTGCGTGCAAACATTCAATCATCAATACCGCGAACTCATTCGCCTAAAATTAAATCTTTCATTGTGACCCGCCCACATTGTCGGGCTGGTCCACCGCGAACAACTAGCGAATCGTAAATACAGTATGTCACCAACAGATCCCAGCGATCCAGTCCGCAAGTGTCGTATGACCTGGTTTCAGCTGTTTCTGCGAAAGTCAACTACGCCGGGAGGCGTATTACGAAATCATAGTTGCGTACGGAACGGCGTAACCTCGATGCCGCCGTGTCTGGCGCGAGCAGACAGTTTGGCTTCGATCAGTGTAATTATCTTTCTGAATACGCCGGCCACTGCGTATTTAGAAACGTGCGATAAGCGTATACTGCCTTGACGCGTAATTGGGAAATTTACTGACTAGCGTGAAATCATTTCACTTTACTTGTTTTTTCAAATTACTGTTATCAAGAAGGCTGACAGTTTTTGTGTTTTGTTCTTCAGGTTGGAATTTGGTCTATCTTTTCATACTAATTTGCGTCATCTAATAATTGGTTTCAGTCAGTGGTTTCCAAACTTTTTCGGTTCATGTCGCCTTAGAGCAATGATTGTCAAAGTGTAAAAACATATATTCAAAGATTGATCCAATTGCACCGCGTTCACTTAAATTTTAAGGATTACTTAAATGGGGTGGCTAGCTCAGTGGTATGAAGTCGGCCTGTGGATCCTGAGAACCCTGGTTCGATTCCCACAGGCGACAAACAATTTTCATAATTTCAAAAACTACCTCTGTGGCTCCTCCACCACTAACATCTTTGGGGGCCGTGATTTGACGACTGGTAACCGCACTTCACGCGCAAAATATATCACTTACGGAGATCTGCTTCAGCAGAGTGCACACCCAGTAATGGGTAGAAGGTGTGATGATATATTTATTTATTTTTACTTACTTAAACGAGAAATATCGAATCAAATATTCCCACAGGCAACAAACAATTTTCACCATTTTTTTTTTAGAAACTTATAAATGTCAACTATTTTAAAAACAATAGAAAAAAATCAGTGAATTATTAGATTTCCACATACTTGATTTGTTGAGTTTAATAAATAAATGGGGTAATGGCTTAGTGGTATCAAGTCGGCCTGTGGATCCTAAGAACCCTGGTTCGATCTCCGCAGCCGACAAAACATTTTCAGCAATTTAAAATTACCCCTGTGGCTCCCTCACCACTAACATCTATGGGGGCGTGATTTGACGGCTGGTAACCGCACTTCACGTGCAAAATATATCACTTACCGAAATCTGCATCAGCAGAGTACAACACCCAGTAATGGGTAGAAGGCGTGATGATATATTTATTTATTTTATCATATTATTAATGCTTGTTCCTTCAAGCGAAAATGGAATAAAATTATAATATTTTTTTGCAGTTTTTGCGTGAGCTGTAGTTACATAACATATAATTCTAGATTTCCAAGGAATAGAATATTAGTATATTATCAAGTAAATTACACAAATGGTTATTTTTATGTTTTTCAAGGTCTCGCGAATTATAATGTGACAAGGTAGTTGAATAGTTGAATACAAAAGTAGAGCAAAACATATTCAACTTACAAAAAAATTATAAACGCGTAATTTTTTGAGATTTGGCGTGATATAATAAATTATTTATCTTAATGAAACTAGTGTAGGTGGACTACTAACACAGCGATTTTTTAAAAATGAATCAAGCAGTTTATCACAATTTTTTGTTTGTTTACAAACTTTAAGAAACGAAATTTTAAATGGTTGTTTACGTCAAACAAGTTTTGTATTCATTATTCTGGTTCCTGTTGTCAAAAAGGTAAACGACCATTTTATACATGTTCAATAAATCCCTGTTTTTACTTTTGTTTTCATTTTATAATTATAAATTTCTCGCAAATTTATTAGGAAAAAGTGCATCTTTGGCGGATTTTTACATAAATATTATTATATACTACAAGAAATTATTTATCTAATGTTGTATAATGAATAAATTCACTTGTAGTGGTCATAATTATAATTTAATTATTAATATATTACAAATAACTATTAAACAAGTGGTACTAGAAATATTTACTAATGTAAACCATCCTTAATTTTGCAAATTTTGCAAAAAATCTTGTTGTTTTATGATCAGAAGGTACGTTATGTAATATATACCCTCAATTTGTTTTCCAAAATTATAAAAACATCCAGCTTACTGACAGCTTCGTAAAAATTGTAGTTAAAAAGTTTTTTTTTTTAAACTGGTCATTTCGTACAAAAGCAAGATGCAAAAAACTAAAATAGAAATAAGAAAATAAATGAAATTATTCACAGAATGTTGAACTGGTTGTAATCTATAGACTAATAATGAAAATAAGGGTTGTCATTAACTTATCGATTAGCAACAGATAATGATTAATTTACAGAATAGGGAGGTTTATCTTGTTTCAAAAAGATCAGTATTCTGAGCACAACTTTAGATCTGATTAGCCCTAAAATGTATAGTAATAATAAAAAAAGATCAGTATAATAAATAAATCTGTGTTGTCTGAATTTGTTTGGCGAAAATAATTGAATAATATTGTATGTGTGTGATAAAAATACTTGTCCCATTTCCTTGAGAGCGGGGATTAAATTTGATTCATACTCAAATAAATTTTCGAAGCAGCGAATTGAAAATAGCCACAACGCAGAAGCGAAAGGCGAATGTCACATCTTCGCGATGGCAGTTGGCGTTGGCGGGCCGTGTGCGTTTCAAGGTCGCAGGCCTCGATTGTATTACGTCATCGTCGAACGCATTTCCATGCCACACCATGCTGTTGATGTTATACGTTTTCGCTTATTTCTTGTTCCGCGTTATGGCGACGACGAGTGAGAAGAACTCATTTGTTCGCCAGTCAGTTGTTTGCGTGGCTGCGAGCATTGGATGCTTGATAAGCCACGTTTTGTCCAAGTGATTTTCCATTGTTTTGAATGTGGTTTCATAGCCAACAACTATGTGTAGGGATCAGTGGCGGATCTACAGGGAGAGCAGAGAGGGAGCATCCTCCGAAATAAATATGTTATATTTTTGGTAAATTTAAATATATGAATTTTATCCAAATATTTGTTGTTTCATTACAAAATCATACATAATGACCTCTATTAATACATTATTTTTTATTAATGAACATTTTTTTTAGATGCAACACAATATAGAATATATTGGCTAGCGCTTAGTTGTAGCAAAATACTAAACAGAATTATTCTAAAAACGAAACAAACAGCTGCTGCTAGCTAACGTTAAGTGAACTGAACGCATTCACTATTGTCAAAACATTTGTGACAAGTACATTCCTAACCTAACATATTATAAGAGGGTATAATAATTCATAATGCCCGCTCATCATTTACTTTAATTGTATATAATCTTATAATACCTATACTCTGTTTTTTAACCAGGAGGAGTAATTTAAATTTTAACCGCTAAAACTGACGCTTCTGATTGGCTAGTGCTTCGTCCAGTTTACACTGTACATAGATTTTACATTTGATTTATTAGAGCTGTCATAAGTTTTGAGGTTATCTGTTTTCTTGTTAGTTTTCTGCATTTCTGTGACATTAACATAAATCAGTTCTTTTAAGAACTAATAATAAACGGAGTGACAAATTAGAGTTTATAATGTCATTTGCATTTTAAAATAAATTCCATGAGACTTAATCAGTGCAGATGTGTAAGAAATTTTTGTTTTTCGCGCGAACAAAAATTTAGTAACTTTCTTTGGTAACTTTCTATAGTGTAAATCTGACTTGTGCATTTACTCCTCCTGGAGAGTATAGTAAGATTCATTTGCTAATTTTATACACTACTATAAACATAATTATTATAAGTAAATTAAAACAAATTTTACATAATCTAATAAAACATTAAATTTCATATCATAGGCAACTACGATTCCATGGCTCTTTCAGTATATGAAAGTGTCGTAAAATAGTGGCTGCCTGTGAAAAATAACAAAAATAGAGAAAAAAAATGGAATACAATCAAATTTGAATCCAGGGCGACCGTGGCTTAAATGGTTAAAGCATATGACCCGGAGTTCATAAGGTTCCAGGTTCAAATCCAGGCGAAATCCCAATTTTTCTCCTTATAATCTTTATGTCTCTTGGACATCTCCTGTTTTGTTAAACTTATATTTATATAGTTTCTGTTTTATATTTGTTTGTTTTTGAGCCCTTCCCGTTAAAAAAATCGTAGATGCGCCCCTGATACGAATTGTTTATTAGGAATATTTTGTAATTTGTACAACTGTAGGTTGGCTGTTGTGATATTCAAAGGTTTTTGACTTTATTTTTTTTGTTGTCTATGGTTTTAATGATTTTTTTACATTTTTTTTTTGCTGTACGCCCACTTTCTTGACCACTTGAATTGTATGTTTTTGTGTTGGTTGATTTATTATATTTATAATTGTTATTCCAGTTCATTCTATTTCTAATTATCTCGCTTCAAATACATAAGATTTGTTATATGATTACCTATTATATGTTTTTTTCGTGGGCCTATAAGCTTTCCTTGTTCTTCCTATACGGTAGCCTACGCCCACTGTTTTTATTTATTTTTTTTTTGCAACAAGGTAAGATTAATTTTTTTGTTTAGAAATCATTTGTAATATTAATATTTAATACAATTATATTATATTATGGGGTAATGGCTAAGTGGTATCGAGTCGGCCTGTGGATCCTGAGAACCCTTGTTCGATCCTCACAGTCGACAATCATTTTCACCAAGTTAAAATTACCCCTGTGGCTTCCCCATCACTAACATCTTTAGGGGCCGTGATTTGACGGTTGGTAACCGCACTTCACGCGCATAAAATATATCACTTGCCGAGATCTGCTTCGGCAGAGTGTAATGGGTAAAAGGCGTGATGATATATTTATATTTATTTATATTTTATAAAAATAAATTAATAAATATATCATCACGCCTTCTATCCATTACTGGGTGTGACACTCTGCCAAAGCAGATCTCGGTAAGTGACATATTTTGCGCGTGAAGTGCGGTTACCAGTCGTCAAATCACGGCCCACAAAGATGTTAGTGGTGGAGGAGCCACAGAGGTAGCTTTTGAAATTATGAAAATTGTTTGTCGCCTGTGGGAATCGAACCAGGATTTTCAGGATCCACAGGCCGACTTCATACCACTGCGCTAGCCACCCCATATATAATAATAATTAATTAATATTTAATACAATTATATTTTATGGGATAATGGCTCAGTGGTATCGCGTCGGCTTGTGGATCCTGAGAACCCTGGTTCAATCCTCACAGTCGACAAATATTTTCACCAAGTTATAATTACCCCTGTGGCTCCCCCACCACTAACATCTTTGGGGGCCGTGATTTGACGGCTGGTAACCGCATTTCACGCGCATAAAATATATCACTTACAGAGATCTGCTTCGGCAGAATGCCACACCCAATAATTTGTAAAAGGCGTGATGATATATTTATATTTATTTATATTTTATATTATATTAAAATCAATATTATTCTTTGTACTACAAAAATAAATAAATAAAAATGTGATTACGATAAATAAGTGACTACTGAAATAAATCAGAAACAAAATACATAAATAAAAAAGAAAATCGCTTTCCAATATCGATGAAACGAGGATACAATGAAGAAAAAACAATATATTTCAACTTTTTCTTCTCAAACACTGAATAGTTCTACAGGAGCGAAAATAACACTCACGCATCGCAAAATATTTTTTGCTGGTTGACGTAACCTTGTAGTAATAACTTGAACTTGAATTTATGACCAGTTGGCAAGTAATTTTAATTTGTTAGATGCTTCTTTTTTCTGCGAGGGCCGAGGCAAACATTGTTTGTTTCTTGATGCAAAACGGTTAGTACATTAACTTGCTTCGTGCATGAATCATCACTAATATTATGCGATAGAGTGCTTTTGTTTTTACGCGAAAAATTCAACGTAAATCTCGTCACGGCCAACTAAGTTTACGGACAGTTATTGCCTTTCCGGGATTTTATGGTTTCTGCTTCCTGCCGGAGAAAGATTTGCTAAAAATAATTTTTCAAATATTAGAAACATCTCCATGGGGTAGTGACTCAGTAGTATCGATTCGACCTGTGGATCCTGAGAATCCTGGTTCGATCCCCACAGCCGACAAACATTTTCACCATTTTAAATTAACCCTGTGGCTCCCACTAACATCTTTGGGGGTCATTATTTGACGGCTGGTAACCGCACCACATGCAAAAATATAATACTTACCGAGATCTGCTTTGGCAGAGTGCCACACTCAGTAATGGGTAAAAGACGTGATATATTTATTTATTTTATAAACATATCCATGTGATGTTTATGTTTGTAATATTTAAATATATGTTCTAATAATATTAATGATGTGGGAAAAAAATGTCATGTCTAAATACTATTCACTGTTATGAAATAAAAATTAAAGTTTTATTTTATACACAAGAAAACGCAATAATAACGTGGGACCTTTCAGACCTCGGAATCTATGTATCCTATAAAAATTATTTCATCTACATATTTTTACATAAGTTTAAATATCAAAATACGTATGTGAGTTTTATAAAAACAATGCCGCAAATTTAATAGATATTTGTGGAACTTATAATGATGGCTATAATTTTTTTCAAGACATCAAATGAATGAAATAATATGCTTTTATTGAATGGTAATTATTTTGCATTATTGGTATGAGATTAATTTTACGGAAATGCAAATTAGAAATTATTTTTAGTTGACTGATCATAATTGATTTACGTTAAAAAAATACACTTTTATGATCAATGTACAAAAATAGTATATTATTTTACGCCAAAAATTATGTTGTAATATTTTTTTCCTTTGTAAAACTTTTTAATTTTAACGGGCGTTAGTCAAACTTTACCTGTTTATATGGAATTCTGAAATGAAATCTTTTTTTTATTGAAGAAAGTATATTATATACTCAGGGTGAAGTTTATTTCAAGAGCCGTAGACGAAGGGAATAATCACCTGAATGATTAAATGCATTTGAGTCCTATGATATATACAGGGTGTCCTATTTAACTTGACAACTTGAAATAACTAAAAAAATACGCGATGTACGAAAAAAGTGAGCCGAGACCAAATCTTAACAGTTTTGAAGGGGGAATCATTCTATGCTAAAATCAGGACTCCCCCTGCCCCCAGTGGGTGGGGCGGTGGGCAACATTGAAATCTTAAATAGGAACCCCATTTTTTTATGAAAAAATGTTTCACACAAAACTTATGTATTTTTGTCCGTAGAATCCGAATCTGAAATAAAAAATGGGGGTTCCTATTTAAGATTTCAATGTTGATCACCGCCCCACCCACTGGGGGCAGGGGGGGTCCTGATTTTAGCATAGAATGATTTCCCCTTCAAAACTGTTAAGATTTGGTCTCGGCTCAATTTTTCGTACATCGCGTATTTTTTGAGTTATTTCAAGTTGTCAAGTTAAAGGACATCCTGTATATATATATATATACATTTTAAATTATTGATTAATTTTGATATTAACTTGACATATAATTCAAAATGACAGTATTATACAACTAAACAAGTGAAATATTTTGAGGTTTATAATATATTTGTGGCTGTGGTAATGCTTGTTTACCTGTCAATTTAATCCTGCTGGCGTTAAATTAGAAATTTAATCGCCTCGGGATTAAAAGTGACACTTCAGTCCTCGAAAAAGAAGAATAAAGTAGATCATTTACTCCCAGAAGTACATAAAATACTTTATCAAATACTTATTAAACCATTAAACAGTACGTAGAGTAAAATATTAGTCTATGATCTACCACAACTGCAATAAATTTATTGGTGGAACTGAACTAAAACAAAAAGGCAAGGAAAATTTCCAGAAACCCAAAAATACAACCCAAAATAAAAACATTTATTTTATTGATAACACACACACACAATCTAAGATTTCTTGGCTCATTTTTGTCGATTACGTGTAAACTGTAACACGCCTTGTTGGTGTGATGATGTATAAGTTTAAAAATAACCCCAGCAGGGGTTATTTTAGCAGTGTCGTGCCTCTGCGTGTGATATGGACATTAATTAAATCAGGTATCCTGAACAGGACAAACAACGACGCATCACCACCAACGACAACAACCACACATCGCCAGAGTTAGAGCAGGGTACTCAGAAAGTAGTTTCGGCACACTTTGATCTTGCTTTGAACTTGAACAGAAGAGATAATACTGCTTATGGTTAAATAAATGCTTTTGTGATACGCACGTTTGATAGATTTGAATGAAAATCTAAACAGTTTCACGATTAACCGGCTTTGTTTTAGTACAATAAAACTTTATAATTATTTTATTAGTCACCGGGACCATTTAATTTTTTTTTAAAACGAATCTAATTTATTTAATATATTACTATATTATTATATTATATTATTTTATTTTATTAATTAATTAATTAATTAATTAATTTATTTTTTTATCTAATTTATTTTAATTTAAACTGTTTGCTCTAAAATTATTTTTCATAGGAATATTGTAACGAAAATTTACATATGTATATATGTATTTTCTCCCGCCGAATCTAATGGTCAAATCCCCAAGTGCGTACGCCTTCAGGTTTTTAAAATATTGTCCAAAAACTGTTTTAGAAAAAAAATAATTTTAATTATTTTTTATGATTTTAAAACAATTTGCTCTAACAGTCTTTCTCGTACGATTATTGTAATGAAAATTTACATACATATGTATTTCGACCTGCTGAATCCAGTGCTCAAATGTTCAAATAGATGGGTCTTCTTGTTTTTGAGATATTTGTCAAAAACTGTTTTGTGAGAAAATTGTGGTCAACATTTTTTGAAAAATAAAATTTGCTGAAAATTTGTTTATAACTTAATTAGAGCACGAAAAATTTAATGCCGTTGAGCGCATCTTCATATCTCGTTTAGTTTTTGAGATATGGCCTCGAAAAAAATACAAAATCTGATCAGATAAAATTTTGAAGTATATGATTTAATATCAACAAATATTTAATTACAAATAGTAGATAGAAACTAAATTAAATCAACATAATATTTTATTTATTTATTCTACTCTGTTTAAAATTCTCGTATTTTTATTTTGAATTAGTGTCACCCAAATATGTATATCCTAAATTATATATATATATATATATATATATATATATATATATATATATATATATATATATATATATATATATATATATTATTTATTAATCAGTTAATTAGGTGATACTTAAAATGATAAAATGTAAAGAAAATTGTCGTGTACTTGAAGTTTGTCAGTTTGTTCGCAATTATCCATATGTTAAATATTTAATGAATAGATATAATTATTTTTTCTGCCTGTTTTTTTGTTTCTCGTATTTGAAATGTCAGCTGTTCTGAATCGTTTTCGTAAGAAGAAATCGAAAGTTAATTATGCAGACACTTAAAACTAGTGATTAATATACTTCTACTTCTTGACGTCATAGCTTCTTTTGTTTTTAATCTTCACCATTAGTTTAACAATGACGTCAAGATAATTAAATTTTAATTAAGATGTGTTCTTTTAACTAAATAAAGAAATAATTTTAATATCAGGAAGTTGTTTTTAATAAATAATTTAACGCGGAACTAAATTTGGTATTTTGTTGTTCCTTATTTGGAAGGAAAGTAAAATTTTTTATTTATAATTTATATAAATATTTAATAACCAAGTTAGTATAACAAAATAATTAAATTACTAATACATAATTTCATGCTCTGTGTATTTAGCTAAAGCTGAGTCATTTTATTAATTAACTCAGAAATCACAAAATTAACCAAAGTTAGAAAATAAACACTATAGTGACGGAAACAGTTTTATATGGTTTCGTTTGACGTTAAAACTTGTAAGGTTTTAATACGTCACACCTTCTAATTTAAGTAAATATGAAGACAAAAAAAATATAAAGCAATTGTAAGTAGCTTTGTCGTCTGGCTACAGTCAGGAATTCATGTAACGCATTTTCTTATCACGTGTGAATTCGTGAGAAGATGATATGAAAAGAAAAGATAGTGGAGTCGTGTGAAAGTGATAAAACCATGCATTAACTACTACTGCTACTAAATCGCATGTTACTAACAATTGAATCATTTGATAATAGTATATTATTTAACGAGTTTTTATAAGATACAATATGTCGTACAGAACGAGTTAATATACTATTTTTTTTACTTTGTGTAATTTATTTCATTTATATTTTGCTAGCTCAGTGGTATCAAGTCTGCCTGTGGATTCTGAGAACCCTGGTTCGATTCCCACAGGCGACAAACAATTATCACCATTTTAAAAAACCTACCCCTGGGCCTCCTCTACCACTAATATCTATGGGGGCCGTGATTTGACGGGATTTAGGGATTTATATGACATGTGGTAACGCTGCTGAATATATGTTGACGTTTTTCAACTGTAAATTTAGAAGAATAACGTATTATGTATACTATTTTTTCTGAAACCGTTTAAGGTAGTTCTAGCGTGAAAAACATTTTTACAGATCTGAATGAAACTCGACGCACATAAACATGGGATAGTCATACGCATCCTGCTAAAATATGAAACATATTCACCGTCTGTGAACAAATATATTCGCTTGTAAAGTTGAGTTCTTATACACGGGGCTTATGGCGATTGTCATTAAAATCGCACATATTTGGTTTGTGTACCTCTAAAAATTTGCAGTTTCATTTGAAAAACTAATATGATGTTCTAGAACTATCCACGTATATTGTATCAAAAGAAGATAGTTTTTTATCGTTGAGTAATGGATATATCCATGCAAAGTCTTAATTTATAATGGCAACACCACACGGTAGTACGGTATTTGAAAATTCACTAGACCAACAGCCTGTTTACAATTCATGATATTCAAATCATAACAGGTATGAAACACTTATTTTATTCTACTTTTTTGTTTTTTTGAGCGTCAGTTTCGCCATTCGACGACCGATGTCGCCACCGTCACACTAGAACTACCTTAATTGTAATCAATAATTAATCATAAATAATTAAAAATGTTTAATTTTTTTCTGTATGAATTGTTTTAACAGCAGACTACGTATCAAAGGTTACAATAAAAAAATAGTCAGGTAAAATACAAAACAGTCAGGTAAAGTATTTTCCAGACTGTTTTGTACTTTCCCGAACTGTTATTTTTGTTGTAACCTTGAATACGTGCTTTGGTCTGATCGTTTTGAATAATTCACTTTTTAGTTAAATATTTTTGATATTAATACATTACTTTTGATAACCTTTTTAGCATGATTGTAACACATTTACAATTAAAATTGATAAGCGTTAAATGTAATAACCTATTTTCGTCTTGTATAATTTTTCTTATTGATTCATTGTTTATATATTGTGAAAGGTAAGATATTTCATAAGATTAGCAACATTTTATTTTCTCTTGCAAAGTGCAACAGAAAAATCTCTTCATTAAATTTTCTATAAAATAATTACAATCGCATCATAAAGCGATGATTTCATAGAAAACATTTATGTGTTATTTCACAAGACATGAGTAAATTCTTGATAAATTCCCAAAGAAAATTTCCGCACTCGTATCTAAACAATGTACTACAACACTCTAAAAATATGAATTAATTCTTCCGAAAAAGAACCGAACAGATAGTTGGCCATGTGCCACTTACATCCCACACAAACAAATGCCACACGACACTGAGTCTGTCGTTCTGTCATCTTCACTACCTTGAAGATTTGAATTCCATCGTTTAACAGCCTACAACTGAAAAAACATTTATACCTTTTATTATAAAAAACAAAACTTTTGTCATTGGTCCGCAGTTATAATTATTGTATGACGCGTGACCCGTTTCGATCGCAGATTCCTCGCAGATGACTTTGCCAGGGAGGCAAGCTCCTTGGCCATATATTTTCAGAATTGGACAGGATTTAGGAGAATGAAAATTGAACTTGTAATTGTTCGATTCTAATAGGCTATTGATTTTCAAACTTTTCAAAGCCGTGACCCCCCTTTGACGCAAAAATCACAAATAAATAAGTTTGTAATACGAGGCCGTAGGCCGAGTAGTTTAATATGCTGAGTCAAGTAAAAATACTTTCCTGACGTATTATGTATACTATTTTTTCTGAAACCGTTTAGTTTAATCAATAATTAATCATAAATTATTCAAAATGTTTACATTTTTTTTATTGTACTGACGGCAGACTACGCATTCAAGGTTACAACAACAAAAACAGTCAGGTACAATCTTTACCTGACTATTTTGTATTTTACCAGACTGTTATTTTGGTTGTAGCCTTGGATACGTACTTTACTTGACTGTTTTGGTAAAAATTTTCTTACCATATTAAAATTGGCCAGGAAAGTAGGCACTTTCTTGACGGTTTCAGAAAAAAATATTTTTATACGTAGACTAACATAGAAAATAGTAAATTTTTTGTGGATTCCTCTGTGATAACTTTGCCAAATATTTCAAGATAAATTTGACAGGATTTATGTGAAAGATAATTGGACTTGGAATTGTTCGTTTCTAATTGGTCGAGACGATGTCTTGTATCGTGCAGCTGTTTGATAATGGCTTTATTTTATTTATTTCGTAAACAGGTGAGATTTCCGGATGTCTAGTTGTAGGTGCCGTGTTATTTATATTTTGTTGTTCATGTTTGGACGGTCAACGGTTTTAGACTTACTAACTACTTGTAAAACAAAAGATGTGTTTGTTTTATTGTCAAATTATGCTAGACCTTGAGTACTATGTAATAGTAAACGAATTAATCTTGTTTGGAAATGAAAATATAATCATTATAATTGTTATTGTATTGAAAACGAAATGACATATTAATTATTTGTTTATTAAAAATATTAGTTTCTTGAGGTGTTAAACTATCTACCAGTATGTTCTGGAATTAACAAATGTTTATAATTGTTATTAAATGACAATAAGTAAGTTGATATATGCTATATTAAATTTATAATTGAATGATTGATTATTCGTAATTCGAGAACAATAAGAAAAACTATTTAAATATTTTAATGCGATTGTCTTCTATTAATTGTAAACATGCAGTCAAGGACTTCTAACTTCTATCCATAATTTTAGATAGTTTTTTATCGCCAAAGTTTTTATACATTAAATTTACGTGAACTTAAAGTGTATATATTTGTACAAGTATAATAATATAAGTATGAATTGCGATTATTGGTAGTATCTGAAAGTTTTCACATTATGGTAGTCCATTTGCACTGATTGTTGATAGTTACTCTACTTTTTTTAGAGTTATTTAATTTCTGGGTCTACTATTTTAGCGTTCAATATGGCTAATTAAAGTGCCCACCATTTTATTTTTAATAATGCAACTTATAGCAAATTAAGCACTAATGTAGACCAAATTTATGGATTACTGGGTTAGGTAGCTCAGCGGTATCGAATCGGCTTGTAAAGTTGAGAAAATTTGGGATATTTGGCTCAATGGTATTGAGTTGGCCTGTGGATTTGAGATCCCGGATTCGATTCCCACTGCTGACAAACAATTTTCACCACATTAATATTATCCTTGTGGCTCTCCCTTCACTAACATCTTTGGGGGGACGTTATTTAATGGCATTTCACGCGCATAAATATATCACTTACCGAGATCTGCTACGGCAGAATGCCACATCTAGTAATGAGTAAATTAAATTCTTCCCCCATAAGAAGAATTTCATGCGTTTTCATTTTAAAATGGGGTAGTCGGCTTAGTGGTATCAAATCGGTTTGTGGATTCTATAAATCTCGGCTCGATTCCCATAGCCGACAAACATTAAAATTATCTCTGTCGCTTCTCCTCCACTAACACCTTTGGGGACCGTGATTTGATGGCTGGTACCCACGCTTCATGCGCATAAATATATCGCTTACCAAGATCTGCTGTGCCACACCCAGTAATGGATAAAAGGCGTGTTGATATATATATATTTTTTTTATTTATCTAGTATTATCCTTGTGGCTTTCCTTCCACTAACATCTCTGGGAGCCGTGATTTGACGGCTAGTAATCGCACTTCACGTGCATAAATATATCACTTACCGAGATCTGCTATAGCAGAATGACTCACTCAGTAATGAGTAAAAGGGGAGATGATATATTGATTTATTTATTTTGAAATGAAAAAGGGATTAAAAAACTAACATTTTGTTTTCTTTCTACATGTAAAAATTCAATTTTCCTCATCATCGACTTCTCATCTTCGATCATCGTTGAAACACAAATTAAAAATCCTGTCTTATCGATGTCGTTGTCTCAATGTCTCCTGCCCTAAGCACGTGCACTCACTCGTGCTCGTGTTCTGGAAAGTGAAAATTTGCGTGACGTGTATGATGTAACTAGCGTACAAATAATTAAAATAATTAATAACTAGAAGTAATAGCGCTGGTTCGCACACCTGCTCACAAGAATAAATTACTTGAATTTAACATTCCAGATGAAATCCTCCTTGAGATTTTATTCCGCTTTATTACTATGTGATTTAAACTTGGAAATTATTTTGATAAATCGTTGTTCGAGGAAAAAGTAAGTTCTGGATTCAGACACTTTCAAGATATTCCATTTATTTGAAAGATTGTTTGTATTGGCTTAATGGCATTTTAAACTTTATTTACTTACTTGATCATTCCGACTCTTATTTGCTAAATAGAATTTGTTTTATTTCTTGTGCTCATAACAACATACATACCGACTGGTACTTGGTAAGACCGAACATAAGAATTTATATATTAGTTGTATGCAATTAATTTTACGGAAAAAACTATAGAATATAAAGATGTATACAATTAAAAGATGCATACAAGACGGTTTTTTACTTTTTACATATATTTATTATGTGTCTGGTTTATCCACAACTTTAACACTTTAACTATGTCATGTCACCGGCTACTATTGGGCATGAAAAGACGAGTTAACTCGTCACCGGTCAACAAAGTGTTAAGAATAAATTTCAAAATTTCTGTTATATTTAGCAATAACCATGACTTTTGTTTTTCATCAATTATTTATAAACGTCATTGTTTGAAAGTTATAACGTCAATCTAATTTATAAGACAACTAACTCAAATTGTGCAAATTCTTGAATTAGTTGCCTTAGTTACTTCGACTTTGAGTGCGAGGTGAGGATGAGATGAGGGTGAATCACCATTTGTAATGTAAAGTCTCACTGGATTGAAATCACTGCTGTAAATATTAAAACCCGACTCAGTAAATAAATATTACTTAAGAAAAACAATATTGAATCGAACTATTGACCGCAATAAATATGTACGTAACATATACGGAAATAGCAACATTCAGACAACAATGCTATTTTCTAGCGATATTTTTTATAATAGATTTATGAATTTTACTTACAAAGATGCACAATTTTATGCTTAACCCAATAGTGAAAACCGCACATCGCTATCTCTTTTCAAAAAATGTTAAAATGAAAAAAACTAAAATTGTTACAAGACGGTCACCCATCCAAAAAATCCCCTTGCTTGATGTTGCTTAACTTCTCTGATCTCCCTGCGAAGCGTTTAACCGCGTGGCCACGGAGTTTTTAACGGGTGTCCGCGCGGTTAAGGGCACCGCCGGGCGATCGAGAAAGTTAAGCAACATCAGGAGAAGGTACTATTTGGATGGGTGACCGTTTCGCATAACTTCAGTTTTTTGCATTTTAACATTTTTTTTAAAAAGATAGCGATGTGCAGTTTTCACTTTTGGATTAAGCATAAAATTGTGCATCTTTTTAAGTAAAATTTTTTAATCTATTATAAAAAATATCTCTAGAAAATAGCATTATTATCTCATTGTTACTATTGCCGTATATGTTATGTACATATTGCGGGCAATAGTTCGATTCGATATTTAAAAAAAATTAATTAAATGACACTTGATAATTAAGAGATGGCTGTTAAATTGGACATAAGTGCTTCAGATTCTACTATAAGCTATAGATACCCTATATTGTAATAAATGAGTTCCTGTTGTGCAGAGTAACAAATTAAATAAAATTAGAATCATTCTCATGGCAATTTAGATTCCACCATAAAATGTAAATTTATGGTGTAGCTAGCTCAGTGGTATCGAGTGGGCTTGTGGATTCTGAGAACCTCGGTTCGATTCCCACAACCGATAAACAATTTTCACCACATTATTACTACCACTGTGGTTCTCCCTCCACTAACATCCTTGAGGCCGTGATTTGACGGCTGGTAACCACACTTCATGCGCATAAGTATATTATTTACCGATATCTGCCTCGGCAGAGTGCCACATCCAGTAATGGGTAAAATGCGTGATGATATATGTGATATTATATATTTTTTAAATTTCCTATTGTGCAGAGTAGTTAATAGATAGTTATACATGTATATATTCCATTTTAATATTTTCTGTTCTGAATTTAGAGATGATCTAATTCAAATAAAAACTCTCGCATCGGGCATCGAATAAAAAACCATATTAATAGTCATTCAACGCAACCACAAACAACCAGTCTTATTCAACTCTTTTATTTTTCTCAGTCTGCGGATCTAGATTCTAGATAATATTTCAAAACTTTTGCTACATTTTATTTCGTTCAGCCAGTGAGTGTTGATTTTTTTTATTAAATGTCGTGCAACCATTCAGAATGGTCAGACTAGAGGAAGTAACAAAACAATTTTTTTTAATGAAAATAATGTGTTTAAGTGTCTCAGTCACGCGACTTACGTCACCGATATTTGCAGAAACTTACGTTTGCTTCTCGTTCGATATTAGACAATTGCACAGCGAAACAGTTGAACATCACGTTGTGAAAGAAAACAAATGAATAAGCAACCTTTGGACTCGCAGTTTCCGTTGAAAACAGTAGAAGTTCCACAAATATCGGCTGCATAAATATTTATGGAGAATTTGTTTACTTTATATCCTGCTTTAAATTGTAAGTGTGTGTTCGAGATTGGTTTATTAGTTTAAAGAAAGTTTGTTATCGAATTTAATTGTTTATTATAGTCGGTAAATAAAGTAATGAAAGAAATTCTAAATATTTGATTCATTTCATAATTTGTATCTGTGATTTGACGAAATATAGTTCACATGGAGATAGATTAGCATTTGTTGTTTATGTTACTATGTAGGTTCGTTGTTTTGCAATTTATTGTGATAAATATAGATGAATTTAAAGCTACATTCACAAATCGAAATTAGTTTTTGTTTTATGCTTTATGTTTTAGTGTGTTTTTGGGTGGCATTCACAAATAGTTTTGCTTTTGTCGATTTTAGTTAGTAGTGAACCTCTATCATAAATTTTAGAAGATCGGTTATACTCAGAAAATCGGTAATACAGTAAATGCAACTGTCAAATGTGCTAGGTTACACTTGCTGTCATATGTTGTTTGTTTACTTTCGTATTTTTTGGAAGAACAAAGTAAATATCATAATAAGAAAGTAGGTATTAAAATCTTGTTTTTATTTTCATTCGTTTTGACACTCGAATAAAAACAAACTTAGGTTATCGTCAATGCGAAGGATGATAGAAAGAGACAAGTATATATCACTACATCATTCTACGCTTCGTCCTATTGGTCTATTCCTAAGTATAAAACGTAAAACTAAAACATAAGTTTGGAGTTTGCAAAGTTTTGTATTAAAAGCAAAACTAAACACTGATTTGTGAATGGCTGCATAAGATCATATGTCTACAAGGTTATTAAAACAAAAATGGACAACATAAAACAAAAACTAATTTCGATTTGTGAGTGTAGCTTAAAGAAGAAAATGATTTTGTTGTTGCTTAGCAACTTTTAAACATGGCATGTTTTAATGTTGCGTTTTCGCACGATTTTAAATTTGTTAAACAAGGATTATTGTGCAGGAATAATAAAATAGTATTATTAATGTACATAGTTTGTAAAACATCTGAAAATAAAAAGCGATGACTTCACTTATTCACTTTTAAAACAATAATGTGTTTTCTTTTCTAACGACTCATCCAGACAAACACATTACAACTGAGAAAAAAATACGAAATGATGGTCATTAACCTATTATTATTATATCTGAAGTTTATAATTAGTCAAAGTGTGCTCACGTCACTAATAAACTTGTTTTTCTGCCTCAAAGTAATAACATACTCTGTAGCATCCCTCTGAGAAGTCTTCCACGCCGCTTGTCAAAGACGGGCTGATGGCATTTGCTCTCTGTTATTTTTTCTATTTTGCTTTTTTGATGGACTAATTTTGAACCACAAACTAGTTTTTCGTTCTGTTATTTTTATTCGGATCATTCTTCAAAGAAAATATTAAATTGAGAGTACACAAACATAGAGATTACATCTGTGACGTCAGGGTAAAAATTAAAGAAGAATATTTCGTTAATAAAATGGTACATTGAGTTTTTCATTATAATTTTAGACAGAAATAGTACTTCAAATTCTACATAAATTGCTAATGGTTATTTTTATCTATTATTAGACAAGGAAAATACAACATATTTCTGGTGTTTAAATTACTCGTATACTTCAACCACAATAAGAATACAGTTGCCAGCAGAAATCTCTACAATCGTTCGTAGCCCGTTTTAACTTAATTATATAATTATTGTAATATAATTTTTGATAGTTTAAAAAAAAAATGTCTGATAACAAATACATTTATATGAATTTGTATTTTCATCTGCCCGAAAAGATTGTACAACCGACAAACAATTTTCACGATATTAAATTACCCTTGTAGATCCCCCACCATTAACATTTTTGGGGGTCATGATTTAATGTCTGGTAACCGCAGTTTACACGCAAAATATATCATTTACCGAGATCTGCTACGACAGTGTCACACCCACTACTGGACAAAAGCCGTAATGATAATATTTATTTATTTTAGAAATGAAGATTTGTGAATCTCGACAATATTTTTTTACTAAGGAATATATTTTAGATGACTAACTTTATAAATATATCCTCTTCATTCTGTAACTTGATCATTGTCTGTTACCGATCGATAAATTAATGACAACCTTTATTTTTAATGATTTCTCTATAGATTACTAGCATTTTAGTTTACTTGTGAGTAAAATAATTTATTCTGTTATTTCTATTTTACTTTTATGCATTTAATTCCTGTACGAAGCTGTCATTATATTGCTTTTTAATCACACATCTCAATGAGCTATCATTAATTTCTTTTTTGTATATAAATAAAAATAAAATGTATGAAAATATCCTAAAAGTATCAATGTGTCTGTAGACAGAGTACGAAAATTGTGATTATCTATAAAGTATAATAAAAATTAAATAAACATATCATCACGCCTTGTACCTATTACTAATAGATCTCAGTAGGTGATATATTTATGCGCGTGACGTGCGTTTACCATCCATAAAATTACGGCCCTCAAAGAGGTTAGTGCAGGGGGAGCCACAGGGGTAATTTTAATGTGGTGAAAATCAGTTTGTCGGCTGCGGAAATCGAACTCTGGTTCTATAAAGTAATCATGAAATATAAAAAGTTGTGATTATCATATCAATCAATTACAGATAATAATCTAGTTAATATGAGAGCGAATCTTCTAGGTGAGGTACTTTGCTAAATTAAATACACGGTTCATTCCATTAATCAATGGTCACAACATACCATTGTTCAGTTGTCATATCCAGAATTAAATAAATGACGTATTGTCACACCTATTTAGCATTATTTCATTTGCACTTTCTGTTAAAATGTAATACATTTTTGTTTACAAATTCTCTTTTTACAAACTATTTCATCTTGTATTCCAATACGAACAATTCTTGTCTATCTGGCTCTAATTATTTTAGGTCAAGAATGTAGTTTGGGAAATTGAGGAACCAAGGGTTGAGATTTCCTAAACATTCGCGACCTAAAAAAAATATTTACAGTTCGAGGTTAGTAAGCTATTTTTTACAATACTTGCACAAATAAGAAAGAAAATAAAAATAGGTTTAAAAATTGACAGCTTTCAAATTGTTGTCAAAAGAAACAGGACCGTGATATGTAAAATTTACTTACTGTTCATGGTGGACAGTAAGTAAATATTAAAGTCCTGATATAACCGTGGAAACCACTGTACAATAAATGTTGTACTTACTGTGTTTAAATTTTGTCATTATTAGGTAACTTACCTACAGTACAAGTATTGTAAAAAAAATAATTTATTTCGTTATTTTGAAAGAAAATTGGAGAGATTTATGAAAATTTGATCATTCAAAATATTGGTATGTCTTGTTTTCGAGAAAATAGAAAGTAAATTGGGGAGAAAAGTTGTCCCTTTTATTTGTTTCTTAATTTCTTATTTTTCATTTTAATCTTTTCATGTCTTGTTATTTCCCGAGCGGAGCTCGATCTTCCAGATATTATTATAATAATATTACGTCAAATACTTAAGTGAAATGTATACAAAAGAAAGCGAAAATAATGGTATTATAAGTATGAAAAATTACTTTATGTTTGAATGAATAAATAATAATTACAATCATGTTAAACGATCATAATACCTAATTGTTGAGCAACATGTAATATGAATCTATTAATCATTCTATTTTTAATTTAAACTTTCTGCGAATCCATATAATTTAGTGATATTTGTCAGATTACAGATGTTTTTTGTTAGGGCAATGACATGCTATGACTTTTCTTCGAAATAGCGATCAATAAAATGTAATCATACAGACATTACATATAAAAAAGAAAACTTTTTCTTTGCTTTGTGTTTGAAACTATAAATCTACTTGTACTTCGCTTCTTCACTGTACTGTACAACCTTAAACTATGTATAGGAAATTGATTTTCCATTAGCACTGAAGGACGGCAATAATTAATTTATCATGGCAATTCATTTCATTAATTCCTGAAATGCTATTTAAATATTATGTTAAATTGATATTACAAGGATGATTTATATACAGGGTGTTAATTAAATAAGTGACCATAGGAAATAAGTTTTTCCTTACGCGAAAATTCCCAAATTATTGTAGACTAAAATACTTCAAATAAATGTTATTGATTATTTTTTGACGTTTCTCAAAACCAACGAAATGCTTCATTGTACGTCACGTGTCTGCGTTTTAACTAATCCTGTCATTATGAGAATAAAGCTCTTGTGATTATTTCCGGGAATAATCTCTGTAGGTGCTTTTTTGTTTATGACAAATGATAGGTAGTTGTCAAATAATTATACCAACAAATTTTGGAAACAACTTCCAAGAATACATTAATAAGTAATCAATCGATATGAACACAGTTCAAAATCTTTTAAGTTGGATGAATCGACCTCAACAGCTAAGTCAAAAAATAATCTAATTAAATATAACTCGAGGGTTGGATAAATTAGAAAATAATTCTCCAGTATCTTTCTCAAACTTGTTGCCATTTGGCAATAGCCACTCAAGCACTACGGGCTTTCGTGACTATTGCCTGGCAACAAGTTTTCGAAAGATCTGTCAAATTATTTTCAATTTATCCTCACTCTCTTGTTATATTGTTACTGAGAATTAAATTCTGCAGCTAAGTTAGCAATAATATTTAATTTTTAACATTTTAACGCCTGTATCATTTCATCGGAAAGTTTAACCATCTAGTGTAGTGGTTTTCAAAGTGTGGGTAGTAGAGGGAAGTCGCCAGATGATATTTAAATATTCTAGAAAACATATATTCAAAGATTCATCTATTTGCACCATGTTCACTTAAATTTTAAAGATTACTTAAATGAAAAATATAGAATTAAATGTTTGCCTCCAAGGGAGTCATAGCTCCGAAAAGTTTGACAGGTACTGATCTTGTAATCAGTCTTCTGAAGATGGCCTAAGAAGCCGATATCGATAAAGAATTTTAATAAACTTAGAAAACTTACATCAAGTGTTTTTTTCCTCTCGATTATTAATTTTAAAATGTAACAACCCCATTCTCAAAAGAGTTTTAGCTAGAATCTGGCTCATTCTGAATTTTGGATTTGTCAAATTAATCATTTAATTTTAGGAAAGTGAATTGAATTAAGTTTCTAAAGTCAGACTAGCCTAAGATTAACTAATCCAAAATTCAGGATTAGCTAAAACTTTTTTGAGAATCTGGTTATATATGATTTAAAATAAAATAAAATAAATAAATATATCATCACGCCTTCTACCCATTACTGGGTGTGGCGCTCTGCCGAAGCAGATCTTGGTAAGTGATATATTTTGCGAGTGAAGTGCGGTTACCAGTCGTCAAATCACGGCCCCCAAAGATGTTAGTGGTGGAGGAGCCACAGGGGTACCTTTTGAAATTATAAAAATTGTTTGTCGTCTGTGGGAACGAACCAGAATTCTCAAGATCCACAGGCTGACTTCATACCACTGAGCTAGCCACCCCATAAAATTAATGTTTGGTATTTCAGTATTTAAATAAATAAATAAACATAACTTAAAATAAATGTCATAGAGTATTTTACATTGCTGTCAAGCGTTTATATCAGCATGTTCATAAAAATAATATCTAGAATTGAAATTCTCTTGATCCACTCTTCCATACATGTTCTGCATCCGCAATCCGCATATAAAGTTGGTCTTATATCTACATCGATTCTCTTTAAACCGTTGTTTAAAAGTGTGTTATAAATACACAGTCAATCACTTCACACTCGCTGCAGGATTCTATAATCCACTGCACTTCTAACACAACGGAACGGATTCTAAACTGGGTCGAATCTCGTCTCGCTTGTTGCAATCTAGACAGCCGACGATCGCCCTTGGGCATCCGACGAAACAGTTGCATATCGCGGAAGATTCATAGACGCGGAAAAACTGCATCAGCAGGATCTACTTGCCTGAGAGATCTAGATAATGTAACTGTACTTCTTGGGATTTTATTTTTGTAATTTGGTTTGTGTGTCGCCTGTTGCGTGATTGTGATTGCCAATTACTAATTGAGATTAAGTTGTTGGAAAATACGAGTTTTCTCGAAAGGAAATTAATTGAGGAAACTATTTAGAAAAAAAGTGCCGAACAACACGGATGCCAATTTAGAGTTCTACTTTTATTTTTGTTTTTATCTAGAATCAACTTAAAAATAAGTGTACCTATCTTATAGTTTATAATATTAGATATATAAACATACATAACATCACGCTATATTCCATCAAATGAGGTAGCACGAACCTCTGAAATATTCACAGATCATCAGATTCAACAAACATTCTCATCCTGACACATCATCCACACCACAGATCATAATATACTACTATAGATAAGAAACTGCCATGTTACGCACTGGGATTGTATTTTGCGCCATCTGAGTAGTGGAAGTCTAACTAAAGTCATGTATATAGGCAATCCGGTATGCATATTTAGGCAGCTTGTAATTTATATTATTATTTTATATTTATTTAAACTACTAGCTCAGTGGTATGAAGTCGGCCTGTGGATCATGAGGTTCCTGGTTCGATTCCCACAGGCGACAAATTTTCATAATTTGAAAAAGCTATCCCTGTGGCTCCTCCACCACTAACATGTTTGGGGGCCGTGATTTGACGACTGGTAACCGCACTTCACGCGCAAAATATATCACTTACCGAGATCTGCTTCAGCAGAGTGCCACACCCAGTAGTGGGTAGAAGGCGTGATGATATATTTATTTATTTTTATTTTACATAAAATAAAAATGCATTATTACAATATAAATATTTATTAAAATATTCTCCGGTATACAATTTATTTATAATTTGAACTGTTTCAATCGCAGTTTTATCCAAATCTTGTGAACTTGAAAATATATTATCTTCCTCATCTAAATATTATTTATTATATGATCACTTCCTTACCAGTAGCAGTGCAGTTTTTTACACAACAATTGATATTAGTTGATGACATTATTTATATGAAATTATTTCACAAATAAAAATTAATTGAATATTTGACAGATTAAAAAATTTGAAATATATACAAATGACAACTACAGGAACAATCTAGTAACCAATGATTTCCGATATTGTAGTTATCTAAAATGGATGTCTTCACATAAAGACTATTAGCGCCATTCCTTAGGTAGAAGTCTAACTATAAACACAGTCCCATGGTTACCTATATAACTTTCCGTTGCCTGATCCACACCTTCAACCACATGTTTCTTCCATACAAACTCATTTATTCCTCACACTCGGAATCTTTTATCACGAAAAAATGATGTAAAAGGAAATTTACCAGTTGAATGTAAAACTTAAAGGAAAACAAACTAGAAATAAGTTTAATTTTCATGCCAACAAAATAATAATTGTCACTAAATCATTGTTTAAAAAATAACCTATAAAACGAAACGAAAATACAGCTACGTACCATAAACAACATTTTAAATATTCACGATGATATCCTAGCAACTTGAGAAAAACATGGAAACAATGAAACTGTTCTCTCTTTTGTCTTCAATTCTCAGAGCACACTCAGACTGCAATTCTTTTCAGCTTTCCTTGTCATTTGGCAAGCTTGCCTTGCAATTGGTTTTCCTAACCTTGGAGGAGAATATCCGAGATGTTTCAAAGGTTATGGACAAAATGGCGCCTGGATCGGAAATACACTTGTTTATAATGATTTTTATTGCTACAGTTGAGTTGAGTGCAGTAACTGGCTGACTGTTCGATGATTTCAAGGTTTTGAAAATTATAATTTCTAACGATGTTATAAATTTATCATTTCTTGGCGCCTTGCTACTCTTATAAAAAATATTTTCTGTTAGCAAAATTACTCATGTTGAAAGAAAGAATAAAAAATCGTTTTATTTTTAAAATAATTTTATGAGTACGTTGTATTTTTATCATTATAGCAAATCCTGAATGATCTGGTATAATATCTTGAGTTTCATCAATAAATCAATCAAAATATGATTATATCAAAATATAACATATCTTTTAAATTAAAAATTCTGTGATCAAAAGTGAGATAGTTTCTATAAAATTTATTAATAAATGTTGACATAATAATAATATCTTATCAATTAGATTCTACTCATCAAATTGAATTAAATAATCTAAGAAAACTTCAATGATATATCTTGATACTCTAATGAATATTATACACACGTTTAAAAATATAAAATATTATACAAACGATAAAATATCTACTCTACATGGAGTCATATTTCTTTTATAGTATTTATAATTATTTTAAAATGCCACTTTCAAAGTTAGAATATGAAAAAATGTAAATAACTATATGAATTTTTTTTTTCATAAGCGTATCCTGCTAACGCCCGATTTCGTTAATGAGAAAGTGAAATGCGTAGTTAAATTAATTTTTGAATTTTTCAATACCTTATGTATAATTGTTTAATAAACTTTTAATTTATTCTGATTGACATATATGTGACATTTTTAAACTACTAGTGAAATAAAATTTTTAAGCGATTGTTTATAACAACAACTTTCATGGTCTGTTTCCACGCAATTAAATATGAGTTTATAAGGAAAAATTAAATAAACATATTTATAAGTTTGTAATAATGATAATTATTTTTCAAATTAACCTATCTAATCTTATTAAGTTTGCACTACAACTGTTAGACCTGTTTGTTTTTGGGGCGCCGCACAGTGGGTCAAATCGGGATTTTACTGTTCAAAAATCGGTGGAGACCTTAATATCCATCGGATCTGGATAATTTTTTATTCTAATTAAAAGTAATTAAATTCCCTACACATCTGCCGAGGCAGATTTTTAAATAACTCTGTCAAATTTGATTAATTACATAATAAACTGTCGCAAAAACTGTAAAAAATATTAAAAATTTAAATAATGAAAATTATGTATTCTTATATTATTTTTATATATTACAGCAACATGACAGATTTTACAAAGCCATTAACACATGTTAACTTTATATTATGTTGAGAATAATTATAATACTGTTTCTCTGTTTTAAGATACCCTAAATAAATTTCTATATATCATCACGCCTTCTACCCATTACTGGGTGTGGCACTTTACTAAAGCAGATCTCTGTAAGTGATATATTTTGCGCGTGAAGTGCGGTTACCAGTCGTCAAATCACGGCCCCCAAACATGTTAGTGGTGGAGGAGCCACAGGGATAGCTTTTTCAAATTATGAAAATTTGTCGCCTGTGGGAATCGAACCAGGAACCTCAGGATTCACAGGCCGACTTCATACCACTGTGCTAGCCATCCCATTAAATTTCTAATCTATTCATTAAATCCGTATTGTAATTATTCTCAACATAATATAAAGTTGACATCTGTCAATAGCTTTGTTAAATCTGTCATGTTGCTGTAATATATAAAAATAATATAAGAATAAATAATTTTCTTTGTCTAAATTTTTAATATGTTTTTACAGTTTTTTGACAGTTTATTATGTAATTAATAAAATTTGACAGAGTCATTTAAAAATCTGCCTCGACAGATGTGTAGGGAATTTAATTACCTTTAATTTAAAAAAAAAATATCCAGATCCGATGGATATTAAGGTCTCCACCGATTTTTGAACAGTAAAATCCCGATTTGACCGACCCACTGTACGCCGTGGTAAACTCTGATACTCTAAGGGCGACATGAACCTTAAAAGTTTGGGAACCACTTCCATATAACAAACAATTGATCATAATTCATTCGCCATAAAACTCAGATGAAGGCACAAATGTGTTGCCAAAACATAATTTTGTAATTTGATAAATTTGAAGTTTAAACAGAAAAATTTGGGAGACGCCCGGACTCGAACCGAGTGGTTAAAGCATCAGCCCGGCAAGCTGAAGGTCCTCGGTTCGAGTCCGGGCGTCTTCCGAATTTTTCTGTTATAAACTTCAAATTTATCAAACTTCAAAGTTATTCATATGACTGAAACTCTTGAAATTTAAATCATTTTGTAAGAAACTAAAAAAGTGTGACTTCATATCGAATATTTTATCTTTTCCATCTTCTGAGAATGGTCAAGAAAGTCTTCCTTTTCCCTATTAAATATAGTAACATAAACATCTCTTGTCTCTTGAACCTATTTAAAACAAAGAATGACAATTTGTTAGTCGGGTTTAGCCCAATTACAGAATTCTTTGTAACCGTCGCTAAAATTTCACATTAATTTATTTGTGTCAAGCAAGTAGTTGTCGGAATTAAATTACATACACACGATATATTACTCGAAACAAATTGTTGAGCAGATGAAAAGATATTACATTTCACAAGCCAAATTATACATTTCCGAGAACCTTTCTTTTCTGAGCCTGTATTTGGCCCCGTAGAGTCTGCACCAGCAATACAATCGTTCTCAAATCTTTGTGTGAGGTACATGAGATAACATTTAAACATGAGGAAGTAAAATATTTTTAAAAGCTAATGTACCGTATGTTCGTATGTTGAATCGTAAAGAATATTTTTACAATTGCTAATTATAGATACCCTAAATTTCGTAGAGATGCGTGCGTAGTATAGATAGCACAGCAGCTGATTTCATTCACAAGTTCTTTTGACATTTAACTCTTAAAGTGCTTTTAAATATTTTAAAGAGCAGTAAATTATTATTTAAAGCATTAAGAATGACGGCCGGCCAATCATAGTTAATTTACAAATATATTGTTTATTAACGGTTAATTTATGGGAAATAAGCAGTATGTTTTTGTGGTTAACGTTACGGCATTTGAATCGAAAGATCCCGAGTTTGAATCCCACTCAAGCTAAATATATATATGAACTACCACATTACGGCTCGGTGAGTCCAGACCTTTTACTGTAACTGGGATTAAGTTCCTGTTGTACAGAGTAACATAGGCAAATAAGTCCGTTTTTGTGGTTAGCGTTACGGCATTTGAATCCGATGATCCCTAGTTTGAATCCCACTCAAGTTAAATATATATATGAACTGCAACACTACGGCTAAGTAAGTCCAGACCCTGTACTGTAATTGGGATTAAGTTGCTGTTGTACAGGCTAGCATAAATAAATAAATAAATTACAGTTCGAGGTTAGTAAGCTATTTTTACAATAACTGCACAAAAAGAAGGAAAAGAAAAATAGGTTTCAAAATTAACAGCTGTCATATTATTGTTAGCTAGGATCTTAATCTATAATATTTATTTTCTGTCCACTGTGGATGGTAAGTAAATATTTTAGTCCTGATATAACCATGTGGAAATTAGCAATAAAAGTTCCACTTACTGTGTTTCAATTTTGTCATTAATGGGTAATTTACAGTACAGGTATCGTAAAATAGTTATTTATGTATCAAGGGTGAAAGCAAGCGTTTCTGACCCGCGGCATGATTATTCGCACGAGGCGCAAAGCGCTGAGGGCTAATAACATGCTCAGGCTTAGAAACGCTAATTTCATCAGTGGTACATACAATATTTTATGCATATTAATTAATTATTATTATTAATGGGGTGGTATGAAGTCGGCCTGTGGATTCTGAGGACCCTGTGGCTCCTCCATCACTAACATCTTTGGGGGCCGTGATTTGACGACTGGTAACCGCACTTCACGCACAAAATATATCACTTACCGAGATCTGCTTCGGCAGAGTGCCACACCCAGTAATGGGTAGAGGGCGTGATGATATATTTATTTTATTTTTATTTTATTAAAATAACATTTAATTATATGTTCAAAAGATTAAAATATGTACATAGGTTATATGTCAAAGTGACATTTTGTAAAATCAAGTATTCACAATAAACAAAAATTGACATTTTATTTATGTATCCATAGGAATTATTTTTTTATGACCCTTGGACCAAAAACAAGTTTTTAAGCCCGCTTTTTAGGACTAAAACACATGAATTTCGGCCCGGTTGTGCATAAAATAATATTAGTGAGTAATCTGTGTTTTAATATTTACCGTGCACAGTAGTGTTTATTATAAAGTCAATGTTAAATTTCTAATGAAATATGCAATGTTTTATTGACAAAGATAATATAGCAGAATAAATAAACGTCGTAATAAAGCTGTAACTATGTGTACATTTCTCAGATAATAAAACTTATGTACCCATATATTTTTTCATTGTTTGCAGGGTCGCTTTTATCTTCGGCAAAATAAACAAATGCTAAGGGTCCATGATTTTCAGTGTATCAAGATTGCCAAATTATTTAAACATATATTAATAGTACAATTTTATATTGAATTGTTTATTTTACCTTTTTAAAGCTTGTTAAAAAATATCTGATTGATGGCGTTATATGCTAATGTCTCTACTTCTTTAATAAATTCCTTAAAATGTTCGTAAGTTTAAATGCTAACAAACAAATAATAACAACAACGGTATAATATATTTTTAAACAGTATACTATAGCCAGTAAGATAACATTGTACGTATATTCGTGTTAAACTAACTAAAAGCAAACTAATAGATTCGTTAGAATCAATGTTGTTTTTCTTTTCAATTATGACTACGATAAAAATTTACTTACTAGATGTAACGAACAACATTTATCTGCTTTTAAAATAAATCTGTATGGAGTAGCTAGCTCAGTGGTATGAAGTCGGCCTGTGGATCCTGAGAACCCTGGTTCGATTCCCACAAACGACAAACAATTTTCATAATTTCAAAAACTACCCCTGTGGCTCCTCCACCACTAACATCTTTGGAGGCCGTGATTTGACGACTGGAAACCGCACTTCACGCGCAAAATATATCACTTATCGAGATCTGTTTCGGCAGAGTGCCACATCCAGTAATGGGTAGAAGGCGTGATGATATTTTTATTTATATTTATTTATTTAAAATGTGTGTATATAAGTACAATTAGCGTTCTAATAGTCAAAATTTAGAATCATAAAAAATGTGTGCTTTTTCAATTATTTTGCCACATGTATCTTTTGCGGGTCGCGGGCGGGAGCGTATCGGGTATTGGTACTCGTGCCGGAGCTTAACAATGTCTTCTTGATGAAATATTGTTATAATGTTGAACTAGTCTGCAAAATTAAACTTTCCATCGATTTCCAATCTAATTTAAACCTTATTTTGAATTTGAGTACAAAAAAATTATTAATGGTTTGATCAATTAATATCCTGCTTAATATGATAGATTGTTCTGTAATACAATTATTGTCTACAAATCTTGGTAGTTTTTTCTGTGACGTTCTAATAACGCCCACATTATGAATCTCAAATATGATTTTACTGATTTTAGCGATCTCGATTCCGTAAAGGTCAAAAGCTATCACGTTTCAATAAAGTTTAAAATTGAAATTTCTCGATAGCGGTATAATAATGACGTCATATTCCGATTATGTCGTGTCGTAGAGCCAGTAGTTTGAGCTTTGGGTTTAATAAATGAATTCGCGGTGTTGAGACGACCGAGTTCGTCATGCAAATTCAATTTTCAACGTCACACAAGAACGAACTTTGCTTATGAGATTAACTAGAAATATAAGTGTTGTTCTACTGAAGGGTGATTTACAGTAGGGTAGACTTCTGGATAATGGCGCCAATTATAAACTCAAAGACAACTTTGTTATTGGTAGACACGAATTTTGGATTATTGTTTCAATGTTAATTAATTACGGCACTGAAAAACAAAAGCTTGCGAATTTAATTATTTTTGCTATATCTTTACATTTTTAATTAGTTTAATTAACAAATTTGGCATTGGAATAATTATGAAGTTTGCAATAAAGAATGGCAAATTATGTTCAACTCTATTTAGAAACTGAATGTAACTAGGGGAATTGCCATTTTATGAAGTGGGGAGATTATGTAATCGAATTAAATTTATAAATAAAACCCATTATGGGGTGGCTAGCTCAGTGGTATAACGTCGGCCTATGGATCCTGAAAACCCTGGTTCGATTCCCACAGACGACAAACAATTTTCATAATTTCAAAAGCTACCCCTGTGGCTCCTCCACCACTAACATCTTTGGAGGCCGTAATTTGACTACTGATAACCGCACTTCACGTGCAAAATATATCACTTACCGAGATCTGCTTCGGCAGAGTGCCACACCCAGTAATGGGTAGAAGGCGTGATGATATATTTATTTATTTATTTATTTTATTATTGGGTGTGGCACCCTGTCATAACAAATCTCGGTAAGTGATATATTTTTGCGCGGGAAGTGCGGTTAGCCGTCAAATCACGGCCTCCTATGATGTTAGTGGAGAAAAAGCCAGAGAGATAATTTTAATGTGGTGAAAATTATATGTCGGTTTTGAGAATTGAATCAAAGTTGGTCTGTGGTCGACAAACAATTTTCACCACATTTGGGAGACACGATTTGACGTCCGATAACCGCACTTTACGCGCATAAATATATCACTTACCGAGATCTGCTACGGTAGAGTACCACACCCAGTAATGGATAGAAGACGTGGTGATTTATTTATTTATTTTTATTTTTCATTCGTTAGCAGTTATTTAAAAAAAAAGGTTATTCATAAAATAAATAAATATATCATCACGCCTTCTACCCATTACTAGGTGTGGCACTCTGCCGAAGCAGATCTCGGTAAGTGATATATTTTGCGCGTGAAGTGCGGTTACCAGTCGTCAAATCACGTCCCCAAAGATGTTAGTGGTGGAGGAGCCACAGGGGTACCTTTAGAAATTATGAAAATTGTTTGTCGCCTGTGGGAATCGAACCAGGGTTCTCAGGATCCACAGGCCGACTTCATACCACTGAGCTAGCCACCCCATAAAGATAATTCATGGTGCTCGCATTTTAATCAAATAAACTACAGAAAAATAACTCCGGAAAACTTGCAATTAAGAATTGGAAAAATAATTATACGTAATTGAATTTTACCAGATATTTAGATTTCTGTAATTCATGTTTTGTGTACTAGTGTCTAATTCGGTTCATGAGCGTTAAATACATAATTTTGAAAAAACCAGAGATCCTAAAAATGTTCTCGTTTGAGGCCCTAAAAAATACTATTTAAATACGTTTTTAAAAAACTTATAATTGCTACATGTGTTTTAAAAGCAGATATATGTTGTTCGTTACATCTAGTAAGGTAATTTTTACCGTAGTCATAATTGAAAAGAAAAACAACTTTGATTCTAACGAATCTATTAGTTTGCTTTTAGTTAGTTTAACACGAATATACGTACAATGTAATCTTACTGGCTATAGTATACTGTTTAAAAATATATTATACCGTTGTTGTTATTATTTGTTTGTTAGCATTTAAACTTACGAACATAATAGGTATAGTTAAAACTTAATATAGTACGACATTAAATAAACAACATTTAATTTATAGCTGAAATATAACTGTTGTGTTCTTCATAAATTAATTAAGAGGATTACAATAATCACGAGAAATTATATTTATTAGTTATTGATTTTAAATACATAATATAAAATAATTTATTGCAACATAATATTTGATAAAATAATATTGTTCATGATTTTAGTTCTCTCATAAAAAAACTTGATATTTGATTAATTATGTTTACCAATTAATTAATTACTACCATTTCAAGAAATTACTTAATTCGATTATCTGAAGAAAATAATGTTTCTTTGATCAATATACAAGTGGTTCGTAAGTGTCAGTAATATTACCGTTTGAAAATATTCCATATCAAAAATATTTTCATAGCAGCATTACGCAGTTTGAAATGTGCAGAATTGCAACTTATAAAATCGTGCTAAGTAACTATAAACATTGGTTATATACTAAATAACGCTCAAAATAGAACATATGATGTATACACGTTACTTGCTCTCTATTACGTTAGTTTTACTTCACTACGTACTCACTATTTTACGTCTTTATTAGTTGTTTAATAAATAAATACAATTTTATTACGTTACTCTTTCATCCTGAAATATTAGTTGTGTTTGAACTTCTAACAGTATCAAATTAAAAGAAGAAAACAGGATTGAAGATTCATTTTTTGTTCGTACTTTAATTGCAAAATTACCATAAAAATATATCTAAACAGTAGACTAACACAGGATGAGTCTGGGAACACGCTTCCCACCTCTAACTTTTTGATATTGGCCGTATTTATTTGGCATTTTTAAAGTAATCCGGTATGCTACTTTTGTTTAATTGATCCAGAATAGTTCCTGAACTGATCCTACTGCCCCAGCTATTTTGGTGGGTTGGCAGGTTGAACCCGTTTTCTATTTCTTTCTAATAAACGTGTGTTCCTTGCATGGGCGTCCACAGACATTTTTCCAGGGGGGGGGGGCGAGTCAGAAAAAACTCTCAGATATACATAAATTTCTAAAATATTTTTTTTAGATAACATAAATACAAATACCTACAATGGATAAAAAATATTTAAATTTGTAAAAATAAATTACTAGTCTTTTTCGTCTGGGTTTGAATTGAAGAGGTAGGACAATTTTCGAATAACTGTCCCATAAATTGACACCATTTCTTCAATAAATTCCGATTTAGCAGTTTTACAGTTTTTATTTTCTAATATTTTTAGGGCATAAAATATGAAATTAATTTTGCATGCTTTGTATCGGCACAAATTAGATCTGAAAATGACTAAAATTGTCTCAAAACTATCGATAGCTATGAAATTGACACAAAATTAAATAAATGTTTGTCGTGCAATCTGTCAAAACTGTCAGAATAAATTCCTTATTTATTATTTCATTTATTTTGTTTCAATTTCATGCCTATCGATAGTTTTGAGGCAATTTTCGTCATTTTCAAATATAATTTGTGTCGTTACAAAGTATGCAAAATTAATTTTGTTTATTGGTTCAAATGCACTTTTATTTCAAGCTTTTTTGCTTCAAATATTTAAGGAAGCAGGAAATTGAAAAATTATAGTTTTACATGTTAAAGTCCTATTTTTGAGAGTCTTGGTCACCACCCTAGTTAATATCCAAGGGAGGGCGCGCGCCCCTCCTTGCCTCCCCCTGCGGACGCCCATGGTTCCTTGTTATCCGTTATAAATTGGTGATATTGCAATTTGTATTTAAGCAGATATCACTTAAAACGTGTATTCAGATTTTAAATTTATCGCTTATTTTTACAACTGACATTAGGTGCATCATTTATTTGAACGTAACACGAGTTAGTCTAGATCAGTTCAGGGTTGAACGCAAAGGTCCCAAACAAATACGTTAAAAGGTTATATTATTTTAAGTATATTCTGAAATAAATATTTTTTTTAAAATCAGATTTATACGGTAAAAAAACAGGGAAAAAATATTTTTGTACATAGATTAACTTATAAAATAATCAACTTATTGTGGAATACCCTAATAGTAGGTATTAAACGGAATGCGTTTGAAATGTCATCTGCAATTTTCTAAGGTGAATTGCAGACACATTAATTTCTCATGTTGATCTTTTCTGTGGGAAGTTTGTTTTTATTATAAAATAAATATACCATCACGCCTTCTACGCATTACTGGGTGTGACACTTCCGTGGCAGATCTTGGTAAGTGATATATTTATGCGCGTGAAGTGCAGTAAAATCACGGTCCCGAAATATGTTAGTGGAGGGGAAACCACAGAGATAATTTCAGTATGGTGAAAATTGTTTGTCAGCTGTGGGAATCGAACCGAGGTTCTCAATTTCACAGACCGACTCGATACCCCTGAGCCACCTATCTATTATAGTGGTAAATAAAGTTATAGATAATAATATCATGTCTACAAAAAATGAAGACAGATCTTCGTAGACACTTCATCTTGTTTGCATTTTCCTTCCGTTAAAACATCTACAAGGTTAAACATTCCGATAATATGATTAAGTTTACGCAATGTTTATTTACCTTCTCAATGTAATAAGTAATATAGTTGTTGATGCGATAAGCAGCTAGCTAATCTCACACTACATTAAAGCTGTCGAGAAAATTTCCACTTCCCAAAATCTTTCCATTCAACCTAGTTTTATCGCCGAATGCCGAATGCCGAATCCAATACAAATACTAGGCATTCTAGCCTTGGATAGAATTGTCATCATGGTGTGATAAACAGCTTGTAAGCGTGCTTTTAGACGCCGGTGCGTCATTGTGAATCTTGCCACAAGGTTAGCAAAGAATTATTACTTGGGAATCAATAAAACAAATAATTCTAGTGTGGGCGGTTGCCATTGAAACCTTGTGTTTGGGTAAACAGTTTGACGTTTGTCTTCGAGGTGTATTTGCTCGACAAGAAAATAGGCGAAAGAGAATAAATTCAGGGTGGCATTGAAACCGGAAGTTTTTTTTTATTTGTTATTTTTTAAATAAAACAATAATTTCTGCTTTGTTAATTTTAGTATAAACTGTAAATAACAAAAATCTAAATTAAAAACTATATCACTGCTGACCTTCACTCGATTACGCACATGTTCCTTTTTATAATTTCCTCAACTCAAAAATTAATAGAAAATAAAAATGTAAATAAATATATCATCACGCCTTTTTCTCATTACTGGGTGTGGCACTCTGCCGAAGCAGATCTCGGTAAGTGATATATTTATGCGTGTGAAGTACGATTACCAGTCGTCAAATCACGGCCTCCAAAGATGTTAGTGGTGGGGGAGCCACAGAGGTATTTTTTTAAATTGATGCAAATGTCTGTCGACTGTGGGGGTTGAACCATAGTTCTTAGGATCCACAGGCCGACACGATACCACTGTGCCATTACACCAAAAATTTATAGTATATTATTAAATGAAAGTGGTATAATTGTTATAGCATGTGAGTTGTATACTATATTTTCGCACGACCATTCGACAGGAACTTGTCCTTTTATATCGAAGTTTGACAAAAATAGTACATTTTTTAGATATGATAAACGTTAAACTTTAGTAGTTAAGTACTCTCACTAGATGGCAATATAATTCAACTTAAGTACGCTGCGGTACTACAGTAGCCGCAATCTGTTTGGATTAAAAACTACTGAATCATGGCATTTCTATAGTAACAGCAATCTGATTGGCTTAAAAGTGTTCAATTTTTTTTCCTCATTCTGCATTTTTTAATAATGAACCATCTTATCTATCTAGAAATGTACATTATAATGAATGTATTACTTAATGACCGTGGAAAAATTATTTGTTTTCTCTTACAGTAGCGGTTTTTGAGGTACATTATACAATCGTTTTCAGTTACTAAAATGAGCTATTACGCACCAGTGACTAAAATGATTAAATCCTTGCCAACCATAAACAACTAACAATTTATACCACGGCAACAACTTGACAACAGTGACATTTCATTTATTTACAGTATCTCTATTAAATTTAGTTTTAACTTTTTTCTAACTTTATTGTAGCAAAATCACTATCACACGTGAATTAAATATCATTACATGCTCATGAGAATTATCACACTTGCATATAATGTCTTACTTCATTCACTTATAATATAATGTACTATTATTTCCAATGATAATCTATAAATAGGCATAAAGTATCATTTTCATTTTGTATCTATTCCTCCTATTCGGTAACTGGATCATTATCTGTAAACGGTCGATATGTTAATAATAACTTTATATTTCATGATTACTTTACAGATTTTCATATTTTCAGTATTTACCCTGGCATTTTTATATTACTTTCATTCATTTTGTTTTCTTATGGAGTGGCTAGCTCAGTGGTATAAGTCGGCCTGTGGATCCTGAGAACCCTGATTCGATTCCCACAGGCGACAAACAATTTTCATAATTTCAAAAACTATCCCTGTGGCTCCTCCACCACTAACATCTTTGGAGGCCGTGATTTGACGACTGGTAACCGCACTTCACGCGCAAAATATATCACTTACCGAGATCTGCTTCAGCAGAGTGCCACACCCAGTAATGGGTAGAAAGCGTGATGATATATTTTATATTTTATTTATTTTGTTTTCTTATACTCATAGCTGTTATCAAAAAAATTATATAATACAGCCTCCTAAAAAATGAGATTAAGAACTAATTCATAAGCTAATCCAAAATTTAAGATTAACTTACATTTTTTTGAGAATCAGGCTGATTCTTTTAACCACTGTTTTTGCTGTATTTAAAGTTTGTATTATAAAATTAATAGTGCAGAAGTTACTGGTATATAAAAATTTAATGACTGTATTTTTCTGTGTACGACAAATAAACTAGACATAGTTTTGTTTACCATGAATTTCATTTAGCACACCAACCGTCAAATTACGACCCTCAAAGATGGTTGTAAAGAGGAAGGGGTGGAGGGACAGAGGGGTGTTGTTATGCACTGAATAGTTTTTGGCATGGGTTTGCAACTAGCAATAATATTATTTTTAGATTATGAAATAAAGCTATTTACTGCTTCAGAATAATTCAAGAAATAATATTGATAATTGGCTATTATACAAGAGAATAATGCGAAAATAATTGCAATAATAATATAGATACTTAGGTAGTATTATTGGCGATTAGGACTTTGTTTTGTAATAGTACTTAGACGTTTCCATTTTAGTGATTCATTTCTTTCTTTGATTAAAATATTGAACAATAAAAACATAAAATGAAGCATAAAAGTTTGAGTGAAATATAGAGTATACATTTTCGTAATTGGCAAAAACATTTGAATAGTTTAGAAAGCCGATAGAAATCACGCTATTCACATATAGAATTTCGAGGTCTTTTGTTATCAGTTATAAACTTATTTGCCTCACGAACAAAAGTTAATAATTTCAAAACGTGTTATTGTGAATCAGTTGTTCGTCATTCATCTCAGCAAAACAAATACATAATTCCATGTTGTTAATAAGCCTTGTTTACACCACTAAACCTCTCTGTAATTACACTCGCCTCTCATCAGTGCAATATTGTTAGAATATACCGCAATTTGTACCCTAACCTTGTGGCCACAATTAAACCGAGCGACATTTGCATATGAACAAACACAGACTGCACTTTGTAATAAATTACGTCTCGACCTATTTCCGCCGCCATTTTTAACATCGTGCGTAAGGACGCTGCGAAACTAGAACGCGCAGATTGCAGATTTTATCAAAATGGATCTTTAGTTTCATACTTTCAAACACTATAATTTACCAAACTTTATTAGTGGTTGATAATCTATCATTAACTTTAATTGCATCCGAAAATTAATTGACTGGACCCCGTTTGAAAAATGATTCTCAGAAGAAACGAAATTTAATTTTTAATTTATAGAATGAAAAAGGATAATCGCCTACTCATGAATATGTTTTCAAACAAAATGAGAACACTTTCTGAATAGTTGGAGGTCGCTATTTGTCCCAATTTTTAATTAAAAAGATAAAATATTTTTTGTCATTCACAAATAATATTAACATTGAACATTATCTTTAAGTATACAGCCAGGAAATACAGATATTTTTTTTTTTTTATTTAGGAATTATTTATTATTAAGAAAAAAATATAATGCAACAATTTACTATGGATTGAAGCAACAACCGTAATAACAATTCGGAACAAAGAAATATGTAATTACAACAATAATTAAAACAATGAATGTTAGAATAACAGTAATCTAGTACATCAAATCAAGGACGAATCTAAAAAATTTTCAAGGGGAAGGGGAGTATCTTGCCTTCTTTTAAGGAAGACATATAATACTGACAAACAATTCTGTAATTTTTATTTGGAATATATATATATATATATATATATATATATATATATATATATATATATATATATATATATATATATATATATATATATATATATATATATATATATATTTGTATATATTTTGTATTCTGTTCTTAGTTTTTAAATTTTAAACAATCTGGAAAACTGGTAACCGCACTTTACGGGCATAAATATATCACTTACGGAGATCTGCTTCAGCAGACTGCCACACCCACTAATGGGTTTGTTGAAAAACTCGGAAAATGTCTGACAATCCAAATTTTGAAAGCTGTTTCAGAGTATTACAAAGTTTTTAAGCTATTTTATTTCTGTAAGGGTTTTTAAACTCGAATAAAAATAACACTTATAAAAAACTAAAAAAAAATTAATAAGCCCAAGGGAGGGGCAATGGCCCCCATGGCCCCGTCCGTGGATCAGCCCTTGCAACAAATTCTTCCATTTTAATTTAATCTAAAAAATGTACATAAGTGTTTGCTTCTTAAATTTATAGAATAATAATTATTTTTATTATTACCTGAATATTAACAGTTGGAACGTGATTAATATACTCATAGTTCTATCACAAATTTCGTATAAGTAAAAACTGGCAAAAACAAGTGTTGAAAAGCATGAACTTGGTTCCGTAATATGATTCGCGCTCTTGTAAAAGTACACCCATCTCTCTTAAAAAAGAAATCTTTCTTTCTCATTATTATGCTTTCTCTCGTAATATTAATATTATGTTTGTCACCAAGGACTATCTTCTTTACGACTAATTAATAAATCTTTATTATTTTTTTTTTCTCCCTTAGTAGAAATTATACAACAAAATAAAAAAAACGGAAAAATCATTTTATGTACGTAGATTAACAAATAAAATAAACAAATTTTTGTGGAATAGCTTATTTAGTACTTACAAATAAAACATTTTGCGCACGCCTATGACTATCATATTTATTTAAATACTAAATATAATGTAAAACAATAGTAATTATCTGACAATAGGTCTACTTAATAATAATATTTTAAGATCCAAATGATTCGCTAGTATTAAGTTGAAATTAAAAATGCCTATCAAATAATTGTAGCTATCTTGATCAATTTTTTTTAATTGTGTATCTCATGTAATTATATTGCAATTATCCTTGAGGTCAGGCAGACCCACAACATGATGGGAATAGTAAACAATGCCTTCACTTGTTATGATTAATTAAGCCAACTTATTTATCCAGCAATTTTTGCTAAAATTACATCAATAAAAAAGCTCCAACTTTTCGCACTGATTTAACTTTCAATGTTTCAATGCTTAACAACAGGGCCGGATCGAGGAGAAAATTTCAATTGTGCAAGACGTCAAAATGGCCTTCCCTTAAAAGTGTACTAAATTTATTTTTATTTTTTCAACTTTTTCATCTTAATTAGACATACTAAACTGAAACTGAATATATTTTTTGCACTCCATCATTCAAAATAAGGTTTACATTACCCTGGAAACTGAAGTAAAATTTGATTTTGAGACTTCAAAGTAATTGAAACAACACTCATTTTTATGGTTCTAAATTTTGACTATCAAAACGTTAATTATACTTATTTACACATATTTTAAGGAATTAATAAAAGAAATAGAGACATTAGCTTATAACGCCATTAATCAGACATATTTTAACAAGCTTTACGAGAAAAATAATCATTTTGTTTTTAAATAACAAATGTCAATTCATGGCATACTAAACTGTCAATATAAATTCACGCTTCAAATTTAAATCACTGTTTTCACGAACAGGTATATAATTTTTGCTCATTACAAAAAATATTGTGCAAAACTCGTGTACGAAGACGTCATTTGTATCATTCGCGCAAATTAAAGCACTTGCTTCGCTTGTGCTTTAAAATTGCGCTCATGTGCAAAGTAAATCTTTGCGCACTTATTATGTAAATAGCTATTTTTTAACTCACTGCCTGTAAAATGTCGCTCTTTATAAAATTTTAAGTATACGCAATCCCAGATCCGATTCTGCTTGATAGCGTAAACTTGAATTAAATTATGTCATGTGTGTTATTGAACGATAATTTAAGAATTGATCTTTCTTGCACAACCAGCAATAAAAGTAAATATTCTTGTTTGAATTGTCTGTAATTGGACAAGTATTGTACAGAAACATGCAACGTTGTTGCTGAGGAATGCAAAATTACACCTTAAGATTTTTTCCTCGGTCATTTCATCTGTAATTCATAACTCTTTACCTTTGCTTGATAAGTGCTTGATCTCATGCAATATGTACTACACTGAAATCTGAAATTTTAATGATCATGTAAGAATCTACGTGTTTATTGGACATTCATTTGCAACTTTGTATCAAATTACCAGTTATCATACATTTTTTTAATGGAATGAATAACTCAAAGTTGAAAGTTTATGTCATATCTTAAAAATAGACATGTGAATCAAATATTGGAATTCTCAATTTTCACCACATTAAAATTACCTCTGTAACTCTCTCCCCACTAACATCTTTGAGGGGCGGGATTTGATGGCTGGTAACCGCACTTCACGGGCATAAATATATCACGTATGAGATCTGCTACAGAAGAATGCTATACCCAGTAATGGATAAAAAGCGTCATGGTATTTTTTTCGACATTGCTTTTTTGTTTCTTATCTAAGTAGATAAAATTTAAATACGCTCTCGTATATGCAAAATGTGCGTTTCTTCAAAAAGCAGTATATTCATTCAATTTAATTTACAAGAAAATAAAAATATATCATCACGCCTTTTGCACATTACTGGGTATGACACTCTGCCGTAGCAGATCTCGCTAAGTGATACATTCATGCGCGTGAAGTGCGGTTACCAACCGTCAAATCACGACCCCCAAAGATGTTAGTGGTGGGGGAACCACAGGGGTTATTATTTTAATTGGTGAAAATGTCAGTCGGCTGTGGGAATCGAATCAGAATTCTCAGGATTCACAGGCCGCATCGAAACCACTAAGCCACCTACCCCATAATTTACATAAATACAAATAATAAAATTTTTAGAAAAAATATAAATAAATAAATAAAATAAATATAAATATATCATCACGCCTTCTACCCATTTCTGGGTGTGGCACTCTGCCAAAGCAGATCTCGGTAAGTGATAAATTTTGCGCGTGAAGTCGTCAAATCACGGCCCCCAAAAGATGTTAGTGGTGGAGGAGCCACAGGGGTAGCTTTTGAAATTATGAAAATTGTTTGTCGCCTGTGGGAATCGAACCAGGGTTCTCAGGATCCACAGGCCAACTTCATACCACAAAGCTAGGCACTCCATAAGAAAAATATAGATACATAAATTTTTTTGAAAAATATAAAAAATAAAAATAAAATAAATATATCATCACGCTTTCTACCCATTACTGGGTGTGGCATTCAGCCTCTGCAGATCTCGGTACGTTATATATTTTGCGCGTGAAGTGCGGTTACCAGTCGTCAAATCACGGCCTCCAAACATGTTAGTGGTGGAGGAGCCACAGGGGTAGCTTTTTAAATTATGAAAATTGTTTGTCGCCTGTGGGAATCGAACCAGGGTTCTCAGGATCCACAGGCCGACTTCATACCACTGAGCTAGCCACCCCATAAAAAATATAGATACATAAAATTTGATAATTACAATTTGGGGTGCGACAAAAATTGGCAGACCATCATAAGTAAAATGATATAATAGACCCTGTATTAAAATGGCATAAATATCACAAAAGTTTCTTGAAATATGGAAATTTTTAGAGCAAAAAATGAATAATGCATATATTTTAGTAACGAAAACCACAGTCATAAACTAGCATAAAAACAAGTAATATTTATTGAATTCTTTATTCTTGAACTGTGGACTATGCTAATGTGCCATAATATGAGCATTAGAAGTCAACAGAAAATACCATACTATCAACAATTCAACACAAATCCGCGATTATTATTTACACACTTGGAGATAATTCCACTTTATCAGCAAGCCGAGCGACATTTTTGCTATTGTTGATACATTAGCCTGTATATCAATATTAGCCCGTTGAAAGACGATTACGAGTGCTCTACAAAAAATTGACATTGAAAAAGTATCCGAGCCCATGGTATTGAACTGTATTGGCCTTGCTCCTCCGTTATGCTAATGCTAATCACATTTTTGGCACTGCATGTTTTCGTTTTAATTGTGGCTACACTGCGTGACGTCTGTCCGTCACTGTCATCACTGAAAACAAGTTTTAATTGTAATTATTTATTTGGGTGTAACCTCGAATTTTCAAATAGTGTGGAACATTTTTTTTCATGGTGTGCTGTTATCAGCTAGACCTATATGGCAGTAGAGGTTACATGTAGGTGAATATTTATGCGTAACTAAATGATATTATTATCGTGTCACTTTTACTCTCTAAAGGTTCCGGGTTCAATTCTTTTATAAAGAAATTTGAAGGATGTTTTTTGTGGGAGTATTTAATCAATTATTTATTGTTAGAAGAGTTAATGTGCATCAGCTATAAAATACCGAGTGGGAGGAATAAGCGAGCGTGTATGAAAGGAATTATTAATGTGTATGAAGCGAAAGTAATGTAGCAGGATAAAAATGTTTAGCAGAAATTTATTGTGGGGTGAATGTTAAGTGAATGTTTCAAAGCAAAAAAAGCTTGAAATAAAGTTAAAAGATAATAAAAATATACATCCAAATCAGCACAAAATAGTTATTTCTGTATTAAAAGCGTAAAGTGATTCTTTATTGACGATAATTGCATTTTTTTTTTGTGGCTTGTTTGGCGGACCAACTACTTAGGTCATATGCCGCCATTCCGCCCTGATCTGCGTTTTAGGTATTATGGTCAACAGCAACGCGGGTTTTCTCTGGACGGTCACCCATCCAAGTACTACCAGCGCGCAACGTTACTTAACTCGCGTTATCGCTTAAATCAGTTCCAACGAGTGCAGCCATGGCCGTTGACGATTGCATTTATTACATAACAAGTATCGAAAGTGTAAGATAACGTGCGAGTGTACAAATTGAAAAACGAGGCGCGCAGCGCCGATTGATTTAAGTACACGAGCACAGTTATCACATTTTCGAGCGAGTTATGTACACTATTTTTCAGACGACTACAAAATATTTCTAAAAAAAGTCTACAAGAGTAATGTTGTTACATTTTGACAGCTGATGCGTTTTTGTAGATGAGCGTTGACGTTTGATGTTTGAGGTTAGGTTTTATGTAACTGTACTAACCATATTGTCAAAATATTAAATAATGTAAAAATATTAGTAAATAAGTAATTATTTATTTAAAAAATAAGATTTATTTGTGCAAATGTGTAGAAAAATCTGTTCAAACTTCAATCTAAATAATAACACAATTTTTTTTATTTGTTTTATTATTTTCTTTCATCGTAACGCCATCTGTTGTCAATCAGTGGAACTTCACCTCATATGTTAGAAGTGTACGTTATACTAACATACGAGGTGTATGTTATGTTCAACTTTCCGTAGTAGTTTATGATGTTGTTATGGTTACTTTCATAAGTGGTCGTCTGAAAAATTATTAAAAGAGTTAAAATAAAAGCGCTAAAAATAAATAAATTATGTCAATATGACAAGTTTCTATTTTGTTTGCATCCCTGATAACTATTGAAGCAAGCGCGCATTTAATATTTGTTTGGCGCGTTACCGTTGGAAACAATTTTTTTTACGATTGTTTTATAAAGAAATTCAACTTTACGTTGACAAATGAAAGCGTAATTGTCAACTTTTCCATACAGTCGTAGAAAAAATTAATTTTGTATGTTTTATAACGGCATACATGAGGTTTGAAAATGTCATAAATTACCTCAAAAATAGCGATTGCTTTGGGACTGAAACAAAACTATAAACATATATGCTTGACTTTTTATTTGACTAATATTTACCAATCATTAGAAATTATTCTACTAACAGATAAAATGTCAAACATCTGTTTATAGTTTTCTTTCAATTCCAGTATTACATTATTTTCGACATTTTCAAACTTAATTTCGCAAAAATAATTTTATTTATTGGTTTATATGTAGAATTAATTTGCCTAAAATAATTAAAAAAGCAGAGAATTGCGAAAGTATTATTTTACATGGTAAAGTACCATTCTATATAATTATCTTCCTTGAGGGCGCACAACAACCGCCCTCCTTGATAAGTAAATAAATAATAATAATAATAATAATAATAAATTTGTATACAACGTGTATAAGGCAATAATGGTATAATATTTTTAATATTCTGTGGGTAGTCAAGAAAACAAAGAATAACGATTAATATTGAATGTATGAAAGAGCATGTGGTAAATGTTAGCAATTTTTATGTATTTTCCTTGATTTCTTCATTGAATTACAAATGATTGATAACCTTCAACCGATTTTGAATTTAATGAAATTGTTCTTGAATCTTGATTCACTTATCATATTGTAAATATTCATACAACTCTTTCACAAACGTAAATTGAAATTTACAGCTGGTTTTGTGGTTTATTAAATTATGAATCATTTTTATTTCGGCAATCAATTTAAGTTACTCACAAATTAAATGTGTAAAAATGAATTACATTGTTGTTGACCTCATCAATGTAATAGTTTGCTGTCAATGTCTTGACCTCTAAAGATATAAAGGTCAATGGAAGATTTGCTGCAATTATTTAATCATTACATCTGGATCGGTACACTATTATTTTCATAATTATTGCTTGGTCTTCAATTACTGATTTACAGAGATACAAATGGGTACTTAATGCGATTTATCTATTTTAACATTCGTTCGAACTGCTGCTGCTATTGACAACGACCGATAAAAACGTATTGTACAAAAAAAGATAAACTTTGTGGAAAGAATCGTGTACGCACCTAAACATATTAAATATCATAAACTTTTACGGTATAAGCACAAAAATATGTATTAATTTATTTATAATTTCTAGAATAAATATATAAACAGCAAATAAGAAATAGCAATTTAAAAAAAAATTATCCAGCACTAATATATTTATGTATATTAAATTAGCGATTTTTGCTACATAACGCTATGTATATACCCCGCAGGGAATAATAACGAGGGAATAATAATAATTATGGCCGTATCAATTTCTCAAATAAAAAAGCATAAAAATTAGTAGATAACTATGAAAAACCATATAAACAAAAACAAATATGCAAAAGTTTTGACATTTCTCTATCACCATAGTTACAATACAAAATATTGCAATGTTAATTTTATTTAATTTAGGTATGATGAAATAAAATTTAAAAAAAAACTGGCAATAAATTTGTCGTATATAAAGTACAGTATACCACACGCTATAAAGTCTATTACAGTGTCGTTGTATTATATACTATTATTTTTCACTTTAACATTTTTTTAATGTTTATTGCTATGACACGAAGTATATAAACAACTCTATAACGACTTCGATATTATGATATATAACGCCCGCTCATTTATTTAAAATTAATAAACATTCTTGAAAAAGTAACGGCACAGTTGATTTTACCCATTACTATAATCATATTTATTATAAATTAAAACTATTTGATATTTAATTAACGGACATTATTAATAATGCCCTTGGTGTAAAAATAACTATTCCAGTTTCGCCTACGTTTTCAATCTTCAATAAATCATTTTTTACCTTCTTGCCATAATAAGGAAACTATTAAATATTCCATTTCTTTTATTAAAACCATAAAACCCTTACCTCAATAAAGTTTCACAACCTCTCACATACGCTTCACACCAAACAGAAAGAATAAGTGAAAGAAGAAAATCCCATTTATATAATAAACGACAGTATTCTCTCTAGAACTCGGACAGATATTACGTAGTTCGTACGAATCCGGTTGTCTTCTCTTCTCGGTTATCTAACCTCTAACGTTCTGTTTGCTATGAATCCTGCGAGGCCATGGATCGCAGCAGGCTGCAGGAACCAGGAGACGTAGAACCGGTACTCCGTGTGTCTGTCTTGTTTGTGGTCTGGTTTACTGCGTAGAAGAGTTTGTCTGCTGTGGATGTGATTATAGGTCGGTTACTTCTTAGAGATTGCGGATGCAACTGTGTTGTGGACTAGTTATGTTTTAGCTTGATTATTTCGATCATTATGAATTTAACCAATCACATAATGACATTTTCTATTATTGTGCATTTTAAATAAGTGATTAAAAAACAACCAACTCTTTAATTGTGATTAATTTTTTTGTAGGAAATTTCGAGCTTCTTCAAGATATATCGGGTGTATCACTAAAAGCGGACCATAGGCATTTTAGGGCCAGTTTTTCAATCACCGGTTTACTGTCTGTTAACGCTAACCATGATGAAATAATAATGGAAACCATAATTTCCATTATTATGTAATCATGTTTAATATTAATCGATGATTGAAAAACTGGCCCTTAAACATGTGAAAACAGTATTTCCTTTCCAAATTATTTTAGGCAAAAGTTCTTCAAATAAAAGTTGTAGAGCTTCAAATTCTGTATTTAATACAATACACAAAATTAATTTGGCATGCTTTTTAACGGCACAAATTAGGTTTGAATATGACGAAAATTACCTCGAAACTATCGATAGATGCAATTGAAACAAAATTAAACAAATGTTTAACGTTTTATCTGTCGAAACTGCCAAATAATTTCTTTATATTATAATCATATATTTTGACAGTTTTGATTAAAACATAAATAAATTTTAAACTTGCTTTGAATAAATAATAGCAAATTATTCTATTTGTTTGATACAAATTTCGCTTTGTTTTTATTTATTAAACCCAAGACAAAAGTTTATCTGTTAGTGGTGCAACCAGTAATAAAACATATGCAACTCTATTTGTTTCTTTGATATACATATTTCATATATCTTAATAAAAACAATAAATTAGAATTGCGCCACATTAAAATTACGTTTTTCTACCATCAGCACAGTAAGTACCTCATTACATCTTTGGTTACAAGGATGTAATGAGTCATTTTCCACTTACAGGAAAGTACAAAAAAAAATTGACATAATTATTATGGTAACAATACATTAATCTACATTTGAAAGATATGTTTCAGAATATTCAATAATTTATTTTGCTGTTGGTAGTAAAATATTGTTTGTACCATGAGAGAAGTGAATTTAAAGATCTTATAAGACCTTAAAATATCACTTACCGCTCTTAGTACGTAAATAACTATTGTGACTCCCTGTCCATTATATTGTCAAGACATTTTGAGGACTACTGATTTATTGTACCTATGTTGCTTTTACTATATTACTGTGAGAGTGAGTGACACGCGAGACGTGATTGGATGTTGTAGTGAAATTTAATATAAAACGTGTTAAGGTTGCGATATAAAAATGTTAATTTATTTGAAAAGGTTAGATTTTAAATTTTGTTTGATTTTTTTTGTAATGTAACACTGGTTCTCTACCCTAGTTAGAATGTTAATTAATTTTTTAACTCGTAAAAAATGTCAAAACATGATATTGAAATTAGCAAAAATGCAAATAATGATAATGATGTAATACCTCTTTAAATTAATCGTACGTAATTTAAATTTACAAAAAATGTGTTTACAAATACTACAGATAAAAGGGATTAACAGCTTATTTAGTCATTACATAATTTGTGCAGCTTTATAACATGAATTCGGAAACAAACAAAAAATACTTTCATTTATTTTGGTAGATGTTTCGTCTTTTTATTCTCCATAAAACTAATTTAAATCTCAACAAAAGCATCTAAAAACAAATGTAACAATCAGTACCAGATGTTTATTTATTTATTTATTTATTCTAAAGATACCTCCAAAAAAAAAACAAATAACATTTCGTGCGTTGTTTGGAACAGTGCATTTGTTTTAACATTCATGAATTTTTTTATCTGCACAATCGCAGACCGCGAATTTATTTCACGGTCAAAGCTAAGATAATTATACATTTTATCAAATCCAGCTGGAGTTTTAGTCAATTTCACTTTAGTTATTCATAAACATGATATAATTTTATTGTTTATAAATACTTTATCATTTACAGATTGTCTTTTTTTGTTGCTATGTGGTAATCAATCATTTATTATTATTATTAAACCATATGCGCATTTTAAATCATACAAGTATAATTGTTAGTTTTAGAAGGTTATTTAAGAATATTTTCTGTTTTATTTACAAATTTGTGTAGCTTACCTGTCGTCTGAACTGGTATTTTCTAGATTCTGTTTTTTTCAATGTCACAGTAGTTTAAAATATGTGTTAAATTAAATATTTGTCTCATTCATACATAATTTACATTTATAGCCAGTTGCACCAACAAAAAAAAAACTTGGTTTAAATTAATAAAAGCTAGTCAAAGTTACTTGTCATATGAATTAATTGACATTACTGTCAAACATTCGATATGTTTTTATTTATTTAAACTAAGTTTAAAATTAATTTTGTTGGTGCAAGTGCCCATTAATGGTGCAAATAAAAATGAAAGAAAAATTCTAAAATGGCAAATTTTATTGGTGCCAAAAGTGTCCGACAAAGTATAACTGAAAATTCGTCGTATTGACATATTGACAGTGACCGATTAGCTAATAAATAACTTTCGATTTTTATTTTATCAGTTATGGATCAAATCACGTGTTAATTAATTGCTTTGCAATTTTATATTCTTTTTTTCCAAACCGGTTACAGAGTAGTTACCCTAGTAACCATATGTGCTATTTTCTTTTCCTTCTGTTTTGCGTATTTCTTCTTAGCAACATTGGCAACGTTTCAAATAAAATGAAGAAATGCGTTTTCATCTTTACTAAGTTTATATGAAAATAATTGCAATTTTTTATACCTTTTAAAATGCATTTCTGATACTCTATTAATAATATTATTAATATTTACCTGAATTAAATTTACAAGATGAAAAATAATTTTATAAAAAATTGCTAAAGGAAAAAAAATTAGCTAGCATTAAAACACATATTTCATTTATTAAAACTTTTATTATAACCTTTTTTGTATTTTGTGATAATTGTATTTTAGTTAGCTTTGAAATATTGACAAATGATTAAATCTGAATGTCAATTCAACTACAGGTTTTCTTTAAATAATAATAATAGTAATAAAAAAATAGCGAAAATCTAAATATGTACATGTTATTGTAGCGGTAACATTTATCGCTCGTGCATTACATTGTAATAATATTTTTTTTTTGTTAAACATTAACAATTTTTTTGAACAATTGTTTTGACATTCATTCATTTGTCAATATTTCAAAGCTAACGAAAATAATGTTTGAAACATTGTTATGGCGGTGACAAAATACGAAACAACGTTATAACAAAAGAACCTTGTATTAATTAAAAATTTTAATAACTGAAATTGTGTTTTTATCAAGCAAAATTTGTTCTTGCTTTGGAATTTTTTAATAAATCAGAAATAATTATATTTTTTCTCTTGTAAACTCAATACGGGGACCATACTGTATATCAGTGATTATTTTTAATTATTTGTTTGTTGACATTTTTTGCTCCAAGAAATATGTAGGTAAAAACATTTTTTGTTTTATTACAAAAAAATTATAAATTGAATATTTATTGTAGTAGACATTCTAACTTGTTTTCAACATCTTCGACAATTATTTAAAGTTACATTTTAGTGAAAGAAAATCTCAAAATTTGCATTCCTGTTCATTTAAAAACATACAAAAAATGACCTTTAACGCTTCAACTTTGGTAAAAGAACTACATCTTTATAAGTTTTTATCTCATTAACTAGTAGACACTTGTGATTTATTGACTTTTAAGATTATCCTTTCTTCTTACGTAATTTGTAATTATTCATTAATTTATGAAATTAAATAATGATTTGCTACTCTGGATAAATATTAGAGTAAGTTACTATTCTCGTGTACAATAAAATTGAACATTTATTTATGCCAAAAATTAACTAGGTCAAATAATATTGCCACATCATTGAATAAATAAAATTTAATTTAAATTTGAAAGATTAGTACGCCTATACGCTGTCAATTTCTCTTTAACTATGTGAAGTGGGTTGCTTTGAAATTGAATTTCTATAAATTTTGTCTTGACACATTTTATCGCCTGCCCGGCGAAATGTTTTACATGTTTCTAAGAGCTGAAAATCAATTGTTGCAGTTGTTTTTTGTGACTACACGGCTTCAGGAAGATCTGTTCAGTTTCTCGAGGACTATGTTTTGAAAGAAGTTCTTCCTTGTTATGGAAATACACATTCTAATACTCCTGTAACGTCCTTACAGTCGGCACTATTCAGGTGAGATCTTAATTTTAATTATTAGCATTAGTTTAATAATATTTTCCTCACACCATTTTATCCATTCTTGAATGGAAACTACTGATCATGAAGTAGAATTATCAATTGATATTCACAGATGTTTTAGTTACGACCAAACTCTTAAAAAGTGTTTAGCTGTTACTGAATATTTATTTAGCTAATCTTGTTCTTAACCTTGAAAGAAAATGTCTTGGAAAAGGCTATTTCACAAAAATTTCATTATTTTATATGTTAATCTACGTACATATATATTGTTTACCTTTTTTTTTGTTATTACTATTTTGTAAAGTTCCTATAAAGGAAAAAACAATTATAAAGAATTGTTAATTAATCGTGACTTGGTGACAAAGTAGCATTGATATTAAGAGAGAAAGGATAATATCTCGAAAACTAAAAGAGATATTGAAATGCGATTTGAACGAGTGTATTTCTCGTGCTCTAATTAACTTATACTGAAATTTTGAACATTTTGAAAATTTTAAATTTTTTTCCAAAATTTACTTTTGGCCATATTTTTAAAATTTGAAGAGATAATGAAAATCTGTGAAAACCAGTGGATTCCTCTCGTAAAATTACATATGTATGTAAAATTTCAGAATTTTTGCACCACAGATACAATTTTTAGAGCAAAAAAACTAAAAATGGCCAAAATTCGTAAAAATCGTAAGGGGTACCCCTTCAAAAATAATAAAAAAACAGCGATTTTCGTTTTTTTGTAATAAAACATGTACCCTTGCGAATTTTTGCCTCAAATTTTGTATAGCTATGTACTTTTACGAGAGGAATTCACTGGCGTTCACAGATTTTCGTAATCTTTTCAATTTTTTTAAATATTGTAAAATTAAAATTTTCAAAAAAATTGTAAAATTTTAAAAATTTCAAAATTCGGGTATAAGTTAATTAAAGCACGAGAAATGCACTCGTTCAAACCGCACTTCAATATTTTTTTTAGTTTTCGCGATATGGGCCTTCAAAGTTGAGATTTTTAAAAAGCCTAAATTCGCTTTAACTCCAAAACTAAAAAAGATATGAAGATCCGCTTAACGGCACTCGATTTGTCGTAGTCTGAATTATATAGAACCATATTTTAAAATTTTTCAATTTTTAAACTGGTTCAACCAAAAAATTCGCATTTTCATTACCGAAATTTTTGCAATCATGACTCCGGCGAATTAAAAGATATATATTGCGGATCAAAATATGCATAATTATTTAGAAATATATGAGGAATTAAATGGAGTAATCCCCAATTTCATATCTAGTTTCATATTATTTTAAATTTATCGTAAACAGAAATAAATGTGAATATAAACAAACAAAAATTTTGCTAAACAACTAAAATCAATTAAACTGATAATATAAAATTCAAGATTTTTTCTTGTAAATTTTAACTTTCTATTTAATAACTTGTAACTTAATTTGTTAATTATTCTAAAAACCGATATTAAAAATTAAAAACTAAATGGTTTTTCTGGCTTTTTGTTTGCTTGGTTGCTTGGAATTGCTGCCATAATAATCTGTGTATATTTTTAATTAAATAAAAATGTTGATCTACAATTTAATTTGCAAATTGTTTTGTTGTTTTTATCAGAATAAAAAAAACATTGAAGAACGGTATTTGTTAATTAAATAATTGAATTGTAAAATTAATTAACATATTCCAAACGTTACCAAGATAAAATACACTAAAATTAAGAGTTATTATTATTATTTATTACGCTTCACAATAAGTAATTATGATGCTATTTTATACTTTACTGTAAGCTTATGTAAGTATTGTATTGTTCTATGATTACCATATGGTTATGTAATAAGTAAAGAAATTACTACTCTGTAAGTTCTACAGTTACTGTCGTCGGCAGTACGGTGGGATGTTTAGCGTTAAGGAATTCAAATCCGGAAATCCGAAGCTAAAATATATAAACTACCACACGGCGGCTCGGTGAGTTCGCACCCAGTGGATTCAGTTCCTGTTGTACGGAGTAGCATAAATAAATAAATAAATATTATGGTCACAAAGACCGTAAAGAGCACTATAGCTTACAGAATTACAGCGGTTTAGAAATAGTTACATTAATAGCTCAATTAATTCCAATTACAATATAGGAGACTGTAATCACTTGAACGCAGTTATATTTAAGATTATTAAGAAAAAGTCTGTGAGGTTACTTCGTGAAATGAGATCGCAAATAAATATGCAACAACTGTCCGTATATTATGATCAAATTATTTACAATATTATTTTTATGGGGCAGGTGGCTCAGTGATATCAAGTCGAATTATGAATTTGAGAACCTAGGTTCGATAATAATAATTTTTATCACATTAAAGTTACCTCTGTGGCTCCCTAACCACTAACATCTTTGGAGGCTGGTATCCACACTTGATGCGCATAAATATATCACTTACAGAGATCTGCTACACGCCTTTTACCCATTTTTGCGTGTGGCACTCTGCCGTAGCAGATCTCAGTAAGTGATAGATAGATATATGCGCATATGAAGTGCGGATACCAGCCTCCAAAGATGTTAGTGGTTAGGGAACCACAGAGGTAACTATTTATTATATAATCTAGTGTAAATGAACACTTATTTCCATACAAATCTAGTGTATTGGTATGAAGTGTAAGCCTTCCAGTTGACCTACATATCCGTGGATCAAATATCTGTTCGTGCATAGGTCTTCGTTTAAACAATGCACAGCTCTCGTTATCGTAAATTGGGTTAACATCCTGTGCTGCGTGTGATTGCATTGACGGCATCCAGAGACAGTGGGAAACAGGAAACGAAATATTAGATTATAATGCAGTCGATGATCTCTTTATCGTTTTATTGCTCTAATTCGATCATTTCAATTCATACTTCCCCAGTCTGTTCTTCAAAGAGGATGCAGTTTCAATTTTTAAATCATTGTTACTATCAAGTAGCTTCTGTCGCGAATTAATGGGTACTAGACGTGATGATATATTTATTCATTTTATTTATATTTTATTTAAAAAACTTACTACTTACTAGTGTAATAAGAATTATTCTTTCAATATAACAATTAAATTTTTTTAAATGAATTCAATGACGAGAAATCTTTAGTTGTCTTTAATATATGTGTATATTTGTTTATATTATATATTATATAGTGCTTCTCTGTAATTGGGACTTGTCCTGAAGAGAATGCCAAATTTAGAAAAATAAAATAAAATGTGTAATTAATTAATTAGCAGATGATGAAATTATTTTCAATATAATGCTGAATTAAAAGTAAAGCAAACTTATTATCAATTATTAAAATGCTGATTTCAAAGTTTGTTATGTAAACATCATATAATTACAATTTATATCTTTAATTAATAGCTGTAATCGTAAATAATTGAAGAAAATCATATTTTACTTTCAAGATTACGCAAGTACCATTCTTATGTCATCATACGATAGGCGTGTACCAATATCTTTGGATCGCGCCATAGAATTCTATTTGCGACAACAGAATCGCTGTCTTCTATCAAGTAAAAAATATGGTTTTATATAATATAGCATAAAATAATCGGTGTAATACACAAATGATATTAACTACATTTCTATTATAAAATTATTTAAAATTTTGGCGATTCAAAAATTATTGCCTGCATTCAATTATAGAATTTTATGATAGCGTTGGACAAAGCAATCCTGAGAGGAATGTCTTCGGAGGTCTTTACTATTGTTGGTATATTCAACGTCAAAAATTGTATAAAAAATTGCTGTTTATATGAATTTATTATGCATCATTTATTTGGAAGTAACACGAGTTAGTTCTAGATCAGTTCGGGGTTGAACCCAAAGTTCCCAAACAAATACAGCCATAGTATAAAAAATTAAAGTATACAAAATACGGTTAGTTTTTTGGTTTGCTTCATAATAAGCAAACGGACGCAAATTCAAACTCCAAATTAACTAAAATATCATTACATCTAGGTAGTCCGGATTCCATTATAATCTATATAGGTCCTTTATATTATAATTATAATGAATTTCCTTATCAAGGAGGCCAGTTAGTAGTTATAGTTATGTTTGTGTGCAGACAAGAAGCCCGAGACATAATCCGCACGGCTGTGAACGGTTCCGAGCAGGATGCAGTGATTTTCGCTGGGCACGGCTGTCCCGGGGCTCTGCACCGCCTCATCAATGCGCTCGGACTGCAGGAACCACCTGTTGTGTTTGTGGGACACTCCGAACACCATTCCAGCTTGTCGCCATGGCGGGAAATCTGCGCCAAGGTGAGAATTATTAACACCATGTGTAAAAATATATTTATAACTTTTTGTTATTCGCCTTTTCATTCAACTGTTATGTCGCTATTATATTTATCTACCTGTTAAATATAAGAGAATATATATGTATATAATTTATATTATTGTTAATTAATATTTACTTAACAATCGATTGATAAATAGGGCATTAGAGGAGTGTTAGTACCGGCAGTACTCGTTGCTAGCACAAACATTAAAATAATAATTTATATTTAATTTTCGAGAGATCGGTTCTCAAAGTTGAGAGTTTTAAAGATCTATAATTGCTGTAACTCGAAAATAAAAAGAAATATGAAGATGAATTCAGCAGCATTCGATTCCCGTAGTTTTAAAATCCTATATTTTTTATCAGCCTGCTCTCGTGATCATATGATATGTTACTTTGGGGCCCCTAAAATTTCAGGACTTGAAGCAGCCGTTTCGTGTGCTTCATAGTAAAACCGGCTCTAAGAAATCCACTGTTCAGTTTTTGTTACTAAAAATCTTAGCCGTAAATAATTTGCTTTCAGTTCAAACTAAATAACATTGCTTCAAAATATTGACAGTGATTTCAAAGAACTTATCAATAGCTATTGGGAAGCAACGAGTATTCCCAAACATGGATTCTACTTTTTTTTATTTTTTTGTAATAAAATAACGCCATACATGGTTATTATTCCTTTACAAATCTGCTGCAAAATTTATGAGAGCCAATTGTATTACTTATATTCATTAAATTTTTAGCAAATCATAAATCTCATTAATTTTGTGAACATTACAATACTAATTATTACATGAGAAAAAAGTATATTGCATATTTTTAATTATTAGTTACAGATTTGTAATGTATCCTTACGCAGAATTCCAACATTAATTTACAATTAAAAGAACATAAAATTTCAAGGAGAAAGAGAACATTTTCTCTGTTGTTACAGTTTCACTATAATAAATCTTGTGAAGAAATTCAGAGATAATTATTTCAACTATATTTGTTTATCTTTGTCATTTCAGATTGTAAGAATATTAGAAACCAAAGAAGGTTTTCTCGACCTTCACGATTTAGAAGACAAACTGAAAAGCCACCAAAATTCAGGTCGGCAAATGATTGGTTGTTTTTGCGCTGCGTCTAACATCACTGGAGTTCTATCAGACGACATCGCCTCAACGGTTTTGTTACATCAATATGGCGCCCTAGCGCTTTGGGATTATACTATTGCTGCACCCTGTGTTACCATGAACATGAACCCTGACCTACATGGCGATTCAGCTGCTTACAAAGATGCTATATTCTTTGCTGGTCATAAGTTCATTGGTGGCGTGCAAACACCAGGTAAAACAAACAAAAAAGCTTTATTTTTATTTGTTTGAAAACTTTGATTTGTGTATTTGTTTACTGTAAATTAATGTCACCAGAGCAGAACTTTTGTCAAATTAAATTAACGTCATGGAGATTTGCGTAAAAGCATAACTGCTGTCCTCAGCGAGTTATTTTATTTTTATAGTTGCTTCAAAATCTTTATTTGTCTACAAGATTTGCGTAAAAGCATAACTACTGTCCTCAGCGAGTTATTTTATTTTCATAGTAGCTTCAAAATCTTTATTTGTCAACTGAGAAGTCAGTAAGGACAAAACATTTTTCTTAAATGTTGTTTGTGTAAAAACTGATAAGTTGCACTTTATTGTCCGGCTTAGTCATACTCATACATGGTCGCAGAATAAGTTGATACATTTTTTGTTTCCGATATGTGACGCATGAGATGTTTGCCTACTCATATTCAGCTTATTGAGCAAATTTTACTGCATATTTTTATTGGACATTTAATCTTTACTACTTGTAACATAACTTTCAATTGTACTTGGAAATTTTCTTATTTAATTGAGCGTCTTTTCAGCTATAATAATATTCTTGAAATGTACAAGAAATACGAATTATTATTTATTTTAAATGTAGTTTCTTCTGACTATTAATTATTATGTTAACTAATAAAATAAAATTAATTTAAGGAATCCTGGTAGCAAAGAAGTCCTTATTCCAAAGTGGCGTGAGAGAAAACTTAAACAGATGTGGAATGTTTATAACAGATTCAAACAAATGTATACAGGTAAAAATTTCCTTAAAAAATCTTCTGCAAAGATATTCTAATGTATTTTTGATTACAGGAACTAGAATTACGCGAAGAGGGCGGCACAGCAGCAGTGGTGGAAACAATTCGTGCTGGACTAGTCATGCAGCTCAAGGAAACTGTGGGGGTGTCAGCCATCATGCAGCGTGCTGAAAAAATCACCAAGTAAGTGAAACAGGACACTTTATTTATGTCAATGTCATCCGTGTCAGCCGGTCAAATGCCAGATTGTTAGTAGCGTGTCCGTGTCGTATCGGCTCGAGTAGATATGTCAGGGTTACCTACTGATTTACGAGTATATGTTTTGTTTGTGTATAAGAAAGAAATAGAGTAGTTTAAATGGAACTTAATGCGTAATTTGCATATCCTTTCTAGCCGAGGTTTATGGCTAAAAGCCAGACAATAATACTAAATATTTATATTTTTTTACTCTTGTTATCGGAGAAGACATAACTGTATTTTTTATGTTTAAAATATTGATAAAGTGAAGATGATTTCGTGGATGCAATTATATTTAAAATCTTTTCGTTGAATTTTCATGTCGTCTCTTATTTTAACTAACAATTTACCTCTCCTTGTAGTCCAATTATTCCTCATTAAGTTTCTCAGCAGTGTTCTTGTCCAAAAGGCTTAAACAATTCTTGTTTGTTAGACAAATGGTAGCACACATCCGCACAATCCCAGAAGTAATTCTCCTGGGCAATGGACTTCAGTCTCCACGTCGTTTACCCATCTTCTCGTTCATGGTCCGACACCCACGAGGAACATTTCTCCATCACAACTTTGTGTGTGCGATCTTAAACGATGTATTCGGCATCCAAGCACGCGCTGGTTGTGGATGCGCGGGGCCTTACGCCCAGGACCTTCTCGGCATCTCCGCTGATCTTGCCGCTAAATATGAAAACATCCTTCTGGAAAATATGCGCCTCGATCGCCTACAATTAAAACGATGTGATGAACATTCAAGTCATGAACTACTCAGACCAGGCTTCACGAGAATTAGTCTTCCGTATTTTATGTCAGATTCTGAGGTAGCATTTGTCATGGAAGCGCTGAAGATGGTCGCCACAGAAGGATGGAAATTACTCCCTCAGTATGTGATGACACCAGAAACAGGCGAATGGAGACATCACACAAACTCTTTGTGTAAAGATAGAAAGTGGTTGAGCTCGATTAGATATATAGATGGGAAAATGACAATGAATGAAAGAAGAATTTCAGGACCCGGAATTTTTCCCCAAACTTACCAAGACTGTCTCCAAACCGCTAGGAATATATTTAACAGATCAAGAAAGAGTGCTCATCGAACACCTTTACCTGAGACCGGTATTACGTTTGATGAGCGGAGCAGCAGATTAAGATGGTTCATGCTCCCGTGCGAAGCTCAAGATTTACTTCTTGGTAATTCGCAAAACGTAAAACATGATGTGCCATTCGATCCTGCCGTTACACATCGACGTAGCCTCATCTCAGAAAGCAACGACTTAGAAATGATTAGTATTAGTGCCCCATTATCATCAAACAATAGTTCACCCAAACATTTTAGTCTGTCCTCGTTGGAAGAACAACAGAAATTTAAAAACGATGTCACGAATAACGGATTTCAGTTTAACTATGACTTTTATATAAACCAAGCACAGTGCCAAAATAATATTAACTTTGCCATCGGTGGAAATGTTTCTCAAGGCTCTGCTATACCTGGTGCTCACTTACTTCGAGAAAGATGTCACAGTCTAAATAGTGTTTCTCCAATGCTTAGTCCACAGACTCGTGCTAGTTTAGGAATGCATTCTCGGCAAAGACAGTGTAGCTGCAGCAGTCAAACAGACTTGCAGTCTATCGATTCCGATCTCAATCTTTCACCCACACACAGCTTAAGTTATCTTCCTGGCGGAAGCATCAGTGACTGTAGCATCATTGGCAGAGGCTCGCCGTACTGTCAGACAGTTTCACAAGATACCGATGACTTACAAGCATATGTAGAAGAAGTCACAAAAGAATTAGCCACAACAATCAAATCAGAAATTAGAGGTGTTATTTCTAAAGTAGAAGATGTTTTAGAAAGTACTGAATCTATTGAAACCAGTTTAAACTCTTACGTGAACAATGACAGGCATGGTAGTGGCAGCGAGGATGGTAGAAGTGATTCCATTTCAGTGAATGAAGTCGCTGAATATATTGTAGAAGTATCCAAAAATATGGCTAATGAAGTCAAGTCAGAAATTAGAGATGTAGTTAGTGCAGTAGATGTATTTATTGCACCTGAAGGACCAGAAAAAAGTATTTATTCAAGAGCTTCTAGTTCTTGCAGCGATCAGGATAGACTCTGTTCTGGAGCAATTCCAAAGCGAATCAGTCCTGTTAGTAAACGATTAAGCGTTGAATCCAGTGCAGTTCCAATTAATAAATCAAACAGTGCTACCAAACTAAACGAAGATGACTCTCATTCCATTCTTGATGACAAGAAAAGACTGTGGCCACAAATTGGCAGCATTAGCTCACAAGACAGTGGAATCAACCTATCATTTCATGAACATGATTTCACTAACAATGAAGATCAAAACGGGAGAAGCATTTCTGAATCTTCCAGCTGTAAGAAGTTGCAGAAAAATCTATCATACTCTGATCAAATTAAACGAAAATCTACCAATGGAGATTTGTCTCTATCAACTGAAGAAATTCAAAATGACACATTAAAATGGCATACTCCCCCTAAAAATATTTGGAACTCAGCTTTAGAGGTATTTATTTACAGAATTAATCTGTAAGATTATAGTTTAATATTTTGTTATTCTTCCAGGCTTTACAAGAATTTGAAATGATCAAAAACGGAGACAAAGTAATGGTTTGCATATCTGGAAGTCATGATTCTTTAGGCTTACTTCATGTTTTACATCATTATCAAGATCACGCCAAAGGCAAAAACAAACATTTCACAATTGGCGCTGCTTTATTTAACTCAGATAATCAGAACCATCCATTAATCTCATACTTAGAAACACTAGGGGTCCAATATGTTGTTCAGGAACCAAAAATCAACGACGAAGGTAAGAAAACAGACATTAACATATGAAAACAATTTATTTATAGTGTGTTTACTTGTAGATCGACAGAAAAATGAAAAATTAAACCAGTGCTCATCATTAACCAGTCTCTGCAGTAAATTAAAATGCGGACAACTCTACACTGTAGCCAAAAATTCTGGGTATAATGTTCTGGCGGTTTCCCAGCATCTAGATGATTTGGCAGAGGATTTCCTGTTGTCTTTGTTCCACAGTGGCCGACTACGCAGTATGAAGGCCCACTACTCCATTGGGTAAGTCCTCCAGATCCAGATCTTTATTATCATTTGATTCTACTTGCATTTTATTATTTTTTGTGTAAAATAATTCTAAACCGTCATTTTTATGACGACTACTTTTTAAACGTCATTTTTATGACGAATACTTTATTATTAACCGTAATTTTTATGACGAATTTTCTTGGTTTAACAGGAATGTAGATTTTCTAAATTTCTAGTAACAAGTACTACTATTGAAATTTTTTTTTATGTATTTTGAAATTAAACCGTCATTTTAATGACGAATTTTTTATTACACGTTATTTTTGTGACGAATGATTCCGATTTTATCAAGCTTTGTATTAAATTAAACCAATATTTCGATTATTTATATCACTACGTTAGTACCGGATGTTACAATTTCAAATTGTGTATATTTGAAAATTGAAGTTTTTTATAAACAAGAATTGGAAGAAAAATGGAAATTGAACATTTGTAGAAGACGTATAATTTTTGTTGCTTAATAGGTAACTAATATTTTTAATACAAATTCTTAGTGATGGGCATTTACTAGTTAATTATAATTATATTAATTAACTGGTTAATTAATCAGTTAAATGAAATTCATAATTTACCACGGTTAATTATGCATTTTTTATTAGACTCGCGCAAATGTTAATCAAACTTTTATTTTTGTACTCAATACAGCATATATATCCAATTATTTAAAAATAATAATACAAACTTATCATTTAAAAAAATTAAATATGAATTTGAATGATTTGCTATGTTTTCGGCTTTAAAATTAATACAAAATTAGAAAATAATACAATAATACAAACAAAGCTACAAGTTTAACAAAATAAACAACTTCTTTCAAATAACGCGAGTTAAGTAACATTACGCGCGGGTAGTACTTGGATGGGTGACCGTCCAGAGAAAACTCGCGTTGCTGTTGACCATAATACCTAAAACGCAGATCATGGCGTATTGGCGGCATATGACCTAAGTAGTTGGTCCGCCAAAGAAGGCACAAAAAAAAAACTTCTTTCAAGAAAAAAAAACAAAGTACCGAAATACTTCAATTAAATTACGAGATCAAAATTAATCCGGTTTATTAGCGGCAATTATGCTAATTATAATTTCTGTCAATTATCCATGCCCAGCACTACTAATTCTAGAATAAATGAAAATATATTTAAATTTATGTAACATTGCAGAGATCAAGAAATAAGAGTAATTCGTCCATTCATCTACGTTCGTGAAAAAGTCCTAAAACAATTCGCCGAGATTCGAAACCTTCCAGTGTTGCTCGAGAACTGCACATCAGTTGATGCACCGAAAGAGCGTCATCGAACAAAACAACTTCTCGCTCAGCAAGAGATTCTCTTCCCAAGCGTATTCTGGAACGTTCGCAAAGCCCTACAACCGCTGCTCTGCCCCGTAGAAAGCCCTACGGAGCCCCAAGCAAACGGAAAAAGACCCACAAGGGAAGAATCTAACTCGATTTCAATCTACATTGAATCAGATACTGATGAAGAGCCTGTTTTCTTTTCAAAGCGAGTTTAATTGACTGAATATTAATTTATTTGTCGGTTTAAGTTTTTGTTAATTATTGTATTTAATAAAGAAACAATACCCCAGACATTTAAATTGTCATTTTAAGAGTAGTACACAAACATTAATATTATTATAAATGATATTCATTGGTTAAAGATTTATTCAAAAGGGAACATTTTTGTAGAGATTTGTTTGATGATCTTGAAGTGACAATTTAGAATCAATGTGTTGTACCTAATTTGTGAGAATGTGCAATGAGTGAATGCAATGTTTTTAGATTTTGTTGAAAGTTTGCGCTTACTGAAGTGTAGTTGTTTATGAGATGCAGGTCGTGCTGCCTAAATCACATTTGTTGTCGAAGACAACCGAAAAATAATATGATATTGAATTGGACGTGTGTTCATTATTGGTATGTTCCATGCATTTTTCATATTTACGTTGTGAGAATCTTATGTGATATAAATCCCATGATATTTTTTTTAATGTTGCTTGCGATATAGAAATATATATTTGTGTTGTAGACAAAATAATGTATGAAAGTTATAATTATACTTATTAAAATCAGAGTTACAAATATATCATTAACAATTATTGTATTATTTTATTATTTATTTCCACTCATATAGTTTTTATGAAAATGATTTAAATATTCCAACAAGAACATGTATTTAAATATGTTTTTTATTTAGCCATAACATATATTGAAGCGTATAAATTCATTTGTTAAATAAAAGTGCAAAAATAATACAACTCAAAATAATTTATTAACAAACAATTCTTAATTAAAACCTAACTAATAGGAAACGTGAATGTAAAGCAAATATGATTTCTTTCCATATTTTACTTTTCAACTGGGTCATTCGACTTCTTGGTCGTGCAGCCACAGCTCCCTGAAAAATATACACAAATTGTTACAATAAATTACATACTCAGAAATGTATGGAACAGTGATTTTTTAAATTACTATAATATTAAATCCGAATTCACCATTTAATGGTACACACCGAAACAAACAAGGAATCCATTAGCTGTTTGAATAATTAATTATTACAAGTATAACGATCCACAACGTGTTATTAATTTTTTAAAACTTGAATTCGTGAAACACGAAGCCATGTAGACTAATTAATAAAGTAGTTCACTAATAAACAATTAAAAATAATAATTTGAAGATAAAAATAATTAATTACCCTCACTGCCGGCGCAGTTGCACTGATCACCACATGTACATCCCTCTCCACATTTTGCTCCATCTGTGCACGTATCTGTAAAACAATCACGCAATTTATTGATTTATGTACATAGGAATTATAAACAAATTATAATGGAATAAACCATAAGACGCCTTTATCAGTACGTGAACTTTTTATCACTTTATTTAATTAGAATTTTATCCAGAATTTTTGATAACTCAAAACATAATCAAGAGAAGTTTTAAAATTCGATTGATTATAAAAATAAAATTTAATTTTTATAATCAGCCAGAAGTGCTTATTTCAAATAAAAAAGTATATTATCATCAAAAATCGATTAACTTTTTTAACAAATTTATTAAAGCATGACATTTTTATTACTTATAATTACTAAAATATTATTTTGTTTATTTATAACAATTTGAAACATAGTTCATAACGAGAAATTAAACAAGCACCATACAGTAAATTTAAAATAAGGTTTCCTTTAATTAATTATTAATAAATAAGGATAGATTATAACAATACCTTTACAAGAATCGCAACACGGTGACGGCATTTTTCTGATTACTTGAGCGTCTGGTAGTTCTGGAAGAACTGCTCTTGCTGGCGGAAGTACAGCGAATGTTCTCGACTTGTTGCCTCTCCCTGTATTTATCCATTACCCCCGTTTCTTCCTCTACCCTCTGGAGCCCCGGATTCGTCGCTCACGATCGAAGATGCCTCTGAATGCCGCTCTAACGCAAGTACCTACACGTTATTAGCATTTTTGTACTCTATGTCGTCTTCATTTTGAATTAATTTACTAGAACGGTATGGGGCATGGTAAATAGTTTATTTATTACCTCAAGAAGATTATTATTTATTCAATAATAGTTTGTTACACATTGAGGGTATAAAAATGAAAAAAAATATATGGTTTCAACTATTCTTCAAGTTACTTATTGATTTTTTTTTCGTTCGAGAAGAGTTAAATATTGCGTCGAAATATGAGTTCTTTGAAATTGATAAACGAACTTGAAGAAAATAGTTTCACTAAATTCAAATAATAAAAAAATATATATATCATCACGCCTTTTACCCATTACTAGATGTGGCACTCTGCCGTAGCAGATCTCGGTAAGTGATATATTTATGCGCGTGAAGTGCGGTTACCAGCCGTCAAATCACGGCCTCCAAAGATGTTCGTAGTGAGGGAGCCTCAGGGATCATTTTTAATTTGATGAAAATTGTTTGTCGGCTGTAGGAATCGAACCGGGGTTCTCAGGATCCATAGGCAGACTTGATACCACTGAGCCATCACCCCATGTTTCAATAAATTAATAATAAAATTATGTGTTTTACTACTTTAAATTTAAATAACTTAGAATCTGTGGTATGTGTATGCGTCAGACATGCTTTCATTAAGTGTTGTTTAATTATTAAAAATGATACGGTAAAATTTGTAAGAAATATAATGTACGTAATGTAAAAGAAATGCGTTCTTTTTTATAATTTTTTTTAACTAACTTAATGATAATTGCTTCTTGCTTGTAAATTTCTACAGAGGTCAAACATGACGTTCATTTCAACAACTGGTCATTTTTAAAACATTTATTTCGACAAATCGATGTGAAATACATTTCTATAAATAGTATATATTTCTCTACAAAAACTGTCCACGTAAAAACAACATTACATTATAATAACAGCAAAACTGAATTCCGGGCACGGATGCTTTCATGTCTATGTGATGTTTGTTACCGGTCCCGGTAACGCCGTAACCATGGCAATGGTGTTGCTGATCGCCAATGGCCAATCGGGTCGGTGAACGCCAAGCTATGCACGTATTCGCAATTAGATCAAAATGTCTTCAGCGTTGGTTCGTAACACAACACTAGCACGGATACTATCTTAGCTAATGTTCTTCTATGCCAACTTAAATCTAGACATAGAAACTTGATTTTGATTATTGAATCATTATTATTTAAAAATTAATTACAAACTATATCTATCTCATTTCACTCATGTGAATGAATATATGTCTAACTTCACGCTTTGTCGCATTAAATGGAGTAACACGAAACCTTGAAACAATCATTAAACATATATTTATTAGATTCATCCAATAACTGATCTTCCTATTCTGACACACCATACTTTAGCTTCATCCACATTCATAATTTCTTTTAGACAAACTCATTTATTTCTCCCATTCGGAATCTTTCGGTCACGCAACAAATTCATTAATTTATTTATTTAAATATGGGATAACTGGCTCAGTGGTTTCGAGTCGGTCTGTGGTTTTACGAACCCGGATTCGATTCCTACAGTCAACAAACAATTTTTACCACATTAAAAATTACCCCTGTGGCTCCCCCACCACTAACCCTGATTTGATGGCTGGTAACCTTACTTCACGTGTATAAATATAACATTTATCGAGATGTGGTGCTACGGCAGAGTGCCACACTCAGTAACATTTTTTACCCATTACCATTGATTGACTAATAATAAACTGTATAATAAAGGCCATTACTGAGTTTAGCACTCTACTGTAGCAGATTTCGGTAAGTGATATATAAATTTCTCTGCTACTCCATAAAATAAATAAATAATATATATTACTCCTTTTACCCATTACTGGGTGTGGCACTCTGTCGCAGCTGATCTTGAGAAATTATATTTTACGTGTGAAGTGCGCTTATCAGCCGTAAAATAATGACCCCCCCAAAGATGTAAAATCAGGAGGAGCCACAGGAGTATTTTTAATATAGAATAAATATTGTCGACTGCTGGAATCGAACACGGATTCTCACATCCACAAGACGATACGATACCGTTGGGATATCTACCCCATTATTTAAGAATGCAGGAGTTTAAAATATATGAATTTATATGCGTAGGAAATTAATTTTAATTAACTGTTAAAATGTTAAAATAATAACAAATGTCAACAAAACTATTTTGTAAATTTAAATAGGGTTTTTATTATACTGATTAATGACGAAACATCTTTATAAGTTCCTTCCTATTGCATTCTTTCCTGAGACAAGGTATACATAGTAGTTTCAAAATTAAGTTTATATAGGTAGATCTAATCTGAAGGTTTTTCCAAAGTGTCAACCAATTTTGTCTATTAAATGCAATTTAAAATTTGATAAGCCTAGCCATGACCATGAATGAGTCATTCTTCACTTATTCACTTATGCAAATGGAAGTTCGGTAATATTTAAACTTCATAAATACCTAATACAGAGAGTCCATTTTCTCAAAATTTATTTTTTCACTGTTATACTAAAATGTATTTCTTTTATTTATTTGTTACTCTGCACAACAGGAACATTATTCCCATTAATTGGAAACTGAACTACTAAAATTGGATATAAGTTTAAGAGATTTGAACGCAGGAACTCTTGTTTTATCGACTGCCTAATAATTAATTAAATATTTGACATATTGCGCCGGAAATGAGTACAATATAATAAACTGTAAGTATTGAAAAAGTAATGTGAAGTTCTACTTTAATATTGGTAATAAGTTAAAAATTATTTGTAGGTGTAATATGTTGCATTTTATTGTCACACATAAAAATTTTATTAATTGGTTAATCACATCCTGCTTAAAAATATAAATAGTATAACTTTTCATGGTCGATAAAAATTAATATTTATGCATTTAAAAATAATTATTCCTTATAATTAACACTGACTTTTTAACTATGTTATCAAGAAAATATATAGTATATTTGTATACAGCGTGATCCACGTCTTTGTGCATTAATTTTAAGGACATATAGTATTCAATATACTGTTCACGGAACATATATATATTTTTAAATTAGAAGATCTTGTTGTGGTACAGATTAAATTCCATTTTTTTACAATTCAAATGATTGTTAATAGAAAATAAAATTTGTGATTATTTTATTGCTAAGGTTATTTTATTGTCTGTTGATTAATTTTACATATTTTCAAGTTTAGGGTGTAATAGTGAAGTTTTAAATTAGTTCACTTTTTGCCCGAGGATCTATTCGATCTGTTTATCTATACATAAAATCGAATGTTGGATCAATTAATCTTGGTGTAATGATAGTAGATCTCTGTGCGCTAAGATATCTTCGGATTGTTCTTAACTAGGAAATGTCTCCGTTAATTGGACGATAGTGCGCTGTTCTGTTTCCGTTTCGATGCATTGAAAACGGGATGTTGGAATTTACATTCTATTGTTTTTTGCACTTGTTTCGTGATCCAATTTTTAGTTTTGCCAAATGATATTAATTATCTTTCATTGTTCCATGAATTACACTGCTGTTTTGATTTAGAGAAATGTTGGTTTAAATTAATTATTTGGTAATTTTAAATACTGTTTTATTCTCTAGAGAAATTTTAATAATATTTTGGAAACTTTACTGTGCTGGTTAACACGATATAATTATTTTAACAACTTGTAGAAAATTACACAAAATTTATTTATATAATTTAAAATATGTTGTTACTTTAGTTGTTCTTACTGCGAACATTTGTTCAAATCTGGAGATTCAGAGTTCAAACCTCACTCAAGATAAAAATATTTTATAAGAAATAGCTTATTGACACAATTTTTGAAAAAGCTACGCACGAAAAAAGCATGAGTATTTCGCCAAATGTTTGTAGCTCAATTGATTGGAGCATTCATCTAGCGTATTAAAGGTTCTGGGTTCAAATCCCGGCGAACGCTGACAGCTTTTTAAGAAATTATTTATAAAAATATATTATCTACCATACTGCGGCTCGGCGAGTCTGGACTCTATACTATTATTAGAATTAAGTTTCTGTTTATAGAGTAGGAGAAATAAATAAATAAATAAAATTAATCAACATGTTCATTGCGATACTCTATGTAAATTTATAGTGAAATTTTCTGATAAAACTATGTTTATAGATCCGTAAATCTGTAAATAATGAACAAAACCATATCAATATTTGTTAATAAGCATAAAATATTTCATAAAGTCATAAGCTTCGTTGCGATTTTGTTCTGTATTTACAAATTTACTATCTACAAAATTTATGGATTTACTCTCTACTATTGTTCTAGTAATTTTATAGATATACCTTATATGAATATACATATTTACAAATACCTAATTGCATGCATTATTTATAAGAAATATTGTAGTTAAAAAACGCGCGTCACATTTTTTAGTATTCTATATAATAAACCGAAATATTTGCCGGTCCCGATATCTCATATCGGGAATCTGGGATTTCAAACCTCATACGAGTATATCAAACTAATCCCTTTTATCCTGGAAGTCTGATAACTCTATTTTAAGGTGCGGTTATGTTGCAGCGACGATAAACTATTAGTGTAATGATATTAGCTAACCGATGGAAACAAATGCATTAATTCATATTCAATTGTTTATATTGAGGAAAGATTTAGTTACATTTTTATTAACGCATTTATTTCGTAATTTTACTATTATCGATGCTCTTATTGTTTATAGTTCCTCCAACATAAACACATTTTTAAATGTAGTTCAAACCAGAACTTGGAAAAATGTAAATTAATAGTAATTTGTTTCATTAGGACTAAAAATACAAGTTTTTGTGTCGATTTGTTTTTTTTACCCACTTATTTACAAAATTTCGCAGATTTATTCAAATTAAAATGAAACAAAGTGATAAAATTATTTTTATCACTATGGCAACTGTAGTACAATGCTATTTTTTGTCTTAAAACTAAAAAAAAGATGACGTATCTATGGTAACGTAAATATTCCTAAAATAGCGTTCTTTTACTATTAAAAAAGTTAAAATAATAGTGTCATATTTAAAAGGGTGAAAAAAAAATTGCATTAGTGATTCAAACCTCATATTAAATAAAAAAATAAATATATCATCACGCCTTCTACCCATTCCTGGGTGTGGCACTCTGCCGAAGCAGATCTCGGTAAGTGATATATTTTGCGCGTGAAATGCGGTTACCAGTCGTCAAATCACGGCCTCCAAAGATGTTAGTGGTGGAGGAGCCACAGGGGTAGCTTTTGAAATTATGAAAATTGTTTGTCGCTTGTGGGAATCGAACCTGGGTTCTCAGGATCCACAGGCCGACTTCATACCACTGAGCTAGCCACCCCTCATATTAGATTATATTTTTACTACTTTAACACTTGAAATTACCCCTGTGAGGGGGCTATGATTTAACGGTTGGTAACCACACTTTACCCGCATAAATATATCAATTATCGAGATCTGTTATGGCAGAGTGCAACGCGCAGTAAAACGTGATAACATATATTTTTTTTAACACTTTAAATTAGAAATGAAGTGAAAATTAATATACTAATATAGTGCTAGAAGCTATTTTCTTTCTTAGAGTTTAAGAAGAAGTTTAAGTTAAACCATCACTATAATGTTGGTTACTAACAAGATATACCACAATAAACAATTTACATATTACAAATTCCTGTAATTCACCCAAGTATAACTCCTGCGCATTCGCCCTCTGTAATCTCGTATTCAATTATGTTTGTAATAAATAGAGTCATTAATGAAGACACTCTGATTTCTTGAAACAACTGTTTCGTTTGACTTGCAAGTCTAACCAGCATAATTAATTTCCTGTTATTATGATTAACGCCAATAAATGTGAGTGTCTGTCTTAATACAATTGGAATAATTTTATACTTCCTCTCACATATGCACTCAATCTGTCTGCATTACTTATATGTACATATGTGTTGTCTTTATTGGTTCATAATTATTAACACGTTACAAACGATGCTGTTTCTGTCGTATAACCGTTTAATGGATTGTCTCGTGCTTGGTATGGTAATAATACCGTAAGATGCGTGAGCAACCTTTCGCTCTTCAAGTCATAATTCTTCCTGACTCGTATTTTATTCTAATCGTATTTATTTTTCCTTATAAAGTGGTATCGAGTCGGCCTGTGGATTTAAAAACCTCGGTTCGATTCCCACAGCCCACAAATAACCATATTGAAATTACTCCTGTGGTTCCTCTACTATCATCTTTGGGGGCTGTGATTCAACGGCTGGTAACCGCACTTCATACGCAAAATATATCACTTACCATGATCTGCTACGGTAGAGTGCCACATCCAGTGATGCGTAAAAGACGTGATATTTATTTATTTTGTGAAGAGACAAAATGACAACAATTAACAATACTGAAGAATTTAGCTAATTAGGTCTAAAGGTAAGGTTAGCAACCGGCCTTTTTTTGAAAAGGATAATCCTTTTTTAATACCTTTTGTCCGTGTCCTTTTTTAAATTGAAAAAGGACATCATTTGTCCTTTTTTCAAGAAAAATGCTATAATGAATTTTTTAATCAAAATGTTGCTTTTACAAATATATAAATGTACGAAAGTAAAAAAGTGAAAGTGTAATAAAACGGACAATTCAGAATTTGGTTTTGTTTATAAATTATGATATTTCACTATCAACTCAGCTTCGTGAGATACAGACTAATTAAAATTATTATGATTTTTTTTACATCATTATTTTCTAGAGGTTATATTTTAAAAATTGAACAATATATAAAGATGCGCTCAACGATATTGAATTCCTTGTAGAATATTTTGTATATTATTTTATAAAAATGCTATACTCTCACTTTATATTGATCTCATCTCTAATTTTCTATTCTAATATCATTCTCACTCTCGTCTCGTCATTCATCACTATTCCTGCTTGAAAAGAGCCTAAATCCAAACCAAAAAAATCACCATTTTGACATTTAAAAAATTAGAATAAAGCTTGCAATCTTATAAATATTGATTTTTCAATATATAGAAACAAAAACAATAGGTATTACTCGACTGGTACTTTATAAAATTTATTGCAGCTTCTGCTATAAAATATAATTTCAAATAAAATAAATAAATATATCATCACGCCTTCTACCCATTACTGGATGTGGCACTCTGCTGAAGCAGATCTCGGTAAGTGATATATTTATGCGCGTGAAGTGCGGTTACCAGTCGTCAAATCACGGCCCCCAAACATGTTAGTGGTGGAGGAGCCACAGGGATAGCTTTTTCAAATTATGAAAATTTGGCGCCTGTGGGAATCGAACCAGGGACCTCAGGATCCACAGGCCGACTTCATACCACTGTCGTTGGAATCACCAATATTTGTGTTTCTTATGTATCTAGTTCAGATAAAACATAAATCCATTTATTTCTTATATGCGCATTAGGAACATTTCGTTGTACATCAATGTAAAAAGCCGTCAAACTTCAAACAGTTTTTTATCTTCAACGTCTAGGAATTCTTCAACTAATTTTTCTTCTAGCAATGTAACAACCATTCTGTTTTCTCCATAACTTGCTTGATCTCATTTCTTCGGAAACAAAACATAAATTGCTGGAGAAATTCTTGTATTTAACCCACGCATTGCAATAATAATTCACCGAGAGGCGAGATCTGTGCGTATGTGTGTGTGTGTGTGTGTGCAAAGAACACACACTTCTTACTTCTTGTCTTGGTTTTGTTGTTGAAAGCTCAAGCAAATAACGCGTGTTTGTAGATGATTATTTGCTCATTGAGTGAGTGCACAGGTGGACGTTTTAGAATTACTTGCAAATAATGCTTTTTATTTCTTGTCAAATTTTTCACTTTTCGAATTTTATATTTGAATAACATAGTTACTAAACTATCTTCCACTTTACTAAGCAGTCATTTGAAATGTGTTATTTAGAATTTACCACGTATAGGTTGGAACAAATAGAATAACGAATTTGTTTGAAAATTATCCTGTGAAATTTTGATAATTTTCCGCTAGTGAAATTAATAAGAGATAATTTTTCACTACAATTAAATCCCCTTAAAAAATCTATCGATATGACAAATGTTGTTCATTAATTTTGCTTGTTAAATTCTAGGTATATAAATAACTATTATTTCACCTTTGTGAAACAAAATGGTGACAAGTTATCTCAAGTATTCTTCGACCATTTTCTTTCATATTATGAGGGTTGTTCTATCGTTGTTATTGACTGTAGAGCTTACAATCTATATAACTGTATTCTGTTTAAATATTTTCAATTTTCTAAACGTGTCATATCAAAAATTTTATCATGTAAACATTTGCGAATCTATTATTTATTTTTCCACTTTCAGAGATGATTGATTAGTAAAAATAAATATTGACAATTAATAAGTAAATAAAAGATACTTCATATCTGTTGTTTCTGAAAACTAGGATTGAATTAATTATTATGTAATTATATTTGAAAAAAGAACTTGGAATCTTTTCCAATATATTTAATTAGTAGCTTTTTTGTGATGATATCAAATTAAATTATAAAGAAAAAAATTGGCATACTGTCAGGATTTAAATCTATCCTTGATACATAGCAAAAATAGAGGGAAAAATTGGATTAGCATCAGATATAAATTACATGGAGATCGTAGCTCAGTTGATTAACGACATTTGTCTGGAGTTCATAGCTCCTAGGTTTAAATCCTGGCAGTATCCCAATTTTTCTCTATATGTTGAGTTTGAAATCTTTTCTAATATAATTTAATCAGTTCAAATTTTATGGGGTAGGTGGCTCAGTGGTATTTAGTCAGCCTGTGAATTTGATAACCTTGGTTTGATTCCCACAGCCGGCAAATAATTTTCATCTCCTCGGGCTTCAATAACATCTTTAAAGGCCGTAATTTGATGGTTGGAAAGCGCTCTTCAATCACATAAATATCTGCTACGGCAGAGTGCTACATCCAGTAATAGGTAGAAGGCGTGATGATATATTTATATTTGTAAATTTTGCAATATTACCTGGTTATCTTTACGTGCTGTGGATATGTAGCTCAGCATTTAGTAAAATTCATTAGGTTGTCTGGGCGGTCCAGCATTCTCTTTGCATCTCACAGCACACGCAGTATTATAACTTCAACCACACAGAATGTTAGCGATTTATAGTTTTCTATTTGCCGGCAAATCGCATGTACGAGAATGAAATACCGCACATGATAGCTATCATTTAGTAAAAAGTTACTAGAGGCGGATTTCAATCATACTAATTAGAGATGCTTCAGATTTTTAATAAAGAACTTGTGATCTTATAATAAAAGCTTAAATAAATAAAGAAGACAAAATCTCCCACGGCTATTAAACCTAGAAAGAAGTTTAGAAAGTGAAGCTTTGTAACTGTCATTTTAATTTAACTTGGCAGGTGAAGATGATTCATAATATTTTTAACTCTTTAATTTAAAACTTAGTTTAAATAAATAAAAACGTAGCGAAGTTACATGACATATTGAATAAATGATATTGCTGTCGAGAATTCGATTTGCTTTTATTTATTTAAACTTTTAAACCAATGGCCATTACTCTTATAATTTCTGAAAGTATCGTACTGGATGCGTCAATGTGAATTGTTATTTTGATGCAATATTTTTCTTTTGATCATTTTCAGTTACTGCATTGTGTGGAATTTTCTTTCAAATCCAAGCGCAGGGTGTCGCTCTCTTCTTTTCTAATCTTTGTAGATTCGTTGTTAGAGAAGTAAACGTGAGTAATTTGACATGTTTTGCGCATATGTAACGTACGTCGAAGAAAGACGAATGAAACGTGAATAGGAGTGATTGGATGGATGTGATTGGAGGTTTGTTGTGTGAAGAATGATTTCGAGTGTGATTAGTAAAGGAGTTTGTATGGAGGGAATTACAACTGAGGGTGGTATGTTAGAATGAAAATGTTTGACGAGAACTGATTGATGAATCTGATGAGTAATATTTTATGAATGATTTTATAATTCGTGCTACCCCATTTAATGGGATATAGTGTGATGTTATGTATGTATATATTTTTCTTTTATTTGGCGATAATTTCACTTCAATACAAAGTAAATCATAAACAACAAAAAACAATTTAGTCACTTTTAATAGCGGATAAATAAGTAGGAATTTTTTTACAACTGATAAAACCTTATTTATCTTTCACTTAGTAACCCGATAAATACTAATGTCGTTTGAATTATTTCATTAGCATTTTATTTCCTGTGGCTAAATTTAAGTTTTGACAATTCAACTTTGTTACCTAACAACAAATTGGATAGAAAAACTATTTTAAAAACAAATAACGCCACCTACGGTGTCGTGCTTTTATTAAAACAATTTTTCTTGTCAAATTGCTAGTTAACATTGTTTTCTGACAATAATATATTACTAGCGGTCGGCCTACTCGCTAGACTCCGCGGTCACTGAAATAGGATTCACTTCTGTAAGACAATTGACACAATATAATTAGAATTAATGCCGATCTAAAACTTTTCGCGTGATCGCAAAAAAGTCTGTTAATGAAAATGCGAATTTTTTGGTTGAACCAGTTTAAAAATAGGCTTCTATACAATTCAGACTACGAGAAATCGAATGCCGTTGAGCGCATCTTCATATCTTTTTTAGTTTTCGAGTTAGAGCAATTTTTCGAATTTTTAAAAATCTCAACTTTGAAGGCCCATATCTCGAAAACTAAAAGAGATATTGAAATGCGGTTTGAACGAGTGTATTTCTCTTGCTCCAATTCACTTATAATGAAATTTTTAAAATTTTGAAAATTTTACTATTTTTTAAAAATTTTCTTTTGCCCATATTTTAAAAACTTGAAGAGATAATGAAAATCTGTAAAAACCAGTGAATTTCTCTCTTAAAAGTATATATGTATGTAAAATTTTAGAATGTTTACAGCACGGTTAAAAATTTTAGAGCAAAAAAACTAAAAATGACCAAAATTCGTAAAATTCTTAAGGGGTACCCCTTAAGAAATAATAAAAAAACAGTGATTTTTCGTTTTTTTATAATAAAAACTTTATCTGTGCGAATTTTTGTCTGAAATTTTACATACCAATGTACTTTTACGAGAGCAATTCATTGGTGTTCACAGATTTTCATTATCTCTTCAATTTATTTAAATATTGAGAATTGAAATTTTTTTTAAAAATTGTAAAATTTTCAAAATTTTCAAAATTTTGGTATAAGTTAATTAGAACACGAGAAATACACTCGTTCAAACCGCATTTCAATATCTCTTTTAGTTTTCGAGATATGGGCCTTCAAAGTTGAGATTTTTAAAAAGTCAAAAATTGCTCTATCTCAAAAACTAAAAAAGATATGAAGATGCGCTCGACGGCATTCAATTTCTCGTAGTCTGAATTATATAGAACCATATTTTAAAATTTTTCGACTTTTAAACTGGTTTAACCAAAAAATTGACTTTTTCATTAACAGAAATTTTTGCGATCATGACTCCAGCGATTAAAGAAATATATATTGCGGATCAAAATATGTATAATTATGTAGAAATATATGAGGCATTAAATGGTGAAATTCCCAATTTCATATTATTTTAAATTAACTGTACACAGAAACAAAACTGCATGCGAACCCTTCGAAAAAACCTTGTGTTGAATAAATTATTAGCTACTATCTTGACCAATATAGTTTATATATTGCGTATTTGTTTTACTCTTGTCATGTTTACATAAAATCCATTTTAAAAATATTACACTTGAAATACAAACGTAATTATCATGAACATAAAAACAGTAACACTCAGTCGACCGGCAAACTACTTATTTTGTAACCTTGGGAATATCGAATAACGATATTGATTCTTGATATCGCAGCATTATAATCATTATGTACACCATATTCCGCAACAAAGTATGTATATTTTGTTTTCTAATCAAAATTAACTTTCAACCTACTGGCTCTTTCTTAATTTCATTTATTTTATTTTATCTTTTTACTTGAGTGTTGATTGTTATCAGAAATCTAATTTCGCTTAGATGAAATTCAAATACTCATTTATAATTCTTACTGTAAAAAATCTAACGGCCAACGAACTTTCAGCATCATTGCCCACATTATTCAAGAATCATTTCTGGTCAGGATGGTAATAAATATTTTCTCACGATTTGAATTTTAGATCATTTTTATTTGACAATTCCTTACAAACTATGAATCTATATCTACATTATTTATGTTGCAACAGTTATCAAAATTAAGTTAGGAAGTAGTAGAGTAATCATGGACACTTGGAGGTCATCTACTTGGCTGGCTTGGTGCACGCACCGGTGGCTTCACATTTGCAGCCACAGTTCTGGGTTGAGGTGCATTTGCAGTCACATGAGCCTCCAGCGCAGCATTTGCAGTCTGGAATGAAAACAAAAACAATTAAAAATAATTGCATTCAACAACATTTAACAAGAATTATTTACATTTTAAGCTTAAATAATAATAATAAATTTAGAATTTTTGTAGCTTTACTTATTTTTCAAACTATGCATGATAGAAGGTAGTGTGATGAAATCAGTTCGCACAACAATGAGAATTGTTAAAATAACTGATTATTTGATTGTTGAAATCACAATCTTTCTTTGTTGTAATCTTTGTTGTAATTTTTCATTGTTGCAATATTTCTATATTGTAATTTTTTAAATAAGTGGATAAAAAAATATATTTCAATTAGACTAAAAATACTATTTTGAATCTCGCAATATTGCCAGACTCCGGCAACCTTTATTACACGACTCGAAAACTTGTATTTTTAGTCCTAGTAAAACAAATAACTATTTCTTCTTAAATATATAAAATTTAAGGACACCCCAAAAAAATCTTGGAAGGTAACAAACTATTCTGTATGATATATAATTTCAATTTATTTGTATTATTTATAGTTTAAAATTTAATTTTGATAGTATTCTTTAAGTAAATACTTATTAACCGATTAAATCAATTTATCTCTTTAAAATTGTTATTTCAGATTTAAGATTTGTTCGTACAACTTTGCTACAATTTTAATTATGTTAAATTCAATCAAATATTATTATTATTAAAATAAAATTTAGGAACCATTTGACGTATAATAATTAATAAAACTACAGAATTATACGCAAACAATTGTGTAATTATTGTTTTATTACATTAATAAAATTTCAAACATATACTTTGCTACTAACTACAATGACGGATTGACATGATATAGAAATTTTAAAATTTCTATTATGTATAAAATAAAAGAAAACAGTAGAGTGTTAACTGTGTCATTAATTAATTATTTAACACAGTCTGATCATACGTAAAAATTTGATCAATAAATAGAAAATAAATGCGCAAATATCAGATGTAGCAATTTCTTTTTAAAATTTCATTAGATACATACAAAGTTTTTTCCCATAGTTAGAATCAAATGTTTCATAGTAAATAACAAGTACGATTATAAAATATATTTAATAAAAGTAAAGTAACGTACCCTTGCAACAATCGGTTCCTTTTCCACACGGCATGTTGATGTCTTCTGGTTGTTTTCGGTATGTATTTCTCGAAGCTTTGGACAGATGTCGTCTGATGTCTTTCCCGCCGCAGCGCAGTGTTTATAAGCCTAGCTATAGTGCCGTGTGCAAAACTTCACACCGCCAATGTTCTGGAATTGAATGCGTGGTATGATTTCATGGACTGCACACGACTATGACAGCAATTATATCTTGTTTTTGTTACCAATATGTCATTTGTAATAGAGGATGTTTTGTATTTGGCTTGCTTGATTGTTATCTATTCAACTTCTTGTTTAATGTAGTTTAATTGAATAATAACGGATATTATTGTTTTTAATAATTGTACTAATTGTAATAGGTTTAATAGATGTAATTTAATAATTATTAAATGTAACTAAATAAATATATCAGGAATTTATAACAATGGATCTTTCCTAAGATTTACACCGCTACTGAGGGTTAAATGAATCCGGAAAAATCCAGAAGGGCTTTCCGGAATAAAAATAATGCAACAAGAAAAAATTGTCAAAATGTAAAAACATAATATTATCTTGCTTTATTTAATAATTGAAATCCCCACAAAGTTAGGTTGAAGTTTGTTTATAAATATTGAATTTATTGCAAATTAATATTTTATTATGAAATGTAGAGCTCATATGCGTTTTGAAATTAGTTGTCTAGCAAAATAACAGATGGCGCAAGTTCCTGTTTTAGTTAATTTTATTTTCCAGTTTAAGTTATAGATGGAGTGTTAATTTTTTATTTGAAATATTGGTGAATAAAATGCTTCAGAATATATCGCAAATGATGCGATTAGATTATTTATTTCATAGAGTGAATCAATATTGAGAAATATCATTGAATCATACCGTTACAAGTTAAATTTTCTTATCAATAAACAAATAAAAGATAAAATTATTTACAGAAATTGTAATTTTTGTTCACTTGTTGCTGATATATTACCAAAATACAATTTCAAATTTTTTCAGAAATAATAATGATGACTAATGAAATATTTAAATCTGCATAATTTTCCTGACTTATATGTATTTATATTTAATTCGTGAAATTAATTTTGAAATCGTAAATAATTAAAATGGCGACATTCGTATTTGGTTTTTTGTTTTTTATCTTTGAATTAATAATTATCAAATAAACTTTTTTTATATGAAATATTATTTTTGAAAAATTCGGATATATTTTCCGCAAAATTAGAAAAAAATAGATTCTCTGTAATTAAAATTTATTTATTCATTTATGGCATTCTATGCATCAGGAACTGAATCGCAATTACAGTACAGAGACCGGATTCACCGATAGTTCATATATTTTCAGCTTCAGTGGGATTCGAACTCAAAATTTCCGGATCCTAATTCCCTAACGTTATACACACCACTGTACTATTAGAACTAAAATTTAACAAAAGTTGTCTGTTTAATAGCAAAATTTCAGGATGTTTATCATGGTTGTCATGATTGTTAATTCAATCAAATGATAGATTTTTTCCGTATTGAAGATACACAAACGAAAAGTGTCTTTAGTCAGTTACGGATTTTAAAACATTCGCTTCGTTTGCATTTTGATTCTGACTCGCTTGTGACTAAAGACTAGCTTTACGTACTAGTATCGTAAATAACTGTTATTGTACTGGTTTTCATTGTGCTAAATAACATCTTAATCACATGTTCTCAAATTGTGGCTTCGAACGTTTTACTCACAGCGTGAAGTTATAAATTAATTAGTCCGTCACGGAATATTGTTATTAAAATTAACATTTGTTTTTTCTGTTAACATTACCTATAACTTTTTAATTTATTATACTATTTTCTTTTGTACAATAAATAAATAAACATAAACATACATGTGATTAAAAAAATTAATTACGTAATTCAATTAAAAAATTCATCAAGTAAAAAAGATACAAATGCTACAAATAAACAAAATAAAACTAACATTTTTACAAATACTAATATAGATTCCATAAAACTTCGTATTACTAAACATTCCATACAGGTGACTAATTAATTTAACAATATCACAACATCATTTTCATTATATTTACTTATCTAATGATAAATAAGATAAAAATGTATATCGCAATTGTATACTAACGTATTTCGTACCATGTACCTCTACCATCATTCGCGAGTTTGTAACAGCTACAGGCTGATATCTTTTCAAATAATCGCGTAAAAATTATAGTCGAATTTTACACGCATATGGTCTGAAAAACATTTGGTGATCTTCACCGTAAATTTGGCAATATGAAGCCGTCTAAATGTGCTTTAATTTTTGTGGTGATTCTGCTTTTTGGACTTTGTGCCGCTGAAGAAGTTACAGTGAAAAATAAAACAGAAGAAACAGATAAACCAGATAAAAAGAATGAAGAAAGTGCTGAAATTTCAATACCACCTGAAAGTGCAAACCCTCCTGAAGAACCAAAAACAGTTGACGACAAAAAAGACGACAAAAATAATAGTCCAGAATCAAATATAGGTAAGTGTGGGCATTTTTTTGCATGGAGTAAAATGCTTAATAGTATTCGGGGTTAAACTTTGACTATGTTAAATTTTACTCCAGTAATATCATTTTACATTATTAACATTTTTTAATTTTGTATTTGGGCGTGGCATTTTTGTAATAGTTGAATTTTTTTACAGAATCTGTTGAGGTATTCAAAGAAGGTGATGTTTCTAATAAATCGCCTATTCCTATGGGGAAAATAGCTCCTCCGGGTTCTAGCAGTGGTAAGCTCATTGTTCAACATGACTATACCAATTATGGTGAGTTCGCGACCCTAATATTTTCATTTCTCATATAAATCATGCACTTCATGGAGTAAAATCTAACATGGTGGCTTTTATTATCGTCTCTATGCTTTTTGCTTTGTAGATACAAACTATTAATTTTAATGGTAAATTTGCATCGGAAGTGACGTCATAAATGAGTCATTTATTAAAACATTTTCTGGATATTTTGATTGTTATTCATTCATACAAATTATATTGTGCGTATGAGTAATTTTTAAGAAATTTGTTGTGATTAAACAATTATATTTAAAGTAATAAATGACCAATTAATACGTCTTTGTTATTTATCTAGTCTGTAGTTTAATTCAAAGTATTATTGATTGCATTTTATCTACTATCGGATATTTTATCTGTTGTGATAAATTATAGTTCTTGGTAAAAATGTACAAAAATACCGATTACTATTATAAATTTTTACAAATGATGTTTATTTTTTAGAAGATTATGCGTGAATATCACTTGTACATGATACATCGTTTATAATAACAGTGTACTAACTTTACTTAGCTTTACTATCTAATCTTTCTCTATTCTTTCGCAACATTTTAGCTTAAATAGGTCACAAAACATCTAAATCTAAATAATACGAAGAAAGACTGTTTAATGCATAAAATATCATATAATTTACATGCCTATTGAATGCATATAAAAGAAAAGATGTCCAAAATGTTTTTGGTTCGAATCCAAAAAGCTTTATAAACAAAATATTATTTTTAGTGTTAAAAGTGTCACTTTATTGCACGAGTGGGAAGTGTAATAATGGGTTTTTAATACGATTTGCATACACTATTTTTTCTACGATCAAGTTGTAACTATTTATCCTAATTATATTTTAAACATCAAAAACATTTATTTTGTAGTTTACGAACTTACGTTTGTTTCTTAGCAACTATTTTATCGCACTGTTGCCATTAGCAACATAGGATACAAATTTTTTTTCCACGACCATTAAATAATACATTCATTATATGTACGTTTGTAGATACACAAAATTGTTCATTACTCAAATGTGCAAAAGAATGAAAAAAGTGTTGAATAATAGATCATTTTTCAACACTTTTAAGCCAATCAGAATGAGACTACTTTAGTAACGCAGCACACGGATCATTATCATTTTCATACATACATAACATCAAGCTATATCCCATCATATGAGGTAGCATGAACCCTAGAATCATTCACAAAACATTCACTCATCAGATTCATCAAACAATCAGTCATCATCAAATATTCTATCTCCAACACACCACCCTCGCTTCAACCACATTCATAGTTCCCTTCATTAAAGTTCATTTATTCATCACACAACAATCCTCAATCACTCCTATGCACTTTTCATTCATCTTTCTTCGACGAATGTTTCATATGCTCAAACCATCTCAAATTACTCACGCTTACTGTTGTAACAATAAATCTAACAACGATTCTACAAAGATTCTGAAACTACCAAAGTTTGACATTTATCACATAATCTCTAAAATTTATATTTTTTTTCAATCTGCGACATAAAAGTATAAGATCCTGTCGAATGGCCGTGGAAAATTTAACTTTTTACACGATCGTAGAAAAATAATATTGTATGGCTCACCAATTTACTAAATAATATATGAAATTGATAAATAAAGGAGAATTAATGCTATGATAGTTATTTATGTAGAAAAGCAACAAATGAAAGTTATTGAATAATTATTTTGTTTGAAGACTCTCTTACAAGCCGTGTAGCGCCCCCTCTGGAAAGTCAACGTGGAGGTATACCCTACGTCATCACTGAAACACGCCTAAGAGAAATACGGAAACAATTCATGTACTGGTATTTCGACCAAGGAGGTAGCGATAATGACGGAGACCGCCAGAAAAATATCCATAGCTCTTCGCCTCAAGTTCACAAAAACTTGAATTTCCAGTTACCATTTTTCGGTTTCCGATTCAATTATACAAGAGTAAGTTTCAAGGGAATAATTAAATTAGGGCTTGATAAATTCTAGAAAATAGTTAGACGCACCTTAAGTTTATCTTTCACCTGCTGATTAAAACATCAATATTAAACAAACAGATAACGATAACAAGCTTACTACACTGTTAAACAAACATTTTATTTCCCTTTAATGAACTTTTGTTTTCATAAATTTGTTACGTAATCAGTCACAGGAAAATCGAATTTTGAGCAAAAAAACACTATTAGGTCATTCTCAGCACAAAAATTCTGATTATAAATTTCGCCGTTGTCCGAATTATTCTATTTTTTTCAAAAATGTATTAGTCTGAACTCTATTTTCTATAAAATAAAAAAATATTTCAATAATGTTATATAAACTGTAGATATCCATGAACGGATACATGGAATTCAGCGATCCCCCAGATCATTTTTCAACTTACCCGTTGGTCTTCCCCGTCAAAGAATGGCCTAAGAAAAATGATCCATCTTTCATCGGTCCATTCTACAGTAAAATGCGTGTTGGCGCAATAAGAGTAGAAGACATTGACCAACGTTTGGCTGGAGTATATTTCCGCCTTGAACGCGATCTTCCAACAAGAACTGATCAATTTGGCGTTGAATTCCGTGAAAGATTGAAGTGGGATATTCGACAAGGTGTTATTGGTTCAGAAACTTTTGAACCTAAACATGCTATTATTGCTACTTGGAAAAATATGACCTTTGCTGGTGGTATTGACAACTCTCTCTATGTTGTAAGTATTATTAATTTTGTATTAAAATATATCTGCTAAATTCTAAAATTATTTTTCAGACAAATACTTTCCAAGTTGTTCTGGCAACAGATGAAGTATTCACTTATGCAATGTTTAATTATTTGGATATTAAATGGACAACCCACACTGAAGCTGGTGGTGATACTTCAAATGGAGAAGGAGGTACTCCTGCTTTTGTAGGTTTCAATGCCGGAAATGGAACTCAATCCTTCGAGTACTACCCCTACAGTCAGCGATCAACTATTAGAGATCTTACAGGAAGAGGCTGGGCAAATGGATTCAAAGGTCGTCACATTTTCCGAATTGATGAGAAAATTATGTTAGGAACCTGTAACAAGGATGTGTGTAAGTAATGAAAATTAATTCGGTGCAAACAATTATTTGATGAGTTTAATATTTTAGCGGGAGCAAATTTGCCTCTTGTATTCGCGCCAGAAAGTGGAAACATGTTAGGAGGAACTGTAGTCAATATTACAGGACCATGTTTTGAGTTGACTGATAAAGTAACTTGCCGTTTCGATACTGAAGAAGTTAGAGGAACTGTTGTTGATATTAACAGAGCTATTTGTGTTCAACCGATGAATGTATTTGCTGAAGGATACATCAGGTTTGAAATTGCTATTGGTGCAGGAAAATATAACTGGAAAGGAAAATTCTTCATTGGTGCGTTTTATAAATTTATAATTTTGAACTTTTAATAATAATATTTGATGATGTAGAAACACCAGCTACTGCTGCGGACAGAATATATTTTGATGATGGCAGCATATACGCCAAGTCACCGAAAGAAATAAAAATGACTTGGGAAAAATACAATTTGACTCAAAATGAAAATGCGCCTATAAAAATATCGCTTTGGGGATATCGTGAAACTACAATTAGACCTGAAATTCTATTCATCGACTCTATAGATGTATGTATACAGAAGTAACTATTTATACGTTTATTTTTATGTACAAATTTTTATAGGCAACCACATCAAATACAGGAACATACACAATATCTCCTGCGGCATTTAGGCTTCGAGAAAACTGGGAAACCATGAACATCGAATTCGGTTTCATTCAAATAAACTTAACCGAATCTACAAACTACAACGGTCTTGAAATCACTCCAGTAATTTGGAGTAAACCAATTCCATTAGGCTGGTATTTCGGCCCTCAGTGGGAGAAAGAGTTTGGTAAAAAGTGGCCTCAGCATTTATGTGACAAATGGCTCAAAAACGACAGATACTTGAAAAATTTCGCCAACGAACTACCGCAGTGCCCCTGTACTTTGAAACATGCCTTAGCTGACAAAGGACGATTTTTACCTGATTTTGATTGCGATAAAGATGCAAATCCTAAATGCATGTACCACAAAGGAGCTCTGCATTGTGTTCGAAGTGGCGCTCCCAGTTTGGAAGGTTCCGAACAGCAATGCTGCTACGACAAAAACGAATACTTGATGTTGTCTTACGATCAGCAATGGGGTTCTCGCCCATTCCGTTCTCATAACTTGGGTTATCTTCCATGGAATGAAGCTAACAAAGTACCTACACTATCTCAATGGTACCACGATATCGCTCCATTTTATTCCTGTTGCATGTGGCAAGATGAGCAGTCGGTTGGTTGTGAAACTTTCCGATTTGAGCGCCGACCAAGTCAAGATTGCGTTGCTTATCAGGCACCAGGAGTTGCGACAGTGTTCGGAGATCCTCATATTGTTACTTTCGACAACTATGAATATACATTCAACGGTAAGGGTGAATTTACTCTTGTGAGAGTTAATGAGAAGGAATTAAGACTTGATGTGCAAGGAAGATTTGAACAGTTACCCGAAAATGCTTATGGAGAAGTTAAAGCTACACAACTTACCTCGGTTACTGCGCAAGGAAACAACTCTGCTGTTATTGAAGTTAGAATAAGACCAAGACATGCCCAGTGGAGATATAGATTGGATGTTCTTGCTGATGGAAAAAAGGTTTATTTTGATAGGCCTTCTCTAAAATTCCAACACTTTGCTGGTAAATTCTAACAAATAATATGTTTACAGAATATATGTTAATTTTTCCGATTTGTAGGTGTTACTGTTTATACTCCTACGTACATTTTGAATCAGTCGGAAGTCGTTATCATGTTTGAATCTGGTGCTGGAGTAGAAGTTGTAGAAAATAAAGGATTTATGTCTGCCAGAGTTTACTTACCCTGGACATTTATAGTATGTTATAAAATCAATAACTATGTAAAATATTTAGTAATACGTTCTTGTTTTTTTTTTTAATAGAATAGAACAACAGGTTTATTTGGAAATTGGAGTTTCGATATTTCTGATGATTTAACTCTTCCTGATGGTACCAGAGTGGGTGTATCAAACAATAAAGAATTTAGTGATTTTGAACGAATTCACAAAGACTTTGGTATTAAATGTAAGTGAAAACAACTTAAATTAAAATGATAAAATATCTAAATAAATTTCTAAACAGGGATGTTAACGGACAGAGATGAACCAAAAGTAGGCCGAGCATTATTCCATCGCGAGTTCTCTCGTCTTTCGAGTTACTACACAAACAAAACATTTGAACCAATATTTAAATCTTCTCCGAGTGATATTATACCGCCAAATCGAACAAAACACATTGAGGAAGCAAAAGAAATTTGTGGAGACATGTATCAATGCTTGTACGACTACTCGATGAGTTTAAGCAAAGATATGGCGCATTTCACTAAAAATTATCTAAATTCTTACACACAAATCCGAGAATTAAACCAGAGGAGAATAATTTCTTGCGGTGTCCTAGAAACTCCTAGATTTGGAAGGAAGAGTACTTTCTTGTTCGTTCCACATACTAAAGTTACTTTTGAGTGTAATGAAAACTTTATTTTAATCGGGGATCCAAGAAGAACTTGTCTTGCTAATGGAACCTGGGATGTACCGGAATATGGCTATACTGAATGTTTACGTAAGTACTGCTTTTTTATATTTATAGTTAATAAGAGTAATTATAATAATATTGCTTTTGTTATCTTTTCTATTATTTTCGTTGATCCATGCAGGACAAGTTGAATATGAATCCAGAACAGCTGGAGTAGTAACAGCAATTGTATTGAGCTTAATAATACCAATAATCCTTTGCATTGCCGGAGGCGTTTATTACTTTATAAATTCAAACGATAAAAGTTCAGTTTCATGGGTATTCACCCAACCAAGGTCTCGTTCTAATAGTCGCGCGAAACTTAACGAAGATTCGCGTCAAATTAGTCCAGTTTTCACTCCGGAAGAATCACCAACCACAAGAATGATGAGTCCAGTTAGCGACTCCAGCACTTTGAGCAGTACTACAAAAAAGAAGCGCATGAGCTATGACGGTGTCTATCACACTCATGAACCTTTGCGCGGAGCTCCTGATGTCGAGTGGGAAGAGAATGACAAGGATTGGGACGCCATGTCCTCTCCTGAAGGAAGCGTATACGATACGAATAAATCTCCTCGTAGACGAATTGTCAGCGATCCGGAATACGTGTTTGTTGAAGAAGAAGAAAATGCAGAACCAATGAGTAGGACAGGAACTATGGATAGCGGACTTGGAGGAGATGATAAAAGACCCTACAGTTTATTTGTTACATCACCAAAAGATGGAAAAGATGATGATGATGAGGAAGAACCAAATAAAGATTTAAGTAAATCACAACCGGTGTTGAATTATACTGCTGAGGATTACGCAGAAGTTCAGAAACCTAAGAGGAATCCTTTGAACAAACAACAATCGGTTACAAGCATGAGCAGTCGCATAACCGCGGTTTAGGATTAAAATAGGAACGCGGTTCTGTTGCAGGCATGTGGAATAATAATTATTAGTATTAGCATCATTTTATATACTTTATAAAATCTATATAATTTTAAATAAATATTTAATTGATACTGTAATTGTTAGGAAATATTTGTTCCACATGCCTGATAGGCAGTTGCAATTTCGGATTATTGGTAATAATATGCTCTCCTATCCATGTGGAATGGATAATTTCCAGTTTTATTTTTTGCAAAGTGAACCTTTCATCCATATACCGGATTTAATTCATGGACGTGTATTTGTTATTTATATAATAATTAAATTCTAGGCATCCAAGAATATTCTGCTAGGCAAGCTGGAATTACTTCTGGAATTATAATGGCTATTATGATTCCATTAATTCTAGTATTAATTTACGGTGCTTACAAATTTTTCAAGTCACGTTCCGAAGCTAATGATGTTGATACTGATCCGAGGTTTGTTTTCAAATTACCGGTTTTATTTTTATTTAGATTATTAATTTAATATCTATTTATTTTAATTTATTTAGACCTACAATGACATTAACAAAGGCAACTATGGGAACAGAAGATGACGCAGAACAGTTAACATACCCAAGACCAAAAGAAACAGACGTAGATTAATTTTATACAATAATTATACATTTTAATACATTCATTTATTTATGCGTTCCATTAATAATTACTAATTTAAACGGGAAGTAGAGTATCTATAGGTATATTATTTTACACCTATTTTAAAAACGATTGTACAATGTTTTATTAATTTTTATGGAAAAAAAAAAGAAATTATAATTTTTGTATGCATTTGTTATTGTAATAAATAATATTAATTAAATTTTGAATTCACGAAAAACTTTCATATTAGTAAATGAATAAAGAGACTCTAGAGGACTCTAGTTGTTGTAGACGACGTAGAATGAAATAAAATGTATGATTAAAAAATATGCTATTTTGAAATACTAGTTTATATAATAATTAGCAATTTAATATTTAGGTAAGTTATAATTTTGTATAATAATTACACTGTAAAATAAGCAAATTTAGATATAATAATTATGATTCATGTATACAGTAGTATCCCCACTTCGACGCCACTGCCGAGTATGTGAAAAATTTTCAGTGTTCCTGTTGCAAAATAAACTTTTACCAATCTAATAGATAAAACCATTTATAAGTTGATGCATTAAGAATTGTGAGTTGATACATCAATATCAATTTGTGTAGCATGTAGCTAATTTGATAAATTGTACAGTTGTCAAGAACAAAACCAGCTGATAGTCATCAAGAGAAACGTCAAAATGCGCATTAAATTTTGAAGTAAACGTCATTGAAAAATTGATCCGCGTTGAAGCAAGTAACAGTCACAAACAGAGTAGGAATAATTTACATTAGAAATATTTTAATATAAAATAATAACCTTGATCTCACAACAAGGAAGTGAGAACAATCTGTCAAAAGAAATAAGAAAAAAATAAGGTAAGGGACCTTCTCGCAAAGTGATTTTGATTATATTTTTTTATTAGTGTCGTCATTAATTTAGACGTTTTATTCAAAGTGAAATTTTCACTTCCTGATTTGTGAAAGTTACTCATTCTATTCTTTTTAGACAGTTCTTTGTTTCAGTACAACTTGCACTTTTGTCGTTTGCCAATAACCTTTAATTTTTTCTGAAATTAAAAATAGCTTCTTTTGTTGATCACAAACCAAGTAATTGATAAAGATTTCAGAGTTCCAACGATGGCTGACTTATCATCCGAAGAAATTTCTGATGTGGAGATGGCACCAGAACAACCACATTTTGCAATCAACGTTAAGCAATGTGTGGAAAAATGGCAAGAGAAAATGAATCAAGGTGTTTTATCAAGTACACATTTTAAAGAACATTGGCGTACTTGGGTCCCAAAATTATACAGTCCAACTCAAAATGAAAGTTGTCTTGATTGGACATTCGACGAAGAAAAAGCTCGTAAAATTTTATTTAATTCGTTGGAAGAATTCATGTGCAGTGGCGATCCAGCGGAAATTCTAGGTAATCTGAGTCAACTTGATAAACCTCCTTCAGTTTGTGGTCGCGTATTCAAGATGGGCGAGCCAACGTACAGTTGTCGAGAATGTGGTATGGACTCTACATGTGTTTTATGTGTGGAATGTTTTAAGCAGTCAGAACATCGGAATCACAAATACAAGATGGGAACATCCAGTGGCGGCGGCTGTTGCGATTGCGGCGATGTAGAAGCATGGAAGAAGGCACCGTTCTGTGATATCCACCTTGCTGGTACCAGTGTACCTGCAGAAGGGCGAAACAATCTTCCGGAAGATATGGCAGAGCGAGTTCGGGTTACATTCGACGCGGTTTTGTGGTATGCTTATCATTTATTAACTCTAGAACACTCCCCATGCATCCCTGCCGATCTTTGTGCCAAATACGCAGAAGATGACCTTTCGCAATCTTTCGACATGGATACATATTGTACTGTTCTCTATAATGATGAAACTCATACTTTCGAACAAGTTATTAACACTTTAACTCGAGTCATTAAATGCAGCCAAAAAGTTGCTATTGAATATGTCACTAATATCGACAGAGAAGGTAGAGCTGTAGTCAAATGTTCCACATTTCAACATTGTAATGAACTGAAGGGAGAAATTGAAAAATATACATCAAGACATGGGAATAAGCCCTTAAAAGTTCTTGTAGTCCATTCACATGTTGTTGCACATCAAATGTATGCAATGAAATTACTCGCTTGGCTTCAGATTTTCCTTGCACACGGCGAAGAGTTTAGAAAATTGTTTAGCGAAGTGGCACTGAAGGTGAAAGCAACGGATCCATCTATTATTGAAGGAATTTTGCTGCGTGATATACAGATGTGGAAATCTGCACGAACGCATTGGCATCGTCTTCTGATCTCTGGGATGCTTATGGAATATGAAAGCAAAAAAGCACTCGCTAAAGTATTCACCAAAAAATACGGAACTGTCATGAAAGAATTCATCAGAGATGATCACGATCATTCGTTCTCAGTATCTTCATTGTCAGTACAAATTTTTACCGTTCCTACACTTGCTCACCATCTAATAGCGGAAGAAGATGCCTTATTTATATTATTAAATGCATTCATATCCGAATGTTCTCGAAAATGTAACAAAGACGGAAAACTTGAGTTTGAACGCAATGTTTCTAATGGAACTTTCAAGCGAGCTCAGTACATGCTGTATGATTTGCGATATTTATTGGGTTCTGTACCAGAAAAATGGACCGATTCGCTTCGTAAAGGGTTTCTGCAAGGACTTTCTCTTATCTTAAATCTTCTCACAATGATGCAAGGAATGGATTCTGTATCCAGACAAGTTGGACAACATATGGAATACGAACCTGAATGGGAATCTGCTTTCAATTTGCACATAAAGTTAGCTTTTTGCATCTCTTTGGCCCTGGAATGGTGCGGTACCGATCGTATAGTACTCATTAAAGCTTATCGTGCCACAATGAAGAAACTATTTGAGCATCCTTGCCATGGAGTTCGACAAATGGGTGAAGTTCAAGAAGTTGCCGATCATAGTGTGCCCTGTTTGCAGTATGACGTCGCTACAAAACCCGTTTCGATCCATTTACCGCTCTCCCGATTTCTTGCTGGTTTGCATCTACATTTAGAAAATCTCGGCATGAATTTCCATAGCGCTGAATTTCAAACTCCTAAACCAAGTCCAGAAGAAATTATTGAACCAGTTCTCCGAACACAGGCGATGATTTCTCAAGTACATGCCGGAATGTGGCGAAGAAATGGCTACGCTTTATTAAATCAACTTTATTTCTATCACAACGTGAAATGTCGTTCAGAAATGCTTGATAGAGATATTATCTTGCTGCAAATAGGAGCTTCCGTAATTGAAAGCAATGACTTTTTAATACATTTATTAAATAAATTTAATCTAATTAATTGGGCCCATCCAGAATTTGAAATAAACACTCTTAAAAATCTGGAAGAGGACAACATGCGACAGACTATTTATCTTGTTGAAGAATTTTTGCAGTTGTTGATTATCGTAATAGGAGAAAGATTTATGCCTGGTATTGGTAAAGTTACTGCTGAAGATCGTATCAAGAAAGAAATTATCCAACAGTTATGTATTAAACCTTTGCCACACTCAGAGCTAAACAAAACTTTACCTGATGATGTGACACATGAAATGGTATTAGATGATATCATAAATCAAGTTGCTACGTTCAGAAAACCAACTCAAGGAAGCGGCAAAGGAGTCTATGAATTAAAAACTGAGTTGTATGAACAATATAATGTTTTTTTCTACCATTACACAAGAGAAGAATTATCGAGATCAGAAGAAACACAACGTAAGAGACGTAAAGCTGCTGGTGAATTAGAATGCTGTCCTCCTGCTGACTTACCTCAGCTCACAGAAAGCTTCACCATGATTGTGAATCTCCTACAATGTGACGTCATGCTGCACATCATGCAAACAGTTCTCGAAAGAAGCACCAACCTTCGTGCAAGAAGTTTTTCTGAATCCCAACTACATAAAATACTTCATCTCATAGGCTACGCACTTCAAGAAGAAGACTCTAGGCGTTATCCAATTTTAATGTTTACTGAACGCGCTAGTAAATGGAATCTTCTTTCTTTAATGGAAGAATTGAGTACAAGTCCAAGAGTTGAAGCTCATAAAGATTTAATTACATGGACCGTCAACAAATATAAACAAGTAGCTGCTTCTGAAACTGCCCCTTTGCCCGACCAACCATCTTCAAGTACTCAAGATGTTTCGGCCAGTGACGAAAAAGACCGAAGAGCCAAACTTGCAGCTCAGAGACGCGCAAAAATAATGGCTCAAATGACTGCCATGCAAAACACATTTATGAAAGAAAATGCGAAATTATTTGAAGAAGCTGGAGCTGAGGTATCACTCTCTTCTGTTTTGAGCGGCTCTGCTATGGATTTAACAGAATGTGCCGATGTTCACCCAGTTGCTCTAGGTGCCAAACAAACCCCTAAAATGAATTTAGAAAAGACATACACTTGTATATTGTGCCAGGAGCAACAAAAAGTTAGTAGAGAAGGTCCTGTACTAGTTTTAGCTGCGTTTGTTCAACAAGCTACTGTTTTATGCCAAAATCGGAGTGTTATTGAAGAAGAACAGAAAAAACAAGATCAATTATACTTGACATCAAATATGGGCCCTGCTCCGCATACCAGTACTTGTGGTCATGTTATGCACAGCGTGTGTTGGCAAAAATATTTCGACAATGTTGTTATGAAAGAACATCGAAGACCCTATCGAACTAGACATCCAGCTAGTTTTGATGTAGAGAAACAAGAATTCTTGTGCCCACTTTGCGAATGTCTCAGCAACACAGTGTTGCCTCTTATACCACCTCTGGGTACAGTACAGTCGCCTTTACCTGACACTACTTTGAATTATGGAGACTGGATTCGCGCTTTAAGATTCACAATGGAGAAGAAAATATCTATATGCCACGGAGTGTATAAATGCAGCGAAGGAGATTCATGTCGTTGTGAGACTCTTAACGAAATTGGTGGCGAAGGAGAAGGATCCAATTCTTGCGAATCAACATGCAATGTGCAAAGCCATCGCCAATTTTTACCCTGCTTAGTTGAAGAATTAGTCCATAATATGGAACCGAGCTACAAACTTCAATTCACAAAAATGTTTCAACCAAATGAAGTACCACAATTCAGTACCAATTTGAAAGATATGATAGATCACTACGCTTTAGCTACTTACACAAGAGGTTTGGGAGTAAACCAGAATTTGGCAGATAAACGCATACCGTTGCTTATTTGGAAATCCTGCGCTTACACAATTCATACGATGGAGATGTTGCTACGTGACATGAACAAACCATTGTTAGGGGATTTGTCCAGTCGCCAAAGGGACTGCTTAGAAAGTTTAGTTCGCATCATCGGCGTGTTCGGAACTACATGGAGATTAAAAGGTGCTATGAATAATCATATAATGAAACTACTCCATTACGTGTTAGAACATCCCGATGAAGGGCCAAGTGTTCTAGATTGGGATTCTTTAGGACTTCTCATTCCATTTACAATGTCAATCCGCAGTTTGTTAACAAGACAAGAACCTACTGGAGTTCCTGATGGAAGAACTTTAGATCAGTTCGTATTTCGATTAGTATTTACAGCACATATCGTTAAAATTCTGATCACCGTAAATTTAGATGACTTAGATACATCTATGGATACCGATGGACAAGACGATACTGCAGTAATAAATATTCTTCGAATGTTGAACAAGCAGAAAGATTGTGTTAACGGTCACACAGTATGGAAACATGTTCAGCACGCTTGTATGCCATTCTTGCGATGCTGCGTATTATTTTATCGTTATTTAACAGACGTCCCATCACCTGCAGCGTTTACAGAACCAGGTGGCGACACATTTTCATCAGTTTGTGAATATTTAGGAGTTCCCGATACAAGCATAGAACTGTTGGGATTACCAGTACTTCAAGATTTGATATTATTATGGTGCTCGCACAAAACTGTAACAGATTATCTATCTGGAGCTCATAAAATGTCTGTTTTAGAGCCGCTACCAATAAATCGTCTTGTAGAACTTCCTAACGATTATAGCGAATTAATCAACGCTGTTTCTCTATTCACATGTCCCAACAGCGACCGAGAAGACTCTCGTAATCCAACAATGTGTTTGGTTTGTGGAGAGATGCTCTGCTCACAGAGTTATTGTTGTCAGATTGAATTAAACAAGACGATGGTTGGTGCTTGCACGTATCACGCCCACCAATGTGGTGCTGGAGTGGGTATCTTCTTGAGGGTTCGTGAATGTGAGATTCTGTTTCTTGCTAGTCCAATGCGCGGTTGTTTCGTATCACCGCCATACTTAGACGACTACGGCGAGACAGATCAGGGTCTCCGTAGGGGTAATCCATTGCATTTGTGCGCAGAAAAATACAAGAAACTACACACGCTATGGCTGAGTCACGGCATCCATGAAGAAATCGCACGTGCAATTGAATCCAGTAGTAATATTATGTCCACACAGTGGCAGCATCTCTAAATTGTTCTGTAGTTAGTTTGTTAAATTTACTTGATAAAATAACTATTGTGATTTTGAAAGTTAAGCTTCTTTTCTTTTCCTCGTGTAATATTTATTTCCTTTTATTAATTTAAGTTAAAAATATAGTTGAATCTAAAGTTTAACAAACAAAAAAAAAAGATAATAAATGTTTAATTACAAAAAGTGTGATAAAAGTTATACTTCGAATTTTAAATCTCCTTACGTACTTATGGATCCTTCTGTATTGAAAAAATTTTAAAATCAAGATATTGTTTGAAGACTTATCTGGAAATGAATGGGGAAAAAATAAATGAATTGGAATGTGTATACGATGTTTGTTTTATTTTACAATAGTAAAGGAAATAATTACTATTAAAGATTGTTTATAACAAAACATTAATAGTTTGCTAAAATATATATTTAATAAATATCTTTAAAAATCATTGAGTTAGTTTATATATCTTACAGCTACCTCCTATTTTATATACATAAAAGAGATAAATAAATGTTACATAATTTGTGTTATGTACAAATTTTACACTTAGCACATACAACTAGACTCATCAGTATTAATATCACGTTTACTATTAATAGTAATAATTTCTGATTTTGGCGATTTGCGTAAATTTTCAATTGGCATAAAAGGTTTGTGGTTTTTTAACTTATGTGCTAATGTTAAAAAGATTGCCTCTACGTTATCACACTCTGATTCCAATCGAGCTGATGTTTCGAACAGCTAAAATATAAATTATTTATATAAATATAAGTGAAAATTTAATGTATATTGATGTCATACCGGCATATTGTGTTGATCTGCGAACCGTTGTGCTACATTAGTGTTAACTGCCTGTAGTTCTTCACAGTCACATTTATTTCCCACCAGTATTCTAGGCACATCATATCTAAGATCATGTTTATCGCATTCCTCAATCCATTGCGTTAGTGAGTGAAAGGAAGCGGTTTTCGTTACATCGTATACTATAACAACGGCATGAACATTTCGATAGTAGTGCTGGACCATCGATTTGCGAAATCGTTCTTGACCAGCAGTATCCCAAAGCTGCAACTATAAATATTAAATTAATTAACTGATATACTAATTATACTTAAATTCTTACTTTTATGTCTTCTCCATCAACATTTACTGTTCGTTCTCTAAAATCAACTCCAATTGTAGCTTCAGATGTATTTAGAAATTTTCCTTCGCAAAATCTATACGTCAGCGAAGTTTTTCCAACATTTGAATCTCCTACGACTATTATTTTGAACACTTTGATCCGATTTGTACTGTGATTAACTATTTTTTTTACATTTTCTGAGCTACTTTTGTTTTCTACAGACATATTAAAATTTATTTCTGCTGCGCTTTACAAATCACATAATATTTTGATGTAGTTGACAGCCTCCTAAATGAAACGTCAAATTGACCATCAAGGTTATGTACAGTTACAGGAGTAAAATAATTCGGTTTTTGTAATCTGAATTAAATTTATTTTCGTCTATTGTAAATTGAGTAAGTTCAAACGGAAGTAAACGTTCGCACGAACTTGTACAAACATTCAAAATTTGCAAAAGCTGTATAATTTTGTTTAAAGAATGTCAGTTGATAAAAAGCGTGAATTTGACAACGAAGGTATGGTGTTTGTTTCAACCTTTAAAGTTAATATTAATTATACATTTGTTATAGATAACCCTATTTCTCCTAGTAAAAAACGTCAACAAATTTGCAGTTTTAAAGAGAAATGTTATCGGAAGAATCCTCATCACTTTATGGAATACAATCATCCTCACCGTATGTAGTTTATTTAACTTTTCTTCATGATCTAAATTTGTTGAAATATTTTAGTTGATATATTATTGGATTTGAGTGAAGATGAAATAAATTTGAATATACCGGACACTTATTTAGAAAAAACTGTCGTAATGGAGCAGTTAAAAATTTTGCGAGATGTTAAAGCACCTAAAACCACATGGCAACATTTTAAACAAGGAGAACAATCTGCATCTACAAGTACCGCAAACTCTGCGGCAAATTCCTCGATAACTTCTAAGAACATTAACACGAAAACTCCTTTTGCTCCAAAATTAAAAAGTAATGCACCGTACTACTTATTTTTTACTGTTATTCCTGATTCTCCACAAACAAAGAATCAAAATAACTGCATTCAAATTACAGGTAATATTTTTGTCTTTGTACATTTTTTAACATCTCCAAAGATAATATTTTTCATTATTTTAGATCTGTTATGCCCAAGTTTAGGGAAATTAAAAAGTTCTTTACAAATTAACTTCATGATTGATATTATGTGGCTTATGGAACAATATGCTGCTACAGGAAATGAGTAAGTCATACATTTTCATTGATTTTAACGATTTTACCAATTTTATTTTTATAGAAAAAAGCCTTTAACTATATTATACGGTGAAGATTTTCCAAAGATGCAAGAATACATGAACAAGTTTTTGCCAAATGTAACACACAAGCTCATCAAAATGAAAGATCCGTTTGGAACACACCATTCGTAAGTTTTAATATTTTTCATTACTTATCAAAATCTAATTAATTGTTTAACTATTAGAAAAGTTGGCATATATGCATACGATGATGGATCTGTTCGAGTTGTTATATCAACAGCAAATTTGTACTACGAGGATTGGAATATTTATTGCCAAGGGTAAATAATAATATTAGTTTGTGTTTTTAATCATTTTTATTGATTTATTTTTAATTTTAAGTGTGTGGGTGAGCCCATTATGTCCAGCATTGTCAAAAGATCAACCCGATACAGATGGATGTGGACCTACTGATTTTAAAACCTCATTAATATCATACCTTCGTCATTATGATTTGCCTTGTCTTAAAGATTGGATTAAAAAAGTTAAAAGAGCTGATTTCTCAAATATTAAGTACGTACAATTTAAAAATCTAATAACAAAAACTAATGATGAATATTTTGTTGAAGGGTATTTTTCGTAAGTTCAGTGCCGGGCACACACGCTAGTAGAGGTAATGAATGTCATCTCCAACGGATTGGTGATCTTCTGTCTCGTTATTGCGTCTTGCCTGAAAGCAGTAAGGGTGAAGGCGAAGCCCTAAGTTGGAACGTAATTGCACAGTCATCCAGTTTAGGGAATTTTGGTGCCTCGCCAGCTACTTGGCTAAGATCGGCTTTATTAAGAAGCTTAGCTAGTCATAAGAAGCAACCGCTTCCAGCTAATTCTAACGCGAAATTTAATATCATTTTCCCAACTCAAAGTAATGTTTTGGGTAGTTATCATGGTCCAGACGGCGGTGGATGTTTACCCTACTCGAAAAGTACGCATATTAAGCAAAAGTGGCTGGAGACCTACTTACAGTAAGTAAAACTAAAATAACTTATTATTAGATTTAACCACGAGCTTAACTGCGCCAGTAGTAGGTTCATGATGTTTTTGTATTTCCAAAAAAATGTATAGATTACTAGATATAAGCCGTCCACGCATCATTCCTTCAATCATATTAATCCATTTATTTCTCACCTCAATTTCTTCAATCTTTCATTCATCATACGTTCTACATACTATCTCAACTAATAACATTCTTGTCAATCTCATACATATCATACACCATCATACACCATCATATTTGTTACAGTGAGTGGAAAGCTGATAGAAGTCACAGAACACGTGCCATGCCCCACATGAAGTCTTATTGCCGGGTGTCACCAAATTTCGATAAGTTGGCGTATTTTTTGCTGACCAGCGCGAATATTTCCAAAGCCGCGTGGGGGACTTTAAATAAGGTTGCGGCTTCTTCTTATGTTCGGTCCTATGAGGTAGGAGTTTTGTTTTTACCTAAATTTTTCGATGAAGAATATTTTCCTATTGATCCTAAACAAATAGCAAGTACTCAGCTGTTTCCATTTATGTATGATTTGCCGTTGATTCCATATAAATCGACTGATGAACCATGGCAACAATAATTTGTTAATTTTTTCTAATTTGTTCTTAAATAAACAAGTAATAAAGTATTTTTTTAAATAAAAATTTCTCATATCATTATCTTTAGTGCGAAGTAATATTATTAAAATATGTGTCAAATAATAATTATATCATAATTACGCATTATTTATGTTATATTATAAATCTGTATTGTTTATCCATTTTTAAATTACATTCAAACTTCTAATATTGAGATTTACTAGTGTTGGATATTAAGATTTTAGAATAAACAGAAGTTACAAAAATAATTTTTGAAGGTATTTGAATACGATTAGTCATATCCGTGATTTCAAGGAGAAAATTTAATAGTCATCGGACTAACTCATTAGAATCATAACATTCAGCATCTCTTTGTTTAAACTTTATAAGTTATATTGATTGGATTTATAAAATGTTTTAATTGTATTGAACTTTTATTTTCAATGCAATTTAACTAAAAGTTTCGCGACTATTTTTATATTAGTGTAAATGTATTTTGCTAACGTTAGCAAATATTTACTTTTCTTATTTTTGAACCGCTCGTCTTGTGCACATTCCAAGCGCGAATGAGTGTATTTAGTATTCATTTTTTATTAATGGTTAATTTTCTGCGAATAACTTGAATAAATATACAGTTTTTTTTGTATAAATCAGCAAATTTGCTAGTGTTTGTGCACGTGTCATTTAAATCAAAGAAGCCAAAGTAATGATTACTAAACCGTCCCTGTGACGCACGCGCTAAGAAATCAATGTGTGAAAAGTTCACCCCTGTGGGAAGACGGCTGCAAGCACAACTACCATCATGTTGTGCTGCGATGCACAGTGATTTACCACGAAAATGCGGTGGCGGTGGTTCTAAACTACAGACAAACGATGTAGCCGAGACATAACCTTGTCCGGCTACGCAACAATCGCTGCAACAATGCTTGTGTGTTACATCTTAGCAGGCAGTCTTGCGCTTCTTGTACTGTTGTATATCTGCTTCGAGCTAAACTACTTTTTGAGATTAATACTTTGTGTTCTCTCGGCAAGACTCTTTAGGAAAAGAGTACAGATTCTTGATGAAACTACGATTACAGGTACAGATCATTGTTACATTATATTCCTAAAAAAAAAAATTAGTTAGAAGCACAAGAACTGTATTTAAAAAAAAATCATGTTTTTCTCATCGATATATTGTCTATTAATAAATTAATATTCATGTAAATTAAACAGTAAATATCATTTCGAAAAAGTCCTTGTCATTAAGTAAATAAAGTGTTAAAAATATGCAATATTTACAATAATTTATTTATTTTTTCATTAATAAAAAGTCGATTGTCATTCCAGGCGTCTGCGTTACAAATGATGTTGACGCTCTTTTATATCACATGAATAATGCGAGATATTTGCGAGAATTAGATTTTGCTCGAGTAGATTTTTATGAACGATCGGGACTTTACAGAAGAATTAGAGAAAAAGGGGGTAGCGTTGTACAAGGAGCATGTACTATTCGATACAGAAGATTTGTAAAAACATTTTCACGGTATACGATTACATCCAAAGTAAGTTAAAATAGCATGGATCGATTAATATTGTTGATTTCATTTAAAAATTATAAACAGTACATGCAACGAAAAATAATGAAATTAATTTTAGATAGTGTATTGGGATGATAAATCAATATTTATGGAGCACCGGTTCATAACCCCTCGTGATAATTTCATTTGTGCCATCGCAATTTGCCGACAACGAGTGATAGAATGCAATGCAGAAGATGTAATGTCATCACTTCTAGAACCAGAATCAGTTACTCAAGCCGAAACGGCAAAACTTAAACCAGAATTGTCGAAAGAAATCGCGTTATGGATCGAAAGCAATGAGATATCCAGCGCAAATATCCGTAGTGGTGGTTGATAGATTGTCAATTAATTTTCTTTTGATGTTTAAATAGTGATGCATCTCTTCTTCCTCCTAACTGAGTTTTGTGATGATGATAATTCAATTTCTTGCAATAACCGACTGCAACTTAAGGGTACATAAATGTAATGTGGTGATGATAGTAAATCCTCAATTTTATAATTCAAATTACGCGGTTTTATAGTTGGTACTCATGGGTTACACTAATTTACCAATATCAGTGGTACCAATTATCTTTCGCGGTATTTTTAATATTTATGAAAATTATGTGATTATTATTATAAGGTTGAGGTAAATAATTTTTGCACTCTATTTGTGGATAACTGATTTTTCAAATTTCGAAATCAAAGTGCTTTATAAATAGTTTATACCATCTTCTAATATTAGGATATATCTATCTATACATCCTTTTAGACGAGAAATCGTTTAAATGAAAAATAAAAAAAACAGAATGTTAATTGTTGTTTAACTTAAAAGTGGAATATAACCTGAATAAATCATATTTATTACTTATGTGTGTTTCTATAATCTTATTTTATTCTGTTTTAATGTCACGTACCATGTAATAATAAGTCAATTATTTATAATTGGCGAAAGTGTAAGATCTTATTGATATTAACAGTGCGAAAGTTCTATAATTTTGAAAAATTTAATCTAGATCAAAGGAAATGAAAATCCTATATTTCAAGGCCTGATTTCGAATCTGCGCCAGTCTTGTTTAGATCTTTGCATATATTGTGCATTTCTGAAATTGGTGCATAGGTGTAACAAAGCTATTCATTTAAAAATATCGTAAACAATGATTGTGCTGAAAATAGATATAGACCTCATTCTAATAATCATTACTCTTATAATGATTGGTATTTCTCTTTTATATATATTTTTGGATGTTCATTATTTTATGAGAATGATTTTTACTATGTGGTGGGCTCGATTATTTCAAAGCAAAATGAAACTGAGTGACACGGGAATCCTTTACGGTAAGAATATCTACGTTCACTAAACATGAATTATGAAAAATTTATTATTTTAGGAGTGTGTACCACGAATGATGTCGATGTATATTGGCAACATATGAATAACGCTAGATACGTTCGCGAATTAGATTTTGCTCGTTTACAATTTTGCGAAAGGACTGGTTTATATGGTGCAATTTTAGGCGTCCATGGCAGTTTACTACAAAGTACTACTTATATTAGATATAGACGACCGATTTTATTGTTTACTCCGTATAGCATAACTACAAAAGTAAAGAAAAGAATATCTAATTAATTATGAGAATAATTATTTTATTTTTGCAGTTAATGTACTGGGACGAAAAAGTACTGTATCTTGAACACCAATTTATTACTATTAAAGATGATTTTGTATGTGCTACAGTAATAAGCAAACAAAATTGCATTGGATTAAATCTACATGAATTAATTTGTGAAATGTTGGATAAAGATATTAACGAACAGCCTAATAAACCTGAAGAGATAGAACATTTATTTCAGTGTACTAAAATTTCAAGTGCTAAAATTCGAAAACTAGATCTTTAATTATAGTATTTAAACTTTCACATTACAATATTTAAAAATATAATTCATTTAATTTATACTATGTTTCACCAGTAGAACAGTATACTGTAAAATTTTATGTAGTCGTAAATAAGTTATAATTATTGTTGAATAAGTTTTATCAAAAGTTTCACTTTTAATAAAACTGAAACCGTAGTAAAAAGTTTACGAAGTTCCTTTACCTTTTAACTTGAAGGTCAAGGTGGTAAACCGTACACTATTAATATCCCCACTTCCATAACTCTACCTTCCATGTGCATTTTTCATTTGTTTCATACCGCTTGAGTACGGTACTTCAGAAAGACGTATAGAAATTCGTTTTGGGTACAAAGTTGAACTTTTATCAAATAAAACGGGCCTTCGACTGAATATTGAAATAGAGATAACCATGGATTGTTCTCTATGTGCTCTAATATTATTGTTTATCATTGTTGTGTTATATGTTTGTTTTGATGTTAATTATTTTATTAGACTTGTAGTAGTCATAGGATGGGGAAGATTTTTCCAAAAGAAATTAAAACTGGGTGATACAAGCGAAATTTACGGTAAGCATATATAACAAACTTTAAAATGAGTAAAGTATTCTTTGATATATAGAGAATTAAAGTAATTATTTTAAAACTTATCATAACATGTAAATTGATAACATAACGATGACTGTTCATTTTAAAAACAAATGCTGACACCTTTACTTTCACCTACCTAATTTCTTATCAATTGTTTTTAAAAAATTATATGTTGTAGGTTTATGCACAACCCAAGATGTAGATATATTTTTCCGCCATATGAACAATGCAAGATATGTTCGCGATTTAGATTTTGCACGTTTCCATTTTTACGACAGGACCGGATTATATGAAGAAATTATGAAGGTGAAAGGACACGCACTACAAAGCGCATCATTTATTAGATACCGTCGGACTATTCCCATTTTTTCTCCGTACAAAGTCACCACAAAGGTTTAATATTCATCAACAGAATTAGTGCTATTTCCTAATTAATATTTCATTTTTAGCTCATTTATTATACTGATAAAGTAATGTATCTTGAACAACAGTTTCTTACGTTAAATGATGGGTTTGTCCGTGCTGTAATAGTTAGCAAACAAAGTATTATTGGCATGGATGTACCTTTAGTTGTAAATAAAATGTTGGGAAGGGAGTTAGATCATCAACCACCGATGCCAACTGAATTACAACATTTGACTGAATGTATTGAAGTTTCCAGCGCTCGACTTCGCAAGAAGGACTAATTATTATCATTTTGTTATTTTATATTTATTATTTTCTTTTTGTTGTTGAATTTTATATTAATAGTAATAAGTTAATGGTGCTAGAGGGAATGAAATAAAGTTTTATATACTTTCAATATCAAAACTACAAATATAAACTTTTTACCTACCAAAAAGGACCAGTGACAATCAAGTGACTTGTTCTTCCTGTCATTGTTCTTGTAGCAGATTATATTATTAAATTATTAATGCGTAAAATAACATCTTTTTTCACGAGAACTGTAAGGTATATTTTAAATTAAATTTTTAATAATTCGTGTTAATAACATATTTTTGTAGTATAAAACTTCTTGTTCATCAATAGTTAAATCTAGCAAAATGGTATAAAAATTATTTTGAGATATTATTTGATACATTCTGATAAGTAATGTTTGTAGGTAAAAATGTATCATTCATCAGTAACGAATTTAGCAAAATTGCCCCGAATTGAATTTGAGGAGTTTTTGGATTCATTCGATACAGTATTAACTGACTGTGATGGAGTATTGTGGCTAGCCGATGACGCTATCAGTAATTCTCCAGAAGTTTTGAACAGACTTCGAGAAATGGGAAAACGTATATTTTATGTTACAAATAATTCTACAAAGACTCGCGATGAATTTGTCACAAAGGCGACGTTACTCAAATTCGAGGCATCAAAAGTAAATCATAATATTGTATTATTTTGAACTGCTGTTTATTTATATAGTATTTAGGATGAATTCATATCTAGCGCATATTTAGCAGCCAGCTACCTAAAAAGTAGAAATTTTGACAAAAAAGTTTATGTTATTGGCTCCAAAGGCATAACACAAGAACTTGATATAGTGGGAATAAAACACACTGATATTGGAGTAATTGACATACTACTATTAGTATAGTTTCTGATAATAATATTAACATATTTTAGCCTGATGTAATGCAGCAAACTGTTCGTGAGTTCGTTCACACAATGCAACTCGACAAAGATGTAAGTGCAGTTTTGGTTGGTTTCGATGAACATTTCTCATACCCTAAATTGTTAAGAGCAGCTAGTTACTTAAAGCGACTAGACTGTGAATTTGTGGTAACTAATCCAGATGAAAGAGTTCCTATGACAAATGGTTTGGTAGTACCAGGCGCTGGAAGTATTCTTAAAGCTGTTGAAACAGCTTCCGGTCGAGAAGCTGTATGCATTGGAAAGCCGAATTGTTATATTTTAGAGCTTTTAACGACTAAATATAATGTTGATCCGAAAAGAACACTCATGATTGGGGATACGTAATATTTTATTGAAAATTAATAAATATAATATCAATAATGACTGTGCTATAGTTGCAGCACAGATATTCTGTTGGGACGCCGGTGTGGCTTTCAAACTTTGTTGGTGTTAACAGGTATAGCAAATTTGAGTAAGGTGAATGTTTGGAAAAATTCTAAACTTCAAAGTGAGCTAGATCTTGTACCAGATTTTTACTTGGAAAAACTTGGAGATTTACTACCACTTCTATATAATTAAAAATGGAGGGAAGAAACAGATCAAGAATTAATCATTAATTTGATATAAGTCGTTATTTATTATCTATTTTTTATTGTTAAATTTAACATTTATACTAATAAAGTTTTGAACATTTTTCTTGGCCGCCAAATTTTTTGCTGTGGATAAACTGTAAATAAACTTGACCTTTAAATTTCCTTGTAGGTTTTCAAATTTGAACGATATATGAAAAAGTGTGGTTATGCAAGCAGATTTAATTATTGAAATTTAATGTGGTCTTTATTTCGAGGAGTTGTAAGTGAAAGGTATAATTTTTTATTTAATTATGACTTTTGTATTGATAAGACAATTTTATAGGTAAAAATGTATCGTTCATCAGTAACTAATTTAGCAAAATTGCCTCGAAGTGAAATTGAAGGGTTTTTGGATTCATTCGATACAGTATTAACTGACTGTGATGGAGTTTTGTGGTTAGACGATGAAGCTTTAGATAAGTCCCCAGAAGTCATGAATAGACTTCGAGAAATGGGGAAACGTATATTTTATGTTACAAACAATTCCACAAAAATTCGCGATGAATTTGTCACAAAGGCGAAGAAGCTTAGATTCAAGGCATCAAAAGTAAGTGTCATTTAATTTTGTTCAGTATTTTTCAACTATATTGTGTTTTATTTGTTAGGCTAATATCTGAACCCATAATATCTTGTATATATGTATGTGATCACTAATTGTAATTGTGGTTTATTCATCCAATATTTAGGATGAATTTATATCAACATCATATTTAGCAGCCAGTTACTTGAAGAACAGAGGTTTTGACAAAAAAGTTTATGTCATTGGTTCTAAAGGCATTACACAAGAACTTGATTTAGTAGGAATCAAGCATACAGAAATTGGAGTAATTAAACTAATTTTTTTCGTAGATATTTTCATAATAATCTTGAAATATTTTAGCCTGAAGTAATGCAGAAGAGTCTGGGTGATTTAGTTCACACATTGCGACTCGACAAAGATGTGGGAGCTGTTATAGTTGGTTTTGATGAACATTTTTCGTATCCCAAAATGTTAAGAGCAGCTAGTTACTTAGGACGACCAGACTGTGTATTTATTGCAACGAACACTGATGAACGATTTCCAATGGCAAGTGATTTAGTAGTACCGGGTACAGGAAGTATTGTTAAAGCTATTGAAACAGCTGCCGGACGAGAAGCTTTAGTAGTTGGAAAACCGAATTCGTATATTTCTGAACTAATAATGAAGGAATACAATGTTGATCCAAAAAGAACGCTCATGATTGGAGACCGGTAATATTTTTATTATAAAAATTCAATATAAAAATATAATAACAATATTTGTTCTGTAGATGCAACACAGATATTCTTCTGGGAACAAGATGTGGTTTCCAAACTCTGTTAGTATTAACAGGTGTAACAACTTTAAACGAAGTTAATGTTTGGAAACATTCTAAACTTCAAAGTGAGCAAGATCTTGTTCCAGATTTTTACATGGAAAAACTTGGTGATCTACTACCACTTCTATAAAATAACGATAGATAAATTAGAAACAAGATTTCAAAAAATAAAAGGTATTAAAACTTTTCTTTCTGTTGGGTAATTCGGGAATGTTTCTTTATACCACCAATGACTCAGCAATGCAGATTCAACCTATTAAAAAACAATTATAATTATATTTTCTACTTTTGAAATGTATATATTTACCTGATTACATATGACCCAGAAAGTAACAAACCACCAAGTCGAATTTTGCCATAATATTGCCGTTAACGAAATGTACATTAAAATTTCGGTAAAAAAATGAGGAGAAGAAACATAAGTAAATAAATCTCCTTCTGGAATATGATGTTTTTGCGACACAACATTTCCTATAATAGTTTAATTTATTGTAAAAAAAAATTGTGAAATTATATTTACAATTACCATTAGCATTTTTCCTCAAATTTCCTAGAATTTTTGTTGCTTCATATTGATGCCACCATGCCCATAGAAATAAAACTGCCCCAGACAATTGCAAATAAGAAATATCACTTAGCTTTAGTTGCGAATTTGTTGCTAAAATAGAAAATCAATTTATTTTTGTATAAATGTTTAGTTCAATTTATTTACCAGTGGTTGTAGAAAATTTTGGAGCTTCGCTTAAAATTGCTAAAATACTTCCACTGTAGTGAATTAATCCAATCATGTAATGCGCTAGATTAATACGACTATTTTTACCGAAAACAGATACAAAATGTGTATCGTATAATCGCCGATAGCACTGCAATGTTAGCAAAATAAGTGCTAAAAATGTAGAAGCAGAAGTAACTGAAAAATATATGATAATTACAAAATAATAATTTTATAAATAAAATTTGTTACCTGATGCATATCTGTGACTTCCAGCTGAAATATTCAACATATTTATTGTCCATGCAGGCACTGGATTTTTTAATACGTAGGTATTTATTGTCAGGTACATTGCGATGGATGATATAATTGAAGAGAATATATAAAAGTGTCTAAACCATGATTTAGGTAGTTCTATTGGTTGAATAATACTTGAGGTAGTTTTTTTGTATGCAAATTTACCGTATCGAAATGCTTGAACGATGAATATTGGTAAATGTTTTTCCAAAGTATTAATTATTCCACTTAATAATATCATTACTAAGGCCAGTTGACCAAATAATATTTTAATATAGTTCATTTTATCTACTTGCAGTTTACTGTTTCACTGACAAAATCTGAGTAGGTACTGTTATATTTATTTTTTAGATTTCTCCTACTAGAAATTTAAACTTTCGTGTCCCACTTAAATCAGTTACACCAACTATAAGGAGGTGAAAATCGCTTTTCTGTTAAAAACACTAAACGTGTCATATTTCTATTATATACAAAGGCAGGATATGAGCTAGCACTTTAATTACTAAAGGAATTAAACCATTTCACATAGAAATTATGCAAATTATTTTAAATTTATTATTTTAAGTTATAATTCGTGTTTAGATGAGGGCGCAAAAACATGACGCATGATGTCGTATTCAGTTAAAGTTTTATTAAATATATATATATATTTCTGGACTTACAAGAACCGTAATTACTATAACAATAAATATTTTCTGTACTACATTTGCTAATAAGTTTAAATATAATAATTTTAATATCAAAAATTGTAGGAAAATGTCGCCCTGTTATCTATTTGTGAGAGGATTTAGCGCCAATTATGAATGTGTGGGTAATCGTAGCTCAGTGGATAAAAGCGAGGTAAAACATGCGTAATAAACAAGATTTCCCACTTATATAAAAAAATACGATTGTGTCTGAGTGGTTCGAATTCCACTCCCCTGTACTATTAAGTTCCTGTTGTACAGAGTAGCAAATAAATATAAGAACACTGATGAGAAACATGATTTATTTAGGGGTAAAAACGGATTTACCATTGAAATATAAAACAACGGCAACATTAATTATGATAATAGAATTGACCTAAACTAGGCAAGTAAATGAAGGAAATTTGAAAAATAAAGTTAATCACCCTAGGCACCTATAAATATTCCAGTTGTGTTTGATTATTACTTACATAAAAATATCATGTTTCTACAAAAAGACACACAAATATTGTTTAACTATATTTATTATCCCTTTCACCAATAATATATGTGTATTAAATTTTTCTATAAATAAAAATAAATATCATTTATTATAAACCATTATATACCAAATCACATGCCTTATTTAGGCAAAGTACAGGAATGTATGAAAGAATTGTCATCATTAATATCATATATGTTACAAATAAATCACATATCAAATAATAAAGTGGATGGAATGGTGTCAATGGACTAAGTATACACAACTTTTGACCATTATTGTACTGTTTAAAACACAATTTTAAGGCACTGCCATATAAATGACATGATATTGCACACGAAACAGTTTTACTCTGTGCATATTTTTCTCAAAATTTATTGCTAAGTTTTCTGCCCGAAACGTGATAAATAAACATTTTATAAGCAAACACGGCTTCTTTATAAATCTAAATCATTGCATAATTAAGTTTCGTATGTATAAATAAATAAATACTGTACACATTTCTTCTAAAACAACTCACAATCGTATTTATAATTCAGATATTTGAAGACGCCATTTCAAATAAAACTAATTTAATATATTCATAATAATCGCACTTGTTATTTAAAATTTTATTCTTATCATCAAAATAAACTCTTTTACTCAAGTATTACTTGATACTGGCATATATCTACTTTATGATCGTAAACGTGATGTATATTTTCTAGACATCTTCAAAAAACTGTATTATATCAGCAAGCCCAATTTACAATTATACACTTTGTACCCTTTAAAACAAATATTGCAATAAAATTCTCCCAATTGGACTTGCAATAATCTATTCTTGTGTACTATTATAGCCTAGATACTCTAAGCAAACTGTCGGCGAATCCTAATTTCTTCTATAAAACTTGCTTAACACCTATATATAACTTTCTATGTATACTATTTAATGTATATGTATATCTCTGTGATACTATATGTACCTATTTATATATCTCTACACATATAAACCTCTTAAGGCTTGTTTTTAAAATGGACGGAATTTATTATATAGCACGGCCGGATAAACAGGCATTTCACAGGCACAATGTTACCTTTCTTCTTGATTTCATAGGCAAATTTCGAGCCTTTAACAACTTACAAAGCTATAAACATATTAAAACTAACCTACTTGTACACTGTTTTACCATAAACGTGATTGCTTTATAGCTTTGTAATAAATCATTAACGAAAACTATTCTAAATAAAATGATAATTAATCTGATATGATTTAATTGTTAAAATACTTGTTCATTATCAGGAAATATTGCAAAATAAAATGTAAAAATTATATAACCATAATAATATTTGTTAAAACACAAAATATAATTTAGAATTCTCTTAATAATGAATAAGTATCTAAAATGTACTATAAAATATCCTCCAAAATGATTTAATCAAATCAAAAATAAATATCATCAAGTTCATTGATGGCTCTTGCTCAATAAATGTGAATTAAATTCGTAAACATTCGAGCATTGCTCACCACAAATATTGCATTTCCAGGGATTGGAATCAGAATGGCAACCCTTGTGCAAGAAGTACAGCGTTTGGTCAGGAAAGCCAATCCCACAAAATATGCACTGAAGACTCGACAAAATTCTTTTCCCTGAAGACCTCCAAGCAGTCGAATCTGATGGCTGCTCAGACCCTGTTGAAGTGATGGTCCCATTAGTAGTGGTTGCTATCGGATCGCCTGGCGAACTTTCTGGATTAGGATTCGGTGAAACTGTCGATCTAGCTCTGGGTGTGGAACTTCGGGACACAATTTTACGTTTTAAATCTTCTCGTAACAATGATTTCAGAGGAGAAACTTTTATCAACGATGACAGACTGCTGGAAGTTGCTGTCTGCATCTGAACGCTCCCAGAAGGAGATGTGCTTAAATTAACTGGTCCATTTAGAGAACCAGATCGCATTTTGTCGTAATTTTCGTCTGTAGCAGGCTCTTGTTTGATGGGAATCAAACTTATTGATGGTGTTATATTCGTTTCGTTATCAATGCGTACTGGGGTGGATTGCGCGTGGCTGCTCGATGGAGCGTTAGAATTGGAATCGGCTGAATGTGGCGATCCAGGACATTCACCGTTTTGCTGTGAGGAGTCGCCGGTTTGCATTGGTCTAGGCTGATCACACTAAAAAAAGGAAACAATAATTTAGCGTTAAATTATTTTAGATGTGTCTTAATTAGCATATTAATGACTTACCAGAATGGGAGAAAATGATGCTGGAGCATCGGCCATGGATATCTCGACATGTGGAGTTAAGAAATGCATCGGTGGTGTTGCATTGTCTGCAGATCTGGCTCCAGTTGAGTCTCCAGAGTCGCTGTAATTGGCGGCAACACTTACAGACAAACTCCCTAATGAATTCAGCGTACCGTCTAGGGACATGTGACTTGCTGCAGCTAACAGAGATGCTGAGCTACCAGCTGGACCTGGATTGTCTAAATCAATCCCATGTCTGTAATTAAAATAACATATAGAAACTAAATTTATAATAATATTTTCTGTTTGAACTCACCTGTTGAAGAAGTGTACTCTGAGACTTTTCATGGAACCAGCCCGATAACTACAAAGAGGACAAGATTTCACTAGATCATGTTGTCCAACATGCTCATTTTGAAAATGAGCCCTCATAGCAATCTGCCGCTGGAATCCACGATTACAAATAGGACAATGATATGGTAATGTTTTGGTATGAGTTGTAAAATGTTCTGCCAAGTGATCTTTTCGGAAAAATCGTTTCTGGCACACTCTGCACTCATAGGGTTTAACACCTGTATGTCTCATCTTGTGTCGCCTCATATTGGCACCATTAGAAAATTTCATATTGCACACATCGCATTCAAACATCTTTCGATGCATGCGATCCGGCGGAGGGTTGTTATTTTCCACCTCCACTTCATTTTCAGTAGTGGCGTTTGCCTGGCACTGAGCCATGTGTGTGGTTAATGCTGTTTGATTTGGAGCTTCAAAATTATCACAACGTTCGCACCTTAAACTACTACCATCGCCGGAATCGTAATTTGCGTTTGATCCCGTTACCCTGTCAGTTTCATTATTTCGATCGAGATCTTCTTCTGGAACGTCACCACCGTCCGTCACTGCAGAAGAACCCCCAGTTCCAGAGTCTGCTTCATGGTCGCCAGCCACATTTGCCATGACTCTCTTGATCACCGTTCGAACCCCAAACTCTCACGCTTTAATGATTCCATTAACAGAACTAAAATCAACATTAAAAATAATTAATTTAACACCAATCAATTAATTTTAACAGTAAACATAGAAACAAAAATAAATATTTCGTATATATATATATATATATATATATATAACTGCGTGCTATATTGATAACGTTACGTTAATATTACAAAACACAAATGTACAAAATAACCGACCTATATACGTAAGTTCAAAAAACGGCATACTTTCAAATGTATTTGTTAATACGACGAATAGAGTAGCACGCGAAATCTTACATCACAGTAGGCGTGAATAAAATTCATAATACAAAATAAATATTAATAAAAACAAATGACTGTCGCATAACAGAAGTGCTAACTCAGCAAAAACAAAACAACATCTATATCTTTCTGAACGAAAACATTGTTTTCCAATTTTTTTTGCGATTTTCATCAAAGCATACGTCAACAAAATAGCGCGGACATCTATTTGGAAATTAGGCTAACAACAGTCAGACTAGCAGTTCTGGCCTAAATGAGTGCAGTGCACTTTATGCACTAGTAAACATAGTATTATTTATATTTTCCTTATTCAATATATTTACTATGTTCTCTTTTCAAACTTTATATTGCATAGTGAAATTGTACTTACATTTATTGTAAAACTTAATAAATAACACTAAAATTAAGTTAAAAAAATATCTAGACAGGTATATTTCTTTGACCGCTTTTCGGCCATTTCAACTGTGAATTTAGTAACATATGTTTTGAGCACACATCACTCTGGTGGAATTCGAGCCGAGTGAAGTTATTACTAAAGGCGTGCTTACACCTGTGTTGGACTTCCATCGTAATCAAAATAGGAAATTAAAGAAAGCGACGTGATGTGATGAAAATTGTATCTTTGAATTATCATTGCTCTGCATGCCACGCCAGTTACATTCACTTCATCCACATTCATAATTTAAAAAAATTCGTTTTCGCAACAAACCTTCAATCATCCATTTATCCTAATTCTAAATCGACATACGATCTACATGACTAAACTATCTCAAATGCTCACTTCTACTTTTCTAATTCTATCATACACCATCTATTGTTGTAATCTACTAAATATAATTTATAATATCTCATTTTCACGCCAGTTCTACGCTTTTCTTCATGCTTTTTATTTACGTCCAACATTCACTATCATACATCAAAGTCATTTGAAATTCAAAATTGTTCATATTATTTCGACATTTATCTTTTCGTCCTAACATTAGTCAACCCAATATACACTTCAGTATGTCGGAGAGAAATACCCCTTATTCTGTAAAATCAACGTTATTTGTTATCGATGGATAAATTAATGACAACCCTTATTATTTGAGCATTTTAACATTCTGGGATCAAAATTATTTATTCTGTTATTTCAATTTGACTTTTATACATTTTGCTTTCGTACGAAGATACTAGTATAAAAATAGTACTTTTTAATCACCTTTTTTTACAGAACTGTCATTATATTATTTTTTAAATAACAGCTACGAACATAAGTAAGCAAAATGAATGAAAATAACATAAAAATATTACGAAAAATTAGTTTAGTACCACTTATAGACATTGAAAGATACTTGTTACGTCACAAACACCTACAGAACTTCAAAAAATCATATCTCGCTTAATACGAGTAAAAGAAAGTGTAACACCGTGGTTTCACTGATTGTCATATTTTTTCATGTAGTTTTATGAAAAAAATAATAAAAATAAATCGTTACCCGTTACAATAAGAAATAAGATTTTTTTAAACTTATCAATCATTAAAACATAATGATCAAGTTACAGAATATAGAAAATAATTTCAAATAAAAAATTCGAAGTATCTACGATGGCTTACGTTACATGTAAAGTCGGTCACGTTTCTATACAAAATGTTCATTTTGTTTTCCTTTTTCTTATAATTTTGACAGCAATCTTTTACAATGACAGATATTCATGCAAAAGTATAACATCAAATAACAATAATTATAAAGTATACTATTTATATTTTCATTTAGTTACAAGAAGAAAAAATTCTTCGGTCAATCCGAGCGAAAAGACGTTTCAGAGCTGCTGTTCGACATGTGATACACAATTTGAGTTGGTTGCAAGATGATGATGAGGAAGAAATAATTGATCCAAGTAATGTTAAACAAACAGTTACTCGACTTGCGCGCAAGAAAAAAACTAAGGGCAAAGGGCTTTCTATTAGAGTAAGTAATAAAAAAATTATAAAGTGTTTTTGAAAATCTGTGTGATATTTAGGAGAAAGCAGTGTTGCGAAAAAATGTAGAATATCGAACTGACGAAGAAAAGAAACTACTAAACAAATATATTGGAGGATTGAAATGTTTTCGCCGTTATCCAGAAGTAAAATTTAAATGTAAATAACACTATTTTTACTAAATATTGTTTATATTTACAGAATGTGCAACTAGAACTCGTAGGAGTTACATATTTTGAATATTTTGGTCAGGGTCGAGTCTTAGTAAAACAAGATCATGAAGCGCATGCTCTGTATTTTCTATTATCAGGAGAAGTTGTTGTAAGTAAAAGACAATGGGATGAAATTGCTAATGAAGAAGTTGAAGTTGAACTTAATAAAATTTTTGCTGGTAATATGTTTGGCGAAGTTTCTTTGCTGCACAATGTACCGCGAACAGCAACTGTCGCAACCATAGGTAAAATTCTTTTAAAAATGATTTCAAAGTGAAAAGTTTGCTAAAAATAATTATAAAAATAAATAAACGTAGAATATAATATCCGGCGCTAGTTAAATGTAATATTGAAAGTTCTCATTACATTTAATATCTTTCATTTTGTTTTAAAGAGAAAATTTAATAAAATGCCTTTTTACTGACGTCAGAGATTAAAAAACAAATACCATACAGCCCTATTCTCAAAAAAAGTTTTAGCCTATCCTGGTTCGATTCCCACAGCCGACAAACAATTTTCACTACATTAAAATTATCCCTGTGGCTCCCCCATCACTAACATATTTGTAGATTGACGGTTGGTAACTGCACTACACTTGCATAAATTTATCACTTACTGAAATCTGCTACGGCAGAGTGCCACATCCAGTAATGGGTAAAAGGCGTGATTTATATTTATTTATTATTTATTTTCTGAATTTTGGATTAGCTAATTTTATTCTAGATTGTTTAAACTTTTTGTAGAATATGGTTTAACTTAATTTGACTAATCCAAAATTCAGGATTAACTGAAACTATTTTAAGAATTGGGCTACTAAAAATAATAACATGTTTGATACTTTGATCGTCTCTAGTATGAAGTTTTTGGGTCTAGTTTTAATATAAATGAATAATTTACTATTTTGTGACTAAAATAGTGGAAGTATCCAATTGTATAGAATTTACTATCAAAAATAAGTGCGAGCTGATGCTGCTTTCCTTTTCTTTTTGATTCGTTTTCATTTATTACATTAGAATGTCTGATTGTAATTATGTGGAATTAACTTTCAAAAATATTGCGCAGAACGATGCTCTAGTCTTTTTTTATCTTTTTAGATTTGTTGTTAGTGGGCGTATGTAAGTTGAGATGATTTGAGCATGTGGAGTGTATGTTGGATGAAAAATTAATGAACAGGTGTACAGATGTGAATGAGTGAATGTGATTGAAAGTTTGTTGCGTGATGAAAGATTTCGAGTGTGAGAATTAATTGAGTTTGTATTGTGGGAACTGAGGATGGTGCGTTTGACGAAGATTGATTAGTTATTTATCGTAATTTGATGAGTGGATAATCTGTGACTGTTTCAAGGGTTCGTGCTACTCCATTTGATGGGATATAGCGTGATATACAAAATGACATAAACGTCTTAGCTTAGCTTAACTAAATAACGTATTGATAAGTTTGAATGTTTGATCAATACATTTCTTTAAACATTAGTCTTTCAGCAGACAATATAATCTGCTGCCCGAAAACTTTAGTGTAACTTTGAAATTTGCACATGCAAAATCATTTCAGTCTATACATTTTATTGATAAAATTGTGAAAGCTACAGAGAAACATATTTAATTCTTAAAATATCTACTATGTTATTGTAATTTCAAAATGTAAAATTTTAAATGCTTTGTGATTCTTCGATGTTTTTATATATTTTTCTATCTACTAATTTTAAGGGTATAAAACAAATTTGATTAAAATTTGGTTTTCTTAAAGCTCCCTGTGAGTTGTTAGTATTGAAGAAACACGATTTCGATCGAGTACTTAAAGCAAGTTTAATGCAACGATGGGACGATATTCGAGAAGCAATGACAAAATTTGTATATTTTGATCAATGGGATAGCGTAGCAATTAGAGAATGTTGTATTTTGTCCAAAATAAAAACTTATGTGCCGAATCAAGTGGTATTTGGTGATAGGAAAACTAAAAAGGGAAGACAAGTGAATACTTATTTCCTTATTGAAGGCAGATGTGCAATTATAGAACATTTGTTCATAGAAGAGACTGTGAAAAGAGGAATAAAATTTTATAAACTTTACGATCCTCCAGAACCGGTTATTACAGAGATACCACAATCATATGCTGATAAGTTTAAGAAGGAATGTGACGAAAAGTTTAGTAGGCAACAATCATTTGAAGAAAAACTAGAATTGCCCGAAGAAAAAGTAACTGAATCAGCCATTCCAATAACTAGAGAATCATTGGACGAAAAGAATAATGAAGCAAGCGGCAGCAAACATACTGATATAAATAAAGAAAAATCCGATGAAACTGTCGAAAACCAAACTGAATCTGAGAACATTGAAGATCGTGAACCCAGATATTCTAATAAATCATTTACAGGAAGAAAATCTGCAAGAATAAGCGATGAAGTAATGCCTCCACAAGGAGAAAGGAGAAGAACAGAAAGATTAAGTATTATGTCCTATAAAAATTTACTAAAAAAGGAATTGCACACTGATGAAAGTATGATGCAGGGACTACGTTCAAAATTGCCTCCAAATGTTAAATTAAGATTTATGCAGGTAAGAAAAATTAGAAGTATTAACCTGTGATTAACTAGCAATTGACTACATTTATTTTTGTCTGTTAATGCTTCTACTAAAAGATACAAGGCACTATAGTTATTTATTTAACCAGACAAAAATTGCAGATTTACTGCTTCGGCTATGAATGTAGCCAAGGCAATAATAAATCTGCATTTTTGCCGATTATTTAAAATAAATATTAATTTTGTGATTATTTTCAATATTTTAATTTGAATGTGGTGAAAATTGTTTGTCGGCTGTAGAAATCGAACCGAGGTTCTAAAAACCACAGGCCGACTCTATACCACTGAACCACCTACCTTATTGTAATTATATGTATTAAATAAATAAATATATCATCACGCCTTCTACCCATTACTGAGTGTGGCACTCTGCTGAAGCAGATCTCGGTAAGTGATATATTTTGCACGTGAAGTGCGGTTACCAGTCGTCAAATCACGGCCCCCAAAGATGTTAGTGGTGGAGGAGCCACAGGGGTAGTTTGTGAAATTATGAAAATTGTTTGTCGCCTGTGGGAATCGAACCAGGGTTCGCAAGATCCACAGGCCGACTTCATACCACTGAGCTAGCCACCCCATTTATTGTAATTATATATATATTAAATAAATGTCAAATTTGATGTTTTTGCAAAGCAATACTTTTATAGCCTAGGCTGTAAAAGTAACACTTTACAGCTTGTCTATTGTCAATAAAATTACATTTTTAAAGTAGAATTCTGTGTAATTCCATAAGTTTTGTGGATCTGTTAATAATGAACTGAATCGCAATGAAACTTATGATTATTAAACATTTTCTGTTTATCAACAAATATTGATTTGATTTTGTTCATTATGTACAAATTTACGGATCTATAAACTAACAAATTTATCATAGAATTTTATTATTAATATCAGTCGGCAAAATAATAATTTAACAGTTGAATAATAAAGTCATTCACCCTTAATACTAGTGTCTGTTTGAATGTAAGTACAAAGCACTTTTTATTTAATATGTTCATGTACATATACCAAAAAAAATTAACCTGACGCTGGGGTGCAACTATTTCAATTATGTATCGATTTACATCAAATCTAACTGTGTATTAGTTAGTAATTATAATAAAAAAAATTCCATGTACACAATACAAGAGCTAATGTTAGGATAGGTAGAATATAAAAAAATCCGTCAAATAACTAATTAATAAAAAAACAAAAATAATAAATATAAATTATTAGGCAGAAAAGTAATTATTGATAGTACATTTAGCATTTTATTTATTAAATAATACCGATAAGTTATTCCAAATCTAGCGATAAATTATAAAAATTCATACATAAAAATGTATTTCCTTATAACGTTGAAGAAACATGATTGTTAGTAACTCCTTATAACATTTATTGTATATAAATTGTAGGCATTTTTCAATTTATCGAACGAGTTTACCTAATTAGACAAGTCTGTACCTCTGTACGCTGCCGATTGCAGGTGTCAGGCGAGGTACATTTTAGTGAGCTGCGCATGCTTCACGCGCTACAACAACAGTGTATTCCTTCATTTCATAAACGATGAAGCCGTTTATTATGTGTTTGCAATCATCTTCTAATTGAATATAATAATTATCACGGAAGTAGCGTCATATGTGTTGTGATATTGTGTATAAACAGTTGAATTGGTGTTCAGCAGTTTGTTCCTGGGGTCCAATCCGAAGATGCGAGTCCAAATAAAATGTATTATGTAAGTACAATTGTACATATTTATTTTAACAAATATAATTTGACCTAAAGAATCAACTTATAACTCAATCTAAAATCCATTGTAACTTTTATCTTTAAAATACTACAACAAAAACATAAACTAACATAGTTTTGAAGAAGCAAAGCATAATATGTTCATCGTGAATTATTATTGAATATATTGAATATGCGATGTGGTTTTTTTACTTTGTCCAAATTGCATCTTTTACATACTAAACATATTCAAAACAGCATTTTATTTTCTGTATTTTACATTGTAATATATTTTTATACGGCGTCTTATTTCTGAACGCTGCAGTAACGGACAGGAATAAACCTATTAAATAGACAAAATATAAATTGGTATATATGACAAATAGATATAGATAGGTACAGGAAAGTTTGTTTTAGGTTCCTCGCTTTTAAAATTATTATTCTTGTATTGTGTATAGGGAATTTTATTGAGGCATATTTTAATATATTGTTAGTGCACTGTTAAAATTGAAAATCAGTCGACATTTGCTAAACCTCGTTTTCGGCTAGCTGTGTTTTAAAAAACATTGTGTGAATAGCTTTATTCGAACAATCAGAAATTTGTTTGATTTTTTTTTTATGCGGTAGGTGGCTAAGCGGTATCGAGTCGGCCTGTGGATTTAAGAACCCGGGTTCGATTCCCACAGCTGACAATTTTGACCACATTAAAATTACTCGCCCCGTCCCTCCCGTTAATACGTTTATAATTTATATTGCACCTGTATATATGTTATTAAGTATTTTTATTACGTGCAACAGATTTGCACACTGGGACCAAGAGCAACATTTTTGGAAGGACCATTGATGAAAAATAGACGCGTGATTGCCTTGACCCCAGTTAGAATACTTCTTATCCCTGCATATTGGCTAAATCAACATAACAAAGGAAATGTTTGGACGAGAGTAGAGAAATTTTTATATAACAGAATTCCATCGAGGCAAGCAGTTTTTAAAGCATATATCAGCGACAAAAAGTGGCAAGAATATAGAAGGAAACTTCGAGATGATCTTCTTTCCAAGAGGAAATTTTATAATAATACCACTATTCACGATGTTCCTTATTCTATACGAGTTGTTAGTAATTATGAATAATTCATTGTTATAAATTTATAAATGTGTATTTATGAAATACTAAAATATAAAATTACAATAATATTATTTTGTACATTTTAAAAATAGGTAATACCTATACTCGTATAGTAATTTCAAAACAACTTTTTACTTTAAAGAATAATGGTACGGAGCAATTTCTTTAACATAATTTAGAAAAATTTGACCGTTGAAAATGCAATGCTAAATTTGTAAGTTGTTTTAAAAATACCTCATAATTATATTTTTAATTACGCACATCTGATTAATTACTTTACACATTAACAATTCATTCACTATAAATTCTAAAACTAGTGTCACATCTGCATAATAGAATCATAATTGTTTTTCTATCGAACATTAGAGAAATTCGATACTCATTTGATTAATTGTTACACTATTTGTTCGATTTTTCGGATGCCTATCACAGAATCATACAGATGTGACATCATAATATTGAGACTTCTAGATATCTAGATTGTACTTAATGCATACTTATTATCTACGAATAATATACACCAGTCGGTACAAAAAAATGACTAGCAAGCCTCTATGCATGACAGTGATATGTAAGTACTCATATATTCACAACTAAATTATACTAATACTTTAAGTGCTGAAAAATACTTATAAGATCTAAAATCGAAATAATATAAAAAGTTATGTCTCTAATACAATATTGAATCACTGAAATACAAGATAATAAGTATCTATCAAGTTTCATTAACAACTTTTAACATAGTCACTGTTTTTGTCGTTTGTCTGAACCTTGAAATGTTTGATATATGTAATAACATCAAACAATTTCCAGTTACAGTTTAATCTTTGTCTTAAGCATAAATACAAACATAACAGTTTGCAAATTTGAAACTTTTGTCTTTGTTTAAGTCTAAAATAGTTCATTTTGGATATATTTTATACTAAACATTGTGGCAAACTATACAAATAAATTACTACCGTTTACTTATATTCTGTATTTTAAAAATGTATTTTTTCTACGATCGAGCAGAAAATAGACTTTCAAAATTTCAGTTGAAAGCAGAAAGTTGACATTTGCCGCGTGCTGAGCGTCTATAGCTGTTTTCCATTTGCCACTTGGTTCATTTAAATCAGTTCATATAAATTAGACAACATGACTAAATGAACAGAATTAAGCATTCTGATACACTTAGGACTAGTTTTTTAATCGCCGGTTTACTCTTGATTAATGTTAATCATGATTAAATAACAATGGCAACCATAGTTTTCATTAATATTTAATCATGATTAACATTAATCGGTGATTGAAAAACTGCCCCTTATTGTAGTAAATTACTTCAAAATAAATTAGAATAAATTATTCTAGTACAGGAAATAAAGTCAGAAAAGTAATTCAGCTAAATAAATATGTGATCTAGTTCAGTAAATCTAAGTTAGATCTGATCCAAATGGCAAATGAAATATGCCTAATGTAAGAGTGTAAACTGTCGCCCGAATTTCCAAATTGGAATGTTATTAAAAAAAAAACAGTGACGAAGTTAAGAGCTGTGAATGTAGCTTAAGTTTGATTATTAAACGATAGGTTTCTCCCAGTCTCGACTATGGCTATTTACATAATTACTTTTGTCATTTTCTTCTGCTATCAAACTTTTATTATTCATATGTATGTAACTGGGATTGGTGAAAGAGTCAGAATTAGTTTTCAATGCACTTTTTTGTTGCGGCATGTTTATATAATTATCACTCGTAGGTACGATACTGTCTTTCTTTGGCGCACTATTTTCTTTGTTATCCACTGCTGGATTAGTCTGATAATTCGGGTTAGCGAAACTTTTAGTCGGCGATGTTGGAGACAAGTCACTGTCAGACTCATTGGCGTTCAACATGGGCAGCAATTCTATCCCACTTGCTGGTTCACCGTTGACATTCTTATTTTTCGGAACCTCAAACTCGAATATAGAACCATCAGTACTTCGTGGACTGAAGATATCCATTTTAAGGTAACCTGAAGCCTCGGCTGGTTGTTCTTCTGGAGGGAATGTTTTCCCGTTGACGTAATCGGGACCTGGAGAAGCCAGATTTCCATAATCTGGTGGACTTAACATGGCGAGGTAGTCACTATGGCCTTGTAGATGTTCGTGGTTCATCATTATATACGGGTCGTTCAAATCGATGTAATGTCTTCGAACAGTTTCTTGCAACATGTTGCCTAAATCATCGGCTAGCTTTGTAAATGATGGTCTGTAAACAGGTTTCGCGTGCCAGCATTCCAACATTATTTGATATCTAAAATATATAAAAAATATAATTATAGAATCGTAAAAAATACGTACAAATTAGTTACATTTCTTTGGTACTGTATTCCGGTTGATCCATTCTATAACCATCTACTAATTTGTTGTACAAGCGTTCATCAGCGTCCATGCCAGGATACGGTGTTCGAGCCAGTGAGAAAAATTCCCATAGTACAATTCCGAATGACCAGACATCGGATTGTGTTGAAAATACTCGGTCTCGAATTGATTCTACTGCCATCCATTTTACTGGCAATGGGCCCTATAATTTTATATTTATTATTATTTATTTAGTGGTAACCAGTCGGTCTGCGAATTTGAGAAGCTGGGTTTAATTCCCACAGCTGACAAATAATTTACGCTACATTAAAATTACCCCAGTTGCCCTACCTCCACTAACTTCTTTGGGGGTCGTGATTTGACGGCTGGTAATCGTACTTTACGCGCATAAATATATCACTTATCGAGATCTGCTACAGCAGAGTACCACACCCAGTAAAATTTAAATTTTCAGATATTTTTGCGATCATGACTATTATATATTGAGGATAAAAAAATTCATAATTATGTAGAAATATATGAAGAATTAAATGGTGACATTCTCAATTTCATTTCTAGTTTCATATTATTTAAAATTAACCGTAAACAGAAATAAACGTGAATATAAACATATGTATCTAAATAAATAGTATATAATATATTTTCCATTTCATTAATCCTTAAAATTTAAATAAAAGCTTGTAACGGAATGATTGTTTGGAAACATGTATTTTAAAATTTGTAAATAGCATCCGACGACCCCCTCCAATGTCAACGCGACTCCCCCTCCCCCCGAGGGATCGCGACCCACACTTTGAAAACCACTGGTTTAGAGCATTAGACCGGAGTCGAGAGATCCCAAGTTCAAATTCTGCCGGTGTCCCAATTTTTCTTTATATAATTTAGTTTCATATTATCAATTATTAAAAAAAGCCCGATTGTCATAAAAGTTTTAGCTAATCCTAATTTTTAGATTACCGAATCTTATTCAAGTCTGATTTAAAAATGTTAATTCAAATCACTTTCCGGAAACAAAATTGTAACAAGATTATATTAGAGTTTATTTCAACTTTTTTGATAATATTGTTCAAATTAATTTCACTAATTCAAAATTCTTTTAAGAATTGGGCTGTAAAGTAATAAACTTGATCCTAATATCTATCTTATTGAAATTTAGTTCGCATGTTTATTTTTATTTAATTAATTAGCTACAATTTTTTTTTCTGCGATTGAACGAAAAATAATCGGCGCTTATTGTATTTTTAAACTTACGTCTCCTTTCTTCTTGTAGTTGTCACTCTTGTACATACTTTTAGCTAAACCAAAATCACAAATTTTGACAATATTCTCTTCAGAAAGTAGAATGTTTCGTGCTGCAAGATCTCCGTGCATAACCTAAAATAAATGTATTTTAAAAGACTGCATACAATAGTTATGGAATGTAATGTTTACTCTTCTGGAAGCCAAATACTCCATTCCTCTGGCAACTTGGAAAGCCCAACATAGAAGGTCATGAGTTGACGTTGGTCGGACATTTCCTTTGTAGTCTCCTCTGTAATTTGATCTCCATTCCGGTTGAACACTGCTGTTGTTGCTCAAGATCATTACATCTTCTCCAGTTGGAGAACAAACGACGGTAGAATCAGTTGTACTGCTTGGATTTGGAGCAGATCGATAGTCTACTCCAGCAAATGCTATTGTTCTACCACCACTGGAATCATTTATATATTTATTTAAAGTTACACTATCATTAATGATATTATTTATATATTTTTTATACATGAGAGATTGAGAAAAATATTGTTAGAAGAGTGGGTATGTCAGTTGAAATATGTTGGTGAAATTAAGGGTGATGAAAGATTTCGAGTGAAAGGAATAAACGAACTTTTATGAAATAAATTATGTATGTGGATGAAGCAAAAGCAAAATTGTAATATAACCGTCCTGGGGTGGGATTTTGAAACTATTATAACTATGTCATTTAAGATTTGAGTACGCTATATTTATTTATTTATTTGTTACTCTTGCCAACAGGAACTTAATAATAAAATTAGAGTGATCTCACGTTTATAGTTACTTTGTTTATGAAAATTTGGAACTATATCTAATTGTTACAATTTGTTACAAGGTTTTATAACTTATCTTTAAAATAAATAAATGTTTATTTATTTATTACTCTGCATAATACGAATTTAATCCCAAATACCGAACAGGGGATCGACCTACAGCTTATAATGGAATTCGAACCACTTAGACACAATCGTATTTTTTTAATATAAGGTTTATAGTTCGGTGAGATTTGAACGCACGACCTCTTGCTTGCGAACTTAGAACCGCAAGTTTTAATTCGCTTTTATCCACTGGGCTACGGTTGCCTGTATTTGATAGAAACCATAACAACAATGTTAAAATCTTTGAATTTATGTTATACTTGCTATGATTTCGATTATAACGACCATAGTTAGAGAATATGACCCGGGACCCTCGGCAAATAATTATTAGTGGTCTCATTTTAAAAATGTAAACCAATTTTAATTAGCTGAAAATAATACTCCTCTAGTTCTGCTAATATACAGTTTATATAAAATATCATAAAAAGATAATTTAATTTTAATTAGGTTATTTTAGTCAAAACAGTTCGTTAACTTGAATGCTTCGTTATAAAGATAAACAATTAGACGTCAATTTATAAATAAGAAATCATTTAGGTAACGATTTATTAAAAATAGTTTTACGAATACGGGCATGATTCTTATATTATTGTGAATATATAATAGAAAAAAATGTAGTGTTCGTGGATGTGAACATGTTAATTTATTTCTCCTAGAGTCAATGACGGCCATGAAGAAAAGTGTTAAGATAGGCCAAAATTAATTATTTTAGTATGGATATAACGAACAACGGCCGGTTGCGCCAACAAAACTTAAATTTTATTCTTGGTACGAATTAATAAAAGCAACCAGGCAGCGGAAAGTTACATAAGTAACCATGGGACTGTGTTTATAGTTAGACTTCCACCTAAGGAATGGCGCTAATAGTCTTTATGTGAGAACATCCATTTTAGATAACTACAATATCGGCAATCATTGGTTACTAGATTGTTCCTGTAGTTGTCATTTGTATATATTTCAAATTTTTTAATCTGTCAAATATCCAATAAATTTTTATTGGTGAAATAATTTCATGTAAATAATGTCATCAACTAATATCAATTGTTGTGTAAAAAATTGCACTGCTACTGGTAAGTAAGTGATCATATAATAAATAATATTTAGATGAGGAAGTCATAATATATTTTCAAGTTCACAAGAGTTGGATAAAACTGCGATTCAAACAGTTCAAATTATAAATAAATTGTATATAGGAGAATATTTTAATAAATATTTATATTGTAATTATGAATTTTTACTTTATGTAGTTTAAATAACTATAAAATGATAATAAAAATTACAAGCTGTCTAAATTCGCATACCGGGTTGCCCATTTACATGTCGTTAGTTAGACTTCCACTACTCAGATGGCGCAAAATACAGTCCCAGTGCGTAACATGGCAGTTTCTTATCTATAGTAGTATATTATGATCTGTGGGTGCAACTACCCGTATATGTTTAGGTCAAGGTTAATTATTTTAGTATGAATCTAATGAATAATGGCCGGTTGCTCCAACAAAACTTAAATTTTATGCTTGGTTGAAATTAATAAAAGCAAATCGAAATTACATGTTAAATGAAATAATTAATATTGCTAGCAAACATTCGATATGCCAAGTTTAAAATTTAAGTTTTGTTGGCGCAACTGTCCAAAATTGTTCCGTGAATATTTCAAGCATTTATACTACCCTATTTCGTGAGGTAGCATATTATGTGTGTACGTTTTATATTCAGTTATATATTTACCTTTGGTTGCTTCCAACAGACATAGTTCTGTTGAGAAATTCTAGCCCTATAGAAGTATCAATTTTCCCAGTATTTAAGTCAATTTGATTTACAAAATCATCACGATGCCTTAGTAAATAATTGTGAAGATTTCCGAAACAACAGTACTCGACAATCACAAGAAGTTCTCCTATAAATACCAATTCATTGAATTCAAATTTAATCATTTATAACCCGATTCTCAAAAGAGTTTTAGCTAATCTTGAAATTTGGATTAGTCAAACCATATTGTCAAAAAAATTAAACTCTAATATAATTTTGTTATCATTTGGTTTTTGGCAGGTGATTTAGATTAACTTTTTAAAGTCAGGCTAGAATAAAATTAGCTAATCCAAAATTCAGAATTAGCTAAAACTTGTTTGATAATCGGGCTGTTAGTTGATTCCTTACGTTTTGTAACATTTTTCGTGCAAGCTCCAAGAAGATTAACAACGTTCAAATGTTTACCAAGATGAACCATAATTTTCAATTCGGATGCCAAAGCCTTGATGTAGGTGTAATCGGCATTTCGTTTAACCATTTTTACTGCCACTGTTGAAATTGTTTCTCCTTCCATTAATCCAAAAGCTTCAGCTTTCATTACAACTCCGAAAGCTCCTGATCCTAATTGTTTTCCTGTAAGAATAAAATGGTTAATCTACAAATAAACCTAGAACTAATGTTTCACAAGTAAATACCTAATTTTAGTTTATCTCTTGGAAACTCAAACTTTTTATCATATGGTAATAATTCTGCTTGTTCATCGACTGCTAAATCTGGGTTCAAACTTTCTGGTCCTCCCTTTTCAAAGTTCATTAGTCCAGCTATTCTTAATTCTCTGCGCAGTTTCTTCTCTTTTTTGATTTTTACAACAAGAACCGTAACCAAAACCAAGAAAAACAGAGCCAGTAAAATAATGATTATTATGTAAGTAACGCCCCAGGAATCTATAACAGTAAAATCAATATAGTAAGGGATAACGTAAGAATTAGTTGTTACTGTTTCTTACTATTTGATCCAATTATATCTAATGTCATTATTTTCTCAGAATAACCTTCCGAATTGGAAGCTCTGCATGCATAAACCCCAGCATCTTCTTCGTCGACGTTCTTAAAGATGAGTTCATTGTTAGGGGATAATTTAATTCGATTGTTATTTGGTACCCAGTTTTTGTTATCCTAAAATATATTTTATGTTTAAATTAAGAATTTAAATTGAGTGAAAGTATTTATACCTTTCTCCAAGTTATGGTTGGATAAGGAATTCCAGAAGCATTACAATAAAATGTTCTGTCAAAATAGCCAGGTTTCATTTTTGGCAATGTTCCATTCAAATTGCTCTTGTAAATTTTTGGTTTCATTGGATCTACAAAGTATATTCAAATATGAATGAAACACATTTAATAATAATAAAAATATTATGGTCGAAGAAATTATCAAATTTTTAAATGCGCATTTATTGATAAATACAGTTTAAATTTTGACTGAAATATTAATTTCTTATAAGTAATTCGTGTTTGACTTTTTAAACTACATTTAAAAAAAATTGTGGTTCATAATACCGATCATCTTTATTGGATGCAGTTTTCAATTCTGAACATATTTTGTATTTATGTTGCAGAATCCTAAAAACAAAAATTAGACAATTTTCCAATTAGTTTTAGCTCGTCGACTCTCATAGAGACGAACTTAAATGATTGGTACGGTATCATCGGCATAAATTAATTTTTCCATAAATGCCCGAGAACCTATTCAAATATTTATATTTTTTTATTTCATGTTTTCTTTTGGACGTGTTTTTGGCAAGACTCGATATCGTAATAAAACAGACGCCTGGTAGATGAAGGCGCGTTAAAATATTAATTTCTGTAATAAGATTATTCACCTTTAACATCAATTTTTTCCTGTCGCCAATTTTCTGATATCATGTCGGAGGATTTTGCTACGCATACATATGTACCACTGTCTGATTTTGCTATCGAATTTACAATTAAAGTAAGTCTGTACGTATACTCTGTAGTATTTCGTTCTATTTTAAATTCTAAAAAAAAAATAACAAAGTAATATAATAAAATAATAACTACCACTTTATTTTCTTACTTTTATTTAAACTTATTGGTGTTATATCATCTCCATTTCGGATAAACCACTGAATATCATTTGTGTAATTATATTTTGATACGGCACAGTTAAGTTTCAGTTGACTTCCAGCAGCAACTTTTTTACTTTCATCCAAACCCCAAATATCAAATCCATCTGTTACATCTACAAAAATAATTGATTCGTATTATATTATCACATAGCACTAAATTGACTTTATTTACCTGTTACATAAAATCCTTGTGTATAATTCTCAGTATCTAAGACATTTGAACCACGACAACATATTAGACCAGTGATAGTTGCGTTTATTTTTAATGTAGAGACTCTTTGTAATCCCACAGTTTTTGATGCATACATTTGTTTCTAAAATATACATTTAACATTTTTACATATTATTGCTACTTGCTATTTGTTTAAACAATACTTACTGGTAATTTAGTAAAATTGCAGGAATTGTCTTCGCAAGGTTTAAAAAACCAGTCAACAGTAGGTATAGGATTGCCTGCTGCTTTACAAATTAAACTTGAATTTTCACCAAATATGTGATAATTTGGACTTTCAATATGTACTGTTGGCTTGTCTGTACAATATTAAAAAAACAATATAAATAAATAGAATAAATAAATAAATATAATAAATAAATAAATATAAATATATCATCACGCCTTTTATTCATTACTAGGTGTGGCACTCTGTCGAAGCAGATCTCTGTAAGTGATATATTTATGCGCGTGAAGTGCGGTTACTAGCCGTCAAGTCACGGCCTCCAAAGATGTTAGTGGTGAGGCAGCCACAGGGGTAATTTTAAACTGGTGAAAATGTTTATCGGCTGTGGGGATCGAACCAGGGTTCTTAGGATCCACAGGCCGACTCGATACCACTGAGCCATTACCCCATTAAATCGAAACAATTATCTTACTTTTATTACAAGAATCATATGAAATAGTTATTTGTGTATCTAGGGCGCAAAGTGGCAGTTTGTTGCACAAGTGAAGATATTGTGGATTATCTCATTACAAGGGCGTCAAAAGCATTTTAAGCACATGATAAATACAATATAGGATAGATGGCTCAGTGGTATCGAGTCGGACTGTGGATATGAGAATTCTGGTTCAATTCCCACAGCCGACAAACATTTTCACCACAATAAATTTATCCCTGTTGTTCTTCTTCCACTAATATCTTTAGAGATCGTGATTTGACGGCTGGTAACCGCATTACCGCACATAAATATGTTACCTAGATCTGCTATGGTAGAGTGCCACACCCAGTAATGGGTAAAAGGCGTGATGATATATATTTTTAAAATTTAAAAACACAATAGGTATGTTTATACAACTATCAAATTTTCAATTTTAATGTGTGCCATAGGCGATTAACATAGAAATAGTTATTTGTGTATCTATAGTAGAAATTAGTCTATTACCTGTAACTATGAGCGTAAAATTTAATTCCTTTTTGGTCTTTCCATTATTTGCAATAACTTGATAAGTCCCTGAATCGTTTAATGTTAGTTGATTAACTTTTAATGTCGCTTTGGTTTTTGCTTTGTTGTATTCAAGCGAACTTTTGGCATTTTTATTTGTTATCCAGGTAATTTCTTCTTTTTTGTTATTATAGCTATAAATAACAATTTGAAATAAAAGCACTCTTGATTATAGTAGTAACAATAATTTTACCCAGAAATCTCCGCAGGTGGAAAAGACTCGATTAGAATAACCCACTGAATGCTTGGAGTTCCGGCTGTCTTATTAATTGTTGACATTCCAGTTTCTTCTTTAAGTTTTATGTAAGATTCAGCTTCGTCTGCAAGTGTTGTTAGCGAATAAATACAAATTATCTTGTTCAGTAAAGAATTATTATTATTTATGAGATAAATTTATATTTTTATCTATTAGTAGTTCAAATTATTTTATCTACGACCGTGTGTAAAATTGACTTTTAGTTGGCTGTTTTCAGTTCGTAAAATGATTGTATAATAACAAGATTTCATTAGTCACGGGTTGCTCAGAAACGAGTAGTAAAACTTAATTTACACACTGTTTACGGTGGTTGCCATGGTTAGGTCAATAAAATAATAGATTTTTCAGTCTTAAAGGATGACATTCATATCAATCATTTCGTTTTTTTTTGCCGATATTTTCAGTTGTAGATAAAATTTTGTACGATACACATACGTAAAGCATATTTAATACTCACGGGTCTTGAAACACTCGTTTTGTTCGCGTTTTAACTCTGAGACGCTCGCGACTAAATATTAGCTTTACGTACTAGTATCCTAAATAACTATTACTCACGGTTTATCATGATTAGTACAATAAAATAAGAATAGATTTTGCAGTATTCAAGGAAGACATTTATATCCATAATTTGGATATTTTTGTTAATGTTTTCGGTTCTTAGATAAAATATTGTTGCATACACATGCGTAATAGTTATTTGTGTACTTAGAGCAGAAAATAGCCTATTTCTGCTCACGCATGGAGACTGTCGATCGAGGCGTAGCCGAGAGCAACATCCTTGTAAGAGTGATGGACCCTTTCTGCTCGAGGTGTACACAATTTGTTTATACGAGCGTAAAGTGCCTTTGTTCCTCTTGTAAGGAATCACTTTACGCTCGTAATATACAAATAACTGTTATTGAACTAACCATGGTAAAGTAATTTTAACGACTCGTTGCCGAACAACCCGTGTCTAATGAAATCATGAATTGAAAACGGCCACGTAAAAGTCAATTTTACACACGGTCGTAGGTAAATAATTATTTTATTAAAAATTCTTACCAAAAACAGTAATATTCTTCGACACAGTATTATTTTTATGCGTATGGTCTGTAATAATGCAGGTGTATAGTCCATTATCTTCAAAATGAACGTCTTTTATCGTCAAAGTACTTGATCCGTATCTCACGCTTTGGACGTTTGACGCAGATGCTGTAGTCATTGTTATTCTTCCGGCCTGTAAATATAAAAGTATGTTACTATTTTGTAACATTACAATTTCATAATAATATTTACTTGTACTGCAGCGGGATTTGGTGTTGTCCAGTTCAAAGTAAAATAAACATTTTGGTCAACCGTGACGGTACAATTCAAAACGTATGTGTCACCAACTCTTGTTATTCCAGTGTTGGGAGCGTCAATGTATGGTTTTGGGACGTACTCCGTAATAGCTACTTAAAATTAGAAAAATTTATTATTTTGCAATGAATATATCAATATTTTTATCTACTACAGAATTATCTGATAGCCAAAAAAACATCTTATATGTCACATACAAAATATCCCATGAAAACTGGGTCATAGACTGTTCAAGAAAAATGAGTTTTCCACAATTATTACTTCCCTGATTACTTCGCAAGCGGAAAAAGGATTCAAATAAAAGTAATAGATAATTAAGTCGTGCATCTGAAGCAATTAACACATTTCATTTTACTTATTTCATTACTGCTAAAGTTAATGTTAATAATTCATATTATTTACGTAGTTTACCATGAAACTCTAACAAATGCAAATAACTCTATAGATATGTTTAACTATCATCTACATAAATTGAATTTTAATAGTAACTAAACATGTAAAATTAAATATCTACACAGATTAAGAAACATAATTTAATACTCTACAATTTTGATTACTTATTTTTTTAATTAATTAAGTAATTAGAGAAGCAATGGTAGCGAAATGACAACAGGAGTAAAAATGAAATTTTTGGTCCATGGTAACGTAAATATTTCTGAAATAGTGTTCTTTTACTATTGAAACAATAAAAATAATAATGTCATATTCAAGTGAGTAAAAATAAATTGTTTATACAGTTGTAAAAATTTCGAAAGCATATTGTTAAATTTTAAATGATAAATAAATAAATAAAAATAGTGAAGAAAAAAGTTAAGATAAACCAATGAAAATGTAGTCTTCATTTTTTGCATTAGTTTTACTTTCTTCACGAATTTCAAAATGTGTCACTTTTTATACGATTTTCTTTAAAAAGATTACTTTTATGATCAATATGCAAAAAAATAGTATATTGTACATACTATTTTTTCTATGATTCTTTTTTGCCTTATTTCCTTAAATAATATCAAAGATTGTTGTGGATTCTTTATCTTACTGTCAATTTAGTATTTTTGGTAACCAAATACAATAATGTTGTAATTGAGTGCTGGAAGTAATCAATGTGGAATGTGAATACTTTCCGCACTGTCGTAGGAAAAACTTATTTTCTAAGTTATTCGACTATGGTGCAGTTGTAGTGGGATATTCTGTATACAGTATGGTCAGATTTTGAAAGTCCCTAGTGGAATTAGAAGAGCTACCATTTTTGTAATAATTAAGATTGAAATAGCGTATTTTATAATCTGAACATACTGTTGTACGTATACTATAATCAGAGATGGAAAATCTGTTCTTTTGCGATGCTTACATTATGTTTTGATTTTAAAATATGTAAATATTACTTAAAACTAAACAAATTGAAAGAAAAGAGAAAGATTTTCCATCTTTGTTAAATTATATTAATGTTAGCATTAAAATTAAAACATGAAATAATAAGTAACAGAATGTTAAACAACAAACCAACAAAGTAAAGACAACACAAGAAATAATCGCCAAACCCGAAACAACAAAAAGCTTTAGATACCAACCCCGTTACCACAAACAAAAGAACGAAAGCCAAGATGCAACATAGAGCCCGAACACCTAATATGACCACTTACTTACATCCGACGTTTAAATTTATGATTACATCTTCATTTTTATTACCCCTTTCAAAAATGCAAGTATAATGCCCGGAATGTAATAGAGACATTACTTCTAGTGTATAACCAATGTGTTGATCGAAACTTATATTCATCTGGAAATATGAAAATCATGAAACAATGTAAAATACATACTTATTACTGTCACAACGATTGTTAATTCTTCTTCGTTTCCATTTCGTGAGAACATGCAGATGTAATGAGCATCGAACTGACTCATTTTTACTTCGAAACCAACGTGTTTGATAAACTTTGAACCGTAATGAACCTTTATGGGAAATAAAATTGAAAAATATTATACAATAGCGATATAATGAGAAATGTTCACTCTACTGCGAGTTTATTTTAACGTGAATTTAACAGCAGCGTTCATTTTAAAATGAAATGTAGCAAGCATTTTTTTGATTAAACTATTAGAGCGAACGGTTAGAAGAAATACAAATAAACAATAATTATAATAAACTTTCAAGAATCTCTCCATTCACTGCCAAACAATACTTTATTCCAGATTTTTTTTCTATCAATGCTAGGACAGCAAAATGATTCGTGTACTATATTTCTTGTTATTTAGCAATGACTATAGCACATCGAAATAACGATTTTGCGATGAATAGTAGAGATTGTTTAACAAGTAAAGAGTGGTGGTAAGTGTAAAAGTTTAATGAAAGAGCCTAGCTTAAAAACAAATTTTTCTTATCCGTTGGACATGCTATTTTTTGCGTAATTAATGGAATAGTTGAAATTAAAATAATTTCAGATATATTTCTTCTTTCCACACACATTTTTCAATTCATCAAAGGTGTCTCTTTTCGTAAACATAAAACATCAACATGCACGGTAACAAGTAAATAAACAAAATAATTGTCTAACGAGTAAAATCGCATGTTATTATAGCTGCATTCCATTTGGCATTTGATTCAGTAAATTTAAAGAATTTAAGTCATTTGAATGACTTTGAAGTTTGATAAATTTAAAGTTTATGACAGAAAAATTTGCCCGGACTCGAACCGAGAACCTTCAGCTTGCCGGGCTGATAAGTCACGGCTCCCCTGTACGAGATATGCGTCAACCGAATTTATCTGTCATAGTGTCTAACACAGCATCGATCCCAAGACTCCTATGACTCATAGGAATTGACAACGGGTTTCGTCTGTAGCGATACAGTCTGATTTTTAAAGAAATCATACCACAAAGTAAATTTAAAGAATTTAAGTCATATGAATGACTTTGAAGTTTGATAAATTTAAAGTTTATGACAGAAATCACTTAAATCAGTTCAGATAAATTTGACATATAACTAAATGAACTGAATTAAGCAAACTGATGCACTTAATGAGGTGAATTGCTTTAAAATAAATTAGAATCTGTAATTCTAGTACTGGAAATGAAGTCAGCGAAGTTAACCAACGAAATAAATAGGTGATCTGGTTCAGTAAATATAAGTTAGATCTGATCCAAATTGCAAATGGAATACACCTTATGTTGATTAGTAACTAAGAAAATGGCTGCTTGCCAATAAGTACAAAAAAAATTGGAAATGTCGAAAGTTATAATTTTTCTGTTCGATTAGAGAAAAAAATAATATACTTATTGTACAACTAATGTGTAAATAAAACATTTTGACGAAACTACTAAAATATTAATAACAAAATTGCTAATATTTTATTTATAAACCAGAAATTCTCTCCTGTTAATTGGCATTCTGTATACAGAAAATAATTAAATATTAGTAGTACGTTGAGCAAATAACTGCTTATTGTTGAACTATAAAAACAAATGACAATATAAATTACAACTAACAGAAACTTACTTCATCGCCATTAATATCAAACAGTTTCACACTAACATCAGGAGCTGTTGGTCGACAAGGTAAAATAACATTGCTGTTTTGTATAGCAGTTATAAACACTATATCTTCTACTGGTAATGCAGATAAATGGTCCTCGTCTGTAAATTAAAATTAAATAATATTCATCTATGCATCCCTAAAATACTGTGACATCACGTCAGACATAATTTTCCATCAGAATAGCAAATCACTTTATAAAAGGTTTCATAGAAAAATTGAAGAAAATTCAATTCTGCATTAACTTGTTTTTGAAGTGTAACATGCATTGCAGAAAAGACTGAAGAAATTGAAAGAAATACAGCGAAATTTTTTGATATTAATTATTATACAATTTAAAGAATATATAGTTGGTTACCATCTACGAATATTTACCTCGAACATAGATATAAACTTTAGCAGATCGCTCCGTGTCATTATGTGGAACATTTTCTGCATGGCAATAATAATAATCGACGTCCACGTACGAAGCGTTTAATAAAGTTAATTTTGCGACATATTTTCCGTTCCCTTGTGATGTTTGCACATCTACTGTTGACCAGTAAGTTCCCTGAAATCGTTAAAAGTATAATTAATATGAAAGCAAATATGAATATTAAATATTTACATCTATTGTGTTATTTGGATATGTCCATGTTATTTTTTCATTTCCTTCGCATAGTAACGTTAGGCTATGTTTTGCGTCCACTATTACTTCTTGTTTACTAACATTTTTTATTACTGGAGGACTGTATTGCGATTGGGGTTCTACAAAAAAAAAACATTTTTAATGGATGTTACAAAGTAGCGCATTATTGAAAGTTAATAAATAGAAATATAGAATAATAGAGAAAGGTTTATTTTTATAAATTTTTCGAAAACAAACGTCAATATAAAAATAATAAAAAAATAATAATGACAGATATTTATCTACGTTCGCGTGTAAAATTTACTTTTAATTGGTTGTTTTCAGTTCGTAAAACGATTGTTTAATAACAAGGTTTATTAGTTACAGATTGGTTAAAATTTCTTTACGCATTCTTTACCATTGTTGCCATGGTTAGTTCAATAAAATAATTAATTTTTCAGTATTTAGGGCCAAATTCACAGTCGTCACTCACTCTCATCTCATCCTCACCTCACTCTCAAAGTCGATGTAACTAAGGCAACTAACTCAAGAATTTGCACAATTTGAGTTAGTTGCCTTAGTTACTTCGATTTTAAGTGTGAGATGAGAATGAGATGAGGGTGAGCCACGACTATGAATTTGACCCTAAAAGATGACATTTATGTCAATAATTTGGAAATTTTTGCTAAAGATTTGCTATGATAAAATATTTTACGATACACATATGTAAAGCATCTTTAGTTACTCGCGGGTCATACTAGTATCGTAAATAACTATTATGAAAATAGTGTTAAAAGTGTTACTGTATTTTACTAGAATCTTGCAGTGTAATGCAAAATACTTTTAACACGAGTTAGTTATACTATTTTTTCTACGAACAAACTAACTAATGATAATTAAATAAATAAATATATCATTGCTTCTACCCATTACTGGGTATGGCACTCTGCCGAAACAGATCTCGGTAAGTGATATATTTATGCGCGTGAAGTGCGGTTACTAGCCATCAAATCACGGCCCCCAAAGATGTTAGTGGAGGAGGTAATTTTAAATTGGTGAAAATGTTTTGTCGGCTATGGGGATCGAACCAGGGTTCTCAGGATCTACAGGCCGACTCGAATACCACTAATCCATTACCCCATACTAATGATACTAATTTTACATTACTTTTCAAATGTTAAAAACATTTATTCTGTACATTATTTATTTAATATGGAACTTAATCCAAATTGTAATTGTTATGTATCATAGTCAACCTCGATTTCATGGTTCGTCACTGCAGACGAATTTTGTGTCAAGTCTTTTAGTATATGAAAGAGTCATGGAATCGAGCTGCCTATGACACATAACAAAAATAGAAAGACATATTGGAATATCAGATTTTAATTCGAAACGACCGTGACTTGGATGATAGAGCATATGATCGGAGTTCATTAGGTCCTAGGTCCAAATCCTGGCGGTGTCCCAATTTTTTCTCTTTATAATTGAATGAGATACATTTGTTTAAAGCGGCTGCATAGTAATTTTAAACCAAATTTAAGTTTTTTGCAAGTATAAAAGGCGAGATAGCAAAAAGGCTGGACCAAAATAGATTTTTTCGAGAACTCTTTTACTACTTTTTCTTGTTACGTGGTAACAATTGTATTGTTTTCTCTCAAATATTTGAGACGAGAACTTTGGTTGTTCCGTCTCGTAATTTCAATAGCTAGCAAATTTCTTGAATATATAAAAATTATACTTTTTTCTCGTGTAACAGAAACAAAACAATGATAATCTGACTTATCTAACATCCGTTCTAAATATGGGAACAACCAAGTAATATTAAAATTAAATTTTTTAATAAGCTGAATAATATTGTAAAGTTTTCATTTCGTTCCATTAGATATTAATGTTAATGTTAGATAATTCATTAACCTATTTCTTTTTTCTTGGTAACGTAAACTCATGTATCTAAACTATGTTTTAGTTTTTACTCGCTTGAGTAAATTATTTGCAGTGATATTTTTGTAACTAGTATCTAACGTAAAATATATCTAACGGATTTAGGGGGAGTTAGCAAATATTTGATATTATGATATGAAATGCAAAATGAAAATAGTTTTTATATCAATCATGAAATATGTGCTTTCGTGGGATGCTTATCTCTTTGATAACAGAGTTAGCAGAACTATTTGTATCAGTTTAGTAAATGTAGCGTAACTCTATTTTACACATAATTTTATTTGTGTGTATTATTGTTTTGTATAATTAATATTATCTATTATTGATATAATAACAACGAAGTTATTTTGAAATTAGTTTTATGATAAAAATAAATCCAGAAATATACGCATGACAAATACGTCATTTCTCAAGGCATACAACCGCAACAACAAACGAAATACGTTATTGCTTTCTTGAAAAATAAATATGAGTAACGTACGTCTTGCATCAGAATTATTTGACATGATATATATCTGAAATAAGTGGGAGCATATTTATATAGAAAATCTGTGTTAAAATAGCTATTTGTACAACTAGTAATGAAAGTAATAGTTTTCTTTACACATTTGAAGTTTGATGCATGACGGCGAAGACGAAAAAACGATGACGTATCCATGGTAACATAAACATTTCTGAAATAGCGTTCTTTTACTATTGAAAAATTTAAATAAAAGTGTTGTATTCAAGATATGTGAAGAAAAAAATTATTTTCTATACGATTTTTTTTTCTTTCATGATTAAAATTGAAGAAATATATATTTTTTGGGATTTCCTTAATCAGAGCGCACATATAGTTATTAAAACTTTGATATACACTGTTATCTGTAATCTAATATCAACCACTTCCTTCCGAAGCAAGAATTATTTAGAGCCGCAAACCAAACTAAATATCCCTAGTGCGTAATATATATTTTTTAATTTAACACGGAATAAAATAAAAGAAAATAAGACTGTTGACGTTATTCGTGGTTATTGGGGTTTCAGAATATTACGCATTTTATATAAATTATTTATAAAAAACACCAGATATAATTTATGTTTATTATTTTAATGTGAATTATATCATTTTGGTTTGTAATAAATTCTGAATAAATTATTGCATAATTGTTGTGATTGTTATTTGAAATTTGATCTCTACTCTTTTGATATTCTTTTAACAGTTTATTTTATGTATCATTGTTAAATAAAAAACTTATGTGCAAATAATTAGAACTGTTATTAATAAATAGCTGAGAGCTGTGTGAAGATAAATGTTTATAAACAACACAATATTCTTTTCTTCATTAGGGAAGTTATATTATATTAAATGTACTACTGACGATGACTGTTATGTATATATTGTACTTACACAGGATGTATTTTATTTATTGGTATGTCGAGAACAATAAGAGATACAAATTCGATTAAATAACCAAAGTAATGGTATTTTAAGAAACACTTTAATGTTGTTTTCATTTTCAAAATATATGCAGAGGTGATTAGATAAAAATATTAAATCGACGATTTCCTTGAAACAATTTATTTCTAAGATGGTGGATATTGAAACCAGAGTTTAAAAACAAAATCTTAAGGTGTGGACATTTTTGTTTTCAACACTACGTGTGAAAATGACTTTTCCTTCACTCAATTCATTGGTAATAGTAACCATTTTCCTTATACGTGATGAAAGTAAATTACTTTCATCATCAGTGAGGGAAATAATTACTATCACAACCAAATTGAGTGAGGAAATGTCATTTTGAAAAAAAATTTACATGTATCTTATTATTTTTGTTTTTAGTAACCAAGGAAACGTGATGTGCATTTACAAAGACAATTCTTTTGATTTATATTAAATATCAATAAATATATCATCACGCCTTCTACTCATTACTGGGTATGTTACTCTACCGTAGCAGATCTCGGTATGTGATATATTTGTGCGTGTGAAGTGTGGTTACCAGCCGTTAAATCACAGCCCCCAAAGATATTAGTAGAGGGGTAATTGCAATATAGAATATATAGAGGATATCCATTCTAGGACAAAATGGCAGGAATAAATACATTTAATTTATCTATTGTATTATAAACTGCACATTATTTTCTATTCTATTAAGTATTAATACATGTTAGAAAATATTAATATTCTAAACAGATTTAAATAAAATAATAGGAACAATGAAATTCTTAACATTTAACAATGTACATTGTATATTGTTCTATAAATATGACACATTTCAGTGTCACAAATTTTTAAACAATATGATATTTTTAAAATTCTAAAACCACAGCTAAAGCTTCATAACCTCAAAAATTAACGTAATCGCGATTAGCTGGGTTATTACGCACGAAACAGAATTACATCAAAAATCCTCGTTTTATTTCTTTCCGCTTATGGTGCCTATCGCATATTATACGGTAAATAATATTATTATATTCCCGAAAATACCTAGTCGTATTTTACCCAAAAAATAATGGCAAATTCGGTACATTTCTGGCTGATAAACATTTCCAAATTAATTCATGGTCAGTTATACCGCTGACGCTTAATTATTTCACCTTTTTCCTTAATAAAAGAATGCTATTTCAGGAATGTTTACGTTACCATGGATACATTTTCGTATTTTTACTACAGATGCTGGTAACGAAATACTTTTGTCAATTTCATTTGAAATAAATAAATAAATAAATATATTATCACGCCTCTACCCATTAATGGGTGTGGCACTCTGCCAAAGCAGATCTTGGTAAGTGATATATTTTTGCGCGTGAAGCGCGCTTACCAGCCGTCAAATTACGGCCCCCAAAGATGTTAGTGGAAGGAGAGCCACAGGAGTAGTATTAATGTGGTGAAAATGTTTGTCGGTAGTGGGAATCAAACCAGGGTTTCAGGATCCACAGGCCAACACGATACCACTGTGCCATCTATACTCATTTTAATTTGAATACATCTGTGAAATTTTCTAAATAAGTGATCACAATAAAATAATATGTTACAATCAGACTAAACATACTAAAAAATACTATTACGAGTCTCGTAATATTGTCAAACTCCGCTACGCGTCGTGCGACAACCTTTATTAGTCGACCCGAAAACTTGTATTTTTAATCCTTTTGAAACAAATAACTATTATGTCCTTGTAAGAATACGAGAATGTCGGGGATCTATTGTGTTTTTTTTTTTTTTTTGGAATTACCCGGCAATTTTATATAGAATTACAAAATGAAGGAAAATTTCTGAGGTATTGTTGGTTAAGAGTGAGTGATAATATTTAAACTATCTATTTAATAGACGCAATACTGCAATGATAAAAAATTGCAATTAGAAAGTTCACACAATAATTTTTTGTTTCAGCCATTTGAATATGATTATTTCATTATTTTCTGTTCAAAAAGTATGCAATTTCGGGATTGTAACTGTACAGAAATATATCAAAAAGATCCCTATTCAAAAAATAAATGACATATCTCGGGTGATGTATATTAATATCAGCTGTATTCCATTTGCCACTTGGTTTACTTAAATCAGTTCAGATAAAGTTGACAATATGACTAAAGGATCTGAATTAAGCAAAATGATGCACTTATTGGGATGAATTAATTCAAAATAAATTAGAATCAGTAATTCTAATACTAGAAATAAAGTCAGAGAAGTAATCTAGCGAAATAAATAAGTGATCTGGTTCAGTAAATGTAAGTTAGATCTGATCCAAATGGCAAATGGAATACGTCTATCAATTTGTTTCATTTTAATTTAAATTGATCAACGGAATTTGATAGGTAAATGGATAACAAAAATAATATGTATAATTCGGATAAAAATGTATTGTTCTGTTGATTTATAAATAAACATACCTAACCATTTTATAAATTCTTATTAACCTTGAAGACAGAATTAAACAAATATTATGACTCATTCATCTTAAAACACGATCAGCGTAAACAATGTAAATAAAAATGTTTCATTTATTATTATTATGTGTATTTATGCTATTTTCCTGTGTAACTTTGAATTTTAATTATATTTTTGTGTATTTGTCGCAAACATTAAATTACTCATCGAAACAAATTGTTTTGCTTACGCACAACCATTATCTCATCATATTTTAATATTTTGGTATTTAATTTTTATATCATATAATTTAGTTAGAACGAATAATCCATAATTAAATAACTTATGATTGAATCTAACATTTATAAATATATAAATAATGAGCAGCAAAATAAGGAAATATTTTTTACTGCTCAAAAAGCCAAGAGCATTATAACAACTGAATATTCATAAATAGTTACAAAAATAAAATGACATTCAAAATAGTATAAATTCAAACGTCAATGGATTTTCCATTTTTTTTTTTTAATAATATAAAAATAAATTCTTCAAATTGATAGTTTAGTTATGCAAACATAACTATTGGAAATTCTCCTCAATATATCGAAGTTGATTTTAGCAAATTTTATTTGTTTATCACATCAAGACAAATATATGATTAAATGATAAGAAATTCAAAACACTTATATCCTGGAAATAAAACAGCGTTAATCTCAACAAATATTTTCAAAAAAATTTAACACAGTTTTAATACAATGATTAATTATTCAAACAATATACAGAATGTTTATTGTAACCATCTTCCAAATGTTAACTTTTTTATTTAAACGTTTAAAGTGATATAGATATAAAAAACATATAGATATCATCACTCCTTTTACCCATTACTGGGTGTGGCACTCTTCCGTAGCAGATCTTGGTAAATGATATATTTATGCGCAAGAAGTGCAGTTACCAGCCGTCAAATCACGGCTCCCAAGGATGTTAGTGGAAAGGGAGCCACAGGGATAATTTTAATGTGGTGAAAATTGTTTGTCGGCAATGGAAATCGAACCGAAACCGACTGAATACCACTGAGCCACCTACCCCATGTAGATAGAGTTAATACAGAGTGATATAAAGGCATTGTTACAGTTGATAATAAAAAAAACTACTTGAAATTGTTATGCCTGATACATAAATTCATTTCCTGTTGTTCACAGTGACATTTGAAAATTTAAATTTAATTTTGAGTTCATTTATTATTACATTTATTTCTAAAGTCAAAATTCTATTAGCTGTCAGACTCCTGACATAACCTATTTGAATTTATTAAAAATGTCAAATAGCATTTCCGCCTTTACCTAGCGTTGTGCCAACTGTGGAATAAAAAGATCTCCGGAATTGTATTGCCAACTGAAACAATTCCTTTTGATCACTGTGTAGTTATTTGTATATCAAGGGAAGAAAGGCAGACATTTCTTCTCAAAGGTGCCGTTTCATTTTCTAAGCAGGATAAAGCATCTGAGGGAAGAATGACTCTTTCTTCACAGAATAAAAAGTACAATTTTCAAAAATATTAGAAATTTAAATGAGATTTATGATTCTTCTGAATTTTATTATTTTTGTAAATTTAAATGATGTTAATAATATACTACAAACACAGAAGAAGAAAAAAACTTACTTAAACAGAAGAGTAATGTCACTTAATTGATCGGTAGTAACAAAAAAGTATTTTTCTTCCTTTAATTAAGGAGGAAATACAGAATATTTCTATACTTATGGATCAAAGTTTAAGGGTAAATATTATATGATGTACTAATTATAGAAAAAATATATATTTTTCTAAATTCGCTAAATTAAGGGTGGTTTACTTTAAGTAAACATTTTTAGTACCAATTGTTTGATAGTTATTTTTAATATATTAATAATTGAATTATAATTATAACTACTGTAATACTCAATTTATTCATTATACAAGATCAGATAATCGGGTAGCTGGTTCAGTGGAATCGAATCGGCTTCTGGATTTTGAGAACCCGAGTTCGATTTCCGCAGCCGACAAACAATTTTCACCACAATAATACTCCTACAGTGTATTACGCCATAGAGAAAATTCAGCTGGGCGAGCCCAACATGTGAAAATAGAGCTGTTAAAATGTTATGAAACTGACTGTCAATTTCATGCTTGGAGGTTAGATATTATTACTAATTTGAAATCAATAATTTCATTTAAATCGACGCTAAAACTCGTCCAGAAACTGTTTGCGAGAACTCGCAATTTGCAAGCCTCATCTTCGGCTCGGTCTGTCAAAAATACTCGCACTCGCAAAAGTCCAGTTTCCGGCCTAGTGATACAAATAACTATTATATTGTACATTTATTTATTGTGGTTCCTATACGTCACAAAACAGAATTACCCTGGATTAACAATCTAACAGAAACCAGACAAACACCTGAACGACGTGCATTTAATTGTTTACTCGCTTACGGCGATTATGACACAAGAGTGGGCAGTTCACGTAGTGTGTGTGTCACTAATACAACACATCTAAGTAGATGTAGATAACTGGATAGCGTCATCATGAATTCATGCTGTGTTACCTGTCGCACCTCCGGTCCCTCTGCGTCTTACAAACGTGATTTCATGATCATGACACTCGAATACTTCTACGCTTACTAAACTATTATATTCTGTTGTTGAAAATCTGGTAAGTTCGTGTAGAAGTTTAGTGGAACGACTTGATTTTCCAATATGACGGCAGGGAGCTTGTTTTGTAGGTTTTTTCCTAATTTTACTTACATAGGTGAATATATTAATAGTATATTACATAATAAGTCAGAAAAGTGATAGTATACTTGACGAAGAGGTTGTTAAAAATATGAGGCCACAGGCCCGTATTTAGGCTAGTTTTTGACATATAGGGCAGGTAGCGGATAATGGTCAAAACGAGATGAATTTTGAGCAATATTTTACTTTACTATATCTCAAAAACTAAACAAGATATAATAATGCGCTCAACGGCATTGAATTTATCGTGTTCTAATTGACTTATAAACATATTTTCAGCGATTTTGATTTTTTTTAAATTTCTTAAGGGGTACCCCTTAGATTTTTTTCGATTTTAAGCCATTTTCAGACTTATTGCTCTAAAAATCTCCCTCATCCGAATATTTTACTAAAAATTTACATATATACGTATTTCGACGCGCAGAATCCAGTGGTGAAATCCCTGAGTTCGTATCTCTTTTAGTTTTGAGGATATTGGCCTTAGAAATATTTGTATATCGAAAATTTTGGTCAAAATATCAAAAATAAAAAAATTGCTGAGAATATGCGTACAAGTCAATTCAAACACGAGGAATCCAATGTCGTTGAGCGCGTCTTCATATCTTGCTTAATTTTTGTGATACATCCTCTGGAAGAGTAGATTCTTCCAAATTTTATGCCATTTCACATTTTACACAATTTTACATAAAAATAGTATACATAATACGTCAAGGAAGTGTTTTTACATTCCTGGCATATTATGTATACTATTTTTTCTAAAACCGTTTAAGTTAATCAGTATTTAATCATAAATAATTCAGAATGTTTAAAATTTTTGATATGAATTGTATTCACAGCAGACTATGTATCCAAGGTTACAAAAAAAGTCAGATAAAATATAAAACAGTCCGGTAAAATCTTTACCAGACTGTTTTGTAGGTACTTTACCAGACTGTTATTTTTGTTGTAGCCTGGGATACGTACTTTACTTGAATGTTACAGTAAAAACCTACTTTCCTTACAAAAATTGGTTAGGAAAGTAGGCACTTTCTTGCCGGTTTCAGAAAAAAATATGTATTTGATACAAGATTAACAATTTAATAAAGTTGTAATTTGTTGAAATTAAGCCGAAAATTGTTGAACTAGGGAAAAAATAAAATACTTTCCTGTATATTGGATAACATGGATAATATTCTAATAAGATATTCTGCTCTGTACAACATGAACTTTATCCGAATTATAGTAAAGGGTCCGACTGCACCGAGCCGTAGTGTAATAGTTCATATATATTTACCTTAAGTGAGATTCGAACTCAGAATCTCCGGATTTGAATGCCATAACGCCATCCACACCACTGTACTAGCGGATAGTAAATATCTATTTTATATTTATGTTGTCACAAAAGTTAAGAAAAACAAGTATTAAATTTCATTCTTAGTTCACAACACGCTTGGTTTTTCAGATTGTTTACCTTCATTTCAAGGCAATACTATATTTTTTTTAAATATAAATAAATATATCATCATGCCTTCTACCCATCTCGGTAAGTGATATATTTTGCGCGTTATGTGCGGTTACCAGTCGTCAAATCACGGTCCCCAAAGATGTTACTGGTGGAGGAGCCACAAGGGTAGTTTTTGAAATTATGAAAATTGCTTGTCGCCTGTGGGAATCGAACCAGGGTTCTCAGGATCCACTGAGCTAGCCACCCCATAATTTTTTTTATATAAAATAAATGTATAATTGTGTAATTCAGGCCAAATGTAATTTTTTAATTTTATCTTATTGGTTATTTATCATTTAGCTGACAGATTAGTTATCCCAGTATTGATAATATACTATGTATATACAAAGTTTACATTAACTTACTAAAATAAAAATAGATAAAAAAATAGATAAATTATTTCGTAAAATAAATGGCAGGCATTATTTGTACTGTAATACCTATTTGTATTCTATTAGCATAATATTAAATAAATTTGCTGATGATTTTCGTCTACCATTCTATCAAGTAAAAGTTCATGTGTTCATATCTCGTTCACTTATTATACAGAAAAAATACGTTTGTGTTTGAAGAGTTCGCAATAGGTTCCCTGTACAGTATTTGGTGTTAAGTTCCTGTTGTACAGAGTAACAAATAAATTAATAAAAATAAAACTAAATAGGAATAGGAATAGTTATTTTTATATCTCCTCCAATATATGGTTAAGTTTTTTTATGCTGGCTTTTAATCTCCTTTGTATACTTAAGGAATTATTGACAGTAGAATTGAGCTGTTTTAAATATCGATAATACCTACATAATACGGTAATGAAATTGAAAAATGAAAGTGGATGGTTGTTACGTTGTTGGGTTTAGCCGTTTAGTTTAACGAAAAACTTTCTCTTCTTAGAAGTCATCAAAATATTCAATATACAGCATAAATATTTTTACTTATTTCGTAGTAAATGAATGAAATATTTCATGCACAATGACAGAAATCAAATATTGTGTTTATGATACATACTATGACTTAATTTTCAATTTTTTGTTTGCTTAATGTGGTTAAAAATTTAAGTTTTATCACTTATATTTTCCTGTTTACAAGGAAATTATTACTAATTTAAATATTTCTTTTATACACGTAATTCATGACAATATAAATAGGATATTATTTATTTATTTATGTATTTGATTAAAAATATATTTTTCTAAGAAAAGAATTTATTAATAAAAATAAAAATATGATATGTGAATATATAATAAAATAAATAAATAAATATATCATCACACCTTTTACCCACTTCTGGGTGTAGCACTCTGCCGAAGCAGATCTCGGTAAGTGATATATTTATGTGCTCACGCGGTTATCAGCCGTTAAATCATGGCCCTCAAAGATGTTAGTGGTGGGGGAGCCACAGGGATAATTTTAAATTGGTGAAAGTGTTTTGTCGGCTGTGGGGATCGAACCAGGGTTCTTAGGATTACCCAATAAAATAAATATAAATTAATATGTATATCATCACTCCTTCTATCCATTACTGGATGTGGCACTCTGTCGTAACAGATGTCGGTAAGTGATATATTTTGTGCATGAAGTGCGGTTACCAGTTGTTAAATCACGGCCCCAAGGATGTTAGTCGAGGGGGAGGGGCACAGGATTAGTTTTAATGTGGTCAAAATTGTTTGTCTTCTATGCGAATTGAGTTCGGGTTCTCGAATTCACAGGCTGACTTGATACCACTGAGCCACCTACCCCATAAGACAAAATAATAATAATAATTGAATTCGTACTAATTACTGTACAAGGTCCGGACTCACCGAGTCACAGTGTGCTAGATCGTATATTTTTGGTTTAACTGGGATTCGAATTCGGAATCTCCGGATTCGAATGTCATAACGCCACCCACACCACTGCACTATCTATATGCTACCCTTTAATTCAAATATGTCTGATTTATAATATGACAAAATTGAAGACCATGAACGTAAAATAGGAAGTATATTTAGTTAGTAAATTACTAAGAAACACATAGGTAGCTCAAGCAACTAAGTGTCTGAGTATTTTATACCGTACAAGTCAAGGAATGGATGAATCACCCGCGAATATTTTAAACTTTTCAAACTAATCATGCAGTAAGTGTCGCTGATTCATAATCTTGTTTTGTTCTCGATCTCACAATACGATAAATGTTGCTTCAAAATGCATTTCATTGATAAAGAAGTTCACTTTGACTTAAATATCAAAAGTACGTCACAAGGTGAACAGCTTCAAGTTTTTGTGTCATGATGCTAACGTTTGAAGTTTACTTGGTTTCGTTTTCATTGGGAAATTTCACTTATCAAATAATGTAAAAACTAATTTAATAATCATTTGATATCTTTTTAAAAGAATTATAATGACGTCCGTATTTTAATATTGGAAATAATTATAATATTTGAAACGTTTATAAGCAAATATTGGTATAGTTTTTCCCAATTTTACCATGGAATTTATGTTATGTATTATTATTTATTATCTATTATCTTTAAAAGCAAATATTGACATATTAAATAATAAAATAAGATAAATTTATCAAATCAAGTAAATATATGGTTTTAATATTTTGATAGCAAAACCTTGTAATACAAGACTAATTTTTAAATAAAATATATTTTAATTGTCCAATAAGACGAGCATTATTCTCAAAATCAAAAAAAAAGATCCAATTCGATGTAATTTTTTTTGAAAATATAAAATTCGAAAAAAATTTAAATGTACTTACTTGCAACGACATATCCTACACATAGAACAGCAAACCACACAAATTTAATTCTTTCCATAACAACACAGATTGACATTACAAACACATGGCACTGAAATAAGCGTACAAACTCCGCAAGATTTAGCGCTCAACTGACGGAAGGCGAGGCCAGGCTTGAAGCCGCTCCCAACTCGAATCCAGCGGACTCGCAGCTCAGCAAGATACGCGCGAAGATATCAGAGTTGGAACGTCCTCTTGGACGCTGCTGATAACGACTTGATGTTTGTGCAGTAGCCGAGCTAGTTGTAGGGTTCTGTAAACCTACAGGAAATGTCATTGTGAAGTGCTAGATTTTGTTGGAATACAGATTAGGTTTGTTTTGATGTGTGCTCTAATGATAGCTGTAGTTTATTTTACATGTGCTGATATTCACGTGATTACTTATAATCATATAGATAAATTGTATAAATTAGGTATTTGTAAATAGGAATTTTTAATACAAATCTTCTTTAAACTAACTGTACACAGTTTTAAAATATCTGTAAATAAGTTTAAAATTAGTTATTTTCTTTTATCTATAATATGACAATATGCCTGTTCTTTTTGTATTAATTATTAATATTGTTGTTTTTTTTAGGAACATTACGGACGTGAACTGGCCTCAACAACGGATATCATCAACACTGGAGTCTGAATCATATTGTACCAGGTCACCAAAGTCTGGCACATCATCAGAGAATCTATATAATTTTGAACTACGTCACTGAAGCCTGTAACATTCTGGACAACATCACCGCAGTGCCCGTATCGCCTCAGACTACTTTAATGAACAACACCACCGAAACATGTATCATCTTAGACAATGTCACCGAAACAATAATTACATTTCAACAAAGTTACCAGAGTCAGCTTCGTCAGCATACATAGTTTACTCAGAGCCAGCATTGAAGTCCGCTAATTTCAATGTAAGTAATTTTTTATTAGAAAGAAGAAGAAAAAAACAGATGCTAATAGTATTCTCTGTATGTTAATATAGGATGCTTCGGAATAACTTTTAATCAACTTGGGATCTACCAAAAAATCTACTTCACAACTCCGAGATCTCTACGGGGAGTCTAGAGTACAAAGAAGCCGAGAAGAAGGAACCAGCGACAGAGATGACGACCACGGAGACCTGGAGGAAGCATAATTCCATTTTAGCATTTGATCACGTGTCCATATATCAGTACTTCAACCCATTGAAGGAAGCGTCACATCATCATAGGATACCGAGAATTAAATGCTTTTTAAGTGAGTGTATCTTTTAAATTGGTTGAGGTAGATTAATTTTGACTGAACATTTTAATTTCCATTAGTTTTATTTTTTTTTTTATTTTTTAGTTAATATGGATAAGCATATTATGTTTTTGGTGATAAATAATATTGTGGCAGCCGAAAATCTAATTAACAAATTTTCGATAACTTATATACCTACAACATTTATAAAATTGACATAAGTGCGGCAGATCTTGTTAAATTATGCAAGTTCAGTTACCTGCCATCAAAACACGGCACTCGAATAAGTTATTTTAATAGCATTTATTTCCGTAACACCTGTTTTCATAACATCCATTTCCGTAGCATCTATTTCCATGGCAACCAAAAATTCTTTCAAAATGTCTTGAAGACAGTGATTTTCTCAAAAAGTGTTTAAAAACGTCTTAAATAGATATTAAAATCTGTAGCTTGTTAAAAAAGTTTCTCAGATCGTCTTTACGACAGTCATGTTCTCAAAATGTCTTCCAAATCATCTTTAAAATACATATATCTTTGTTTAATTTTAGGAGAGTCAAACTGAGTTATGCTGAAGATCATCCTACATGCACACGACTCTACTGTTTCGAATGGAGTAGCCAGCGCCACCACACCACTAACACTATCCTGTGATAGTAGCAGAACGTGATAGCAACTTTATATTCAGTTTTAATTGTTATTATTGAATATAAATTACTTAAGACTTCGTGTGGTATGTACGCATGCTTTGTTCTATTTTTTTAATTAAGAATTTAGTCTCTGTGTGTGTAGTCCACTAAATAAAGACATTAAATTATTAAACTAAATTCAAAATGTAGAATCCCTTGAAATTTGTTGCAAACAAGAGTATTTTAGTTTCTTTACATTTGGCAAAACATTTTTGGCAAATAATACTACATTGTTTTGAGACATTTTATTGTATTTTATTGATATCATAAATTGAAACTATATTAAATAACAACCAACCTCCATTATCATCTGTGAGTAATATGTGTATTTAAGTTTAGTTAAGTGTCAATTAAATTTGGTGTCATTCCACTGAAGGATAGTTTAGACACTTTAAAATAATTATCCGCCCAACTCTCAAAAGAATTTTAGGTAATCCTGAATTTTGAATTAATCTAATTCAGCTATACCATATTCTCAAAAAAGTTTAAAACAAAACTCTACTATATTAATGTTGTTACTAGTAGACTTTCGGAAAATGTATTCGATTAACTTTTTAAAATCAGACTAGAGTAAGATTTGCTAATTTAAACTTATGGATTAGCTAAAACTTTTGTGATAATAGGGCTGTAATGTTTTAAACTATTATAAAAGTTAGTGAAGTGCGCAAAACGTGATGGTTTGTTCTATCTTAGCGTGCCAGTACCTCATTAATTATGAGTACCAACACTGTTCAACCTTCTCAATTTGAAAGAGAAAGAACTTTGATAAAGATTTAGGCTTGTAAAATATAAAAATTTTATGTTAAGTTATTTTCGCTCATTGTTTTTTATATATTATTATTTATTTTATTTATTCATATATGTTAAGTAATACTTTCAATTAATTACGAAAAAAACTCTAATAGTTATTTTCTGTGTGTTAATTTAGGAGACTTTGGACAGCTCCCAGATCTCTACGGAGAGTCTGGAGCACCAGAAAACTGAGCAGGATTAATCAGCGGTGGAGACGACGTCCACGAGAACCGAGAGAAGGCATCACTTCACTTCATTTGATGGCGTCTCTAGACATCAATCAATACTTCAATTACTTTTGCAAGTGAGGGTATCTTTTTAATTAGTACCTAGATGTGTGATCATTTGAACTGAAAATTTGGGCTCCCTTTAGTTAACTTTAGATACAATATTTACAAAAATGATATTTTTTTAACAGATCATATTTTCATGGTTATAATCACCCTCAAAACTTATTAGCCATTTAAAAATATATTTTATGAACCAAAAAGAAACAAATTATTTATACATTTTTTAAAAAACTGTAATAAAGATAGCTTGTACTGGTTTTTAATATTTGAATTCCCTATTTTTAAAAATTATTTTTAACCATATTTTCATCCTTTAGCATATCAACCTTCCATAAAGTTATGTTTAAAAAAAAACACATTATTTAAGCGAGTATGGTGTGAGGATGAGAATGTCTGTTGCAAACTTATTCTTAATAAATCTGATGAGTGAATGTTTTGTGAATGTTTCTCAAGGGTTCGTCCTACCTCATTTGATGGCGATTTTTGAAGTGAATTCTAGAAAGATAGTGATAGGTGATACGCGCTTTGGCCTACCTTGTATACATCTGTGTCTTACGTAAAAGCCATTAAATTTAATTATCTATAATTGACCTAAATAATTCTCTTAAACGATGAAATATTCATTTATGTTGAATATTTTTGATATGATATATATTTATTTAACATTTTAAAAGTAAATTCTAATTATAAAGACGTTATAATTTATACATTTAATCAGAAATTTATTCATAAACAAATAATACATATATTACAATTATTTAACAAATGTTTGTAACTATAACAATAATAAAATTATTATTTATAATAATATCAAAAGTAAAATGATAAATATTTTATTTGCAGTATATATTTCTATTCTAGTATCGTTCAAGGTAACATTTATAAACTTTAGTTTGAATTCTTTCACAATTAGTGAGTAATTGATCCGGTCGAAACCTGCAAACACGTAACATCGCTCGGGCTAGCATTGTCTATCTCTCTCTAGCACATTGTAATCATCGGAGTGCTTGCGCAACTATCGCCACTTGCCATCGAAACGTTGTTGTGTATAGACGTAGAATCGCGCTTCGTACTCTTGCATTCCTAAAACTTATCCTCCGAACACGCTAGAGCCTTCACGTGGGGGCCCAACATACTTTCTAACTTTCTACATACATTAGGCAAGTTTGAATTAGCGTACGCAGGCGGGTGGGGCGAGTCCCTCGCGAACGAGGTCGTAGTTTGGTTCCGGTCGCCCAGCTAGAGAGTATTCTGCCGTTGACTGCGGGGGCGGCGTCGCCAAATCCCCCCGTTAGGGTGTGTCCATGGTATCCTGGAGAGTCCTAGAGGCTTCGCTTCCCCCGAGCACTGCGAATACTTTCCCTACGACCCGGGTAGGTTCAGTAGGCGGAAACCGAAAGGTCGTGCTCACGGAATATGGGCAGCGTTATTGTGAAAAGGGCAAGCAACACTTCCGGTTGCTTTGTCGTAGATTCATTGCGCGTAATTAGCTATTCGTACACAAAAACTTAGGTAGGGTAAAGGCAAGAATAGAAGCGAAGAAAGAATAGAAGTGAAGAAAGAACAGAAGCGAAGAAAGAACAAAGAAAACAACATTGAAGACATCGTGAAGATCAAGAAATGTATAAATGGGATGAATGGAATGAATGGAATGTGTGGTATGACTGGTAAATGCTGTTTGCTGATTTGTCATAACTTGTCTATTGTTCTATTTTACTGTATTTTGTTCTGAGTTTCTGTTTCAGGTTCGTCAATCATCAAATGTCTTTATGTATGTTTTTTCTAATGTTGCCAGCTATTCCATGTTACTAATACATTGTTTTTCTGTTTATAGGGACATAACGGGACCTGCAAGCATCTCCTGCGGCCTCGGCATCATCGTGGAGCAGAGCTGGTGTTCGAACCAGCGTTATCGGAGCTGCCGTCATCCTGGACAACGTCATCGGTGCTTGTAACATCATCGTGGAGCAGCTGGTGTTCTAAACCAGCGTCATCGGAGCTACCGCTACCGTGGACAACGTCAACGAAGATTCTATCATCATCTTGGAGCAACTAGAGTTCTTAACACCGTCATCGAAACTTATCATCGTGGACATCGTAACCATCACAACAACTTCAGCAAAGCCGAGATCGAACATCAAGTCCGCTGCTCGCAACATAATTGTAAGAAAATTATTATTTTTAAATTATTTGGGTAAAAGTCTGTTAAAAATAATAAGAAATATTTTATTTTAAATTGATAATTTACAACAACTTTCTTTAAAATATATTTATTAGTTGTTTTAATATTTATTTGAGAATTTGTAAGATAATTATTCACTTTAAAATATTAATATTGAATGTTTATTTTGTAACACAACGCTTTATTTAGTAATTGACAATTCATTAGATAATTTTTAATGATAAAGATAGTAGATTGTTAGCTTGTGAAACGTTCTGATAAATTTTCAGTTAGTATTACGGGTAATTAACTATATTTATTATTGTCAAATATTCTGGAATTACTTTAGGAAAAAATGTTTAAAGTAAATGATTGATATAAATAAATTTGTATCACTTTTATTTAAAATATTTTTCTTTAAATAATTTAGGAACGTCTGATAGCAGAAAAATAAAGTTAATCACCCTCCAATTAACTGTTTTATATGAACGATCATTGTATTTTGTAAATAAAGTTAATGGAATACTTTTACCCAAAATAATTGTTTCCAATATTTAAAATATGTCTTCTAAAAGTTTTCCTTACAATATTTAATTTGATTGTATTTTAAAAATTGGGAAAACTGACAGAATTAATATTTAATCTTTTAAAACAATTATCTATTTGTATTTAAAATGGAATATATTGAAGGTCAATGTTTAGAAAATTTGTTTTATATTTCGAAATTGTTCTTGCTAAAAAGTTATTGAAGTTAAATATATTTTTTTAAATTTATTTCTAAACCTTGACTTTCAATACATTAATAATTCATTCAACGATTAACTATTTAGAAATATTTAAGATGAATCCAAAATATTTATTAATATTAAATACATAAAAAGGCTTCAGGAATCCAATATTTCCCCTATTCTGTAACTCCATCATTATCTGTTAATGATTGGTAAGTTAATGAGAACCCTTCTTTTTTATGATTAATCTGTATATTACAATTATTTCGGCATTCTGTGATTAAAATCATTTATTCTGTTACTTCTATTTTACTTTTATGCATTTTAATCTCGTACAAAACTATTAGTATAAAAAAATATAATTTTAAACTACATTTTTTGCAGAATTGTCAGTTAGCTATCATTATATTACTTTTTATAATAACAACTATATATATATATATATATATATATATATATATATATATATATATATATATATATATATATATATATATATATATATATATATATATATATATATATATATATATTAGTAAACATAATGCAAAGCAGGGTAAATTAGTCTCAGAATACCTAAATTGTGATCATCTGTAAAATAACTTTCAAAAATAAAACTTATCATTAACTTATCGATCATTAACATATAATGATCTAGTTACAGTATAGGGAAGTATATTTTCCAAATTTTATTTGTGGACGTTTCAAGCTTAAAATTAGCTCATCATTTAGCACCTTGAAAATACAAATACAGTAATAATAATATAAAACCATCAAATAGTTATAAAATAAATACAGATAGAAACGAAAAATAGTAAAAAATAAAATAAAATTTCTAAATTCCCTATAAAATGTGAGCATATTTTAAATTATCATAGCATCAGTTCTATAATTAACAGAAAAATCAAAGTTAGTGTGCCTGTTATAATTTTTTTTATTGTTTTTAGTTTATCCTGTTTTTTTTTTAATTTTTATATGTGTCTATTTCGAAATTTTGCCATTTTCATTTTATTTATATAAATATTTATTTTATACGTTACCGTTTAATTAAGGTTTGTTTGTTATTTTGTTTTATTTATTGGTTTTATATTATTATTGTATTTGTATTTTAAGTTGCTGCTGAAGAACAAATTTTTAGCTTAAAACGTCGACAACTTTTACTTTTAAATAATGTTGGCTTTCTGAAGCCTTTCATTTATTTAATATTGATTAACTATTTACATTCTGTTTTAAAGACAAATAGATAATTGTTTCATACGATTTAATATTAATTCAGTCAGTTTTCTGAATTTTTAAAATACAATCAATTTAAACTTTTGAACTCATATTTAAAATAAGTTAATTAATTGGTGGTGGGCACTTGGTGAAACATATTGAAATAGATTATTTAAGAAAAGTGTTTTAACACTTGGTATGGTTTCACAAAATTTTTATTTTAATAAAAACACTACGATCATCATCAGGTACATTGAAAATACATGTCAACTTACAACTATTTATACAATTTAGAACTCATATTTCAAATATTGTAAACGATTGTTATAAAATAATTCTATATAATTTACTTTTTGTGATAGTTTCTAATGATATTGTTTGTTTATTTTCAGATGCAGTTGTTTGTAGCCGCGATGAAGCCAATCTTCTGCCAAGGGTTTTCGTCAGAGGTTTTCCCCTTGGTGCTGACAGCGAATGCTGGGAAGACGAGATCAGCGACTTGCCTCTGAACATCACCAGGTCACTCATCCAGGCTTTATACCAACTTCAAATAAACATTGTATTCAACAAATAAATAAAACAATTGCAATAAATTTATTCACAAATAAATGAATCAATTGCAATAAACATTGTATTCACAAATAAATAAAATAATTACAATAAATATTGTATTCATAAATAAATAATACAATTGCAGTAAACATTGTATTCACAAAATGATTGTAATTTAAATCATACAATGTTTATTGCTATTTAGAAATAATAATAATAAACATTATATTCACGTATGAATTAAATGATTGCAATAAATATTGTATTCATAAATAAATAATACAATTGCAGTAAACATTGTATTCACATATAAATAAAATGATTGTAATTTAAATCATACAATGTTTATTGCAATTCAGTAATAAATAAAACAATTGCACTTGTAATAAATAAAATATTACAATAAACATTGTATTTAAAAATAAATAAAACAATTGCAATAAACATTGTGTTCACATATAAATAAAAAGATTGTAATGTAATATGTTAAAAACAATAATAAATATGTTTCAAATTGATAATTTACAATAACTCTCTTAAAAACATATTTATTCTTTAAGTATACGAAATATTGTAATAAGTTGTTTGCGAAAACATACATCTTATTACAATATTTCTTATTCTTAGAGAATAAATATGTGTTATAGAGAGTTCTTCTAAATTATCAATGTAAAACATACCTTTTTATTGTTTAACACAAATAAATTTTACTTGTAATAATAATTTCAATATAAATATTAGTATCTGTTGTATATAACTTTGAAATAATAATAAATATGTTTAAAATTATATGTCTTTATTTTATTTAGAAAAATAATATCCTTATAGTATAAATTCGTCCCAAATAAGTTTAAATTTATTCGAACTGAGTTTAAAGTAACATAAATTCGGTATTGAATTTTTAGTTCAAATATTGACCAAGAGATGGCGCCACTAGTAACGTTACATTCTTGGAATTCCTTTCGCATTCCTAAAATTCCATTCGCATTCCTGAAATTCCATTCGCATTCCGGAAGCCTCACATGCTATCCATTCTTGAAAATCCGCCCACCGCTTCACAGTCTAACACCCCGAAATTTCTGGGTGTTAGACTGTGAAGCGGTGGGCGGATTTTCAAGAATGGATAGCATGTGAGGCTTCCGGAATGCGAATGGAATTTCAGGAATGTTAGGAATGCGAACGGAATTTTTTTCCGCATTCCTAAAATTCCATTCGCATTCCGGAAGCCTCACATGCTATCCATTCTTGAAAATCCGCCCACCGCTTCACAGTCTAACACCCAGAAATTTCGGGGTGTTAGACTGTGAAGCGGTGGGCGGATTTTCAAGAATGGATAGCATGTGAGGCTTCCGGAATGCGAATGGAATTTCAGGAATGCGAATGGAATTTTAGGAATGCGAAAGGAATTCCAAGAATGTAACGTTACTAGTGGCGCCATCTCTTGGTCAATATTTGAACTAAAAATTCAATACCGAATTTATGTTACTTTAAACTCAGTTCGAATAAATTTAAACTTATTTGGGACGAATTTATACTATAAGGATATTATTTTTCTAAATAAAATAAAGACATATAATTTTAAACATATTTATTATTATTTCAAAGTTATATACAACAGATACTAATATTTATATTGAAATTATTATTACAAGTAAAATTTATTTGTGTTAAACAATAAAAAGGTATGTTTTACATTGATAATTTAGAAGAACTCTCTATAACACATATTTATTCTCTAAGAATAAGAAATATTGTAATAAGATGTATGTTTTCGCAAACAACTTATTACAATATTTCGTATACTTAAAGAATAAATATGTTTTTAAGAGAGTTATTGTAAATTATCAATTTGAAACATATTTATTATTGTTTTTAACATATTACATTACAATCTTTTTATTTATATGTGAACACAATGTTTATTGCAATTGTTTTATTTATTTTTAAATACAATGTTTATTGTAATATTTTATTTATTACAAGTGCAATTGTTTTATTTATTACTGAATTGCAATAAACATTGTATGATTTAAATTACAATCATTTTATTTATATGTGAATACAATGTTTACTGCAATTGTATTATTTATTTATGAATACAATATTTATTGCAATCATTTAATTCATACGTGAATATAATGTTTATTATTATTATTTCTAAATAGCAATAAACATTGTATGATTTAAATTACAATCATTTTGTGAATACAATGTTTACTGCAATTGTATTATTTATTTATGAATACAATATTTATTGTAATTATTTTATTTATTTGTGAATACAATGTTTATTGCAATTGATTCATTTATTTGTGAATAAATTTATTGCAATTGTTTTATTTATTTGTTGAATACAATGTTTATTTGAAGTTGGTATAAAGCCTGGATGAGTGACCTGGTGATGTTCAGAGGCAAGTCGCTGATCTCGTCTTCCCAGCATTCGCTGTCAGCACCAAGGGGAAAACCTCTGACGAAAACCCTTGGCAGAAGATTGGCTTCATCGCGGCTACAAACAACTGCATCTGAAAATAAACAAACAATATCATTAGAAACTATCACAAAAAGTAAATTATATAGAATTATTTTATAACAATCGTTTACAATATTTGAAATATGAGTTCTAAATTGTATAAATAGTTGTAAGTTGACATGTATTTTCAATGTACCTGATGATGATCGTAGTGTTTTTATTAAAATAAAAATTTTGTGAAACCATACCAAGTGTTAAAACACTTTTCTTAAATAATCTATTTCAATATGTTTCACCAAGTGCCCACCACCAATTAATTAACTTATTTTAAATATGAGTTCAAAAGTTTAAATTGATTGTATTTTAAAAATTCAGAAAACTGACTGAATTAATATTAAATCGTATGAAACAATTATCTATTTGTCTTTAAAACAGAATGTAAATAGTTAATCAATATTAAATAAATGAAAGGCTTCAGAAAGCCAACATTATTTAAAAGTAAAAGTTGTCGACGTTTTAAGCTAAAAATTTGTTCTTCAGCAGCAACTTAAAATACAAATACAATAATAATATAAAACCAATAAATAAAACAAAATAACAAACAAACCTTAATTAAACGGTAACGTATAAAATAAATATTTATATAAATAAAATGAAAATGGCAAAATTTCGAAATAGACACATATAAAAATTAAAAAAAAAACAGGATAAACTAAAAACAATAAAAAAAATTATAACAGGCACACTAACTTTGATTTTTCTGTTAATTATAGAACTGATGCTATGATAATTTAAAATATGCTCACATTTTATAGGGAATTTAGAAATTTTATTTTATTTTTTACTATTTTTCGTTTCTATCTGTATTTATTTTATAACTATTTGATGGTTTTATATTATTATTACTGTATTTGTATTTTCAAGGTGCTAAATGATGAGCTAATTTTAAGCTTGAAACGTCCACAAATAAAATTTGGAAAATATACTTCCCTATACTGTAACTAGATCATTATATGTTAATGATCGATAAGTTAATGATAAGTTTTATTTTTGAAAGTTATTTTACAGATGATCACAATTTAGGTATTCTGAGACTAATTTACCCTGCTTTGCATTATGTTTACTAATATATATATATATATATATATATATATATATATATATATATATATATATATATATAGTTGTTATTATAAAAAGTAATATAATGATAGCTAACTGACAGTTCTGCAAAAAATGTAGTTTAAAATTATATTTTTTTATACTAATAGTTTTGTACGAGATTAAAATGCATAAAAGTAAAATAGAAGTAACAGAATAAATGATTTTAATCACAGAATGCCGAAATAATTGTAATATACAGATTAATCATAAAAAAGAAGGGTTCTCATTAACTTACCAATCATTAACAGATAATGATGGAGTTACAGAATAGGGGAAATATTGGATTCCTGAAGCCTTTTTATGTATTTAATATTAATAAATATTTTGGATTCATCTTAAATATTTCTAAATAGTTAATCGTTGAATGAATTATTAATGTATTGAAAGTCAAGGTTTAGAAATAAATTTAAAAAAATATATTTAACTTCAATAACTTTTTAGCAAGAACAATTTCGAAATATAAAACAAATTTTCTAAACATTGACCTTCAATATATTCCATTTTAAATACAAATAGATAATTGTTTTAAAAGATTAAATATTAATTCTGTCAGTTTTCCCAATTTTTAAAATACAATCAAATTAAATATTGTAAGGAAAACTTTTAGAAGACATATTTTAAATATTGGAAACAATTATTTTGGGTAAAAGTATTCCATTAACTTTATTTACAAAATACAATGATCGTTTATATAAAACAGTTAATTGGAGGGTGATTAACTTTATTTTTCTGCTATCAGACGTTCCTAAATTATTTAAAGAAAAATATTTTAAATAAAAGTGATACAAATTTATTTATATCAATCATTTACTTTAAACATTTTTTTCTAAAGTAATTCCAGAATATTTGACAATAATAAATATAGTTAATTACCCGTAATACTAACTGAAAATTTATCAGAACGTTTCACAAGCTAACAATCTACTATCTTTATCATTAAAAATTATCTAATGAATTGTCAATTACTAAATAAAGCGTTGTGTTACAAAATAAACATTCAATATTAATATTTTAAAGTGAATAATTATCTTACAAATTCTCAAATAAATATTAAAACAACTAATAAATATATTTTAAAGAAAGTTGTTGTAAATTATCAATTTAAAATAAAATATTTCTTATTATTTTTAACAGACTTTTACCCAAATAATTTAAAAATAATAATTTTCTTACAATTATGTTGCGAGCAGCGGACTTGATGTTCGATCTCGGCTTTGCTGAAGTTGTTGTGATGGTTACGATGTCCACGATGATAAGTTTCGATGACGGTGTTAAGAACTCTAGTTGCTCCAAGATGATGATAGAATCTTCGTTGACGTTGTCCACGGTAGCGGTAGCTCCGATGACGCTGGTTTAGAACACCAGCTGCTCCACGATGATGTTACAAGCACCGATGACGTTGTCCAGGATGACGGCAGCTCCGATAACGCTGGTTCGAACACCAGCTCTGCTCCACGATGATGCCGAGGCCGCAGGAGATGCTTGCAGGTCCCGTTATGTCCCTATAAACAGAAAAACAATGTATTAGTAACATGGAATAGCTGGCAACATTAGAAAAAACATACATAAAGACATTTGATGATTGACGAACCTGAAACAGAAACTCAGAACAAAATACAGTAAAATAGAACAATAGACAAGTTATGACAAATCAGCAAACAGCATTTACCAGTCATACCACACATTCCATTCATTCCATTCATCCCATTTATACATTTCTTGATCTTCACGATGTCTTCAATGTTGTTTTCTTTGTTCTTTCTTCGCTTCTGTTCTTTCTTCACTTCTATTCTTTCTTCGCTTCTATTCTTGCCTTTACCCTACCTAAGTTTTTGTGTACGAATAGCTAATTACGCGCAATGAATCTACGACAAAGCAACCGGAAGTGTTGCTTGCCCTTTTCACAATAACGCTGCCCATATTCCGTGAGCACGACCTTTCGGTTTCCGCCTACTGAACCTACCCGGGTCGTAGGGAAAGTATTCGCAGTGCTCGGGGGAAGCGAAGCCTCTAGGACTCTCCAGGATACCATGGACACACCCTAACGGGGGGATTTGGCGACGCCGCCCCCGCAGTCAACGGCAGAATACTCTCTAGCTGGGCGACCGGAACCAAACTACGACCTCGTTCGCGAGGGACTCGCCCCACCCGCCTGCGTACGCTAATTCAAACTTGCCTAATGTATGTAGAAAGTTAGAAAGTATGTTGGGCCCCCACGTGAAGGCTCTAGCGTGTTCGGAGGATAAGTTTTAGGAATGCAAGAGTACGAAGCGCGATTCTACGTCTATACACAACAACGTTTCGATGGCAAGTGGCGATAGTTGCGCAAGCACTCCGATGATTACAATGTGCTAGAGAGAGATAGACAATGCTAGCCCGAGCGATGTTACGTGTTTGCAGGTTTCGACCGGATCAATTACTCACTAATTGTGAAAGAATTCAAACTAAAGTTTATAAATGTTACCTTGAACGATACTAGAATAGAAATATATACTGCAAATAAAATATTTATCATTTTACTTTTGATATTATTATAAATAATAATTTTATTATTGTTATAGTTACAAACATTTGTTAAATAATTGTAATATATATATTATTTGTTTATGAATAAATTTCTGATTAAATGTATAAATTATAACGTCTTTATAATTAGAATTTACTTTTAAAATGTTAAATAAATATATATCATATCAAAAATATTCAACATAAATGAATATTTCATCGTTTAAGAGAATTATTTAGGTCAATTATAGATAATTAAATTTAATGGCTTTTACGTAAGACACAGATGTATACAAGGTAGGCCAAAGCGCGTATCACCTATCACTATCTTTCTAGAATTCACTTCAAAAATCGCCATCAAATGAGGTAGGACGAACCCTTGAGAAACATTCACAAAACATTCACTCATCAGATTTATTAAGAATAAGTTTGCAACAGACATTCTCATCCTCACACCATACTCGCTTAAATAATGTGTTTTTTTTTAAACATAACTTTATGGAAGGTTGATATGCTAAAGGATGAAAATATGGTTAAAAATAATTTTTAAAAATAGGGAATTCAAATATTAAAAACCAGTACAAGCTATCTTTATTACAGTTTTTTAAAAAATGTATAAATAATTTGTTTCTTTTTGGTTCATAAAATATATTTTTAAATGGCTAATAACTTTTGAGGGTGATTATAACCATGAAAATATGATCTGTTAAAAAAATATCATTTTTGTAAATATTGTATCTAAAGTTAACTAAAGGGAGCCCAAATTTTCAGTTCAAATGATCACACATCTAGGTACTAATTAAAAAGATACCCTCACTTGCAAAAGTAATTGAAGTATTGATTGATGTCTAGAGACGCCATCAAATGAAGTGAAGTGATGCCTTCTCTCGGTTCTCGTGGACGTCGTCTCCACCGCTGAATAATCCTGCTCAGTTTTCTGGTGCTCCAGACTCTCCGTAGAGATCTGGGAGCTGTCCAAAGTCTCCTAAATTAACACACAGAAAAATAACTATTAGAGTTTTTTTCGTAATTAATTGAAAGTATTACTTAACATATATAAATAAATAAAATAAATAATAATATATACAAAAAATGAGGGAAAATAACTTAACATATAATTTTTATATTTTACAAGTCTGATAAATCTTTATCAAAGTTCTTTCTCTTTCAATTTGAGAAGGTTGAACAGTGTTGGTACTCATAATTTATGAGGTACTGGCACGCTAAGATAGAACAAACCATCACGTTTTGCGCACTTCACTAACTTTTATAATAGTTTAAAACATTACAGCCCTATTATCACAAAAGTTTTAGCTAATCCATAAGTTTAAATTAGCAAATCTTACTCTAGTCTGATTTTAAAAAGATAATCGAATACATTTTCCGAAAGTCTACTAGTAACAACATTAATATAGTAGAATATTTTTTAAACCTTTTTTGAGAATATGGTATAGCTGAATTAGATTAATTCAAAATTCAGGATTACCTAAAATTCTTTTGAGAGTTGGGCGGATAATTATTTTAAATTGTCTAAAATAGACCTGGGGACAGTATGAACATTAAACTATCCTTCAGTGGAATGACACCAAATTTAATTGACACTTAACTAAACTTAAACAAACACATATTACTCACAGATGATAATGGAGGTTGGTTGTTATTTAATATAGTTTCAATTTATGATATCAATAAAATACAATAAAATGTCTCAAAACAATGTAGTATTATTTGCCAAAAATGTTTTGCCAAATGTAAAGAAACTAAAATACTCTTGTTTGCAACAAATTTCAAGGGATTCTACATTTTGAATTTAGTTTAATAATTTAATGTCTTTATTTAGTGGACTACACACACAGAGACTAAATTCTTAATTTAAAAAAAATAGAACAAAGCATGCGTACATACCACGCGAAGTCTTAGGTAATTTATATTCAATAATAACAATTAAAACTGAATATAAAGTTGGTATCACGTTCTGCTACTATCACAGGATAGTGTTAGTGGTGTGGTGGCGCTGGCTACTCCATTCGAAACAGTAGAGTCGTGTGCATGTAGGATGATCTTCAGCATAACTCAGTTTGACTCTCCTAAAATTAAACAAAGATATATGTATTTTAAAGATGATTTGGAAGACATTTTGAGAACATGACTGTCTTAAAGACGATCTGAGAACTTTTTTAACAAGCTACAGATTTTAAAATGTACTTAGGACGTTTTGAAACACTTTTTGAAAAAATTACTGTCTTCAAGACAATTTGAAAGAATATTTGGTTGCCATGGAAATAGATGCTACGGAAATGGATGTTATGAAAACAGGTGTTACAAAAAAAAATGCTATTAAAATAACTTATTCGGGTGCCGTGTTTTGACGGCAGGTAACTGAACTTGCATAATTTAACAAGATCTGCCGCATTTATGTCAATTTTATAAATGTTGTAGGTATATAAGTTATCGAAAATTTGTTAATTAGATTTTCGGCTGCCACAATATTATTTATCACCAAAAACATAATATATTTATCCATCTTAACTAAAAAATAAAAAAATAAAAAACTAAAGGAAATTAAAATTTTCAGTCAAAATTAATCTACCTCAACCAATTTAAAAGATACACTCACTTAAAAAGCATTTAATTCTCGGTATCCTATGATGATGTGACGCTTCCTTCAATGTGTTGAAATATTGATATATGGACACGTGATCAAATGCTAAAACGGAATTATGCTTCCTCCAGGTCTCCGTGGTCGTCATCTCTGTCGCTAGTTCCTTCTTCTCGGCTTCTTTGTACTCTAGACTCCCCGTAGAGATCTCGGAGTTGTGAAGTAGATTTTTTGGTAGATCCCAAGTTGATTAAAAGTTATTCCGATCATCCTAAACTAACATACAGAGAATACTATTAGCATCTGTTTTTTTCTTCTTCTTTCTAATAAAAAATTACTTACATTGAAATTAGCGGACTTCAATGCTGGCTCTGAGTAACTTTGTTGAAATGTAATGATTGTTTCGGTGACATTGTCTAAGATGATACATATTTCGGTGGTGTTGTTCATTAAAGTAGTCTGAGGCGATACGGGGACTGCGGTGATGTTGTCAAGAATTATACAGGCTTCAGTGACGTAGTTCAAAATTATATAGATTCTCTGATGATGTGCCAGGCTTTGGTGACCTGGTACGATATGATTCAGACTCCAGTGTCGATGATATCCGTTGTTGAGGCGAATGCACGTCCGTAATGTTCCTTAAAAAAAAAAAAAACAATATTAATAATTAATACAAAAAGAACAGGCATATTGTCATATTATAGATAAAAGAAAATAACTAATTTTAAACTTATTTACAGATATTTTAAAACTGTGTACAGTTAGTTTATAGAAGATTTGTATTAAAAATTCCTATTTACAAATTCCTAATTTATACAATTTATCTATATGATTATAAGTAATCACGTGAATATCAGCACATGTAAAATAAACTACAGCTATCATTAGACCAAACATCACAAACTCTACCTACAATCCTAACTACCAAACCTATTTAACAACCAAAAACTATCTATCCCTAAACATTCCCCTCAAAATTATAAAACTCTTTATTCAACTAAGAACAACTAACGCGAGATCCTTTTATATCCCTCAAGATGGTCTCCTACACAAATTCAACGAAGACGAAATATGTAGTATGTGCAACCTTCTCGAGGAAAACACCCTTCATCACTTCCTTTTCCGCTGTCCTCTGTACAGCCCAATCCGAAACCAGTTCTTAAATAAATACATCTCTTCTAGCGACGCAACCAACCCCAACCAAGAACTGCTCGCCGAGCCCGGCAAGGAAAAAATGTGGGACATCTTCAAGTACTTCAACTCAGCCCTAAAAACACGTGCATTTATACTTAATGAATAATGCAACCCAAATATTTACAGTAAAACTTAAAACACACATAGAAATAAACAAAACATACTTAAGCACTTATTGTTACCAATCTATTTGTATGAATTTTTATTCGAAAGCAAATAAATTTATTATTATTATTATCATTAGACCAAACATCAAAACAAACCTAATCTGTATTCCAACAAAATCTAGCACTTCACAATGACATTTCCTGTAGGTTTACAGAACCCTACAACTAGCTCGGCTACTGCATAAACATCAAGTCGTTATCAGCAGCGTCCAAGAGGACGTTCCAACTCTGATATCTTCGCGCGTATCTTGCTGAGCTGCGAGTCCGCTGGAATCGAGTTGGGAGCGGCTTCAAGCCTGGCCTCGCCTTCCGTCAGTTGAGCGCTAAATCTTGCGGAGTTTGTACGCTTATTTCAGTGCCATGTGTTTGTAATGTCAAACTGTGTTGTTATGGAAAGAATTAAATTTGTGTGGTTTGCTGTTCTATGTGTAGGATATGTTGTTGCAAGTACGCAAATTTTTATTTCTTATGAATTTATAAAATTACATCTAATTTGATCTTTTTTTATTTTGAGAATAATGCGCCTGTTATTGGACAACTGAAATTTATTTTATTTTCCAAATTTTGAAATCAATTTGACGAGATTATATTTGTGCGAAAGCAAAACAATTTGTTTCGATGAATAATTTAATGTTTGCGACAAATGAACAAAAATATTGATAAAGATCAAATTTACACACGAAAATAGCATAAATACATATAATAATAATAAATGAAACATTTTTATTTACACTATTTACGCTGAGCGTGTTTTAAGATGCATGAGTCATAATATTTTTTTAATTCTTTCATCAAGATTAATAAGAATTTATAAAATGGTTAGGTATGTCTATTTATAAATCAACCGAAGAATAGATTGTTGTCCATATTACATAAATTATTTTTTTACCCACTTAGCCATTAAATTTCGCTGATCTATTGAAACTGATAAGATATTGGTATATGGATATGTCATCTATTTTTTGAATGTGTATCTTTTTGGTACACGGGCAAGAAACGCCGTTTTCACCCTTGGAACATAAATAACTATTATTGCATTTTTATATTATTGCAGTGTTGCGTCTGTTAAGTGCACAGTTTGAATATTAATACCCCAATTCTGTTTGTAATAGGCACTTATAGAATTGACGTCAAGTGATTTTATAGAAATTTTATTTCAACACTAGAAGAACATATAAATTTTGTATAAATACATGCTAACTACATGTGAGAATGAACAGCTAAGAAACTGTATTTTTTGGGCACCTTCAAAAATATCTTCTTTTCAAAAGCATAAAAGTGTCCTCAGTGAATTCATGTGTGAACGTATATTTTTAAAAATGCTTGCGTCCTCCTGAATATTGTCTGAAGTAATTGACTATTGATCAAATATATTTTAATAATAATAATAGAAATAATACACTACACAAAATGTCAAAAGATTGCCTATCTCGTATATTTTTCCATCTATCTAACATTGAATACGAAAAACGAAAGTTTTCATTTATGACATGTTATCAGTTATTATTTCATAGTTTCTCGTCTTGTTATTAAAATTTTATTTTTTTGGGGCAGGAGACGAGATGGCGTAATTTTTCATCTTTCCCCGGGCGTATTAATTAATTTGGGACTATTTAACAGCACGAATTCTATCGGATTTGCCAATATTTTTTGATTAACATACGACTAAGTATTTTCCGGGATAGAATAATACCAATTACGAAAAATATGCGATAGGCACCTTAATCTGAAGGAAATAAAACGAGGAAAGTTTTTGTAGTTCTGTTTCTTGCGTAATAACCCAGCTAATCTCAATTACGTTAATTTTTGAGATTGTGAAACTTTTGCTGTTGTTTTAGAATTTTGAAAATATCATATCGTTTATAAATTTCAGGCACTGAAATGTGTCATATTTATAAATCAATACACACTGTACATTATTAAATTTCTGTGTGTCTATTATTTTATTTAAATCTGTTTAGAATATTAATATTGATACTATTTTCTACCGTGTATTAATATTTAGTTAAAGTACTCTCAATACGTAATTTTCTTCATAAAAGGCATTTTTCGTTTGCTTCTTACTTTTGCGTAAAATAAAGAATTGAGCAACAAGTAGGTACTCAAGCATCAGCCCGGCAAGTTGAAGGTCCTCGGTTCGAGTCCGGGCGTCTCTCGAATTTTTCTGTCATAAACTTTAAATTTATCAAACTTCAAAGTCATTCATATGATTTAAAACTCTTGAAATGGTACTCATTAGATGCAGTTTTGTATTTACCATTGTATTTCCTTTGTTACATATTTCTATTCTGCACCCAGTAAGTAATAATTTGTATATAAGATTTGTATTTGTTAAAAGAATATCAAAAGAATAGAGACCAAATTATCGGACATTTGTTATAAATAATTTATACAAAATGCGCAATATTCTGAGATCCAGATAACCCCGAATAACGACAACAGTCTTATTTTATTTTATATTTTTCCGTGATAAATTACATGTATATATATATATATATATATATTATACATATTAAGGTCATTTAGTTTGGTTTACAATTCATAACAAATTCTTGCTTCAGAAGGAAATTATTGCTATTAAATTACAGATAACAGCGTATATCAAACTTTTAATAACTACATGTGCGCTGTGATTAAGGAAATCCCAAAGAAAAATAGATTTTTTTTTCAAATTGATTATAAAAATCGTCTTTTTTTAATCGCATTGAACGTAAAATATTTTTCAATATTTTGAAAAGTGGAAATAGTTATAAAAGTATATATGTACTACATTCTCATTAGTTTAATTTTACCTTTTCCCATCAAATAGGGTAGCACGAACCCTAAAATCATTAATAAAATATTCATAGATCACTTCTTATAAACTAATTTCTCACTACTTTTATTAATTCATCTCCACGGAGATCATTTAAAATTTGCCAACATACAATCGAAATTTGAACATCAGTCAAAATTAATTTTTTATTAGGTACCCGTGCAAGAAAGTGCCACTTTTAACACTAATATCATAAGTAACTATTATTACTATCATTCATTGACCATACCCAGTAATGGGTAAAAGGCGTGATGATATATTTATTTTATTTATTTATTCATTGATGTTTGTTTTCATAAATATTTCGAAATCGAGAAAAAATTATATATTTAATTATAAAAAAAAATAGTATTATTATTTTTTCTAAATCTTGGCGGTGTCCCGATTTGATTTCTATATTTCTGTTTAAACATTTTTAATAATGCGCTACTTTTTAACATTCATTAATATTTTTTTACAGGCTCACAGTCGGAATACAGTCCTCCAGTAATAAAAGATGTTAGTAAACAAGAAGTAATTGTGGACGCAAAATGTAACCTAACGTTACTATGCGAAGGAAATGAAAAAATAACATGGACATATCCGAATAACACAATAGATGTAAATATTTAATATTCATATTTGCTTTCATATTAATATTAAATATACTTTTAATAATTTCAGGAAACTTCCTGGTCAACAGTAGATGTGCAAGCATCAGAAGTGAACGGAAAATATTTCGCAAAATTAACTTTATTAAACGCGTCGTACGTGGACGTCGATTATTATTATTGCCATGCAGAAAATGTTCCACATAATGACACGGAGCGATCCACTAAAGTTTATGTCTATGTTAGAGGTAATTATTCGTAGTTGTTGGCCAAGTATAGATTCCGAATACGCGAACTTTCATCTTTAAATTTCATTGTCAAAAATTTTCGCTGCATTTCTCTCAATTTTTTCTGTCTTTTCTGCAATGCCCGTTATTACTTCAAAAACAAGTTAATGCAGAATTTAATTTCCGTCAACTTTTCTATGAAATCTTTTCCTGTTATAAAGTAATTTGCTATTCTGATGGAAAATTTAAGTCTGATGTTATGACATAGTTTTTGAGGGATATTTAGGTAAATATAATTCAATTTTAATTTACAGACGAGGACCATTTGTCTGCATTACCAGTAGAAGATATAGTGTTTATAATTGCCATCCAAAACAGCAAAGTAATTTTACCTTGTCGACCAACAGCTCCTGATGTTAGTGTGAAACTATATGATATTGATGGCGAGGAAGTAAGTTTCTGCATCTAAATAATATTTGTTATTTATTTTTATAATGACACAGTAAGCAGTTATTTATTTTATTATTTTATGTATACAGAATGCGAATTAATGGGGAGACAAAAGTTCTGTATAACTAAAATAGTGGCAATTTTGTTATTAATAATTTAGTATTTTTTTCAAAACGTTTTATTTACGCACTAATTTTATAATTATATCTTTCGACCTTTCCAATGTATATACTTCGTAAAATTCGTTATTTCGGTATCCTATAGTCGTTGCTAGATATGTTAGAAATATATACAGTACGCGAATCATTATGGCGTCCTAGCATTAACAAAGTTATATTTGACACTTGGTTCACTTAAAGCAGTTCAGATAAATCAGACAACATGATTAAATGAACAGAACTAAGCAAACTGATACACTTATTGGGGTGTATTACTTTCAACTAAATCTGAATGAGTAAATAATAATAAATAAAACATCAAACAAAACAATACACCTAGAGTGAACATTGCTCATGATGTAACTATTGTAAAATATTTTTCAATTTTATTTTCCATAAAGGTTCATTACGGTTCAAAGTTTGCCAAACACATTGGTTTGGAAGTAAAAATGAATCAGTTCGATGCTCATTACATCTGCATGTTCTCACGAAATGGAACCGAAGAAGAATTAACAATCGTTGTGACAGTAATAAGTATGTATTTTACATTGTTTCATTATTTCTATATTTCCAGATGAATATAAGTTTGGATCAACACGTTGGTTATATACTAGAAGTAATGTCTCTATTACATACCGGGCATTATACTTGCATTTTTGAAAGGGGTAATAAAAATGAAAATGTAATCATAAATGTAAATATCGGGTATAAGTAAGTGGTCATATTAGATGTTCGGGCTCTGTTACATCTTAGCTTTCGTTCTTTTGATTGTTGTTTCGGGATTTGCGATTATTCCTTATGTTGTCTTTACCTTGTTGGTTTGTTGTTTACCATTCTGTTACTTATTATTTCGTGTTTTAATTTTATTGCTAATATTAATATAATTTTTCACAAAGCTGGAAAATCAAATTTCTGTTTTCTATTTAGTTCTAAATAATATCTACATATTTTAAAATCAAAACAAAATGTAAGCAAATTTTCCATTTCTGATTATAGTATACAACAGTAGGTCCAGCTTACAAAATCTTAATAGTTCTAAAATAAGTCGTAGCTCTCATAATTTCTTGAAATTCCAGTGGCGACTCTTCAACGACCATACTATATACAGAATATATCACGATAACTGCACCATAGACGAATAACTTAGTGCGGAAAGTACTTTCTTTCTGCAGTCATTTGCGTGCTAAAAGAGAGTACTTCTTGCACTAAATTTTCATTAGAATGGCATTATTGTTTTCGGTTGACATAAATACTAAAATGACAGGAAGATAATAAATCCGCAATAATCTTTGTCATTATAAAATAAAAATTAAATGCTAAATTGTAATAGGAAAAACAATATGTAATATACGTGTTGAAAGACTAAGAAAGTAATAATAGTGGAAAATTAATTTATCATTAACCGCCAATGAGGCAGTTATATATATATATATATATATATATATATATATATATATATATATATATATATATATATATATATATATGTTTATACAACTATCAAATTTTGAATTTTTATATGTGTCATGTGCGATTAACATGGGAATAGTTATTTGTGTATCTAGAAAGTAGTAGAAAGTAGTCCATTACCTGTAACTATAAGCGTAAAATTCAATTCCTGCAATTATATATATATATATATATATATGATATACAACATTACTTACAAAATAAATAATAAATATTTATTTATTTTACTTGCAAAATAATTCATTTTTCTAATTTTATGTAGATAATATAGAATACGTCCCAAAACCATACATTGACGCTCCCAACACTGGAATAACAAGAGTTGGTGACACATACGTTTTGAATTGTACCGTGACGGTTGACCAAAATGTTTATTTTACTTTGAACTGGACAACACCAAATCCCGCTGCAGTACAAGTAAATATTATTATGAAATTGTAATGTTACGAAATAGTAACATACTTTTATATTTACAGGCCGGAAGAATAACAATGACTACAGCATCTGCGTCAAACGTCCAAAGCGGGAGATACGGATCAAGTACTTTGACGATAAAAGACGTTCATTTCGAAGATAAAGGCCTATACACCTGCATTATTACAGACCATACACATAGAAATAATTCTGTGTCAAAGAATATTACTGTTTTCAGTGATAATTGAATTTTAGGCGGCAGTTTTCAATTCGTAAAATTACTGTTTAGTTTTAAAACAAGATTTCATTATTCATGGGTTGCTCAGTAACGAGTCGTTAAAATTACTTTGCGCATTGGTTGTCTTCGAAAAGGTAGGTCATTTACTCCCGGAAGTGCGAAAAAATAAAAATTTATCCCATAAATAATAATTCTTTACCGAATAAGATAATTTGAAGTCATTCAACAACACATTATTTTGATATTTTAATATAAGTAACAAATATGGTAATTTCAAAATGTATAATTTTATGTCTTAAATGTAATTCATTAATGAATATATTCAGTGTATGTAACTGATGATCCAAAATTAAAATTACATTTAAAATGCATCATTTTCTTCGCATCAACTTGAAAATAAATGCAAATAGTAAAAAAAAAATTATATTTTAAATTTAGTTTCATAAATTAATGCCTTAATTTAGTGGACTACGAACCCAACGAAGAGATCCTTAATTTAAAATTAAAAAAAAAAACATGCATACATACCATGTAAAGTCTTAGTAAAAGATTTATATTTAATAAAGAGAAAATTCCATCCTAACCACTAATCTATAAACTTAAACGTTATTTTATATTTTATTTACAAAATATATGTAATTTTTACTTTGTAGATACTTTAAATGAATATTGCTATTGCTACTAATTTAAAACAAAAAGCAATAAGAAATAAGACCATATTCTTCAAATAAATTATACTAGATATTTACCATCAAAACCGTACAAAGAAATGTGTACCTTTCGTTTAGTTTAGCTATCTACCACCAGTTAGCGTATTTTAATTTTGAAAGTTCAATAAACCCTCCCTTATATACAAGAATAAAACATCCCTCTATGATGGGTTTGCCCATTCATTACGAAGGGTGGCAGTTATACAAATAATTTGAAACAATTTTCTGCTTTATTTATTTATTTATATTTTATTATAAGGAACACAAAGAGTGTATTAAAAAACAACTACTACGAGTATGCAAATTCAAGAAGACAGAAAAAATATAAATTTATATTTGAAAAAAAATCCCTGGAGGACAATTGCTCCCCGTGTCCTGCGCTAGCTCCGCCACTGCTAAAGGCCCCTTTGGCAATCAATACACTTCGTTCTGTTAGTCGACAAGAGATGACTTCCATTTTCGGTTCCATTTTAGAAAAGCTCTTTCCACAATCGATTTCGTAGTTCCACTACTCTACAAACGAGGACTCCACTATGCCAGAATTTCCTTTCGAATATAAAGGTAATTCAAAAGATTTTTCAGGTTTTGTTTCACTGTTTCACAACCGCTATAAATTTTTATCTTTCTAATTCCGGTAAAATGTTCCCTGTTTGAACGTTTTTATCTACACGCTACTAAATTAAGAGTTTAGTTTTGCAACGGGTCTTTTAATTGAGATAGCATTATTTAGTGTTCCGATAGCGATGCATGTCGTTTATAAAGCTCTGCTCTAATCTATGAATAACGAAGCAACATGTACTTGATAAAAACATTACTACTTTATTTAAACTTCAGGCTTATCTAAGACTTTACAAAAAATGTCTTGTTCTGTCTTTCGTTTCTCACATTGTTTTCTAAATTTAGATAAAACACTTTAACCACAGACTACAATAAACATTATCAAATGGAGTCGTAAGAACTCTTGAAATATTCACTCAGTATATTTGTCTCATTGTTTCCTATTCTGGAACACCATCTTCGCTTTATCCACATTCATATGTTTCTTCATGCAAGTTGGTTTATTCATCACACTCAGAATATTTCGTTCACGCAACATACCTTCAATTATATCCATCAAAGGTCGTCCACGTAATTACCTTTAAGATTTGTTTATAATAATTGATGTATATTGTTAACTTTTAATGCGAATATTGAATTACTTGGTTTATAATTTTAATCTAAAATCGTATAAAATAACATAACCTTATCTGTCAGAAATGGATTTGCTTGCGGAATACGATATTTTATTAATTTATTAGTTACTTGTTGTACAAATGTGAAAAATTTTCAACGAGCAAAATAAATTTAGTATCAGCATCAGTTATTCTATAAAGAACACACAAAAACCTTACTAATAATGAACTCGATGTGGCACATATCAATTCAAGACAAGCTATAAACAAATGCTTATATCACGTGATAATATATTTGCTTGCTATTGGCTGGAAATTAACATCCTGTTCCATGTCATTATGTATTGCATAAAGAAATGCTTGAGTTTAATTTTAAAGATTACAAAATAAATCATCGGTTTATTTATTAAATTCAACCTTTAATTTGATCAAAATATACCTGATTCACCAGGCTTTTATTGGACATACGTTCCGCATAACCAAGTAAATTATAATAGCATTTTAAAGTTAAATTTATATTTATTTAATCACAGACATAGGTCTCCATCAGTGGCGTACCCAAGGGGGGGCGGTGGGTGCGGTCCGTACCGGACGGCACATATTTTGGGGCGGCATTTTTTATTTTTAGGGTTCATGCTACCCCATTTGATGGGATATAGCGTGAATATATGTATGTATGTATGTATTTTTCATATTTAGTTGTAAAAAACAACATGTTCACTTTATAAGTTTACTATTCGATTTGTACGAATTATGAATTACTACATGATTTCGAATATTTTTCTTCATCGTTAAGTCAATGTAGGGTTGAAAATATTATCCCGAAAAATTCCTTTATTACTGCCTAATTTAAATATGCCATTCAATGATAAAAAAGTTCCCCTTCTATAGTTTGTCTCAATTACAATTATTTATTTATGTTTATTAATTTAATGGGGTAATGGTTCAGTGGTTTTGAGTTGGTCTGTGGATCCTGAGGACCCCGGTTCGATATCCACAGCCGACAAACAATTTTCACCAAATTAAAATTACCTCTGTGGCTCCCTCAACAGTAACATCTTGGGGGGGCCGTGATTTGATGGCTGGTAACCGCACTTCACGTACATAAATATATCACTTACCGAGATCTGCTTCGGCAGAGTGCCACATCCAGTAATGGATAAAAGTCGTAATGATATATTTATTTTATATTTATTTTTTTAATTTATAAAACCCACCATTTGATTGACGTTCGATTTGCACCAAATCTCAGTTAATCTCACCTCACCTCAGTTTGACAGCTTTTTTGTGCTGTTCTATTTGCACTGACATAACTGAGATCAAGTGAGACACTCACTTCCCCCCTTGCCGATGCTGCACTACCTATTTCACTGGTGCGTACTGAGATTTTCTACTCAGTTAGAGTGGGGGTAGAATTCGTTATGTTTTGTTTGTAGTTTGAATATTTGGAATTTATTTAATATTTTTTTTAAATTGTACATGTTATTATAAATCATGTCTCACAGCTAACTGCCAACAAAAACATCAAGCAAATCATGTGTTGTCCGCGAAATGATACTACAACGTTCGTCACGTAACCGACTCAGTTCAGACCTGTCAAAACCCGTTCGATTTGTCATCGAAAAAATATCATCTCATTTCAGACAATCTCAACTCAGTTGAAATGAACTGAGGTGAGATTGTTTGCAAATCGAACGCTACTTTAGAAAGGGCAGCAAATTGGAGACCGCCCTGCGCGGCAAAAGTTCTAGGTACGCCACTGGTCTCCATGAATATCCTGTGTCAATTTAAACTTTTTATAAATATTAAAAATACGACTACGTATTTCTCGTATCTCATTTTTTACTTTGTATTAAATAATAAATAAATAAATAAATATGTGTCAGATTAGCTTAGATAGTCAGAATGTAGTAGTAACAAGGGAAAACTTTCTTCCAAACAAGATTAGAAGAAATTAATTACATCTTTAAACGTAAAGAAAACCTTCTGATATTATCTAAATTGGCATTAATTTGTATTAACCAACTTAAGATTAAAATAAAAGTTAGGTAGTATGTTATGATTGTAGCACGAAAGATCCGAGTTCGATTTCAGGCCACGGTAACAACTTTGAGATTATATAAATTTGTCGCGTGATATTGAGATGAAAGTAATTAGAAAATTGGTTGCGTATCAGTTGAGATAATTTGAATATGTCAAATGAAATAAAATCAATAAATATATCATCACATTACTGTTTGTGGCACTCTGTCGTAACAGATCTCGGTAAGTGATATATTTTGCGCATGAAGTGCGGTTACCGGTCGTCAAATCACGGCCAACAAGGATGTTAGTAGTAGGGGAGCTAGTGCAATTATCACTTATGAATTCACTTATTTCAATGACGTCTTCAAATAATGAAACGCTGTTGGTGTCTAAAGTCGTGGGATAATATTCGTAGGAATATATCGAAATTTCAATTAAAGTATTAACATCGATCGATGGATTCGAATGGAAAAACTGTTTAATACGAGGTGAAACGTTAAATTTAGCGACAGAAAAACGGGTACCGCTAATGAAATGGTTATTCATGAATCCAAAGCCATAGAATTCGTCCATTTATCGGCTGTTAGTTGATTAAATGAGGCAGTTGGCCAGCAAAATGGCCGGCATTAATGCTTGGCGGGTAATGTAACGCATGTGAAAAACAATTCAAATCACTCGTTCAGTAATTATGATCAGTTTTGATATTTGATGTGATTGAAAGACTGGTAATGAGTTATAATCTCAGATTAGGTATATTTATAATTTAATATTTGATATTTACTTTGCGTGTTAATTAACTGATGTTTAATAATTAATTACAATTGACTGTTTGTATTCTACTCAACGACCTTTCAACAATGTTACATTATTCATACATTACAAATAACGAAATTTTGTAATTACAACAAATTTGTTGTACTAACATTTTCCTCAAAACTTAACACAGTACCATCTTGTTATTTTGACAACTTAAATTAAAATTAAATTTATATTTAGATATTTATTTATTTATGCTACTTTGTATAACAGGAACTTAATCATAATTGCAGTACAGGGTTCTGGCTCACCAAGAACAGTATGGTACTTCATATATTTTTAACTTGAATAGGATTCGAACTCGGGACCTCTGGATTCAAATTGCGTATCGCTACCCACATCACTGTATATATATATATATATTTTTTTTTTTTTGGGGTGGCTAGCTCAGTGGTATGTAGTCGGCCTGTGGATCCTGAGAACCTTGGTTCGATTCCCACAAGCGACAAACAATTTTCATAATTTCAAAAGCTACTCCTGTAGCTCCTCCACCATTAACATGTTTGGGGGCCGTGATTTGACGACTGATAACTGCACTTCACGCGCAAAATATATTACTTACCGAGATCTGCTTCGGTAGAGTGCCACACCCAGTAATGGGTAGAAGGCGTGATGATATAAATAAAGTAACTGATGAACTATGTATCAGATAAGAAAAAAACATTTTTTTAGCAAAATTTTTAATTTGAAATTTAATAGAAAAGTTTGACCTAAACATTCGGGCCAGAAAAAAATTAATCCATAAACATTTTTATGAATAATTGATTAAAAAAATTGAACAAAAGCATCATACGTTACTTTATACTTATTTATTTATACGTTTATCGTTAAATTCATTGTTACATTTCCTTTTATGAATAGAATAACTTTTGCTATAATTTTAGTCGCTTATAGAAAAATATCATCGGGACTTTTATTAATCTGATAAATGTAATGAAAGTAATATATAGAAATCGTTTTTGCTGCTTATACAAAAATCGATTTACATTATAATATTACTCGCGTTTTCACCTAATGGGTTTTTAATTATTTATTATACTATAAGGATGTTTTTTCGTCAGGTAAGAATAAGTTAAATGCAAGCAAGCTTCGCATAACATTTGAATGAAATATTTTCTTTGTTATCCAGTTAAGGAAGTTTAAACTTTTATACAATAAACAGCTTTAACAAAAGTTAGTCGTAATTTTATTTTGTTGTCGGAATTCATTTCATACAATTGTTTTTCTTCTGGTTTCTAGTTTAGTTCATCATGCAAAAGTGAAAAATTATCTTAATGTTTCTTGTTGTTATCTTCTTATTACAGAGAATTATAAGGAATACAACTTAAGATTGAGAATAATGTTGTTAGAACAGTGAATGTTTGTTAATTGAGATGACTAGGTTATGTGGAATAGATGGTGTTCCTAATTAACTGTTCCAGTTTCTATATATGTTATTTATTTCTATGCCTGTTTCGCTTCGCTTGTAAAATTTTACGAATCCATTCCACAGAACGATTTTCCAAAAACGACTTGCCATTGCCAACATATTGATCTTTAGAACCAAAATAAAACTACAGACATAAGCAAATGCATCTGTGTTCGAGTCAAATGATGTAGGGCAAAGGACTGAATGTAACATATGTTTAAACCGTGCGTATGCACATTTATATACAAGATGTACGATGAATAATGCTGTACATATTTCATGAATTGAGAAAACATTTCATATTTATGTACTGTATACACAGTAAGCTGCTTTCTCACTACAAATATTGTGTTGCTTTGTAAAATAATTCCTTTGCATTGCAATGCTTCTGTAAGACTATAAATTCTCTAAATATATTCATAATATACCGATAGCTAGCTTTATTATCGATATATCGAAGGGTTTCACGAAAATGTATTTGTCTTGAATTTCTTTATGAATTGAATTTGGGCATTTATAATCTGATAATACCCGAGAGCTTTAGATCGACTACAAAATTGCCTCAGACAAACAGTATTTAAGTACGATATTGAGTCTAGAGGTGTATTTTTGTAATGAATATTTCTCAAACCAAAATTAATTAATTAAATAATAGTATACTACATACCGAGCCGGAAAATGCTCCATTATAGTCGAGCGCTAGGTCAGCTATAAACGCGAGGCTGGAGTGAGCATCCTGAACTTGAATTTAGCCGCATGTCAATGATTTTGCTCTTAGATTTCTTCAAGAAGCTACTGTGATATATTGAGTTAGAAGAAAATATATTCGGAATATACACCCGTTACCACGCATATTCTTTAATTTGCTTGGTAGTTACTAAGGTGAATTATTCTGGAACAGAACTGAATGAATGTATAAAAATAATTAGTTTAGTTTAATAATATTTGTTTTTATTTATTAAACAAATACGGAGTGAAATTATGACTGCTAACAATAGTTATTGGAAAATTTATCGTTGTATGTTAAGTGTTTAATGGAGAATTAATGTAATAACGATATTATCCTGCCAATATCAGTTTAATATTTAACATAACTAATGTTTAATATTGTCATTTTATGTTTAGTTATCTACTAATTCATTACATTACAGTGGTACGTAAATATTTAAATATTAGTTAATAGTATATATTAGTTTTCAAATATATTATTGATCATATGGAAATTATGTATCGTCCTTCAAATTTGTTTGGAAAAGATAGACTTTTACTCATTTAATAATTTTATCCACAACTCATATATTATAAAGACATAATTACACTGATTTCAGTTGTATTATATGGCTCATAAAACATTAGTGTTTTTTAATCCTTAAAACACTGTAAACAACTTGTTACTTAGCAACCACTTCATGATCTACCGTATTTTGAGAAACTATATATAACTCAATCAACATTGAACGTTACGACCAATCTTCTTCGATACCTATATTTATGAGTTGTGGATAAAATTTTGTATTACACTTGTGTTTTATTGGTATAAAAACACTTAAGAATAATTAAACACTCGACCTTCGGTCTCGTGTTTAAACTTTTCTTGCGTTTTATATACCTAATAATACACTTGTATAATAAATAACTATTTTTCTGCAAACGTCAGAAAAAGATAATATTTCAGAACTCCATAGAAACAAGGGTGGAAGCATGCCCAATATAATTTTATTGTCGAATTCAGGAGATAATTTTCAAATAGTCAAATTAGTACTCCATTCTAAATAATTTTGCAGTAGAAATATAGTTAATATCATTTGTGCACTATATGATACAAAAAGCACAGATTATTTTATGCTATATTAGGGAAAATCTGAATTTTTACTTGACAGATGACAGCGATTCTATTGTTCGAAATAGAAACATCTCATTTCCAAACGACAATTTGCCAAAATCACCAAATTAATTCTGAACAAATACAAACAAAAAAAAACATACCTTAAAGGATCGTTTATGAACAGGAAGCATCTAAGCATAAACGAGCATATTTTAATATTTAATTGAAAATTAAAATAGGAATTTATTTATGAGAGCATTAATTAATTAAATTTGCAGCAAAATCTCAAGAATGTATTTCTTCTGATTGGAAGCACCGATGAGTGGCAAATTTTGTTTTATTTGTTCGATAAAACTTTATACATGCTTCAGTGAGTCTTATCATTTCAGGATTATTAATTAGCTGTAAAATATATAGATTTGTTGCAACTCCAATTATCTTTTCAAATTCCTCTGTTGCAAACTTTTAATTAAGATGAACAATTGTTTCATTCATTTCGCGGAAATTTGCATTTTTGCTTCCAATATAATTATTCGGATAGAAAACATAGTCTAGATTAGACACTATATTACACTACATTTAAGTTCGATTCGAGATAACGTTAAAAATTTATAGCAGTGGTTCCCAAATTTTGTCGGTTCACGTCGCCCTTAGAAAAAAAACTAATTTTTGTGGACAAAAGTCGTTCTCCAGCTCAATTTTTATCCTATACTAATGTTTTTTATGAGATTTAGCGTGATGTTATGATGTTGAGATTTTTTGGTCATGTAAAACGTACTCGCATGTCGAATGAAAAATTGATGAATTATGTATATGTATAGATGAAATTGAGGGTGAGATATTGCGTGGACGACCTGAGAATAAGTGGATGAATATGATTGAAGATTTGTTGCGTGAACGAAAGATTTAAAAATGAGATGAATAAACAAGCTTGTACTTATATGAAAGAAATTATGAATACAGATGAAGCTAAAATAGTGTCAGAATATAAATGTGCGTCGAAGATAAATTGGGGGATAAATCTAATGAATAAATGTTCAGTGAATGTTTTAAGGGTTCATGCTACTACATTTTATAGGACATTTATGCAAATTAAATTGTGGTATGAAGTCGGCCTGTGGATCCTGAGAACCCTGGTTCGATTCCCACAGGCGACAAACAATTTTCATTATTTCAAAATCTACCTCTGTGGCTCCTCCACCACTAACATCTTTAGGGGCCGCGATTTGACGACTGGTAACCGCACTTCACGCGCAAAATATATGACTTACCGAGATCTGCTTCGACAGAGTACCACACCTAGTACCTACTGGGTAGAAGGCGTGATGATATATTTTTTATTTTCTTTTTAAATTGTTGGACAATTTTTATTTCAAGTATTTTAAAAATAATCATCACGCCTTTTACCCATTAATAGGAATGAAACTCTGCCAAAGCAGATCTTGGTAAGTGATTTACGCACACGAATTGCAGTTAGCAGCCGTAAAATCACGATCCCTACAGATGTTAGTGAAGGGAGGGCCACATGGCTAATTTTAAAATTAAAAAATAAATATATCATCATATCTTCTACCCATTACTGTGTGTGGCAATCTGTCGTACCATATCTTGGTAAGTGTTATACGAGTATTTATACGTATGATATGCAGTTACCAGCCGTTAAATCACAGTCCCTAAAAATTGTACTGGAGGGAGAGCCACAGGGGTAATTTAAATTTGATGAAAATTGTTTGTCGGCTGTGGGAATTAAACCCGGTTCTCAAATACACAGTTCGCCTCGATACCCATCTACCCGATAAGGGATATCTTTTTCTCAACTAATTTAGAAACTTATGAAAGTGAAAATCTACGATACCAAATTATTCAAACTAATTTGAAGGTCTTTTCTTTCGATTTGAGAATTGCAACATTGCCAACATAAAACCATAAGAAGCTTGTTCCTTTTTTTGCTATTATTACGCTATTATTATTTTTTTGTCACTGAAACATATTTACATAAAAGTGTGATATATGTCAAATTATAGTATTTGGAGTTGAAGAGCAAGTATTTTTTGCTTGCTGTTATTTTTGTAACTTTGTTTTGTGTCAATCCATTTGGAAATAACACAGTTACGAACAGATTGTGTTGGATGTCATCTTTTTTTGTCTACATCGATCTAGCAAGGCTTGAAACGTTGGTGATACGTAATACGTGACAAGATACTCATGAAACGTGACGCAGTAAGATTAAAATTTAACTCCACACTGTAACATTTCTCTTCTCGCTCACAAAATATTTATCTTAACTTGTTACTTTGTTTCAAATTTTCATGTATTTGTCCATCTTAAAGGGCTGGTGATGATAACAAATAACTATCAGGCAAAACAAAACATTTCAAATACACTACTCGTATATCATATTACAATGTAAACAAATATTTATCAAATGCTATTTGTCCAGGATATGAGTTTGTTCATTCAATGAAAAATGATAAATACTCCAAATTCAAAATGTTCCAGAGAAATATAAACATATTTGCGATATTTTCAAATTATGTTTTGTCAGTAAACATCGGAATTTGTGAAATATTATGTAGCTACACAATTTGATTTTTATTCTGATACTACAAATAAAATCACACAGGTGTAGTTACTATTTTTTACTAAACTGTTACAATTGTGAACTGTTAGCAAAAAGATTAAATAATATGCATAAAGGTACGTTCGCAATATGATTATTTATACTGCCAGACACATCACTGACAGAATAACGTAAGTGAACTGAGCATACATTTTTTTTTAACTCTGTATGTTTTGCACAACGAAAAGTCAAATAACAAATCTAGTTTTATAAAATTAATCCTAACGATTGCTAATATGAATACGAAGTGTAATTTAAAAAATAAATAAATATATCATCACGCCTTTTACCCATTACTGGCTGTGGTACTCTGCCGTAGTAGATCTCGGTAAGTGATATATTTATGAGCATGAAGTGCAGTTACCAGTCGTCAAATCACGGTCCCCAAAATGTTAGCAGAGGGGGAGCCACAGAGGTCATTTTATGTGGAGAAAATTGTTTGTCGGCTGTGGGAATCGAACTGAGGTACTCAAATCCACAAACCGACTTGATACTACTGAGTGTGATGTCAAAATAAATTAAATTTAAAATGTTTATTGAATCTGTCAGTATTATTACCTTGAAATTTTATTATTTTTTATAATAAAAATTTTGAAATAATACTAAATGAATGCGATATGAAAAATATAGTATGAAAAACATATGGTACAATAACCATTTATCATATTCGTACTTTACTTAACTCGCTTACGGCTCGTTGCACAAAATATACTCAATATTACAATAAGGGTCATTATTAATGGGGTGGCTAGCTCAGTGGTATGAAGTCGGCCTGTGGATCCTGAGAACCCTGGTTCGATTACCAAAGGCGACAAACAATTTTCATAATTTCAAAAGCTACCCCTGTGGCTCCTCCACCACTAACATCTTTGGAGGCCGTGATTTAACGGCTGGTAACCGCACTTCACGCGCAAAATATATCACTTACCGAGATCTGCTTCGGCAGAGTGCCACACCCAGTAATGGGTAGAAGGCGTGATGATATATATTTATTTTTATTTATTTTGTTCAACTGTTTTTGTCAAAAATAGTGCTATAAAGTTCAATATTGTACAACTGTTTTTGAAGATATTTTTGTGTGAAGTTGTCAAGTTATAAAAATGTCGAACATAATTTTTTCAATATATCTGTCATTGCTTAACTCTATAATTTTTTTAATATAATAAAATAATTTAATTAAATTGCAAAACACTTCTTTATTACAAAATTAAAGGTTTGTAGTTTTATAGCATAACCTAAATAATTATGAATTTGAATTCTAACGTAACTAATAACTGTCAAAATTAACTACCTTCAAATGTTTATTAATGTGTCAGTGTTACCAACTCGATGTTTTATAATTATTTTTTAAATAAAATTTTTAAAACAATAGTAAATGAATGCTATATAGGAAAAATAGTATGACAAACATATGTTAAAATGTCCAATTGCAATACTTATTTTTTAATATACTAATGCTAGGTTGAATGAAAGTTTTATCGGTTCATTAGCAACTAACGGTTCACTAAGTTTCAGAAAATCCCTATTGATACTGTTGCTAGATAAACAATTCTTTAACTAAAGAGCTCTTTTTTTACTTTCTTATACTGTTCTTGAGATACCAATGGTTAGGCTCGAAAAAAGGACATTCTGTATATGCCTCATCAGTAAAGTTAGATATAAAGTAGTCAACATTAGTAAACGTAAACAAATTTGATATTTTATATGTTTCAAACAGATAAATGCTGAATTTTGAAAATCTAAATTACATGTTTAATAATATTATATTACATTCATATATTCTAAATATGAAATATGCTGTGTATAAGAAAGTCGTGTGGTGCCCACACCAGATTTTTTTTCTTGCAATCCAAAGGTTGTCATAACAATGTAATTAATGAAAAAATAGAAGAAACCCTTAATTCCAATTAACAGTGCAGGGTGCCTACAACTTATAATGGTATCCGGACCATTTAAACAGCCCTATTCTATTGGATATAAGTTGAAGTGAAATATATATCTAATACATAAACGAATTATCTAAGTACCAGTCAAAGACCTTAAAGCAATTTATCAAAGAATTCCGAAGCATCACAAAAGAATTTAGAGACATTTTTCTTTACCAAGACTTTGAGACTTGCACATACCTAATTAAAATACAAGTTAGAAGCAAACTCACCACCGATGTCCTCCCACGCAGGAATGCGACAATGCGAATCCTCCAGTTGTGCAGATGGGTCATGATAGCAGCGAGGGAACGCGGAGGCAGACGCTGACCGCCGATGTCCGATTGCAAGCCAGTTCTGACTTTGTCCGCAATGCGGCGTTGGTGGCGGCGGTGGTGGTGGATGTTTCGTTTCAGCGCACGCCCGATGTGTGATGACGAGACAGAAAGTGGAGATCTGGGGATGATGAACTGTACCTGAAAAGATGAGACATCGAAATAATGAACTGTACATTTCTAATAAAAATCTGTATTATACTTTCTAGATCTATAGCATTTCCTCTAACCTATTTAATATATAATAACTTTTGAACTTTAAATTCTAATCTGAATAATAAAATAAATTCGATGAAGTTGGTCAAAATGTGTCATTAATCTCTTAACCAACCTCATGCTCCGTGCACACGTGGAACGTTTTCTGAGAAACTTTTTAGAAAGAGTCAAGAAAGTTTTTTGAAAATTATAGCGGCGCCTCTATTGTGAGAAAGTAACTAACTTCATGCCTATGTCACAGTTATGTTTGTCGCCCTGTGGATCCTGAGAACCCTGGTTTGATTCCCACAGCCGACAAACATTTTCACCATGTTAAAATTACCCCTATGGCTCCCCCAACACTGACATCTTTAGGGGCTGTGATTTGACGGCTGGTAACCGCACCTCACTCGCACAAATATATCACTTACCGAGATCTGCTTCGGCAGAGTGCCACAATCTGTAATGAGTAAAAGGTGTGATGATATATTTATTTATTTATTTTATTTATGTTTGAGTTCGGACGTCTCCCGAATTTTTCTGTCAAAAATTTAACTTTAAAAACTGTCACATTAGTTACACCTTATATTTTGAGAACCATTGTTCGAAATTTTTTTTTTGTTAATAGTTTTGAAATAGAGTTACAAAATGATATTTTTGTACTCGCTGTATTCAAAATAATGTTTATACATATAACCTTGGAAACTGATGGAAAGTTTGATTTTGTGCACTAGTGCACAAAGTAATTGAAAAAACACCCATTTTATATGATTTTAAATTTTCACTATTAAAACGCTATTTGTACTTATTTATAAATAAATAAATAAATATATTATCACGCCTTCTACCCATTACTGGGTGTGGCACTCTGCCGAAGCAGATCTCAGTAAGTGATATATTTTTGCGCGTGAAGTGCAGTTACCAGTCGTCAACTCACGGCCCCCAAAGATGTTAGTGGTGGAGAAGCTACAGGGGTAGCTTTTGAAATTATGAAAATTGTTTGTCGCCTGTGGGAATCGAACCAGGGTTCTCAGGACCCACAGGCCGACTTCATACCACTGAGCTAGCCACCCCTTATACTTATTTATATACACACATTTTAAGGAATTTATAAAAGTAGTAGAGACATTAGCTTATAACGCCATCAAACACACATATTTTAACAAACTTTACGAGAAAAAATGAACAATTTGTTTTCAAATAATAAACGTCAATTCATGGCATACTTAACTGTCAATATAAATTCACGCTTCAAATTTAATAAATTTCCTCATATAATTGTTGCTCCTTACAAAAAGCATTGTACAAAACTCGTGCGCAAAGACGCCATTCGCACCATTCGCGCAAATTGCGGTAATGTGCAAAGTATGTCTTCACGCACTAGTTATGTAAATAGCTATTCTTTGCTAATTTAACCAACCTTGTAGCTCTTATAGTTCTCGAGATAGAAATGGTGGCACACTTAATTTAACACCCTGTATAATCTTAAAAATGATCCTGTCTAATTTGATTTGTAAAACTGTCTTCAAGTAATTCTAATTACATTGCTGAAATTTAGTTATAAACTTTAAAACATTTAACAAACATATTTCTGGTAAAAAAGAGTTGCTTCATGGAGGTATGAATGTTAAGTGAAGTACTAGTACCAAATTGAATGTAATGTAGTAGACAAAGAGCGCAGTGATTGCGCGTAGGGTTTGTTTAATAGCACCCTGTGCATTTGGAGCGGCTGTCACGCGCATGATGCCAGCAAACGCCGTCGTATAATCTCCGTTACAGCGTCTCCGACGTCTGACCAAGTCCATACAGTGGTCAACTCGGTTAGGAAACAAACGAGCAGCGCCCAAGACGGACATATTGTGACAGCACACAGCTCCCGGTAATCCTCTAGGAATGTTCCTTGTTTATAGACAAAAACACACCCGTTTCGCACGCGGCAAATGTTTCAATAAAGACAAAAGAATATTAACTGTGTGTTTTGCTTTTGTTTTTGTTAAGTTTATGTTACAACTTGCGGTTTTATTGCCTTGAGTGGGATTATGACTAACTATTTTTACTTGAGAAGTTCACCCCTATTTCTTGTTGTTTTAATTTTTTGTTTCATATAATTTCTACGTAAAAGTGAACCTAATTCGTCTTCTGGGGGAAAACATGTTTCAAGAATACTTGAATGCTTTTATTCTCTTTTTCTCACAACTTTATAATTTTAACTTTTTCATTTCATTTCAAGATTCGTTTTCAAGTATTTCAGACTTTCATTGGAAAATAATTCTCTACCTTAAATTATTCTATGGTAAACAACAAAGTTAAAAACTTAATTTTCTACGATTGACAAAAAAGTAATATTTTCGAACATCATTTGGTGACAGAAAGTGACAGTTGCAAAATAAGGCTCCTGTTATTGTAGACTGTTGCTGTTGGTAACAGGACTCTTTGCAGACCACAAAGTTCAATTTTGTACATTTTTATTTTGTTTGTATTGTTTTCCAATTTCACATTCATAAATTACTTTATTTGTTACTCATATGTAATAGTATTTTACATAATAAGGCAGGAAAGTGATATTTTACTTGACGAAGTGGTTGTTTGAAATACGAGGCCGCAGGCCGAGTATTTTAATTTGCTGAGTGAAGTAAAAACACTTTCCTGACGTATTATGTATACCATTTTTTCTGCAACCGTTTAATTTAATCAATATTTAATCATAAATAATTCAAAATGTTTTTTGATATGAATTGTATTGACAGCAGCTACATATTCAAGGTTACAACAAAAATAACAGTCAGGTAAAATCTTTACCAGACTGTTTTGTACTTTATCAGACTGTTATTTTTGTTGTAGCCTTGGATACGTAGTTTACTTGACTGTTTTTGTAAAAACCTACTTTCCATACTAAAATTAGTCAGGAAAGTAGGCACTTTCTTGTCGGTTTCAGAAAAACTTCATTTATTCAAACTGTTTGGTAACTATGTAAATGAATCTTTACCGTTATTAACTTGTAATAGCATATTACATACCGAGGCGGAAAGAGCTTCATTATAGACGAACGCTAGTTAGATAGCTATAAACGCGAGGCTGGAATAAGCATCCGGTGAAATATGTACACTATTTTATTCACATTAGTTAGTAAACTGTACGTCTTAAACATACATTTTATTTATGTTTTTTTGACAGAGTTATTTGTTCGTGCAACACGGCATGAAAAAGTAAAGTGATTGCAGTGATTGACGCGTATCAATATTTATAGAAACTTGCGCAAAAACAAATGTTTGAATAGCAGAGAAACTAGAGAATGAATAGAAGATTGAAGAATGCAAAGGCGACAACAAAATGAAATTAATTCTGCGCGCGGAAAGATTAATGAAAGTTTTGAGTTGAGCAAAATTCGCCACGAATTTCACATTCGGGTCTCGTCTAATTCCATTACGGATATCCGTAATCCCAAAATTCCTGGCAAATAATTCGCAATAACCCGCTGTCATACACATACCAACTAGATACGGTCTTAGAAATTAATTATAAGGAACATCCAAACTAAAATATAGAATCAGAAGGGAAATCAAATAACGCGAACGAAGTTTGAAACTTGCGTCACGGGACCTGAGCTCTGCACCTCCCCATAGATTTGTAAGCGAGCGATTGTCGACTGTCGACTATCACCCCTGGACGGCGGGGAGGGTGCTGAATTTACTTTTACAGCGAAAGAACTTAGTTTGATCCAACTTTAAATATCTAGCTGTATGCTGCATCCACACATAAAACTACATTTTAGTTCAAATATAAATTGCATCAAATACAGACAATAATTTTTACTACAGTTGTCATAGTAACGGAAATAATTTTGTCAATTTGTTTCATTTTAATTTGAATAAATCTGCGAAATTTTCTAAATAAATAGATAAAACAAATAATGTTTCAATCAGACTAAACATAATATTTCGAGTCTCCGCTACGGGTCGTCCGACTATCTTTATTACTCGATCCGAAAACTTGTATTTTTAGTCCTAATGAAATAAATAACTATTATCACCATGAAAACTGTAGTAAAAATGTTATTCTTGAGCTGTATTCCATTTACTACTTAGTTCACTTAAATCAGTTCAGATAAATTTCACATGAGTAAATGCACGGAATTAAGCAAACTAAAGCATTTATTAAAGTGAATTATTTCAAAGTCAATTAGAATCAGTAATTCTAGTATTAGAAATAATGTCAGCGAAGTAATCCAGCGAAATAAATAAATGATCTGGTTCAGTAAATATAAGTTAGATCTGATACAAATGGCAAATGGAATACGCTTTTGTTTCTAAGACCAAAAAGATGACGTATTCATGGTAACGTAAACATTCGCGATCTAAAAAATCTCTTACAATTCGAGGTTAGTAAGCTATTTTTTACAATACTTGCCACAAATTGAAGGAAAAGAAAAATGGGTTTCAAAATTGACAGCTGTCAAATTGTTGTCAAAATAATCAGGTCCTTGATATGTAATATTTACTTACTGTTCATGGTGGACAGTAAGTAAATATTAAAGTCCTGATGTAACCACTGTGCAATAAAAGTTCCACTTAGTGTCAGTTTTTCGATCACCGGTATACTCCCGATTAATATTACTCATGAATAAATAATAATGAAAATCATAATTTCCATTAACCGGTGATTGAAAAACAGGCTCTTACTGTATTTAAATTTTGTCATTAATAGGTAACTTACAGTGCAAGTATTATAAAAAATATATTTTGTACATCATTATGGAATGGCTAGCACAGTGGTATGAAGTCGGCCTGTGGATCCTGAGGTTCCTGGTTCGATTCCCACAGGCGACAAATTTTCATAATTTGAAAAAGCTATCCCTGTGGCTCCTCCACCACTAACATGTTTGGGGGCCGTGATTTGACGACTGGTAACCGCACTTCACGCGCAAAATATATCACTTACCGAGATCTGCTTCAGCAGAGTGCCACACCCAGTAATGGGTGGAAGGCGTGATGATATATATATATTATAGGGTGGCTAGCTCAGTGGTATGAAGTCGTCCTGTGGATCCTGAGAACTCTGGTTCGATTCCCACAGGCGTCAAACAATTTTCATAATTTCATAAACTACCCCTGTGGCTCCTCCACCACTAACATCTTTGGGGGCCGTGATTTGACGACTGGTAATCGCACTTCACGCGCAAAATATATCACTTAGCGAGATCTGCTTCGGTAGAGTGCCACACCCAGTAATGGGTAGAAGGTGTGATGATATATTTATTTATTTATTTATTTATCTTAGATTAACTTTGTTTCATTTGAGCTGTATATATTTTTAATCACATTTTAACGACGCGTTATCACTTTTTCAAAAACAATAATGAAATTGGTATGATTAACCTAATTCAAATGAATTTATTTTATGATAATATCTAAACGTCACTGTCTATTAAATTTCGATAATTTATATATAAATATTTTAATGATTCATTAATTTCTAAATTGTCTGTTTAATTTGTAATGCGTTGACATTTAAAATAATTATTTATCGATATAATTTCAACTATCATTGATATACGTTATATTTAATAGTGACATATTTATATAAAATAATACGACAGTAATTTGTTGTGATAGTAGAAGAGAGGACACGATGAAAAACGACGAGGGTTCGCAAATACAATTTTGATGATTGCGCGCGGTTGGTTAAATTCAGGGCAAGGTTTTGATAGATGGGCGGTGGTGTTTTGGGCCGGTGTGGCCCTGGAAGCGATGAGCAAAGCCCTGTAAAACGAGTCCTGTTCCCCTGGGCTATTTATTATTCTCCATTGGACCGATCCTGCAAACTTATTCGCAGCCACTTAGTTTTGTCTTGGACGTTTTTTGCACTTAATCGCACTTGCAACGGTTGCAAATTTATACTGAGTTTTAAATTGCATTACTTAAGTGTCACACGATATTAATGATAAATGCTTTATTTAGGGAAATAGACCTTTCTTTCATAATGTGCTGTATGAATTTTTTAAACCCTCGCACGAATTTTTCTCGCGTTTGAAACAGGACAATCTTTTTGCAATTATATATTTTTGTATTACATTGTAGTCTCGTTTTTCAATCATCGGTTTACTCTCGATTAATGTTAATCATGATTAAATAATAATAGAAACCATAGTTTCCATTATTATTTAATCATGATTAACAAGTAATTAACAATAAACCGGGGATTGAAAAACTGGCGATGACAATATTAATTTGTATACCAAGGGTTGAAAGTAGTGTTTGAGCGAAGATACTTTTTATGTCCACAACATTTTTTTGCTACTACCGAAAATTAAGATTTTAATTGTAATTAATAAAAATTTCGCATAGAAAAACAATACAATTAACATTTGTGATCTACAAACAGCACTGTTGCCAATAGCAACGGTCCGCGACAAGTAGTTTTGCCAATAACAATGGTCTGCAATTGTTGGCTTTCTGTCATTAAATGACGTTTAAAATAGCTATTTACATAACAAGTGCTCGAAGATATACAGGATGATCAAAAGGAATTGTTACAGTTGGCAATAAAAAAAAACTACTTGAAATTGGTATGCCTGATACATAAATTCATTTCCTGTTTTTGACAGTAATATTTAAAATTTAAATTTGAGTACATTTATTTCTAAAGTATTTCTATTACTTACAAAGTCAAAATTTTATTAGCTGTCGGACTCCTGACATAACCTATTTGTATTTATTAGAAATGTCAAATAGCATTTCCGAATTTATCTTATGTTGTGCCAAATGTGGAATAAAAAGATCTCTGGAATTATATTGCCAACTATAACAATTCCTTTTGATCATCCTGTACTTTGCACATGAGCGCAATTTTAAAGTACTCGCTTCGCTCGTGCTTTAATTTGCACGAATGGTGTAAATGAGGTCTTCGTGCACGAGTTTTGTACAATGCTTTTTGTAACGAGCAAAAATTATACAACCGATAGTGAGAAAAGTTATTAAGTTTGAAGCGTGAATTTACTATAACAATTTAGTATGCCATGAATTGATATTTGTTATTTGAAAATAAATTATTTATTTTTCTCGTATAGTTTGTTAAAATATGTCTGATTGATGGCGTTATAAGCTAATGGCTCTATTTCTTTTATAAGATCCTTAAAATGTGTGTATATAAGTAAAATTAGCGTTTTAATAGGCAAAATTTAGAATAATAAAAATTGGGTGTTTTTCAATTACTTCGCGCACTAGTGCACAAAATCAAACTTTCCATCGGTTTCAAAAAGTCTATTTGTTTTCATTGACGTATTCTGGACACGAAATTAATCACACGACGAAAGATACACAAGACCTTAAATAATTGAATACCTATCATGACCAGAAACAAAGTTGCTGCATTGAACACGGTACACATCAAGCAAAGTTAATTCCCAACATTTCCGTAACGCGAAGTACTTCAGAATACTGACCAGTTTGCCGTCTATCACAACCAAGCAGCTCGATAGATATTACAGAAGAGAGTGAGATATATCAACGGCCAAAGAAGTAGGAAAAGGAGGCATGTGCGTGCCATCAAAAGCTCATAATGGATCCCTCACATAATGGAACGCTTTTCTGAATCGAATAACAATTGACATAAATATGGACTTCGACATAATAAAACGGCTTTTTTTCGTAAGATATCGCCCGATTTATGTGTCCTCCGATGTACTTTGGATTGAATGTAGGTGTAAAATGAGACGTCGGCGTTCGGTGTATTGTACGTTCGCAAAAAGTTGCTGCTTTTTCAACTTCAAGCACCTCTTTGAACTACTCTACTGTGCATAACTACGCAATAAAGAAGAAAATTGCAGAGAGATGGAACACTTTGATTACAACGTATTTTCCTAAACAGATATTGTATTTTCTGACGACTCTACCCTATGAAGCACTTGCTTCTAGAAGAAATAACTTCTTTGTATCTTGTAATAGCATTCCATTCCAATTATGGATCTACTTTTATTATTCTGGAAATTTTACTACTAAAGATGACACGGATTTTATGAAAACTAAGATTGAATCTGACATCAGATCTTAATTAGATTTTTTTCTAGGTGAGGTCTAATGCGCGGCAGTAATTAATTAAACATAAAATTTATTAACAATTAAATTTTAACAAGATTTTATTACCTAATAAATATTAGGAGTAATAGTTATTTATAAACTTGTATTGAACGTGATAGCCAAGGCAGACAATTAAATGAAAACGCTAAATACATTTTACGGACAAAATGTACGGATCGTGCGATAAATGACACTTATCGCATTCATTTTAAGTGAGATAAGTACTTTATTAACGCACTAGTATGTTTGTGGAAATATTAACACATTAGTGCTTTAATACTTATCACATTCTAAATAATAGTTACCATGGTCTCACATAATTTTTTTAAATGACAAATAATTATGAGAACTGTGAATCCCAAATTATTTTTGTTTTAATTTGAGTTTATTTTGCGACCATAGATAAAATTTGATACGATATATGTGTATTAATTCATTATCAATATACTTGTGTGATTACACATGTGTATTTTATCTTACTTAACTATCATCTACGACCGTGCGATAAATGGCACTTACTGCATTCATTTTGAGAGAGATAAGTGCTTCATTAATGCACTAGTGCGTTTTTGGAAATATTAACGCAATAGTGCTTTAATAAAGTACATATCGCACTCAAAATGGAAGTTACCGTGGTTTCACTGATTTTTTTAAAACGTCAAATAATTATGACAACTATTAATTCAATATTATTTTTGTTTAAATTATTATTTATTTCGTGGCCTTAGATAAAATCTTGTATGATATACGTGTGCTAATGTACCATTAAGAAACTTGTGTGATTACATAAATTTCACATACGTATTTTAATGATGCTTTAAAAAAAAAATATATCATCACGCCTTCTACCCCTTACTGGGTGTGGCAGTCTGCCGAAGCAGATCTCGGTAAATGATATATTTTGTGTGTGAAGTGCGGATACCAGCCGTCAAATCATGGCTCCCATATATATATATATATATTAATAGTTTTTTTTTTAATGGTGAAAATTGTTTGTCGCCTGTGGGAATCGAACCAGGGTTCTCAGGATCCACAGGCCGACTTGATACCGCCGGGCTCGCTACCCCATAAATTATGCTCTTATCCCACTTAAAACGTAAATGACTATTATTTATTACTCATTTTTAAAATAACTATAATAATTGCTAATACATATATTTTTTACAATACAATTAAGTGCATGCAATTGAAGTAATTAATAATTTTATAATATGACGCTAATTTAAACAGGTTAAAAAATTATAATATAGTGCCATTAGCAATTTTATATATAGTTGACTTCAAATATTATATAGTAGCAATAAATTTTGACTTGAAATCAATTGCAACTAGTACTACGTCAGGTTTCACCTAAAACGATACTTTGTAGTTGGGCGCCTCCGCCAAATTTCGTCTAAATTTAGTAGTTGAAATTAACTGTAGGTAAAATGATGATAAACACTCACTGATGATGCATATCATATCTGTTGTGTTATAAACAGAGATTGTGGTTGGTGTTTAAGTGAAATTCCATTCGCTATTTGGTCGTGGAAGGGTTTTAGCAATCAGTGTGTGTGATTCGGTGCGCAGGAAGTTTACGATGATGAGACAGTGTAACCGCAGCTTTACGCGTTTAACAATCTGTGCCAGATTTACTCGGACATTTTGACATTTTGACCCAATTTCCGACGGTAACAAAACACAGACAATCCCGTTTTTAGTGGCATCGAGCGTTGTCAACTTTTATGTACACAATTGACGATGCGCGCACGGTATATCGCACCACCGTATTAAATTATCCAGTAATAAATTCCCTTAGTTTGGCTGGAGCAGTCATAGATGTCGGCAGTGTGTTGTAGGTTATGTGCATTTCTAGTTAAAGTTTAAATTATTACGCTAATAATGCGTTGTGCTAACATGCGCTGCATTGCGCTATTGTGAACCGTGCATAAAGTATCTAAGAGATTGGATGCATGGAAAATGGGGCATGGAACACAACATTGTACTTAAGATAACCGCTCCACGGGAATTGAGCTTAAAGATGCTTCTCCAGAATCTTTACAATCACTTCACATGAAACTCCTGTGAACTTTACAATATCGCAATACATATTTCTAAGCTTTAACCTACAAGTAAACATTATAAAAAAAGTTAAATATTTTTTATACGATCGGGTTTAAAAAAGGGTTTCTATAGCATCAAGATTGCAAATAGAAAAACAAAATTAATCTATTGCCGCTCGCGTATGGAGACTTTCTGAAGGCACAGCCGAGAGCAACAACAATCATGCGAACAGCAATGACACTTTTTGCTCGTGTGCACATAATATATTTTCTAAGATAATTGAAAAATCCTCTTACGTTACCGCTCGGCGAGCGGAAAAATCTTAATTTCTGCGCTCAACTGATTTCATTTATTTGTATTTATATGTAACAAAGCGGGTACTGAGCGTCGCGAGCGCGAAATTATTTGATGGGAATGAAACACATCGCGGTTATTATTAATTAACTAAATAATAACGCACCATACCTAAAACACAGATAACATTATTTTACCTAATGAACTATATTACGAATAAAATTAAACAAAATAAAACTAGAAACATTTATAGTTAACTAAATGATAATTAAATGCGCGCAGAGCGCGAAAACGGATTCGACGTCGGTCACATCTTGACCGGCCGACGGAGAAAACCTGGCTTGACTGATGCTACATCTCAAAACTAGACGCTAAGTTTTCAGCGGGGGTGAAGAGTGTTATTTTGGGGATGCAACACATGGCCGAAGACTGCAGATGACCACACACATTCGTTGCTACGATAAGATTTTTCTCAGAATCTTATCGCACAACACAGGGAAGCAAACTAACAAAATATCTGCAGTCAACTCAAAAACCACCTTGTTACATATAATAATACTGCAAATTATTGGTCGTTTAGTACAATCACCTTTTTGAGCCTCAGACAAACAATTATTGATAGGCCCCTTTTTAAAAGTTTCAAATATAAAAAGGAAATTTATCTTTTCATACAAAAATTACCCATAGTTTTTCAAAATAATTTTTAATAATCGGTATCGTATATTATTGGCTGTAAAACGTTTCTAATTAATTTTAGTGATAAATATTTGAAATAAAAATTATAGATCTAAAAGTTCTGTCACTTTTTTTGAAGTATTTTTGAGAGATAGGTGGCTCAGTGGTATCAAGTCGAACTGTGGATTTAAGAACCTGGGTTTATTTCATTATGCGACGCACAATGTTTATCACATTAAAAACACCTCTATGTCTCTCCCTCCACTAATATCTTTGGGAGCCGTGATTTGTCGGTAAGCGCAGTTCACCTCAAAAAATATATCACTTTCCGATATCGAGGTGTTTAATCCATGATTTAAGTTAAGCTGTTTAAATCTAGGACACCATATACGAGTATATGCAGGTGATAATCTTAGTATTTGTTACAAAAAAAAAATAAACGTTTTGAACGTAGATCAAGTTAATAGGTCAATTTATAAACCTTTTAGACTTGACTACATTATTATTTGAATCTAACCATGTTCACATTTTTAAAATTTCTTTTATATTACATATTAGTAGTGTATTGCTTTTTATTCGTTGAATTTAGTTCAAGTATCATCAAAATTTATTTACCTTTTTGATCCGCAAATAGAACGAGTCAAGTGATGGAGAAAAACAAGTTATCTGAACATAAAATATGAAACCAAGATTTCATTCTTGATCGTAAAGTGCCTACATGCCTTGACATTTACTTTTCCATGAATTATTGAGTTTCCCAAGATTCAACAAAGTGTCTGTTACTATTTGTCGAAGTTCACTGTCCCCAAGTCTACCGGAGTGTTGTTTAATTCTTGACAAGTGCAGCGCTCTAGAAAGTAATAAAACCTGTTATCCTCAAAGTCTGGGTGTCTGTAATTCCCCAGGAAATTCCGTGGGCGATGGTTGCCGAAGGCCGGCGAACAGTCCCGAGCGAGACGGCGGCGCCTATATTTATGTAGTTGTTTGTCGTGAGCGATGCGGACTGGGTAATTGGTTCCAGCGACCGCCGGACAGTTGTTGCTCCCTGAAGACGCTAGGCGTCGCCTACCACCGAGGAATGTTTGCCGCTTCGTTTTTGTTTGCCAACGCTTTGCTCGTTTGTTTAAAACGATTCGTCAGATCGTTGGTTACACGGTTAACTACGATTGGTTGCTCGGTTGCTCCGCAAAAAAGAGACCAGGTTTCGTTGTGTTACCGATTATTTTTAACATACATATAGAACTATATTCTACACAATATTTAGATATTAATATTAATAGTATCTGTTGATATTTATTTATTTATTTGCTACTCTACTCAACAGAAACTTAACCAAGTTCAATACAGGAATTGTGGATTCCGAAACACTCAAAATACAGTCGTATTTTTTGCGATTTGGATTTTGCATAACTTACTTTCATTTATTTAATAGTATATTACATAACAAGCATCGAAAGTGTAAGATAACGTGCGAGTGTACAAATTGAAAAACGCGGCGCGCAGCGCCGAGTGATTTAAGTACACAAGCACAGTTATCACACTTTCGAGCGAGTTACGTACACTATTTTTCAGACGACCACAAAATATTTCTAAAAAAAAGTCTACAAAAGCAATGTTGTTGCACTTTGACAGCTGATGCGTTTTTGTAGGTAAGCGCTGACGTTTGACGTTTGAGGTTAGGTATTGTGATACCATCTGTACTAACCGTAATGCCAAAATATTGAATAATGTAAAAATATTAGTAAATAAGTAATTATTTATTTTAAAAAATAAGATTTATTTGTGCAAATATGTTAAAAAATCTATCAAAACTTCAATTTAAATAATAATACAAATACTTTTCATTTATTTTATTATTTTCTTTCATCGTAACGCCATCTGTTGTCAATCAGTGGAACTTCACCTGATATGTTAGAAGTGTACGTTATACTAACATACGAGGTGTATGTTATGTTCAACTTTCCGTAGTAGTTTATGATGTTGTTATGGTTACTTTCATTAGGTTTTTAATTTTATAAGTGGATACAATGGTTGCATTAAGAAATAAACTTTTGCAATAATATAAAGTTAGGTTTGCTGGTACGTGCGTTCAGGATTGAATGATAAAACTAATTTAGAAATTAAGGTAAGGTTTGGAATAATAATGGCGCTCACTGGTTAATTGATAAAATAGCATTAGCATAACTGGGATAAACAAATAGTTAGTGTTTATGCGCGGATGTATGTATTTGGCATTCGCATCTTGTTTGCATGAAGTTCCGTCGTCGCTAGTCGCGTTGTCGTTGCCACTTGATCCGGTTAGTGTCAGCGGTCTACCTGCGCGTAAATGATGTTATTAGTAACCAGCATGGTTAGCGGTTATGGAAATTCGCTGCTGAGAATATGCATTTCAATGAAACCAACCTGTGCGAACAGTGACTGTGACTGGTAACCGATATGCCGTGAAATAGAGCCTACTGATCTCGGCGCTAAATTGAAATTTGATATTTTCTCTTTTAAATTGAATGCATGAAAGCTTTTAAAACGTGTTACCTGACTCTCAGTTTGTTACCTCGGATTTTTTGTATAATACATACTATTTCCGTTTTCATACTGCTCAATATTATTCGTTATTTATTTATATTACTCTGTACAACAGGAACTTAATCGCAATTACAGTACAGGATTCCGTAATCACCGCGCGGTAGTTTAATACTGCAACTTAGATAATGTTATATGAATATATCATGAATATTTATGTTTCATCTACAACGTTTACAGTTAATATCATGTTAAAATACAAAGTAAGAATAAAGCTATTTACTATCACTGAAACTTGTATACAAAGTGTTGCCACACGAGTAAAATTAAAATGCTTTTAAAATAATTTAATTTACATGTAATTTAGTTGTCTTTTAATTACTCGAAATAAAAATGCTATGTTTTTTCTTATTCGAAGGTTGGTTAATCGATTAGAGCTCGACAAACCAAAGTAAAACCGTGGATGGAATGTACTTTAACTCCACCTATTCACAAAAAATATCCCCAAAAACAGTTGTACAAAATTGATTTTTGTAGTACCTACTGTTTTTGACAAAAACAGTTGTACAAAGTTCACTTTGTAAACGCGATATAGACAGAATTGTAATAAAAAAAAGTATTCATGATATACTGGAAACCGATTCTAATTCGTAGCAACCAGTTGTAGCGACTGGCTTGACGTCATTTATTGTCGCTACCGATAGTGTAGCCACCTTTCGGGATAAAATGTAACTTACGTGTGACGTTATTATTGGCGACTAGACATTTTGTAGCGACTTACTGCTAGCAACTGCTTTGAACTAGTCGCTAACTCAGTCGCTACGTCCTATTCGTATGTTTTGCAGTGCCGTGTTTTGAAAAGTTTGGTTATTTGAATAAATAATACTAAATATAGAAACATAGTTACGATTTCAATCAACAAAGTGGATTTGTTAATAATAAACAATCACAAAAAGCGGTAACAAGTTCTTCAGAAATACCACATCGAAATATATAGTTTGATCTTTGTAACCAACAGTAGAAAATAAATTCCCTAGAAATTTAACTAAGTCGCCTGACGTCATAAAAAATACGTCATTCTACTAAATATTTGGTTGCTACGAATTAGAATCGGTCTCCAGGTTGCAACAATATATTAATCACAACAATAAAAATCTATTCAACTTATTTTCATCGAATATTCTTTATTTCAAACTGACTTGTACTTTTTCTCATTATCGCTCTTTTAAAACAAACAAAAGTAAAATGTATGTACGCCATTTTATTCTTATTTAGATTAATTCCAGCATTAAAATAAGAGTAAATCTGTAATCATTTTAAGAAGTATTATTTTTGTAATATTTTCGATTATATTATAGTCTACAGAATTAGAAGTTTTTATACTACACTAGCTTTGAAATAATTGTGGTCTGACACAAATGGTTAATGGAATACATCTAATAGTTTGACGATAGATATGTCATTCTTGAGATTATGAAATATAAATAAGAAGTGAAATATGTGAATGTTTTCTGGAGAAATAATGAAAATGTAAACCATCACCAGCAAATATGACAGTAAGTAGACGTACATTTTCATTTTACGCATCCAAGTAATAATTCTGTTAAAAATTTAAACATTAATGAATCTGCTAATCAGTCGAGAAAGCTGCAAACTGTAGTTAGGCACATGTAGCAACCTTCTGACTTATGACATGTTTTAATTACTGCGTTAATTACCGAATCCACGTCACTGGCCGCGCCACCAACAACACCAACCAACAAAACGGATAAAACTTAGAGACACCAACTTATATCGTTGGTCGGAACGTGCGCAGTTGACAAATGGCCAACAGGATCTGTTTATAAACTCCGCGGCGGTAAACAATGCGTTATGAGGAAAGTTGTATCGAATGCCTGTCGTCATCTCCTTTCCTTGCGTGTTCCTGATCGCGTCATGTGACTCGGTTGTAGAGTTTCCCGATAGATGTCTCTCGTTGCGACGCTGCAGGAATTTTGCGCTGACCTGTCCACATGTGATTTATGGCCACGAATTAATTACTGACATACTTTGCTGTGTGATATGAGTTTAGGGTTCAGCTTTTATTCAACGCTTTATGTTGACGGAATTTGAAATGCTAATGAGAATGTTAATGATATATGTACTTAGTTTATATTAGAACTTTAAGTTTAAATTTGCTAAATTTGGAATTTCTTTTCAGAAATTGGGGCAGTCATGCATGAACCATGTATAGCTCACGTCAAACGAAAACAGTGAAAATAATTTGTTTTCTTTGAAATTCTGACAAATTACAAGAAACGAATTGGTTTGTTGTTTTCTGACAGATACAAAATCAAAAATAAGTAATGTGTCAAGAAACAACTTCAGTTTCAGTTAAATTAAATATAATATAAAAATAAATTTATCATCCTTTTACTCATTCTGGGTGTTGCAGTCTGCCGTGGCAGATCTCGGTAAGTGATATATTTATGCGCTGTGCGGTTCATGTTTCTCTGTTTCGGCTTTACATAATTTTTTTATAAAAACAGTTGGCATTTGCAATTAAGGGAAATTTTTGGTAAGATAGTTAAGTTGGTGACAGTGACTTTGTCCGCTATCTAGATATTTTGTGTATTTAATGCAGTTATACCAATTTATGGGGTGGCTAGCTCAGTAGTATGAAGTCGGCCTGTGGATCCTAAGAACTCTGGTTCGATTCCCACAGGCGACAAACAATTTCCATAATTTCAAAAACTACTCCTGTGGCTCCTTCACCACTAACATCTTTGGGGGCCGTGATTTGACGACTGGTAACCGCACTTCACGCGCAAAACATATCACCTTACCGAGATCTGCTTCGGCAGAGTGCCACACCCAGTAATGGGTAGAAGGCGTGATGATACATTTATTTATTTATTTCATACCAATCTATGATAACAATAAGTCACCAAAACTCGTTTAAGAATTAAGCCCTTTTTACAGGATGATCAAAAGTAAGTATTTCTAGTTGGCAATAAAAAAAAACTACTTGAAATTGGTAAGACTGATACATAAATTTACTTTCTGTAGTTGAGAGTGACATTTGAAAATTTAAATTTGAGTCCTTTTACAATCCATAAATATAATCATTGTTTCCCTTACCTACATCCTTTTATTTCTAACATTACTCACTGAGTAATAATTCAAGCTATTTATATCATTTAAAATAATATTAGTTGTCAGGCCCCTGACATAACCTATCTGTATTTATTTATTTATTATAAAAATGATAATATGTCAAATAGTACTTCCGCCTTTACTTGGCGTCATGCCAACTGTGGAATAAAAAGATCCCAAGAAATTGTATTGCCAACTGAAACTCTTACATTTGATCACTCTGTAGCACCAATATGCGTCCGAGAATATGTTATTCTAATGCCGAAACAGAAAACGATTTTTTTCCATTCTAGTTTTGAAATAACTTTTTCATTTAACGTAGTGTGTTGACCTATAAAATCCATAAGTCCTTAACCTTCAATAATTACGACATATCAAAGTCTTTTGACCGGTTTCATCAACAAAAGTTAAATTTTAAACTTCGATTAAATAAATAAAAGCAAATCAAAATTACATGTCAAATGGAATAATTATCATTGCTGTCATACATTCGATTTGCTTTTATTTATTTAAACCATGTTTAAAATTTAACATTTGTTGATGAAACCGGCCATTTGAGAATCAAGTCATAATCTGTACTTATTGAATCTGGTAAATCAATTTCGTGTTCATTGATCTTTGATGAAGTGATATGATTGGATAGTAATTGCATACCATTTGAATAATTCGCGGTATCTAATTACCGCTTAGGTTTGTATTGTAAGGCTGCTACGGAAACCAAACTGTTGCACACAAATGTTCTAAATTAAGGATTACAAATGTACAATATACATAACACTCATAACCGTAACTAACAATCATCGTGCTTAACACTCTAGTTTATCGTTTAGTTCATTAATCGTAACATTTAGTACTGTTTCTACCTTGTGGAAATATTTTTCCTGTTTCGTGTTACACTCCAATTAAAGTCAATTCAATTAAGTTCAATTACAACTTTCCGATTTCGTAGTATTCACATTAGCAATTAGAAATAGTTAAGAACACGAGAACGAACATTTGCATCACGTAAATAAAAAATAATTAAATCAAATTGAATTATAAGATAAACATAATGAATATATCATCACGTCTTCTATTCATTACTGGTTATGACATTCTGCCGTAGCAGATCTCGGTAAGTGTTATATTTTGCGCGTTAAGTGCGGTTATCAAACATTAAATCACAGCCTCCAAGGATGGAGGGGAAGCCACAGGGGTAGTTTTTTTAATGTGGTGAAAATTGTTTGTCAGCTTTAAGAATCGAACCAGGGTTCTCAAATCCACGGGCCAACTCGAGACCACTGAGCCACCTACCCCATAAAAATATGATTGAATTATAAAGAAAAAAGTAGGACACCACCAGGATTTGAGCATGGGACCTATGCATTCAGGACACATACTTTAAAACAACTAAGCTACGGTCACTATGTAATTCAAATCTGATTTATTCCAATTTGTATCTCTATTTTGTTATGTTTCATAGCCTCCTGGCAATATCCCAATTTATCTCGTTATAATTATGGTTCAATAGATATTAGTGGTGAGGGAACCACAGGGGTAATTTTAATATGGAGTAAAGTTTATCGGCTGTGGGAATCGAACTAGGTTTCTCAAATCTAAAGGCCATCGCAATTCAACTAGGCTATATACCTAATTTTTAAAAAGTTATTGGTTTAATAAAGGAACAAAAAATTTATTTGGTCAGATATCCGTGACTATCTTCAAATCAATTAAACAAAAGCTACATATTGGTTAAAATACATAAAGTTATGTTTTAATACATAATATACACTCGAATATGTGACCGAAACGTCGTCAAGTATCTAAAATATATTTACAAATAAAATAAATATAAATAAAAATATATCATCACGATTTTTATCTGTTGTACTATGTTGTAGCAGATCTCGGTAAGTGATATATTGCGCATGATGTGCAGTTCCTAGCCGTCAAATTACGGTCTCCAAAGAAGTTAGTGGAAAGGGAGCCACAGGGGTAGTTTTAATATGGTGAAAATTATTTATTGACTGTGGAAATGGAACCCGAGTTCTCAAATCCGTAGACTCACTCGATAGCATTTCTTTCATTATTTTTCTGACAGATTTAGATAATTAATAGAATCCAATCAACTCATCATCTCTGCTAGATTCAGGAGTCCGTCAATTTGCATTCCATCTTGATGAATAGCAACCTGCGTGCTCTCTGAACATTTCCACCAGAACTACAACATTCCCCAACCAAGAAGCAAAACAATGCGGAAACAAAACAACTCCTAGAGCTTCGGTGAAAGCGAGAGTATCTCCCGTAGAGGTCAGCGCATGTTGTAAGGCTACAATACCCCATGCGGAGGCGGTGTCGACGGCGTCGGCGTCTTCCACGGCGTCCATTAATCGTAATGGGATTCGGAAGCGAGCGACGATGGGCGTCTGACAGTGACAGATGACGCCGGACCATTCAGCCAGCGGCCCCATCCATTGTCGGTTATGACGACGACGCGCGGAAAGCTGTCATCTGATATTGCAACTTGCGAGACGTTTAACGCGCCTGTTTAGCTTAACTCATACAGTATGCGACATCAGAGAATTTTAATTCGAAGTCTTTGTGATTCCGGAGAGCGACATGGCCTTTGTTCGAATATTGCATGATGGAAATGCAATGTGGAAGCTACATTGCATACAGCGAAATATGCATATATCTGAACTGTCAGGTAGAGGGAAACTATCATCAATTGTAAAAATTATATTAACTGTCATATTGATGCGATATTTTTAATTTATCTGATTCCTGAGTTATCCCTTAGATAAACCATTCCTTAAGTTTAATTAAATTAGTAAAACTTGTTTCCTTATTAATTTGAGAAAAACTTATAGTCCAAGGATTTTATATAAACAGTAGATTGCTAACTATCTTGTACAGAGTGATCAAAAGTAATTGTTACAGTTGGCAATAAAAAAATACTTGCAATTGGTAAGCGTGATACATAAATTCATTTCCTGTTGTTGACAGTGACATTTGAAAATTTTAAATTAGATTTGAGTACATTTATTATTACATTTATTTCTAAAGTATTTCTATTACTTAAAAAGTCAAAATTCTATTAGCTGTTAGACTCCTGACATAACCTATTTGTATTTATTAGAAATGTCAAATAGCATTTCCACCTTTACCTGGCGTTGTGCCAACTGTGGAATAAAAATATCTCCGGAATTATATTACCAACTATAACAATTCCTTTTGATCACTCTGTAGTATGTATTGGTATCTGTGAGACAAGTATGTTGATGACCGCCATTTGCAGGGCGGGCAAAAATAGCGCTATATTTAAAAGTATCGTAAGTATTCATATTATAAAACCATATTTCAATTTAGAGAAAATATAAAATAAATATTATAATAAAGAAAAATACGTTACGCGTTATATTTCAAAGTATAACAAATAAATAAAGAAATATATCATCACGCCTTCTACCCATTACTGAGTGTGGCACTTTGCCGTAGCAGATCTTGGTAAGTGATATATTTGTGCGCATTAAGTGCTGTTACCAGCCGTCAAAACACGGTCACCAAAGCTGTTAGTGAAGGGAGAGCCACAGGGGTAGTTTTAATGAAGTGAAAATTGTTTGTCGGCTGTGGGACTCAACCTATGCTCTCAAATCCACAGGCCGACTTGATACCATTGAGTCACCTACCCCATTAGAAAGTTTAATAACGATATTAACAAACAGACAGAAACAAAAACTATGTAACAGATATTATTATTAAATCTATAGGTTTTCATTTATAGTTACTCGTAAATACAAAAAAATATTCGATATTACAATTTGAGAAAATACTAATAAAATTTTAAATTAAATTAAATTAAATTTAATTTAAATAATTTAATTAATAAAAAATAAATAAATATATCATCACGCCTTCTACCCATTGCTGGGTGTGGCACTCTGCTAAAGCAGATCTCGGTAAGTGATATATTTTGCGCGTGAAGTGCGGTTACCAGTCGTCAAATCACGGCCCCCAAACATGTTAGTTGTGGAGGAGCCACAGGGATAGCTTTTTCAAATTATGAAAATTTGTCGCCTGTGGGAATCGAATCAGGGTCCTCAGGATCCACAGGCCGACTTCATACCACTGTGCTAGCCATCCCATTAATATATTTGTATAATCTAAATTTTGAAATATAAGATTATCTAAACAATTTTTTTTCAACAAAGTGCATTTATAAGCAACAAAAAGATATATTAGATATATCAGCATTTACTACTCTTCATATTTTACTTTTATTTATTTAAACAAAGTTTAAAATTTAATTTCTGGCTCTGACCATAAATATAATTCTGTAACAAAAAAAAAACGATAATCTTGATTGATATTTATATCCAACATTTTACAAGTTTTCATGAACGTTGCAACGTAAATTAATTTAGTATTGTGTAGAATTGCGCGTACGTAAATGTTAACTTTTTTATCAGTTGCATAAAATATATATTTATTTTAGATGCCATTTGCAAAAGACTATAAAATAAGGGGAAGAATAGTTTGTTTTTACTACTAGATACCTTAACATCAACTTGATACTGGGTAAAATTATATGGTACATACAGTAGCTATTAAGTTTATTTTACTTCAATTTTATTATTGTTTAATTTCGTAAAAGGAAATATACGATATTGCACCGCAGAAATTTTATGATCAATTTTTAAAGAACACTTATCTTTACAATATATTCAGCCCTTTATGTACTATAATATTATGTTTCTCATATTAGAAAATTGCAAATAAAATTACAATTTTATAGCGACACAAGCGCGAGTAAATATGCACCAGCTATAAACCACACTTATTTAAAAATACAGCGAGCGCATATCGTGCTCGTAATAGAATATTTTACATTCTAGATACGTCCTGGACTTCATGAGGTGCCTTCACTGGCTTTAGGGATCATTGGAGGAAGTGCAGAGGCAATATTGTGTTAGGAGTGGCTGCTGCTACAAGATACTGGTTTTAATCGTATCAAAACAGTGTTGCATTTTGCATTTTAGCTTCACAGATGATAACTCTACCAATAGCAATGCCATAGACAAACATCACATTTTATTGCTTTGTATAAATATCTCAAGAACGAAAATATGTTGGAAATTACTTGAAATGCAATCTAGTTATAAATAATACATTTCGGTACAAAATTGTGTCTTCTTCAGCAGGGGTGCCGACTCCATGGGTGTTCAAGTGCTTGAGCACCTCTCAGAATTTTTGTGAAGGTGCCCAGCATGCACATAAAAGGAGAAGACAAATTAAAAAAGGCAAAATAAGAGGAGGAAAAGAAAATGAGGAAAAAAGAGGCTAAAAATGAAAAATCTACACCTAACATAACCTAATCGAACGAGGCCCAAACGAGTAAATCGGGTCAAAACAAAAACTCTTAACATAGGTAACCTAAAAGATTCAAGCAAGCAAAAAGTCTAAACTATGTACAGAACAAGGTTTAAATTGAAGGATTGAAGCAATAAACAAAATTGTTAATGATATTCAAAAGATGGATAATAGTATATTATGCAACAAGTTTATATTATAGCCATTAAACGCAAGTTGCATACACTATTTTTCTACGACCAAATCCAATAACCAAATTATTAAAATAAATTATGGGGTGGCTAGCTCAGTGGTATGAAGTCGGCCTGTGGATCCTGAGAACCCTGGTTCGATTCGCACAGGCGACAAACAATTTTCATAATTTCAAAAGCTACCCCTGTGGCTCCTCCCCCACTAACATCTTTGGGAGCCGTGATTTGACGACTGGTAACCGAACTTCACGCGCAAAATATATCACTTACCGAGATCTGCTTCGGCAGAGTGCCACACCTAGTAATGGGTAGAAGGCGTGATATATTATTATTATAATTACAGCTTTAAAAATAAATAAATAAATAAATATATCATCACGCCTTTTACCCAATACTGGGTGTGGCACTCTGCCAAAGCAGATCTCGGTAAGTGATATATTTATGCGCGTGAAGTGCGGTTACCAGCCGCCAAATCACGGCCTTCAAAGATGTTAGTGATGGGGAAGCCACAGGAGTAATTTTAATTTTGTGAAAATGTTTGGCGGCTGTGGGAATCGAACCAGGTTTTTCAGGATCAACAGGCAGACTCGATACCACTGATCCATTACTCCATTAATTAATTAAAGCATGATAGTAGAAAAACAATAAGTTAGGAACGTTTTAATGTGTTTCAATTCAATAAAATAAATAAATAATCAAGCCATTTTACCCGAGTGAGGCGCGATCTTTAAAGATGATAAAGATAATGATAACAAGCAATCGTAGCTCAGTTGATAAAATCGAGGTAAAACTTGCGTTTCTTAATTAACAAGCAAGAGATCGTGCGATCAAATCTCACTGACTTCTACTTATAACAAAAAAATGCGATTGTGTCTGAGAGGTTCGGATTCCACTATAAGCTGTAGGCCCCCTGTAATTGGGATTTACTTCCTGTTGTACAGAGTAACAAATAAATAATGAAAAAAGAGCCACAGAGACATATACCTATATGGTAATCAGCTGCAAGAGTAGAATTCGTGTTTTCTTTTGTACACTGTAATACGTTGGTACTTCGCATTTACTTAAATTGCGTTTATTTTTATTAAACTAACTCCGTTGCAATTAGCGACTTTTTCTGTAGATATCTGTGCAGTAAAATACAATAAACCCAAGAGCACAGAACGAAGAATATTTTTACAATGTAATATAGCAGCATTTAGTTGCTAAACTGAAATTGTTTATTTTTATAATTAAGGCGCGCAGTTAAGTTTCTCGGTTTATAATTAAATAATGCGGTAGGATGTTTTTTCTCTAAGTTTTTGCCAGGGACAGGCAAAGGACAAACAGCATTTGTTCTATTCCCTTGGAATAAACGCGAGTTTTCGAGTTTTCTCTGGAGCTGCGCTAATGCGAATTTTCAAACATTTCTCATACTTTTGCAAGGTTGCTGCTCTCGACTGAGCCTTAATCAACAATAATCTCGTTTATATCGCAGACTTATATTAAACCTGTCATAATATTTTGATGCTGCCGAATTGAAAACAATGTTGTTAGACGTTATGTCAATATTGATTGAGATAATTTGAGGCCCAAGCGACCCAAATGTATTTAAATGCGATGTACATAGGCCTGACTCAAATATTTGTACGTTATATCTACCGTAAATCAAAAAGAAAACAATGCTATGTTATTTAGGTTGATTGCGTAAAGTAAAATGAATTTTTAAATACAAACCACAATTATAGGTTAGGTAGTTCAGTGGTATCGAATTGGCCTGTGGGTGCTGAGAACCGTGGTTCAATTCCCGACAAACAATTTCACCACATTAAAATTACCCCTAACATTTTTGTGGGCCGTGATTTAACGGCTGGTAACTGCACTTCACGCGCATAAATATATCACTTACCGAGATCTGCTTCGGCAGAGTGCCACATCTAGTAATGTGTAAAAGGCGTGATGATATATTTATTTATTTATTTTTTTCTAAACATAATATATAATAATGTTTCACGTATTTTTGAACGCTTAAATCGCTTTGCTTGCAAATTTATAAACAACAATATTATACAACCTTTGATAAACAAATAAAATCAAACGGTGGCAATTTTATTCGCCCAAATTGTAGACTATATTTGTTCTATATTTATTTGGTTTAGATCAAATCGTTGATCGATGTGGGTTTTTTTCCTGCTTAGCCCTATTTAAAAGTCGGGTAGATATACGCTGTAAACATAGCCATTCTCCATGTGCGAGCGGCAATAAACTACTTTCTGCTTTAAATACAAAAATAACTATTATAATTAGAGATATAACGAATAGTAAATCTGCAAAATACTGAATAGAGCTCGGCAAACCAAAGTAAAACCCTAAGAGGAGGTCGCTACAATCGTAGGTACATTCAGTGTCAAAAGTTATATTTGAATTTATGAAATAATAAGACGGCATGTATTTCTTTCCATTTATAAAAATTGCATGTCTAAAAAATAATAATTATGATGGAGTAATAATAAATAAATATACCATTTATAAATGCACATATCATACATGGTGCGGCGGCCTCGTGTTTTCACTGATACTGTATATTTAATTTTCGCGCCAAAGTAGAGCCATGTCATTCGTTATATACCTAAATGGGTGGAGTTAAAGCGCATTCCAACCACGGTTTTATTTTGGTACGTCGAGCTTTATAAGGCAGAACTGTATGCCGAATAATCGAATATTCTGAAAAAATTTTCTCATAAAACTGATGTTAGTACAAATTATAAAAAACTTAATTTCAAAAGAACTGGATGCGTCTTTAAAAGCTAAACATATATCATGATGCGACAACCCTTATACGTTGTAGGCAGACAGCAAATAAAAATCCATTCCCGAATTATTTGTCAAAATTTGTCAGAATTTATCTTGCTGTTCCAGGTAACAGAGTTTATTCAGAGCGACTTTTTTCATAAGCAGGTGACGCGTAGGAGGAAAAGAGACAAATTACTTCCATCGAATGTGGAAAATCTTACTATCATAATTTGTCACTTTAAATTTTAATTACGATGATAAGTTAATCATTCATGGGGTGGCTAGCTCAGTGATATGAAGTCGGCCTGTGGATCCTGAGAACCCTGGTTCGATTCCCACAGGCGACAAACAATTTTCATAATTAAAACAAAAACTATCCCTGTGGCTTCTCCACCACTAACATCTTTGGGGGCCGTGATTTGACGACTGGTAACCGCACTTCACGCGCAAAATATATTACTTACCGAGATCTGCTTCGGCAGAGTGCCACACCCAGTAATGGGTAGAAGGCGTGATGATATATTCATATTTATTTTTTATTTAAAAAATTATTAATTGACATTTATTTTCTTTTATTTGCAAATCTATTTGTAATGAATATTGTTTATTATTGAATAAATAATTAAATAATATATCCAAGTAGTAGGGTAGCTGGCTCAGTGGTATCGAGTCGGCTTGGGGACCCTGAGAACCCTGGTTCGATTCCCACAGCCGACAAACATTTTCACCACATTAAAATTATCTCTACGGCTCCCCCACCACTAACATCTTTGGGGGCCGTGACTTAACGGCTGGTAACTGCACTTCACGCGCATAAATATTTCACTGCTTCGGCAGAGTGCCACACCCAGTAATTGGTAAAAAGGCGTAATGATATATTTATATTTATTTTAACTACGTAATTAATAATATGTAGTTGCATCTCGAAATAATAGTTTTATCTTTCGAATTAATTTCGGTTTTGTTGCTTCAAGACAAACAACAGAAACAAACCCCTAACAAAATCTATTTACCTACGTAGAAGTTTCCGAAACATAATTTGCTTTTCTAGTGTGGTGTTTATATTTAATTAATTCGGTAGAGTACGAAACTAGATGTTAATAGCTCGCTAGCTCTTTTCATTTCTTCAGCAAGTCAACAAGTCAGATTAACACTCCCTCCCGGTATAAACAAAAGAATTACACAATTATCCGCGTGGTACGAGCCAGTCGCAAGACGAAGAAAAAAAAACGAAGCAGCAAACTAGAAGTTTTCAGCGAGAACGGAACGTAGTGTCGTATGTCAAGGGATGCGGCACAGCATGTCTCGCGGGAAGTCGGGAAAGTTGTTCTTCGCTGTCACCCCGAGCCGCAACAGAGCGGGGTAATCAAATGATGGAGCTAAATTCGCAAGAACACAACAACAAACCTGCCATGTCGCACCGGTGAGCCGCTGCGCACCATAGAAGATATTGGAGATGCTTTTGTTCGGAGTAGGGTTTCAAATTAATCAGTAACAGAAATTTTATCATTCATAAAAATAAATAAATAAATAACTATAAATATATCATCACGCCTTTTACCCATTAATTAGTGTGGCACTCTGCCGAAGCAGATCCCGACAAGTGATATATTTTCAAAAAGTCTGTTTTTTTTTTATTCTAGGTAATTTAATATTTTTTATGGGGTAATGGCTCAATGGTATTCGAGTCGGCCTGTGGATCCTAAGAACCCTGGTTCGATCCCCATAGCCGACAAAACATTTTCACCAATTTAAAATTACCCCTGTGGCTCCTCCTCCACTAACATCTTTGGGGGCCGTGATTTGACGACTGGTAACCGCACTTCACGCACATAAATATATCACTTACCGAGATCTGCTTCGGCAGAGTGCCACACCCAGTAATGGGTAAAAGGCGTGATGATATATTAATTGTAATTAACGAAAAACTATATAATCTTTCTCGACACATTTTTAATTTCCATTGATGTTGTATAAGTGGCGATATATTTATATTATGGAAACATTCTGAGCGATAAATAACACATATTTCGTTTGTAAGACTTACAAAAATCGAAATAATGCAGCTATTCTTACTAGAACTTAAACTGGTGTACCAACTCAATGAGCATGTCGAGACAGGTTACGAGCGATACTAATATTTTATCTGTTTATTTATTTGTTGCTCTGTACAACAGAAACTTAATTTCAATTACAGTTGCTGGAATCCGAGCTACTCAGACACATTCGTATTTTTACGATATAAGTTGAAGTAAGATTGGAATGCACGACATCTTGCTTGTTAATTGATGCACGTATTACCTCGCTTTTGTCTAGTGGGCTACGATTCTCTGCAGAAATTGAAAGCAGATTTGTTTAAAAATCATCTGACGTGATTTGCAAATGAAATACCTACTAAAATAGATTCTACTCTTAAACTATTTATTTTAAAAACCAAAGATTCCTAAAAATAATATTATTAATGCTTACTTTGAGCAGGAACCAGCTACCAGCCACATTCCACGGTACTCACTGCGATCTTAGGAGCTCCACTTAGTCTGTTTTACTTCATTATCACTTTATTTATTAATGTTTTTCTTATACACGACACTCGAACACGAATACACACAATATCACACAATTTAAGTAATTTTACAAATCAAAATATTAACTAAAATGCTCACGAAACGTCGGAAATACTGCCTTCGTTGCAAACGTCTGCGCTGTACTACGCATCTGCGCGAACGTTTCTCGACGTTGCAAAGTAATTGGTGACCAACGTTGTAACTTGTTTGTTAACGTTAAAAATCATCTCGATGTATATTAAATGTTTTGTGTGTATATTTCTTAGCTGTCGGTTAATTTCCGACAATAAACGAATGAACCCGATTTGCGTAGAATTTGAATGACAAACAATTTTGAATAAAAAGACGCTGCGAATTTTAATAGTGCAAATAAAGATTCATATATTTTAAAAAGACATAAAAAAAAATATGTAGACAAATTTGATTTCCAATAAATTTAAATGGTATAAATATTATAATACCTTAACCTTAAATAACATCTTTATGATGACATATTAAAGACAATTAAAAAAAAATATATGCTATGAAATTATCAATACGTTCATATTTATTAACTAAGTACATGTTATGCTATTATAAATTATTAGAAAAAATATACACAGAATATTTCAAATGAGCAAATTATAAACAAACAAAAAAATATATCATCCACGTATTTTACCCATTACTGGGTGCGGTACAGTCGTAGCAGATCTCGGTAAGTGATATATTTTTCACGTAAAGTGCGGTTACTAGTCGACAAATCACGGCTCCCAAAGATGTTAGGGGTGGAGGAGTCACAGGGGTAATTTTTAGATGAAGTAAAGTTTGTCAGCTACGGGAATCGAACTCGGGTTCTCAAATATGCAATTCGAGGCGATTTTACTAAGCTATCTATTCCATTTAGAAATAATAAGAAAACATATGTGTAATTTAATAGTATATTAAAGAACGAGTTTTATAATAATTGTTATTTTATTTTGTCATGTAGCGCAGTGGCCTAACTCTTTGGACAAAATCACCTAACCTAAAATGAGTTTTTTATAGTATTTTTTTTCTATTTTGCACCTTTTATGCTTTTTTTAAATAAAAAATTGTACTTTTAAAATTTGGGGAATTTTGTGTTAGTTGGTGATACATGTGATGTTTGAAAATTCAATTGTTTGAATTTGTAATTGTTAACTTACTTACAATAAAAAAGAGTGTAGACGATTTTTCTTATCCACCACCTGAAATAAATGAAATTGTTGAAAATACCATCAAGAGTTTACTTCTAAGCAAGTTCTATCGTTTTTGACGTTATATTTCAGCAGAGTCACCAACCTTAAAAATATAAATATACTACGCGATTATAGCACTCGAATGAACAATTAACGAACTCTTTTGGGTTCTGTATGGCACAGTTACAGATGCAAAAAAGAAAAATATTGCTAAATGAATTCCTGACAGTTTTGAAAATTTGATGTAACTTTTATTAGTAAATACATCTCTGTGCACTCATTTCGTCACAGGCTCTCGGATTCAGAGCTGAGCTTTAAACTTAACGATTTCGCTAGGCAATTTCGTTCTGTTATTGCATGCGTCATACGAGGACTTGAATTTTAATTAAACAGAATGACAGAACGATTATAAAAGACATTTTATGTCAAATAGACGAGAAAATATCTCCATTGTGTGGAGCGTAAAGACAACTGCGCAGCGTGAAAACTTTTAGGATTAAATATTGATATACTTCTTGGTTGCTCTATATTTCTTTTAATTATTATTATTTGTTTTATTATTCAATTTGTAAGAAAATTTCCAGAGGAAAAACAATAAATATTATTGTAGACCTTCGTTTTGTATTTTCCGAGTTTATCTTAAATAATACCTATTTATCTAACAAGTACGTAATGTAGGACTTATTGGACGAGTCATAGTTTATGGCACTGCTCCAATAATGTGCTATTGAATGGACAACAAAACGGTGTCGTAATTACTTGATATATAACATTGTTTAGTGTCCATGAAATACCACTTTATTGTACTGGTATATAAATAAATATAAATATATCATGAAGCCTTCTACACATTACAGGGTGTGACACTCTGCCGAAGCAGATCTCGATAAGTGATAAATTTTCGCGCGTGAAATGCAGTTACCAGCGTCAAATTACAGCTCCCAAAGATGCTAATGGAGGGGGAGCCACAGGCGTAGTATTAATGTGGTGAAAATGTTTGTCGGCTTTGGGAATCGAACCAGGATTCTCAAGATCCACTGGCCGACACGATACCACTAAATAAATAAATAAATATATCATCACGCAGATCTCGGTAAGTGATATATTTATGCGTGTGAAGTGCGGTTACCAGCCGTCAAATCACGGCTTCCAAAGATGTTAGTGGTGGGGGAGCCACAGGGGTAATTTTAAATTGGTGAAAATGTTTTGTCGGCTGTGAGGATCGAACCAGGGTTTTTTGGATCCACAGGCCGACTTGCTATCACTGTGCCATCTATTCCATATTGGACTGGTATAAAATAGCAAAATTATACTTCTGCTAATACCAAAATATAAAAGTCGAACATATTGTACCTAATTAATTAATTAATTTAATGCAATTTCTTTACTTATTTTGAAATTCTTTAAATTTTGAAATAATATGAACACTTTTTTCATCCTTGTTTTGAAAAATTTTACATTTTTTAATTACAAATAACATTGATAAACAAAAGCAACAAAATGTACTTGTTTCATAAATAGCTATTATAATTAAATTGGTAAGTCTTCGAAATAAAAGGATGGAATATATAAATGAAGAGGTGTTGGTTTCACAGAGCTACATTTGTAGCTATTGTAGCAAAGAAACAGTGAACTAGGACAAGTAATTTACGTTGCAGATAACATGCAATCATCAACAGATTAACTAGAAACAAGACATCCAATTTCAACGATAAATCCGTAGTGAAGTAATTGCAACTTTATTGAAACAAAGAGTCTCCAAGTGCTGATTTATCTCGCGATTATTTCGTTGCATCTGCAGCCTAAGCAGAGGTAACTCGATAGATCCCGAGCTCATCGGAAAGCTCGTATTTCACAGTTGTTCCCGAATGCAAATATTGTATCAGACAGGAATGAAGGTAACCGTCGCGCGAGTAAATATATTGGAACATATTTCAATATGTTTGCTTTATCGCAGAGCAGCCAGACGCAATGGGCTCTTCAAAATGTCATTTTCAGACGCTTCTTCGCTACAAAGTGTTTGGAATTTATAGAAAACTACTAGCTTCATCGCACGCGCTTAACACGCTACATAAATATTCACGAGTTATGTCTCCCTGTCGGATGTAAAGATCGCTTACTAACGATTATTATTACGCTTGTGATTTGCGCTTCTGACATATTATACTCTGCGATATTTTCTTTGAGGATTACCTTTCGCCTGTATGGTTGTAATTAGTCTGCGCGTACCTCTTTCATGAACAACTTAAGGCTTCTTGTTTAATTAAAATCTTATTTATTATTTAATTCTACACCTATACGCTTCTAACTTCATAAACAATACTTTATCCTCTACTTTTGTACATCCTCCATTTAACTTTATTACAATATACTTTATCCTTTATTAGAAAAATGTAGTTTTTATAGAAGAATGTCTAACAATTTTCAGTGTGTTCTAAATGAAATAATAATTTTTTTTCTTGAAAAGATCGGTAAAGTATAATATTGTGCATTAGGTACACAAAATTAATTTTCGTACCCATGATACGTAATTGACAAATTGTTTACCTTATTTGCGGTTAACAACGGAGGGTAATTAAGAAAACGCGGGACATAATGAACATATGCAGATCGTATTTTTATAGGTACAACCATGGCAGAAAGTAGGCTTTTCTACATTTGTTTCAAGTATGGAAAGTGAACATTTACCACCAACTTGTGTAAAAATGATTACTTTTCGCATATGTGCAAAATATAGTTTTTCTGATCGAGAAGATCATCATTCCAATGGCTATATAAAAACTGGCAACGTTTTTAAGGGAATTTTAAAATAGAAAACTGCCAATATAGTTATTTTTCTACAGCCGAGCAGAAAGTAGACATTTCCAACTGTCAGTTGAGGGCAGAAAGTTGATTTTGCCGCTCGCCGAGCGGTAAAGTAGGAGTATATCATCGTATCCACCGACAACTGTCATAATGTTCAAGCGAATTTAAAATCTGTCAAAAATAAGTTTATATATTGTTTTTTGAGCGTTTTTAATTGATGGTAGCAAAAAATATTGTGTGCACCACCAGCAGAAAGTATCGTTGACGCTTTGGCATTATATATTTCTGTTTATAAGAGTGTTGGTATCATTTAAATAAAAATCCAGTGTAAATAGATCTAATTTCTTTGGAGTGTTTTAGAGTAGGTGCAAATTACGGAAATCTCTCCAGGTTAAATAACCGCGTACAAGCGAAGTCATTACCCCGTTACACCGTTACAACCCTTACAATTCTCCAGAATTTCGCAAATACGCGAATGTTCTTCGTCGGGCCGCCGTCTTCGCTTCAATAAATCGGCCGATAGCGATCGCTTGCGCTGCTAATGGAAACCGCCGCCACCGCAGCCACCGCTGCCGCCGCCGCTAGCTACCGGATGCTCGCGACTCGCGCCGCTGAAACTTTGGCACTGCGCCACACTTAATGACTTCGTACACCCTGGACTGCTTATTCAGCGGCCGGGATCAAATGATTTACTCGAGAAAAATATCTGAATTTTCTTACACTTTTCTTCTACTTCTTGCCAACCAAAAGATGTTGATGATCATAACACAACTATCTTTTAATCATGCTCGAATATTCTATACTTAAAGATCATTTTAAGAATATTTATAATCTTAACAAAAAATTATTCAAGCAGATGATTTTAAGATTTGACTATGAATACTTTCTTAGCTACACTTATGTATTTTTAACTTTTTGTTATGAGAGTTGAATTATTTGCAGTCAATTCTTAAAAGAGTTTTAATTAATCCTAACTTCTGGATTAGTCAAATTAAACTACACCATCTTCTTAAAAAAGTTTTATTACAATTTGATTTTCTGAAAGTTCAGATCAGTTAATAAACTAACGGTTTTACCAGGCCTTCACGCTTCTTTCTCGTCCAATTATTATAATGAAAATTTACATACATATGTATTTTGACCTGCTGAATCCAATGGTCAAATCCCCAAGTGCGTATGCCTTCTACTTTTTAAGATATGGTCCAAAAAACTGGTACGGAAAATAAAATGGAGAAAATTTTGGAAAATTTTAAAAATTGCTGAAAATTTGTCTACAAGTTAATAGAAACACGAGAAATTCAATGGCGTTGAGTGCACCTACATATCTCGTTTGGTTTTGGAGATATAGCCTCGGGAAGGTCGAAAAACAGAATTGATGAAATTTTTTGAAAGTTCAATATTTTCGGAGGCTCCATCACCGAAAATAAACATGATACAAGGTTGCGCTCAACGGCATTGAATTCCCCGGGTCCGAATTGACTTATTAGCAAAATTTTTAGTTTTTTGAAATTTTTAGTTATTTTTCCTAGGGGTACCCCTTAGGTTTTTTATGATTTTCAAACAATTTGCTCTAAATCTCTTTTTTGTATGATTATTGTAATGAAAATTTACATACTTATGTATTTGGACTCGCTGAATCCAATGGTCAAATCCCCAAGTGCGTACGCCTTCTAGTTTTTAAGATATTGTCCAAAAACTGTTTAGGAAAAATTAAATGAGAAAAATTTTTGAAAATTTTAAAAATCGCTGAAAATTGGTATACAAGTTAATTAAAGCATGAGAAATTCAATGCCGTTGAGCGCATCTTCATATCTCGTTTAGTTTTTGAGATATGGTCTCGGGAAAGTCGAAATACTGAGGTGTTGAAATTTTTTGAAAGTTCAACACTTCCGGAGGCTCTATCTCAAAAACTAATACGAAGTTGCGCTCATCGGGAAAGTCGAAAAACTGAAATTTTTAGAAAGTTCAACATTTCTGGAGGCTCCATCTCAAAAACCCTATATATTATATTATTTAAGACACACATCAAGTAGAGATTCCAATAAAAACAAAACAAGAATATAATACGAGACTGAAAATTGAAATCCGCTTATGTTCCAAAATATACAAATATGAAATAGGAAATCTGAACAAAACATCAAGTATTGAAAACATTCAGACAGTCAATAATACATCAATATATAAACATTGACACATCGCTAAACGGAACGAGTGTGTAGGTGGCAGCACAAGCAGCTGTGTTTCACGTATCACCGCCCCGTTCACCCTCATCGCCAAACCTGCCGATTGCGAAGGAATCAAACGAGAAATTATGGCGAGCAAAGGTCGCAGGGTAAGATACACATCGTGCTGATCCCGCGACTTGCTTGCGACTGTTTCAGACTCTAAAGATTGTTTTAGACCCGGACTTCAGAGTCCAGGAACTGAAATGGGCACGGAATTTAGATGGTCGAAATAAATGAGCCGGAAACGAAGCTGATGATTGATGATGCGATGAAAGAATAAGAAAAATTAAGTGGGGAAAATGAAGAAACATGCACTAGGGAGATGTTGACATTACGATATATGAATTTATGTCCGTCAGCAACATTCTCATTCATTTTATTAAACTGAAAAGGGTATTCACATATAAATAAATAAAGGATGTGAAGGTACGAGCACACGATTCTCACGTCACGTGAACACACATGATTTCACGTGAATTGTCAAATTGTTGGGATCGAATTCGACGTAATATATTAATTTGTTGTTTGTTACTTCAATTCTAAAAAACCGTAGATTATTTATGTAGATTTTTCTGTCAGATTAACCACTAGAATTTGATTATACTGTATATAAAATTAATGTGCAAGATTTCTAATATAATAAGTTTAAATTATGTAATTATTTTCAATTTAAAATCAAAATGAAATATTTTACTTACTTATTTTCAAAAAGATATATTTTATATAAATAAATATATCATCACGCCTTCTACCCATTACTGAGTGTAGCACTCTGCCGAAGCAGATCTCGGTAAGTGATATATTTTTGCGCGTGAAGTGCGGTTACCAGTCGTCAAATCACGGCCCCCAAAGATGTTAGTGGTGGAGGAGCCACAGGGGTAGCTTTTTTGAAATTATGAAAATTGTTTGTCGCCTATGGGAATCGAACCAGGGTTCCCAGGATTCATAGGTCGACTTCATATATTTTATAAGGTATAGTAATTTAAATTATACTAGAAATCTTTAAATTTATGTTTATTATGTTTTCCTCATGTTTTATGAACATTATTTAATTAAATAAATGTACTAAAAATATATTTAGTTCATGATTTAAAAAAAGTATATTAATTGAAATAAAATAAAAATAATCTAGTGTGCTACATATATCTATCCTTGTCTAATTAGTTATGGACCACATGTAAGAGTGCAGCACTGGTACGCAATTTTCGTAACCTAGGAGATAGACATCTGAATAATAAGTAAATCTGTGTTGGGACCTATGATTTTCATGTTATTATGCAGTATCATTTGATTTTACGTCAATGACAATAGTATGTCTCCTAACAATATAAATAAATGGGAATCATGGGTCTCAACAATTTGACAGTTCCGGTGAAATCATCTGCGGTCACGTGACGTGATAATAGTATGTTGCCCCTAATTGAAAAAAATAGGTTTTTACTCCGAAAGTTTTTTAAATCGTAAATATATTTTGTAAACACATATCTTTTATGTATTATATTTTTGATAGAAATAAATATTAATATAAATAAGCGTTATTTTAATGATATCAATATCAAAAAGATTCTTTATCTCTAAATGAAAAATTTGGTATTCTTTTGAATTTAAGGTCTTCAATGATTGTTTACCCATGAAAAATTTGACCTAATTCTTATAATATTACGAATATTTTTTGATAGTTAAATAAAAAAATTATTTTATCATCATTTTGATATTACAATTTTAAGAAATAAAAACAAGAAAATGCTTTTAGAAAACAAAACTGAATATATGATGGTTTGTTTTCAGCAACAAAATTATTGTATTATGAGCATAAAAATGTATTGCGATTGTTCTTCTCAAATAAATTTATGAAAGAATATAAAAATAAATATTTTAGAAAAGTAGAACATAAAAAATATTATACTTTAACACAAAAATAAACAACAATTATAATTAAAACAATTTTGCCGTTTCCAGAAAGTTAAAAAACAAAGGATATATTTTATATTAAACTGCATATAAAGGATTATGAATTTTGTAAGTTTTAGAAAATAAGAAAAGCAAACGTGAGAAATATTTCGTCTGCTCTTAGCTTTCGTAGTTGGCGACGCTCGTAATGTATTTGGTAGAGTGGGATGTCCTGAATAATTCAACAACACCGGATTTCGTCCTTACGGAGAAAGGATGTGGCCACGTAAATATCAATTAATGGTGCACTGGATTTTTCATCTCGTTACTAAAATATGTATGTCCCTTTCCTCCACCTAATTTCAACTGTACTGTTTGATTTTAATTTGCTCTTCGTCTCCAACGTTTTTGTTAACATTTAATGAACCTATTTTATGTCAACCTTATTTTTAAAATATTTTATTTCTGTCATTATATTTAACGAGACAATATACAAGAGGTACTCAAAATAAGAAAGAATTTCAAATTTTCTCATAAAATTGTCCAAACAATAATAAACTTCTTATAACGTCTGCAGCTGCATTTTATTCTGGCAAATTTCAAACAGAAATAAAGGCAAACAAGAGAACCAGAATAAATAAATAAATATATCATCACGCCTTCTACCCATTACTGGGTGTGGCACTCTGCTGAAGCAGATCTCGGTAAGTGATATATTTTGCGCGTGAAGTGCGGTTACCAGTCGTCAAATCACGGCCCCCAAACATGTTAGTGGTGGAGGAGCCACAGGGATAGCTTTTTCAAATTATGAAAATTTGTCGCCTATGGGGATCGAACCAGGGACCTCAGGATCCACAGGCCGACTTCATACCACTGAGCTAGCCAACCCATGAGAACCAGAATAATAATATTAATTAGAAAATAAATTGAAAACTAATTATTTTGTTCATATCTTCTGAAAGTCTAGTTTTATTTCACGGTAGAGTGTGTTTATGCTAAAGACTTCAGGTAAAATAAATGAAAAATGTTTAAAAAGTTGGAACTCCATGACACGGTTGCGAGTGTAAGTTAGATTTAAATTATTTTGAAAGATGCGAAAGGCTAGAAACTTACCTCGGTTAAAACTTGTGACAACTTTCTTATTATTTTACATTGAAATTACGTTTTCTCGGATAACATTTTGCACAGAAACTGCATAAAGTATTCATCAATATCTCAATTTCTTTTTAACTTTGCGTTGCACAAATTTATAATATATTGACGGGAATAAAAATAACACATATCTGTATTTGACATTTTGAATGACAACTGCTGTATTTGTGTCGGTTGTGTCATAATACAGGGTGTTTCAATACTTCAGGAAAAAAATTAAATGGTTGATAAATTGGGCTCAGAATAAAAAGAAGAAAACAAGAAAAGAAAATATTAGAAAGTTTTCACTGACCTTTAATTGGAGAGAAATCTATCGATTGGTTCTGGAATCCATCTGGAACAAAAACAAAAAGGTGAAGTTCGCTAGATTTGTATCTACTGTATTAAACAATCATAGAATTATAATAATTGCTTGTAAAGTTTATGACGCATACTTAAATCATTTGATTACGTTTATATTTACTACCAGTATCATAGTTTATTAAAATACTTTATCCAATTATACAAACACGAACAACCGATTAATAGTAATTAAGTGACAATTGACTGACTTTAATTCATAAATTATTTCAGAGGTAAACTTTGTAAAAGGCTGATTTAATAATATGCATTACAAAAATAGAACCACGATTTTAAAAATTAGTTAAAAAAAGTATAGTTTCTTAAGAAAATAATTAATAGTATTTTTACAATACTTGTACTGTAAGTTACCTATTAATGACAAAATTTAAACACAGTAAGGGCCAGTTTTTCAATCGTCGGTTTACTCTCGATTAATGTTAATCATGATTAATTAATCATGGAAACCATAGTTTCAATTATTATTTAATCATGATTAACTTTAATCGGTGATTGAAAAACTGACCCTAAAGGCCAGTTTTTCAGTCACCGATTAATGTTAATCATGATTAAATAATAATGGTAACCATAGTTCCCATTATTATTTAACCATGATTAACATTAATCGAGAGTAAACCGGCGATTGAAAAACTGGCCCTAAGAGCAACTTTTATTGCACAGTGGTTTCAATGGTTATATCAGGACTTTAATATTTTCTTACTGTCCACCGTGAACCGTAAGTAAATATTACATATCAAAGTCCTGTTTATCTTGACAATTTGACAGCTGTCAATTTTGAAACCTATTTTTCTTTTCCGTCTATTTGTATTGTATTGTAAAAAATAGCTTATTAACCTCGAACTGTAAGTGATTTTTTTAGATTGCGAATGTTTAGGAAATCTCGACCCTTCGGGCCTCTATTTCCCAAACTACATTCTTGATCTAAAAACTGTCATTTACAGTTCATGGTACGAAATATACTAATTGCTGTCAAGCTTGTAATGCATTCTTTAATGGCCAGTTGCATCATTGCTACTTAAATTTTAAGTTTTCTCTAATTGAATACGATCTTAACGAGAAAAACTGTCAAATGAGTGATTTAACATTGCTGTCAAACATTTATGGGGTGACTAGCTCAGTGGTATGAAGTCGATCTGTGGATCCTGAAAACCTTGGTTCGATTCCCACAAGCGACAAACAATTTTCATCATTTTTAAAGCTACCCCTGTGGCTCCTCCACCAGTAACATCTTTGGGGGCCGTGATTTGACGACTGGTAACCGCACTTCACGCGCAAAATATATCACTTACCGAGATCTGCTTCGGCAGAGTGCCACACGCAGTAATGAGTAGAAGGCGTAATGATATATTTATTTATTTATTTTATTTATTTGTCAAACATTTAATTCGATATTTTTCATTTTAGTAATCCTTAACATTTAAGTGAACGCGAAGCAACTGGATGAATCTTTGAATATATGTTTTCTACAATTTCTAAATAGCATCCGGCGACCTCTCTCCAATATCTTTACGACCTCCCCCCGCAAGGGGTCGCAACCCACACTTTGAAAACCAATGTTCTAAATTATCATGGCGACAGTGTCCAATTTTCATTGTGATACAATCAAATTTAATTCACAAACTTTTTGTTTCCCGTCCATTTAGTACAAACAGCAAACACGCTCTGCTGTTCATTAATAGGGGCATCTGGTAAACAACGGTTACATGACTGTTCACCGATCAGCAATCCAAGAGCTTATCTTGACGTCGGTGTCAAAGGACAGTCGATTAAAATTGTTCTGCTCATCAGAAAGTTTTCTCGGTTTTTGCACGCAACATTCTTCGCTAATGAAGAGTGATCTATCGATAAATCGCTAATTACTGGCAGAGGGAAGCGGTAAGAGGGCGCGCGGGTGACGAGACGCGTTCAACGTTCAACGAACGCTCCACGCTCGTAAACTTTGATCGTTAATTCGGACGGTGTCGGAGTTTCGAAGCTCCTGCTCCTGCTCCTGTTGTTGTTGTGATGCTGCGTGTATTGCGGCGTACAACAGATCAGGATTTGGAAGATTTTACAAATTATATCACCTAGATTTTGTTACACCTAAAAATAATGTATAAATACGGCTAGTTGCATTGTTTTCACTTATTTAAGTAATAATGGTGTAACTGGCCATTATTAAACAAAGTTAAGCATTATTACACTAGTGTAAAAATGCGCTTAGTGTGGCATAGTTATTTTTCTACGACCGAGCAGAAAGTAGACATTTCCAACTGTTAGTTGAGTGCAGAAAGTTGAGATTTGCCGCTCGTGTGTGTATCCATGGATACATGACAACGATCAAACATTTTTGACAGAATTTCAAAACAGAAAAACTGTCAAAAATAATTTTTAAATGGTCGTAGAACATAGTGTATTACAATACAAGATCGATAAGTGCTTTTTTTACTCGCATAATTCAAAATAAGGTTTACATTACCTTGGAAACCGATGGAACTAATGCGCAAAGTTATTGAAAAAACATCCATTTTTTATGATTGTAATTTTTTACTATTAAAACGCTAGTTGTACTTACACACACACATTTTAAGGAATTTGCAAAAGAAATAGAGACATTAGCTTATAACGCTATCAATCATGGGCGTCTACAGACATTTTTCCAGGAGGGGGGTCGCAAAAATCTCTCAGATATACATAAATTTCTAAAATATTTTTTTTTACATAACATAAATGTAAACAATAAACACACATAACAAATAGGAAAAAAATATTTAAATTTGTGAAATAAATTACTAGTCTTCATCGTCTGGGTTGAATTGAAGAGGAAGGACAATTTTTTAAAAACTCTTCCATAAATTGACACCGTTTCTTCAATAAATTGAAACAAAATTAAACAAATGTTTGACGTTCAATTTGTCAAAACTGTTAAAATAAATTCTTTATTTATTATTTCATTTATTTTGACAAATAAAACGTCAAACATTTGTTTAATTTTGTTTCAATTTCATGCCTATCAATAGTTTTGAGGCAATTTTCGTCATTTTCAAATCTAATTTGTGTCGTTCCATAGCATTCAAAATTAATTTTGTTTATTGGTTCAGGTGCAGAATTTTATGGTCTAAAACTTTAATTTCAAGCTTTTTTGCTTAAAATATTTAGGGAAGCAGGAAATTACAAAATTATAATTTTATATGTTAATGTTCGAGAGTCGTAGTCACCACCCTATTTAATATTCAGGGGGGGCTCGCCCCTCCTTGCCTCCCCCTGCAGACGCCCATGCCATCAATCAGACATATTTTAACAAACTTTACGAGGAAAACTAAACAATTTGTTTTCAAATAACAAATGTCAATTCATGGCATACTTAACTGTCAATATAAATTCACGCTTCAAATTTAATAAATTTCCTCATTGTCGATTATATAATTTTTGCTCGTTACAAAAAACATTGTGCAAAACTCGTGCACAAAGTATGTCTTCGCGTACGTATTATGAAAATAGCTATTATAACAATAGAAAAATTTATACAAACGAGACCCGTAGGGTCGAGTTTTTCTAATTTTTGACTCCTGTTATCAAACGCTTAACAATGATGAATGATCTTCCACCTAAACCTAACAAATACATCACCACCATCCATACCCAGGACGGGTTTCGAATCCGTGACCTACGGCATCCAATGTCAAGCAACTGCTACACTAGACGTCCGACTACCATGGCCGGTATGAACATTTATTTAGTAACATCACATAATGATTAAATTTTTGAGTGTGTGTAACTTGTAGGAAACATTAGGTTAATTCAAGCAGTAAGATTAGCAGAACGGTCCTTCGGAAACAAACGTTAAGATTGTAAGCCGAGCATCCGGCGTAGTCCGTGCTCCGTAGAGCCAGATTGCAAATAGACGCTAAAACAGGTTACAGATTTGCTCTGCAACCGCACACCGCCGTCGCCGCCGCACGATAATGTAATGGGCCGCGGGTCAGCCGAGCCGAGCCCCGCAACGCTCTGATTCGCATGCAGGCCCCGATTCAGGGATAATCAAGCCTAAACACACGTCTAATCAACCGCAAACTTGATTTCACATTCTAGTTATACTTCACCCCTCGAACAATTGAATGGATGACGACGGTACGCATTGGAAACTTCCTGGATGTAAAGAACCACAAGGTTTGTTCAAGATTGATTTACTCCTTCATTCCCTGTCTATCTTCAATAAATTTTAAAATTCCACACCTTACCAGTATTAAAAATAATAACATTTATTATACAAAGTGTTACAATTGGTTTATCCACCTGGCGGGCAATTAGATGAGACTAAAATAAGAACTTTTTGTTATATAACATACAGTCGGTTATGTTTTTAAAATCCTGAAAACCCCAGGTGATTATTTCAGGTATGTTTATTAAAGTCCATTGTTTTTAAAAATTTTGACATTTGTCAAGTAATTTTCAACCTACGTTATTTTCGTTGTTATTCAACTAATCACAAAAAAGTAATGGTTGGAAAATTTTCTCTGACAAAACTCACTGGCCTTGTTTATGGAACAGCAAATGACAAATCTCTGCAAGAATTTACGAAGAACGATTTCCCCAAAAAACATATCCAAAAGTCAAAATTATTAAAAACAATAGAAAAATCAAGTGAATGATTATATTTCACATACTATAATTGTGGAGTTTAATAAATATACCCAATCTAATCACCTGAGATTACCCTTCAAATTTAATAATCAAGTTTAGAAACATCCTATCACCACATTCATACGGGTACATACGTTAAGGGTAGTTTACCTTCAGTGTTTTTTTTTAGACTGCACTGGATTCGCTTTCTTATTAAAAACAAACAATTAAATTAATTTATTCATTACACAATTCAAGTATTAGCAGTTATTATTAAGGTTAACGTAACCATCCATCCAGTGACAATAGCAATGAAATTTTTTTGAGTGGTAAATTTTGTGACTTAAACAAGTTATGTTTGATTCGAAATCAGCATATCAAACAGCATATACCCTTAACATGTACCCGAAGTTATGAAATACCCTGTATAAGTAATTAATTTAAACTTAATGCGCTCCTCTAGATAATTTTATTGTCCCTCGGATGAGAAACACTGGAATAAAGAATAGAATTTTCATTATTTATATAGGTAAAGTAGTGAAATAAAAACATATTTCAAATTTTATTCAAATCGGAATTTCATATCACTATTTTATATTAAGGGGGTAGCCAGCTCAATGGTATCAAATCGGCATGTGGATCCTGGCACTCTGGTTCGATTTCCACAGACGACACACAATTTTCACCATTTTAAAAACTACCCCTGTGGCTGCCCCACCACTTACATCTTTGGATGCCGTGATTTGACGGCTGGTAACTGCATTTCACGCGCAAAATATATCACTTACCGAGATCTGCTACGGCAGAGTGCTACACCCAGTAATTGGTAAAAGGCGTAATGATATATTTATTTATTTCTTTTTATTTATATTAAATCTATAGATACGAATTTCATACAACTTTTTAGTTATTTTGAACAGTTTTGAAGGAACACTATATTTTTTAAAATTGAGAATCTTAGTTTTAATTCTATTGTAGATCAGATGTGGACGCCAAGAAATAAATGAATGGATTTAATTGAAATACTCTTGCATACACGAAGGATTTCAAGAGGGAGGAATTAACAAGTTAATAAATAGTAATTATAAATGAGGATGAAGTGAAATCGATGTATCGAAAAAGGAATGCTGCATCTTATGAATAGATATCGTGTTACTCTAATTAGATGAGACATAGACAGTTGTATATCAATCATGTTAATGTAACTTAAATTTCTCTAACATATGTGTGTGAATGCTTTAATTGATAGCATGTTTAGAAGACTGGTAATTGTATTTTACAATAAATATACTCAGAAATGTGAAAAAATGTGTTTATTTATTTAGTTATGTACTAAATAAGTATTTTGCTTGAATAATGTAAATATGTAGAAGGACAAACGTCGATAAATAATAATTTTCATTGATATAACTGTCAAATTATGTTATAAAATGTGATACTTCATGAAAGGAACGGGACAGAAAATCAATACAAATTTCCCAGCAATATTCCAGAAAGGAAATTTGGTATTTCAGTCATTACACACCCTAACATCAGGGTAAAGTATTCCCAGACAAAACACAGCAGGCAAGACAATTCTCCCGTTCAATATTTCCTAATAATAGATAAAACTCCGGCCCTGAGCGCGTTAACTAAGACGAAGAACTCGTTTGTAACAAACTCCATTTATAGGACCCGTCCAAAATACCAGGTGAGTCAGATTCTCTGCTAGCAGGCAGCAGGCCATGAGGGTAGTGGGAGGAGGACCCAGGGACTCTGACCTGTTGGAATTATGTGGTGTTCGCTTCAATAGCACCCCTGAGTGTCATTCCCTTACTAGCATTTCGAGAAATTGTTCCGCTTTATGCATTTTCCACAGCGTTAGATTGGGCATAAGGGCCCGGCACGCCGGCAACAAAGGGGTAGAACTCCCACCACGACGAAGACTGAGCTTTGACATCAAATTGAATCGGCAATGCCTGCTCTTCGCTTTTCGCTAATATCACGCCTAACTTGATTGCTATTACTGACGGAGATGCCGGGCTCGGTGATACTCGTATCATATACCTCACACACTGGTATTAATTTTTTTATGCGCATATTCGTAATACTAAATACATCAGATTGAAATAAAGCGCGAGTGAATACAAATTTAAATCATAAAAAACTGGCAGTTGCTCAACTTAATAAGCTTTGTTATTTATTGATTGTAGTTATGCTAGATCCAAAAATATATATTTGGAAGGAAATGCCAGGTAATCAGGATCAGTAGAAATGAAAAAGCAATTTTATTGGAACGTTGCAACCACTGTGCATGTGCCCTTTGTTGTAAACATTTGTCATAATTAAAAAAAAAAACATATACTTGATTAGTTTCTACTTTTTTGAAACAGTATTTGTCTGATAGTTAGAGTGCTAGGGTGGTAGGGTGCAAAATGATGTCTCATTTTTTCCAGTGACAGAAATGGTTTTTTCAATAGATGGTGCTGATTTTAAGGGTGGTTGTTGACATATTTTTATAGGCTAATTTTCACTTTGGTATAATTAAGTAATAAAAATGGTAGACAGAAGCTTTAGCCGGTGACGCATGTGTGATAGAGACGGTCAAAGTGGCAATTTTTATTGTGTCGTGTGACATATTTTTTACAGGCTGAAATTGGTTTTACTACTTGTTGCCCCATAATAGGTTTCTGTTGATTTCATATATTTTTTGTAGGATGTTTAATCGCTTATATACCAAATGACAGAAAGTAAAAAATAAGTCACGTGACCCCCCTATACCAGTCCACTTTCAGAGCTTCTGTCACTAATGAGTAACCAGCAATAATTTCTGTCAATCTTGAGTAACCTGCAATAATTTCTGTCAATAATTTTTTTGTCATGTATTCATCGTGAACAAGTAGTGAAACCAATATAAATATTCTTACAAGACATGAATATTAAAAATCATTATACCTACATTTAAAAAAAATAGATTTCATCATGAGACAAACTTCTGTCGCAAAAAGATGATTATGTGCGAAATAAATACCACAGATGTATTTATTTATTTAAAAATCAATAAATATTCTAGTTTTTATTTTACAATCCTTTTAAAAATTCTTAGGACAAATAAATTAATAACAGTATATTACCAGTAGGTACATATATGGGTGATATACTTGACATGCATCTCTCTTTTATCGTAGTTTCTCTTGCTAGTCGAGCTATTGCTCGCTGTTTCTGTTTCCTTTTTGTGACTTGTTTTGTTGCATACGAAAACCTCAAATTGAAATGTGACAAAGGAAGTTTTGTGTTTGTATTTCCGGTATTTTGGTACCAAGCTCTTTATTGTCTTTGTACTTTTGCTGAGCAGTAATTATTCATTTTAGTCGTGTAATTTAAGACTTAACATTAGTTCTGGATTTGATGACGCTTTTCCTGCTGTTTTACTTTATTATACAACTTTACACGGAACTAAAATAATTAACATATTAAAATAGGATGTAATATATTCCTTGATATTTTGGATTCGTTGCTTGATTCAAAGAGTGTTAACTTTTTTCGATTGATTAACCACAGGCGAGTTACACAAAGTAATAAGTAAGTCATTGTAACACAGGTTTTTCATACTATTTTTCCTATATCGCAATCGTTTATATTTATTTCGAAGTGTTTATTAAAATAAACAAATAATAATAAATTTTCAAGGTGGTAATACTAACAGATTCAATAAACATTTGAAATTTAATTAATTTTGATATTTATTAATTAGAGTAAAAAGTAAAAATCTAAGGCTAAGATATAACTAAGAATAAATGAAACCCCTAAGCCTTAATAAATATAAAGATAAATCTAAATACGTATTTCGAGAACTAAGTTCTCATCATCAGTAGACGAAGCAAGGAAAAAACCAAGATTACACGACTTGTGAACCAAGCTAGTGGTCAAGGTTGAATCCTTTACGTATTTAGATTTATCTTTATATTTATTAAGGCTTAGGGGTTTTATTAATTAGGTTTGAGTTCAAATTAATAATAATCTAGGTTTTTAGATTTATCTTTATATTTATTAAGGCTTAGGGGTTTTATTAATTAGTTTTGAGTTCAAATTAATAATAATCTAGGTTATGTTTTAAAATAAAATACGTTTAATTTTTAATAAATGTAATTATTTTAGATAAAAAAAAAAAAAATTACAATCATTTTACAAGAGCTGAGCAATGACATCTAAAGTGGAAGATTTATGACATTTTTAAAACTAGACATCTCAACAACTAACAAATATCCCCAAGAACAGTTATGCAAAATTAATTTTCTATTACTGTTTTTGACCAAAACAGTTGCACAAAATTCGCTTTGTAAACGCGATATAGGAAAAAATATTGTCGCTTTAAAATTGTTCGCCAAACTTTTATAAATTCTATAGCTTATGCGTGTGTTATTCTTAGTGATGGTCTATTCTAGAGCTATGAGTACCAAAATCATGACGTGGCAATCAATCTTGGGTAGGGAGCGTAGGGTAGAACATTATTAATGCCAATAATTTCGCAGAGAGCGTAACCGTTAATCCAGCGATATTCGTCACACGGATATTAACTTGTGAGTGTGTGAGTTATGGCGCCCGCTTCATTATCTGTTAATAGGTGGTAGCAATTAGCAGCATCAGCCGCGATCACTGCCATAGATAACGAACAACTCTTCTAATTGGATACAGGAATGCAGTGTTTTGTTTTATGAGCAAGTACACTTCATAGTTTGGATTTATGCGCTCTAATAAACTAACTTTGGCTGCGCAAATACGATACTTTAATAAAGAAAACTAACTCGTAAAAGAATTAATTAAAAGGAATCTATAGTGGATGATAATTCAACTTAAATAATTAAGTTTTATTGATGCCATGTTAAACTTATATTTGATATTAAATTATCAACTATTATTGTATAGACAAAAATAAAATTAATAGTAAAAATTTGTTTTTTTTTTAACAAGAAACGCTATAAATACTTCTTGATAGTATTTTATATACCAAGGGATTAAAGTGAAAAATTGAATCCTAAGGGTAAAGTTTATATATTGAAAAGAGTCCAAATTTGCTATTTTATCATACTAGTCCAATTATTGTATGGATACAAAACAGTTTTGTAACTACTTGATTTAATAGTAGGTGTATCATACTCGTATACCAAGGGAATAAATGCACTGTAGTTCTGTTATATATACACTATTTTTCTTACTTCCTGTCATATATTTTGAATTATTGATAAATTTTGATATTGACGACATATAATTCACAATGACAGCTTTGTACAAATTAAAAACTAAGGCAACATACAAGTGAAATATTATGAGATTTATAATAAACTTGTTGCTATGGTAATGCTTGTTCATTTGTCAATTTAATTCTGGTGGGATTAAATTTCAAATTTCCGCAAATAAAAGATATACTTCAGTCTTCGAAAATGAAGAATAAAGTACGTAATTTACTCCCGGAAGTTGCGAAAAACAGCTGATCTCGGTAAGTGATATATTTAGCGCGTGAAGTACAATTACCAGCCGTAAAATTAGGCCCCCCAAAGATGTTAGTGGAGGGAGAGCCACAGGGGTAATTTTAATGTGATGAAAATTATTTGTCGGCTCTGGAAATCGAACCCTAGTTCTCAAATCCACTGTCCGACTTGAATATCTTTTTTAAATTATTTATTATTTATTTATAGTTTATTTAAATAAATAAATATATCATCACGTCTTCTACCCATTACTGGGTGTGGCACTCTGCCGAAGCAGATCTCGGTAAGTGATATATTTTGCGCATGAAGTGCGGTTACCAGTCATCAAATCACGGCCCCCAAAGATGTTAGTGGTGGAGGAGTCACAGGGGTAGTTTTTGAAATTATGAAAATTGTTTGTCGCCTGTGGGAATCGAACCAGGGTTCTCAGGATCCACAGGCCGACTTCATACCACTAAGCTAGCCATCCCATATATAAATAAATAAATACCTTTTTTTAAATAAACTAAATAGCAAATAGGTATGAGGTTAAGTTGAATGCTGCACGTTTTGTTGGCGAAAACATTATCGAAAAATATGAAACCAACAAAGGCCAAGTTAGTTTAACAACTCTTGTTTAGAGGCGTTTGAAGCCGTGGATAGAGTTTTGAAAATTGTGTTGAAAATTTTATGTTCAATTTCATTATAAGTTTTCCGTGCAAAGCTGGCTTCCATGGCCAACCCTGACGTGCAGCAAACAAGGCGAAATGGCATTGCAGGGCAAAACTGGGTTACTTGTTGCATTCTTTTATTAATTATGTAAGTTGTTATCGCGTACACACAGTGCGGCCACCATGTCGTCACACTGTTGCCAGTTTTCTTTAATTAGTTTTAGATTGCAATTTAAACTTTTAATACTTTTATATCAAATGCACAAAATAATTACGTATGAAAATTACATTCTACGAGTGGCCGCATCTTTGAAAGATGACCAATTTTAAACTGCTTTTCCTATTTTAATAAAACATAAATTACACTTCTATTTGCCTTTATTTCTCCGATGAAATTTATTTCCAGAAACGAGAAAACAAGAACTTTATCACATTTACGAATTACTTTTATTTTGGCATCATAAACTTATTTATTGGCCCTCAAAAGCAGGCGTAATTTAGCTATTATAGCCCTAGGGCGTATAAAGTTTCCAAGCAAGAGCTAGTCAGACAACACAATAAATTCGTATTGCTTTTTCGTAAAGTTCTTTTGACTTCTGTAGAACTAATTTTCCTTGTGCAGACTAAAATTCATTCAATATTTCTTTGGAATAGTTATTGATTTTCCATTTTTATGACAATAATTGTTTGTAAATAAACAATAAAGCAACACCAACAATCTACGTACATGCATAGAAAACACAGCATACCTAATACAGAGTGATCAAAAGGGATTGTTACAGTTGGCAATAAAAAAAACTACTTGAAATTGGTAAGCTTGATAGATAAATTCATTTCTTGTTGTTGACAGTGACATTTAAAATTTACATTTATTTACATTTATTATTACATTTATTTCTAAAGTATTTCTATTATTTAAAAAGTCAAAATTCTATTAGCAGTCAGACTCCTGACATAACCTATTTGTATTTATTAGAAATGTCAAATAGCATTTCCGCCTTTATCTGACGTTGGCCAACTGTGGAATAAAAAGATCTCTGGAATTGTATTGCCAACTATAACAATTCCTTTTGATCGCCCTGTATTAACAAGGCCAGTAAAATGATAATGAATATCTATTGACTAAAATTTCACTTTCAAAATTTAAATTTTAAATTTGATGTATATTAATAAAAATAAATCGAAGTTATATGTCGTATACAAGGACGTAGAAAGGAGGGGAAATGGCATTACGATACTGTAGCATTGCTTGAAGTGAGGTTTGGGTAAGGGAAAGACACAACAATAGTTTTTCTGCACCGTGCTTAGCCAAATCTCTTTTTCTTCCAAATATTTTGAATTTTTGTGTAAGAAAAGTGGCGTTTAGACGTTGTCAGGGGGCGTTGTTGTATGTGAATATAACCACGAGGTCTTCATTTGTGTTTCAATCGTTGCGCTGTGTGCAATTGGACATATTTTTTTGTAGATAAGATGGTAACAAGTGTTTAGTTTGTACACTTATGTTTGTTGAAGTAATTGTAGTTTTGATTTGTTTCAAAACATTGATATTTATTCTCAAACTTCCTCTTCATATTAACAAGTTTTATATTTATTATTAATAGTAAATATTGTTCAACAATTACAATTACAAATATTTATTTTAATCGATAGATCACACTAATAATAAACGTTGATAATTTCAGTTTCCTTGTAAAAAATTATAATCTTTTCGGGAGAATGATTCTGTTTTGTCCTGTTTAAATTTCAAATCTCTTTATGACACATGCGCAATAGCAGGGGCTAAGCACGGTACAGGAAATAATACTTCTGTCTCTGTCGATCTGTCGAGCCTCATAGTCTTAACTTTAATGCCGTATCCCCTCCTTTCAACGTCCTTAGTCGTATGGAATAATTGGTATTATTGTCAAATATTTGATACGCTTTTATACATTTAAACTAAATTTAAAATTTAAATTTTGTTGATGCAACTGGCCATTAGCGGATGTTAATTGTATTGATAAAAATTGCTTTAGTGGCCGCTGGTTATTATTAACTTTTCTGTGTCTTAAATTTATTTAATGAAATAAACATACGTCTTAGTTTCATTTATTTAAGTAGTAAGGAACGTTAATTTCTCTTCCAGATTAAGATTATAATGGTCTTTAGAATAGGGTTATTTTTTGTTAGTAATGTGACGTACGTAAGAACGTGTAGGTACATAAAAGAGATAATAACTGCAGTGGAAGTCGCAAATGCAGTACATGAGCATTCATTTAATTAAATGTTAGCTAAGTAGAAGCGGAAGACAGTTTAAAATTCGTACGCGACTACTACCGGAGCAATTTTCATAACCGGAATTGGTTTAACTCCTAGTTAAATGTAATTCCTGCAGATTACATATTAAATTGCAGCGAAACTGCAGAAGGAACTTTGCTAATAGTTTCATCTTGTATTTGCAAACCTCTTCAAATAACTTTCACATTACTACGCAAATAAATTTGTAATTTATACTAAAAAGGTAAATACACACGAGCAATGAACTTTGAACTATTAAATATACGACTAGTACTTTCCTGTAATTGAATTTACATGCTAAATTGTCTGCACATTACAATTGCTATTAGATACTAAGAAATTAAGCAGCCAGATATTCAGGCACAAAAATAAAATTTACTCACACTAACGGTTTGATCTTATGGAGATATTCTTCAGAGTTGTAATAAAATAAAACACAATCATACATTCGAATCTTGAATATACTTTTACAAAAATTCATAGTCATAGTAGTCAAAAGTTAAACGAAAATAAATAAATATCACATAAATGCAAAAAAGAGCTTTTCAACCAAGGTGCATACTAGTTATTTCTGTACCTAGAACTTTTACCGCCCAGGGAGGTCTCCAATTTGCCGCCCTTTCTAAGTCAATCAAATGGTGGTTTTTATAACTTAAAAAAATAAATATAAAATATATATATCATCACGACTTTTACCCATTATTGGGTGTAGCGCTCTGCCGAAGCAGATCTCGGTAAGTGATACATTTATGTACGTGAAGTGAGGTTACCAGCCATCAAATCAATTCCTTCAAAGATGTTAGTGGTGGGGGAGCCACAGGGGTAATTTTAATTTGGTGAAAATTGTTTGTTGGCTGTGGGAATCAAACCGAGGTCCTCAGGATCCACAGGCCAACTAGAAACCACTGAGCCATTACCCCATTAAATTAATAAACATAAATAAATAATTGTAATTGAGACAAACTATAGGTGGGGAACTTTTTTACCATTGGATGGCATATTTAAATTAGGCAGTAATAAAGGAATTTTTCGAGATAATATTTTCAACCCTACATTGACTTGACGATGAAGAAAAGTATTCTAAATCATATAGTAATTCATAATTCGTAGAAGTCGAATAGTAAACTTATGAAGTGAAAAAGTTGTTTTTACAACTAAAACTAAATATAAAAAATGCCGCCCCAAAATATGTGCCGCCCGGTGCGGTCGTCTAATCACGGCCCCCAAAGATGTTAGTGGTGGAGAAGCTACAGGGGTAGCTTTTGAAATTATGAAAATTGTTTGTTGCCTGTGGGAATCGAACCAGGGTTCTCAGGATCCACAGGCCGACTTCATACCACTGAGCTAGCCACCCCATTTATCATGTTATTATGCCTTAATCTGAATAATATTTTTATTATACCTGCACAATAATCCTTGTTTAATAATCTAAAAAGCGTGCGAAAACGCAGTGTTAAAACGTGGTTTAAACTTGCTAAGCAACAACAAAATCATTTTGCGGCCTACAAAGGTCTTGCTACGCCACTGCATAACAACGAATCCACATAGTAACGTAAACAACTAATGCAAATCTATCTCCATATAAAGGATATTACGTTAAATCACACGCATAATTAAGAAATGAAACAAAATGAAAATTCTGTTTTCCAGCTATATTTTCCAGAATATAATAGAGATATAATAAAAAATAGCGTATAATACTTGTGTATAAGTGTCTTTAAAATATTAGAGCCGTTAAAAGCTCTCCGCTTCGCGTCGTGCTCTTAAACTTGTCACGCGTGTTTTAAAGACATAATTAAACAGTAATATTATAATATAGTATTACTGAGTATATTTCTGAAAAATAATAAATTTTCGAATTAAAATTCACGAAGTAGCATAATACATTTTCTCATTTCACAAATGGTTTCCATCATCAAGCAAACCATTAAAAGTACTAGTTTAAAATAAACTCGGTCGTCCGAAACAAGCTCAAACTTTCGGTCGTTTCCTTTTTTAATTACTTCCGGCAGAGTATGAGGATGTACCGCATTCATACCCGAGGGAACCTGCTTCGCTTGCCACTGGTTTGTCTCTCCCAGCTCTGGGCAAACCTTTTCCACTTTCAGATTCATTATTAACCCATATCAACCCCCAAGACGACCGTTGCCCACGCAAATTATTCGCGATCCCCTTGGATTGACCCAATAAATTTTATTAACATTTTAATGATTCCGTTTAAATAATCAATGCGGGATTCGGATACAGGATTGAAATGATTTCGCTAAACAAATTAATGAGCATGATTGAGATTAGTTGCCGCCATTTATATTGTTGTGGTGTTGGATTCTGTAATTTATGTTTAGTGGTGCTATATTTTATTTGTGATATTCTTCCATTGGGAAAACTATATAAACTGATTTGACGTCAGATGTATTGGTAAGCGAGCGAATTGCAAAATAAATATTTAAACGTTGTATTGGTTTATTGTTTTAATAATTAACTGAGGTGTATTTATAGTCCTATCTACATTTGTTTTATTTCAGTGTTAATTATAACTATCTTGATGTTTATTTGTTATTCAAGTAAAAATGTGTACGTATTTCAAAATGTTTTATCATTTTAAATTGAAACAATGAGAGAATTTGACATTTGATATTTTGAGTTGTTAATAATGTATACGTACTTTCTTGTTTACAAAATATTTGAAATGCTAATTTAACTTCAAAATGTAAAACGTTCTTTTATTTACAAAATAATTGTAGGTATCTACTATGGTTTTGTTGTGACTACCATAACAGATGACATTGATTTATGTACCTTATGGAATCCAAAGTTGGCATCTTTTTATAATATGGTATTTGGACCTATTTTGAAACAAAAATTGCTAAGTATAGCAATTACTCACATGATCTTTTTTATGGGGTGGCTAGCTCAGTGGTATGAAGTCGGCCTGTGGATCCTGAGAACCCTGGTTCGATTTCCACAGGCGACAAACATTTTTCATAATATCAAAAAAACTACCCCTGTGACTCCTCCACCACTAACATCTTTGGAGGCCGTGATTTGACTACTGGTAACCGCACTTCACGCGCAAAATATATCACTTACTGAGAGCTGCTTCGGCAGAGTGCCACACCCAGTAATTGGTAGAAAGCGTGATGATATATTTATTTATTTTTATTTTTATCTTTTGACAGTCACCTTTCTAGCAATCATTGTTGTTTCGGGTCTTAGCAATTGCTATACTTAGCAATTTTTGTTACAGGATAGGACTAAAAATTATCAGTAATAATATGACAAGAGTGTGAGAATAAATTGAAAATAATTTGACAGATCTTTTGAAAACTTGTTGCCAGGTAATAGTCACAAAAGCTCGTAGGGCTTGAGTGACTATTGCCAAATTGCAACAAGTTTGAGAAAGATACTGGAGGATTATTTTCTAATTTATCCCACTCTCGAGTTATATTTAATTAGATTATTTTTTGACTTAGCTGTTGAGGTCGATTCATCCAACTTAAATGATTTTGTACTGGGTCCATATCGATTGATTACTTATTAATGTATTCTTAGAAGTTGTTTCAAAAATTTGTTGGTGTATTTTTGTATCTGAAATGGAACTAAATCGATATCTTCACTCAATTTACTTGACGCGTTGACAGTTTTAAATAATTATTTGACATCTATCTATCATTTGTCACAAGCACCTACAGAGATTATTCCGGGAATAATCACAAGAGCTTTATTTTCAGTATAATAATGACAGTATTGGTTAAAACGCAGATACGTGACATACAATGAAGTATTTCATTGGTTTTGGGAAACTTCAACAAATAATCATAAATGCCAACATACGAGTATGTCGACAAACAATTTTCACCACATTAAAATTACCCATCTCCATTAACTCTTTGGGAGCTGTGATTTGATGGCTGGAAACCGCACTTTACTCGCATAAATATATCACTTACCACTTACCACTCCTAAAATGTACGAACTACCATACTGCCACTCGTGAGTCCGGATCCTATGCTGTAATTGGGATTAAATGTGCAGAGTAGCATAGATAAATTGATAAAAATATATAGCACAGTAGAGTGCTACACCCAGTAAAGGTTAAAAGGCATGATAATATATTTATTTCACAATTTTTCAATAGGGTAGCAATATACCCTGGCGAGCCCTTGATTTTTAATCTCGTATTGACAAACTACCACCGGATATATGAGAATTTAAGTTTGCGTTGACAAAAAAACAAAAAATTGTTTTGTTTTCAGTTTATTGCAGTTATCATTCCGTCACACCTGGAGAAAATCCGCAAGGATTTTTTTATTTATAACAAAAAACCAGACTAGAAACAGTAAAACAATGTCAGCGTTTGACGCGTGCGCGAGATGACGACAGCATCGCAGGAAATCCCGTCACGATCGTCCTTTGTCATGCATTATTCATACGCTTTGCGTGCGGCAGGCACGCATCAGCGTATCAGACAGTCGAAGACGCAGGACAGTTTTGAGTTTCGACGGATTGGAACAACGCCAAATACAACTTTGCTCGTTTATTTCAAATCAGACAAAACGACGGCGTAAGATGACACCAACTTCGTTCGTTTCTTTACGTTTTTTACTGTTTTTTATACTCTCTATCCAGATTAATTAATAACATTTTGCTACTTTGCAAATTGCTTATCTGGCAACAATGCTTCAATGTTCAATCATTTACAGAACAATTCTCGAAAGACAGCTAGAATTTAGCTAATCCTGAATTTTGGATTTGTCAAATGAAGCTAAACAAATAAAATAAAATAAATATATCATCACTAGGTGTGGCACTCTGCCAAAGCAGATCTTGGTAAGTGATATATTTTGCGCGTGAAGTGCGGTTACCAGTCGTCAAATCACGGCTCCCAAACATGTTAGTGGTGGAGGAGCCACAGGGGTAGCTTTTGAAATTATGAAAATTGTTTGTCGTCTGTGGGAATCGAACCAGGGTTCTCAGGATCCACAGACCGACTTCATACCACTGAGCTAGCTACCCCATATTCCTAAAAAAGTTTAAATAAACTTTAATACAATCTTCGTACCATTTACTTTTCAGAAAGTGAATCGAATTAACTTTCTTAAATCAGACCAGCATAAGATTAGCTAATCGAAAATTCAGGATTAGTTAAAACATTTTTCTGAATCTGCCTGTTTTTGTTTAGCTGTAGGATCGATTTTAATTAAGTTGTTGCAAATATTGGGTGATTTCTTTATGAATTTCGGATGAATTAATTACGTAAATATTTTGATAATATTTATTTTAACAGATTGAACAATATTTTTCAGTGTACATTAATTTTCGGTCGAGCAAACTCATATTTCGATCAAGGATTGTTTGCATGTAAAAAATAAATGAAATGAAAACAAATTTGTTCAAAAAAACTTATGAAAAAAAAATCTTATTATCTTATAAAATCAAAACAAAATATTTAGAATAGGTAACGCAACATGTATTTTTTTGTCGTAGATTTATTGGAAATTTGTGATATTGAATTACAATTGTCCAGACCTACAGTTTGAATCCATTTAGTTAGACGTATATTTTATCAGTGATGTAACTACGACTGTTTTTATTTGGCATTTTTAAAGTAACCCGGTAGGTTACGTTTGTTTAACTGGCACGTTTTAAGTAACCCAGAACAGTTCCTGAACTGTTCCTACTGCCTCAGCTATTTTGATGGGTTGGTAAGTTGAATCCGTTGTTCTATCTGTTTCTAATTGTGTTCCTCGTTCCGTTTTGAATCGGTGGCATCGCAATTTGTATTTAAGCAGATGTCAGTACTAGCGTGAAATTTTGTTTTGCAGATCTGAATGAAATTTGGCGCACGTAAACATTGGATAGTCATACGCATCATGTTAAAATATGAAACACATTTATCGTCTGTGAACAAATATATTCGCTTGTAAAGTTGAGTTCTTATACACGGGGCTTATGGCGATCATCACTCAGAAGCGCACATATTTGGTTTGTGTACCTCTAAAATTTTGCAGTTTCATTTGAAAAACTAGTATGATGTTCTAGAACTATCCATGTATATTGTATCAGAGGGAGAAAGTTTTTTATCGTTTAGTAATGGATATATAGCCATGCAAAGCCTTGTTTTTAACGAAAAATTAAGAATCCCAATTTATAATTGCCACACCACACGGTGGTATAAAACACTTATTTTATTCAATTTTTATATTTTTTTGAGCGTCAGTTTCGCCACTCGACAACCGAAGGCGCCACCGGCACACTAGTACTACCTTAAAACGTGTATTCAGATTTTAAATTGAACGCAAATTTTTACAACTGACACTAGATACATCATTTATTTGGAAGTAACACGAGTTAGTTCTAGATCAACTCAGGGTTGAACCCAAAGTTCCCAAACAAATACGGCCTTAGAAGAACGAATAGTTCTTTTCGGAATGTAGTAATTTTGTAGGGCACATAATCTAAATTCGCAAATAGTCGTGATTGTCTTCCACGCAGCAAATTCAAAACGTTTGTTTCACTAGGGCCTAATGTATCTTGTTGGAGCGATATAATCCTTTGTTTATAATGTACACATATCATGTAGTGAAGCGGTTAATCTCTGGCTTAGCGATTAAACTGCACGTTAGACGTGTTGGTGGCGCCACTGTGTAGTTTCACTTCTGCAGGAGAATTAGTTCTCGTCGCGAACACGCCAACGAACACTTTTTATCTCACAAATTTAATTAATGTTAAAAACGAAATGTGCTTTAGAGGAACAAGTTTTTGTGAAGAGAATATTAACTTTTTTATGATTTCATACTTTTGCGGTTTGGTGTTGGTAAAATTTTGGGGATTCATATTTTAATTATGTTTTCATTGTTTCATGTACATGTTTGGTTTACCTGTTTATGAGCAAAATTAATTACTGGTTTTGGATTCATAATTTTACATCATTAATTTTATTAATGATGTTTGAATTTATTATTATAACCAAGTTTTACATTATTAATATCTATTACATTATTAACACCTAATTTTTTACCTACTGTTACTAACAGCAACATTAATTATATGTATTACTCTATATTCAACAAAAATATAATGATAATATTAAAAACACTCAAATGACAAACTGGACATAATTGATTCAATTATAGAACTAATTATAAATTTGTATATTGTTCGATTTAATGTTTCAGTTTTTTTTTTATATAAACACTTTCACGGTGTTAATTATGCACTATTTTTGAAAACTTAGTATATCCTAATAAAGATAATTAAATGAGTTTTCATATATTTTTTGTTTCATTGCCGTATATTTATACAGTTCAGAGATACATTGACGCACTCAGAAAATATATTTGGAGGGAGCTTGGAATTTGTAAAAAAAAACTGTAAATTTATAACTTAGTATATAACAAAAAAAGTATATGTATTTTCAACTATCCGGATATTTCGAATATCCGAAGAGCTTTGATATCTGTACAGATCGAATATTCGAATAACCGAGCAGTCAGAATAGTTCGAATATTCAAATAGTTAATGAGACCGAAATATCAAATAATAATAATGAACGAATAGTTTGGACTGCGCTAAAAGTTTGTTAATAAGTCAATTCGGGTACGGGAAATTCAATGCCGTTCTTTAGTTTTCAAATATTACCTCATCATATTTTCTACTTTCCCGAGGCTATATCTCAAAAACTAAACAAGATATGAAGATGCGCTCAATGGCATTCTATTTCTCGTGCTTCAATTGACTTTTAAAGAAATTTGCAGCATTTTTCATTTTTCAAAAAGTTTTCTTCAAAATTTTATCCTCGAGCCATTTTTGAACAATATCTCAAAAACTAGAAGACATATGCACTTGGGGATTTTACCGTTGGATTCAGCGGGTCAAAATACATATATATATATATATATATATATATATATATATATATATATATATATATATATATATATGTAAATTTTTGTTAGAATATTCTTACGAAGAAGAATTTTAGAGCAAACAGTCTGAAAATAGCCTAAAATCCAAAAATATCAAAGGGATGCCTCTTAAGAAATTTTCAAAAAATAAAAATCGCTAAAATTTACTTATCAGTTAATTCGGACACGAGGAATTCAATGCCGTTGAGCACATTTTCATATTTTGTATAGTTTTTAAGATATAACCTCTGGAAAATTTATTTTTCGAATCCGAATAATATTTAAATATCCGAATTAAGTATATATATGGGGTGGTTAGCTCAGTGGTATGAAGTCGGCATGTGGCTCCTGAGAACCCTGGTTCGATTCCCACAGGCGACAAACAATTTTCATAATTTCAAAAGTTACCCATGTGGCTCCTCCACCACTAACATCTTTTTGAGGCAGTGATTTGACGACTGGTAACCGCACTTCACGCGCAAAATATATCACTTACCGAGATCTGCTTCGGCAGAGTGCCACGCCCAGTAATGGGTAGAAGGCGTGATGATATATTTATTGATTTATTTTATTTAATTAAGTATATGGAACTACTAAGATACGAATTTGAAGACTAGCCGACATATCCGAACTATTCTGATACACTAACGAATACCCGAACTATTCGGATACAAATATTGAAATTAACGAATATCCGAATTATTCTGTCACGATATTTCTAATGTATTATTGGAAAATTTACTTTCTGGTAGTGAAAAATTACATCCATACTTCGTAAAGAAAGTACTATTCTTCTCTCAGATGCTTTAAATCCCTCAGCTTCAATTTGGAAAATAAATCTTTGGCAAGAAATCTCTCACTTTCTTGCATTGATATACAAATAACTATTGCGCCCTCTAAATAACTTAACCTGTCTGTAAATTTGTCAATATATTCCATTATTTACTTAAACTACGTTAAGTAGTAATCAGGCCAGGAAAGAGAAACTTTGAAGTATCTCAAGCTCGCACACATATTCAACGCACAACGCACTATCCCCGTTTCGTACGTACAGAGTTTAGTTCCCAGCATGTCATGCAGCACTACAGCAGGAGTATACAGCCCCAGTAAGCAACTCAGGAATCTTCCTTGTCGACCGCAGCGCACGTCTTACTCCTGCGTAACTCCAAGCCGCTAACCGCACGTGTAACGCGTAACTCTATTCATGGTTGATGAGCTGTCATATTCAAAATCAATTACCGAAGAGTTCGTGCGTGGTTTTCGGGCGTGATGTGCGTGAGGCTGTGTGCATGTGGCTGTGTGGTATACAGAGTGTTGCAGGAAATTTAGTTTACACTCAGGAATTATTAAATCATAAATAATGTATTGAAATTGATTTTCAACCCATGTTTAAATATGAATTTAGGGTTGGATTTTGTTGGTGGTATATTGCTACACTGCTTCTGTTTTGTTTAAAAGTTATATTGAAAGTTCTACTATATAATAATATACGATATTTTTATTAATTAAAGTCAGCGGCGGCTCGCGACCTTTATATTACCTGGAGCCAAAATTGAAAAGCAATATAGGGCAATTGAATAAATTAATTTTATACAAGATATGGGGTAGGTGATTCAGTATTATCAAGTTGGCCTGATTTGATTTCCACAACATTAAAAACTTCCCCTCCACTAACATCTTTGGAGGCTTTGATTTGACGGCGGGTAACTGTAAATCACACTCAAAATATATCACTTACCGAGATCTTTCATACTCAGTAATGTGTATTAGTCGTGATGGTACAATTAATTAATTTTTATTCTCATATTAATATTATTATTATTTATGGTGCAGGTGGTTCAGTGGTATCGAGTCGGCCTGTGGATCCTGAGAAGCTTGGTTCGATTCCCACAGCCGAGAAACATTGTCACCACATTAAAATTACCTCTACGGCTTCCCCACCACAAACATCTTTGGGAGGCGTGATTTGACGGCTGGCAACTGCACTTCACGTGTAATATAAGTCACTTAACGAGATATGCTAAGATAGAGTGCCACCAAAAGTAATGGGTAGAAGTCGTGATAATATAATTTATTAATTTTTATTCTCATATTAATATTATTATTTGTGGGGTAGGTGGCGCAATAGTATCGAGTCGGCCTGTGGATTCTGAGAACCCTGGTTCAATTCCCACAGCCGATAAACATTTTCACCATATTAAAATTACCATTAACATGTTTGGGGGCCGTGATTTGACGACTGGTAACCGCACTTCACGCGCAAAATATATCACTTACCGAGATCTGCTTCAGCAGAGTGCCACACCCAGTAATGGGTAGAAGGCGTGATGATATATTTATTTATTTTATTTAAAATTACCCCTGTGGCTTCCCCACCACTAACATCTGTGGAAGGCGTGATTTGACGGCTGGAAACTGCATCTCACGCGTAAAATATGTCACTTAACGATATCTGCTGCGGCAGAGTGCCACAATCAGTAATCGGTAAAAAGCGTGATGATAGGTTTAATTAATTTTTATTTTCATATTAATAAAGTTTTATTTGTTTCTTGTTCCATCGCTATAACACTTTTAGATATAAATTTGTTAGTAAGGTTTTGTTTTTGTGCTCACCTGTAGCTAATTAAATAAATCTTTAATTTTAATGGATTAAAATATGTCTATATTTAAAATTTATGGAAACAATAGGCAACAAAAGCATTGTTTAGTGTTCCCTGTGGAGTAATTTTATATTGAAAATGAAATTTACAATTAAAATTAGTAAAATTAATGAGGACAATAACTTTTTAACCCTCAGGTGCTCCATTCAAACAATGAAAACAACACTGACAAAATATATTTATCAAAACACTCACTATGAGAGATAATCTACGGTTTGCAATCTAAATAATAAATGAAATGTATAAACATGAAGAAATTGTGTCTTCTACAAGCATTAATAGAGCAAATACTCGGTTTATAAGCAGTAACAAAATTATCTTCTTATTTAGATGTTAAAACTTTAGAGAAGAAGCATAATTACGAAAGTCAAATAAAATGATAATACGAATTTCGTTACACGTGGCGAATAAACCTTTTATGTCTCGTTTACAACGAGAACTTAGCAAAGTAAACACCGCTAATTTATTTACCAGTTATTCGTGCGTCAAGTTGATGTTGCAAGATGTTAGTAAACTGAAAATATTTACCGCAACCACTACGATGCAGTTAAACTACTTTGTATAATATCATAATATGACTACAGCATCCTTTACATACAAAATTAGATAATGATTCAAATTAACATGATTTTACATAAATATAAATAAATATATCATCACGCCTTTTACCCATTACTGGATGTAGCACTCTACCAAAGCAGATTTCGGTAAGTGATATCTTTATGCGCGTGAAGTGCGGTTACCAACCCCCAAATCACGGCCCCCAAAGATGTTAGTGGTGGGGGAGCCACAGGGGTAATATTAATTTGATTGAAAATGTTTATCGGTTGTGGGATCGAACCAGGGTTCTCAGGATCCACAGGCCGACTCGATACCACTGAGCCATTAATAAATATACCTAATATTAAAAAATATACTTATATGTTCTGGGTCAGAGGTGTAGAGTTTTTATTTTCACTGTGGGTATACTAAAATGTTATAAGTACCTATGTAATAGTTATTTACGGTATAAGTATTGTAATGGATTATATTACAATACGAGATGAGAAATTGTCGAACGAGGCCGTAGGCCTAGTTCAATAAACCATGTACAATACATTACAATACATGTCGTGCAACGTTTTACTTAATTTCATGATATGAGAAAAACTATTGCAAAATTGATATTTTTTTAATTTAACTTTTTTTTTTGTTCTTATATGAGACGCGGGTAGGTTGATTAAATTTTCAACCAAATTAAATGTTAATGTTTGTTATAGACTGCCATTTTACTTTCTAAATTCATTACAGCATATGTATCGTAAAAGAACTCATTACGATGCGTTTTTTAGTACTTTAATATTGATATTACGTTATTAAATTAGGTAAAATATTTTATATAACTAAATTTTTTAAATGAAATGCCTTATTAAAATGGTTGTATAGTCATTGGGAAAGGTAGCGAGAAGGCTGTATCAAAATAGTAAAAAACTCCTTAAAATACATGCTAAATAAAAAATTTAGTATTGCCAACTTTGCATAACATTATATAAATGCGAACTATATTGCTCGTAATTTCTGTATCTGAGTGTACATGGAGCGAAACCCATTGCGACTGAGTCGTGAGGCATGCACTATTTATCTTGTTTAAATTTCAATAAATATTTTGATAATTGTTAACAGTTTATTATTTTCTGGGATACGACCGGTTCTAAAACAGTGGATAATCCTAGTTGTAGTAATAGTTTCGTGTGGTGGATAGGTCAGGTTCGGTTAGGTTTGGTCAGATTGTTTTAGAGTCACTGGAAACACAAACATCCCTATACAGTGCCATCTTTTGACAAAATATCAAAATAAGGCAAGTTTTATCAAATAGATCACTTATTCTTTCATTTAATAACATATTTTTAATTTTTGTGTTATGTTTGAGTTACAACACATACAATTTATGTACATAACAACACATTGTTTCGAAAATCGTGAGTTTGAAATTAATTTTTATGGAAAAACTATAATATTATTATTGCTTACTTTGAGTTGAAACCAGCTACCGGCCACGTTCCACGATAGGAAGTCTATTCCACTTAATTAGCACTTATATATTAATGTTATACACATAATATCACACAAATTGTTTAATTTTACACACTAAAATATTTACTAACATACTAACAAAACGTCGAAAACACTGCGTTCACTACAAACACTCGCACTGTACTAGACGAGTCCAGCTCAAAGCGAGCCAACATTCTTCGACAATTCGCAGTAATTGGCGATCTATGTTCTAACATGTTTAGTAGCATTAACAATCATTTCAAAATTTATTTAAATGTAGTATGTATCGATTTTTTAGCTGTCGGTTAATTTCGGACAATAAACGAATGAATCCGATTTGTGTAGATATAGAATGATACTGTTTAGGAGTAAATATACCAGCGCACCTTTTACCCATTACTGGGTGTGGCACTTTACCGTAGCAGATAGCAATAATGGACATATTTTTGGGCGTGAAGTGCAGTTACTAGCCGTTAAATTACGGCCCCCAAATACTGGAGAAAATAGGAATAATTTTAATGTGGTGTTTCAAATGAGTTTAATTCAACAAAAGACAGACTTAGTGGGTGCATCAAATTTTATGAATTCAAATATAGAATATTTTATATAACTACATAATTCAGAAGACAAATTTGATTTCCATAAAATTTAAATCATGTAAAAAAGAAAAGGAAACGCAGAGCATATTTCACATGCGCAAATTATAAACAAAAATAACATTTTTTAAAATGCATGAATAAAATAAATAAATATATCATCACGCCTTCTACCCATTACTGGGTGTGGCACTCTGCTAAAGCAGATCTCGGTAAGTGATATATTTTGCGCGTGAAGTGCGGTTACCAGTCGTCAAATCACGGCCCCCAAACATGTTAGTGGTGGAGGAGCCACAGGGATAGCTTTTTCAAATTATGAAAATTTGTCGCACAACAAACCTTCAATCACATCATTCCTATTCACTTATAATGCATAATAAGAATAATTCGAAAATTACTCATACACTATATTTATGTTGAACTATGTATATTACAGCGCTAATGTTGATTTAGTGTATGGACATTGAATTAAAGTATTAATTGTTAAGGAATTATAATTTCTCATTATAGGAATTATTGTAAAAGTAATTATGCGTTCAATCAGGGGTTGTAAACTGGCCGATCATAAAATAAAATAAATATATCATCACGCCTTCTACCCATTACTGAGTGTGGCACTCTGCCGAAGCAGATCTCGGTAAGTGATATATTTTGCGCGTGAAGTGCGGTTACCAGTCATCAAATCACGGCCCCTAAAGATGTTAGTGGTGGAGAAGCCACAGGGATAGCTTTTGAAATTATGAAAATTGTTTGTCGCCTGTGGGAATCGAACCAGGGTTCTCAGGATCCACAGGCCGACTTCATACCACTGAGCTAGCCACCCCATGACCCGCGAAAGACCTTTACTTGGCCCGCGGTCTTAAGTTTTTTTTTTAATTTCACTTGTAGCTTCGCATTTTCTATAAATGTATTTTTATGAATGAGATATAGCATGATTAAAATATGATATCAACGTTGATATATTAAAGAAAATAATATTAACAGTTGCAGAGGTTATGACAACAGTACAAAGAAAAGAAGACAAGTGTCCGTTTCAGTAGTTCAGCAAAATCTTGCTAGGCAATTGCTACATTCTTTGCAGTACAAACTACAACGTCGATACAATAATACCATTTATTAAAAAAACGCTATTACCAACTAAATTTTATTATGTTAGATTATTTGAATAATAGTCTAATAAAATATATCTTAATTACACTCCCTTCCTTTCTTATCTTTTAATTCGTTTTCAGTTCTTATTGTGTGAAATCCACTTTCAAAAACAAGAGCAGGGCGACACTCCCTTCCTTTCTTATATTTTTGTTACATTTTCAGTTACTGAATTGTGTGGACTTTTCTTTCATATACAAGTGCAGGCTATCGCTTTCATCTTTTCTAATCTTTGTAGATTCGCTGTTAGATTCGTTGTTGGGAGTAAGCGTGAGTAATTTGAGATGTTTTATGCATACGTTATGTACGTTGAAGAAATAAGATGAATGATAAGTGAATAGGAATGATGTGATTGAAGGTTTGTTGTGTGATGAATGATTTCGAGTGTAATAAATGAATTAGTTTATATGGAGTGATTTATGAATGTGGTTGAAGTGAGGGTGGTGTGTTTGGATGATAATGTTTGACGAGGGCTGATTTTTTATGAGTGTGATAAGTGAATGTTTTATGAGTGATTTTAGGGTTCGTGCTACCCAATTTGTTGGGATATAGCGTGAAGATATGTATGTATTATTTTGCAGGTAAAATTTTTTACTGAAGATTGATATTTAAAGGTAATATTTCTCGTTTTGATCATATAATTTGTCTTGAAATGTTGCCAAGCAACAATCTTTGAAATAAAATTTTTACCGGCAAAGTAATGTTCCTTTAATAGTTTACTATTGAAAATAAATGGTCGTTTTTGGGAGTCGATCGTGTATTCCCATATAATAAAAAAGTACAGAACTCCGTGGATAATAATTAAATAAATATAGTGATGTTTAGTTGAAGTGAGAAAAATCCTGTGTAGAAGTTGTCTCCGTACGAATGATATCATAGAAGGTTTTGTTGGGTTAGAACAACAAGATAATAAATTGGGCAGATCGTAAAGGTGCGAGGTGTCTTGGAGATGCATGTGTGAGTTAAAAACGATCCCAGTGCTGCTGCTCGCGCCGATTTTATGCGAGGGAGAGACGCCGGTGCCCGGGAAACCAATTTCATATCCCGGGCTCAGCGTACCGACTTAAAACTTGGCGTTGTCACGTAACTAACTTCAGATCCGCGCAGGTTACATCTCAAACGCTAATTTATTGCGCCGCCGGCAACTTTCTTCATTTTTATCTTCTGGCCAGGAACGCTCGTTTATTTTATAGATTATTTTTGTTACCGCCTCCTAAATTGTCCAATAAAGCTTCGCGAGGAATTTTACCCCGCGTCTTTATATCATAGAAATGGGCAGACCAACTTGCAAGTTTTACCCTACGGAAATATAAGAATATCTTCCCTGAAACTCACCCTAAACTTTATTCCGTTTTATTCTATTGCGTAACATCACTCTGGCTATATTAATGGTATATTATTTTTCTTGTCAGTGTTGTCACTAACTTTAATGACTATTTGGTTCAAAGCTGCGTACAGTCAAATAAAAATATGTTTCTACTTTGTTCTTTCTTTTTAGAACCATAATCTTTTAAACTTAAAATGTACTGGAACTGGGGTTAATTCAAATGTTTTTAAATTTTTTTATTAAGAATCCTTTTTGTAAATCGATCATTATCTGACACCAATCAATGGCAACATTACTGTATGGATTATTATCATTTCAGCACACTGTGACCAAAAATGTTTATAGAGGTATATTGTAACCAGTGGTGAAAGTAAGCCCGTACGGTCCGGTACGCTGTACCGGTAAGAGAAATAGAGAAAATTTTACAAGTGCGATATCATTTTAAAATTTTTGGTAATGGCAACATGAAATCTGTACGAGCTAAATTCTTAAGTTTACATAACAAATTATGTTCTGTTACTTTTACTGATTTGCGCTTTGTACTTACAGTATTTTGCGCGTGAAGTGCGGTTACCAGTCGTCAAAACACAGCCCTCAAAGATGTTAGTGGTGGAGGAGCCCTGTGGCTCCTCCACCACTAACATCTTTGTGGGTAAGTTTTTGAAATTATGAAAATTGTTTGTCGCCTGTGGGAATCGAACCAGGGATCCACAGGCCGATTTCATAATAGAAAATATTGTAATAAAATTTAACTCTGCACGAACCGCTACTTCTTATTTCAGTTTCAGTTTCAGTTTCAATTTCAGGTTTTCAGCCTGAAGGTTGAGTCCCGGCATTCTGCGCTTGCAGCTCAACAATCAGAACGAGTTGGGAAAACATAAATAACTCCTCGTTTCTTTATATAGATCGCGTAGTGATAAACTGTCTGTAATATCCACGTTGTATTTCATTGCTTTATTTCTTTTCCTTGCGGAATAAGCAAACAAACGGTTGTCGGACGAAGAGAAATGGAATGCTGAAGTTTTCTGCTGGATTTGTTTGGATAATTAAGTGTATGGAACTGAAAGAGTTATTCGATTTGATTCATTCGTTCGTAATGAAACAAATACGAACTAAAATAATCTAACGAATGATTTTTCATATAAATGAAAAATTAAGCTTTTACTTTTACCTTTGATTGAATACTGAAAATATGTAGGTAGATTAATGATCAAATCTGCTAAAATATTAGAAATAGCAAAATTAAAAATCTTAAATACGAAATGCGGAAGTAGATGCTGCCATCATTTCAAGTTTTCAATTTCCTTTGATCTACCTATTTTAAATTTAGTTTCGGAGTGAATTTAATCAAAATATAAAAGTTACCTCATTTTAAAGTTAAATTAGTTGCTATAAATCCAATTTATTTTAGTGTTTCAACGTGTCAGACATTTATTTTACAGAAAACGTTACTTTTAATAACTAAATAATAAAGAAATACTTAATTTCTTAATTAAATGGCGCATAATTGCTATCTAGCTCTGTGGTATGAAGTCGGCCTGTGGATCTTGAGAACCCTGGTTCGATTCCCACAGGCGACAAACAATTTTCATAATTTCAAAAGCTACCCCTGTGACTCCTTCACCACTAACATGTTTGGGGGCCGTGATTTGACGACTGGTAACCGCACTTCACGCGCAAAATATATCACTTACCGTGGATGCCATCCACGTAGGTACATAAATATATCTTTTATTTAAATTAGGCTGTAATAAAGGAATTTTTCGAGATAATATTTTCAACCCTACATTGACTTGCCGATGAAGAAAAATATTCGAAATCATATAGTTATTCATAATTCGTAGAAATCGAATAGTAAACTTATGAAGTGAACTATTTGTTTTTTTACAACTAAATATAAAAAATGCCGGCCCAAAATATGTGCCGCCCGGTGCGGACCGCACCCACCGCCCCTCTAGGTACGCCACTGATGAGAGTTGCATGGTTTAATCAGAATAAAAAATGTATATAATTTTCCTACGAAGGTGAAGATGCATTCAGGTATTTAAATAATTACACTTAATTTTATCATCAAAATTGGTGACACGAACTCCGTATGAACATAAAAATAAATATATCACGCCTTCTACCCATTACTGGGTGTGGCACTCTGCTGAAGCAGATCTCGGTAAGTGATATATTTTGCGCGTGAAGTGCGGTTACCAGTCGTCAAATCACGGCCCCCAACCATGTTAGTGGTGGAGGAGCCACAGGGATAGCTTTTTCAAATTATTAAAATTTGTCGCCTGTGGGAATCGAACCAGGGACCTCAGGATCCACAGGCCGACTTCATACCACTGAGCTAGCCATCCCATATATGTATTTTAATGTAAACAAATCATGTATTCTACCAAAGCTAGGTGAACGCAGCGCCTCTGTAGGTGATTTGAATTGTCATTAGGCTAATGCTGAATTTGCCCCATTATTATTGTTCAAGAAGCATTTATATCATTTGTTATTGTAACCAAGGTTGGTGAAATAACAATCAAAGTTACTTATTCAGTTCCTGTAACTACAGAATACTAATTTCCCCCTAAAAGAACCACGACAGCAACGACGTCGAGCCAGTAAAATTCTCCTGGTTGACCTTGAAGCTTTTGTTCTGGGGCACATCACTTACGTCACAACAAACAACTTCACACATTTCTCGTGCACGTCACATCTAATCGAGGGCTGAGCCCTTTTCCAACAGCACTGAATCCAGGCCTGCGTATCGGGCCGTCGAACAGGCAGCGAGGCAAGCAGCCGCGGGTTGTTTCTCTTCAGGGCGCACAGAATACGGCAGGGCACGGCAGCCACTTTGACAGCCCGTTACGCGCCCTGCATACACAAGCCGCGCTCGCCTAGGCGTCAGCCTACTGTTGACTCAGGCTTTTTTTCTTCTTGACATAAATGAAAAACGCTTTTATAGTTCCCGACTTGAATAATGATTTAACTTTGTTACAAGCATTCAAATGAAACACAAAATGTACAATTATATGTATATGATGTTGACTTTTCTGTTACTTGACACGGAAAAATATTGTTTGCGGTTTTTCATTAAACTTAGGGAATTTTTGTTTTATGTCACCAGTAAGCTTAAATAAATGTCCGGAAGTACGATGATGTGGAAAATGTTAATCGAATCCGGAGATCCTGATTTCGAATCCCGCTGAAGTTAAAAATTATATGAACTACTACACTGCGGCTCCGTGAGTCCGAACTAGGCTTGCCACCTCTCCGGGTTTGACCAGGAGACGCCGGGTTTCAGTGAGTTATCTCCGGGCTCCGGGTTTAATTAATATTTCTCCGGGTTGTGTAAGTAAAATTGAATATGTAGTGCCATGTAGTTAGTTGTCCAGGACAAATCTGTCTCACTTTCGGAATCTTCAACGCCGCTAAATTATTAAATTTTTTCTTTGATGATCTTCTACATCTTATTGTTATCTAGTTTAATTTCTGTCACTAAATCTTCCAATTTCTTGATTCTGTCCTCATGATTTTAAAGAAGTATTTATACAATTAATTTCGGTTCTAATAGTTGATATATCGTCTTGTATCAGATCAAATTTTTTAGAATTGTATCAGGTTTTCAGAAATTGACATAATTTTAGGTGAGGTTATGTTTCTGTTGCATGTGATTATCTTCAATTTTGGCAATATTGTTACAGTTTAATCGTATATATGACGCTGAGTACACTCATTTTATTGTTACAGTAGATTTATCACTTCCAATCTTGTTTTACTTTATTTTATAAGTAATTATTAACAAAAACACTTGTCTTTAACAAAACAATGTAACCCTTTTTTTATCAAATATGGTAACAATAATAAAATTGCAGGATCTACATTAAAAAAATAGTCATCGTCTCCGGGCGAAACTTAGTTCTGAGGTGGTAACCCTAGTCCGGACCCTGCACTGTAATTGGGATTCAGTTCCTGGTGTATCTACAGAGTAGTATAAACAAATAAATAAATAAATGTTTTCTATGTTGAAATTAAATATTATCGCCACTGTTGTTTTACAATGAGTAATTAATTGTTAAATTAGTATTTAGAAAAAATGCAATTGCCTGCTAATTAGATATTTATTTTTAATTATTTATAATTGCGTTTATTATTTTATCGATACATCATGAAACAAAAATAATTAATTAATATTTTATTCAACCGAAATAAAATATTCAAAATTCAGAGGGATGTAGATAATTATATTTATGTTAACATGAACTATATTGATAATTAAATTTAATTAACTTGGAAATAAAATTACAACAAATTTATTGCATTTGTTTTATGAAACAGTCAGTATTAATAACTTTAATATACTTATTTAAAATTTAAAAAAGGAAATTTTATAATTATTTTCAGACGACCAGTTATGAAAGTTACCATAACAACATCATAAACTACTACGGAAAGTTGAACCTAACATACACCTCGTATGTTAGTATAACGTACACTTCTAACATATCAGGTGAAGTTCCACTGATTGACAACAGATGGTGTTACGATGAAAGAAAATAATAAAATAAATGAAAAGAATTTGTATTATTATTTAAATTGAAGTTTTAACAGATTTTTCAACACATTGCACAAATAAATCTTATTTTTTTAAATACATAATTACTTATTCACTAATATTTTTACATTATTCAATATTTTGACATTGTGGTTAGTATAGTTGGTATCACAATACCTAACCTCAACACTTGAGTTAGTTACAATATTTTTCCGTTGATCGTACCTTTTTAATTTGAAGAAAATCTAATTTTATTCTATAACAAATTTGTTATGTTAGTGGATGCGTTCAGTTTACTTAACGTAAAGAAATGGTTGAAGAAAAGATTTGGTTTCCAAAATTTGCTTCATAATATTTTGTACTTTCTCGAATCTATATCTCAAAAACTAAATGAGATACAAAGATGCGCTCAACGGCATTAAATTTCTCGTACTCCAATTATCTTGTAAACAAATTTTCAGGAATTTTTATATTTCAAAAAAATTTCATCAAATTTTTTTCCCAAAACAGTTTTTAAACAATATCTCAAAAACTAGAAGACATATACCCTTGGAAACTTTACCATTGGATTCAGCGAGTCAAACTACATATGTATGTAATCTTTTGTTACAATATTCGTACGAGAAAGAATTTGAGAGCAAATAGTCTGAAATTGGCCTAAAATAAAAAAAAACCCAAGGGGTACCTCTTAAAAATATTAAAAAATAATAAATCGCTCAAAATTTGCTTACAAGTCAATTCGAATACAGTGAATTTAATGCCGTTCAGCGCATCCTCATATCTTCTTTAATTTGTATGATATAAACTCCGGAAAAGTAGATTTTTCCCAAATATTACTCATTTCAGAATCGGTTCTTTCCCGAGGCTATATCTCAAAAACTAAATGAGACAAAGATGCGCAAAAACTAAATTCATACCATTGAGAACTTTTCGAAAAATTATATCGCTTAAAATTTGTTTATAAGTCTAAATGATGTTCTCTCTAGCAGTCCACGAAGTTAGTTGCGCTTCGCTTATTTCCAACCCTTAAAACATAATTCGCGCGTGTATAGGGTCATTGCACTATGCGTGAATCAGACAATACTCTGTCCCCATGCAAGTATTTCCGCAAATAAAAGCACACGGGTCCGATTCGTTTTTGTTGGCAGCTTTTGAAAGCTTCCGCACAGTACTTATCGTCGACATTCGAAGCTAGGCTACTTTGAAAAGCTCGACTTTCCGCTGCTGAAAGCGGCAGGTTGAAGCGTGAAGCTCAGGGTAGTTTTATGGGGTAGATGCCCCCTAACTCCGTGTGATAGCGACGCTCGATGCCTCTATCGTCTGCTGGACTGCGATGTGTGCGAGGGTGTGTGTGTATTGATATGTTGAGTATTAGAAACGCATTTGGGTCAAACGGGACTCATACCTGTTTTTAGATTAGTAGGCATACTAAAAGAAAATCTCACCGGTGCATAATTCTATGAATAAATGCTGACAGGAGAATGATATAGAGACAGCAAAATAACTCGGAATAAATATATCACTTACCGAGATCTGCTTCGGCAGAGTGCCACACCCAGTAATGGGTAGATGATGATATATTTTTTTTTATTTTTTAAATATGCTTCCAATATTCCAATGAAATCTATGGACAATTAGTTTTTTACCACCTTTTTGCTCTGCGATAATTTGAAATCTTCACATTTATTATGATTAAATTTAACTATTCATGATGTAATTTTGTATAAATCTATAAATTTTGTTGATCTGTAAATCTGTAAAAGATGAAAAAAACCACAACGAAACTTATTGCTGAAATATTTTCTATTTATCAACAAATATTGATGTCATTATGTTCCTTATTTAGGTACAAACTTACGAATCTGTGAGCTTATAGATTTATCACAAAATTCCACCATTATTTTCAACATATCTTAAAGTAAGATATTATTAACAAATTAGAAACATTGTAATTATGGTTTTATTCGGTTTTAAATATTTTAAAATTACCATCATTTTTTTTTTTTATTAAATATATATTTTAGGAGCATTTCGGCATCTTTGGCCTCTAACGCTCCGGTACATTGGGTTTACATTTTGTATATCATTACGTTTACAATATAATTATATTTGATTGAAAACGTTGATTTGTTTTAAGTAATTAACAGTATTTATTGAGTTATTTGTGTTATTTAGTTTTAAATATATTCAAGTTGTTTAATAATATATTTTATGCATAACCGGACTTAAATACTTCTTTGTGACCCATGGGTCAAAAAGAAATAATTCTTATGGAAACATAAATAAAGTACAACCGGGCCAAAATAATTATGTTTTAGCCCTAAAAAGCGGGCTTAAACACTTCTTTTTGGCCCTATGGCCATAAAAATTCATTCCTATGGATACATAAATAAAGTACAATTTTTGTTTATTGTGAATACTTGATTCTACAAAATGTCATTTTGACATATAACTTATTTACATATTTTAATCTTTTGAACATTTAATTAAATATTATTGTGTTGTGCATAAAATATTGTATGTACCACGGGTGAAATTAGCCTTTCTGATCCTGAGCATGTTATTAGCCCTCGGCGCTTTGTACCTCATGCTAATAATCATACCACGGGCCAGAATCGCCTGTTTTCACCCTTGGTTCGAGTTATTGTGTTCGACTGTATTTACTTTTAAGAAATGCAATTACAAATTTTCCTCCAAAAACTTCTATTTATAACAAACACAAAGACGAATTAAGTCGGTTTGACGACAGGTAAAAATTTTCCATTACCACATTTTCAAATGATAATTCGTCTTCATGCATCATATAATAGTGTCAACATCATATGATTAGTAAAAAACCAAAACTAAAGTGTAAAATTTAAAATTTCATGAAAACTCAGTAAAAACATATACCTCTATAGCGTTTAAACGGAGCTACAAAAATACAGGACGTGGCAGAAAGAAGCACGGCCCAGATCATCCATCATATCTTAACAAAGAGGGCGATGTCAGTCCTCATCCCAAATCCGGGTTCCGGGAACATACCCGAAGGTTCCCGAAGTGTGCGAAGCTGACCAGTGCACGAGAACACCTGCTGCATCACGGGCGTGAATTATTCTGCGCCAAATTAACAGGACGGAAGCGCGGCCGACTGGATTATTTCCAGCTGCGTTTCAAGTGTCTCGCTGCCGAAATAAATTAGTCTGGGCGCGTGAAAAACTCGCCTGAGCCCTTAAAAATACGGGAATTTACAACGAGAGCCCCGGCACGTGGTTTACATCGCCGAAATGCGCTTGACAGCAGTTTCGGTGCACGACAAACGTCGGTGTTTGTTAGCGAAGAAATTATGAGTTGTGGATTTCATTCCATGAATTTCAGGGGTTTCGTTCGTGCGCGGAATTCTGATTAAAATATTCATATTTGGAATTTTTGCTTATACCTCAAATAAACAAATTAATTACTTCTGTTTTATTACATTCCTACCGGTATTGAAAAAAATTTCTATTATTTAAAAAATTTGTAATAGTGGAAATATTTTACGTTTTTTTATCGGATATTTCATATTTATTCTTTTATTATCATTTTCGAAATTTCTCTACTCTTCATGAATTTGTTAGCCAAATATAAATGTTTAAATAACAATTATTATTTAAAAATATTAATTTCAATAAATACGAGTACAGAGGATTTAGAATTTATATATGGTGTGGTACTCGTATATTAAATTAATAATGCTCATGCTGCGTTGCATGAAAGTTGTATCGGTTCATTAGCAACTAACGGTTCAATAAATTTCAGAAAATCGCTATTGATACTGTTGCTAGATAAACAATTCTTTAACTAAAGAGCTCTTTATATTTTTCTTGCAACCCATTATATGTTTTTCAATCTCCTGTTACGTTTCTGTTATAATTATCTGTCTCCGGGGCGCATCTTCTTAAGGGCTCTTTGGGCTGCATTTCACGTGAAGTATAAATAATTTTGCGATTAAAAACAACCTGTTTTTATCCGGTGTGGATGGTTATATCATGTAAAATCTGTCATTAAATTTTTTTCCTGAATTATTAAAAAAATTATTTATTTATGCTTATCCGTAGAACAAGAACTTAAGGTAGTACTAGTGTGACGGTGGCGCCAGCGGTTGTCGAGTGGCGAAACTGACGCTCAAAAAAATATAAAAATTGAATAAAATAAGTGTTTTATACCTATTATGATTTGAATATCATGAATTGTTAACAGGTTGTTGGTCTAGTGAATTTTCAAATACCATAGCACCGTGTGGTGTTGCCATTATAAATTGGGATTCTTAATTTTTCGTTAAAAACAAGGCTTTGCATGGCTATATATCCATTACTAAACGATAAAAAACTTTCTCCTTCTGATACAATATACATGGATAGTTCTAGAACATCATACTAGTGTTTCAAATAAAACTGCAAAATTTTAGAGGTACACAAAACAAATATGTGCGATTCTGAGTGATGATCGCCATAAGCCCCGTGTATAAGAACTCAACTTTACAAGCGAATATATTTGTTCACAGACGATGAATGTGTTTCATATTTTAACAGGATGCGTATGACTATCCAATGTTTACGTGCGCCAAATTTCATTCAAATCTGCAAACATTTTTTTCACGCTAGTACTACCTTCTTTCCATGACATGAACTATAAATGAAATATGAAAACTTAAAAGTATCTAACTATGTATAAAGTAAATGAATTTAACTATAAAAATGTACAAAATATCAAACAATAACAATTCATTCGTCAAACAACAAAGGAAGATAGCGAAAAAACCAGCATCATAATGAAGTTGGTTTTCGGCAGTCTTGACTGCTGAAAATAGAGGCGTTTCTATTTTTGGCAGTCAAATGGTAGACTCGGAGTTTTGATGCTATATATGTCAGGGGCTTTATATACATGAATGGGTGGAATTAAAGCGCATTCCAGCCACGGTTTTATTTTGGTTTGTCGAGCTCTATCTTAGAAATGTGAAAGTTCTAAAACTGGTAGAATAATATTTCTTTTCCTATGTCAACAGGGGCGTCGGCATCGACGTCACCGTAGCCTTCAACGTGCCGGTCTGTCGCTAATCTGTGACGAGGTCGTCGTTTTGTATGTATTATGTATTTCACGTGTTTACCCGGGGTGTAGGGCCCCCACGCCCTGTAGATGGGGGGCGAGGCTACTCCGATTTGTCGCCGTGAAATATTGATGACCGCGCGAGCGAGACCATGATTTATACGGTGTCAGTTGCTCCTTCGATATAATTAAAAAGGCGTGAAAACGCGGGTGTCAGCCGTCAACTTCCCAAGCGAGAAGGGATTCAATAGCCGACGAATATTAAATATTTTGCGAGATGCTAAACATTTTTCCTGATAACATTCGTCATTTCCTTTTGACGGTATGTTTTGTATTTTTAAAGGCTTTTTTGTTGATTTCATATGGTTGGATTTACAGTGATGTGTGTTGAATTCAAATGGAATATTAAAAAAAAATGTAAAAATTATGAATATGCTGCTGTATCATGTGATGTGTCAGTGGGAAAAATGTTTAATGAATTTTTATTCTATGCAATTGCACCAAATGCGAATTTTTTGTATTTATTCACGGTAAATTCGTTTTTCTCTTTTATAATCTGTTTTACAGGATATAGATATGCATCACAAAGTAAATAATAGAGTTCGAATTATTTTATTTTCATCTTTTTAAAAAAAAATTTTAAAATCTGAATAGATATTTGTGTTCATTCATTTCATTGCAAATTATTGCAAGTCATGAAAAATTTCTTAACAACTAAATAAATAAATATATCATCACGCCTTTTACCCATTATTGGGTGTGGCACTCGGCCGAAGCAGATTTCAATAGGTGATAATTTTATAAATTAATTAATAATTAATTATGGGGTGGCTAGCTCAGTGGTATGAAGTCGGCTTGTGGATCCTGAGAATCCTGGTTCGATTCCCACAGGCGACAAACAATTTTCATTATTTCATAAAACTACCCCTGTGGCTCCTCCACCACTAACATCTTTGGAGGCCGTGATTTGACGACGGGTAACCGCACTTCACGCGCAAAATATATCACTTACCGAGATCTATTACGGCAGACTGCCACACCCAGTAATGGGTAGAAGGCGTGATGATATATTTATTTATTTAATTTTATAAATTTATAACAAGTAAAATAAATAAATAAATAAATAAATATAAATGTATCATCACGCCTTCAACCCCTTATTGGGTGTGGCACTCTGCCGAAGCAGATCTCGGTAAGTAATATATTTTTGCGCATGAAGTACGGTTACCAGTCGTCAAATCACGGCCTCTACAGATGTTAGTGGTGGGGGAGCCACAGGAATAGTATTAATGTGGTGAAAGGTAACATGTAGATATAAAAAATGGTGGAGGAGCCACAGGGATAGCTTTTTCAAATTATGAAAATTTGTCGCCTGTGGGAATCGAACCAGGGACCTCAGGATCCACAAAATATGCATCAGAAATAAAATTTAATCGTTAGACGACTTGCAAAATGGTATTTCTTTGCTAATATGATCAACCTTGTAGGTCTTATAATTTTTGAGATAGCAATGGTGACACATTTAATATGAACACCCTGTATACAGAACAACTTTAAAATAGGTACGATGATACTGCTTTCGTATTCCTCCACAAAATATTGCCCGGAAGCTACAGAATTTTAATTAAAACGCAAACAAAAATTCACAGTAGTATTTTCATTTTTACATCGATACAAATTTGCAGATTTATTTAAAAAAATTCTCTTAAACGAAAAATTAAAGGTAAACTTTTAAAAACATTTTCCTATTACGGATAATGGTCGTGCCTAACTCAAACTCGCTTTGTGAATATGATGCTATGTAATCTTGAAAGTTAGTATTTGTACCCGGAAATAATTATAGGAACAATAATAGGGTTAGGGTTAAATTTAAACATTCCACGCGTAACATTATAATCCAGTGACCTTGTCCAATTGTGGACGGGTCCATTGTTCTCCGAAGGGGCGGGCGAAACGAGGATCGACCGGCAACGGAACGAACGAAGAAGGTTTGACCCATGGCGTGTTTACATCTGATCTGGGATCTGGAATTGTCGTTGTTCGCACGTGGAAGGGAAACGCAAATTATAACGTAGAACTTTCACAAACGGACGAACGGTAATTTTGGGTGAATGCGGGAATTTATTAACAATGGTGATTTGATGTTAAGGTTAATGGTGAAGCCTCGTGGTTTTGTTGCGGGTGATTTATGAATTACTGGCCTTGTACAATGTATAAAACGGATAATAGGTATTTGGTGTTTTAATGACGCTGTTTTGACTTCCTAAATTATACTGTTCTGATAACCTAAATCACAAATTAATAAATATATATTGCTCGTTATTATTACATTATTTTCCGACATATTTCTACAAATACTACATGACTAGTGCTGGGTTGCATGAAAGTTTTATCGGTTAATTAGCAACTAACGGTTCAATAAATTTCAGAAAATCCCATTTGATATTGTTACTAGATAAACAATTCTTTAACTAAAGAGCTCTTTATTTTTTTCTTGCAACCCAGCATAGGTATGTTATTAATTAAAAATATGCCACTGCATCTGCATTTTCTATCGGTATCATACAAAATATGATTTATTATACAGATATTCTCTAATTATATAGAAATATATTTTAAATTTTTTCGATTTTATACTGGTTCAACCAAAAAAAAAAATCGCATTTTCTTCATTAACCGAAATTTTTGAGGTTATGACTCCGGCGATTCAAAAAAAAATATTTTGAGGGTCAAATGCATATCAACGCAGAAATATATGTGGAATCGAATGGTGAAATCCTTAATTTCATATCTAGTGTCATATTATTTTAAATGAATCCTTCAGATGGTACTGTCATGGAAGCATTTAGAACAGATTTGATTGAAATTTAAATATTTTATTTTTTATGAATTTCTACATTAGTTGTTTTGTTTATATATCAAACATAAAATTAAATAAACTTTTATAAACTTTTTCGATTACCTGTACTTTTATGAGATAGTCATGATAGAACACCTTAATGAGACATTTTTTCTTTACTAATTTCTGAAATCGTTGTTCTATGTTTGTAATGTATATGATTAAATCAGCCTTTTACAAACTGAACTTTGATCTTATAAAAAATTAGGGGGTCGCGAAAGAATATAATTGTGATTTTTGCCTCTAAGGGAGTCATGGCTTCCAAAAGTTTCTGTTCTATATTACCAAAAAAAGTTGATACTTGGGTATACTTTGAAGACCAAAACTCGTGAATTGGCAATAAAATAATTTAAATTGTTATTCTAAACGTTTTCACTTACCTTAAACCGATGTGAAATTCGTCTGATTAAATTTGGAAGGCATCTGAAACAAGAACATTATATTAAAGAACATTAGATAATTAAATCAGATAGTTTAAAGGTAATAATTATAATAATATATCATTACGCTTTCTACCCATTACTGGGTGTGACACCCTGCCGTAGCAGATCTCAGTAAGAGATCTATATTGCGCGTTCGGGATCAGTTGTCAAATCACTGCCTCCCAATTTGTTAGTGGAGTCCTACGGGCTTTCGTGACTATCGCCTGGCAACAAGTTTTCGAAAGATCTGTCAAATTATTATCAATTTATTCTCACTCTCTTGTTATATTATTACTAAAAATTTTAAAGGTAAAGGTATAATTTGTAAGAATCATAAAGAATAAAGGCGGTGGTGTGATAGTAAATTTATTAATCTCACTTTAAATGGGTCGAGAACAATCTGTGCAACTGTGCGGCTAGCAGGGGCATTATAAATAATGTTGATGTAACAATTGCGGTAAGATGAACTGGGTAAATAGGTGGTGACCCGAGCAAAGCCAACTGAACCCACGTCCTAAAATATTTAAATGGTATTAAGGCGTAGGTAGGCCCTGACTTAAGTTTACAGTGCAAACTAAGCCACTAATTTACTTTGTAATAGAATTTCAATTATTTGGGACAAACAAACATTAAATTATTAAAACGGTTCACAAATATTCTTAGTTACAATTGCGGAGTTTCACACGACATTTCATAATTAGTCCGTTACGATTTCAGAGATTAGTGGGAACGTTTTACAGTGTAAAATTAATTTCAGTTTATCCAAAAATAAAAAAGCATTGCTTATGAGATTTTCTAATTAAATTTTAATGAGACTTTTTTATTTGTATGGCACTTAAAAATTTTATGATCATATTACGTTATAATTAAATTCCGAGGAGGAATTTTTACAGAAGAAGAAGAGGAATATCACAGTGTGAACAATGACAATGCGACTGGTCATAAATGACGTCGACCGGAAATAAAAGTACTACATGTTTATACAAAAAGTAACAATGGGGGATTCAAGTGGTAGAGCTTTTTAATATATATTTATTAAAATAAATTCTTGACCGTACATCATATTTAATACAATATAAAATCATACCATAAATTATATCTTAATTGCTGAAATATAAAAGTTAAAGTTGAATAATTTAAAACGTTCACTCTGCCATATTGCAATGACGTAGTTGCATTAAGCCAATCACAGAGCTTTCTCTGAAACGTTTGTCGGTGCTCAAGAAGACGAAGAAGAAATAAGCATTCAGCATTCTACGATTCTACCAATGACGTATAATACTAGACGAATTATGCTGTATTCAAGTCAATGCAGTGTTGTGAAGCAGAGAGGAATGGAATAACTTGATGGTCCGCCGGGTGCGCGGCAAGGAGCGAGTACACTATGATGTTATGCAAGTTGCTTTTTGGCGCGCACCCGCCTCACCAACCAGTTATTCTATCCCTTTATGACCCACAACAAACGCCGATGTTATCCGTCTAGTTATGTTTTGTCTGAGGATTCTACTGACAACGACAAGTTACGTGTTATTTATCTCTGTCTTATCTGTCTCTCTTTAAGCTAAGATGCAACTACGTCATATTCATTTGTTTCGAAAGTTTAAATATTTTTATCATGCTTAATACAAGTTTTTTTAAAAAATTAAAAAATTGGGTATAATTATTTTATTACGTAGATTAATATATAAAAAAATTCAAAAAAGTCTTGAAAGGCCCATTGTATTTCAGTATACATGATAAATATAAAATAAATATTATTTGGAGCGGGTTAGTAAAGCCGTGAAGAATATTTGTGAATTGGGAAAAAAACAAAATAATTTTTCCACGTCCTAAGGTGAAATTTGCTTTAATAGCAACAAGATATTGAGCTTTGAACGAGAAATTGGCACACGTTCTGAAGGAGCTGACAGAAGAAGACTTCCAGCACTGTTTTGAATAATGGAAGATTCGTATGGAGCATTGTAGGGATAGAGGAGGGGTATATATTGAAAGTGATAATAAGTAAATAGGTATGGAATCTAAATAAAATGTTAAAACAGCATCACTCTCGTTATTTAATAGACACACCTCTATCACGTGTTGTATGCATCTAAAAACATCGTTCATTGATAAAAAATCATGCATTAGGGGTAATTAATTTATGATTTCGTATACATTAATGAAACCAATTAATGATCGATCAACGGAAAAACATATAATTGAATAAATATTTTCCCACACTACTACAGAGATTAGAATATATTAACATTGTGAAACGCTAGTTAATGCGATCATATTCAGTACAATACCCATTCAAACAATACTAATTTAATACATAATCCAGAGATCAGAAACATCATGCATCTGACAACAACGCATCGAGCTGATGATTACTCCACCAAGCTGTGGGGATGGAGTATGGGGTATCAATACCATAGACGTGGAAGTGTCCGCAAAGGGGAAGAGGAAGTGCCACGCAATCCGACCCATCGTTCGTAACAACGATCGCATTGTGTCCGCTGTTAAGCACTTCCCGACTGTACGAATCCGGAAATTGGGTCAATATTGGGACGCAGAGTGGCAGGGCCCCTGCTGCTAACGAGTCGCCCGATCCTGAGTGCGTATTCGCAATATGAATATCTTTACCGCACCCTTGCGTAGGATACCATTAAAATCACGAGGACAGCTTTTGTTATTATTTAAATTGGCAGAGAAATAATGAACAGTGTGAATCATATTATTTTCTAATTATAGCTACATGTATGGTTTGAGTTTCTTCTCAAGAATTCAACTTGATAATTTAATTGTGGATAAGGATAAAATAGTTAGACAAAATCAGATTTTAGGGGTAGCAAATTTTTAACGAAACTAGTACTTTAAATATATTGATAAAACTCGGAGAATTATAAATATTTCAGTTAAATTATACAATAGCAATATAATAACAGTCCTGGTTGATGTCATTTGCCATTTATCAAATGGCTAGAAAATTAAATGACGGAATTTGTTTGTAATCGTTTCGTTTCGTTATCATTTACATCTCTTTTACCTTTTCGGGTGTCGAAATTTTTGTAAAAAGAACATATATTACGTTATTATGGGGTAGGTGGCTCAGTGGTATCGAGTCGGTCTGTGGATCCTGAGAACCTCGGTTCGATTCCCACAGCCGACAAACAATTTTCACAACATTAAATTACCCCTGTGGCTCTCCCTCCACTAACATCTTTGGAGGCCGTGATTTTACGGCTAGTAACCGCACTTTACGCGCATAAATGTATCACTTACCGAGATCTGCTCCGGCAGAGTGCCACACCCAGTTATGGGTAAAAAAGCGTGATGATATATTTATCTATTTATTTAATCTGGTAATCTTTAGAATATGCGCTAATGGTTTAGTGGTATTAAGTCGACTTGTGGATCCTGAGAACCTCGGTTGAAATCCCACAGCCGACAAACAATTTACACCACATTGAATTACCCCTGTGGCTCCCTCTCCACTAACATCTTTGGGGACCGTGATTTGACGGCTAGTAACCGCACTTTACGCGCATAAATGTATCACTTACCGAGTTCTGCTCCGGCAGAGTGCCACAACCAGTAATGGGTAAAAGGTGTGATGATATATTTTTTTATTTATATAATTTGGTAATCTTTAGAAATATTAGAGATACAGTAGATAGTTTGTAAATGTGCAACCGGGCGGACTTGGTTAAAATTAGCGTCGCGAAGCACTGACCGGACGCGTATGATGAATTGCGCGTGCAGCGTTGCCAATGATTTATACACCGAGCCGATAATGGCTCCGTTCTTTAAGACTCGCCGCGACTCATCGAGATACCGGCGCCACAAATCATCGAGCCGGCCCTGGATTACACCTCATCGCCGCCGCGACGTCTTTAAACACTCGCACGACGCTACAATGCTGACATCTATTGACGTCCCACACAAGTCGTAAATACACCCCAGTGATTTTTTTCTCTCTCCTGCGTCGGTTATTTATGAAGGTGAATCTATTGTTTTATGAAACACAGCCGTGGAAGAACACGGATACAAACTTGAGCGATAAATTTTTTTGTAATTTATTTTTGTTCTGTTTTGCTATATATTTTTACATAAAACTGTGACCTTCATGTCGAAAGATATAAATACTTGAAACGATTTTCTTTTTCTTATTCTCAATTTTTGCATGATAAAGTCTAATAGATTTTATGTTGAAAAATTCACTACTATATTCAATACAATGCTCTTGACGTCATGCATTCAGCTACATGAAACCTAGATATTTATGAAATATTTTATAATAATATTTATAAAAGAATGAAGTACCTATTCGTAAGACTATTTGTTTTTATTGTAAATTGTTTAATTAAGTGCTTTCCAAACAATACGATCCAGCTCTCGGAGATAACAAATAAACTTAGTTTTTATTTTATTTTATTTTCTTATTTGTTGCTGTGCTCGACAGGAATTTAATCCCAGTTACAGTACAAGAGGTCTAACAGCTCAAATGCAATCGTATTTGTATACATACGAGTATATATTGCAAACCCATGTGTAAAATATAAATGCAATAATAGTTATTTACGATATGAGTATCGTAATACATTACAATACAAGTATTTTACAACGTTTTATCTACTATTGTGAATTTTATTTTAAAATATAATAAAAATAAATTTTGTGACGTGTCATAAATAAAAATAGTAACAAAATTACGAAAAAAGCAAAGTTGACATGTAGTCTGATTCTTAGTTTATTAATTAAAAAAAAATTATAAAGCACTATACGATTATATATGTGTTTTTATGTGTTATTATGACACTCAAAATAGTTAGATAATTTTGATATTATGTAATGATAGCAGATAATAGATATTTATGCAACTAGTGCTAAAAGTATTACTTTATTGGAAGTGTGGGATACTTGCAGCACGAGCCGTATGCGAGTGTTGCAAACCCATGAGTGCAATAATGACACTTTTAACAAGAGTTGCATATGTAGTTTTTTCTACTATTGAGTTGTAAGTAATTATACTAATCTAACTAACGACTTTTTAAACGTAAAAAATATTTATTTTGTAGTAAGTTATGTAGTTAATTTTGTTTCGTAGCAACTATTTAATTACTTTTTTTGCACGTATAATGGCAATGTGCAAAAAATCACAGCTCAACAATTAAGATATTAAATTCTGGACTGAGCTACCCAAATGATATTCAGGCAGATTCACAAAACGGATTAGCGCTAACACCGTTTTTGATATTATCTATAACTCTGTTTCAAATTAAAACAGATTAAATAAATAAACTAAATTTGATGCCAATTAACTCTCTTTTTAACTCAAGTTAAAATAAACCTGTTTCATACATTGAAAAGAAAGTTAAAAACGAAATGAAAAATGGTGTTAGCGCTAATCGGCTTTATGAATCTGCCTGATTTTGTTTAATTTGTTTTTTATTTTCATAACTATTTGATTTTCGACAAAAACGTCACATTTTTTTTTCAAATATCTAGTAGGTACTTCAGACATGCTAGTGTAACAAATTTAAACTGTTTGAACGTAAAATTTTAAACAGTTTTTTATTCTTGTAATTTTGCTCTACAATATACAAGACAGTAATTTTTTTAATATTTTAGAAACCTTATGTTAAACTTCTGTGTTCCGCCTTTTTGTGTACATTCTGTATAAAACAATCATGAAATATAAAAAAATTGTCATTAACATATCGATCCGATACAGATAATGATCTATTTACCGAATAGGGGAGAGGGGAGATATATCTAATGCAGATACAACAAAAATATAATTAATATTTTACCTTTCGGTACTTATAATACAGTATCAATTGTATCATAACATAATATATAAATATTTAAATATGGTCATTATTTTCGGCGCCATAAATAACATTTATTTAATTTAATTTAATAGAACGAGAACGATATCATTTTATGGTAGCTGGTAGATAGAGCCACTAGTATTAAAATGAATTATGTACTTATTCTATAAATAAAGGAGACAACACTGCTTGTAATTTTACCGTTCTGCTAAATTTATTACGTTAGTTTATCTCTAAAATATATTTATGCATCTAGGTTCATTATAGTCAACGTACAAGTTAAATTTATTCATAACTTTTGCTTTACTATCAGTTGTTGTACAACAATAAATTTAAAAAGCTAATTACAATTAAAATCATTTATATGCATAGTGATTAAGTTTTAAATTTACACCACATAACCTATATTCGAATATACCGAGGGACACATCAATAAAAAACGGCGTTACTAATGCGTTCAAAACGCGAAATCATAACTTTTCATCGGCATAAACACGCAGCAAATAAAATTTTATTTTTCCAATAAAATTTCGGAAAAACCAACGCAACATAAAATCGTAACTTTAAATTTTATCGCTGCAAAACAATGCCAAATCAAAATAAATTCGCGTTCATGGCAGTATTCAAATATTATGTCGAAATACCGGCAAGCATATTGGCGAATATGACAAAATAATCATTCTTTACCGCTGTTATTTCTTTGGTTATAAATCTTGCAAACCGAAGTTGGGTTGATGAAACTTCATAATCACGTACGTTATTAAAAGAAAAACAGAAACGCGATGAAAGAAAACAGCGATGACAGCGAGGAAACAGAGAGAAAGCGAAGGAAATCCTGGGAGGTGATGGAAAATTGTCGTGGAAACTCGAATCAAGATTGTGACGTGACAGGGAAAGCCAATCAAAAAACATTCATGTAAAAGATGCAATATTTTGTAGTTCGTTCGATCTATCGCATAACAGCAATACGTATGTCATCATTTTTCAAACTTGTTTAGATTTACCCTTGCGAACTTTATACTTTATATGGATATACTAAAAAGTTTTCCATGGTTTTCCTGCTTTCTTTCATTCTAGAATTTGTGTTGTATTTTCACGAGTGATGAAGTACATTAAACAATATATATCTTCAGGGAGCCGTTTAGGCTACGGGCAGGGGCCCTTGGGCACACCATCTTTGGGGCCCTTTTAGAAAGTCAAAAAAATAGAAACATCAGTATGTTGTTTCTTTTATTACTTTATTAGTTATTGGTGTTAGCTTTATAGAAGTCAAATATAAATGAAGTGATTACTACTCGTATTTTAATGATGATAGTTTCTGTCGAGAATTTTATTGTCCTCAAAGTTCTTTAAAATATTTTGAAGTTATTTTAATATTTGTATACATTTTATAGGATTAATTAAATAATTTTACGTTAAGTATTTTTTTGGGTTTTTTAGGTTTTGTACACTGTTTAAAAATTATTGAGAAATTTTATCTGGTTTTCGATTTACATTAAATTTAAAAATTTGAAGGGTAATTCTTAGGAAAATTTCACTAAAAATTGAACTTCTCTATTTTCCATGTAAACGACGACCTCGGTATTTTGAGGCCCCTATCAAGCTGAGGGCCCTGGGCTCGTGTCCCATGTGTCCTTATGGGCAAGACGGAACTGTATTTTTGTAAGATTATTTTTCCTGAAACCGACAAGAAAGTGCCTATTTTCCTGACCAATTTTAGTATGGCAAGTACAGTTTTACCAAAATAGTCAAGTCAAGTACGTACAGTAATGTCTGATAAAGTACAAAATAGTCTGCTAAAGACTTTACCTGACTGTTTTGTATTTTACCTGACTGTTTTCTGTTGCAATCTTGGATGCGTAGTCTGCTGTCAATACAATTCATATAAAAAAATATAAACATTTTGAAATATTGAATAGTATACATAATATGCCAGAAAAGTGTTTACTTAACGAAGCGGTTTTTTTCAATACGAGGCCGCTGAATCAAACTTAAACAAATATGTAAAACCTTTGTGGAATTATTGAGACAAGTGATGGAAAATTTGTTTTTTCCTATTTTTTCTTATTTATTAAGACTCAATTCCATATCGCAATAGACATTTTGTCTTTTGTTTTATTTCAATAGCTGTCAAGCAGTTTGCGAGTTTGTCGGTCGATGGCACCACGAGTTGCTTCTTAGCTCTCATGTCATGTTACCGGCGTAGATAGGTTAACATCAGTCAGTTCAGCTAAGTCGGTATCACAATCCATTATTCCCGAGTTGGTCTAGTTGGATAAATGATCGCACCATACTGATGAGTCTGTAAGGACGAAACGCGTCTATGGTTAAAGCTGAACTGACCAGCCGTTTGTTGATGACCTGATAGTTGATGCAAACGTGCTGTAAAACCTTTGTGGAATTATTGAGACAAGTGATGGAAAATTGGTTTTTTCCTATTTTTTCTTATTTATTAAACAAATAGCAATAAAATAAATAAAAAATAATTATAGAAGATTAGCTTAGTAATGTGGTTGTATACAAAGAACGCCATTCTTACAAATTATAATTAAATTAATGAAAAAAATCTTTCATTGAAATTGTTTTTAACTGAAAGCTGATAAAACAGTCATTATGAAAAATATAACCGCATAATGGGCAGAATTATGGCATCTAATTAGATGGAAATACAGAATGTAAACAAATAACAAATGCATTAAAAGATATTTTAAAACCAGGGCTGAAATGCACGAAACAAAAATTTTGTTTGCGGATAGGGAAAAAAGTCATCGCATCGTTAAAAAAATTATCTCGAATTTATTTTAAAATATTTTCTAAACATGATAAATACTCGGTCAATTTTTCATTAAATCGTTTATGTCGAACGTAGTTCCATATCGTACACATTTTTAATACCTGTCGTTTGAAAGATAACTTCATTAATTTCGTCCAGCGAGGGCTTGGGGTTATCTGTGACGAGGTGAAAAAACACACATGCCCCATCCACGAACGCTACTGACTGTCCGTGGTTGGAGACAACGCTGCAATGCTAAACTCTACAGTCATTAATCAACCCTTCGCGGACTTCAATAAATCAATGCTTTCAAATAAAACGGGCTATTTCATTCACGCGGGAACATCTTCTATTCACTCGTGGATTAAAGGCACATTCACAACGCGTGTTTGCGAGGACCAGCCCTTTAAATGATTACTGATTGATGAAATAAAAGTGGACTGGTCTGGAGAAAGTCGTCAGGCGCTGCGATGCTCGTTTATTGTTCCGACTTATTTACGACATTGCGTTTTGATGTCTCAAGTCGAGATGTGAGATTGCCATGTGACTTTACGGCAAGTTGGGGGTTAATGGCAGTCCAGAGTTTTATGAGCTATTTATCTTCTGTTAAGATTTTGTTGTTTTTCTTGTCGTATATTCATGAATTCCTTCATCCAATTACTTTAATTGATTTCCTTGTCACCATCTTCATCAAATTCTGAATTATGATTATCACTAGTTATTTACCAGTAAGTACTTCTACAGTAGGGTGTCCGTTATTTTGGCAAAGTCCGAAATTTGATGCTCTCGCCCTCTAAAACTACTCATAATAAATTTAACAAAATTGAGCCGAAATCCCAGGTCTGTCAAATGAAGTTAAAACGTGCCGCAAGAGGGCTCTATATTTGGACGTAATTTAAATGGGAAAATTGCTTTTTCCGATACTTTTATACATAACTTTTTATGATTTAAATCTAAAAATATTTCACGATAACTGCCAGAAAGCTTATGAAATAAATTTTCAGGAAGACTAAAATTCAAGTTATTTGGATAAAAATCAACGCCGTAGCGTCAATTTGAGTAATATGAAGTTTGAAGCATAAAAACGACAAAAACGTTAATGTAAGAATTTCGATTAATATTTCAGTTCTCACCCGTAAAATTTATTCACAAAGGTCAAAAAAATAAGATTTCCAAAGTTTATATACAAAAAAATTAAATTTTTAACGCCATTTGACAAACCTGGAATTTCGGCTCAATTTTTTAAAATTTATTATGAGTAGTTTTAGAGGACGAGAGCATCAAATTTCCAACTTTGCCAAAATAACGGACACCCTATTCTACAGTAAAGCTGATTACACAGAAATAGTCACAGTGGTGACTGAAGAAAATGTAATTGGTAATAGATATAAAAAATAGTTCATTAAAGAACTACAGAGTGATCAAAAAGAAATGGTTATAGTTGGCAATACAATTTCAGAGATCTTTTCATTCCACAGTTGGTACAACGCCAGGTAAAGACGGGAATGCTATTTGACATTTCTAATAAATACAAATAGGTTATGTCAGGAGTCTGTCAGCTAATAGAATTTTCATTTTTTAAGTAATAGATATACTTTAGAAATAAATGTAATAATAAATGTACACAAATTTAAATTTTCAAATGTCATTGTCAACAACAGGAAATTAATTTATGTATCAGGCTTACCAATTTTAAGTATTTTTTTATATTGCCAACTGTAACAATTTGTTTTGATCACTCTGTTACTTAAAAATTCAAAATTCTATTAGCTGTCGGATTCCTGATATAATCTATTTGTAATTATTAGAAATGTCAAATAGCATTTCCGCCTTTATCTGATGTTGTGCCAAATGTGGAATAAAAAGATCTCTGAAATTGTATTGCCAACCATAACAATTCCTTTTGATCATCCTGTATTTTTTCTATTGAGGTAATTTTATAATTCTATTAGATTTAAAAAACTGCGACTTGTCAAAAATACAAGTTGGTGTTTTTTATCAGTTGTGTTGGTAGCGCTTCTCATAACAAGAAGAATAAAAAAAATCAATTCTTTTTTACAATTAAACAGTGTTTTTTTCTGTGTGGTGATGTTGTTAATTTTGTATGAGTATAGCATATTATTATAGTAATATTTCAACACCGATAATTTAAAATTTTGAGGTTATATGTCATTCATCTGTCAGATTTAACAGGATTCATACCACTCCTACAAAATAAAAAGCACCAAAAACAATGCGCTTATAGATCTGTACTTTATTTGCCTAGAGAAGAAATTCTCCCTTAGGGATGAAAACAATCACTTTCATCTTTCAATTCAGGAAAAAAATTACTTTCTAACAGGGTCGTGAAAATAATCTTCTCTTTCAGGAGCAGATTGCTTAAATGCTTATAACGTACAATAAATAAATAAGTTCCGTAGTTTTCATGAACGAAAAACTAAAAAGTTGCAAATAGCAATTCTATCACCATTGCAAACACATCCATTCAATAAACTGTCAAACACTCTAGTCCTATTCCCAGTACAGCTGATCCTATTATCTCATTCAGTTCTTGAATAGTCTGTTCCGTTGGCAGCAGTGCTGTCGCTACCTGGCGTTCTAGGCCCACGTTAGGAAAAGCCAAGTGAAATACGTTGAGCGCCAACGCTCTGTACACTGAATTATTAACCGGGTCTGAAAGCCGCGCGAAACTTTCAGCATTTCAGCAGGCGTGCCACATGCGTGGTTAGAAGGTTGGAGTTAGGACAATATGGGTTTTTGCCAGGTAATTGATTTCAGCCGTAGGTGAGGAAATACAATTTGTAAATGGATATACCTTTGAATAAAAAAGGAGACGTAAGTTTGTTATTATTTTCTCTTGTATGGATGTTGTTGCGTGAAGCGATAGACTACTTTCTGATCTAGGTACATACATGACTAATCCAAACAACTATCCATTTTTACTTTTCCGATCTATATAATAGGTTAACGTATTGTAATGGTGATTTTTCTCGATCTCGAGATTTTTAGGAATCTACGTTTTAGATTATACTAAACTCTAGGAATATAATCTCAAAAATAAATCGATATGAGGTCTGACTGTCATTTTGCCGGTCTGATTTTAAGCAGAATAACTTAAAAATGTGAAAAACTTACAAAATATGTAGCCGTAAAATATGTAATAATTAAAAGGGTCTTTAATATTCCTTAGTAGGAATAATATAACACAATAAAAAAAATCTGGTGTGGTCACCACACGACTTTCTTATACACAGCATATTTAATATTTAGAATATATGAATGTTATATAACATTATTAAACATGTAATTTAGTTTTTCAGTAATTCAGCATTTATCTGTTTGAAACATATAAAATATCAAATATGTAATGTTGACTACTTTATGTCTAATTTACTGATGAGGCATATACAAGATGTCCGTTTTGATATAGCATCATGAATTCAACACTTATGACTTGCTCCTTGAGTTTGACAATTATTATTTGACATATAAATGTTAAACATGTTTATGTTTTTTGTTTCTATTGCTACTATGATTATTGGAATATATTATTAAATATATAAATTAGTTTTTCTTAAAATTAGACGCATATAAAGGAAAATTGCAAATAATATTTTATGTTCCAAATATTTTTGCTAACATTTTTTATTTGAAACTTTTTATGTAACTGATTTGATTTTTGAAATAAATGAAATTTATTGTTTTGAGTGTCAAGTAAACTTCCTCTTCCGGTTTTTCAATTTCATTCAAAATCAATTTAGCTCTTCGTATTTTCAGGAAACTTATAATTACCAAGTTTCGTTAACAAATTTTATCTCGTTTATGAGATATTGTACAGTCGGACACACATCCATCCATCCATCCACACACACACACACACACACAGACATCATTGAGAAAATGATCAAAACGGATTCAGTGGACCTCAAAACACGTATTTCCGCGAAATTCTCGTCAACGATTTTTTTCACGATTCCAATACTTCCTTATATTGCGTATAAGAAAGTAAAAAGAAAATAATATTTTTGTACGTAGATTAACATATATGGCAAAATAATCAAATTTTTGTGGAATAGCCTATTACGAGTATATTTAGCAGAGGATTTGTACAAATTATTTCTTTTTCTGGTATTTATATTGTGAATGTCCTTGTATAGTTTAAATCTATTAATATTTTCGAACATTCAACGCAAAGATGAAGAGACAAAGTACTGTTATAATATTAAATTTTATAAAATGTGGCTTACATGAATGTCGGGATGTCAGGCCCGTAATGTCGAGTTTGGTATCACATTATAACTTTCGAACAGAGAGGTGCCAACAATGATATTTAAGCGATTGTCAATTGTTTTTTTTTCAAGATTTGTTTAAAGCATGAGTAGTTTGAAATCAAATCTGGCAGATAATTCTAATGAAAATATAAAAATGACATTTAACTGATCAATTGTTTTTATGGGGTAGCTAGCTCAGTGGTATGAAGTCGACCTGTGGAACCTGAGAACCCTGGTTCGATTGCCACAGGCGACAAACAATTTTCATAATTTCAAAAACTACCACTGTGGCTCCTCCACCACTAACATCTTTGGAGGCCGTGATTTGACGACTGGTAACCGTACTTCACGCGCAAAATATATCACTTACCGAGATCTGCTTCGACAGAGTGCCACACCCAGTAATGGGTAGAAGGCGTGATGATATATATTTATTTTATATTTATAATTGTTTTTTTTTTAATTATATAAATTATACCGATATTATCTAAACAAGTGATGTTTGAGAAAGAAATGTTGTAACCATATCATAACAAGAACCTGCTCTAGGCCCTATTAAAGATCTCTAGATCCCGAGATATAATTTCAAGGAACGTCATCAAATCCTCCACGACTTAATCATATCGATAACTCTGCACCCCACTCACATAACACAACAGAACAAGGTGGTATAATTAACGATCAAAGTAGGTATGTGAAATGTGATGAATCCTTGGCTGTAGCGTTGTTGTTGCTACGCAGGTAATTAGACGTACATGATACCGCATCGCGCTGTGCATTATGTGTGGTTTTAATTAATAATGTTCCCGGAGCCAACAGCTAGATGCTAGACGCGCCCGGAGTAATAAGTGTCCTCATCTGTACTCTGATAGTAATATCTGCATCATGGCAAAGTGCGAAAACGCGGCTAAACTTACATTCATTTCAAACAAAACACTGCTATTGCGGATTATAATCTTTTGTTTCATTTATACTGGATATGGAATAATTTTATTTCGTTTCTGATCATTTTCCTGAAATAAATTTCTCGAATTTTTTTCCAGGCTGACCGTTTTCTCGAATTATAATTTTCTCGCATGATTATTTCCTGAATGCCTTTAACCAGAATTTTCATTTACCTAAATAATAATTTACTCGGATACATTTTTCCCTTATGCTTCTTTCTTAAATTTCCCTATTGACAATTTGATCGAATGCATCTAAATAATTTCCAGAATTATTATTTTGTTATGTGAGAGTACTGAACTTCGTATTCTATGAATTCACAATAAAATTGCCTCTCACAAAAAATAATATATATATATATATATATATATATATATATATATATATATATATATATATATATATATATATGTATATATATATATATATATATATATATATATATATATATATATATATATATATATATATATATATATATACGGGACAATCCGCGTCAACTGGATCAGAGCTACGATCAAAATTAGAAGCAACCAAAAAATTCGACCAAGGGCTCATTTTCAAGCTTAAAGCATCTACTTTCAAATGCCGAGTGTGCCTTTAAAAAATCAAATATGGCGGCTCCAATATGGCGGCCGGGAATCGGTGAAAAATCGAAGTCCAGAAAGAAAAACTTGTAAAAATAAAAATTCGCAACAGATAGGGTCGTTTTTTGGCTCAAATTGTAGCTGATGGACGTCACTAAAAAACTGGTGTGGTAGGTTGATAAAATTCAACATGGCGGATTAAAAATTCAATATGGTGGCCAAATTTTTGAAAATCAACCAATTTGCACCAAATTTGGTATGCGGAGGTTCTTGGGGTCGCTAATCACGAATCCGATGTCAGAATTGCCAAATTTTAGATGGCGGGTCCAAGATGGCGCACGAAATTTTCGAAAATCTACCGATTGATACCAAATTTTATGTAAGGGAGTTTTTGCGGTTGCTATCTTGGATCCGCCATCCTGAATTTGGAAAAAAAATTTTAATGTGGTGAAAATTGGCTGTCTCGATACTACTAAGCCACCTACCCTATAAATACATATATACATTTGTTACATTTCAAAAACATTTTCTTTACTCTTTAGTGTACGTCACATAAAGCTGATATAAAAATTCAAATTTGGCTATTCAATTTAATGCGAACTCACTTAAAAAGTAAACGAGATAAAATTTGAAGAAAGCTATTTAAATCAATTTGGTAAATTAGCTTGTACGAGAGCGACTGAGAAGTAGATTCGTATCTTTAAAAAGAAACAGGATTTGTAATGACTAAAATAAAATTTATGCAGAAGATTCTAGCGGAAGAAAGCCGCTGTAACCAAAAAATAAAACCCTTATTAAACAAACAGCACGTACGCCAAACGTGAAGTATGAAATTTGTCGGCACGGCGCCAACTTAATAAAACAAAATGAATTTCATTCTCAGTAAGAATTCATGAGCGCAAGGATCTCACGGCAGCAGCAGGAATATTTACGCAGCTTTCTCCTGCTCTGCTAGCTCAGTCGGTAATAGTTGCCGAGGCTGCCACCGCAACGCGCTCTGACTTACCGACATCACTCCCGGTTTCGGATTAAACCGCTCACTGACACGGAAATTAATTAAAAATATAGGAAGCCATGCAGCCACTATCTTCCTCACAGCGATATTTTTAGTTACGTTGTTACTACGCTGTTGTTTGTGGCATAAATTTGTATTTTGCAGGAACTTGATGACGTGGAACTAACACTTACATTCTAAATGGAATAGCTCAACCATTTATTTAATAGCGCAACCAAATTATAAACTCTTTACTAGCAAAATGCAAAAAGTAAAACCGAAATAACAGAATAAATTATTTTATTTACAACCGGTAAATAATGTTACCTTTATTCTTATCAAAATAATTACTTAATGTGCTTCATTATTTACCAAGGATAACAAAAATGACAAATAAGCCATATAGTACATGGAATACGTCTAGTAACGCAGCGCACTTATAATTATTATTGTTATTTTCATGTTGTTTAGAAATTACTGAATTTTGACGTTGAATTTCATCTGTGGTACATAATAGTTATTTGTGTATCAAGAGCGTAAAGTGAATCTTTATTGTTCGTGCTCGGTAACTGAAGCGAGAGCAACAAAGATACTTTACGCTTGAGGCACACACATAGTTTTTTCTATGACTTTACTAACTAAAAAATTTAAAAAAATAATATGGGGCTAGTTCAATTCATGTTCCACCAATTTCTGTATTGTATGTAACCATGCCGATATTAGTATCCAAGTAAATAATTTAAAAAATCTGTTATTAACAATAATTGTTTTTGATAAATCTTCACACATAAATAAAAAATGTGCCCAAAAATCTCAGAAAATAGTGATTGGCGTACTACCTGAAAATTCTAATGAGAATATCACAAAATCTAATTTATTGTCAAATTTATCAAATACCATTTTAAGTTCCGGAATAAATATACAAAACTGTCAAAACTGCTGATTATTTGATTATGTTACGACTGAATGTTTTATGAGTGATTTTAGGGTTCGTGCTACCCCATTTGATGGGATATAGGGTGAAGATATGTATGTATGTAAGTATGTATGTCAAAACTGCGCTTTCAATTTTAACATCCCTCATCTTCATTAAGTTGGCACTGCTGTCCAGCTGCGTTCAGGTTCAACTTCAAATCACAGCGCAGCAAACTTCATGTATAATATATATAAAAGTGTAAAACTGAATCTAATCTATATTTTAGATTTTGTAAGTATTGTTTCAATAAATTAAGATTTCAGTAACAATTTATATTTTTCTAAGCGAGCGGTAAAGTATTTTATTGTTCGTTACTCAATAACAATCAACTTTACGATGCCAACTGAAAGCATAAATATAGCAGTAGTAGAAAAAATGTTTTATGCACAACAAAATAACATTTAATTATATGTTCAAAAGATTAAAATATGTAAATAGGTTATATGTTAAAATGACATTTTGTAAAATCAAGTATTACAATAAACAAAAAATGTCATTTTATTTATGTATCTATAGGAATTATTTTTTATGGTCATAGGGCTAAAAAGAAGTGTTTAAGCCCGCTTTTTATGGCTAAAATATGATTATTTCGGCCCGGTTGTGCATAATAGTTATTATTTTCCTCAAACTAAAATTAAAACAAATATATCATCACGCCTTCTACCCATTACTGGGTGTGGCACTCTGCCGAAGCAGATCTCGGTAAGTGATATATTTTGCGCGTGAAGTGCGGTTACCAGTCGTCAAATCACGGCCCCCAAAGATGTTAGTGGTGGAGAAGCCACAGGGGTAGTTCTTGAAATTATGAAAATTGTTTGTCGCCTCTGGAAATCGAACTAGGGTTCTCAGGATCCACAGGCCGACTTCATACCACTGAGCTAGCCTCAAACTGGAAGCTAAAATTCTAAGTTCCTGTTGGATACTCGTGGGAATACTATAGTATTCAATTCGTGTGTTATAGCAATTATTGCTTTCATAAAACGCATGTTGAATAATTATAAAAAAATAAGGGTTGTCATTAATTTATCGATCGGTAGCAAATAATGTTTGAGTTACAAAATAGGGGAAGGGGGGATTATTTAACAACTGATAAGCCTGTTAACACACGCAAAAATATATCACTATATTCCTTGTAGAGACAATCAAATGAAAGCAATTTTAATTAGAGAATAAAAATTACGTGGGGGGTCTATATATTTTATTTGATAAATTAAGAATTCTCTTGAAAAATATTAATAAAAAATTAATTATGTTATATTAATTAAAGAATGGAGAGTAAAATATTAATACCACCAGATCAAAGAATTTGAGTCGCTCTGTCCTCATTTTGAGCGATGTTAGCAGAAAACTTATTAATTCAATAATTAAACCTTGGCAGTTTGACTTGCGCTCTCCAGGGAAGATAGGGATATTATCGATTTCAGGAACGGTGATGTTCCCTGCCGCTAATTAACAAAGGTGTGGACGCCACCTCGCCTACCTAACAAACGATCAACAATGTGCGGAGCTCAAAATTCAAATATAATTTTCTCTAAATCATTTCGGAATAATAAATACATCACCTGCTGTTCCTGACAGTCTAATTAAATAAATGATAACTGTCAAATGCAGTTTTATAAGCAATTATTTTTAATAAGTTAGTTAGTGCAGTTATGAAATAGTATATTAAAGAACGAGTTTCATAAGACATGTTTAGAAAACTTGTTTGCTGCTTGTTCTCTAAAATTGGACGCGTGCGATAAAATGTCTTATAAAATGAGATATTTATACAAGTTTTTTATTTTGTGTTGATCATATATTTTTTTTAAATCTGCGGAATTTTGAACGTCAGGTACTACCAACCGTCTACAGCAAAATGTTGCGCAACTTTCGATGCGCAACTGGGTTTCATAGAAACTTCCTTATGAACCTAAAATAGGAAAACAATTATTTCATGCCAAATTTCACAAATTGATGCCATTAAAATATACTGCAAAAAGTAAAGAAAGAAGAAATAAATAATCAACAAATTAAGATAGTAACAAACCTTGATTCTGGTGTTGTACAAATTTTAAATTTATTATGCATATCCGCTGAGTCTAGTAAAAACACTTTCCTGCCGTATTATTTCTACTATTTTTTCTGAAATCGTGTAATTTAATTAATAATTAATCATTAGTAATTCAAAAAATTTTAATTTTGTGATTTGTATTGTGTTGGCAGCAGAGTATGTATCCTAGGTTTTAACAACACTAGGCGTATTCCATTTGCCATTTGAATCAGATCTAACTTACATTTACTGAACCAGAGTACTTATTTACTTCGCTGGATTACTTCGCTGACTTTATTTCTAGTACTAGAATTACTGATTCTAATTTACTTTGAAGTAATTCACCCCAATAAGTGTATCAGTTTGCTTAATTCATTTCATTTAGTCATGTGTCTAATTTATCTGAACTGATTTAAGTGAACTAAGTGGCAAATGGAATACAGCTAATAACAGGTAAAATCTTTATCCGACTGTTTTGTATTTTAACAGACTGTTATTTTTGTTGTAGCCTTGGATACGTAATTTACATGACTGTCTTGGTAAAAATCTACTTTCCATACTAAAATTGGTCAAGAAAGTAAGCATTTCTTGTTATACAAATATGCTCAGATAAAAACAAATGCATATTATATTAAAATATATAGAATTAAAAATATTTAGTTTAAATAGTAATCATAAATATTTATTTCCAATTTTGTAAATTGTTTGGTTAAAATATAAATTCTTTACTGTGAAATTCAGACTAAAATTGATAAATTTTGTAAATCCTAACGATAGTTTGTTTTTGTTCTTATTAACTGAGTCGAGCTTTAGATGAAATAATGTGCGATTATGTACTCTATTACATTCATGGTTTCATTATGTAGTTAAAGTTTACTCAATAATCACATTTTGCTAACTAAACAGGTAAACCTAAGGGGAAAATTTCTCAACTTGTAACCACATTAAACAAGAATACCTGTACCTACTATTAGTTTGATATTTGATAATGTTAAACATACGGGAATTGTTAGCCTGCTTTCATCCTGACGCAAAGTTTGACAACGGAGTATATATTCTCCTCAATTTAATCACGTGCACAGGTATGTTAGTTTGATAGTTTCTGTTGCAATATTTATCCTCTAGTTATTTTACTAAAATAGTTATTTATGTATCAAGGGTGAAATCAGGCGTTTCTGGCACGTGGCATAATTATTAGCATGAGCCGTGAAGCGCCAAGGGCTAATAATATGTTCAGGGTCAGAAACGTTAATTTCACCTGTAGTACGTACAATATTTTATGCATAACAAAAATAACATTTAATTTTATGTTATTTAGCAAAATCAAGTACTCACAATAAACGAAAATTATCATTTTATTTATGTATTCATAGCTAGTAAGTCAATTCGGCCACGGGAAATTCAATGCCGTTGAGTGTAGAACTTTCAAACAATGTCTACACTTCAGTTTCTCGACTTTAAAGAGGCCATATCTCAAAAACTAAGCTAGGTAGATATGAAGATGTGCTCAACGGCATTGGATTTTTCATACTTCAATTAACTTCCATACAAATTTTTTGCGATTTTTAAACTGTTCAAAAATTTTCGCCATTTAATTTTTCCTGAACAGTTTTTGGACAATATCTTAAAAACTAAAAGGTATGCGCACTTGGGGATTTGACCATTGGATTCAACGGGTCTAAATACATATGTATGTAAATTTTCATTACAATAATCGTACGAGAATGAGTTTTAGTGCAAATTGTTTGAAAATCATAAAAAACCTAAGGGAAAAAAATAATTAAAAATTTCAAAAAACTAAAATTGCTTCTAATGAGCTAAAATTTTACTAATATGTCAATTCGGACACGGGGAATTCAATGCCGTTGAGTACAACTTCATATCACGTTTAGTTTTTGAGAAAAAGTTGAACTTTCAAAATATTTCAGAACCTCAATTTTTCGACTTTCCAGAGGCCATATCTCAAAAACTAAGCTAGATATGAAAATTTGTTCAACAGCATTGGATTTCTCATGCTTCAATTAACTTGTATACAAATTTTCAGCGACTTTTAAAATTTTCAAAAATTTTCGCCATTTAATTTTTCCTAAACAGTTTCTGGACAATATCTTAATAACTAAAAGGTATGCGCACTTGGGGATTTGACCATTGGATTCAGCGGGTCAAAATACATATGTATGTAAATTTTCATTACAATAATCGTACGAGAAAGAGTTTTAGAGCAAATTGTTTGAAAATCATAAAAAACCTAAGGGGTACCCTTGGAAAAATAATTAAAAATTTCAAAAAAACTAAAATCTTTTCAAATGGGCTAAAATTTTGCTAATAAGTCAATTCGGACCCGGGGAATTCAATGCCGTTGAGCACAACTTCATATCACGTTTAGTTTTTGAGATAGAGCCTCCGAAAAAGTTGACCTTTCAAAATATTTCAGAACCTCAGTTTTTCGACTTTCCAGAGGCCATATCTCAAAAATTAAGCAAGATATAAAGATGCGCTCAACGTAATTGGATTTCTCATGCTTCAATTAACTTGCATACAAATTTTCATCGATTTTTAATTTTAAAAAATATTGTCATTTACTTATCGATTATTAAAAGATAATGATCCAGTTACATAATAGGAGGAATAGTAACGAATTGGCACAATATTTACCATCATTTCACAAATTGGAACAAAGTACGTTTCAAGTCTTGATTTCATTATTGTTAAAATTAAATTCCAAATTTGTCAAAAATTGAATGTTCTCTTTGCTGACTACGTTCTATTCTTTTCTACCTGCCTGTCGAGGCAAGCCACCCCTCACCTACCCTGTTAGTACGCCATTGTGCAATGCTATTAAAGAATAAGTTCTATTGCGAAAAATTCATCTCGTGTCGAGAGTCCTTGCAAATAATGAAAAGGTTGCGAAATAAATACATTTCCATGCAATCTCTGCAGTTTGTTGCAGTGTCCTAGACATTCGAGGTCGAGCGGCCACAATATTTACTCCAGCTTGACAACACGATGAAATATTCATTCGTCTTGAAATTGAGTCATTTGTTGTATTCTTAAATGCACGGTTAACTCAAGAACGCACTGCTTCGCTCGGAAACTTCAAGTGCTTTTGAAAATTTCCGCACCAGCGAGTAGTTCGTCGTATCGTCGTAATATCCGGTTATTTCATTCTTGTACACAGGAAGGACATATTGCGCTTCGTACGCTCTTCTTCCCTGGTGTTGTCGTTTTCTTCCAGAGACGGACTTAGGTCGAAGTAAATATAATCATGTTCTCAATAATCAACACATAATAGAAGAGTTCTTTCTTAAAAAAAGAACAGGTTAGATAACATAAACAAAATTGTCAAAATTGATATTTTTTTAGTTATCTAGTTCAGTGGTATTTAGTCGGCCTGTGGGTCCTGAGAACCCTGGTTCGATTCCCACAGACGACAAACAATTTTCATAATTTCAAAAGCTATCCCTGTGGCTCCTCCACCACTAACATCTTTGGGGGCCGTTATTTGACGACTGCACTTCACGCGCAAAATATATCACTTACCGAGATCTGCTTCGGCAGAGTGCCACACCCAGTAATGGATAGAAGGCGTGATGATCGAACCAGGGACCACAGGATCATTTTATCATAACGTTATTTAATTATTTTATATCATAGTACATAAGTTCTTTAAATTTTAGGTACATTATAATTCCTATGGGGTAATGGCTCAGTGGTATCAAGTCGGTCTGTGGATTCTAAGAACCCTGGTTCGATCCCCACAGCCGACAAAACATTTTCACCAATTTAAAAAAAATACCCCTGTGGCTCTCCCAATACTAACATCCTTAGGGGCCGTGATTTGACGGCTGGTAACCGCACTTCACGCGCATAAATATATCGCTTACCGAAATCTGCTTCAGCAGAATGCCACACCCAGTAATGGGTAAAAGGCGTGATGGTATATTTTTTATTTTATTTTAATTTTAATTTCTGTAGTGGAATAATCATTTATGCTATATATTCAGACTGTATTCCTAAAAGTTATGTTTAAAAATTTCAGATTGAAGATTTTTTGTGAACTTTGCATTCGAATTTAGAACCGGATATTTTACATTAACTTTGGAACGGATTCGATTCGAGAAAGTTCTAATTCGATCCGAAATCCGACTTCGCATCTGGTCTGATTCAGATGTGGGATATGTTTAAAAACCTCTACTATTCATATTAGAAAAAAAAACTTGATAGATTAAGAAACACTGCCTCAAAACGACAATATTCAACAAAGTCAAGTCTTTAAATATACAATGCAATAAATGAAGCAGAACGCCATTTTGACTAGTTTCGGTAGAACAACAAGCTATATTTATTTTCCACACGGGTTTGAAATATTTTCACTCCTTCTCTGTTCTCTTCTCGCCATCGTCTTATTGTTGCACTTCTGCAGGTATTATGTTGACACTCCAAGATTTTAACCTTTTTCGTTTTATTAATACATCATTTATTGCGAACATAATATAAACAGATGCACTTGGTCTTATTGTTGAAAGTAGATGTGTTTGTTTTCCTGTTGTCGATTTTCATCTACGATGTTAATGTTCCACACTTCGTGGAATTTGTTGAACATTGTAATTAACAATGTGTTTGTACATCAACTGCAGCTGCGGTTTAATATGGAGTTTGATATAGTTTGAAGGACTGCACTGAACTCTATTTACGTAACAGTAATTTCTCTATTGGTATTATCGAGTAGGTATATTATATGGTGTAATGTCTACGAGGAAAATCATGTTTTCTAGACAAGGATTTGGGTAATGTATTGTAGACAAAAAATTTGAAATATGTGTTGACAGAAAAAAGTAAATTGTTACTACAAACATACATTAAAACTAATTTTAGATTTTACTATAGGTATACAAAAAGTTGTTTTCAAGTAGTTTAATAGTAGGTATGTAAAGTAAATAATAATTAAAGTCAGGCTGCATAAAATATTGTCAGTTAATCACGTTATTAACTACGCGAAAAAGATGAATCAGAATAAAAAACGCATCTAGGAAATGTAAATTTTTTTTGTTAGTCCAATATTGTAAAACATTAAAATTGTTATATACTAAAAACGTTATAAAGAGCGACTGACGTCATCCATCCTGATAAACCTTAAAAAAATCATAAGAAACTGGAGCAATATTTTAAATGACAATTAAAAAAAAACGGCATTGAAACATAAATTTTATATAAGAATAATGTATAATAGCTATATTTACTATCGATTCATGTATTGGAATTAATTATTTTTTATTTTGAATAATTATTTTATATTTCGCACGTTAACATGACACATAATTTCTGTCTATATCGAGTTGTCATTGACCTGTCACAGTCATGATCAATTGTTTCATACCTAAAAAAATCTGTTTAAAGTCTTCGACTTTCACCTACATTAGTTTTCCAAAGCTATATTATAAACAATGCTGATGGGAAGAAATTTATCAAAGATATGTCAATTGCTGATTTGTCATTTCATCGGTTATTGAGTGGCGAAACTGACGCTCAAAAAAATGTAAAAATTGAATAAAATAAGTGTTTTATACCTATTTTGATTTGAATATCATGAATTGTTAACAGGTTGTTGGTCTAGTGAATTTTCAAATACCATACCACCGTGTGGTGTTGCCATTATAAATTGGGATTCTTAATTTTTCGTTAAAAACAAGGCTTTGCATGGCTATATATCCATTACTAAACGATAAAAAACTGTCTCCTTCTGATACAATATACATGGATAGTTCTAGAACATCATACTAGTTTTTCAAATAAAACTGCAAAATTTTATAGGTACACAAACCAAATATGTGCGATTCTGAGTGATGATCGCCATAAGCCCCATGTATAAGAACTCAACTTTACAAGCGAATATATTTGTTCACAGACGATGAATGTGTTTCATATTTTAACAGGATGCGTATAACTATCCAATGTTTACATGCGCCAAATTTCATTCAGATCTGCAAAATTATTTTTCACGCTAGTACTACCTTAAGTTTCTGTTGTGCAGAATAGCATAAATAAATAAATAAAGTTTCAACTATAAATAAAATTTCTAAGACTAGCAGAATACAAAAACATTAAAATACGAAACAAATTCCAAGTTATTCTCGTAACTTTTCCTCATCGAAGTGTGCGTATGTGTGTTTTCCACAAGTTCGCAGACATCGCAGTTAGTAATTCCACGTTCACGCTGGAGAATGTAATTAAAGCGAACCTATCAGACTCACAACGCGCACAATGGCACAACTCACGGGGTGTGATCACCAATCATCTGCTAATGAAAGCATTACATTGTATGGAGTTCGAGACAGTCTCATACGACGGCAGATGACTTCCTCCGTACGTTGGTACGTCTGTTTGTTCACAGCTACTTGTAGATAAGACGCTACTTTTGTGCATTGTTAGCTGGCTATTCAAATGGATGAATTGTGAAATGGTCATCAGTTTATAGAAACTTTGAAATAAACAGGAGCGCGGCAGAGTTATATCACCATAGTTATATCACAAAATATTGCTATGTTAATAGTAGATTGTTTAACAAGTTAAGAAAACCTACTTTTCTATGGGGTGGCTAGCTCAGTGGTATGAAGTCCGCCTGTGGATCCTGAAAACCCTGGTTCGATTCCCACAGGCGACAAACAATATTCATAATTTCAAAAACTACCCCTGTGGCTCCTCCACCACTAATATCTTTGGGGGCTGTGATTGGACGACTGGCAACCGCACTTCACGCGCAAAATATATCACTTACCGAGATCTGCTTTGGCAGAGTGCCATACCCAGTAATGGGTAGAAGGCGTGATGATATATTTTTTAAATATTTTTTTACTTTTTTTATGCGTTAAACATGCTATTTTTTTGTGTAAGTAATGGAAATGTTGAAATCAAAGTTGTCTTCTTTAAGGAAACATAAAAACATAAATAAGTATGGTGACAGGTAAACAAACAAAATATGTAATGTACTAAAATTAGTAAACTGTTGGTTGCTAATGAGCAAAATGTTACTATTTAGTAAATGCTGTTTCCCATTGAGTACACAAAAAAGTTTATTTAGTTTGGGTTATAATAAAACAAAATAATATTTATTTTTTAAGTAATACAATAGTTGTAGATAAAGTATAGTATATAACTAGCAGGCGCGGTGGTCGAGCGTGTTAATGCAGATCTCTTAACATACTGTGACGTCACCCGAACCAAGGTTCGTCAGTTCGAATCCGCCTGTCGACAAAGTATGATTTGTCGTTAAATAAAAAATACAGTTACTTGTATTAATCATACTCGGGCGCTATAAGCTAGTCACTTATACATATGCCTTAAAAAGTAACACAGACTACGGAAACCGGCAGTACGGCAGCGTTAAAACTGCGGCTCGGTGTGCCCGGTAGGCCTAGGACCGATTCGGGCTGTAGCGCCATTGAAGAATATAACTAGCTATAATTGCTATAATTTCCTCCGATGATTACAACCCTCACTCGCTTTGCGCAATCGTATTGTAAACGTTTGTGTTGGGAACAATAGCATGGATTAAAACATTGTTGTATAATATACCATATTGTACTTTGTGTTCACAATCGGTTTATTATTGTACTGAAAACAGTGTAATAATAGAAGCTACTGTTAATGTGTTTTTGGTACCTTTTTATTTTCTAAGATTGGGCAAAATATGAACTTATAATTTTTCTAGATTATTTTACATTTGTATAATTCTTAGAGACAGGATAATTATCCCCATTAATCCTTCCCTGTGACTCCGCCACTGATGATGCACCCCAACCTACACCCTAAGCTGCACCCCCAGATGGTATGGCCTTGGAAATAAGATTTCTACGAAAAGGAAAAAATCAAATAAAAGTTGTTGATAATTGAATTCTACGTCTTCATTTATTCTAAAGTCTAGACATTTAATTTATTCTTTTACAAAGTGTTATTTACATTCAAAATATTTGTCTGATAGTTAACATTTATTTGAATTTATTTCAGTTCCACGATTATTTATGTAAATAATATTAAGTTTTAACAACATTTATACTAATTTTAACAGTACCTAATTCAATAAGTAAAGTGGAATAAATCGCTAGCACTGAGGCACCTATACGATAAAGAGATTAATTAAGCTTATATTCTGATCCTTGCAATAATTTAAAATAAAAAGTTTGTCAACAAATAGATTAATCGTTGCTGGGGAGATAAACAAATAAAACAAATCGTTAACATTGATCAATAACTGAAGAATTCCTAAACCATTCATCAGGGAACGATTTATGCCATGTTGTCATTTCTAAAATTAATTATTCCCCATGGCATGAATTTTTTACCATTCTTTAAACGAGGCGGCGTGCTTGGCGCGATAGAGAATAGCCAAGAGTGCCACGACAAGACAAGCAGCGATCGCTAAAAACAAACGAGTGCGAAGACAAATGACAAGGCACCACGGACGAACCCGAGCGAGCTTCGGAGCAAAACATTATTACGTGTCTGTAACCCCTGTAGCCCGGTGACAGGGTTGCCAACCTGTTGTAGGGGAAATTAATTCTGGAATGGATGTGTCTGAGATCTAAGATGTTTGTTGGATAAAAGATTCGAGTGGCAGTTGTTTTTGAGGTGGGGCATCTCATGCCCTATATTCTTAATTAATTTATATCTAGCTATGATAGGTATGTTTGAAATTATATTTCTCTACGATAACTAAAAAAGGAAGCTTTTCGAATGTCATTTGGTTTTTCTATGCAAATAACTATTTAATAAATAAGTAAAAAATAAAATAAAATGTTGGTTTTCGTTTTCGTAGGAGGACAAAACAGTAATTTATTTTAGCCTGCGAATAGTAGGTATTAACAGCCTTAGCACGTATACCGTTCACCATAACTTAAAATAGCGTTAATTTCAATAGGACTCTAATTACTAACAGCGTCCGGGATGACATTTCCGCCCCCAGTTAGCGCGCGGTTTGGGGGTGAGAAGGGGTAAAAGCAACACGGCGTGCGGAGTCGATAACTAGCTTCGAGCGTTTTACCTCCTTGGCCGTCTAGAGTGCGGATAATGACAAAATGACATCAGATAAACGACCAGACAGAAGAATTGAATATTATACTGGGTATTTTATTTTCAAATGCTGTTAGTTTAGTAACAGTAACTTAAATTAATTTTATTTATTTATTTGTTATTCTGTACAACAGGAATTTAATCCCAATTACGGTATAAGGGATCTACACCTTATAGTGAAATCCGAACTACTCAGGACTATTCCGTTTACTACTTGGATCAGTTATTTCTGTACCTAGGATATTATGAAGATGTTTATGCCCTCCGAGGGCGATGCTTATAAGGCCGAGAGCCTCTTGTTCGAGGGGTATAACCATTAAGTAATACCCGTGTTGCATTTCATTTGCCATTTGGATCAGATCTAATTTACATTCACTGAACCAGACCACTTATTTATTTCGCTGGATTACTTCCCAGACTTTATTTTCAGTACTGGAATTACTGATTCTAATTTACTTCGTAGTAATTCACCCCAATAAGTGCATCAGTTTGCTTAAATAATTTAATTTAATCATGTGTCGAATTTATCTGTACTGATTTAAGTGAACCAAGTGGCAGTTATTAGGCGTATTCCATTTGCCATTTGGATCAGATCTAACTTACACTTACTATCACATAACTATTTCGCTGGATTACTTCGGTGACTATTTCCAGTACTAGAATTACTGATTCTAATTTACTTTAAAGTAATTCACCCTAATAAGTGCATTAGTTTGCTTAAGGTAGTACTAGTGTGACGGTGACGACATCAGTTGTCGAGTGGCGAAACTGACGCTCATAAAAATATAAAAATTGAATAAAATAAGTGTTTTATACCTATTATGATTTGAATATCATGAATTGTTAACAGGTTGTTGGTCTAGTGAATTTTCAAATACCATACCACCGTGTGGTGTTGCCATTATAAATTGGGATTCTTAATTTTTCGTTAAAAACCAGGCTTTGCATGGCTATATATCCATTACTAAACGATAAAAAACTTTCTCCTTCTGATACAATATACCTGGATAGTTCTAAAACATCATACTAGTTTTTCAAAGTGAACTGCAAAATTTTAGAGGTACACAAACCAAATATGTGTGATTCTGAGTGATGATCGCCATAAGCCCCGTGTATAAGAACTCAACTTTACAAGCGTATATATTTGCTTCACAGATGATGACTGTGTTTCATATTTTAACAGGATGCGTATGACTATCCAATGTTTACGTGCGTCAAATTTCATTCGGATCTGCAAATTTTTTTTTCACGCTAGTACTACCTTAATCCACTTCATTTAGTCATGTTCTCAAATTTATCTGAACTGATTTAAGTAAACCGAGTGTCAAATGGAATACAGCTATTGTCTGTGGCCTTCAAAACAAAATCATGCAAAATACAAATGATTACATTCGCGTTTTAATGATTGCGAGTGTATGAGTATAGTATGTGTGTTTATGATTGCGCATACACATACTTACATATCGTATTTATGTGTGCGTGGTGATACATAAGCCTTGTACGCTAATCACAAATGGTAATACCGGTGTATTATATTGTATGTTTGTACACACAAAGATGCTGTGATCCAATTAGATACTGTATTGTGTGCTATTATTTCCATAATCAGATTTGAAGTATGCCTCGGGATGAACACACAACGTGTAGTGTTGTCGCGCTGTGGTGCGCTGAATGGAACATGGCCGGATTCGACGATGCCTGTTTGTGTTGTGCATACATTAAATAAGTTGTCAAATATTATTTTTGCCTTCGAATTTGTCTAGCTGAGTGTTCAACATTATGTTTGAAATTTAAATAGGTACTTACAATTGCAAATAGTAAATGCGATACAAAAATTGTACATATAAATATTTGTTCATTTGAGTTTTATAGAGTAAATAAATAAATAAAAAAATATATCATAACGCCTTCTACTCATTACTGGGTGTGGCACTCTGCCGGTTACCAGTCGTTAAATCACGGCCCCCAAAGATGTTAGTGGTGGAGGAGCCACAGGGGTAGTTTTTTAAATTATGAAAATTGTTTGTCGCCTGTGGGAATCGAACCAGGGTTCTCAGGATCCACAGGTTGACTTCATACCACTGAGCTAGAGTAAGTAAGTAAATTTTTGTCATATGAATGACATTGAAGTACAGTGATAATGATAATTTTTTTTAAGTTTAATTTTTATGTCAGAAAAATTTGGGAGACGCTCGGATTTGAACCAGGGACCTTCAGCTTGTCGGGCCGATGTCTTAACTACTAGACCACATCCCACCTGTTCGATGCAGGCGTCAACCAAATTCCTCTGTCATAGTGTCTAACACAGCATCGATCCCAAGCCTCCTATGTATCATAGGTATTGACAACGGGTTTCGTCTGGGTTGACGCCTGCATCGAACAGGTGGGATGTGGTCTAGTGGTTAAGACATCGGCCCAGCAAGCTGAAGGTCTCCGGTTCGAATCCGGGCGTCTCCCAAATTTTTCTGTTATAAAAATTAAATTTAGAGTAAGTAAGCTATTTGAACAAGAAAATGGTAATTTCCTGAAACTGGTAAGAAAGAGCCTGGTTTGCTAATCAATTTTAGTATGGAAAATAGATCTTTACTGAAACAGACAGGTAATATACTTTTTTCTGAAACCGGCAAGAAACTGCCTACTTTCCTGACCAATTTTAGTATGGAAAGTGGTTTTTTACAAAAACAGTCAAGTAAAGTACGTATTAAAGGCTACAACAAAAATAACAGTCAGGTAAAGTACAAAACAGTCTGGAAAAGATTTTACCTGCCTGTTATTTTTGTTGTAACTTTGGATACGTAGTCTGCTGGCAGTACAATTCATATAAATAATTGACACATTTTGAATTATTTATGATTAAATATTGATGAAATTAAACGGTTTCAGAAAAAATAGTATACATAATACGCGTCAGAAAAGTGTTCTTACTTGACGAAGCGGTTGTTTTAATCCGCTGAATTAATTTACGAATGATTTTAGGGTTCGTGCTACCCCATTTGATATGATATAGCGTGATATTATGTATGTATTTTTGTACATATGTATGTATATATAAATTTTTGTATAACGAAGGTTTGTTTGATATCATGTCGGCCTGTGGATTCAAAGAACCATGGTTATCGAGCCGACAAAATATTTTCGCCCTGTGGCTCCCCCACCACTAACATCTTTGGAGGCCGTGATTTGACGGCTGGTAACACTTCACGCACATAAATATATCACTTACCGAGATCTGCTTTCCTGATTAATTCGGTATGGAAAGTCAATTAAAGTACATATTCAAGGTTATAACAAAAATAACAGTCTGTTAAAGACTTTACCTATTTATTTAAATTTACAATTTTGAATAAAATTTATTTATATATATATGGCATATATATATATATATATATATATATATATATATATATATATATATATATATATATATATATATATATATATATATATATATATATATATATATATATATCATTACTATCAAACGATTGATAATCATTTGAATGAATATATTTTATTTACAAAACAATTATTATATCATTTAAAAAGTAAATTCTTGAATAAATACTGAGAAATATATTCCTAATGTTTTTGTGTGGTAACTATAATATACGGAACATGTAAGAAAAAATACATTATTTTCATATTATAAATTAAAGGTAAATAAATATAATCATTTCCATTATGAAACGATAACTTGTCGTCAACAGGGCCGGCATTAGAATTTGCAGAGTCAAAGGAAACTAACAATGCGTTATAATATTCAACATAAGTAAGCTATAAAATAAGAGCGCTCATAATAATAAAAAAAATGTACCTATATGTTTTTATGACATATTTATAAAAAAGACTTACAATCAGATGCTGCTTGGCCTGAGGTTTTCTTCGGTGGATCTGTAAAGATAATTAAAAACTTATTTTAAATTTGATCATTAATACATTTACGAATAATATACAAGAAAGATGAATCAGATAAAATAAATTATAACAACTTTCAAATAAAAATGGAAGATAAATCAATAACTATTCCAACGAAATATTGAATGAATTTTAGTCTGCACAGGGTTAGTACCACAAAAGTCAAAAGAGCTTTACGAAAAACAATACGAATTTATTGTATTGTCTGACAGTTATCTATAAATCGCGATAAAAGCAAAATTATACCAGCTTTTGAGGGTTAATTAGCAAGTTTATGATGCCAAAATAAATTAAACAAATATATCATCACGCTTTTTGTCCATTACTGAGTGTGGCACTCAGCCGTAACTGATCTCAGCAAGTAATATATTAACGCGCTTTAAGTGCGGTTACCTGTCGTTAGGTAACGGCCCCCAAAGATGTTAGTGGTGAAGGAGTCACAGGGGTAGTTTTTGAAATTATGAAAATTGTTTAAATAGTAGTAATACGTATATAGTGTTCAGAAAATGCATTACAAGCTTCAGATAGACAGATTGTGTGTGGCTGCCCCACAGGTGAAATTTTAATGTGGTGTAAATTGTTCGTCGGTTATGGGAATCAAACCCGAGTTCTCAAATTCACAATATATAAATAAATAAATAAATATATCATCACGCCTTTTACCCATTACTGGGTGTGGCACTCTGCCGAAGCAGATCTCGGTAAGTGTTATATTATGCACATGAAGTGCGGTTACCAGTCGTCAAATCACGCTCCCAAAGATGTTAGTGGTAGGGGAGCCACAGGGGTAAATTTTAAATTGGTGAAAATGTTTCTCGGCTGTGGGGATCGAACCTGGGTTCTTTGGATCCACAGGCCGCTGTGCCAATTACCCCATATATTTATTTATTTATGTTACTCTGTACAACCGGGAATTGAATCCCAATTACAGTACAGGGTTCGGACTCACTGAGCCGCAGAGTGGTTGTTCTTATAATTTCTAGCTTGAGTGGGATTCGAACTCGGGATCTCCGGATGCAAATTCCGTAACGCTATCCACCCCACCGTACTGCCCATCAATATATAAATAGTATAAATGCTTTATTCTAATGACGGTCCTGCCTACCAATAAAAATAAACAAGATAAGATTAAATGAATGCATCTAGTACTTATTTAGTTGGACTATGGTAGTATTAATCAATTCAGTGTGTTCAGCAGTACATTAAAATGAGTGTACTAGTGGTTCTTGTATTAGGAATTTTACTGGGAGTGGCATTGTTCAAACTTATTAATTGGTTTAGCGGAATCCTCAGATGTAGAGAAATAGTGAACAAATTTCCTGGACGAAAAGCTAACTTTTTTATTGGAGATATTGCCTATTTGAGTTTTGACAGAGGTAAATAGTTATTTATCAAATTGAAGAGGAAAGCGGTATTTTTCTCACTCGAATTAGAAGTTTGTCTCATAAGTATAGCGAGTGGAAAAAGCGCTTTGCTCTCATGTCAGACAAAATATTTATTTTTCATTTCATACATTTAAAAAGATTTAATCGACTTTAAAATACTCTTTTTCAAACGGTTTTCTCTGCAAGTAGTAAAAAAAAATGGTGTTTCTTTTCATACAATTGGGGTGGTTAGCTCAGTGGTATGAAGTCGGCCTGTAGATCCTGAGAACCCTGGTTCGATTCCAACAGGCGACAAACAATTTTCATAATTTCAAAAACTACCCCTGTGGCTCCTCCACCACTAACATCTTTGGGGACTGTGATTTGACGACTGACAACCGCACTTCACGCGCAAAATATATCACTTATCGAAATCTGCTTCGGTAGAGTGCCACATCCAGTAATGGGTAAAAGGTGTGATGATATATTTATTTATGTTTTAGCTAAATTATTTTTGCAACTTGGTGATTGGGTGAAAGAATTTCCTTCAGGATTCAGAGGTTGGGGAGGCTTCTATCCTACGTTTAATTTTGTTAAAGCTGAAGATTTTGAAGTAACAATAAACTTATTTAAATGATATAAGTACAAACATTACAAAGTTCATTTTATAGGTTATTTTATCCAGTCAAAAGCATATAGGGAAGGAATACCTTTATGCACTGTTCAGAAGTTGGTTGGGTACCGGGCTTTTAACAAGTGAAGGTAAGTTATAATAATCATTATTAATTTCAATTATTTTATGTCATCATCAAAGTTTAAGCATACATTAAATACGTTTTATTTCATATAATAATGAGTAAAATCGTGATGAAAAGCACTACTTTAGCTCAGATTTTGGCTAAAGTGCAGTCAGCATAATCCATTTTTAAAATGTCTCCACCAAAATAATGACATTATTTATCAGTGATACTAAAAGTTTTAAAAAATGAATTTCACCACTTTTTTCTATAATTTTTGAAATTTTACCTTTCAAATTACTCAATATTTAACTATTTATTAATATTGATATTTATGGAACCCTGTATATTGGCTTGCAGTTAGTGGAAATCTGAATTAATTGTATTATTGGTATTTTACAAACGAGGTATAAAACAAGATATTAGAAATCCCGACACTCGAAAGGGAAATATGGGATGTAAAATTATGATATATATATATATATATATATATATATATATATATATATATATATATATATATATATATTAGGGTGGTCCTTATTTTTTTTTTCTTTTTTTTTCTTCGCTCCAGGTGGATAAAACGAAAGGTTATAATAAAAAAAAAATTTCTGTCAAGTCTCGTTGGAAAATATTAACATTAACCCGTGCCCCAAGACGGTTGAAGTTTAAATGGGAATTAACATGGGATTTACATACTTGCGGGTATTACAAGGTATAACTCGATTAGTTCTCAATATTTTTACCCCAACTCGACTTATATAAGGTATTTGACATCGCTGAATCCGAATATGATAGCGAAAACATTATTAGGATACTTGACAACTGTCAAAATGGCTGTCATTGTGGAAAAAACCCTATTTTTGCCGTTTTTTAGGTTTTTTCAACTTTTTAGGTTTTTTAAGTTTCTGTATACGAATATGGCGTTCAAAAACAATTAGAATAAAGAAAAATTGTCCAAATATTGTGCCAAGAAGCAATTTCAATGTAAATTTGTGTTTTTGACAATTTTTTACCCTATTTTTATCATATTGTCGAGTTTTAACCCATTAAGGCCCAAGCAAAACTAAGCCTTATTACAGCCAAACTAACTGCACAGTTCATAGCATAGGTGAGAAAAACCCGTGTTTTTTTGGTTGGTCGAAATAATTGTTCAAACAAAAATTGTTTAAACAATTGTTAAAAATCATCGGGACTTTGTCGATTCGCGGCTACCATTCGACTCAGCGAACAAAATTACTATGATCTACGTACTTTTGATCGGATTCTTAACTATTGTTTATTGTTAAAAGATTAATAAACAATTCGGTTGCCAAAACGTCGGTTCGGTCCCTGCTCAGAAAAGTGCGGAAAGATAAAACTTACAACGCAGATCATAGCATACAAAAATTATCCGTTTGTTTGTTTGATTAAATTAATTGTTTAAACTATCATTGTTTTTGAACGCCATATTCGTATACAGAAACTTAAAAAACCTAAAAAGTTGAAAAAACCTAAAAACCGGCAAAAATAGGGTTTTTTCCACAATGACAGCCATTTTGACAGTTGTCAAGTATCCTAATCATGTTTTCGCTATCATATTCGGATTCAGCGATGTCAAATACCTTATATAAGTCGAGTTGGGGTCAAAATATTGAGATCTAATCGAGTTATACCTTGTAATACCCGCAAGTATGTAAATCCCATGTTAATTCCCATTTAAACTTCAACCGTCTTGGGGCACGGGTTAATGTTAATATTTTCCAACGAGACTTGACAGAAATTTTTTTTTTATTATAACCTTTCGTTTTATCCACCTGGAGCGAAGAAAAAAAAATAAAAAAAAAATAAGGACCACCCTAATATATATATATATATACAGGATGGTGACCGCAACTCACGAACATAGGGATTTAACATGTAAAATCACAATTTTAAGCAAGAAAGCTTCAAACAGAAGTATTACAACTAAAATTCTGCATCTAATTCAATAAACAAAAATAATTTTACATGCTTCGTAACAGCACAAATTAGATGTGAAAATAATGAAATTATCGATAGCCATGAAATTGAAACAAAATTAACAAATTTTTTACGTTTTATGTGTCAAAATAAATGATATAATAAATAAAAAAATTATAAACGTCAAACATTTGTTTAATTTTGTTTCAATTCCATGACTATCGATAGTTTTGTGGCTATTTTCGTTATTTTCATTTCTAATTTGTGCCGTTACGAAGCATGCAAAATTAATTTTGTTTATTGGATTAGATATAGAATTTTATGTCCTAAAACTTTTATTTAAAGCTGTTTTGCTTAAAATAATTAGGAACGCAGGAAATTATAAAATTATGATTTTACATGTTAAATACCCATGTTCGAGACTCGCGGTCACCATCCTGTATATACATATTTCTATTATTTAAACTAAAAGTTTGAATCCGGGCCCTACCATTTTTGGGCCCTAGGCTATTGCCTCTTTAGCCAAGGCTAAAGTCCGCCTGTGGTTTTGAAGCACTTAGCAAAAGAGTATAAATATCATATTGGACTCGTCCTATAAAGTTTCACTTTCAGTGCTTGTAACGTATATAAATATTTTATTACTCACGTAGTTGTTTTCCTCGGCTATTTTCTCCGAAAATAATTCCCTACATTCGAAATAAAAAATCTATCTTCATAGCCTTGGTATATAAATAACTATATTTATTCTGATTTGCTGACCAAAACATGAAGATATGTTTATTAAGGATACAAAAGAAAACATGTAACAGTGATAGCGTTCCTTTTATAAAAAAGTTAGATAATATTTAATAGCTTTATACAATTAATGTGTTTTAGAATACGTAATCAAAGTATCAGTCATATTTATTTAGAGGATAATTAATACAGTAATTTTCCCAAGTTTTTATGATACATAAACATGTCTTCGTTTTGATTGTGTGATTAACGAATTAGAATCAATAATACAAAGACAAATTGTCAATGAATAAATACAACAAAGACAAATTGTCAATTGCGATGTGAAACTAAGTCTTAATAAAATAAGAAAAAAAGGAAAAAAATAATTTTGTAAATCTTTGAAAAGTGTTGAATTTTTTTTCCCGTTTTTCTTATTTTAATTAGAACAAAGTTCAACTACGTCGTATACAAACACACTGTAATCTCTTACCAAATGGACTTTGGGCATTCTAATCATTTTTAGAAAAAAGCCGTTATTATTTTGTTTTCACAGTTGCTGTAGTCATCTTTGTTTATAATTTTAGGTGATAAATGGCACAAAAGAAGAAAATTGTTGACGCCTGCCTTTCACTTCAATATTTTAAAAAGGTTTGCTACAATTTTTGGAGAACATGCCGAAATATTTATTAAGGAATTAGAACAAGAATGTGGAAAAGAGAAAACAGATATAATGCCAATTGTATCTAAACTAACTTTGGATATAATATGTGGTAGGTATCACTAGGTATTTCAAATAGCGTTTGTTTGAAGTTTGCAGACAATGATGTATTTTGAATAAAATATCTGTGTTGAACTTGCATTGTCTTTATTTATTTGAACAAAAGTACAAAAATTTTCACAACGTTTCGAGTGTTTATGATCTACACTCGTCTTCAGGTGATACTAATTAAATTCTAAGCTACAAGATTATATATACAATATATATTTCAAATAGATTTTGACACTTTCAGAATCATATATTTTCAGCTATAAAATATGTATCTATGAATCATTTTAAAGAACAATGCTTCAAATATACTTGTAAGTGTAATTCATTCTTTCTGATTCTTTATTTATGGGGTAGGTGGTTCTGTAGTATCGAGTCAGACTGTTTTAGAACCCGGGTTCGATTCCCACGACAAACAATTTTCAATACATTAAAATCACCTCTGTGGCTCTCCCTTAATTAACAACTTTGAGGGGTCGTGATACGACGGTTGGTAACCGCACTTCATACCGAGATCTGCTACGGCAGCGCGCCACACCCAGTAAAACGTAAATATATAATGAATTAAAAATAAAAGTAAAAAGTATTTCAGAACGGTAAAAACGATTTTTTGGAAATACATACATAAAGGCCGTATTTGTTTGGGAAATTTGGATTCAACCCTGAACTGACCTAGAACTAACTCGTGTTACTTCCAAATAAATGATGCATCTAGTGTCAGTTGTAAACATTGGCGGTAAATTTAAAATCTGAATGCATGTTCTGCTTAGTTTTGTTTGTGTGTTAAATTGCGCTTTTAATTGGATGTTTTAAGTCATCTGTATATTTTTTATATGTAGTCAAAAAGCAAATACCGTCAGAGTCTGTTCATTTTTTTATAATTTTGTCATCAGCAGTATCCAAATAATGAATTTCATAGTCGCAATTTTGTGTCGTAATATTATCGTCTGTGTCTTATATTGCAAGAAACACATAATGCATATTGCTCTTCCATCATCTGCATAAATAATAGTTTAGTATATTTTTTCAAAATATTATTATAAAATTACTTACGTTTTTCATAAAAATAACTCCTAACCTCTCTATACTATTACAAATCGCGATGCCGCCACGAATAACAAGGAACACAAGTTGATTAGAAAGGGATAGTTCCCGGTTACTTAAAGTGTGCCAATTAAACACAAAAGTAACCTACCAGGTTACTTTAAAAAGCCCAAATAAATACGGTCAATATCACGCTATATCCCATGAAATAGAGTAGCACGAATCCTTGAAACATAAGATTGATCATGCAATCAATCCTCATTAGATATATACCTATCCTGACACACAATTTTCTCTTTATTCATCTTCATAACGTCTTCTATATAAGCTCATTTGTGGAAATATCTTATTGTTATTATTTTATAGAAACAGCAATGGGTACCCGTTTACAATCGAATGAAAAACAGAAGGAATACCGAGAAGCTATTCACGGGTAACTAGATTAAATATTACTAATAAAATAATATTTATTTTTTGTTTCCTTAGATTAGGATCTTTGGTAGTCTTACGATCAATTAATATACACCATTTTTATGATTGGTTTTATTTTACTTTCGTTCCATCTGGCTGGAAGTTCAATAAATATCTTAAAATTCTACATCAATTTACTGACGAAGTTATTAAAGAGCGCGAGAGAACTTTTAAAGACAGTGACATGGAAGACTTAGAAAACGATGAAGACGATTCAGTTTATTCAAAGAAGCGATTCGCTATGCTTGATCTTTTGATATCTGCGAAACGAAACACCGGAGACATAGACGATGAGGGAATACGAGAAGAAGTTGATACCTTCATGTTTGAAGTAAGCGTCGAGAGCAAAAAAAACTAGAACTTCATTTTTTATAAACTGGTGTTTTTTAGGGACATGATACAACGTCCATGGCTATATCGTACACAATATTTGTTTTAGCTAATCACAAGGATATCCAGGTAATTACAATTTTGTTCAGGCTCATCGGATCAGACAATTCACGTCATATACAATGTCATAGTGACGTCATATGTTAATAGGTTTATAACACACTAAAAAATTAGAATTAGAATATATTTATTTACGATATAAGTATAGGGTGGCTAGCTCAGTGGTATGAAGTCGGCCTGTGGATCCTGAGAACCCTGATTCGATTCCCACAGGTGATATACAATTTTCATAATTTCAAAAACTACCCTTGTGGCTCCTCCAACACTAACATCTTTGGAGGCCGTGATTTGATAACTGGTAACCGCACTTCACGCGCAAAATATATCACTTACCGAGATCTGCTTCGGCAGAGTGCCACACTCAGTAATGGGTAGAAGGCGTGATGATATATTTATTTATTTATTTTACGATATAAGTGGGATAAGAGATACGAAATAAATTAAAATTAAACAAAAATAATTTTGAATTGACAGTTCTCATAATTATTTGAAATTTACAAAATTTAAGTGGAACCATGGTAAATATCATTTTGAGTGCGATAAGTACTTTATTAAAGAACTAGTGCGTTAATATAGCCACAAATGTTCTAGTAAGTTAATAAAGAACTTTTTGTTTATTCAAAATAAGGTTTACATTACCTTGGAAACCGATGGAAAGGTTGAGTTTGCGCCCTAGTACTCACCAATTTTTATGGTTCCAAATTTTGACTATTAAAACGCTAATTGTACTTAAATACACACATTTTAAGGATTTCATAAAAGAAATAGAGACATTAACTTATAACGCCATCAATCAAACATATTTTAACAAATGTTACGAGAAAATATAAACAATTTGTTTTCGAATAACAAATGTCAATTCATGGCATACTTATTGTCAATATAAATTCATGCTTCAAATTTAATAAATTTCCTCATTATCGATTATATAATTTTTACTCGTTACAAAAAGCATTGTACAAAACTCGTGCATGAAGATGTCATTTGCACCATTCACGCACTTGTTATGTTAATGCTATATCATACTCAAAATGAATGCGATAAGTGTGAATTATCACACGGTCAAATCACGACCTCCCAAGATTCAAATTTGTCTTTCATTTTTGCAAAAAACATATGATCACCGTATCTATAATACATTTTATATTGATCGCTTTCCGAAAATTGACAGATGAAAATCAAATTATTTAAATTAACCCACCTAGATCTACAATATTGTTGAAGAAAATTTCTAGATAAAATATCAAGTTGAAAAATAAAAGTAATTTTTTCTTGAAAACTATTTAGAAATGTTTAAGAGTAGATAAAATAAGATTGTGAACAGATAGTTACTTAGTTGCTCTTAGTTATCTTTATGATTAACTGTCATTTATTTTATTTGTTAGGAGAGAGCTCGATCAGAACTGGATGATATTTTTAAAGGATCTACTAGATCTGCAACTTATCAAGATCTTCAAAATATGATTTACCTAGATCGTGTCATAAAGGAAACTCTGCGGCTGTACCCTAGTGTTCCTATAATTTCAAGAACTTTGAATGAAGATGTTACATTTCGTAAGAAACTAAATACGTTGTTTAGAAAGTTCTAGGAACTTTAAAATATATTTTTATATAAATGTTACCGGTACAGCAAAAAATTCGAGCAACACAAAAAATATCAAAAATTCAAAAAAGTCGAATCTTACACATTTATTTGAATATTGATTATCTTGATAAAACTCGCTTCGTTTATTTTAAACAAACCAATTCTAAGCCCCTAACGCAAGCCTTTATATTTGTTTTAACTAAATTTTCATTTCACACTTTTCCGATGACATTAACAACAAATTTCTAAAACTTTCTAAACAATGTTGGCTGTTTTATACCAGTATTATTATTAATATTAAATATTTTTGAAGGTAACAGCAAGTACGTAATGCCGTCTGGTTCTATCGTTATGTTCTACATGTATCATCTACATCGAGATCCCGCTGTATTTCCGGATCCGGAAAAATTTGATCCGGATCGGTTTTTACCCGAAAATACTAAAGACCGGAATCCGTATGCCTACGTTCCCTTTAGCGCAGGGCCAAGAAACTGTATTGGTAAACTTTGATAAAAGTAATGACAAATGGAATACAATTTAAACTTTCAGAATGAAGCAAAAAAAATTATATTGTTGTTTTCTTATTTGATCATGTCCTCTTATATAAAAATATCAGTTGTTCCAGTCAATTTTTTTTTGACAGTGACTTTAATATAAAACAAGTAATTCTCCCAATTTTCATAATTCTAATTTTTCATACAATAATTATATAAATAGTGTATGTACATGGTGTAATATTGCTTAATTATATTTAGAAAAAGCGCCTCTTGTGGCCATGTTTAGCACGCATTCTTCCTCTTTTTTTTTGTGTCATTCCAGGTTTTTTATAAAAAAACAAATTTAATAAAGCAATTGTCTTCAAATTTGTCATGATGTATTATAATTATTTTATTAATGTTTTAATTAATGTTATTTTTGTTTGTTTTTAGGACAAAGATTTGCAATGCTAGAAGTAAAGAGTGTTATTTCATCAATTTTGCGTCATTTTGAAATTGATCCAGTTGATAAAAAAGAAGATCTAGTCATGATGATTGATTTAGTATTAAGGCCTAAAAATGGAATTAATGTCAAGTTTCGACCTAGGATTAAATAACTTATATAATATTTTACAATTTTGCACAATGGGTACTGAAAATAATAATAATTTTCAGAACAAGTTTTCAATCATCGGTTTAACTCGATTCATTTTAGTCATGATTGAAAATAATAATGGAAACTATGGTTACTCATTATTGATTAGCCTAATCAAGAATAAAGAGGTGATCGAACAACTGGCCCTTTTTGTATTTAATTTGAGGAAACAAATATCAATTTAAAAATAAAATAAAAGTTTAGTGATGTATAGATCACTATATTTATAAATATACAGAATTTTATAATTGCCTTCCTCCAAACTGTTTTTGACAAATTAAATTAAAATAATTTTCATTAAAAATTACAAATAAATTGAATGTTCAAATTAATTACAATATTTAAAACCTTTAATTGTATGTATAATAAATATCGAGTGATCAGAATTAAGTGTTTCAGTTGGTAACAAAATTCTGGGAATCTTTTATTCCACAGTTGGCACAACGCCAGGTAAAGGCAGAAATACTATTTGTTATGTCATTTTTACAATAAATACAAATAGGTTGAGTGATAGAAATACTTTATATCAGTGATTTTCAAAGTGTGGGTCGCCAGAGTCGTGGTCACAAAAATTTCTGTTAAAGAAAATTCCATTTTTTTTAATTTCAGTTTAAAAACCGAATAATATTAAAATATAGTTCTATATAAATCAGACTACGAGAAATCGAATACCGTTGAGCACATCTTTATATCTTTTTTAGTTTAAGAGTTACACCGATTTTTGACTTTTTTAAAATCTCAACTTTGAAGGCTCATATCTCGAAAACTAAAAGAGATATTGAAATGCGGTTTGAACGAGTGTATTTCTAATTTACTTATACTGAAATTTTGAAAATTTTTAAAATTTTACTATTTTTTTTATTTTGCCTATATTTCAAAAACTTGAAGAGATAATAAAAATATTTAAACACCAATGAATTCCTCTCGAAAAAGTACATAGGTATGCAAAATTTCAGGTAAAAATTCGCACAAATAAAGTTTTTATTACAAAAAAACGAAAAATCACTGTTTTTTAATTATTTTTGAAGGGGTACCCCTTAAGATTTTTACGAATTTAGGCCATTTTTAGTTTTTTTGTTCTAAAAATTGTATCGGTGGAGCTATCATTATGAAATTATACATACATATGTATTTTTACGAGAGGAATTCACTGGTTTTTACAGATTTTAATTATCTCGTCAAGTTTTTGAAATATGGGCAAAAGAGAAATTTTGAAAAAATATGAAAATTTTCAAAATTTTCAAAATTTTCGTATAAGTTCATTAGAGCACGAGAAATACACTCGTTCAAACCGCATTTCAATATCTCTTTTAGTTTTCGAGATATGGGTCTTCAAAGTTGAAATTTTTAAAAAGACAAAAATTGCTGTAACTCGGAAACTAAAAAAGATATGAAGATGCGCTCAACGGCATTCGATTTCTCGTAGTCTTAGTTATATCCAAATACATTTTAAAATTTTAGATTTTTATACTAATTCAACCAAAAAATTCAGTTTTCATTAACCGAATTTTTTGCGATCATGACCCCGGCGATTTTTAAAACATATTTTGAAGATCAAAATATGCATTTCTATGTGGAATCAAATGATGAAATTCTCAACTTCATATCTAGTATCATATTATTTTAAATTAATCCTTAAAGTGATACTATCATGGACAGATTTTAATGAAATTTAAATATATTATTTTTCATGAGTTTCTATATTAGTAAGCAAATACTAATACATATAATTAAATACTTGTTTTTATAAACCTTTTCGGTTACCTACACTTTTATGAGACAGTCATGATAGAACCACCATAATTGAGAAATTATTCCTTTACTAATTTCTGAAACCGTTGTTCTACGTTTGTAATTGTACATTATTAAATCATCAAAAGAAAGGGGGGTCGCGAAAGAATATATTTGTGATGTTTGCCTCCAAAGGGGTCATGGCTCCCAAAAGTTTGAAAACAACAGCTTTAGATTATTGCCCTGTGTGCAATGTTAAGAAATAAAAAGATGTGGATAAAGGAAACAACGATTTTTATTCAATTAAATTTTCAGATGTTACTGTCATCATTAGGAAACAAATTTAAGTATCACCCTTACCAACTTCAAATATGTGTTTTATTGCCAACTGATCATCCAAAAAGAACAGTGTTCAGGTGCCAATTCCAAACCCAAATAAGCGCATGATTCTCTTTCAAAATTATGATGGTCTTGTACAATTTTATTTGAACGCAATTCTGATATTTAAGTCCAAGAAAATTAACTGGTAGTAAATAAAGCGAAAGAATTCAAAATAGAACTTTCAGATAGCATAGGCTCTCCCAGTAATTTCATTTCCAGTTTATCACAGAGTCCCATAACGGGCCATCGCAATGGTCGTTTGAAACAAAACAATAATAAATCCCATGTGGAAACAGACACAGATCGCATTGGCGACGGAACTAGTTCAACAAACTCGCTGTCGCTACACAAATATCAGGCGGCCGTGCTCGTAATTCAGATGTCTCTGAGAACCACCGCCTGCTTGCTCATAGTTATTAATGAAGTTTGTGTCCTCCGTTTGCGACATGTCGGTAAGTAGATAATGAAGTCGCGGATTCCCGGAAACATCAACATTTTTCCTTAAGGGATCTATCAAGGATGTAATCTGATTTGACGGCTTTCTTTTTACGCGGACTATTACTGGAACTTTATATTTTATATCGCATAGATGCTACATTATATTTAAGTACAGTTTACATTAAATGCTGAAGATAAATTTTAGTTTCAACCTTCAATATTAGATTAGTAGCGACATTTAAAAAAAAGATAGGAAAAGAATTGATGCCATGGAAATGTGTATATGGAGGAGAATGCTTGGTATTAAGTGATCTGGTAGAGTTAGCAACGAACAAGTGTTGGAAAGAGCAGGAGAAAGAAGGAGACTGGATGAGACTATTTTGAAAAGGAAGATAATGGTTTGGGACATGCGTTAAGAAGGGATAGTCTAATAAAGGACGTAATAGAAGGGACAGTAGAAGAAGAATGTAAAAGAGGCAGGAGAAGGAGGAAGATAGTATACGACCTGAAAGAAGAAAGAAATTATGTAGAAATGAAGACGCTGCCTATAAGTAGAAGAAGTTGGAGAAGGCATATAGGACCTGTGTCAAGCAGATAACTATTGATGATGAGGGACATTTATTATCTGTAGAATTGCAAAAGACACAAATCGACTTTTGTTTTTTAATTTATAGAAATTGCATACCGGATGTCTATTTTTTTTGTAATATATGAAATGAATAGTTTTTCGCTGTAAATAAATCTCATTGATTACCAATAAAATAAATGCTAATTTCATAACCGTAAATTGAAAATAATCTATCGAAATGTCTAATTCTCTATGTAGAACTGAATTTACAGAAGAAATGTTTTATAAAAATTGAAGAGACCGTTCCTGGAAATACCAAAAAAATAAAAGATTTTGCTTATTAAATTCTCACGAAAAATATAACTCGTAATATGATAATTGTCAATTGATATGAATTTAAATTCATTGTTATAGAAATAAGAAATACAGCTCCTGCTGTGCACTCCTTATATTTCCATTTCCATAACAACTCATAATCGGTAATTGCGAGTATTATATCACTTGTTATATTAGTTATACCCCTCGCCTACTATATCCTCATGAATAATTGTTATTATAAAACGTACGTTGAATAATATACTATTATTTGTAATCGTACATCCTATCAACTGAGATAGCACGAACTCCTGAAGCAATCACTGATCAGATATTTATTAGATTCATCCTGCAATAATTAATCTTCCATTCCGGTATGTTGTACATTTTCTTTATTATTTTCCATTTTATAATTTATGCTAATGAAGTTTCAATTCAACTCCAGCTAATCAAAATTAATTATAGAAATTTAGCCCGCAGCAAAACTCTGTACATAAATATATTATTCCTCGCGTCACCTCATCACAAATTCAGGTTGGTTGAGAGTTGTTAGTTAGCGGTGCAGCCGTCAGGAGCAGTAGCAGCGCACATCACGGTGCCTTGACGTCACGACGCCGAGCGTTGAGGAATATGAATGACACCCGCAATCAGTGCTGCGGTGCTCGAGAGACGCCTGGTACACATCTATATCCTTCAGGAAGCCGAGCAGAATGAGCTGCGATTTATTGCAATACGTGCAAGGAAGATCACTTGCTATGGTGAATAGAGTATGCATACGATGATATAATGTACCGTGTCCTGATTTGATTTTGCAGATTTATATTTTTGCAATAATATGAATTAAGGATGAAAATATGTAAATGCTTTTTCCTGAAACCGGCAAAAAAGTGCCTACTTTCTAACCAATTTTAGTATGGAAAGTAGATTTTTACTACAACAATCAAGTAAAGTACGTATCCAAGGCTGCAACAAAAATAACAATCTGGTAAAATTTTACCTGACTGTTTTGTATTTTACTTAACTGTTTTTTTGTTGTTGTAACCTTGGATACGTAGTCTGCTGTCGATACGATTCAAATAAAAAATTAAACATTTTGAATTAAATGAAAAGGTTTTAGAAAAAATAGTATATATAATACGTCAGGAAAGTGATTTTACTTGACTCAGCGAATTAAAATAATCGGTTTGCGGCCTCATATTTGAAACAACCGCTTCGTCAAGTAAAATATAATTTTCCTGACTTATTATGTAATATACTATTTTCTGAAAGCGGCAAAAAAGTCCCTACTTTCGTGACTAATTTTAGTATAGAAAGTAAATTTTTACCATAACAGTCAAGTAAAGTACGTACCCAAGGTTAGAACAAAAATAACAGTCAGGTAAAGGGCAAAACAGTCTGGTAAAGACTTTGACTGTTTTTTTGTTGTAACCTTGGATACATAGTTTGCTGTCAATACAATTCATATCAAAATATTTAAACATTTTGAATTATTTATGATTAAGTATTAATTAAATTAAACGGTTTCAGAAAAAAATAGTATACATAATACGCGTCAGAAAAGTGTTCTTACTTGACGAAGCGGTTGTTTTAATCCGCTGAATTAATTTACGAATGATTTTAGGGTTCGTGCTACCCCATTTAGCGTGATATTATGTATGTATTTTTGTACATATGTATGTATATATAATTTTTTGTATAACGAAGGTTTGTTTGGTATCATGTCGGCCTGTGGATTCAAAGAACCCTGGTTATCGAGCCGACAAAACATTTTCGCCCTGTGGCTCTCCCACCACTAATATCTTTGGGGGCCGTGATTTGACGGCTGGTAACATTTCACGCGCATAAATATATCACTTACCGAGATCTGCTTCGGCAGAGTGCCACACCCAGTAATGGGTAAAAGGCGTGATGATATATTTCTATTTATTTAAAGTTTGTTACATGAACGAAATATTTTGAGTGCGAAAAATAAACCAACTCGCAAGAAAGGAATTACAAATGTGAGTTAAGCGAAAGTGGTGTGTCAGGATAGGAATGCCTGGCGAAGATTAATTAATTTAATGCGTGATGTTTATACGTATGTATATTTTTTGCTTGAAGTAATCTAGTTTCCAAAATGAATCACTTTGTTCAGTTAAGTTAGTCACGTGATTTGACCTAAATTGATATAAGTTAGGTAGGTAGCAAATTTAATATAACTTCCAGCTATTTATTATCGAATGTTTTCCGCTTTCATTTTGCTTTCAACCATTTTTATTTGTGGTTAAAGTAAAATAAACAAGTCTATTTTTAACGTTATAATAAATTCAGTTTTTGCATTAAAAAAACCTATTAACTTTCAAAATCTCTCACATTACACATTAAAAAAACATAAAAGCGCCCACAAAACAAACAAGTGAAACCGGCAGCCAGACAAAGTAGCATTTTTCTCATTCACTGTCACATATTCATACGCCGCAGCTTCACAATGCCGCCGCAATGAGTGGCGGCGTTGTCGGCAGGCATGCACCGCAACTGCAGCGCCGGAATGGACGCGGAGTCTGACCGGAAGTGACGCACAAAGCCGCGAGTTGTTTGGTGGCCCACATTCAGGTTTAGAAGTGGAAACCGCCGACAAGCTACGATGCTAAAAATCCGACATTTGGGGAGTTTACTCTTCCTACTAGTTTATGTTTTCGAAATTTGGAAACATTTAAATTTTTAATAATATATAGATAATACAGCAATCTAATTTGAATATCTCAATAAGGATGCGAACCCAGTGATTAAATGTGAAACTAAATACTTACTAGCAAATTCTCAAAAAAAAGCTTTAGCTAATACTACATTTTGATTAACTTATTTTATACTAGTTCGACATGGGGTGGCTAGCTCGGTGGTATGAAGTCGGCCTGTGGATTCTGAGAACCCTGGTTCGATTTCCACAGGCGACAAACAATTTTAATAATTTCAAAAACTACCCCTGTGGCTCCTCCACCACTAACATCTTTGGGGGCAGTGATTTGACGACTGGTAACCGTACTTCACGCGCAAAATATATCACTTACCGAGATTTGCTTCGGCAGTAATGGGTAGAAGGCGTGATGATATATTTTTTTATATTTTATATACTAGTCCGACTGTAAAACCTCTGTGGAATTACGAGACAAGTGATGGAAAATTTTTTCCTATTTTTTCTTATTTATTAAGACTCAATTCCACATCGCAATAGACATTTTGTCTTTTGTTTTATTTCAATAGCTGTCAAGCAGTTTGCGATTTTGTCGGTAGATGGCACCACGAGTGGCTCCATAGCTCTCATGTCATGTTACCGTTGTAGATAGGTTAACATCAGTCAGTTCAGCTAAGTCGGTATCACAATCCACTATTTCCTAGTTGATCTAGTTGGATAAATGATCGCACCATACTGATGAGTCCGGAAGGACGAAACGCGTCTATGGTTAAAGCTGAACTGACCAGCCGTTTGTTGATGACCTGAGAAGTTGATGCAAACGTGCTGTAAAACCTCTGTGGAATTACGAGACAAGTGATTGAAAATTTTTTCCTATTTTTTCTTATTTATTAAAAATGTTAATTCAATTCACTTTGCAAAAACTAAATGGTAAGAAGATTATATTAAAGTTTATTTAAACTGTTTTGGGAATATGGTTTAGCTTAATTTGACAAATCCAAAATTCAGGATTAGCTAGATTCTAGCCAAAACTCTTTTGAGAATTGGGCAGTTGAAAAATACTAAAAATTCGAGAATAAAACAAATAAATACTACAGCCTGCAATGTTACAAGTCAAACAAAAGTGCTCTTTTGTTCAAATTTTAACATATAGATTTCAGCGCCAATTCTTATTAGTAAGATATTCCAATACGATTTATCATATTCTTAGATACTCGTACTTAGAAATTTGTTACTGTTCAATAATAAAAATAACTCCATGGAGTGTGAAACTCGTACACGAATCATTGGCTACTTCACGGTGTTGCTTTAAGTTTGGGTATCAGATACTTATGTTTAGTAATCCGAGACTCGAAGTCGAAACCGAATCCGATTCTTGATGTCGTTAATAACCTTTCATGGTTAACTTCCTGTTCGAAATGTGGAACTAACTACTGTTCTAATGCTTTTACTTTCCCCAAAACCTTACATTTACTAACATTATTAATAAGATATTATTAACTCGAGTAATTTTACAATCGACAAAATCTCTCCATCAGTGTTGAATCTAAGGAGGTTACAGATGAAGGGGGAGAAATAAAAGATGTGTTTCGATGCACATTATCAGTTTTATTATTGTTGGGATAAATAAATGAAAATTATTTATTTTAAGTTTGGTTAAAGAGTTGTGATCTACCCTTAGGTCATCTCTTATATTCAACACTGCTCTCCATCTTTGGTAACGCGTTTTTTATGTCAATCAGTTGTTCTTGTTAGTTGTTACCAAATGTACACGGTAAATAAAAACTAATGGTGAAATTCTACTTATAAATAAATATTGATTTGATTTTGTTCGTAATTTACAGATTTACGGATCTATAGATTAATTGAATTATCACAAAATTTTATTGTTGTTATTTTATCTCCGAAAAGTAATTAAAATAAAAGTTGTGTAAAACTAACCTTTTCGTAGAATAGAATATTTAAGAACGAGTTTTATAAGACATGTTTTTTTGCACGCGTCCAAGTTTAGAAAACGAGTCGCAAGGGTTTTTAAAAGGACAAAAAGATAAAATGAGTTACTATTTTGCGCCTTTTATAAATTAAAATTTAAAAAAAAATCTGCATTAGATTTAAACCGAATAAGTTTAGAGAAATTTGTATACAAAATGTTGTGGTTAGTAACCGTTACTGACATTTATGCAATTGTTTAAAAGTTCACGATCATTTTCAAATTTTGAAATCGTAATAAACGTTCTTTCGATACGTGACTAGGTTCCAAAATTACTTTCTTATGAACGTAAAATAGAAACAAAAACAATGTTGTGAGCATTTGACAATAGAACATCTACCAATGTGTAGTAGAGTATTTCACCGCAAGATGTCATATTGTAAACTGTCAAACATGAATATAACAAATGAGTTTTTCGTAACTTTATACCGAGATAGAAAAACTGTACTAATAAATCTTGAGAACGTTTTCCTATACAGTTTGGTGGTCTCTGGACGGCGCTTGTCCAGCGATCAGCTTCGTTCTCCGGATTATCTCTTCGGACGGTCGGAATTTCCGGGCAGCGTTCGCGTCGCGCTTCTTTTGTAAACAGTAGCGAATCGCAACGGACGAACGACGGAACGACGCCGTGTAAACTCGTACATCTAATGGAATCCTTTTGTTAGCAAGTGCAACGGCGGAATTCATTTGTTCCCGATGCAAACAATTAACTGGAAATGTTTGCCGCGTTGCACTGTGCTGCTACCTCACCACTGCCGCACTAATTAATCGAGGAATTGGAACCCTTATCAGAATTACATGTCACTGTTTACTCTTTTAAGCAAGGATTGGTTTCAGACTGCGTTCTTTGTTTTTTGTTAACCTCTTTTCTAATTATTGCCAAGTTTCAATTTCATTGAATTTAATTCATCTTATTTTAGATTCCTAAGAAAATTTTAACAACTAAGAGCAAATTAAATACTAATAAAGTATTGGCTACGTTTGTGCCATACATCTATACTACATCTGACATATATTAGGTCTAAGTAAATTAAAAAAAACATATATGTGTACATTGAACAAACACTTAACCTAAACCAAATAAATAAAATAAAAAATAAATATATCATCACGACTTCTACCCATTACTGGGTGTGGTACTCTGCCGAAGCAGATCTCGGTAATTGAAACATTTATGTGCGCGAAGTGCGGTCACCAGCCGTCAAATCACGGCCCCCAAAGATGTTAGTGATGGAGGGGCCACAAGGGAAATTTTAAATTGGTGAAAATGTTTTGTCGGCTGTGGGAATCGAACCAGGGTTCTTAGGATCCACAGGTCGACTCGGATACCACTGAGCCATTACCCCATAAATAAATATAGGTAAGATATAATCCAGATTTGAGTAAATAAAATTGTCTCTGTTTTGTTTGAGACTCAGATGAAAAATTGATATTTATAACAGGGGCACCGATGCCGTCGGTGCTTCAGTATCCGAGCACCCCTCAGAATTTCTTTGGAAGTGCTTAGTACCTCCACAAAAAAGGAGAAGAAAAATGAGAAAAGACAGAAGAAGAGAAGAAAAGAACTTGTGACGAAGTTATGCGGCCAAATGAATAATTAAAATTAGAGCTATAATTTGAATTATAATGCTGCGTACAAATATAAATGTAACATTTTGTACGAATATTTAGAAATATTATTATTATTATTAAAATCACAACGCTTTAAAAATTCATATATAATTATAGAAATAAAATAATACCCTATTATTCTAAAGAATAATGTAAAAGAGGGGAATTTTGTTTGCTTTGGTAGGCAATGAAGTTTGTGTTTCATCGTATTGATTGAATTTGCTTTATTGGAAGAAAATGAGTTATTCATGAACCAAATAATGAATTATTCATCGGTCGTTAAGTGAACAAAAATTGTACCTATTTGTTTTATTACATTCCTTCCTACAAAATATATTTAATTGATTTTCGATGATAAATTTTATAAAATTTAATTATAAAACAAAGATAACAAATGGGGCTTAATAAATGGATTCACGGCAGATTATAAGCTCGACAAGAGGGGAAATTTATCTCCTACCATTAAAATGATCTAAATAAAGCATTATACTTTAGAAATTTCAGATTTTTTGACGTATTCCGTAATGTTAATTTTTAACGGCATATAAAATTTTCAATCACACAAACATACAAAGCAACTGCAAGTTAATTGTTTTATTTTTTTAGTGTCGATTATTGTTATTAGACAAATAAATAACGATCGTTAAAATTAACAGAGATATGACCAGTTAAATTAATAAAAGCGAATTAAATTTACTTGTCATATGGAATAATTGATATTGTTGTCAAACAATCGATATGCTTTTATTTAAATAATAAAAAAAAATATATATATATATATATATATATATATATATATATATATATATATATATATATATATATATATATATATATACTTCATAACGCCCTTTACCCATTACCGGATGTGGCACACTACTGAAGCAGATCTCGGTAAGTGATAAATTTATGCCCGTGAAGTTCGGTTACCAGCCGTCAAATCACGCCCCGAAAAGATGGTACTGGTAGAGGAGCCACAGGGGTAATTATTTTTAATTTGGTGAAAATTTAATTATTTAAACAAAATTTAAAATTCAAATTTTGTTGGTGCAACTGGCCATTAGAGACATCACTAGAGACGTAGGAATTATGGAAACAATAAATGCTAGGTTGCTATTGGCCAAAAATTTGTATCGTAATGCAAATCTGTATCATAATGAAAATTTGTCCTAATGAGGGCAAATAAAGTACAAATAATACGTATTAATAAGTAAATTAAAGTAAAGAAGGAGAAAGTAGGGTATTATGCAACAAGTTTTATAAACGTCTCTTTAGTTACGAGTGCATAACAAACATGTATATCTAAAGATTTTAAAAGGAGTCACATATGACCACAAATACAGACAACAAAAAACTGTAAAGTTTTTATAATTATTTGAAAAGTAATATTAAGTTACATTGACAACTTCAGTCCGTACTTAATAGTCATTTGTCAACATCACGTCGTTACTAAAACGTTCGAAGTTTGTCAACATGTGATTACGTTGTTATTTAGCGCCATGGAAACCAATACGTTAAATAACATTTTTCTGAAACCGGCAAGAAAGTGCTACTTTCCTGACCAATTTTAGTATGGAAAGTAGGTTTTCACAAAACCAGTCAAGTAATGTATGTATATAAGGCTATAACAAAAATAACAGTTTGGTGAAATACAAAACAGTCTGGTAAAGATTTTACCTGGCTGTCATTTTTGTTGTAACCTTGGATACATAGTCTCCTGTCAATACAATTCATATAAAAAAAATTAAAATTTTGAATTATTTATGATTAAATATTGATTAAATTAAACGGTTTGAAAAAGAATAGTATACATAATACGTCAGGTAAGTGGTTTTGCTTGACTCAGCGCAATAAAATACTCGGTCTGCGGCCTCGTATTACAAACAACCGCTTCGTCAAGTAAAATATCTCTTTCCTGAATTATTATGTAATATACTACAGAGTGATCAAAAGGAATTGTTACAGTTGGCAATAAAAAAAACTACTTGAAATTGGTAAGCCTGATACATAAATTCATTTCCAGTTGTTGACAGTGACATTTAAAATTTAAATTTGAGTACATTTATTAATACATTTATTTCTAAAGTATTTCTATTACTTTAAAAGTCGAAATTCTATTAGCTGTCGGACTCCTGACATAACCTATTTGTATTTATTAGAAATGTCAAATAGCATTTCCAACTTTATCTGACGTTGCACCAACTGTGGAATAATAAGATCTCTGGAATTGTATTGCCAACTATAACATTTCCTTTTGATCATCCTGTATTTAATAACGGGAATAGAAACAAAATTCTGTATATCTAGTCCGTGAAATGAAATGAAAATATGTTTACTTATAATATAGGAAAAGTTTGAGAATCATCGAGCATTGTATCTGATAGTATTCGTTTAAAGTTTCTTTAGCAGTTCTAACAGAATCGATTCAGTATTCGGCACGGAGTAGAAAGAATCCTCCGTATTTAAGACGACGCGTTCTAACTTAATCCTATAGGAGAAAGAAGTTCCCCCTTTCCCTCCACCTTCCGGAGTCTGGAGTAACCGGACCGCTGACCGACGCTAAACATATCCAAACAGTTTTATCCGCCAACAGATAACGATCACCGCTTTGCCGCAGATATAACCGTCGGAGGAAAACTTCAATCGATGATTCTTAAGGAATTTTCTCTTTCATATCTTCGCAGCTTTTATGGGTTTCAGTGGGAGATTTAAATAGTTATCAATTACTACTTGGTATCTTTCTTCTTTCGTGTTACTTAGAAAATACAATGGTAATATTTTCATATGGCCATAATTTTTGTCGTATTAATCCCTTTATTCTGTAACTCGATCATTTTCTGTTATTGGTTGAGAAGGTAATGACAACCCTTATTTCTCATGATTAATTTGAGGATTACCACCATTTTAACCAAGGACGTTGAATGGTGGGGATATGGCATTACGATACTGTAGCGTCGCTTGAAGTGAGGCTTGGGCAAGGAAAAGAGACAACAATAGTTTTTCTGCACCGTGCTTAGCCAAATCTCTTCTTCTTCCAAATATTTTGAATTTTTGTGTAAGAAAAGTGACGTTTGGACGTTGTCAGGGGGCGTTGTTGTATGTAAATATAACCACGAGGTGTTCATTTGTATTTCAATCGTTGCGCTGTGTGGAATTGGACATATTTTTTTGTAGATAAGATGGTAACTAAGTGTTTAGTTTATACACTTATGTTTGTTGAAGTAATTGTAGTTTTGATTTGTTTAAAAACATAAATTTGATATTTATTCTCAAACTTCCTTTTCATATTAACGGGTTTTATATTTATTATTAATAGTAAATATTGTTCAACAATTACAATTACAAATATTTATTTTAATCGACAGATCACACTAATAATAAACGTTGATAATTTCAGTTTCCTTGTAAAAATTTATAATTTTTTAGGGAGAATGATTCTGTTCTGTCCTGTTCAAATTTCAAATCTCTTTATGATACATGCGCAATAGCAGGGGCTAAGCACGGTACAGAAAATAATACTTCTGTCTCTGTCAATCTGCCGATCCTCACAGTCTTGACTTTAATGCCGTATCCCCTCCTTTCAACGTCCTAGATTTTAACCTGCCAGTATAAAGAAATATTATTTTTTACAATACTTGTACTGTAAGTTACCTATTAATGACAAAATTTAAATACAGGAAGTGGCACTTTTATTGCACAGTGGTTTCCATGGTTACATCAGGACTTTAATATTTACTTACTATTCACCGTTGACAGTAAGTAAATATTACATATCAAGGTCCTGTTTATTTTAGGTGTATTCTATTTGCCATTTGTATCTGATCTAACTTTATTGAACCAGATCACTTATTTATTTCGGTGAATTATTTCGCTGACCTTGTTTCTAGTACTAGAATTACAGATTCTAATTTACTTTGAAGTAATTCATCTCAACAAGTGCATCAGTTTACTTAATTCAGTTTACTTAGTCATATGTCGAATTTATCTGAACTGATTTAAGTAAACCAAGTGGCAAATGGAATGCAGCAATTTTTCTTTTTCTTCTATTTGTGCAAGTATTGTAAAAAATAGCGTACTAACCTCGAAGTGTAAGTGGTTTTTTTAGATCGCGAATGTTTACTTCATTTCTGACCCAAAAACTGTCACTTACAGTTCATGGTACGTAATATACTATTTAATTATACTTTTTACGGTGCTGTCAGTGAGCTGTCATTATATTATTTTTTATTATAACAGGCTCGTGAACAAAATGCATGAATAAACAAACCAGGGTCTGGTCTCATGAATACTAAAATTGTGTTCATATCTAAAGTAACGATAAAAAATAAAAATCATCAATTACTTATCGATCATTATCTATCAACAATTGTTAATACTCGCAATTTGCAAGCCTCGTCTTTGGCTCGGCCTGCCAAAATACTCTCATGCTCATATTCGCAAAAGTCCAGTTTCCGGCCTGGAGATACAAATAACTATAGCTTGAGTGGAATTCGAACTCGAGATCTCCGGATTCGAATGTCGTAACACTACTCACAGCACTGTACTGCTTTATAAGCCTGAAAACCCGAGGTAATTATTTCGGGTGTGTTTATTAAACTAAAAAATATAGTATATGGAAATCAAATCATTTATTTTACTTTTCCATTGTTTTTTTAAAATGTTAACATTTGAAAGTTGAAAATTATTTGACAAATGTCCAAATTTTTAAAAATAATGGAAAAAATTATAGGAATGCTTAGATTTTCTTAAACTAGGTTTGTTGAGTTTGATAAATATACCCGAAATAATTACCTGGGGTTTTCAGGTTTATAAAATCATAACCGACCCTATGTTACATAATAAAAAGTTTTGGTTAATGTGCAGTATCATTGACCAATTTTTAAAATTTCCCTGACCACTATATTCACATTTACTTGTCAGTGATCCTAAAACTTTTTGAAGCTCATCGCAAAGGAGTAAAAATGTCATAAATGTATCAAAATGGCAAAAACAGAGATAAGGTTTGGTTTGGTTTCAAATAATTATTTTTTATTTCCTGACAATATTAAGTTACATCATGTTTAAGATTTGAAGCTAGTAATTATTTTTCAAATAACAGTTTATTTAGTAATTTTTAGGGAGTTTTGATATTCTCAATATATCACCAACCTAAAATTATATTTTAAAAAATTGATCAGTGATAGTGAACTTTTGCCAAAGTTTTTATGTTGGTCTCCTCTACTTGCCCGAAAAACTTGTAAAATTAAATTTTAAACATCCTGTATTTGTATTTATTCATATACCTGTCTTCACAATATATGTGGGCAGGTATCTTCAACAAAAAATATACTACTATAAAAGGTATTGTGGATAGAGATTGTTGTAAAATGAAAAATAGAGTTATAAATATGAAGTAGCCTGTTTGCTAATACAAACAGTAGTGAAATTTTATCCCGGTCAAGCCGAGTAAAAACAACGATAGTAGAAAATAGGTACCGGTAATAAAGCAGTGTATTAATTTGGTCACATCATAAACCGGCAAACATTGAATTTAACGTTAGTTTTTATTGAATCCGCGTCCCGATATGCGATTTGGTGGTCAGCCTAGAGAAAAACAATTTTGAGTGGTTGTTAAGCCGAGCATAACCGCGGTTACATTCACTCGCTGTAAAATAACCCGGTTAGGGCGGGTTTACTGCCCTTTTATTGTTATGTGCTTTTACGATTAATAACATATTGCCAGGGAAATTGTTTTCCAACGGGGAGAAAGCAAGGAGAAATTGGGGGCACATTCACCTATAAATATGTAACGATTGGTTAAAGTTTAATACGGTAACAGCGGCGGTGTTGATTGCGGTTCTAACACCGCAGTCATTTGTTACGTTCCAAGGCTGGCTTGTTTTTCACAATTGCATTTACACGTGCACGGAACCCGGAGCTGGAAAACCGGAGCACCGGAGCTCAAGCCACGGCTACGTGTTTGTTGATTTGAGATAAGTGGGGATGTTATTTACACGTCAGCCACCGCACGAGAATTTGTTTCCGCGACGAACAATTGCTGCACGCTGCAGAATGTTCCAACGTCTCTTTCACATACATTACTTCTGCTAACAGATAAAAATTCCTAGCGCTTCTACTGTTTGCCAACGAAGGCTTGAATCAATCTATCACATCGATAAATCCGTATGCGGAATAACTTAACTTCGATTTATATTCACACAGTTTACACCAAAAAACCTAATTAATGAGCATACATTCTCCTGTGCAGTTGTTATGAAAGCACATTTCTAAATATCTGAGCAGCGGTGAGCTGCATTTCAAATTTATCTAAGATACCTTCTCACTTGTCCTTTTTTAAATTAAAAAAGAACATCATTTATACTTGATTAAAAAAAATACTATATTTTAATTAACATTTTAGTTTTACAAATGTGTAAATGAAAGAAGGAACTGCAAATTGAATATAATTATATAATAAAAATAAAATAAATATATCATCACGCCTTCTACTCATTATTGGGTGTGGCACTCTGTCCAAGCAGATCTCGGTAAGTGATATATTTTGCGCGTGAAGTGCGGTTACCAGCCGTAAAATATCGGCCCTCCAAAGATATTAGTGGTGGAGGAGCCACAGGAGTACTTTTTTTAAATGGTGAAAATTGTTTATCGTCTGTGGGAATCGAACCAGGATTCTCAAGATCCACAGGCCGACTTGATACCACTGAGCTAGCTATCCCATTTAATTATAATTATTTACATTTGAATTTACAAGGTACAAATTAGCTATAAAATTGGTAAAAATTTCTAGCTTCCAAGCACTCACTGACACTGACAGTCAATGATGCCAGTGCTAACAATTCAAAAGTCTTTAGTTTTTACCGAACGATGTTCGGTAAATACATGGCTTCCGAACGATTTTGAAATATGTAAAACTGTCAATCTCGGGCGGAGGCGCGAAATAGCTATTTACATAACAAGTGCGCGAAGACATACTTTGCACATGAACACAATTTTAAGGGACGGGAGAAGCGAGTGCTTTAATTTGCGCAAATTATGCAAACGACGTCTTCGTGTACGAGTTTTGTACAATGCTTTTTGTAACGAGCAAAAATTATATAATCGACAATGAGGAAATGTATATGGGATGGCTAGCACAGTGGTATGAAGTCGGCCTGTGGATCCTGAGGTCCCTGGTTCGATTCCCACAGACGACAAATTTTCATAATTTGAAAAAGCTATCCCTGTGGCTCCTCCACCACTAACATGTTTGGGGGCCGTGATTTGACGACTGGTAACCGCACTTCACGCGCAAAATATGTCACTTATCGAGATCTGCTTTAGCAGAGTGCCACACCCAGTAATGGGTAGAAGGCGTGATGATATATATAGGAAATGTATTAAATTTGAAGCGTGAATTTATGTTGACAGTTTAGTATTCCATGAATTGACATTTGTTATTTGACCAAATTGTTTATTTTTTCTCGTAAAGTTTGTTAAAATATGTCTGATTGATGGCGTTATAAGCTAATGTCTCTATTTCTTTTATAAATTCCTTAAAATGTGTGTATATAAGTACAATTAGCGTTTTAATAATGAATATTTAGAACCATAAAAATGGGTGTTTTTTCAATCACTTTGCGCACTAGAGCTCAAAATCAAACTTTCCATTAGTTTCTAAGGTAATGTAAACCTTATTTTGAATGATGCGAGTACAAAAAATACTTTGAAAACTGTTACCAATAACAATGGTCTACAAAGAGCTCCTTTGCCAATAGGAATGGTCTCAAAGAGCCTTGATATGCAATTGATCACTTTCTAACACACCAAATGATAATACTTTGACTTTTGTGTTGACATATCTGTCAAAGTAAATGTTCTATTTCTCACGGATATCTGTAAAAAAAGCTAAAATAAATCAAATAAATATACCATCACGCCTTCTACCCATTACTGGGTGTATCACTCTGCCGAAGCAGATCTCGGTAAGTGATATATTTTTGGCGCGTGAAGTGCGGTTACCAACCGTCAAATCATGGCCCCAAAGATGTTAGTGGAGGGGGAGGCACAGGAGTAGTATTAATGTGGTGAAAATGTTTGTCGCCAGAGGGAATCGAAACAGGCCGACACGATAACCACTGTGCCAACTACTCCATAAAATATCAATTTTATTTTGCATCTATTTCACGAATAATAAATGATTCAACAATTTACTAATACAAAAAACAGATTGCATTACTCTAAAAATGCATCTTGGATAAGACAAAAACAATAACAAAGACTCAGAGTTTGGAGTGAGTAAATCAGTAAGTTTCATGAAAAATAAACGAATCTCTGAGACGAAAAAAGCTTATTCCATAACACACTATGAAACATAGTAGGTAAATGCACACAGACAAGCACTATGTATCAGACCATGACGTCACAAGTTGAATATTTGATGTGTGCTGCAATCAAGCAAGCGGGCACATGGCACACTTTACCTGAGTGCATCTTGCGAACAACGCTGCACGCTGGTTGCACGGCATATCAAATATATTTCTCGCCAGTATAAATAATTTCTCAACGCCGCGAAATCACGGAGAACTTTGAAATTAAAGTCGCCGTAATAAAAAACGGGCCTCGGGCACAGAAATTCCCCTTTTGATAAATTTTAAATATTCCTTTTGTTGAATATGACACACTGCTCGTTAGCGTGACATAGAATTTTAAAATAAAAACCAACTTTCATTTTGTAGACGTTGTTATGTTGGATGATGCCTTCCAGATAAACAATTAAAAAGTCAATAACAGATCCCATAAAATTTTTAAAACCCGCTGAATCCAATGGGAAAGCCCAAATAAATATGCCTCCTAATTTTTGAGCTATTATTAAAAAACTGAAAGTTTAAAAGTATTGAAAATATATTCATAACTTAATTGAAGCATGAGAAATGTAATACCGTTGAACACATCTTTATGTTTCGTTTAGTTTTTGAGATATAGCCTCGGAAAAGTACAAAATCTAAAACTAAATTTGAATCCGAAATAGTATAAATTAGAACAGGCAAGAAAGCAAGCAAAGTAAAATAAATAAAATAAATATCATCACGCCTTCTACCCATTACTGGGTGTGGCACTCTGCCGAAGCAGATCTCGGTAAGTGATATATTTAGCGCGTGAAGTGCGGTTACCAGTCGTCAAATCACGGCCCCCAAAGATGTTAGTGGTGGAGGAGCAACAGGGGTAGGTTTTGAAATTATGCAAATTGTTTGTCGCCTGTGAGAATTGAACCAGGGTTCTTAGGATTCACAGGCTGACTTCATACCACTGAGCTAGCCATCCCATAACAATAATCATTTAATTTAACTATTTAAAATTGAAATTAAAACAAATTAAAAGTCCGTTCGGTGAAAGATTACAGTGTGGTTGTATAGGACGTCTTTGGTTCTGATTGGCTGATCAAAACGTCAAATCGAAGTCATGTTTACATAGCATAAAAACTTTTGACAGGACCGCGCTGTATCAATTTTGTTGTTTCAAATTTATTCTTCTCGGTCATAAAATAGGTGTGATTATTATTATTTAAATTATATTGGTATGTATGTATTACAATATATATGAAAATATTTTATTGTATTTATTAAAACTGAAAATAATGGGTTGAATTTTCGTCCAAGAAAAAGATCACAAATTTAAAAAGGTTGTGCAAAACTGATTTCATTTGGCGCGATTGTGCAATAAATTATTTCATTATAATACCCATTTTGTTTTTTGCGGCGCACCGATTTGAAAGTTCTGGTTTATTCACAAGTTAATCTCATATGATTCTATGTTGCAGTTTTCGCGTACCAACCCCTATATTTTAGCGGATGCAGATTGCAATTTGTAACATCACAGAAAATAAATCAGAGCTTTTAGTGAATTGATGATTTTACAATAATTACACGAATGATGGTGACGAGTACAGAGTTATTTGCCTGATGTAACCGCGTTATTCGCAGCGACCGCACCACTTTTAAGCGTAACCACGACCAACAAACGATAATCATTCATATGAAACATTAATTGCTGCAAAATACCTCACAACGAATTGATGGCGGATTTAATTATTTTTAGTTGTTGGTTTTCATAAGTGGATTTTATTATACTATTTCGTTGTAGAGAGGGATATATTTTTATAGCACTAAATAAAATTAATTACAAATATTTTGCAACTGATCCACATGCTATTTTACATTATTTGCATTTATGTATTTATTTGCATATCTTTTATTGTTTATATTAAAGTAATAATAAATAGGAATCACATATAATTGTGTAAAACAATACTATATTAAATCAATGAAGAGAAATTATAAAAACAAATATTTATTTATATGAATTATATGGATTTACTAAATAAATAGATAAACAAAATTTGTTTGTTTTCTTTCTTCAACAACGGGAGTAAAATATTATTAGCAGAGAAATCGTAGCTCAGTGGATAAAAGCGAGGTAAAACTTGCGTTTCCTAATTAGCAAGCAAGAGGTCGTGCGTTCAACTATCACTGACCTCTACTTATATCCAAAAGTACGATTGTGTCTGAGTGGTATAAGCTGTAGGTCCCCTGTACTGTAATTGGGATTTACTTCCTGTTGTGCAGAGTAACAAATAAATAAATAAATTGAAATAGGTATTTTACGATTTTCAAACAATTTGCTCTAAAGCTCTTTTTCGTACGATTACTGTAACTAAAATTGACGTACATATGTATTTTGACCCGCTGAATCTAATGGTCAAATCCGGAAGTACGTACGCCTTCTAGTTTTTAAAATATTGTCCAAAACTGTTTTAAAAAAAAATATATTGAAAATATTGCAAAATTTTAAAAATCTCTGAAAATATGTATAAAAGTTAATTGAAACACCAGAAATTCAATGCCGTTGAATTCATCTTCATATCTCATTTAGTTTTTGAGATATGGTCCCGAGAAAGTCGAAAAACTGAGGTGTTGAATTTTTTTGAAAGTTTAACACTTCCGGAGGCTCTATCTCAAAAACTAAATGTGATACCAAGTTGCGCTTAACGGCATTGTATTCCCCGTGGCCGAATTGACTTAATAGCAAAATTTGAGCCCATTTGAAACTATTTTAGTTTTTTGAAATTTTTAATTATTTTTCCAAGGGGTACCCCTTAGGTTTTTTACGATCTTCCATCAATTTGCTCTGAAACTCTTTCTCGTACGATTATTGTAATAAAAAATTACATACATATGTATTTTGTCCCGCTGAATCCAATGGTCAAACCCCTAAGTGCGTACACCTTCTAGTTTTTAAAATATTGTCCAAAAACTATTTAGAAAAAAAATGGCGAAAATTTTTGAAAATTTTAAAAATCGCAGAAAATTTGTATGCAAGTTAATTGAAGCATGAGAAAACCAATGCCGTTGAGCACATCTTCATATCTCGATTAGTTTTTGAGATATGACCTCTGGAAAGTGGAAAAACTGAGGTGCAGAAATTTTTTGAAAGTTCTACACTTCCGGAGGCTCTATCTCAAAAACTAAACGTGATATGAAGTTGTGCTTAACGGCATTGAATCCCCGGGTCTGAATTAACTTATTAGCAAAATTTTAGCTCATGTGAAGCGATTTTAGTTTTTTGAAATTTTTAATTATTTTACATAAACTTCAAATATTTTATGGTTATTGTATTTACATCTATACTTTTAACCTGAAGAGGGCCATAACCTTGGCCAAAACGTGTCAATTAATCTTCTATCAGTTATTTACAACTTAATTCCATTATTGAATTCCTACGTTATTTTTGGCTTATTAAAACACACTACTAAAAACAAAGATGTTAGAATCATAAGGATTTTTAATTTTTCCTCGTACTAACGTCGTATTGTTAAACCCAATTGAATGAAATTAAAATTCAGATCAAGTCCGATTTAGCGAACCATGAAACACTTAAATTGAAAAAACAGGCATCTTTCCACGACACATTGTCCTCTTCGTAATTTGGCCATCCGTTTCCGTTTCTTTGGTCGCTTCTTCTCAGCGTGGTGGAGCGTTGCGTCGCGTCTAGCGTCTGTAACATCTCCACGAACTGATATGTCACGTCCAATTTCCACACGCGCAGTTTATCGCGACCGCGTCGTGCTGCATGCACTCAATAATTCAACCAGATATTCCTGTGCCTGCGGTGTTGGGATGGCGCGTGCGTCGCGACGCTGCACTCCGGACTTTGTGGAGGAAGTGTGGAAAATGCGATAGAAGCAGTTGGTGCTGCAGTCAACACTACTATATATCTTGGTTTTGGTAAAAATTTTGTAAGATGCATTTTATAAATTTAATTTTATTGACTGAATGTCAATAGAGGCCGCTGTCCCACTGAACTAGGTAGATGAAGGTAGTCTGAATCTAAAGGGAGGCAAGGAGTTAATTCCTCGACCCCAACCCCCGTTGAATTGAAATTCGCACCTCACTGATTACTCATTAGAAGTATAAATTTAAAAAGTGTATAACATTACTTGCAGGTAATTATTTATTAATATATTAAAAAATAAATTAATATATTATTACTCCTTCTACCCATTACTAGCTGATCTCGGTAAGTGATATATTTACTAGTCGTCAAATCACGGCCTCCAAGGATATTAGTGCAGGGGGTGCTACAGAGATAATTTGAATGCGGTCAAAATTGTCGCCTGTGGGAATCGAACCCGAGTTTTCAAATCCACAAGCCGATTAGATACCATTGAGCAATCTTCCCCATATAGATATATGGTGGTAGAGAATTTTTAATTTGTATTTAAAAATAAAACTGTTGAACGTACATGCGGTTTTATAACAAAATAAATAAAATAAATATATCATCACGCCTTCTACCCATTACTGAGTGTGGCACTCTGCCGATGCAGATCTCGGTAAGTGATATATTTTGCGCGTGAAGTGCGATTACCAGTCGTGAAATCACGGCCCCTAAAGATGCTAGTGGTTGTGGAGCCACAGGGGTGTTTGTCGCCTGTGGGAATCGAACCAGGGTTCTCAGGATCCACAGGCCGACTGTATACCACTGAGCTAGCCACATAAGAAAATTAAGAATATATATTATATGGCTTTCTGATCAAGAATAAAATAGTTATTTTTGTAGTAAGTGTGCTCCTTAACTCCTTAATTTGGCGAATTTTAAAAACAAAAATTGTTCTATTATCAATTTTTTTTAAATATTTACCGTTAATTTTTCGTAATTCCGGCCGAGTATAAGAAAAGGCCCCAAATACAGAGAATTTTTAGGCCTCTCAATTCCAAATATAATATTTGAAATAAATACTTTTTTTTTTAACGTTGAAAAAATATTTTTCTGTCGTGTAAGCTTGTCGTGATCGGTTATGGCTGGTAACCACAATTTACGGTTGAAAATAAATCATGTACTAATATCTGTGTACGGCTACACCAAAATTGCAACCAGAACATTGTGATAAAGGGGAATTTGGTATGAAATTATGGCATCATTGCAAATTATTTGCTGTTATAACCATACTTTTTTATACATGATTCCATTTAGAATATTGCACGAAAAAACTAATTGACCAGAACTGTTTTATGATTTACGTGTTATCTACAGAAACAAAATAATAATAATATCGGTCCGTACTTTAAAAAGAATCAGGTACCGGCCACGTCCCATGTTGTCCATTGGCTATCAGTAAAATTTGGAGCCCTGCGGGGTCCATACAGTCTATTTCACATTATCATTCATATATTAATGTTTATTTTATACTCGACACACGATACGCACATTATCACACAATTAAAGCTATTTTACATATTAAATTTCATAAAATGTTTATTAAAATGTTCACAAAATACTAAAAACACTGTGTTCACTACTGGAGACCGCACTGTACTAGTCCAGCATAGCCAATTCCATACAACGTTTTTTAACGATGCGAAATAGTTAGTGAGCTATGCTGTAACTTGTTCGCAAGCGTTTGTTTAATGTATTTTGACGGTATCAAATGAATCATTTAAAAACGGCTCTCGGGGATTTTACGATAATAAACGAATGTAGCCGATTTGTTTTGAATTATTAAGACAGCGATAGAAAAATATTTATATAAAATTTTGATATATCACAGTTCGATACTGTTACATTTTAAATTTTTACTTTTATTATTTTAAACTATTTCCATTTATTATATTAATGTTGGATATTATTCCTATTCATTCGAATTAAAACGATTATAACATATTTTGAATTACAAAATGTGATTTCAGAAAATGTAATACAAATATTTTTAGTTATTTAGTGGCATTAAAACCCAGTAATTTAATCAATTATTAATGCACTTGACACAAAATGATCAAATTTAGTTTTATAGTGGTTATGTACTAGCGGTACGATAATTATTTATTTATATATTTATTTATTTATTTTCCTACGATTACTATTAAAGTTCTATGGGGTAATGGCTCAGTGGTATCGAGTCGGCCTGTGGATCCTGAGAACCCTGATTCAATCCCCACAGCCGACAAACATTTTCACCAAATTAAAATTACCCTTATGGCTCTCCCACCACTAACATCTTTCGGGGCTGTGATTTGACGGCTGGTAACCGCTCTTCACGCGCATAAATATATCACTTACCGAAATCTGCTTCGGCAGAGTGCCACATCCAGTAATAGGTAAAAGGCGTAATGATATATTTATTTATATATTAATTTCAACTAAGATTTCGTGGCGATATTTTTTGTTTGTGTAACAGTAATATATATTTAGAAGTTTGTTAAGTTCACACATCTCTATTTTCAGAAATGAAATAATTAGAATTACATTTCTTGTATTATATATATTATTTATTAATTAATAAGGTAATAGCTCAGTGGTATCGAATCGGCCTGTGGTTCCTGAGAACTTCGGTTCGATTCCTACAGTCGATAAACAATTTTCTTCAAATTAAAATTACCCCTGTGACTCTCCAACCACTAACATCTTTGGGGGCTGTGATTTGACGGCTGGTAACCGCTCTTCACGCGCATAAATATATCACTTACCGAGATCTGCTTCGGCAGAGTGCCACATCCAGTAATAGGTAAAAGGCGTGATGATATATTTATTTATATTTATATATTAATTTCAACTATGATTTCGTTACGATATTTGTTGTTTGTGTAACAGTAACATATATTTAGAACTTTGTTAAGTTTACATATTTCTATTTTCAGAAATGAAATAATTAGAATTACATTTATTGTATTATATATATTATTTATTAATTAATGACGTAATGGCTCAATGGTATCGAGTCGGCCTGTGGATCCTGAGAACCCCGGTTTGATTCCCACAGTCGATAAACAATTTTCATCAAAATAAAATTACCCCTGTGTGCATAAATATATCACTTACCGAGATTTGCTTCGACAGAGTGCCACACTCACTAATGGGTACATTTTATTTATTTATTAATTAATATTCCTAACACAAATGAAGCAAAGATTTTGTGTGAATTTAATTTCATGAACAGGTTATACAAAGTAGAATTCAACCCTATGAAATAATAAAATAAACTTTACTTCAACAGAAGTCCACATTCCACTTAATCTAAAACAAAGTTTTCAAATACACAACTCATTCATAAAGTTTCAAGTATAAATTAAATCGCACTTATTGTAGGAGTTTTTCGCAGCGCCGGAAATGGAGCCCGGAGCTCGCTACAGACTCCGGGAATGAGAAACACAACATTGCCTGGAATTGCAGCCTCGTTTACTGTGTCAACTCGTATAAAAAGCTGTAAGAATAAACATTGTACTCGCGTGCGATAAGCACGTGGCAGCCGAGGTTTATTTCTCCATCTGACAAGATTTGAATCTTGACAAATATGTATACATGATTTAATACACTCCTACTGCTTTCTTGTTGATTGACTAAATAAATATCGTACAATGATTTCATTGTTTTCATTATCTTATGACAATATTCAAGTAGCTAGGACATTTTAGTCGTAGAATTTATAGAACGTATCTACAGAAAATCGTAGTCTAGTGCAGGCAGCGGAAAGTTATATAGGGAACCGTAGGATTGTGTTTATAGTTAGACTTCCACCTAAGGAATGGCGCTAATAGTCTTTATGTGAAGACATTCATTTTAGGTTACTACAATATCGGCAATCATTGGTTACTAGATTGTTCCTGTAGTTGTCATTTGTATATATTTCAAATTTTTTAATCTGTCAAATATCCAGTTAATTTTTATTTGTGAAATAATTTCATATAAATAATGTCATCAACTAATATCAATTGTTGTGTAAGAAGCTGCACTGCTACAGGTAAGTAAGTGATCATATAATAAATAATGTTTAGATGAGGACGTCATAATATATTTTCAAGTTCACAAGAGTATAATAAAACTGCGATTGCAAAAATTCAAATTATAAATAAATTGTATACAGGAGAATATTTTAATAAATATTTATATTGTAATAATGAATTTTTATTTTATGTAGTTTAAATAAATATAAAATAATAATAAAAATTACAAACTGCCTAAATATGCATATCGAGTAGCCTATATACATGACTTTCACTACTCAGATGGCGGAAAATACAGTCCCAGTGCGTAACATGGCAGTTTCTTATCTATAGTAGTATATTATGATCTGTGGTCTAGTGTAGAACTTCCGAAATTACAATTACTAAGGAAAAATTTGTGCTTTCAAATATTAATGATTTACATTTTTAAAATAAGACTATCTAAGTGATTCGGATTCCAATATAAATTGGAAGCTCCCTGTACTGTAATTGGAATTAAATTTTTTTATCCAGAATCGCAGAATAAAACAAATTGAAAAATAACTATCGATTTTAAAGCCAGTCTGTGTATTTATCCTATACTCTTATTTCTAATACTATCAATTTGTGTTTGCATGTCAGTTTATTCGTGTGTCAACGATCTCGGAATCGGTTTTAATGATTTTGATGAAACTTGGTAGTCTAATTTAATTCAGTTGACTAGAAAGCCATAACTAAAGTAAAAAGTAAAAAAGGGGGCCATAATAACGAAATATTGGTTTTGTCCTAGATGGCGCTGTTGCCGCTAAATCATGGTCAACTCAATTTTTTTAAATGAAAACCCCTATTTTTTATTAAAGAATTAGATTCCTCGTTAAAAAAAAAGAAGAAATACAGGAACGTCCGAAAGCAACATCATTTTTCGCGATTACAGCGTCATCTATCATGCTGACGAAAAAGTGAACTAAATAAATTCTTCTTTTTTTTACGAGGAATCTGATTCTTTAATAAAAAATAGGGGTTTTCATTTAAAAAAATTTAGTTGACCATGATTTAGCGGCAACAGCGCCATCTAGGACAAAACCAATATTTCGTTATTATGGCCCCTTTTGTACGATTGTTTTTCGTCTAGGTCATTTTTGCGTAATATTTATAGTTTCCGAGATATTTCCTGATAACACTTTAAATGGACAATCCTGTATATATATATAAAATGTAAAAAAATAAATGTTGTATATAAATGAGTTAGGTAAAACGAACTTTGAAGAAAGCATTTTTAATTAAAATCTGCGAGAAGCGAGAGCAGGATCGCAATCGAGTTAACTTGCAAATCAATAACAGAAATAACTCCCGGGCAAAATCATTCTGTCTCATCGCACGTAAGAGCGTCACGTTTGTGATTGATTCATCCGAGGACGTCGCTAACTATGCCTTCAGGAGGGCCATAAACGCCACAAAACGCAGAATTTCCCTCAGTTATTGAAATACGAAATGTATGACGGCGTAAATTTCTTTTTTATCTCGCGCGTTTTTCACTTTGCAGTCGTTTCGCGCTATTATCTGCGGTGCGTCGCTGTTGTGCTGTTTCGAGTATGGAGTATGCGATGGGAAACGACGCCGGCGACGCCGCGGAATGGGTTTATGGACCCGAGCGACCGAATAAAGAAAGTATTCATGTGTACCGTCGAATTTAGCGAAATTGCAACTTGTAATTTTACCCGCAGTGAATATGACAAATGTAGTCGTTGTGGTACACCTTATATTACTTACTTTGAAGAAGAAGATACGATGTACTCAAAAATAATCTTCTTCAATTGAAAGCGGAGAAAAAAATTGTATTCAAATGTTGTTTAAGTCTGAAAATCATATCTTGCTTAGAGCCGGTTTTTACATCCCCGGACAAAATTCTCAATAACTTTTAGTGAGATAAATAAAAAATTATCGCATCGAAATCGTTGTACAAATGGTAATAATTATACTGGATATTATTTTCTGATGCTATATTATATTATGGGGTAATGACTCAGTGGTATCGAGTCGGCCTGTGGATTCTGAGAATCCTGGTTCGATCCCCACAGCTGACAAACATTTTCACTAATTTAAAATTACTCCTGTGGCTCCCGCACCACTAACATCTTTGGGGGCCGTGATTTGATGGCTGGTAACCGCACTTCACGCGCATAAATATATCACTTACCAAGATCTGCTTCGGCAGAGTGCCAAACCCAGTAATGGGTAAAAGGCGTGATGATATATTTATTTATTTATTTTATTTATATAACATAATATATCATCACGCCTTTTACCCATTACTGGGTGTGGCACTCTGCCGAAGCAGATCTCGGTAAGTGATATATTTTGCACGTGAAGTGCGGTTATCAGTCATCAAATTACGGCCCTCAAAGATTAGTTATTGATAGAGGAGCCACAGGGGTAGTTTTTGAAATTATAAAAATTGTTTGTCGTCTGTGGAAATTGAACCAGTGTTTTCAGGATCCACAGGCCGACTTCATACCACTGAGCTAGCCATCCCATTTATTATATATATATATATATATATATATATATATATATATATATATATATATATATAATATATATATATATATATATATATATATATATATATATATATATATATATATATATATATATATATATATATAGCCGGCATTATAACCCTAGATGAGTTTTTGCCTCCTCAAGTTTTCTCCTCCATTCGTCTCTGTCCATGGTCTTTTCCTTCCAATTTCCAATTTCCAATTTCCGCCTTCCGAAGATCAGTATTAATATTATCCTCCCATCTCAATCTTGGTCTCCCTCTTGATCTCTTAGTGTACAATTTTTGTTTAAAAAATTTCTTTGGTGCTCTTTCCTCGTCCATCCTCCACACATGGCCCAGCCAGCGGAGTCTAATAATTTTAACACTACATACAATGTCGATTTCTTGGTAGAGTTCTTCAAGTTCAAAGTTCATATATATATATATATATATATATATATAAGGTATGAAATAAGTGGCTCAGTGGTTTCGAGGCGACCTGTGGATTTGAGAAACCAGGTTCAATTCTCAGACAAACAATTTTACCACATTAAAACTACCCCTGTGGTTCCCCTCCTACTAACATCTTTGGGGGCCGTAATTTGACGGCGGCAAACCACACTTCACACGCAAAATATATCACTTACTGAGTTCTGCTATGGCAGAGTGCCACGCCCAGTAATTGGTAGAAGGCGTGATTATATAATTATTTGTTTTTATTTATAAATTGTATTACACATATCTGTTTTAGTTAGTATTAGAAGCAGTAAGACAAACAAAGAGAACAAGAGTATCTGTAAGAAAAATATTGTATGTTCATAACTTCTCGTGCTGCACTTCTTACAACAAGATAATATTTTTGTAATTTTTCAGAGTGCCTGTTTCCGAAACGAAATAAAAAAGTACCTACATCAGAAATATGAAATAATTCTTCTATTTTTATGACCATTTGTAGCTGTGCAATATATCGATTTTCAATAAAATTTGTTCTAGTACCTGTATGCCTGTAGTTTAGGATATATAAAAAATATTTTGATGTGTCCGCAATTTTTCAATCTTTTATCGTATTTGTCGTCGACTCGTAAAAAATCTACAATATTTTCTACTAATTTAAATATCAATTAAAATGTTGCTATTTACGGGTGTTTCTGTTTTTTTGGGGTTAAAAAAGACGCTTTTAAAATAGTTTTTATAGTTAAATCAAAACCATTTATTAAATAGCAATTTTTTTCTAGACTTTAATATATACTTTAAGGAATATATAAGAAAATTCTTCATAATTTCCTTTGTTATTAGGCCCCACGAGTGTGCACAAAAATGATTAAAAAAAAGGGCTCTGCGGGGCCCACGATTGCTCTTCGTTGGTTCACCTTAAACAAAAAAAATCAAACGGCATTGGAAAATATATACTTATATCTTCTTAGTCCTCTACGGAAAAGTTTTGAAAGTAAATTTTTAAAAATTACAGTTGTCCGAAAATGTGCTTAAAAAGAAATCTCATTTTGAGCAAAAAAGCGGCCTTTTAAACTCATTTTTCGAATAACTCTACTTTTTAAATTTTTGCTTTCAAAACTTTTCTGTAGAGGACGAAGAAGACATAAGTATATATATTTTCAAATGCCGTTTGGTTTTTTTGTTTAAGGTGAACCAAGTAGAAGCAATCGTGGGTACCGCAGAGCATTTTGTTTTTTTGATCATTTTTGTACATGCGCGTTGGACCTAATATCAAAGTAAATTATGGAGACTTTTTAAATTTTTTATACTCCTATACTTTAAAGTATATATTAATGTCTAGAAAAAATTGCTATTTAATAAATGGTTTTGATTTAAATATAAAAAAAAAAGTAAAAAACTTTAGTGGAAAATTGTATTATTGGTATTTAAGGAATAGTAGATAAATAACTCTAATTTTAATGATTAAAATCAACTTGTTTAAGCAAGCCAAGTAACAGATGGAATACACTTTCAGTTGATATGTGATATATATTTATCTGAAAGTAGTAATCTTGAAAAGCCTAATAACTTGTTAAAATATCCGTTTTCAGTTCAAACTAGATATAGGTAAGTACATTGTTTTCAAGTTTTAATGTCAGATATAAAGCATTAATGTGTATTCTTGGCAGAATCTTCCGAAAGGCTATTCGCAAAACCGAATCCTAATTTGATGGTAGTTAATGAAGAAAGTTTACCTTACTTCCAGCCGTAAATATATCCAGCAGATGGAAATATTAACGCAGTTATGTTTATTATACAAAGTTGCAACGTTAGTTTCATAGCATTAACAGTTTGTTTCAGTGTTGAAACTGAATGCATTCTGAACGAGAAATGATAAAACAAGGAATGCTTGGTAATGTTATTGCTTCGAATGCTTAAATGCAGTTATATTTGTGTCTGTGAAACTGCATTTCTGTTTTGATTATTCTTCTCCTATAACTTCTTCAACAGTAACTCAATACAAGAAAACTAATTCAAAACTGTTCCTACATTCATATTATTATATTTACAACGTGATGTTTGAAATATATTTACAAACTAAGCGAAAAATAATTAAAATAATTAATCATGGAACTATTCGAATATGCGCATGACCCAAAAGTACAAAGCGCTCAAAAAATATAAAGCTAGGTTTGCACAAACGGAGATATTTTAAATACGATTCAAATGAACATCTCGTGGTTATATTTACATACAACAACGCCCCCTGACATCGTCTAAACGCCACTTTTCGTACACAAAAATTCAAAATATTTGGAAGAAGAAGAGATTTGGCTAAACACGGTGCAGAAAAAATATTGTTGTCTCTTTCCCTTGCCCAAGCCTCACTTCAAGCAATGCTACAGTATCGTAATGCCATATCCTCTCATTTCAACGTCCTTGGATTTAACTACACGAGCACAGTTATTACACTTTCGAGCGAGTTATGTACCCTATTTTTCAGACGACCACAAAATATTTCTAAAAAAAGTTTACAAGAGCAATGTTGTTATACTTTGACAGCTGATGCGTTTTTGAAGGTAAGCGTTGACGTTTGATATTAGGTGTGGTGATACCTACTGTACTAACCGTAATGTCAAAATATTAAATAATGCTAAAATATTAGTAAATAAGTAATTGTTAATTTAAAATAATAAGATTTATCTATGCAAAAGATTGAAAAATCTTCCAAAGCTTCGATTCAAATAAGAATACAAATTCTTTTCAATTATTTTATTATTTTCTTTCATTGTAACACCATCTGTTGTCAACCAGTGGAACTTCACCTGATAAGTTAGAATTGCGCGTTATACCAACATATCAGTGTATGTTATTTTCAACTTTCCGCAGTAATTCATGATGTTGTTATGGTTGCTTTTATACGTGGTCGTTTGAAAAATAATTAATATGGATTTAAATTGTTGTTGAAGGAGAAAAACCTAATCTATTAATGGATTTGTTTATATTTCATTCCATATGCACCTTTAAAACTTCCCTTTCATGAGAGACCAAAACATTTTCAGATTATGCTAACAACAGCAGGATCATCGCGGCAGGCCATGGTGGTAATATTTCGGCGTTTATCTGACGTGAAGAGGGCTACTTAAAGGCTTGTGCGGGTCTGGAGGGATGTGAGGAGGCAATTTCAGCGTAAAGTGAGGCGACAAGCCTCTGGGATTACACCCAGGACGCGAGGGGGAATTTAAATTTGCCGCGCTGTGTTGTATACCTCGCCGTGATGATATCTTCACCCGTCGCACGTTCATTACAAAGATGTTGTGTATTGTGCACTGACTGCGACAAGCAAGATGCGTTGATGGAAGATGGGACGAAGAATGTTCAAGGATGTTTAAGGGTTAAGAAGGAATTTTCAACGAAAAATTAACACCGTTTATAAAGAGTTACGGTCTGATGAGATTAACCTGTTAATTTTTAATATTTAGAACAAACTCGAATTTAGTAATGAGCCAGCTAATTTTCAAAGCAGGCACTTGTACTATTATATACTTTGGTGTAAGGTGAGTAGGCTGCGGATTTATAAGGTTTTTTTTTTATATTTTATGTATCGTAGATAGAACAAAATGAGAAACATTAGTTTTTATTTCTTCCATATATATTTATTTTAAAATGTCTTTTGTACAATTTGACAAAAGAAAAACATACTACAATTCGTTTAATGCTGTGTTAATTTAAAAATTAAGTGAATAAATTCAGAAATTGACAAGTTAAATGGCAAATCAATTGAAAACATATGAGTATCCATGGTTGTGTTCAAAATTTTGTTGATAGCTATTATGACAACTGACATAAGTAAATATAAACAATTATAAATAACTGTAAATGTTAATCAAATAGTATATTACGTACCATGGACTGTAAGTGACAGTTTCTAGGTTAAGATTGTAGTTTGAGAAATTCGCAACCTAAAAAAAATCACTAACAGTTCGAAGTTAGTAATCTATTTTTTACAATACTTGCACAAATAGAAAGAAAGGCAAAATAGGTTTCAACTGCTGTCAAATTGTTGTCATAGAGAAAACACCACCACCAACCTGCGAAGACTGCAACACGAACATAACAATACACATCATAACAGACTGCACCAAATACAATCAGCAACGACTGACCTACAGGATACCAAATGACATCAAAGAAGCCCTCAGAGAAGACGAAGAACAAATGAGAAGAACAATAGAATTCCTAAAAAATATCAATCTGTATAAACACATATAACCACATGTTATGCACTACTACTCTAATGTATGTAACACCTAATGTAACAACGCTATAACCTAAGCTGTGGAAGCGTTTTAGATAATAAAAAAAAAATGAAAAATTGTTGTCAAAATTAACAGGACCTTGATATGTAATATTTACTTACTGTTCACAGTGGACAGTAAGTAAATATTATCAGATTATAAATGCCCAAATTCATTTCATATAAAGTTTACAGACAAATGAATTTTCGTGAAACTCTTTGATATATCAATAATGAACCTAGCTATCGATATATTACCTGAAGTTTTATAGTTTAGAAGAAAAAATATGATAAAGTTTTAATAGGTGCAATTAGTCCAACGCCAATTAAAAAATAGTTGAAAAACTTAAATGAGAAGAATAATTAGTAAAATATTTTAATTGCTTTTCCAACAGTTATACAATCTCATAATTAAAAATCTTAATAAATAGTCCGACTTAAAAAGGAAAAATAAATAATTTATTATTCTCTTCATTAGCAAGTTAGAGACACAAATACAGTTTCCAATAATTTATGCCAAAGTTGGTGAGAAAGTTTCTAAAGACTTATCGTTAAGGTTGCAGTTTTCATCCTTTTCCTTCCTCACGGTTTCATACTTTAATCATTGTCGCGATCGCGGTTCCTGCTCGTTTCAAAACTATTGCTCGGAACTCTCAACTATCCCGAAAGAACGCAAAGTTTCACAAAAATGGCCAACCAGATGGCAGGAAACCGAACACTACACTACATATGAACTTGATGTAACCATAACAAATTGTATAAGAAATAATTTATTGACACAAGTGTTGGTAGATATTAGAAATAATTTTTGAAAAAGTTATGAGCGATCGCCGGGATTTGAACCCAACTAATATTGCATGAAAAAGCATGAGTACTTCACCGAGTATTTGTAGCTCAATTGGTTAGAGCAGTCATCTAGCTTATGAAAGATTCTGAGTTCGGCGAACGATAATAGCTTCTTGAAAAATTATTTCTAAAACAATTTTTGGTTTAAGTTCTGCTTTGTTTATTTATTATTTAAATTTTTTTCTTACAAAGGTACACATTTAATATATCGAAACCTTGAATTTTTGCATAAAATTGTAAAGAACTTAAATCAGGAATTGTTTTAAATATTTAAAAATGAATTCTGAAAGCTTTGTTGTGATATATTATGAACTAAGAAATCTATCAAATTAAAAATAAATTTGTCACAAATTGATTCATAATACTTCTCTTATTTCCTCACAAAAGGTTTTTTTAATAATAAAAATAAATAAATATAATCATCACACCTTTTACCCTTACTGAGTGTGGTATTCTGCAGTAGCAGATCTCGCTAAGTGGTTTATTTATGCTATTATCACCCGTAAAGTCACTGCCCCAAAGATGTTAGTGGAATGAACCCACAGGAGTAATTATAATGTGGTGAAAATTGTTTGTCCGCTGTGGGAATAATAATAATAATTGGGTACACCACAAGTAATAAAATAAAATAAATAAATAAATATATCATCACGCCTTCTACCCATTACTAGGTGTGGCACTCTGCCGAAGCAGATCTCGGTAAGTGATATATTTTGCGCGTGAAGTGCAGTTACCAGTCGTCAAATCACGGCCCCCAAAGATGTTAGTGGTGGAGGAGCCACAGGGGTAGCTTTTGAAATTATGAAAATTGTTTGTCGCCTGTGGGAATCGAATCAGGGTTCTCAGGATCCACAGACCGACTTCATACCACTGAGCTAGCCACCCCAAATAAAATGATGTTAGTTTAGAATCATTAGTAGAAAAAGAAGTTAGATTTGACTGTCACCTTTACAAAGAGCATTAATTCCAAAAAGAAATGAAACTGCTTAGATATGTAGTAGGTAGTAATTATATCGCAACATAAATTAGAGGATTAGAGGGGTTGGAAGATGTTCTGCTCGCATGTAGAGTTAGTAAACACGCCTTCGGGTGGTGGTGGTAGAACGAGCGTTCAGGCGGTATGAATTAATGGCGCTACTATATCAGTGCCTAAGTGCCTATTACACGGGATGTAATATGAAGAGGAGGGGCGGGCCGGGGACCTTGCCTGCGGAGTTATTGTTCCTACCTCGCCACCCCCGCACCCCTAAACCCCTAGTACACCTCACACACGGACAGAACGCGCTGCGTCTAATCAACTAAGTATGTGATATTGATTTTCTTGTATCCCGTGCTGTCCTACACATATAAAATAAAAATCTCCAATTCGCTTTGCTTTTGTTTTTGTTTGCGAGCGATGCTGTTTTGTTCCCTGGTTTTATTGGGAAATGAATAGAATTGCCAGGACAATACTCTGCGATTTATGACGCTGGGAAAATGTTGTCGTAATGATACATACTAATAAAATTGGCTTTATTGCTACATTGAAACATTTCCGACAAAATCTGCGATAATTATTTCACAGTAAAATTACACAAGGGTTTTACTGATTGGAGGTTACTGTTTTACAACAAGGTTTTCTCGAAGCTTTATAGCTATTGTCAGGAGTGACAGTCTGCAACATTTTAATAAATCAAATTATTATCTTAAACCGAATTATCAAAGAAAAGGTTTAGCAAATCCTGAATTTTAGTGGATCTACACCTATATCTTGTTATAAACTAGTATTAAAAGTAAGGCAAAAGTATTCGTACATGCTGAAACCAAATATAATTGAAGATTTGGTTTAAGTAATAGTATTGATAGTCAGATCTTAAAATAATCTTTATATTATTTTGCCTCTTTTTATCAGTGAAGTAGAATAGGATAATACTGAAATGACTAGCCCAAATATTACCGTAGGAATAAATTATACAAGTGAACTGTTAAACGTCATTTCTTGCGAAATTGCTATCTAACTCTAATTATGAGATCTCTCTTTTTATTAAAAAGAAAGGAAATGCATTAAACAGAGAAACTGATACAGTAAACTTAAGAGTTGCATAATTTGAAAGACTTAATTTAGTCACCCTAGATTATATTTTTATCCACAACTCATATATAAAAAAGACATAATTACACTGATTTCAGTTGAATTATATGGCTTATAAAACACTAGTATTTTATATTTCATAAAACACTATAAACAACTTATTACTTAGCAATCACTTCATAATCTACCGTATTTATTTATTTATTTATTTGTTACTCTACACAACAGGAAATAAATCCCAATTACAGTACAGGGGCCTACAGCTTATAGTGGAATCCGAACCACTCAGACACAATCGTATTTTTTTTATATAAGTAGAAGTCAGTGAGATTTGAACACACGACCTCTTGCTTCCTAATTAAGAAACGCAAGTTTTACCTCGCTTTTATCCACTGAGCTACGATTGCCTGTAAAGTTTTGAGAAACTGTATACAACTGAATCAACGTTAAACGTTACGACCAATCTTTTTATACCTATAATTAGGAGTTGTGGATAAAATTGTTTATTACACTTGTGTTTCATTGGTATATAAAACACTAATGCTGGGTTGCAAGAAAAAATAAAGAGCTCTTTAATTAAAGAACTGTCTATCTAGCAACAGTATCAATAGCGATTTTACGAAATTTATTGAACCGTTAGTTGCTAATGAACCGATAAAACTTTCATGCAACTCAGCGTAAGAATATTTCTTCCGTGTTTTATATACCTAATAAAATACTTGTATAATAAATAACTAACTATATTTCATATATATATTCATCAGTTAGACGGGAGTAATAGTCTAGTTAGTGAAATTGATATGGACTTGCGAAATTATTTTAGATAAATATATATATAGGAAAGAAAGAAAGAAATTGAATTTTTCTTTATACCTTCATATTTAGTAGTCTAGGACAATGATGTACAAAGTATGGGTCGATATCTTTTAGCGGGTTGAGAAGAGATTGTAGAGGGTCGAAATTCTTAATAAGAAGTTTTTCCTTTACTAATTTCTGAAATCGTGATTTTATTTTTTTAATGCACTGTATTAAATCGCCTCTTCAAAACTTTAAATTTTATCAAATAAAATTAAAGAGGCCGCGATAGAATTTATTTCTGATTTTTGCTTTTATCAATGACATAACATACATTTTGAAAACTACTGGTCTAGTGGATATAACTTACATCTACCAAGCAATAGTTAGGACATTGCCGCTACTTCAACTTATAAGCAAATACGACTGTGTCTAAGTGGTTCGGATTCCACTATAAGTTGTAGACCCTCTGGGATTATGTTCCTGTTGTACTAAATAGCAAATAATTTTATAATGTGAATAAGATACATAATTGTTTTGAATGTATTCTATCCTAAATTTACATAAAAGTGGGACAACAGTAGACGTAAAAATTTCATACTAAATTCAACATCGAACTTTTGGCGGAGGCGCATTTATATTCACAAACAGTAAAATGCAATATTTGGAGAATAATAATTATTAATTGTGGTGATTACATACTTCAAAAATACTAATGAATGCTCTATTAATTATATGTAAACAAATAATTAACGGTTTTTACGGTCCAAACATATATGACGAAAAGTTTATTATGAAAATATCACACATAATAATAATTATTAAACAAAGCACATATTGAATTATTGGCAATTCAGCAGATTACTGCATATAATGATATGCATAATTATTTTTATTAATTATTATGAATATTCGTAGTTTTGTTATTTCACTGTGAGATAAATTTATAATTAATTTTTTCTTTCCCATCGTGGGAAATCTGATATATTTTTAGTCTTTTTAAAAAGAATCAATTTCTTTGAAGCCAGTGAAGTTTTTCTGTTTGATAATTGATTTTTTTTCCGGTAATTGAAACTCGTATGTAATTGGATTGACTTGAATGTAATTACCTAACTTCAAAAGAGAGGCTTACTTCCTTTTAAATGAGATGAATTCAACCAAAAGGAGCTTTATAGCAGCAACATATTTGATATGTGAACACTACAAGAAATGTGAATTTCTCCTTCAAAATTCAACACAGATTTATTTTATCCATAAGAGCCAACTTTAGAGGACCTTTATAATTTACAAAGAAGGTTGGCCCCCTCAATAATATGACTATATTGCTACACGACTTGAAACAATCAATAGCTTTTCATTATTTGACAACATTGTCATGGAAATGAGTGACTTAATAAGTGATAATTACACTTGTGCAATTATAGCGGTAATTTGCAGTAGTACAATTATCGCGATAATTTTCGGTATAAAAATTGACAGTTTTACTCTAATTCTTTAGTTACTTTGCAAAAAATTTAATTAACTAATTTTGTGGCTAGCTCAGTGGTATGAAGTCGGCCTATGGATTCTGAGAATCCTGGTTCGATTAATTTAAAAAAACTACCCCTGTGGCTCCTTCACCTCTAACATCTTTGGGGGCCGTGATTTGACGACTGATAACCGCACTTCACGCGTAAAATATATCACTTACCGAGATCTACTTTAGCAGAGTGCCACATCCAGTAATGGGTAGAAGGCGTGATGATATATTTATTTTATTTTATTTTAATTATGTAAAATTTTTGGTTTGTTTTCGTGGGGCAATATTCTTACCGAATATAATACATGCATTGAATATTCCCAGAAATTTTCGCCGTTCACTCGGGCTTTTGTTGCTCTGATTTTTAAATATTTCAGATTATATTATTGGAATAATAACTATATGGATATAAAACATAAATAATTATCGAGAAAATATCTATAATTTTCATAGTTTAAAAGCCGTTATTAAGCTATCCAAAGAAGATTTAAAAAGAAAAATTAGTACTAGAAATAGTGATTTTTATTAGATTACTATCCCTATGTCATTTTGCACAACTGAAAGGTCTTTCTGAAGTCTTAGATGCATATATTAAACTTGAGTAGCCCAATTCTCAAAAGAGATGTAGCTAGAATCTAGCTAATTCTGAATTTTGGATATGTCAAATTAAGCTAAACCATATTTACAAACTAGATTCAATAAACTTTAATAAATTCTTTTAACATTTAATTTTCGGAAAGTGATTTGAATTAACTTTTGAAGTCGGACCAGCATAAGATTAGCTAATTTAAAATTTAGAATTAGCTAAAACTTTTTAGAGACTCTGGCTAGAAAACTATTATGGGCCAGAGAAGGTTGAATGCAGTAGCCATTTTAAATATACAATTTTGGTTCAGCCTTCTCGTTAATTTGCTTTTTACACTTATAAAATCTTAAATTATTTAAGATGAATATATAGTCAAGAAGTACTTTGGATTTAATATTTTATTGTAAAATTAGGAATAAAAGTCCTGCTTGACGTTTCTATGCAAATGTCGAGTTTACTGGAAGACCCTCGTGCATTTCCGGGCTGGGGGGTTTCAGGGGGCGGCTTTCAGCGATCCGCCGCTATACAAATAGAGTCCCGTCGCAGCGACAAGACTACTACAACCGTGTTTTATTGCCGCTGTGTGATCGAAATACTTCATTCTGCAGCCCAGCTTTACCGCGGACCGGGTAATCTATTTTGTGGTATCGATTCGCATTTGTATAAATGGTCCGGGGACCCTCCCTCTGCTCCTGCCTTGGAAATCAAAGCTGAAATGTCGTGCTGGAACCTAGAAAGGATTTGTTGAAGTGGGAATTAATTTTTGTAGATTTGTTTCAGGTTTTGATGAAAAGAAAATCTGCACAGATTTTGCGTCATGTTGATTTTGTTCATTTTTTATGTAGAGTTTCATATTATCTTCAACATTCAGTTTACGTTACACAAATTCAATTGTTCCATTCCAGTAATTATGGGTAGTATTAATCTTATTTAGATTATTTATCTGTTACCTGAATATATATATATATATATATATATATATATATATATATATATATATATATATATATATTGAGGAAATTAATTAAATATTTTTTTGTACACGCATTATTCAAAATAATGTTTACATCACCCAGGAAACCCATGGAAAGTTTCATTTTGCGCAATAGTACGCAAAGTAACTGAAGAAACACCCATTTTTATGGTTCTAAATTTTGAGTATTACAACACTAATTGAACATACATATATATATATATAACAAACTTTATGAGAAAAAATAAACAATTTTTTTTCAATCACCAAATGTCAATTCATTGTATACTAAACTGTTAGTATAATTTCACGCTTAAAATGTAATAAACTTCCTCATTGTCGATTATATAATTTTTGCTCGTTACAAAAAGCATTGTACAAAATTTGTGCACGAAGACGTCAATGTAGTTTGTATGTTCCGTGTTTGAAGATTGTAAATTACTCTTTGCGTAGTTAGTTCGTCAATAAATAAATCGATATGAACTTAGTTCAAAATCTTTTAAGTTGGATGAATATAACGTAAAAATACCAGGGTGAATTATTCTAGTTTCAGAATACCAAAATTGTGTTAAATGGTTAATCCTCTTGCTTCATCTACTGATTATGAGAACTAAGTTCTCGAAATACTTATTTAGATTTATTTTTACATTGATTCAGGTATAGGGGTTAAATTTATTTTTAGTTTTCGATGTGTTCATCTGTATAATAACTATAAAAAATAAACAGTTCTGGAATATAAGAGAATAATTCGTCTTTTTTCAATTACTTAGATAATTTCTTTTAATTTTATCTATTATCTCATTTAAATTAAAAGGGAATAGGTAATTACTTTTCTTTTTAATTTAGATGAAAAAATTGCAATCTTCAATGATATAAACCAAATGGAAAATGGAAACGTCTTTATTATTTTCAATAAAAATTGCTATCAAAATTTGAACTGTTGTTTGCGATAAATAATATTTGATAATACCGGATGATTTGTCTTCAAATAATAAATAAATGAATTGTTTTATTAAGCAAGATGAAAACACGAAAGATGTACTACGTAAGTAATAAATAAACCGTGATTCGTTTGTCTTCATTTCGGTTAAAATGATGTTCAGTGGTTGATTTCCAGTAGTTTCGTGACGGTCAACGCTAATAATGTTATTTACGCGACAGAAAACAGAGATCTTTCGTCCGATTCTCCAATACTTTTAAGAATTCATGAATTCGGCTACTTCCGTCTTGGACCCAAGATTGCCAAAGCTTCACCGAGATATATGTGAAGAAATATTACAGACGAAGATGAATCTTCTCGATTTGTCTGTCTTTATCTAATGCGTTCGTATTTTTGTAGCCATAATTTGTGCTGGAACGTCGGGACTACATATTTCATGCTGCTGTGTTTTCAGATATGCAAATAGGTTGGAAAGAGCCAGCTAGATTTTAAACTTGACTTGCGGCCATGCCGTCAGCGGTACTGTACCACTTACAAGGAATTGTAATTATGTATTTTGCTAAAATAATGTGATTGTTGATAGTGTCAAACAGTAAACAAATTACTCAAATTAGGTCTTTTAATGTTGCCTTTACTTCATTCTGATAACACATTTCAGATTGAAGATATGCATTATTTCTTCACGCTATTTATTACATCGTAATGAAGTTGTAATTATAAAGATTATTTTTTGACGTTTCTCAAAACCAATGAAATGCTTCATTGTATGTTACATGTCTGCGTTTTAACCAATCTTGTCATTAGTATACTCAGAATAAAGCTCTTGTGATTATTCCTGGGAATAATCTTTGTAGGTGCCTTTTTTGTTTGTGACAAATGATAGGTAGTTGTCAAATAATTATTTAAAACTGTCAACGCGTCAAATAAAATAAATAAAATAAATAAATAAGTATATCATCACGCCTTCTACCCATTACTGGGTGTGGCACTCTGCCGAAGCAGATCTCGGTAAGTGATATATTTTGCGTGTGAAGTGCGGTTACCAGTCGTCAAATCGCGGCCCCTAAAGATTTTAGTGGTGGAGGAGCCACAGGGGTAGCTTTTGAAATTATGAAAATTGTTTGTCGCCTGTGGGAATCGAACCAGGGTTCTCAGCTAACCACCCCACAAAATAAAATGTGTGAAAAAAATCGATTTAGTTCCATTTCAGATATAGAAATACACCAACAAATTTTGGAAACAACTTTCAAGAATACATTAATAAGTAATCAATCGATATGAACCTAGTTCAAAATCTTTTAAGTTGGATGAAACGGACTCAACAGCTAAGTCAAAAAATAATCTAATTAAATATAACTCGAGAGTTCGATAAATTAGAAAATAATTCTCCAGTATTTTTCTCAAACTTGTTGCCAGGCAATAATCACGAAAGCCCGAAATAATCTGTCAAATTATTATTAATTTATTCTCACTCTCTTGTTTTCTGTGAGTTTATAGATTTAGAAGAACACCAAAATAGAAAAATTATTTTGATTCTTGACATTACTCAACAAAAACTCCCAATAACGTACTAATCTACCACTGATCTCATTTTCCAAATCACAATAAACATCTTCATGTCCTATTTCCGATCATTCGCTCCCACATACACAACCGGGGCACGAGGCCGCAGGTTTATGGGGCACGCATAGCGCGGTGGCCGGTCTCTCGGCAGCCATAAACCCGGCCAAACGCACCGGTTACCAGCAGCGAGCACGAGAGTTTGCTGCCTGCAGCGTGGATATCAATTTATCCCTGGTAGCGCAACGAACCCGGTGGCGGAATGGGGATGAATCGCTGGTGGTGTTTCTGTTTCGGTTTGTGGAGGTGTATCAGGTGTGGAGGAATTTGGAAGGTGGAAGAGAATGCATTTGGTGTAATTTTAAATTTTGATTTATTGAATGGGGATATAGAAATGGCTTTATGTAATTGTGGGTAATATGACAGGGATGCAATTGCAATCTTGGAAGAGGACATATTTTATTTAACCGTGAAGTATTGTTATTCGATTTTTTGTATTGTTATTGACAACAGTTTGCAAAGTATTTTTTGTACTCGCATCATTCAAAATAAGGTTTACATTAGCCTGGAAACCGATGCAAAGTTTGATATTAGCTGTATTCCATTTGCCACTTGGTTCACTTAAATCAGTTCAGATAAATTAGAAAACATGACAAAATAACTGAACTGAGCAAACTGATACACTTATTGGAGTGAATTACTTCAAAGTAAATTAGAATCAGTAATTCTAGAACTGAAAATAAAGTCAGCAAAGTAATCCAACGAAATAAATAAGTGATCTGAATCAGCAAATGTAAGTAAGATACTCGTATGATCCAAATGGCAAATGGAATGCGTCTTTTGTTCACTAGCACAAAGTATTTGAAAAAACACCCATTTATATGGTTCTAAATTTTGACTATTAAAACGATTAGGTACACACATTTTACGGAATTTATAAAAGTAATAGAGACAGTAGCTTATAACGCCATCAAACAGACCTATTTTAACAAAGTTTAGAGAAAAAATGAACAATTTGTTATCAAATAACAAATGTCAATTCATGGCATACTTAACTACAAATGTATATAACACTGTCATTGTGAATCATTTTGTACGCACTTTCAAAAATTGCCCTTAGAGTTTGGAGCATTTTTGGCAAATTTTAATCTTATTTTAAATAAGAAAAGTTAATTAACGATTGTTTACTTTCAACAAATTAATATAAAATGCTTGGTTTCTGCGACTTCTTTCAAAGATTGCAAAATATTAATTAAAACGACGGACAAAAAATTATTTGAAGGCAGAACAAAGTATTATTGTGACCAATGACAAGAACAGGATTATAATATACTTTGATTAAAAGTTTAATAAATTTTCTTATTCATTGGCTTAATTTTAAATAATCTTTTTAATAAAAAAAGTTAATTTTATGCCACAATGACCATTTTGTATAGATACACCAAATTTTGTTGAAAGAATACCTTTCAGCAGAAATAATTTTCATTTAATTACTTTTAAGGGAGAGAGAGTTACTTTTTTAATTCATGTTTTCATACCATTTTTTCCATTCCATTTTTTTCAATATTGCATTTTTTACTATTAATTTTACTACTAATATTTAATATAAATTATTTTACAATAAGCAATTTCGGAAAACTAACTATTAAAAAAATAATAATAAAAACGTTAGTGGAAAAAATGGATTGTATACATTAACGATATTATCATGAAAGTTTGATTGTATACATTGTGGGTAGAATGAAAGTAAACAGGATTATAAATAATAATAATTATCATAAAAAGTTAAGAACTACTTGAAGCTTTCCAAAGATATAGTATAAGATCGTTAAATTGTTTACCTACTCGGTTTTACGGGTACTAAAATTTAATTTTAAAACCAGCAAAACTTTTTAATTGATTCCACAGCGAATCATTATTTCATAGTAATTAAAAAATTAAGAATTTTGACAAAAATATCGTTAGATGGTTCATATTCTCTACTGAGTATAAATAATAAAGATATAATATTAATGATATAATGATGTCCTTTGATACCCAGTGTTCAGTTTTTTATAGATTAATATTTAATTTGTCAAAAGTTATAGGTTTTTTATCTAATTTTTAATGTAATTAAAATTGCTTTATTTTATTGTGTTTGAAAATAAAAGAAATACAACAATAAAAGTGATAGCGATGGTAAGTTTATAAAGACCAATTGACGGTGTACCTCTGTCTCAAGTTTGAGCTATCGTAATCAACGCCATCTCTTAGTAGTTGAGTATCCCAATTTATTTATTTATTTGCTACTCTGCACAACAGGAAGTAAATCCCAATTACAGTACAGGAGGCCTACAGCTTATAGTGGAATCCGAGCCACTCAGACACAATCGTATTTTTTGGATATAAGTAGAAGTCAGTGAGATTCGAACGCACGACCTTTTGCTTGCTAATTAAGAAACGCAAGTTTTACCTCGCTTTTATCCACTGAGCTACGATTGCCTGTAGTAGTAATAGTTGATCTAAATTATAATTAGCTAATTAGAGTCATAATCTGTATAACGTATTAACTATCATCGTGGTTCCTTTGTTACGATTCTAGCTAGTCGATTGTTATGTAAACTGATCTTGCAGGCTTCAATACGCCATTGTGTACTCAAAATTCAAATTTAGCCTTGTACTTTATATTGTTGATATTGTAAGTAGCCTAACTTCTATAACTACCAAAATATTTGGTTATGTCAGATGAATTTGTTACTGGTTCAATACATTATAGATACGCTAACAGGACGAGTGATTTCGGGCGCTTTTATCGAAGGAAATTCTAACTAAATGTATTTAAATGGTAACGTGTTTATCAACGAAATTTGAAGTTCTGGACAAGTCTGCATTGAACGCTAATATCCATTATTAGTTCATGAATGATAAATTAGAGCTTATGTATTTACAATTTATTTTGAATTTTAAATTAGCTCCTTTTAAAATTAACTGGGATAGATGGCTCAGTGGTATCGAGTCGAACTGTGGATTTGAGAACTTGGGTTCGATTCCCACAGCAGACAAACAATTTTCATCACATGAAAACTATCCCTGCGTTTTCCCCTCTACTAATATCTTTGGGGGCTGCGATTTGACGGTTGATGACAGCAAAATATATCACTTACCGAGATCTGCTATGGCAAGGTGCCACACCCAGAAATGGATAGAAGAAATGAATTGAGTATTGTGAAATTATAATTTTCTATCTATTGGTGCCCTAATTCAATGTCCAAAAACTAAATCGACATTAGCGCTTCAATACGGAATCGTCTAGAACTACAAATTTCATTGACAAAAACCGCTGCCAATTGAATACATTTAGTTAAAAGTATATATTTTGTCTGTGGCAAAATCTAAGAATGTCCTCTCCGGAGTATTCCATCCGTTCGCGGAATTCTCCGACTCCAGAGACTCCGTGCATCGAGTCCGGGCATCTCCGAGAAGCATGAGGCAAGTTCACGAGCCAACCGCAAAGTTAACACCGGCAAAGTCGGCGCCAAGACTTCGCTGGTTTAATTGTTCGCGCCCGCTTGTTTAATACCGCAGTTAACCCAGCTCGGCGTCCCCATCCACATCCCGGACTCCTGACTCCGGAGTCCGTTGCCTCTGGCGCAGACCCGGAGCCCACGGCGCCAGATTATAATCGTTTCGGGAAATTATTAGCGTTGAGTATGAAGTTATTGTACAAACAACTCCAGGACAAGTGTTTTTGGGGTGTTAATGTTGATCTTTGTTTTGGAGGAAATTTTAGGGTTCAAAGAAAAATTATCAAACTGCATTGTAACTTAAGAACTTAACAGACGGCAAGACAATACAACTTTGTTATAATAGAAAAGTTAACACGTGTTCAATTTGATACTTTTTCAACGATTGGGTTTTTGAAATGTTTTTCGATATCCAAGGCAGTAAGTTATGTTTACAAATTACTGATCGATTAGTTATTACTTACTGATCGGGAGACGGTAAAGCAGGATTTATAATGAAACAACGTAAAAGGTAACGCAGCTGGAGTATAGTAAGATGTAATACGAGCTAACAAAGGCAGTATTTGTTTGGGAACTTTGGGTTCAACCCTAAACTGACCTAGAACTAGGGTTGTTGATTGCCACCGAATTTCGAATATCTGAACATTCGAACATTCGAATTTTTTGAACTTCGTCAAAAAAAATTCGAATCTTCGAATTTTTGAATTTTTTGAACTTTTCGAATTTACGAATTTTTGGAACTTTTCGAATTTTCGAATTTTCTAATTTTTTGCCAATTAATTAACGCCATCTGTCATCTCCAAGTACGCTCACGCATAATTCGTGAAAAGTCGGACACGACTTAAATAATAAATTCGGCGAAGTATTCTGCAAAAACTCTGCAAGGTTAGGCGTCTTAATTAAGCCATCTACTCTCTTAACCGCCCATCTAAATGCTATGGATTTTTAGTAAAACGTTTTAAAATGAGAATAAAAAAGATACAAAAACGTTTTAAATATAACGTTTTTGACAGTGTAACGAAATTTTATTAATAATAATTACTTATGAATTAATACAAAACTCTGCAAATGAGTTTATTCTGAAAATAATTCATACCACGTTAGGATCTAAAACATTTCAAATAATTCGCAAAATTCAAAAAATTCGAAAAATTCGAAAAATTAGAAAATTCGAATGTTCAAAAAATTCAAAACTTCGAATAATTCGAAATATTCGAAAATTCGAATTTAAATTCGAATGTTAAAAAAATCCGAACATTCGAATTTTCGAATATTCGTAAAATCAACAACCCTACCTAGAACTAACTCGTGTTACTTCCAAATAAATGATGTGTCTCAAGTGTCAGTTGTAAACATTAGCAGTAAATTTAAAATCTAAATGCATGTTCGAAGCGACATCTGCTTAGTTTTGTTTGTGTGTTAAATTACGCTTCTAATTGGATGTTTTAAGTCATCTTTATATTTTTTATATGTAGTCAAAAAGCAAATAACGTCCGAGTCTGTCCATTTTTTTATAATTTTGTCATCAGCAGTATCAAAATAATTTATTTCGGAATCGCAATTATCTGTCATAATATTATCCTCTGTGACTAATAATAGTTTTGTATATTTTTTCAGAAAATTATTATAAAATTACTTACGGTTTTCATAAAAATAGCTTGTAACCTCTCAATACTATTACAAATCGAGATACCGCCACGGATAACAAGGAACATAAGTTGATTAGAAAGGGATAGCAAACGGGTTCAACCTGCCAACCCGCTAAAATAGCTGGGGCAGTAGGGTCAGTTCAAGATCAGTTCTGGGTTACTTAAAGTGTGCCAATTAAACAAAACTAACCTACCGGGTTACTGTAAAAATCCCAAACAAATACGGCCTTAGTCATTTATACTAAACGCACAAGTTATCAACCAATCAAATGATAGAATTTATACTTTGTTCACTGTAACTTGCAGCGTTAGCTTGTTAACCTGTTAATGGCTTCTACGTGCACAGTTGTTGAATTATCCAAATAATATATAGGTAATTATGATTTCTGTTAGCAGTCAACTAAAATAACATCAGCGGTAAATTCGTCTCATGATATAATTGAGTTTCTTTTAAAAAAGAAAATGATCACCAGGATAAAATTTATGGATGGTAGATTAATTCGAGAAACGATTTAAATTCGAATAAATTTAATTAATGTAAAGGTCAAGATGCAAGATTGCCTTTAATTAAGAAGTTGTAATTTGTTGTATTTTAAAGACTTGATTATGTTACCGATCTTGAAGAAAGTGTACACCGAAACAGCGATATTTTAATTAAATAAATCAGAATTGAAAGCCTAAAATATACTGTTCTGTATATAAAAGAAGTTATTTCAAGCCTACCAAAGGTTGTGAAACCTGATATACTTCCTTTTTGTTTCCGAGTAAATTAAAATATAAAATTGAATCTTTGTTTTTATTTTATTATTTCTTTGGCTATTGAGAAAAACAAATTATAACTCACCCTTTGATGTTTCCAGCTGCCGGGGCTTTATGCCAGAGAAGTCGAAAAAAGCTTTCATTTGGCCACCTGTAAAAAAATACAATTATTATGATGTTATTTGGAGAAATCAAATTCAAATAATATTAAATTGATTTGAGTTTTACTTGACTCTTAGAAGTAACTGGTGCACTTCTAAAAAATTATATTAATATAATATGTAATTTAACTTCGTTTCGCTTTTAATATTTATAATTCTTTTTCATTTTGACATATAACCAGTAAAAGAATGTTTGTTAAAAAATAAATTTTAAGCATATTGTTTTTATTTGACTTGAAAATGGTCACAAATCTTGGCCGAAACGATATCTGGTTTTTGTTAAATAAATACACTAATGCTGGGTTGCAAGAAAAAATAAAGAGCTCTTTAGTTAAAGAATTGTTTATCTAGCAACAGTATCAATAGCGATTTTCTGAAATTTATTGAACCGTTTGTTGCTAATGAACCGATAAAACTTTCATGCAACCCAGCATAAGCCAGTTATCCAGTTTTCCTTAATATTATAGGAGAAAAAAAAATATTGTAAAAATATCAATCTGAATTATTAATATACGTAAATTGCAATCCTGCAACACATGAGATTAAAGTTATTATTCATTCTGCAATTAAACTCAACCAATTTTAAAATTTTATTTCATCTTTTGTTTCTTGAATTCCAAACAAATTCTGTTCAATAAATAGTATCTGTATACAGCTTTTCAATGTCAGCATTGTACTCGTATTTTTCAGCCGTAACTGCACGTGTGTGTACTAATTCATAGTAAAATAAACATAAACATTTTCAGGACACTATACGGTCAGTTTGGGGATTCGATACAACATAGGTTGATTGGCTGCCAGCACCAAAAATATTTATTTGAAAGCAATGTTTGGAAAATCATACCAATTGTTCAAATGTATAGATTTTTGCAAATGCCGTTGAGCGCACCTTCATATCTTGTTTAGTTTTTAAAATATAGTCTCGGGAAAAGTTATTATTTTCCCAAATTATACCTCATCAGATTTTGTACTTTCCCGGGTCCAAATCTCAAAAACTAAACGAGATATAAACATAAGCTCGACACCATTGAATTTCTCGAATTTCAATTAACTTATAAATATATTTTCAGCAATTTTTATATTTAAAAAAATGTTCACCAAAATTTTTTTTAAAAGCAGTTTTTCAAAAATATCTCAAAAACAAGAAGACATATGCACTTGCGGATATCACCATTGGATTTTGCGGGTCAAATTATATAGGTATGTAAATTTTTGTTACAATATTCGCACAAGAAAGAAATTTAGAGTAAACACCCTGAAATTGGCCTAAAATCAATAAAACCAAAGGGATACCCCTTAGAAAAATTTGAAAATATTAAATCGCTTAAAATTTACTTACAAATCAATTCGGACACGAGGAATTCAATGCCGTTGAGCGTATCTTCACATTTTATTTAGTTTTTAAGATATAGATTCCGGAAATATTAATTTTCCCCCAAATTTTATCTCATCTGATTTTGTATATCTCAAAACCTAATCGAGATATGAAGATACGCATAAAGACATTAAAATTCTTGATTTACAATTAATTTGTGATATTTTCGTAGTTAATTACGTTGCAAGTTAAATGTACAATATAGAATATTGTAAATTTAAAAAAATTTCAAGAAATTAACTTCGTTGTATGATTTCCTTAAATAATCAGACTGAGTCGTTACAGACGAAACCCGTTGTCAATTCCTATGAGACATAGGAGTCTTGGAATCGATGCTGTGTCAGACACTATGACAGATAAATTCGGTTGACGCCTATCTCGTACAGGGAGTCATGGCTTAGTGGTTAAAGCAAAAGCCCGGTAAGCTGAAGGTCCTCGGTTCGAGTCCGGGCGTCTCCCGAATTTTTCTGTCATTAACTTTAAATTTATAAAATATTGTATTTATTTATTTATCTATTATACTCTGTACAACATGAACTTAATCTCAATTACAGTACAGTATGGGGTGGCTAGCTCAGTGGTATGAAGTCGGCCTGTGGATCCTGAGAACCTTGGTTCGATTCCCACAGGCGATAAACAATTTTCATAATTTCAAAAGCTACCCCTGTGGCTCCTCCACCACTAACATCTTTGTGGGTCGTGATTTGACGACTGGTAACCGCACTTCACGCGCAAAATTAATTCCTTTTAAAATGAAACTGGGATAGTGGTACCGAGTCGACCTGTGGATTTGAAAACTTGGGTTCGATTTCCACAGCCGACAAACAATTTTCATTAAAACTATCTCTGCGTCTTCCCCTTCTCTAACATCTTTGGGGGCCGTGATTTGACGACTGGTAACCGCACTTCATGCGCAAAATATATCACTTACCGAGATCTGCTTCGGCAGAGTGCCACACCTAAGGCGTGTTTCTTTGGATTGTGATTGTGATTTTCTAAATCATGATTCCTTTGATCGTGATTGCGTTGAATCATGATTAAATATGATACTGAAGAAAACATCGAACAGGAATAATGATTCTAATCCAACCCGATTGACGCGATCCTATAGTATGAACGTTAAAATAACTGCAAATGTCAAATACACAAACTAACCTATTTTAAAATTTCATAAATAAGTGTCCATGTAAGCCATTTAAAAATTCTTCCAGAAGCAGCCAATTTCCCTTAATTCCACAAATAGAGCACATAAATTTATCATCAGACGCCATTTTTAATCCTTCGATGTGAATCTGTTAACATGAATCATAGAAAAAGTATGATTCAGAAGGGTAGGGGGATTGTCGTTTCGTGATCACAAAATGAAAGAGTAGGGATAACGAATAACGAACGAAGAAACATGATTCTTCATGATCATGTTAAGTTTGATCACTTTGATTACGAATCACAGTCCAAAGAAACACGCCTCTAGTATTGGATAGAAGGCGTGATGACATTTTTTTTTTTTTTTTATGAACTCACCGAGCCTTACTGTGGTAGTTCATATATATTTTAAAATAAAGACAAAATATGTACACCACCCTTATTGAAAATCCTAAGGGAAAGTATATCAATTCATCCCACAATGAAATTTCATCCTCCAGAACCGCGGTAATAAATTCTACCGTGGTTAAACCCGGTCAGAGACACAACAACGCGGTTAGAGGAAAAATCGCAGCGGTTAGAGTTGAGAGGTCCCCGGGAGAGCGAAACCGATAGCGACGTTCAACTTTATAATCCTAGTTCGAGCTCGTTCGTCAAGTGTGCCGTGGCATAAATCATCATTAGAGAGACGCCGGGACGCCGCCCAGCCTGTGACTGGCATTTTAAAACAAAGTTGCAGGTAGCGTCGCGATGCGGCTCATTGTTGAACTTCATGCACTTGGAAATTGGAGAGCTCTGGGATACCGTTATATCTTTTATCAGAAGTTGCTTCGTGTAATAGAATAGGAATTGAAATAGATGTATGGCTTTTGTGGACTTTTGTGTCTTGCATTTCAAATAAATAAACAATCTTTTGTCTGTTTTCTGGGGTAAATGGATCCGTGGTAACGTATACAGCTGCAACTATCGCAAGAAGAAGCAGAAGCACTCAGAGGATATAAAAGTATGCAATCACACCAATCGTGTTTTTTTTTTAATTTACATATATTCGCTCCAAATGCAAAACTATATTATATATTTATCAGTAAATGTAGATGGCATTCAAGAGCAATTAAGTAATTGGTAATTATTAGTTTATTGCGCACACCAGTAACGTAAGTATAACTTACTGAGTCGTAAGTGCCTAGAAAATGTATTATTTGGTTACCATTGTTAATGGAGTGTTATGGAGAATTTACCACGCATATGTGAGAACCAATAAAACCACGAATGTGCTTGAAAATGAACCAATGAAATGAAAGCTATTTTAATAATTTTCTACTAGCGAAAATAATAAGTGATAATTCTATAGCTGTATTCCATTTGACATTTGGTTCACTTAAATCAGTTCGACAAATGACTAAAGGAACTAAATTAAGCAAACTGATGCGTTTATTGAGGTGAATTGTTTCAAAGTAAATTAAAATCTAAAATTCTAGTACTAGAAATAAAGTCAGCGAAGTAATCCAGCGAAATAAATATGTGATCTGGATCAGTAAATGTAAGTTAGATCTGATTCAAATGGCAAATGGAATACGCCTTATATTGTAATTAAATCCCCTTGGTTACCAATAAAATAAAATGCAATTTTCAAAAATGTTACTTGAAAATAATCTATCGAAATGTTACATTCTTCTACAGAAGATATTTTTATTAAAATTGAAAAGAACGGTATATTTGTTAAATTCTCACACAAAATATAACTTTCATGATGGGTTGCATGAAAGTTTTAGTGGTTCATTAGCAACTAACGGTTCAATAAGTTTCAAAAAATCACTATTGATACTGTTACTAGATAAACAGTTCTTTAGCTAAAGAGTTCTTTACTTTTCTTGCAACCCAGCAGTAATATGATAATTATGAGGCGCCGTTTGCGACAATATACAGACTCGTAAATATACAATTCTTTTCACAATATATACTAATTTTTTGACAATATCACGTAAAATATTGTATATATATTAAATTTATTACAATATCATAAAAAATATTGTATATATACAAATTTTGTGTACTGTATTAAGAAAATCGGGTATATTATAAACCTGTATATTGTGATATTTTTGTCGCGTTAAAAAAATATACAGAACAGGATTGTGCCACTTATTCAGAGATGGCGCTGAATTTCAGGTAGTTGGCCCAGCATTTTGGAGAGATAGTGCAACATTCCAATGAAATGGCGCTATGAAATGTACACCCAAGGGATGTACAAAATATTATTTTTAATCTTTTTCTCCGGATTTAAAATAACTATCTTAGGTTTAGTTTAAGTAACATTAACAAAACTGGAATTTCTTTATAGCTAACGGAAATGAGATTACAATTTTTAAGTAACCTAAAAATAAATACTTCTAAATTTGTATGTTATGGAAAATTATATCATTGTTGTGATAAATTCATATTACATAGAGACCATTATAAATAGTTATTTGTTAAACTAGAGAAGAAAGTGCCTATTTTTTCCACTAGCTCATGAGGCAATTCGAGCGAGAGTGGAAAAAACTCTTTCTTCTCGTGTTAGACACCACATTTTTTTCACGATATGTTTCTAAAAACGATTGTCTCGAACCTTCAATACATTTTAAGAAAAGATTAGTAGAATAAGGGCCAGTTTTTCAATCGCCGGTTTACGCTCGATTAATGTTAACCATGATTAAATAATAATGGAAACCATACTTTCCATTATTATTTAATCATGGTTAACATTAATCGGTGATTGAAAAACTGGCCCTAAGGGTAATATTTTGTTTATTTGAATCAAAATAGTTTATATTGACATGACTAGTAGAATGAGGGTAATATTTTATTTATTGGAATCAAAATAGTTTATATTGACATTACAGTTAGTGCAATATCTGTTCTTGGATTTATCGGGTAACAGTTTGTCATTAGTACCTTCTGCAATGTGTCTTATTTCGGGATGTGTATTTGGTTGTCTAATGTAGATAGATATTTCCTATATATATTTTTTAATGTAATGAAAAAAATGTTCTCTTCATTTCTTTTACAAATATTTTTTGCTTTCGTTGTTAGTTATAGTCATAGTTACATCCCCAAATATATTTATTATTTATGTTTTATTTAATATTTGAGCCATTTATAGTAAATTTATAATTTCTCCGATTTTTTATTCTGTTTTTTCTGAACATTTGACTATTATTTATTAAGGGCTACTTATCAACTTATGGCACAATGGTAGCTAGCCGGGTTATGGAAATTAGAACCCGAGTTCAATTCCCATAGCCGGCAACTGATTTTCACCACATTTAAAATTATCCCTGTGGCTCCCTCACCACTTACATCTCTGGAAGACTGTAATTTGATGGCTTGTAACCGCACTTCACGCGTATAAAAAAATCACTTATCAAGATCTGTCCCGGCAGACTGCCACACATGGAAATGGGTAAAAGGTGTGATGATTATTTATTTAACTAGGGAATAAAGAGTAAATCAAAAAAAATGTAGATCTCTAAGGTAACCAATAATTATTGCAAAGCAATTGTTCCAAATATTAAAATGAAGTAGTAGTCTTGTGAATAACAACAAAATATTCCGAAAATAAAAAAAACCAAAAAGTAAACATAAATTTATAATAAATGTTTCAAAAATGACGCCATTACAAAAAAAAAAAACAATAATTTCAGTTGAGACCAAAGAAACTTTGCAATAATAATTATTATTTGTGTACATAGACAGAAGTTAAACTTTGTGTTTGTAATCAATCGAGGTAAATAAATCACAGAAGTACTCATAAAAAGGAGTACCGGAGTGCAGATGAGATAACTTATGCAAATCTATTGTTTACCTACGTTGTTTATTAATCGGTGGTATTCATTGACATCTTCTACATTTAAAAATTTTATTTGTTCGCATTTCGATCATCTTCCACATACTTAGTCAATTTTAATCTAGTTTTTACAGTAACTAATCAAGTAAAACAAGAAATGTTAACTAAACATATGCAATATTTAAATATCTACAATTTTTATTTGAATATTTTCTCTTTAAATTTTATTGGGACAGAACGGCTGCGCAAAAAATTATTTTTAAATTTATAGCCGGTGGAGCTACTTAATACCTTTTATATTCAAGATATAGTACATAAAACTTATTTGGCTTGAGTTGTGAAATAAAAAGTAATAATTTATTTGTAAAAGTTTTGTCATTTATTAGTCAAATATTTGTTTTCTCTTGTCTTGGGACAACAGAATAGAAAACTATACCTATTTATTGTTTAATTAAAAATATTTGTTGGCGTCAATGAAATAGGCAACCATTTACTCACTAAAACTTTGGTCATCCTTGATTTTTACACTATTGGTAAAGTAGGAAATTAATTTAAATTGCTACAGAACACTGTAATAAGCAGAGCCATCTTGCGGCAAATGTTCTAATCCTAGTCTGTATTCTAGAATTATGTCTGATATACGCATTTGAAGTACGACAAAATGCAAGAGGTAATATTTTACACAGTTGCTATTTTTCAATTTATTCAGTATATTTCCTCAAAATGTGTAATATTTTACTACGTAAATCTTGTATATACGTTTAATCATAGAATATATTGTTTTAATTTACATGAAATATTCAAAACATTTTGTCGCAAACGGCGCCTCATAGATAATTGTCAGATAATATTTTGATATGAATTTAAATTCGTTGTTACGGAAATAGGAAAAACAATTCATACTGCGCACTCGCTATGTCAACTCACATTTATTTTAAAATATGATTTTCTTTATTATCTGGACTTCTTCCCTGATCAAAATATGAATAATATAGATACAAAGCCAATGGCAATGTAAGCAATAAGCAGTGTTCAAATAAAAGAAAAAAAAGAAAATATAACAGTTCTCTCTCTGGAACAAAATATTATTTTGCTGAACATTGGAAGATAATTAGTTTGAACTTTATAAGTACCACATAAAAAGAAAATAACAAAACAAAGCATCTACGAGTAAAGCGGGAAATACGATACAATCGAAGAAAAAATCGCTATTATTATTATATTTTATTTTGAGTTTCGTAGTAACTCATTTGAATATATATATATATATATATATATATATATATATATATATATATATATATATATATATATATATATTTCTTAATGGCTACTTTACTTTTTTCGTAATTTCGTTACAATCGGACCGAAACTAATGTGTTTTAGCCCTGAAAAGCGCGCTTTAACACTTATTTTTGGTCCTAGGGATATAAAATAGTTATCTATGTACCAAGGGTGAAAACAGAAGTTTCTGACCTGTGGTGTGATTATTAGCACGAGGCGTAAAGCGGATATTGTATCCATAGGAATGATTTCTTTTTGATCCATGGGCCAAAAATAAGTGTTTAAGCTTGCTTTTTAAGGCTAAAACCCATGCTTTTCAGCGCGGTTGTGCATAAATAAAATGAAAATTTTTGTTTATTGTGAATACTTGATTCTGCAAAATGTCATTTTGGCATATAATCTATGTACATGTTTTAATCTTTTGAACATATAATTATATGTTATTTTGTTGTGCATAAAATATTGTATGCATCACGAGTGAAATTAGCGTTTCTGACCCTGAGCATGTTATTAGTCCTCGGTGCTTTGCTGCTCGTGCTAATAATCATGCCGCGGGCCAGAAACACATGTTTTCACCCTTGATACATAAATAACTATTATTTGTGAATCGTAAAAATATTTATTTCTATTATATTTTTGAATAGAAGTTACGATAGTGGATAAAACCTTGTACGATATTCGTAAATAACTATTATGTAATAACTAATATAATTTTGTAAAAATTTTACACCTATCTCTAATTCAAACTATGTCAATAACAATGACCATTTTCAAGAGTTCCTTTCAATTCAACCAATTTTAATAAATGATTCCAAAGTAATTATCTAATCGACCAATTATTCAATGCCACTATATTTCCACTTAACTCAAACAAATCCACTTAATTCTCTGTTTCCACAAATATATCACCGGATTATTTGTCGCATTAAATCTACAAACACTGCACTCAGTAGCAAATAATTTACATGCATTTCCATCTATGTCGAGTGAACAAAATTGGAGGTACATGACATAGATGAAGTATTCACAATGTCCATGATGCACAGTGAATCAATCTGAAGCTTGGACGAACCAAACTGAGCATAAAACAGAAGTAAACATTATCAAGAGCTGAAACTATTTTCCTGCTATAAAAACGAGTGTTTGTTTTGTGGGGTTTGCGGTTTACAAATAGTCTGGTGTTGAGATTGACTGTTTTTTGTCGTTTGAAATGGAATTGATGCAAAAAGGTATAACAAATGAAGCGAATGCACTTTTGTAAAATAAAGGTATATAAAACAACATTTTGAAACTGATCTATGCGATAACGCGAGTTAAGCAACGTTGCGCGCGGATTGTACATGGATGGGTGATCGTCCAGAGAAACCCGCGTTGCTGTTGGTAAGACCTAAAACGCAGGATCAGGGCGTAAAGGCGGCATATGACCATAGCAGTTGGTCCGCCAGGAAGCCATAAAAAAACATTTGTTTTATGTATCTACTTTAAGTACAAACTGATAAAAATAATGCATCACGGACGACGTAAAAAATTGAATTAAAATAAAAGAAGGTAAAATGGAAATGGTTTGAGTATATAAAGCTTGTGTCGAATGAAGGATACATACTTTTTTTTTTAATTGAAAATATTCGATAAATAATTACGGCAGCAAATTGTAAGTACATAAATTTTAATGACCCAGTGTAGGCAAAACAATTAAAATAGTTCGAGAAAAAAGGCCAGTTAACTACGATGTTTTGTGACATAACTGTCAAATTGTCACTTTGTTTAACCAGAAATATTTTCAACAATTTTTCTAATATGTGGCACCAAGATAAAGTAATCTTTGTTGATTCGTTGTTGAGGAGTGAGCGTAAATAATTTGAGATGTTTTGAGCGTGTAAAACGTGCGTTGAAGAAAGATTGATGTAAAGTTTATAGAAGTGATTGGTTGGATGTGATTGAATGTTTGTTGTGTGATGAATGATTTCAAATGTGATAAGTAAATAAACGAAGGGAATTATGAATATGGTTGAAGCTAGGATGGTGTGTTAGACTGAGAATGTTTGACGAGAACTGATTATTTGATTAATCTGATTACTGAATATTTTACAAATGATTCTATGGTTCGTGTTACCCCATTTGATGGGATATAGCGTGAGGTTATGTATGTATGTAAAATAAGGTAACCTGGAAAATTTCTACTTTCTAATATTCATTACATATCTGGCAGATACAATGATATTCTTGGCCGTATTTGTTTGGGAACTTTGGATTCAACCCTGAACTGACCTAGAACTAACTCGTGTTACTTCCAAATAAATGATGCATCTAGTGTCAGTTGTAAACACTGGCGATAAATTTAAAATCTGAATGCATGTTCGGATCGACATCTGCTTAGTTTTGTTTGTGAGTTAAATTGCGCTTTTAATTGGATGTTTTAAGTCATCTTTATATGTAGTCAAAAAGCAAATAACGTCAGGGTCTATTAATTTTTTTTATAATTTTGTCATCAGCAGTATCAAAATAACTAATTTCGGAGTCGCAATTATGTGTCGTAATATTATCCTCTGTGACTTCTATTACAAGAAATACATAATGCATATTGTTCTTCCATCATCTGCATAAATTATAGTTTAGTAGGTAAATTTTTTCAAAATATTATTATAAAATTACTTACGTTTTTCATAAAAATAACTCCTAACCTCTAATATACTATTACAAATCGCGATGCCGCCACGAATAACAAGGAACACAAGTTGATGAGAAATGGATAGTAAACAGGTTGAACCTACCAACCCGTTAAAATAGCTGAGGCAGTAGGGTCAGTTCAAGATCAGTTCTAGGTTACTTAAAGTATGCCAATTAAACAAAAGTAACCTACCAGGTTACTTTAAAAATCCCAAATAAATACGGCCCTTGTTTCTATGGCAAAATTATGAGCAAAAATAAAAGTTAATATGTAATTTTCACAAACTATTTCAATTATTTTTTATAATTTGTGACATTGTATATTGAAATTTGTAAAACACAATCGCCAAAATGTAAATGACAATTCTTGCCAAGATAGTTACGATGGGATGGCTAGCTCAGTGGTATGAAGTCGGCCTGTGGATCCTGAGGTCCCTGGTTCGATTCCCACAGGCGACAAATTTTCATAATTTGAAAAAGCTATCCCTGTGGCTCCTCCACCACTAACATGTTTGGGGGCCGTGATTTGACGACTGGTAACCGTACTTCACGCGCAAAATATATCACTTACCGAGATCTGCTTCAGCAGAGTGCCACACCCAGTAATGGGTAGAAAGCGTGATGATATATTTATTTATTTATTTATTTATAGTTACGATTTATATGTAATCTAATTTCATTTTATAGTGCATCGTAACAAATACAAAAATCGATTTTATTTCAAATTTTGTTAAATATTAGTTTGTTTTATAGCAAGGTTATATTTAGAATTCAACAAAAACAGTGAATTTCTTTTGGTGTTCCTCCAACAGTAGTTTCCCGTGACGTCACAGCTGCATTGTCGCTGTGCTAACATTGCCATAGCCAACGTGATGCATGAACTTTTCGCGCTCCGTAATTGCATATTGTTTCCATGTGAAACAAAACAATCCACCATCACCATTGTCATGAACCAGCGGCGATAATGGAACATAAATTCTGGCAAAGTAACAGCTAGGTCGAGCAGTGAATTACTGCCCTACACACTTGACTTTCGGCGCGCAAGTGAGTTAGAGTTCGTTTTTTTTTATTATGTCTCTGTTTGTTTTGTTTAAGTGTGAGCTAAGCGTGATATGGAAGCGTAAGAATTTTGTTTACAAATTGTTATTTTGTAGCAACTTTTGTTAGACTTGCGTGCGAAATCTTTACAGCGGAAAAGCACAAATTTAGAACGCAGCAACAGGAATAACAATCAAACATAAAACTGATATAAAGATTACTTTTATGTTCATAAATAATACATTATTCAAATGGATATTTAAAAATACTTTATCACCATGTATTTTGTTTGCCAAATTAATAGCAATATTTAAATTTTTTAATGGCAATATTTTACAGGCACATTTAATTATGTTGGCTTTAACTCGAGAACTATACAGGTTAGGATTTTACAGTACGGTATGCTAATATTAGTAGTTATATCCGAAACGAATTAATAATGGTATTATACAGGCTGTTCAATACTTGTTGATTAAACTTAAAGGATTTATTTTATAAATAAGAAAAATAGAAAAAAACTTTCCATCACTTGTCACAAATGCCACAAAATTTACAGCATGTTTGAATCAACTTATCAGGTCATCATCAAACGGCTGGTCAGTTCAGCTTTAACCATAGACGCGTTTCGTCCTTTAGGAACTCATTAGTATGGTGTGATCAACTATCCAACTAGACCAACTAGGGTCTAGTGAACTGTGATACTTTTCAAGCTGAACTTTATTTTATATAATGTACTGATTACGGAATAAAAAATAAATTCATTAAATTTGCAAAATTAAAAGCAGTTTACGTAAAGTAAAATATTTAGTGCCACTGGTTGGGTAATTATATCTTATATATTAATAATTAAATTAAAATTGTTAATTCTACTATAGTCAATTTATACATTATACAAGATTAGATAAATCACTATTCGTAGTGTTTACAATAATTATAATTTAATTATTAATATAATAAAAATAACAAGCAAACCAGTGATACTAAAAATGTTTATTTTAGGTGAACAGTATTTAATTATTATTCTAATTTTTTTTAAGGGGTGGCTAGCTCAGTAATATGAAGTCGGCCTGTGGATCCTGAGAACCCTGGTTCGATTCCCACAGGCGACAAACAATTTTCATAATTTCAAAAACTATCCCTATGGCTCCTCCACCACTAACATCTATGGGGGCCGTGATTTGACGACTGGTAACCGCACTTCACGCGCAAAATATATCACTTCCCTAGATCTGCTTCGGCACAGTGCCACACCCAGTAATGGGTAGAAGGCGTGATGATATATTTATTTTTATTTTTATTTTATATTCTTTAAATCTTTAAATTATCTTGTCATTTTAATTCAAATAAATAAAATATTACCTTTGTTGTACTTAACAGATTTTACCTCAATATATTTTAAGTTCGAATAAATCCTTTTTGAAAGATTTTTGTTGTAACAGAAATGGAAAAAGGATTTCTCTCTTCTTTGACAAATACCTATTCAGTGTTTTTAATGATTTTGTCAAAAGTTGAATAAACTCTTTCATTATCTAGAATCCATAGAATATTACAATTACTCCAGTAATCGGAAATCTAGTATATTTTATTTTACAATGCCTGCACTGATTCAGTCGCGTACCTAGAACTTTTGCCGCCCAGGGCGGTCTCCAATTTGCCGCCCTTTCTAAGTCAATCAAATGGTGATATTTATAAATAAAATAAATAAATATAAAATAAATGTATCATCACGACTTTTACCTATTACTGGGTGTGGCACTCTGCCGAAGCAGATCTCGGTAAGTGATATATTTAAGTACGTGAAGTGCGGTTACCAGCCGTCAAATCACGGCCTCCAAAGCTGTTAATGGTGGGGAAGCCACAGGGGTAATTTTAATTTGGTGAAAATTGTTTGTCGGCTGTGGGAATCAACCCAGGGGTCCTCAGGATCCACAGGCCAACTCGAAACCACTGAGCCATTACCCCATTAAATTAATAAACGTAAATAAATAATTGTAATTGAGACAAACTATAGGTGGGGAACTTTTTTACCATTGGATGGCATATTTAAATTAGGTAGGAATTTTTCGAGATATTATTTTCAACCCTACATTGACTTGACGATGAAGAAAAATATTCGAAATCATATAGTAATTCATAATTCGTAGAAATCGAATAGTAAACTCATGAAGTGAACACGTTGTTTTTACAACTAAAATTAAATATAAAAAATGCCGCCCGAAAATATGTGCCGCCCGGTGCGGACCGCACCCACCGCCCCCTCTAGGTACGCCACTGCACTGATTCCTGCAATAATGTTGTTTATCGAGAATATATCGTTAAAGGGGATAATATTTGTTTACTATTTAATAAATTATATGTTATTTTTCGTACTTTACATGCATTTCGCAAATCGCAAAAATCCGTATGAATGCATAAACAAATATTGAGTTTCAAATCCGTATTTAAATTTACAGTTCAAACAATCCGTTCATTACTCACGAAATATGAAAATCCCATAACGCAATTACTAACTCATTCCCAATAATTCAACTTGCATTGGATTTTCATGCAGTTGGCACGGCAGGCATCTGTGACGTCCGTCGCAATCCGTAAACGAGTCGGCATTATCTTATTAACGCTAAACACAATCTGGTTGTCGAGCGATGATTGAGTGCAGCAGCACTGCTGCCAACAGAGCGACTCAAATGGCCCCCAGGCCGCTGCAGCGGAAATGTGTTTGAAACGGCGGCTCGCGCGGTCCATTTGAAAGGATTGATTGAATGCGATTTATACCGGTTACGTGTGAGCGGGGACAGAGTCAAATCGGAAATAAGTGTTGGGTGAAACGGAAGTAGATTAGTGGATTATGTAGCTCGACTTTCAAAGAATGTCCATTAGCTTTTACGATGTTTTATTTTTATTCTTTTGGCACAAATTCCTTCAAAGTATTTTCATACTCTTCTGGGATTTGTGTTATTTTGCCTCGCAGATTTAAATTTAAAATGGCTATGGTTTTATGTAAGATAGTTATATATTTTGAAACATAAATAATACGTTTTTCTATTTTACTTTCATTAGGAAGTCATTATGAAATTCAGTTGCGTCAAGGGCGAATCCATTGGGGCCATGTCCTTATTTTTTTTTTTTAGTTTTTTATTATTATGGGATGGCTAGCTCAGTGGTATGAAGTCTGCCTGTGGATCCTGAGGTCCCTGGTTCGATTCCTACAGGCGACAAATTTTCATAATTTGAAAAAGCTACCCCTGTGGCTCCTCCACCACTAACTTGTTTGGGGGCCGTGATTTGACGACTGGTAACCGCACTTCACGCGCAAAATATATCACTTACCGAGATCTGCTTCAGCAGAGTGCCACACCCAGTAATAGGTAGAAGGCGTGATGATATATTTATTTTATTTATTTATTTATTAATATTATTTTTATTCGAGTTTTATAAGCCTTATAGAAGTAAAAATCACTGAAAAACTTTATAATACTCTGAAACAACTCTAAAAAGCTTTCAAAATTTGGATTGTCAGACATTTTCCGAGGTTTTTAGACTGTTTAAAATTTAAAAACCAAGAACAGAATACAAAATACATACAAATATATATTCCACACAAAAATTATACAATTGTTTGGCAGTATTATAAGTTTTACTTAAAAAAAATGGGTAAAATGACCACCCCTTGAAAATTTTCTAGATCCGCCCTTGAGTTGCGTACCGAAAGAGTGTTTATAACGAATTGCAATATTTGATTGTAAACGGTTGGTAGTACCGAATGACATACTTATGCAGGGTTGCATGAAAGTTTCATTCGTTCATTAGCAACTAACGGTTCAATAAATTTAAGAAAATCCCTATTGATGCTGTTGCTAGATAAACAATTCTTTAACTACAGAGCTCTTTATATTTTTCTTGCAACCCAGATTGTAACTGCCAAGCTGAGAACATAAAAATTTGAATATAATCTCAAAATCTATTTTTCGTCATATTAAGTCAGGAAAGTGATGTTTTACTTGACGAAGTGGTTGTTTTAATCCGCTGAGTCAAGTAAAACACTTTTCTGACGTATTATGTATACTACTTTTTCTGAAACCATTTAATTTATTCAAAAATTAATCATAAATAATTAAAATATTTAAATTTTTTGATATGAATTGTATTGACAGCAGACTACGTATCCAAGATTACAACTACAAAAACAGTAGTTGAAGCTAAGCTATAAAAATAGTTAGCTTTGGACAAGTGTGGTGGTATCCCAAGTTTTTTTTTTCTGTAATTCTTCTTCTTCATTTGCATTTCTTTTACCCTTTCGAGTGCCCATTTCTGTAATTCAGTTATATTTAATTTTGTAAATATGTTGACTCTGTAGTGTTTTGAGAGGGTATAATGATGCAGTAGCGCAGCTGGTTTATAAATTTGACCATGTTTACATTGCAATAAAAAATTTGTCTCTTAATTTATATCAATAAAAATATGTACATGTATGCAGAAAATTATGAGGGATACAATGGTACACTGTTTAGGTTCGTATCTAGGCTAGATTTTGATATACAGGACAGTTAGCGGAAAATAGTCAAAACGTGATGAAATTTATGCAAAATTTTACTTTTTCGAAGGCTATATCTCAAAAACTGAACAAGATATAGAAATGTGCTCAACGGCATTGAATTTCTCGTGTTTGAATTGACTTACAAACATACTTTCAGCGATTTAGATTTTTTGAAAATTTCTTAAGGGGTACCCCTTAAGAATTTTTGGATTTTATGCCATTTTCAGACTTATTACTCTAAAAATCTTTCTCGTTCGAATATTTTACTAAAAATTTAGATAAATACGTATTTTGACGAACAGAATCCAATAGTGAAATCCCCGAGTACGTATCTCTTATAGTTTTGAAGATATTGGCCTTAGAAATTTGTGTATATCGAAAATTTTGGTCAAAATATCAAAAATAAAAAAATTGCTGAACATATGTGTACAAGTCAATTCGGATACGAGTAATCCAATGCCGTTAAGTGCATCTTCATATTTTGCTTAATTTTTGAGATATAACCTCTAGAAGAGTAGATTTTTTTCCAAATTTTACGCCATTTCACATTTTTCACAATATTAGTATAATACATAATAAGTATGGAAAGTAAAAACACTTTCCTGACGTATTATGTATACTATTTTTTCTGAAATCGTTTAAGCAGCAGAGGGTGCTGCAATAACCCTAGCCAGGTGTACCAACGAGATACAGATGGATTCGGATGTTATGTAACTTTGTTCACATTGTTGTAGAATATTTGAGCGAATGATTGAAGGTATGTTTTTACTTAGCTGAAAACGTAATTAGATAACTCAGACTTATTTTGGACAGGTAATGCTTTCAATTTAATCACACTTCATAACATAACATAATAAATTATTATTTAGCTATTGTGAAAAGTACTAAATTGGATGGAACCGTAATTATAAATTTTAGCTCTTTCGCTAATCGTATCTTTATCAGGTCACGTATCTAATATAATATGATGACATAACAAATATATTTAGAAAGGAAATTAATTAAATTGTGTAACATTAATTAAACAATATATTATTTAAATTTAATATTAGTAAGTAGGTAACTAATTTTAATGAAACATTGTTAAATTATGTTTAATATAACCTAATTCAATTATTTATTATATTAAAAAATTATTTCAAAACAACGTTGTTTCGCCAATTTCAGATAATAAATTAATGTGAAAATATAATGCATTATTCAGCCTATTGTTATTGTATTATGTATAATTATTCTGATTATTTCATTATTATATTAATATAAAATATACAACCAATATTGATGTATTTTCCAGTATAATCCCACTAGAGTGTGAAAGTTGACGTTTAAATTATGATATTATCATGTAGTTGTGTTTTCTTTTTATAGGTTTGCGTTTGAAAGAAATATAACCTTTATGTATTTTGCTATGAAGAACTAGACTTGTAACCACAGATCATAATATACTACTATAGATAAGAAACTGCCATGTTATGCACTGGGACTGTATTTTGCGCCATCTGAGTAGTGGAAGTCTAACTAAAGTCATGTATATAGGCAACCCGATATGCATATTTAGGTTGCTTGTAATTTTTATAATTATTTTATATTTATTGAAACTACTTCAAATTAAAATTCATTATTACAACATAAATATTTATTAAAATATGTTCCTGTATACAAGTTATTTATAATTTGTACTATTTCACTCGCAGTTTTATCCAACTCTTGTGAACTTGAAAATATATTATGACTTCCACATCCAAATATTATTTATTATATGATCACTTACTTGCCAGTAGCAGTGCAGTTTTTTACACAACAATTGATATTAGTTGATGACATTATTTATATGAAATTATTTCACAAATAAAAATTAATTCGATATTTGACAGATTAAAAAATTTGAAATATATGCAAATGACAACTACAGGAACAATCTAGTAACCAATGATTGCCGATATTGTAGTTATCTAAAATGTATGTCTTCACATAAAGACTATTAGCGCCATTCCTTAGGTGGAAGTCGAACTATAAACACAGTCCCATGGTTACCCATATAACATTCCGCTGCCTGCTTGTTACAAACCCTAATATACGTCCTTGCAAATTATCTAAATAAAAATACAGAGATGTATTTTAAATTTTAAAAGAATTTTTGTGATGCAATAGTTAACTTATATAAATCGTATATTTATACAAAAAAGTTAGAATAGATATATCTAATCAGAATCATCAATACCAGATTCGTCCAAATTTAAATTTATTACTAGTTGATTACCTTCTCTACTCATATCACTTAAATATTTTACGAAAAACACAAAAATGTTTGTAAAAAATTATTACTTTGATGAAAACTTAAGACATAATAATTATGTTTCAGTAAGCTTTTATACTATATTTAATAGCAGTTACAAAAAATTATTGATTATTACTAAGCAGATATTTTACGGTATAAATAAAATAAATAAATATAAATACATCATCACGCCTTCTACCCATTACTGGGTGTGACACTCTGCCGAAGCATATCTCGGTAAGTGATATATTTTCCGCGTGAAGTCCGGTTACCAGCCGTAAAATCACGGCCCCCAAAGATGTTAGTGGTGGGTGAGCCACAAGGGTAGTTTTAAAATGGTGAAAATTGTTTGTTGCCTGTGGGAATCGAACCAGGGTTGTCAGGATTCACAGGCCGACTTGATACCACTGAGCTAGCTACCCCATAAAATTTTTAAATACATCCCTGTGTTGTTATTTGGAGATTATAACTGTACTGCAGTGAACCATCTAGTTTAAACCAGATAGCTTTTTTCTGGAATTTTTAAATGATACTTTTGACTGTGTACCTGAAAACAAACTTTTGGTTCCTATGAACACCACAACCATTTAATAATTTAAACGTCAACTTCCATACTCTAGTAGAACTATGCAAGTTCATAATTTATATGTAATTACAGAAAACAAATATTTTAAAATTTTAACTTTTGTAATAAAAGTATTAATGCTGTGACCGAAGAATGGATATCATTGTAAATAATTAATTAAAATGTTGTAGTATTTGTTATAAATTTTGCAATAAACTTCGCGTAGTTGAAAACAAAAGCATAAAAATTTAATAACACAACACAAAAAAGCAGTAAAACCACATGAAATTAATACCTGTCAACGACACACATAATTTTCCTTTTCTAATAAAAACCAAACAAAAGTACTTGAGCGCCATTACGTTCTTTACGACATATAAACTTTATAATTAATAAACGTCATTGCCTTGGGGTGCACTTTTCAATAACTGCATTGTTGTGAGTGAGCTAGTAACACGTCATAAAGAGTCAGCATGGATGCTGCTTCATAATCCATTTAGTGGCGCTCTAGAGAGATTTCCACTGCTATCTTGGGCTATCTTCCCGGGATTAAGGCATCAAGTTTAAGCGGCCACCAGTGTATATGAATATCGTGATAGTAGCCTCGCATGCAGAGTAAACTGCAGATTTCGGAACGTGTAACGATTATTACTGATCGCCTGGTCAAAATCACGTACATTATCGCTTGTCTTAATCCCAAGACTTACTCTCAGCGACTTAGGAAGTTACTTCATGAGATAATAGTGACATAGACTACATAAAATTTAATTATCTTCATTGTTTATTAACTATGGAAATATAGATTTCCTAAGAGCAACAAAAGCCCGAGTGAATAGCAAAAAAAAAATTTCTGGGTATATTCAATGGACTTGTTATATTCGATAAGTAATTTTGACATGTTTCTGAATCAAATGAGAGTAAAAAGATTATGCGTTTACATGTAATATTTTTACGTATTAATAGTAAATTGATTTTACGGACCCTAACATTTAAAATTGTATTGACTCAATTTCAAGAACATATTGATAACTTTGAAATGATTTCCAAGAAAATAAAAGATAAAAATAGTGAAGAAAAATTAAAGTAAACAAATGAGAATATACTATTCACGCTTTCTTTCACTAGTTTTACTTTTTTCACGATTAATGAACAAAGACAGGTGTTTTAGATAAGTATTAAAAATATTTAATACAGATTATTACATTTTAATATAACCTAAAAATTAGAGAAATTAATTAAAATATTTCGCGACAACCACCTACTGTGATTTTTAATAACTACGCCATGGTAACAATATCTGTCACTGTGTCTGTCGGTTTTTATAATTATAATTAGGAATTACTAGATGTTGTAATTAAAATATTTTAATTAATTTCTTTAATTTATGGAAGTAGCTTATTAAATATGGTATATGGGATAGGACAGCTATTGTTTACTGTTGTGGAATCATATAAATATGAAAACGATACTTGTTATTCAATTGATCATATAAAAATAATCATTCACTTCGTTTTCATCTTCCGACATTTCACTACGTTTTCCTTAAAACGATATTGTATTTGCTATCCAATCGTGTTAGAGTCGTTACAATTCACTTCCAATAATTTTTATGTGATCCTACTACAGGATAGTTTTAATTTCAGCCAATTAAGTTTTTACCTTTAATTTAAAATATATTGCATGTTCCCTTTGACATTAATAACAGAATAATTAATTACAGTTTGATTTAAAATTAATAAATATGTTTTTATAACTTACAGGCATGCCTATCTATGTTTAAAATAGTAATTTAAACTCATATTGGAATATTTAATTATAAATAGCTGTACCTAGATAAAAACATGAATTTTTAATTGATAGTCAGAAATTAATTAGCTTTTTAATTTAGTTTTAAAACACACATGGACGTTTCGAATAATTCAACTTTAACTTCATATATTTATTTATTTATGCTATATACAACAGGAACTGAATCCCAATTTATTTATTTATTTATTTATTTATGCTATTCTGTACAACAGGAATTTAATCCCAATTACGATACAGGGTCCGGACTCACCGAGCCGTAATATGGTAGTTCATATATATTTAGCTTGAGTGCGATTTGAACTCCGGATCTCCGGATTCGAATGCCGTAACGCTACCCATTCTACCGTACTGCCGGGCAACAGTACAGAATCCGAACTCACCGAGCCGCAGTGTGATAGTTCATATAATTTTTAGCTTAAGTGGAATTCGAAATTGGGATCTCCAAATTCGAATTCCGTACTGCCGGACAATAGTATATTATGAGCCCAGTCCTGCATCAGTTGGCCCGAATCTAATTTTTTCGTTAAAAATTTAAATAATACTAAAAACCCAGATATCTTACATTTACTAAATTCTACAATTAATTTTCATCATTTTTAACAAAATTTAACATTAAATATACCTTAAACACAAAATATATAGCAGTATAACACTCATTTTTTTTTTCTTCACATAAACTAAATCAACACACAAATGAACTATCATGATTATTATCTTGTGGGCAGTATGGTGGATGAAATTGAAATTTATTATTATTTAAAACATATAAATACGGTTTTTTAATAAAACAATTTTTTTAGTTAAAACAGAAATGTTTACTTCCTCTTTCTATGGCTGTAATTTCTAGATGTATGTATCGATTGACTTAAAATTTTATCTGTGTATTAACAACATACTAGTATATGTCTTATTAAAATTTCATTTCATTTTCTTGTATACTGCACGAGAAATAAAACTGTAAATTATAACATCGAACGAAAAAATAAAATTGGGCCAGCTGAAGTGGGACCGGGCTCGTATATACCCCCAAAGATGTTAGTGGTGAGGGAGCCACAGGGGTAATTTTAAGTTTGTCGGCTGTGGGAATCGAACCGGGCTTCTCAGGATCCACAAGCCCACTTGATACCACTGAACCACTACCCCATATTACCTCAATAACTATCAGCAGGATAAATAAAAAAATATCTAATCGATATCGTAGTACAAATGGTAATAATTATACTGAATGCCATTTTCAGATTCGATATTTTTTCAATTACCTTGCAGATAGTTATTGGAAATTTTATCCGCAGATATAAAAACCTGCCATTAGACAATATATATATATAAATATATCATCACGCCTTCTACCCATTACTGGGTGTGGCACTCTGCCGAAGCAGATCTCGGTAAGTGATATATTTTGCGCGTGAATTGCGGTTACCAGTCGTCAAATCACGGGCCCCAAAGATGTTAGTGGTGGAGGAGCCACAGGGGTACCTTTTTAAATTATGAAAATTGTTTGTCGTCTGTGGGAATCGAACCAGGGTTCTTAGGATCCACAGGCCGACTTCATACCACTGAGCTACCCACCCCATATTAGACAATATAACCAAAGTAAAATATGTTGAGGTTCATAATAAACTTATTGCTACGTTAATGCTTGTTTACTTGTCAATTTATCCCGGTGGGATTAAATTTAGAATTTATTCCCTCCGGGATTAAAAGTGATACGTCAGTCCTCGAAAAGAAAGAATAAAGTAGGCCATTTACTCCCGGGAGTAAGGAAAATTCGTATATTTGTAATAAAATTTTAATCAAAAGTAAAAGCGAGATATTATCGAATATACAAAACAGAGTTATCAAATAGCATAATTAAATTACCCAGACGAAATTCATTTGACATATTATCAGTAGTGAAATATCTCATGCGAAGCTAGCAACTATAACCTAACCTCAATAAATAACTCTCGCGCACCTAGCGGCCAAACCCAACACTAGATCTAGGCGGGAGTTTCAAAAACCATTTCAGATTTATAGTCGTCGGTGTCGCATAACAACACGTGATTAAATCAGCGCGTGACGCTCGCTCAGCGTCGTCCGTAGCCGGGGGTCATCGTTCGGCGTCGCGCCGCGGGTAAATGGCGTCGTTAGTGGGGAAAGGGAGGCAGCAGTGAACAACTGCGGACGGGCGATATAATGTCGAGTGCCGCAATCTAAACTTTGTTATTGCTTGAATGCGCAATCGATGTGCGGCAGATTACGGGTGCTGCGCTGGGTTGGACCTGCACTTGTGAAATGGTGCGTGTTTTGACTCTCAACGGGGTACGATACAAATGCTGTTAAGGGAAAATATTGCACAAGTTTCATTTTTGTTTATTGTGCCACTTTTAACCTTCTGGTTTTCTTTCCTGTTTCTTCACTTCGACAAACATTCTTTTTCCTATTTTTTGTTGTCTACTGACTTCCTTGTACATACCTTCTATTTGGTTATTTATTTATTTTATTGTACTTCAATCGAGCTCTTATTTACTTTCGCTGAGGAAACAAGTTTATTTATTTCTTTGTTACTCCGCACAGGAATTTAAGTGTAATTATAATTAGGGTTGTTGATTTTACGAATCTTCGAGACTTCGATTGTTTGCATTTATTGAACCTTCGAATTTAGATTCTAAATTTTCGAATTTTCGAATTTTTAGAATATTCGAGTTTTCGAATTATTTGAAATGTTTTAACAGCTCGAGGACAAGTCAGTCAGACAGCAAACTGAGCATCGAGGGTTCTTAGCCTCAACACAATTTTTACTAGGGATGTGTTAGATATTTTTTTTTTTAGGGAGTTCAATTCACCTTCCATATAATGGGATAAAAAAGACATGGCACATTAGTAAAACAACTTCAATGCATTTATCGTACATAAATTTATGTAATATTATTTATTTATAAATAATATAAATTATGGGATGGCTAGCTCAGTGGTATGAAGTCGGCTTGTGGATCCTGAGAACCCTGGGATCCCTACAGGCGACAAACAATTTTCATAATTTCAAAAACTACCCCTGTGGCTCGTCCACCACTAACATCTTTGGGGGCCATGATTTGACGCCTGGTAATCGCACTTCACGCGCAAAATATATCACTTACCGAGATCTGCTTCGGCAGAGTGCCACACCCAGTAATGGGTAGAAGGCGTGATGATATATTTATATTTAATATAAATTATAATTAAGAGAGATGCCTAATCATGCAGAGTTTTGCAGGATACTTCGTCATGTTTATTATTTAATTCATGGCTGACTTTTCGCGAATTATGCGTGAGCGTGTTTGGAGATGACAAATTCAAAAATTCTAAGCTTTAAAAATTCGAGAACTTCGAAAATTCGAAGCTTCCAAAAATTGGAAAGTTCAAAGCATCTAAGTTTTTCTGACGAAGTTTAAAACACTCGAACGAATCAACGACCCTAATTATAATACAGAAAGCATACATATTGGGATACGGCAGGTGGTGTGATTAGCGTTACGGCATTTGAATCCGAAGATCCAGAGTTCGAATTCCACTCAAACTAAAAATATATAAACAACCACAATACGGTTTGATCAGTTTGGGCCCTGTACTATAATTGGGATAAAATTCCTGTTGTATACAGTACCATAAATAAATAAATAAATAAATAAAATTAAAACCTGGTACCTATAAACTCCGATCATATGCTTAAACCAACTATGCTAAGGTCGCCATGTGATTCAAATCAGATTTTAAACCAATTGATCGCTCTATTTTGTTATGTGCCATAGGCAGTTTCGAACCCATGACTCTTTTATATACTGAAAGAGTTGACAGGAAAGTCATCTGCAGTGACACTGTTATTGAGGAAAAATATTAACCAACTGAAATTTAATTAGTATTTTAAGTACATACTTAATAATTGATAAAAATCTAATTAAAATATAACGAGAAAAATTGTGAGATCGACAGACCTGGGACCTATCAACCCTGGTCATATGGTTTAACCAACTAAGCTACAGTTGCCATGTTATTCAAATCTGACTTTATTCAAATTTTCTTCTTATTTTGTTATTTATTTATTTATTTGTTACTCTGCACAACAGGAAGTAAATCCCAATTACAGTACAGGGAGCCTACAGCTTATAGTGGAATCCGAACCACTCAGACACAATCGTATGTTTTGGATATAAGTAGAAGTCAGTGAGATTTGAATGCACGACCTCTTGCTTGCTAATAAAGAAACGCAAGTTTTACCTCGCTTTTATCCACTGAGCTACGATTGCCTGTAAGCAGCCTCGATCCCATTACTCTTTCATATACTGAAAGACTTGACACGAGAGTCGTTTACGGTGACACAATTATGTAAGGGGAATATTTAATTATTTAAATTTAATTATTCTTTTAAGTAAATACTTAACAATTGATATAATCTAATTATAAAGAGGAAAATTAGGATACCACCAGGATTTGAACACCGTTATAGAAGTATATCATACTATTTTTATCTGCTCTTGAAAAATTGTAATTGGATGTTAAATTTTGTGTTAGGTGAAGATTTATTTTCAAATTGCGTATTTATGTTTTGTAACTTGTAGTTACTGAAGAAGACTGCAGTGACGATAGCTTCATCTAAAATGAATTAAAACTGATTGCCTTGCGTATTATTTAAATCCTATTTGCATGAAATATTTAATAGTTCAGTTTTTGGCCAGAGCGTATTCTCTTTGAACACGTTTTGTTTACTGTTATTATTTGTGTCATTCGATTGCAGTTCCATGAACAATAGATTAAAACATAAACGTGTTATCGTTTTATGAATCATAACAATCTTCCAGGGTAATGCACAGAGGGTTGAAAGCGCAGTAAAATTAGCTGCGTATCCTGCAAATTAAACTTTTTTGTTTATGTGCAACTATAAAGCGTTTTGAGTCTGATTCATATTGCAGTTTCACTAGTTTACCAACAGCGGTGCCGACAGAGTTCTACTGTGTTATGAAAACTGAATTTACTATTGATTTTCATTTATTTAGTTATGTACGATATAATCTGAAATGAACTGATTAAATTCACTAGTTTAATTGTTATTATTTTATTAATGAATTGGCTTTAGTTACTGTCAATTTAAATGGAATTGTTTCTATACCAGGAAAATGATAATAGTAAAATTTATTACCAAGTTATTACATTCCAATACATTTTGACATGTAATTCAAATATATGAGATATATCTCAATATGTATAACTATTTTATACTATGTCATAACTTGATTTCCAATTCGTTAATTTGTATCAAAAATTTATGAGAAAAATAATAATGATATGGTTATCTAGTTAATCTAGGTTTACTGAAATTTACCGCGCGTCTCCTATAGCAACAAGCGGTAAAACACTTTACCGCTCGCTTAGAAAAATATAAATTGTTGCTGAAACCTTAATTTATTGAAACAATATAAAATCTAAAATATAGGTTAGACTCATTTTTACACTTTTACACATATTGTACATGAAGTTTGCTGCGCTATGATTTGAAGTTGAACCTGAACGCAGCTGGGCAGCAGTGCCAACTTAATGAGAATGAGGGATGTTAAAATTGAAAGTGCAGTTTGGAGTTTTGTATATTTATTCCGGAACTTAAAATGGTGTTTGACAAATTTGAGGATAATTTAATTTCTGTGATATATAGAATTTTCAATTAATACGCCAATCACTATTTTCTGAGATTTTTTAGCACAATTTTTATTTATGTGTGAAAATTTATCACAAACAAAGATTGTTGATAATAGATTTTTTAAATTATTTACTTGGATACTGATATCGTCATGGTTACATACAATACAGAAATTAGTGGAACGTGAATTGAACTAGCACCATATTATTTCATGGGATGGCTAGCACAGTGGTATGAAGTCGGCCTGTGGATCCTGAGGTCCCTGGTTCGATTCCCACAGGCGACAAATTTTCATAATTTGAAAAAGCTATCTCTGTGGCTCCTCCACCACTAACATGTTTGGGGGCCGTGATTTGACGACTGGTAACCGCACTTCACGCGCAAAATATATCACTTACCGAGATCTGCTTCAGCAGAGTGCCACACCCAGTAATGGGTAGAAGGCGTGATGATATATATATATATATATATATATATATATATATATATATTATTTCTTAAAAATTTTTAGTAAGTAAAGTCGTAGAAAAAATTATGTATGCCTCAAGCGTAAAGTATCTTTATTGCTCTCGCTCTATTGCAGCGCTCGCTTCGCTCGCGCTTCAATTACCGAGCACGAGCAATAAAGATTCACTTTACGCTAACTATTATAATACTTGTTAATAACATTAAAAAATAAATAGTTTTTCGTTTATATTCTTCTAGTTTTACATCGTGTTACGTATTTTGTTAAATAACAAATTTTTCCGTTTGTATCACACGTAAGAATAGTGTCAATATTTGCCTCAAGCGATTGCATCCCTCGGACTCCGTCCTCACGATTCTATATTCGCTCTCGACAAATAATAACTTCACTCCCTTGTTATATAAACTACTGTTATTTATTCATTAACTTTTTATTTGCAGCTGGGTCAAAATATTAATAAAGATATTCTTAAAAGCATGAAAAATCTGCGACGCCCTTCCTGTTATCACACTTGCACAAAGAGGCGTGACAAATGGCTAATTTGGGACAATGGCTGAAAGTAGAACCTCGCCCAATATCCGTGCCTATTTTAAAATAATTAATGTATAGAACAGACAGCGGATGAATGGAATACCCGCGCTCAGCGCACGCGACGCAAAGTTCAGGTGAAACTTTGTAATTATCAAGTATTCATTTAGCGGCAAGTTGGAACAAAAGCACGAGTGCGAGCACAAGTAGCTTGCGCGCCATTATGGCTGAAGTTTGGCGGCCAGTGTTCGCATTCATGCAGGAAAAGTTACGCGTTGAGCGACAAAGGCCCCACACACTGAAAAAATCACCAACAACACCCGACGGTAAATCACATTGGTAATTAAATCACAACGAGGACCTCGACTAATTTTAACACGCGGTTAACGGTGGAACTACTATTAACTAGGAGAAAGCATTTATGGGGTAGGTGGTTAAGTGGTATCGGACTGTGGATTTGGAAAGTCGGGATCCATAAATAAGTTTCTCCACATTAAAATTACTCCTGTGGATCTCCCTCCACTAATAACTTTGGGAGTATAAATATATCACTTTACCAAGATCTGCTATGTCAGAGTGCCACACCCAATCATGGGTAAAAAGTCATAATGATATTTATTTTATTACCATATATTTTGTATACAGTGTGTTCATCCAAAACCCGAACATAGGCTTATAACATGTAATATCAGTTTTTTGGTGCGCATTGCTTCCCAATTAATTTTACAGGAAAATACTTCAAATGAAAGTTTTAGAGAATAAAATTACGGACATTTTGATATGAAACACATTTCAATTGTGTATTTTATCAGATCACAAAAATTAATTAAATATTTGTATTATTCGAAAAATATAGAAGTCCATGAAAAATAAAACAATTGTCTAATGTCAAAATATTGACGTTAATATGAACGATTTCTCACACGAGAAAAAGCTGGAAATAATAAAATGGACTTACAGCGGTGAAAGTTATAAAAAACATATCCCATTATTGTTAATATTTTTGACAGTAGACAATTGCTTTAATTTTTTCATGGAAGCCTATATTTTTACGAATATTACAAATATTTAATTAACTTTTGCGCTGTGATGGAATACACAAATGTAATGTATTTTATATTAAAACATTCGTAATTTTATTCTCTACAACTTTTATTTCAAGTATTTTTCTATAAAATTAATTGGGAGGCAATGCGCACCAAAAAACTGATATCACATGTAAACCTATGTTCGGGTTTTGGATGAACACACTGTATATATATATACATATATATATATATATATATATATATATATATATATATATATATATATATATATATATATATATATATATATATATATATATATATATAAACAATGATTTGATGAATAAAACCAGTAAATTAATTACAAAATGTAATTTTCTGTTGTAACCTTGTGATGAAATGATAATGCATCATTAATAAAATAATAGCAGGGGTGAACAAAACCTGCTAATATCCTCTTTAATCGTGCTGTCTGCCACTTTGAATGATGTACGCTATAATAACATGGCAACGCTGATAGAGTCATTATAACACAATCTCGTTGATTAAAATGCAAGAGGCACGTGGACTTATTAATAAAAAAGCCTCTTAGGGTTCAGCCACATAATTCACCCCACCATATCAAACAGCTGACGAAATTTCACATCAATAACATACTCATGTCAAATTTGAATGAATGAACAAACACACACTTAGTTAATAAATCTGAACTTGATTTATCGGCTTATTTGTTTGGTGTTCAACGCTGTGTTGTATTGGAAAATGTATTAGATTTGATATGCAAATTTATGCAAGGACTATGCGGATACAACCGACTTGTTTTCAATAAATTATTGATCTAGTTTTTACATACAAACATGTCGAAAGGAATATACGTATTAAGAAGGATTTAAAATTTTTTTGTAACAAGTTTTTTAAATTTTTTTGAGAATTTGTAAGCCGTAAAGGAATGTAATAAGGGAAGAAATTAAAATAAATTTCCTCGTAAGTTGGGTTTATTTTCAAGTCGAATAGAATTAAGTTTTCTTTACAAAAATTATATTATAAGTGAATAAAACAGTCTGTCATTGAAGGCAGAGCTGGGCAAGCTACTTAAAAAAAGTAGCTAAGCTACAGCTACAGCTATTCATTAAAAAAGTAGCTGAGCTACAGCTATAAGCTACATTTTGTAAAATATAGCTAAGCTACAGCTAAAAGCTTTCATTAAAGTAGCTGTTAAATTTTAAAGCTACTTTTTTCAATTATTGTGAATTATTAAATTTGCCATTGTCATATGATCAGTTGATAGTCTTTTGTTATAATGACTGTTAAAAAAGTGGACAAATGTATTGTTAATTTTTGATGCTATAATTTTTATTTATATCGGAATACATTAACAGTCACATTAACAGAAGACTCCTAAACAGTCAATGTTTAGTTCATCTAATATTTAATACAAAAGTAGGATAGGTTAAGAACAAGTGAAAAATAAAATATGTAAATAGATTTTACTCTATATAATAACTTGTTATCCTACAGTTATAGAAAACAATAAAGAAGGTACAATTCAAATAGAAAACAAAACTTAATCGGTATTTCTTAATGAACATTGGTAGCTTTAAGCTACAAAAAGTAGCTTTGGGCTACAAAAAGTAGCTTTAAAAGTAGCTTCAGTTGATATAACAAAACTTTTAAGCTAATAGAAACAAAAACATAGCTCGCTACAAATTACAGCTATATTTTTTCACATTTAGCTAAGCTACAGCTAAGGTAAACGTAGCTAAGCTACAAAAGTAGCTAGCTACTGCCCAGCTCTGATTGCAGGAGTGTCAATTTTAATGTGGTGAAATTTGTTTGTCGGCTGTGGAAACCGAACCCAGATTGTTATATCCACAGTCCAACTCGATACCACTCAGTTACCTACCTTACTATATATCTCCAAAATACATGGTATATATATAAAAATTAAATAAATATCATACTCGTGACTGGGTGTGACTCTCTGCCTTAACAGATCTGGGTAAGTGATATATTTATACGCTTTACCAACCGTTAAATAATGTCCGCCAAAAATGCGTTCTAATATAAATATAACTACTAAATAAATGTTATAAGTTATCTGGATTTTATAATATAATATAGCGCAACCAATGAGAAGCGAAGTTTTTCTTAGATTCATATAACTAAAGTACTCGTATGAACAAAAAGCAATCTCCAATTAATTAAAGCACCCGTGGCTTTACTTTATATATGTATGTGTAGAAATTAAGTTGAAATAATAATCGTGTGTAACAACTTGAGTTTATGAAGCATAAGATTCGTATTTTCTATAATTATGAATTCTAAATGATTTTTTACAATGTTATTAATAATATTGTTGCATACTTTGGGCAGGAACCAGCTACCAGCTACGTCCCACGTTGTCCAGCATACTTTGGAATCCTATGAGGTCCATCCAATTTATTCCACCCCACTACCACTTATATATTAACGTTTATTTTATACATCACACACTAATACGCACAAGAACGCACACTTGAAGCCAATTTACGCATTAAAATATTATTAAATATTCACTTAAACACTCACAAGATACAGAAAACACTTCGATCACTACAGCAACCCGCACTCTACTGACTCAATACAAGCAAACTTTCAACGTTCAAACGTGTAAGAAATACTTAACATGTTCGACATCGTTAAGATACCTTTATTTATCATTAAAAATCTTACCGACTAAATAGATGTACAGATGCTATAGCTCTCGGATTTTTCCGATAATGAACGAACGAACCCGATTTGCGACTTTCAATAAATAGCTATTTGCCTAATGAATCCGCAAAGACGTACTTCTTACATGTACGCATTTTCAAATTTGTGGATGGTGAAAATGAAGTCGTTGTGCACAAGGCTTGTACAATACTTTTTGTAACGAGCAAAAATTATGTATTCGACAATGATATTTATTAAATTTAAATTGTGAATTTATATTAATGGCAGTTTAGTATGTCATGAATTGACATTTGTTGTATGAAAACAAATTGTTTATTTTTCTCTCGTGAAACTTGTGAAAATATATTTAATACTTGCGGCCTCATATTTCAAACAACCTCTTCGTCAAGTGAAAACAATTTCCTGGTGTATTATGTATACTATTTTTTTCTTAAACTGTTTAATTTAATCAATAATTAATCATAAATAATTTAAAATGTTTAATTTTTTTGATATGAATTGTATTCACAGCAGACTACGTATTCAAGGTTACAATAAAAATAATTGGTTGAAGGTAGGCTATAAAAGTAGCTAGCTTTGGACAGCTATGGTGTTTTTTTATCTAATTCTTCTTCTTCCTCATTTAGATCGCTTTTATCCTTTCGAGTGTCAATTTCTGTAATTCAGTTGTATTTAATTTTGTAAGTATGTTGAATCTAAAGAGTGTCTTGAGAGGCTGGGATGATGCAATAGCGCACCTAGTGTATTTTTATCCAATTATTTGACAAGTCTTAAATTTGAAAATTTGACCAGGTTTTACATTGCAATAAAAAAAAAGCCTCTCAATTTATATCAATAAAAATATGCATATTTATACAGAAAATTATGAGGAATACACTAGAGCAATTTTCAGGCACGTATCTAGGCTAGTTTTTGATATATAGGGCAGTTAGCGAAAAATGGTCAAAACGAGATTAATTTTGAACAAAATTTTGCTTTTCCGAAGGCTATATCTCAAAAACTAAACAAGATATAAAAGTATGCACAATGGCATTGAATTTCTCGTGTTTGACTTGACTTATAAACATATTTTGAACGATTTTGATTTTTTGAAAATTTCTTAAGGGGTACCCCTAAGAATTTTTCGATTTTAAGCCATTTTCAGACTTATTGCTCTAAAAATCTTCCTCATCCGAATATTTTACTAAAAATTTACACACATACGTACTGTCACGCGCAGAATCCAGTGGTGAAGTCTCCGAGTTCGTAACTCTTTTAGTTTCGAAGATATTGGCCTTAGAAATTTGTGTATATCGAAAATTTTGGTCAAAATATTAAAAATAAAAAAATTGCTGAAAATATGTGTACAACTCAATTCAGACACGAGAAATCCAATGCCGTTAAGTGCATCTTCATATTTTGCTTAATTTTTGAGATATAACCTCTGGAAAAGTAAATTTTTCCATATTTTACGCCATTTCACATTTTGTATAGTATATTACCTAATAACTCAGGAAAGTAAGAACACTTTCCTGACGTATCATGTATACTATTTTTCTGAAACCGTTTAATTTAATCAAAAATTAATTATAAATAGTTCAAATCATTTCAGAAATAATACTTTTACAGAAGTATTTTAATTTTTAATTAGTTCAAAATTTGGGACTTAATGCTATAAGAAACTAATTTTGAAACTAGATAAGAAAAAAAAAGAACTTTATTGAAATATTAAAATAATAATAAAAATTGGTTCAACAAGTAAGGAATCTAAACATTTGAAATGAAAATTTGTAGATGAATTTATTTATTTATTCACTTATTTATTTGTTTATGCTACTTTGTACAACAGGAACTTAATTCCAATTACGTACAGGATCCGGATTCACTGAGCTACAGTGTGGCAGGTTCAAATATTTTTAGCTTGAGTAGGATTCGAACTAATTAATTAATGGCATTATTACGAACTGTCACATATTTCATTTATTTTTGGAGCCAAAGCAGATGTATCATTTATGTTTATAGCATTTTTAGGATGTAATGTACATATTTACAATTTTGAGGCTGAATTTAATCCCTTTTGTATTATTAAAAAGTATTTTTCAATTTAAAATTTTGATATTAATATTTTTGCAGCATTTTATATCCGGCTTAAAAAAAATAAAGAATAATCTTTAATCCTAATGGAAATTATAGAAAGCTTAGTAGTAGTAGATTAATATATACAACTGACGTTTGAAAATAGACTACTTTCAGCTCTATGTATGCATTTATGGTTCAAATAATTGTTTAATATTTTCTAGAAAAGTAGAATCTTTTTCAGTTTTCTAATTTTTAAATCTAAATATTATCCGGTCGTTGCCTGCACACGTTCGGTTTTATTCGCAGAGCAGTGGTTCCGAGACGAATAAATCTCTTTTTATTATTTTTATTTGTTAAAATATATTCCATAACGTGCACTTTCCATATTATGTAAATTTTATAGCTTCGTAAAAAACCTAGTACAAATGTATTCCAGCTGTAGACATTATATTTATTTGACATATAGTTACATCACTTTCGTTTTCAACGATAACCAACCCTTATCGGGAATTTATTTCTATTTCAGACTAGTTTTATGTTTTTAACCCTATGCGTTTTATAGTGCAATAACAACCACTCTAGACCTTTTTTTTCCTAGTCTTAATGTGAAGCAATAACCTTTATGTTGAATCAGTTAACACAATATATCTTCAAGGGTTTGAAAACAAGGATTTAGATTTAGTCAGCCATATTAATGTTGTTCAGCTTATAATAATACATGCGTTACTTGATCCTATGATATAATTGCAAATTTATGGCGCATATAACTCAATCGCAATTTATCCACCTGTGAAAATGAGAATTCAAGTTCGAGTCCCACTGCTAACAACTGGATTTATCCATATAAAAATTACTCTCAAATTAACATCTTTGAAGGGGTCATAATTTGAAGGTTGGATCCCGCACTTCACCCGCAAAAAATACAAGACTTACCAAAATCTTCTAAGGCATAGTGCCACACGCAGTAACGTGGAAAATGGTTTAATTACGTATTATTCTACGACTATTAATTATATGATAGATAATACAGTTTGTCACTCACTGCCATGAGTAATAATTAATTATTTACGAGTTGTGGTCAATCACATCGATGTTGCTATAACAACGGAGCCACGGCTGGCTGCGTTGTTATAGCAACAATAAATTATTACTAACAGCCGTGTTAGTAATAATTTATTATTGACAAATACATATAGGTTGCTATGACAATTGAACTCAAATTTGACGTTCACGTCTTATAAATTCAAATATCGGACGATCATTTTCGTCAAACTTATCCTAAACCTAAAAGTGTAATTTGCAGTAAAGTAGTCATAGAAAAAGTTTAAATTACAACAGTTGCCCACGGCTCGTATTTAAATTTATCCTCATGAGTAATAGCTTTCATTAATCGCTTGCTGAATAATATGTTATTTTTATTGTATCAAATTAAATTATATCAATTAATTGTTCACATACAGTACAACCAAAGTAATCTGAAGCTCATAAAATATGTGAACTAAAGAGACATTTGACCAATGATAATGACTAATATATGTCGTATTGAAAACAGCAAAATATTAATTGAATTTGTTTCTATGAACTGTCATTTGAATTGTGAAAATATGTTTTTCCTCAAACGTCAAAAATAGATGACATTGCAGGACTCCGTGAAAACAGTGAAAGTTTTACTTTTCTGACAAATATTTTTTCTGACGCTCATTAAAATCAAGGAGTTTCATTTGTTCACAAGAGGTAGAAAGTGTCTCTTTCTCTCGTTCACGAACGTCCAAAAAATGATATTACATAAAAATGTTGAATTGAGTAAATATTCCGGCGTTTGAAGAAAAAATTACATATATTATGTGGAGCGAAACTGACTTTCAGTACCTACAGATTTACCACAAAAAGTATCACTTTAGCTCCTTATACTTTACTTTACCTATACCTTACTAATTTTATTGTTTATAAACTAAAATTATAAAATAAATATATCATCACGCCTTCTACCCATTACTGGGTGGGCACTCTGCCGAAGCAGATCTCGGTAAGTGATATATTTTGCGTGTGAAGTGCGGCTACCAGTCGTCAAATCACGGCCCCCAAAGATGTTAGTAGTGGAGGAGCCACAGGGATAGTTTTTGAAATTATGAAAATTGTTTGTCGCCTGTGGGAATCGAACCAGGGTTCTCAGGATCCACAGCCCGACTTCATACCACTGAGCTAGCAACCCCATACAACCATAATTAATATTTCCTTTGTTTCTTTTCCAGTTAGTTTAATTTAATAGTTATGTGCTACCCCATACTAAAATTATAAATTATAAAAAACTCCCTTCGTCACGATAACTGTTTTTTTAATTCAGTAATTGTGATTTTTTTAATTTAACACATTTGACATTTATTTTTGATTTTGTTACATTTTTTATTCTTCAAAATATAACATTGCAGGAAGGCCAGATTTTGTTACTTTTATATTTTTTCTTCCCTTCCAAATTTTCTTAATTTTCTTGACACTTAATTTATGAAAATACATTTTTGTATTTACTGGATTAGTTACTGTTTTTTTAAGTACGTGTATTTTAGGTTTTCTTAAATTTGTTATTTATAATATTTTAGTTTATAATTAAAACCTCAGTTGCTACTATTATATCAGCTAAATTCTTTATCAAATTTAATAGAGCCAGAACAACAATAAAATAAAACCGTTTTAGTGTAAAAAAATTTAGGTTTATATCTCAGATGCCTGTTGGCTATTTAGCCAATTTATTCAAATCTAAGAACCGCGAAGAGCTATTCCACCCTCGAAACAATCTTAAAATGTCAAAGGTCGTGTGTCATTCCCAAAAATTTCTCCAGAGACAAAACAACTTCAAAGTACCAACATAACATAAGAGAATATCTCTCGCTAAACTACGTCACCAGACATCTAAAAAGCCGAGTAAAAAAAGTCCCTATATTAAAAAGTGTTAATTATTTTTGTTAGCTTCGTGTACATACAATATCTGCTGCATTTATCAATGTAAAAACGCCGAGGAAAAAATTGCAAAGTTGTCAGGAGGAAATATGATTGCATGTTCTGTAATTAACATTCATTAATTCAGGAATGCATTACGTGTGTGACTCGGATATTGCACGTTACACGAAAGGATACAACATTGAGATATCGCGCGTGACTTATTACTTTTAATACACTCGCTATTTTTTTTATTTCGCTTTACTTCAACAGTTTATTTACCGGACGCTTTTTTACAGGCAACGCATTTAAATGGCCTCATTCTTCCAGTAAATAAAATAAGCTGGTATAACCAGATAAGGATTTTGTTACGCTAGTTATTAATTAAGTGATTAATAAAGATTCATTATCGTAATATAATATTTTCTTTGTACGTTTGGTTTTAAAGAAATAATAGTTGAAAACAGAAATAGTCTCGATAAATGAAAACTACCTTATTGAACAATTTGATCAATTACTCCAAACCTCGTATCTTCTTAAAAGAACGTCTGTTAATTTTCTTAATTTCTCGTAGTAGTATATAAACATAATCTTTAAAGCTATTGCATCTATCATGTTATCTCCAAGCAGACATCCTGCAATTTACATTCTGTTAGTACCTAACTAATCTACAACATCCCAGTCTCAGCCATGAAATAAACAATCGGGATTCACTCAAACCTTTCACGATTCAGCAGCGGCAGCAGCAGCGCCATCACGTCCACATGCACACTTGAACGAACGTATTGCGGTGAACCGCCGAACTGCATAACCGGAAACGCGGGAACGCCGGTTAATGAAACATGCGGGCGTGTTAGCATGTTTACCGAACTACATTATGTCCGCAGTGTTCGATGTTTGTGTTTAGCCTGATTAATTCCACAGTCTCCGTTTGTCGTGTGTATGCTTATGGTCGCAGAGACATTGCTTGGAAATATCTAGTGTGTTGTTCATATTGTTCTCGTTATGTCTACCGTTGCTATTTGCCTTAATGCTTTGCAACAGATTGTTTTCTTCTTCTACTTCGTCTGTGACAGTAGACAACTTAATATTTTCTATATACTCGTATTTATTTCTTTTGTTTTATTCTGGTATTATAAACTTGTTTATTGGCCCTCCAAAGCGAGCGTAATTTAGCTATTATAACCCTGGGGCGTATAAAGTTCCCAAATAAGAGCTATTCAAACAAATCACAATCTTGATTTATGGATAAATGTCAGACAAAGTAAAACAAAACAAGGTTGTGATTTCAACAATCAAATAATCTAAAATTTTATATAATTGTGCGAACTGAATTCAGCAACACTAGTCTCTGTCATGTATAGTTTGAACAGTAAAGTTGTATTACAATAAACTAAAAATTTCAAATAAAAATTTTTAGATTGCAGCATATTTGTATTTATTTATTTATTTATTTATTTTTTTCGTATACGAAGAAAATTTATTACAAAAATTTCGGTGTTCTTATTCTCTACAAGCGCACTGAAAACACGTTGCCAAGGAGATCTACAAGCGCACTGTTTTTGGCGCTTTTTATTTTGTAGGAGTGGTATGAATGCTCTTAAATTTGACAGATGAATGACACATAACCTCAAAATTGTATATTATCGGTGTTGATATATTACTAACAGAATATGCTAGAATCAGACTAAATTCAAAACGTTCACAATACACAAAAAAATATTGATTAATTATAAAAAAATATGATATTTCAATTGTCTGTGTTATGAGAAGCGCTACCAACACGACTGATAAAAAATACCAACTTATATTTTTGACAAGTCGCAGTTTTTAAAAATCTAACAGAGTTATAAAATTACCTCAATAGGAAAAATAATATAAAGAACTAGTTTCTTATGGCTTGTTAACGGCACTCGTCCAAATTTGCTCTGCGGCGAGTTTTACAAAGGACGAGATTGCCTTATGAAACTATAGAGTGATCAAAAGGAATTGTTACAGTTGGCAATAAAAAAAACTACTTGAAATTGGTAAGCCTGATACATAAATTCATTTCCTGTTGTTGACAGTGACATTTAAAATTTAAATTTGAGTACATTTATTATTACATTTATTTCTAAAGTATTTCTATTACTTAAAAAGTCAAAATTCTATTAGCTGTCAGACTCCTGATATAACCTATTTGTACTTATTAGAAATGTCAAATAGCATTTCCGCCTTTATCTGACGTTGTGCCAACTGAGGAATAAAAAGATCTCTGGAAATGTATTGCCAACTATAACAATTCCTTTTTTTATCACCCTGTAGTTCTTTAATATACTATTATAAAATTTTGCTGGATGTAATTATAAATGGTTGTACCCCAAAATTTTCTTTTTTTCTTCTATTTTCAGGTGCTAACTTCAGAGCAAAAAGAAGCATGATTCTAATTTTCTTTGGTATTTCAAGCTTTATTTGCACGTCTTTCACGTACCCAAGAGTTTCTAACCCTCGTGCATATGTAGGGTAGAAATGTTATTAAGAATCTACATAAATGCCTTGGTTCTAAATCTGGGTAGAAGATATTCCGTGCCTATTATGTGTATATAATACGATATTTGATATCGCGTATCAAATGAAGCTACGTCAGCTAATTCGATTAGTCTTTTGGTTCGGGATGAAAGGAGGGCGAGAAGTGAATTACGACGAAACATTCATAACACTATCTGATAAATCTTACCCGAGCTATAATATTCCTTGAAATAACGATTTCTTACTAAGTCAAAGGGATTTAATTTCTCTCTTCATTTATTTTATGTGCTACGATTCTCGTTTATTTCTTGCAACATTTTTTGCCATTTCCAATATTTGGTAGGTCGTCTTTTTAGCAATGTTTTAAAGCAGTGTTTCTTAAACTTTGGATATCTGTGTATACCTTCTTAAATTTTTAGTTTTAATCATCAAAATAATTATTAGTTAGGTTACGTTAATTCAAATTCATAATTATCTAGGTTATGTTATGGAACAAAATACCTTCAATTTTTAATAAAGAAGTGTTTTTTTGTGTATTGTTATTTTTTGTTATAAAAAAGAGCTGAGTAATGACAGATAAAGTGATAGATTTTTGTTTGACATTTGTGCAACTAAAAAAATGCAACAACTTTACAAAAAAATATCCCCAAAAATAGTTATACACAATTGAATTTTGTAGTACTGTTTTTGACAGAAAAAGTTGTACAAAATTCACTTTAAAAACGCGGTATAGGAAAAATTACTTTCACCACTAAATTGGGTGAGGGAAATATCATTTAGAAAAAATTTTACACGTACCTTATTATATTTGTTTATGGTGACCAAGGAAACGTGATATGCATTTGCAAATACAACTTCTTTGATTTATATAATTATAAATGTTCTTGTGTTGATTAACGCAAACGTAAAAATGAAATTTTCACATTTAAAGTTTCATTGTGATGGGGTAATGGCTCAGTGGTACCGAGTCGGCCTGTGGATCCTAAGAACCCTGGTTCGATCCGCATAGCCGACAAAAAATTTCACCAATTTAAAATTACCCCTGTGGCTCCTCCACCACTAACATCTTTGGGGGCCGTAATTTGACGCGTATAAATATATCACTTACCGAGATCTGCTTCGGCAGAGTGCCACACCCAGTAATGGATAAAAGGCGTGATGATATATTTAATATTTTATTTAAAGTTTCATTGCAAAAAATAGTATTTTACATTCGTAAGTAAAAGCCATTGCAAAACCGTTTCCTCACTAATATTAGGTACAATATATAATTCAATAATTACAACGAATGTGTTTTCTCTCGAGAATATATACATAGATAAATCTATATCTGGTGCAAATGTTGATAATGAATACGTAGATCCATGAGATTTTTACGAGGTATGTGATCCTGCAAGGACATCAGCATCGGCAAGCAATCCAGCGCCCAAGAGATCAGTTCTCCGTTCGTTCGTTGAGCATCGGGACCGAATTGCGGCACAGGAGCGATAATTACTAGCCGCATAAGTGCAGGGAAACGTCGGTAATCCCTGAACTCCAAAGGATATTTTCCACATTAACGGTTGAAGGGTAAATCTCTGTGGAACGCGTAAAGTTTTTAGCCTCAAAGTTGTGCCTAGCGCTGGTGCTGCTACCACCGTCTTTAGTTCGAAATTTCGATCACAAAACTTTTCAAAGCCATAAACTTTAAAAACAGGTGTTATACTTTTACGCTTGTTTTTAAACATTGCTTAGGTTTGTTGCTGACAAGAAATTTGAATTTCTAACTCGAACTGGGACCTCTAACTTTTACTTTTTCGATTTGGGAGCGCTGCAAAACTACAATTCAATAAACATAGCAAGCTACTTTTCCCAACAGATTTAGGACCCTTTCTTATTCATTACAAAGGGAATTGAACAAACGCTAACCGCCTTTTGTAAATAATTAGAATATATGTATTCTTTTCCTCGAATACCTAAAAATAACAATAAACTGAATCTGAATATGGGAGAAAGAATTGTAACTATGTAATATATATTTCTAACAAAAGATAAATACAACAAACAACTGAAAATCGTTATACAATTCCTTTTTTCTCATTCTTTATTTTCTATCAAAGCAAAAACATATTATAATATACATATGTCACAAAAATAGTTCTCTTTATAATATTATATTATCATTTTGTATAAATTGTGGCGGCCATAAGGTGAGAGCTGGATTATACGTTATTCTTACTAGAAAAATTCGATTCATATTTTCCACTAACTTTCAAATAAATTTACGAGACCAGAATCAGAACATTTGGCCTAAAATTATTTTTGCGTTAAAAATTTAAATAACAAAAAACGCAAGTATGTAAAATAAATAAATAAATATATCATCACGCCTTCTACCCATTACTGGGTGTGGCACTCTGCCGAAGCAGATCTCGGTAAGTGATATATTTTGCGCGTGAAGTGCGGCTACCAGTCTTCAAATCACGGCCCCCAAAGATATTAATGGTGGAGGAGCCACAGGTGTAGTTTTTTAAAATGGTGAAAATTGTTAGTCGCCTGTGGGAATCGAACCAGGGTGCTCAGGATCCACAGGTCGACTTGATACCACTGAGCTAGCTACCCCATACGCAAGTATGTATCTTGCATTTACTAAATTCTACAATTAATTTTGAATATTTTTAACTAAATTTAACATTAAATATACCCTATGTCTTATTTATTTTTATTTTATGTTCCGTGCTCACGAGGACAGTTTTCTGAGAAATTTTTTAGAAAAAAGAAACCTGGAAAGTTTCGTAAAAATTATAGCGGCGCCTCTATCGCGAGAAAGTTTTTGTGGAAATTATTTAACTTCATGCTAATGGTACAGTAGTTTAGTCATTTGATATTAAAGAATAACTGACAGATTTGAAGAAATTATCAGTACCTAAGAAAACTGAGTTTTCAATCTCGTGAAAAATTAATGCATTCGTTGGCAAACTAACACTTTTCTTTACTTCTACTATTATTTAACATACAAAAATAAATGTACCATTATGCTTTTTACCCATTACTGGATGTGGCAGTCTGCTGTACCAGATCTCGATAAGTGATATATTTTGCGCGTGAATTGCTGTTACTAACCGTCATCAAATATGTTAGTGGAAGGAGAACCACATGAGTAGTTTTTAAATAAATAAATAAATAAATATTTCATCACGCCTTTTACCCATTAATGGGTGTGGCACTCTGCAGAAGCAGATCTCGGTAAGTGATATATTTATGCTCGTGAAGTGCGGTTATAAGCTATTAAATCACGGCCCCCAAATATGTTAGAAGTCGAGGAGCCACAGGGGTAATTTTAAATTGGTGAAAATGTTTGTCGGCTGTGGAGATCGAACCAGGGTTCTTAGGAATCGCAGGCTGATTTGATACAACTGAGCCATTACCCCCAATGAGAAGTTTTTAATGTGATGAAAATTATTTATTGGCTGTGGGAATCGAATCCGGGTTTTCGAATCCACAGGCCAACTCGATACCATTTGAACCACCTACCTTTTACTGTGTTATTTACCCCATAATTAATATAATTGTATAATTTATTAAAGGTGCGAATTACCTGTAATTTGCATTGATAAACTAACATTAAAAGTTTAATTGACTAAATTAAACCTTCTAATTGTAAAATTTAAGATATTTCACTTGATTTTTGATAATAAATATATGTAAACATATTTATTATCTACCCAGAACCGAGTAAAAGGTGTGCAATTCCATAGATAGTTAAATTTCCGAGAACTATGTCTGCAAACAATCAGAATGAATATGAGCTTTGTTTGTGAACCTTGAATCATCGCCTGTGTTGTCTGCTGATTGTTTGAGGTGCACTGGTGTGGAGAGCACACCTGGGCGAGTGGTCGATACGCACCGGTGGCGGTGGCGATGGCGGCGGTGTTGGGGGTGGCGGGCAAGCACGCACGTGTCTGCCCTGAGTTGCCCCCTCCACTTCTTTCTCTCATCGCAAGATTAACATTTCATAGACGTGGATTAACCGCTTATCAACACCCACAGAAAAGCTTAGTCGAACACTTTATTTTCATCTCGTTTCAAGTGCGAGGCTTTTTTTGAGGTTTGGAATTAATAGAATTTGTTGCGAGGTAAATTTCTTTTATAAATCATACTGGAGTTCTCTTCTTCTTTACGGTGACATTAAATTAATTGTGGTGATATTTCATTTGCGGCTCAGAAAAAATTGCTAGATAATGCGCTGCAGGTTTTAATTTATAGTTTGTTGGAGTTGCGATAGTTTATCTAGCACCATTGGGCAAAAATCTACATTTAAATTAAATTAAAGAAGATGTACTGGAACCACTTACGTCAAAAATTTAACTCCCGCGACAACTAATCTACATTACGCTACAAAACTAAAATCACAGTTTTGAAAGAAGATTTTTGCTATTTTGGAATAGATGTTTTTAATACTTTAAATAATTTATTATAACTCTTAAAACTGTTTCAAAAGACATTAATCCCTTATATGAAAATGATGAAACATGCGAAATATGGAAACAAATTGTTATTTGTTTAATTAGAACTAAAAGAACAAGTTTTCGGCTCGAGTTATATTGCGAAACTCGAATAGTATTTTTACAATACCTGTAAAAAATTTAAACTAAGTAAATGAAACTTTTATTTCTCAGTTGGTCTCCATGGTTACATCAGGACTATAATAAGCGTATTCCATTTGCCATTTGTATCAGATCTAACTTACATTTACTGAACCAGATCACTTATTTATTTCGTTGGATTACTTCGCTAACTTTATTTCCAGTACTAGAATTACATATTCTAATTTACTTTAAAGTAATTCACCATAATAAATGCATCAGTTTGCTTAATTCAGATTATTTTGTCATATGTAGAATTTATCTAAACTGATTTAAATGAACCAAGTGGCAAATGGAATACAGCTAATATTTACTTACTATCTAGATCAAGGTCTCGTTTATTTTGACAGCTGTTAATTTTTAAACCAATTTTCTTTCCTTTCTATTTGCGCAGGTATTTTAAAAAATAGCTTACTAACCTCGAACTGTAAGTGATTTTTAGGTCGCAAATGTTTAGAAATTGTCGACCCTATGGGCAACGATTTTCCAAACTACATTCTAGGCCTAAGAACTATCACTTACAGTTCACGGTACGTAATTTACTATTTTAGTCCGATTGAAACATATTTTTTACCCACTTATTTAGAAAATTTCGCAGATATATTCAAATTAAAATGAAACAAATTGCAAAATTAACTGTCAATTAAGAAATATTATCTTTACCAACGAACCAAAACAAGGTGATAATTTAATTTGTGTTTCATCATCGCTGTAATAGATATGTAGCTAAGAAAGATTCTTTTTGTTAATTGGCAGAAAACGTGTCACGTATCATTTAAATTATATCCTCATAACTAATATATCTATCTGTTTATTTCTGATTTAGACTTTATTTGATATACTTATTATTGAATAAATTTTTAGGTAAATTTTGCATATGCTTATGTATCAAGTGTAGCTTGATATCTTTCGTAAACGAAAAAGGAAATTTAGGAAATTATGAATAAACTGTTTTTAATCTCATCAGCGAATCATAAAACACGCGAAACTGCAATTTTTTATTTCTACCTAATTTTAATCCATATTTCCTGAGTTTATACGTACATAAAAAGCTGTCTCTCATGCTAATTTACATAAACGAAATCGATGTTCTCGAATCTGTACAACCTTGTATTAAAATAAAAAGTAATTAAATAATTATATCATCACGCCTTTTTACCCTACAGGGTGTGGCACTTTGCCGTACCAGATCTCGATATGTGATATATTTATATAGTGTAAACTTTTTATTTATAACTAGTTAGTATTTAAATTATTAAAAAATGCCCATGCTTTGTCCAATTTATTATTGGCCGGTAATAGATATTGCGCTACCATTAATGGTAACCTTTAATTTTCTTGAAACAAGAGAAGATGGACTTACACCACTTTCAAAATAAACGGTCTATTTCTGATAGTGTTTATAATTTTATTTACGAATCTATTCCTCCACAATGTTGTAAACATAACTGATATAAATTTCAACCCTAAAATTAATACCAAGAGTGGTTGAAGTCACAATGCACTACAAAATATCTTGAAGGAGAAAATTGAATAAAACGCCAAACAATTTTTGCCCACAACAGGAAAACAATCACAGAAATCATTTGTAAATTATTAACGAACCCCGTTGTACAACACGTAGCAACCCCTCGATTATCCCCTGCCATTTCCGAGTATTACCGAGGATTGCCGAGCACTTCCGAGCCGAGTTAAGAGTTCGAGAAATGAATTTCAAGATAATATTTCATAATAAAATAACCCGCTCAGGGGAATTTTCCGCACACCTAAAAACAAATCGTAACAAAGTTAGCGGGAAATCTGAAAAATACGTTTGCGTCTCGAGCGGCTACGGCTGGAACTACGCTGCGCGTAATTGGGTCACATGACAGGGTGGGGGAGGAACCATCCTAAGGCGTTCGGAAAATTATATATAAGAGTTTTTGTCAGAAATGATGATTTAATGGAAAAAAGTTACGCGAATAAAGAAAGTTTTGTTTTATATTTTATTTCGTGTTCTTTTTTAATTTTAATATCTTTGTTCAACTTAGACAGCTTGTTTGTAACCTGATCCGGAACATGAATGAAACAGATTTATTTATAACTTTTTCTTTAAATACTTTCGCGTCAGTTATTATGACATTTATTTGTATCGTATGTCCAAAATGATTGAGAGATAAGTGTTTAATTTGTAAAATTTGTCTTTTGAAAATTTGACAGCGTCAGGCTTGCTTACACACTACAAATTATCTCCTTTTTTGGGTAGGTGGCTCAGTGGTATCAAATCGGCTGGTGAATCCTGAGAACCTTAGTTCGATTCCCACAGCCGACAAACATTTTCACCAGATTAAAATTATCCCTGTGGCTGTGTAACAGCGATTTTTGACTTTTTGAAAATCTCTACTTTGAAGGTCCATATCTCGAAAACTATAAGAGATATTGAAATGCGGTTTGAACGAGTGTGTTTCTTGTACTCCAATTAACTTATATTGAAAGTTTAAAAATTTTGAAAATATTGCTTTTTTTTTTCAAAATTTTCTTTTGACCGTATTTCAAAAAAGTTGACAAAATAATGCAAATTTGTGATAATCAGTAGATTTCTTTAGTAAAAGTATATAGGTATGCAAAATTTGAGGAAAAAAATCGTACAGATAAAGATTTAATTACAAAAAAACGAAAAATCACTGTTTTTTACTTATTTTGGAAGGGGTACCCCTAAAGATTATTGACCATTTTTAGTTTTTTTGTTCTAAAAAAATTATCCGTGGTGAAATGTTACATACATATGTACTTTTACGAGAGGAATTTATTGGTTTTTACAGATTTTCATTATCTCTTCAATTTTTTGAAATATGGGCAAAAGAAATTTTTTTTTTAAATACCAAAATTTTCAAAATTTTCAATATTTTAGTATAAGTTAATTGGGGCACGAGAAATAAACTCGTTTAAACCGCATTTCAATATCTCTTTTAATTTTCGAGATATGTGCCTTCAAAGTTGAGATTTTAAAAAAGTTAAAAATCGCCGTAACTTGAATACTGAAAAAGTTATGAAGATGCGCTTAACGGCATTCGATTTCTCGTAGTCTGAATTATATAGAACTATGTTTTAAAATTTTTCAAGTTTTAAATTGGTTCAACCAAAAAATACGCATTTTCATTAACAAATTTTTTTGCGATCTCGACTCCGACGATAAAAAAAATATATATTTTGAGGGTCAAAATATGCATAATTATGGAGAAATATATAGGGAAATACATGATGAAATTTGCAATTTCATATCTAGTGTCATATTATTTTAAATTAATTAATTAAGATGGAAGCATTTACGACAGATTTTAATGAAATTTAAATATATTATTTTTCATGAGTTTCTACATTAGTAAGCAAATTTGTTGTTGTATTTACCATATATATAATTAAATACTTGTTTTTATAAACCTTTTTCGGTTACCTATACTTTTATGAGACTGTCATGATAGAACCACTTTAATGAGAAATTTTTCCTTTACTAATTTCTGAAATCGTTGTTCTACGTTTGTAATGTACATTACTAAATCAGCCTTTTACAAACTGCAATTTTAATCACATAAGAAGTAAGACGGTCGCGAAAGAATATATTTGCGATTTTTTACTCCAAGGGGATCATGGCTCCAAAAAGTTTAAAATCCACTACCATAGATGACAAATATCGTCATGTTTTACTAAATACTTTTATCGAAATACATAATCTTTCACTTAATAATAAAATTGTAGAAAGTCATCATTGTTAAAATGGTCTCCAACATTTCTAAAACGATCGAAACATTGAGACAATAATATTGCAAGATATGTGCTAGTCCTATGGGATAAGTTTCAGTTGCACCGAGTCGTATCGTACAGAGAATTGCGTATTTATGTCATGAGAGTTGAGCACGCGCAGGACACACACACAAAAAGGTTCCATTTGGCAGAAGCAGGTAAGTGGAACGAAACGCAGGATACCTAGGGGACTTCTCCAACGAATCTCAGATTCGGATTCCATTAGCAGATAAGTGCGCGCCGGTCTGCCCTCGCGCTAACATTATTAGTTACGTGGAAATAATACCGAAGTGGAAATATAACTAGAACTGATCTACTTGCCCGGTGCCCAAGCAATGCGAAAACAAACGAGATGATGGAAGATTCTCACGGATAATTTGTAAGGGTACTTCAAATTAAATTGCATCTGACTAATGAAGAGCGTAAACGATAATCTGAGGGAAATCTCTATACCAGTATTCTCGAATCTAAAAGGATATTATCTCATTTCTGGATCGTAATAGCTTTGCACAAATTTAAGTAGATGTATTTTAGTACGGCAAGAATTAAATAATGCTTGTGATTGTACATATTTGTCAAGAAAATAACAATGCATTTCGTTGATAAATAAGGAAAAACGTAGCTCGGTGAGTCTGGACCCTGTACTGTAATTGGGATTAAGTTTCTGTTGTACAGAGTAGTATAAATCGAAGTATAAATAATAATAAAAAAAATAAAATATAAGGTGCGCTTAACTGGATTTAAAGTCGGTGTTTGAAAAAAAAAGGGAGTATTCTGTATTTGACTCTTTAATCACTGTTAAATTATAAATGTATGGGGTGGCTAGCTCAGTGGTATGAAGTCGGCCTGTGGATCCTGAGAACTCTGGTTCGATTCCCACAGGCGACAAACAATTTTCATAATTTCAAAAGCTACCCCTCTGGCTCTTCCACCACTAACATCTTTGGGGCCGTTATTTGAAGACTAGTAACCGCACTTCGCGCGAAATATATCACATACCGAGATCTGCTTCGGCAGAGTGCCACACCCAGTAATGGGTAGAAGGCGTGATGATGATATATTTAAATTATAAATGTGGATGAAGCTAACGTGGGGTGTTAGGATAGGAACGTTTGGCGAAGATTCATAGCGGAATGAATCTGATGATTTAAGAAAAATGCAGAATTTTTAATTTTAGTTTTGTTGTTTATTAATTTCAATAGAATGTTTACCTGCAATTATGTGAAATTCACTTTCCAAAACAAGCGCAGGGACGATACTTCCTTCGTTTATTATCTTTTTTATTCGTTTTCTGATCCTACATTGCGTGTTTAACTGCAATTGTGTGGAATTCACTTTCAAAAACAAGCTTAGAGAGACATTCCCTTCCTTTGTTATCTTTTAATTAGTTTTAAGTTCTTATATAGAGTGTTTAACTGCAATTGTGTGGAATTCATTTTCAAAAACAAGCGCAGGGCGACACTCGCTTTCTTTCTTATCTTTTTGTTTCATTTTCAGTTTCTGCATAGTGTGGACTTTTCTTTCATATACAAGTGCAGGCTATCGTTTTCCTCTTTTCTAATGTTTGTAGATTCGTTTTTAGTTTCATTATTAGATTCGTTGTTAGGAGCAAGCGTGAGTAATTTGCGATGTTTTATGCATATGTTATGTACGTCGAAGAAAGAAGATGAATGATAAGTGAATAGGAATGATAGGATAGATGTGATTGAAGGTTTGTTCTGTGATAAATGATTTCGAATGTAATAAATAAATGAGTTTATATGGAGTAATCTATGAATGTGGTTAAAGTGAGGGTGGTGTATTTGAATGATAATATTTGACGAGAGCTGATTATTTGATGAATGTAATGAGTGAATATTTTATGCGTTCATGCTGCCCCATTTGATGGGATATAGCGTGAAGATATGTATGTACGTGTGTATTTTAAATTCCTACAAATACAAACACAATCACAGATCAGACTGCAAGTAAATACAAATCGTACAACAATTCCAATGCACTTAACATAAAAACAACTCCATCCAATACAAAGCTGTTGGAGCACCAGATTCATTCCACAACACAACAAGCATCATTTACTCCACAATGAGCACATATTTCTCTTGGAAAAGCTTAGTTCACCAGACGATCCGCAACGTAAACCAACGGACGAGTGCAGAGTGCATATCGCTGCATTTGTATGCAACATGTGACCTCTGAAACGTTAGGTGGGGTCATTGGGTCGAATGAGGGGGAAGGGGGGTGTATAACGACATCAAGCGACATTCGTTTCTGTTAACTAATACGAACTACGTTCAAATAGCTTATCGATAAATGATCGTTGCGGAAAAAAGGAAAAAAGGTCTCGTGAGCTATTTTGGAAGGACTGTTTTGAATTTTAATCGGGGGGTTTGGGTTCGGTTCTGGGTTGTGATTTTAAATTTGGTATTTGAATTTGAAATTATGACACACAGGATATTTATTTCAATACTTAAATAAAAATAAATAAATAGGTATATCATTATGTCTTCTTACCCATTACTGGGGGTGTGGCTCTCCGCCGAAGCAGATCTCGGTAAGTGATATATTTTTGTGCGTGAAGTGCGGTTACCAGTCGTCAAATCACGGCTCCCAAAGATGTTAGTGGTGGGAGAGCCACAGGGGAAATTTTAATAAGGTGTAAATGTTTTTCGGGTGTGGGAATCGAACCAGGGTTCTCAGGATCCATAAGCCGACTCGATGCTACCTACCCCATAAAAATATTTTTTTCATATTCTTGTTCTCCGTTTTCTTGTTTATCAACATCTAAGCAAGCTTTCCACATACTTCAGTACACCAAGTACTGACTGTTAGCAACTGAAAACAACAATGGGGTAGTGTAGAAGCCGCAGGGTTGGAACTCCGTACTCGTAGATAATATGAGGCCTGAAAACTGTCGGTTGGAGGGATAGTTGGACAGTTGTAAAGGACAATGGATCGCGGAGTGAGCGTAGGCGGGCGACAGGACGGCTGGATGTCGGACTACACGCGAGACGATATCGCCGACGAAAAGTGAAACATAAAGGCGTGGCGCGGCGCCCAGGATGCAAACAAGTATTCTCTACTTTGTAACAGATCTCTACAAGAACATTCTGTATTAATGGAAGCGATCTGAGCATGTATATGATTAAGACAAAAACTTACGTCAAAAATAATGACTACGAGATAACCAGACGGAATGAGCCTTTACGCAACAAAAATAAAGTGAAATATTTTGAGTTTTATGATATACTTGTTGCTTCAGTAATTCTTGTTTACCTGTCAATTTAATCTTCGAGTAAATTTTTAATTTAATCTCTACGGGATTATATGTGACACATCAGTCATCGTAAAGAAACAATGAATTAGGTCATATACACGAAGCATTTTATCGCACGCAACGCGCTACATAGTTACTTTTTGCACTGAAAATGAGTACATAATGACTCAATTTTTGTACGATTGTAGAAAAAGCAAAATTGTATTTGGCGTTTTCAAAAAGTCGTCTGCATCGATACACAGACTCATTCTTCGATCAACCAAACAATGATTTCATAGACTGTGTAAAAATTATTAGTTTTTTTATTTTGAACAAAATTGTTTCTGTATGTATTTTGTGAAAAAAATTAGGTTAGGAAAAATAAACTTTAATACATTTAATTTATAAACTAGCAATAAAAAAAATAATAGCTCAGTGGTATCAAGCTGGCCTATGGATCCTAAGAACCCTGGTTTGATCCCCACAGCCGACAAAAACATTTTCACCAATTTAAAATTACCCCTGTGGCTTTCCCACCACTAACATCTTTGGGAGCTGTGATTTGACTGCTGGTAACTGCACTTCACGCGCATAAATATATCACTTACCGAGATCTGCTTCGGTAGAGTGCCACATCCAGTAATGGGTAAAAGGCGTGATGATATATTTATTTATTTTTTTAATTACAAAAAAGCATAAAATACATATTTGAGTACTTCTACGTAATTAAAACATCGTTATAAAATGTTATTTACCAACTGCAAAGTAAATAAACATTTCTTACTGCCTAATTAATTAATATTTTCATATATTTTCTTTTCGTACTATTAAAATTGCAAACCATTTTATTTCTTTAATAAAACTAAAATATTTCATCTCTCTTCAATCTTCGCGTATGTTCGTCTAATTCATTTTCACCTTAAGTAGGACAAGGGGTCTTTTTCACCCCTTGGCTACCGCCGGCCCTGGTTTCCCACGCTCTTCACTCAACTAATTAATTTCGCGGCATACACGGTATGTCCTGAGCACAGCGTAACGCCTTGGTTAGGTTTTTCAGGCCCCCCTGTAGGGGAAGATAAATGTTTTGTGGTTTACACCCCTCTTTCATCTTTCATTAGACTCCCCCTCACAACTGTTTTATTCACGGTGTTTACTTTATTATTCCTGAACGAGTAAATTGCCGAAATACAATAAATGAAGCTTTTGTCGAGCTTTATGTTTATGTGATTTGTTTTCAATGAAATTTTATCCTGATGTTATTATTCATATGAATTATTTATTTTCCTTTTTCGAATGTTTCATGAATTTAGATTCTAGAAACAATTCAACATCGAATGGTCATTTATTTTTATCGATGCAAAATGAACAACTATGGAAATAAAATCTCTGTCAACATTTTATTCTTTCCTATTTCACCTAGGTTACTTATCTACATTGGTCAAATTTGACATGTTTTGTAGAAATTTAAACGAAGTTATATCCCTACACAGAATGTTCAGAAAATGGTTGACAAGCTTCCGGTAGAAGAATTCTTTGATTAATTCTGAATTAATAATCCTAAAGCTGGATTTATAGTGAAGTAACGCAAGAAGCAACGCTAAAGTAGAAGGTAAGGCAACAAGTTAAAACTTGTGTAAAGCAATCAGTAATGTACAATAAGCAATGTAGGAGATGGTCTACTTTCATCTTTCTACGTTACTTTACCTAACATTTCTTATCGCTGTCTAATCAGAAGTCAGCGATTTAAACTTTGCATTGTAATCTCTATTACCGACTGTGAAATATCAGCTGTCACTGTCAAACATTTAGATTCATCTAAATTTTTCAAAAATGGACAGAGAAGTAATATAATTTTTAGATGCCAGTAAAATTCTGTATGACGAAGTCATCAAAAGATTTAATTTTTTTTTTAAGAAAATACAGCAATTGTAGGAATAATTTGGAAATCTTCTGAAAACGGCAAGTTTTTGAGGCTATATTAATGTATTAATAAATTTTGATTTGTATTTATTTTTAAGCTGAATATATCTAACGTCGTTGGAAAATTATAAGAGAAAGGAAAGAAATTGCGACATACCTCTGATTGGCTAACATTATAAATCCTGCTTTATGCAAAAAAATATACACCTCTTTGAAAAGTCACACGAAGGCATCAAACTTCTAACTGTAGGACTAGAACTAACCAAATTTAAAAAAATATTTTTTGACATATCATTACTGTTTTTTCAAATTAACATTTTAAGAAAAACTTCTAAAGATTGTCACTAACTTATCGATTATTAACAGATAATAATCGAGCTATAGAATAAAATAAATAAATATTAATATATCGTTAAGTTTATAAACGGATAAACCGATCGAATAAGCGAACTTTTCAGTCAGAATGCAAATTTCGATAAAAGTGATCAAAAGTTATCAAATAATTAATAAGTCCCAGGTTCAAATCCTGGAGGTATCCCAATTTTTCTCCGCATGATTCAATTTAATATTCTAGTGCTTGAAAAGCAAGTAACAACGAAAACAGAAAAACAAATAGTATTCGAATCGTTTCTACGTTCTGGTATTCCACCTCTTCTAGATAACACCGCGTTTATAGACTCTAAAAACAATATTTCCCCAGACTTTGCAACCAGGACACGATAGAATCTCTCCAAGTACTATACAATATTTCCTAACAGCCAATAAAATATACATATCTAAATCGCTCACCAGCATTTGCAGTTGTCAGTTCTTTAATGGTGCATACAATCACCCGGCAAATGAGAATCTGGTGATATTTGTAGCTATAAAAACGAAATAGCTTTGCAGCAAATAGTTGCCGTAACAGTAGACATGAATGGCTAGAGTTGATATCGAATAATACGACACTGCTGTTTTTTAAAGTACTGTTTGGTTATTGCCAATTTTATTTTGCGTCTGTTTCGTGAATGAAACAAGATAATATATATGCAGGTTTAGAGCTGGTGTTTGACGAATGATGAGTGTGAAATTGAGAAGAATATTATTAGAAATGTGTGTTTGTGGTAGTTGAGATAGTTGGAGCATATGGAACGAAAGTCGAATGACTTATTGAACTATAAAATAAAAATAAATATAAATACATCATCACGCGTTTTGTCTTATAGGGTATGGTATTCTGCCGAAGCAAATCTCGGTAAGTGATATAATTGTATGCGCGTGAAGCTGCGGTTACCAGTCGCCAAATCATGGCTCCCAAAGTTGTTAGAAGAGGGAGAGCCACAGGAGTAGTTTTAATGTGATGAAAATTGTTTGTCGGCTATGGGAATCTAACCCAGATTCTTAAATCCATAGGCCGATTTGATACCACTGAGCCATCTACTCCATTATTGAATAATAAAGAGAAAAATTAGGACACCCCAGGATTTGAACCTGGGATCTATGAACTCCAATTATATACTTTAACCCAATTAAGCTACGGTCGCCCTGGATCAAATAAATCCCGGCGTTATCCCAATTTTTCTCTTTATAATTCAAATTGATTTCATGAATTCAGAAGCAAAACTGGTGTAGAAAGATAGGCCTATTAAACAAAGATTAATTAATAAATGTACAATATTTCATTAACGAGCTGGATAACAAGAAAAGATTTCAGAAAAGCGCAGGATTTTATATTTTAGTTTTGTTGTTTAGTAATTTCTTTGGAGTGTTTACCTGCAATTGTGTGAAATTCACTTTCAAAAACAAGCATAGGGACGACACTCCCTTCATTTCTTATCTTTTTATTCGTTTTCTGATGTTAAATTAAGTGTTTCACTGCAATTGTGTGGAATTCACTTTCAAAAACACGCGTAGAGCGACACTCTCTTCCTTTCTTATCTTTTAATTCGTTTTCAGTTCTTACGTAGAGTATTTAACTGCAATTGTGTAAAATTCACTTTCAAAAACAAGCGCAGGGCGACGCTCCCTCTCTTTCTTATCTTTTTGTTTCATTTTCAGTTACTGCATTCTGTGGACTTTTCTTTCATATACAAGTGCAGGCTATCGCTTTCATCTTTTCTAATCTTGTAGATACGTTGTTAGTTTCGTTATTAGATTCGTTGTTAGGAGTAAACGTGAGTAATTTGAGATATTTTATGCATATGTTATGTATGTTGAAGAAAGAAAATGAATGATAAGTGAATAGGAATGATGTGATTGAAGATTTGTGTGTGATAATGATTTCGAGTGTAATAAATGAATGAGTTTATTTCGAGTGATCTATGAATGTGGTTGAAGTGAGGGTGGTTTGTTTGGATGAAAATGTTTGACGAGAGCTGATTGTTTGATGAGTGAATGTTTTATGAGTGATTTTAGGGTTCGTGCTACCCCATTTATTGGGATATAGCGTGAAGATATGTATGTATGTATGATGCGAAAGTAATATGCCAAGATAAATTATGAATGTGGATGAAGCGAAAGAGATGTGCTAGAATAGACCAGTTAAACATACAGTGATTGATACATGGTTTCGAGCTACCCCATTTGATGGGACACAACATAACATGTATGTATGTAATAGATGGGTTCCAGTTTACTATTCGTAATAAGACAATCTCTAAGCAGAATAAAATGACAAAAACCCTTGTTCCAATAAAAGTAAAATCATAACAAACTCTCCAACAACAGCAGTATTTCCGTTCTTATCCGTCGAGGTTCAACATAAACGAAAAGAATGCCAGAGCGACGAGCAATTGCATTGATTTGTATGCAGTTATGTTCGATGATGAATTATTTATAAGAAATCTCAACTGACTTGTTTATCGTCACATCGCAGATTTGTCATGAATATGTTAGAGGCGCTAACAGCAAAAAACCTCACGGAAAATGTGTTTGATTTACATTTCATCTCCGGTTTATATCACGGGGATATACTACGTTCTTTGTTGCCTCGCACGAATATTTTAAATGTTTTTCTGTTACATAGATTTTTAATATTGCACGACCTCAATCGAATACGAATTGAACCAGTTTTGAATTTCATATTTTATTGTCTCTTCACGTTTATAGATTTAGGAAATTAATATTTTTTTGTACTAAAATACTCATATTTAAAAAAAGAAGATATATATTTATTATTTAAAATTAAATATTATTCAACTAAATAAAGTTCAAAAAACGTGTTAACGATTGCCTGCGCTTGTATTTGTAATAAAATTTCACACAAAGTAGTAACTGAAAATGAAACAAAAAGTTAAGAAAGGAAGAAAGTGTCTCCCTGCGCTTGTTTTTGAAAGTTAATTCCATATATATGCAGTTAAACACTCTATGTAAGCAGAAGCGGATTTAAAATATTTCGGGCCCTAGGCAAAATATTTATGTCGGGCCCTTTAAATATATCTACTAACATACATTATAAGGGGACAAAATTATATATTTCTATTATTTATATGTAATGAAAGACGCTCGCTAATAGAAATGACAAATTGCTGGGCTGCCAATATAACTGAAATAAAATTCACTACAACTAATATAAAATATAACATAAAATCATAAAAGTAAATAGTTAAAACAAGCATAAACTAAAAGTTTGAATCCGGGCCCTAAAATATTTGAGCCCTAGACTATTGCCTCTTTAGCCTAGGCCAAAGTCCGCCTGTATATGTAAGAACTGAAAAGAAATTAAAAGATAAGAAAGAGTGTCCCTCTACGCTCGTTTTTGAATGTGAATTCCACATAATTACGTATAATTAAACACTCTATGTAAGGTCAGAAAACGAATAAAAAAGATAAGAAAGTAAGGAAGTGTTGCTCCTACGCTTGTTATTGAAAGTGAATTTCACACAATTGCAGTTAAACTCTCTATGTAAGAACTAAAAACGAATTAAAAGATAAGACAGGAAGGGAGTGTCGCTATATGCTTGTTTTTGAAAGTGAATTTCGCACAATTACAGTTAAACATCCTACGTAAGGGTCAGAAAACGAATAAAACAGATAAAAAAAGGGAGTATCACTCCTGCGCTTGTTTTTGAAAGTTAATTTTAGACAATTGCAGGTAAATACCCTAATGAAATAACTAAACAACAAAACTTAAACCAAGAATCCTGCACTTGTTTTAAATCATCAAATTCATCCCGCAATTAATCTTCGCCAAACGTTCCTATTCTGACACACCACTTCAACTTCAACCATATTCATAATTCCTTTCATACTAGCTCGCCTGTTCCTCACACTCAGAAACTTTCATTCACGCAACAATCCCTCAATACGAGTAATATCCATCCATTTATTCATAGATTATCCACGCAATATTACTGAAATGAAGCCCCAAAAAATATTACGCATAGTGCCTCATCAACCATAAACACACCACTGATAAATTAGGAACAATAGTGATCAGCATTCCTTCTCCAACACAATCTAGTGCATTAGTTAATAACTACTATCCAGTCCGGCCCTGAATAGCCGTAGCAACAATGCTTGCTCACCAGTTCGCATTTACCGAGGGCATTATGCACGTATTCAGGCAAATTGAACAGGGCAGCGCAGGGGCTTCATTGTGGTCTGATTACATGATGGATGAATTAGATTCGTAAGGTATATTCATAGCACTAAACCCTATTGATACTTTCAGAAGCGTAGTCAAAATAAAAATTATAAAAATATTCCTTTGAAATCAAGTGCAATGCAGCAAGTTTAAAGCAGCGCTGAGAATATGCTCGTTTATTTTTAGTCATTATTTGATCTTCTTGTTTTATTTTCCTACCACGTACTTTTATTATTATGAATAAATCGATTTTGTAATGGTGAGAACCATTATTTACTTTAATGGGTGTTCACATGGAATGATTACAATCATTTATTATCTAATTTCAATTACTTAATCACATGCCCTCACACATTTTAATTTCTAAAGCACAAAATAATAATAAACAGGTATATCAATCAAGCTTTTTATACATTGTTGGGTATAGAACTTTAAAGTATGTGTCTAATTGTGGAGCACAGATCTTCATAGACTTTAAGATAAGCTGCAGTGATTTTTATATTCTAATTTTTTTGTTTAAGCTGAAACATACATTTAATTGGGTCTGAAGGTGGTACCTCAACACTACAAACAATAAATTTTTGCTTGATTATTAAAATAAACAAATGCTGGGGGTTCGTCACTTTTAGGGGCGTAAAATTGCAAAGTTACTTAAATATTTATTAAAACTACAATTTCATCTCGAATATTTAGTATTACATATTTTTTTGCTATCAAACGTTTAATAGTTTCTTGTACATCAAGACAAGAAAGTAAGACATTTTTTCCTGACGATGCCGTTTCACTTCCCGAGGCAAAAGTGTGGAATATAAAGTACCTGAGACGAGAGAAAGTTTACACTACCAACATTAGGTATACATATATTTTTTTACTACCCTAATAGAAAGTACAATTTTCTTTTGACAGATGTCACCTGGATGTCACTAATATGAAATCAACAGTATGATTTTCAGTTGTAATGGAAATGGCTTTATTTTGTTTCTCTAAGAAAAAAAACTTATTCCACAATCGACGGAATAACTCGGTTTCTATGGCATCAAAATCGTGATAGAAATGATACATTTTAGCCCGTTGTGCCGTTGCTAAAAGCGATGGACCTAAAATTCCAATATGACCGGAGACAGTGTATTTCATCTGAGGGATTAAATGCACTTTAGTCCAATACTATTAGAGAATACTGCTTCAAATAATAGTGATATTATTCGATGTCAAATCTTCTAAATAATTTTATGCACAACCGGGTCAAAAAGCATGTGTTTTAGTCCTAAAAAGCTGGTTTAAACACATATTTTTGGCCCATGGACACATAAATAAATTGATAATTTTTGTTTACTGTGAATACTTTATTCTGCAAAATGTCATTTTGACATATAATCTATTTACATATTTTAATCTTTTGAACATATAATTAAATGTTGTTTTATTGTGCATAAAATATTGTATGTACCACGGGTAAAATTTGCGTTTCTGACCCTAAACATGTTATTAGCCCTCGGCGCTTTGCGCCTCGTGCTCATGCCACGGGACGGAAACGCCTGTTTCCACCCTTGGTACATAAATAATTATTAATTTTCTATATGTGTGTTTCCATTTTCTATTTGAATATTTAAAAAGAGATGCCAATGTCAATCATTGTTTGCCTAGGGCCTAAAAGGATCTTCAGACGATCCTGCAAGATTATAAACAAGTACCTTATGAGTTATTTGCATGAGTATTTGAATGTGACACTATAAACCACAATGAGAACGAGTACATAAACCCAATTATAACACTGCACTATAAAGTAAAAAGCATGCACTGTGACAGTTTCACATGTCTGGATGACCGCATGATCCACTTGTCTAGTCTCCGTTCCCGACGTCCTGCGTCCATTGTGCCAAGCTGTCACTCGCGGCGCTAGCATCGCTGACAAAGAACTACAACCATCGCAGCTTTGTTGTTCTCGTTCGTCGTTTGTTGCTCAATGCCCGACGCCTGCTTGGTTTTATGTGATGTGATGCTCCACGATATGTGACATGGGTGGCAGGAGAGGAACTATTGTTTGTTGTGCAGTGTAAGTGCCCCTCAAAATGCTTCTGAATCATATCATATATGATGGAGAGTATCTTCAATTGACCTATTCATAATGAATGAACAGGCAAATATTTTTTTTAAATGATTAAATTTAAAGTGAACTAACTCCATTTTTTATTACGGCTATTCATATTTACAAATAAGAATTAGATTAGTTATAAATTTGAAGTTATCGTTAGTGCATAATAAATATATAATCACGCCCTTTATCCATTATTGGGTGTGACACTCTGTCGTAGTAGATTTCGGTAAGTGGCATATTTATGCGTTTGAAGTGCAGATCACGGCCCCCAAAGATATTAGTGGAGGGGGAGCCACAGGGGTATTTTAACGCGGGTTCTCAAATTCATAGACCAAACCAATATTCAGGATTAGCCAAAACTTTTTTGTGAATGTTTAGTGAATATAAAATGGCCCCATTTCATGGAACATAGCATAATGTATGTATGTATATAATAATTTATTTTATTTTTAAGCTTAGTTTAACTAAATAAATGCGTATCGAATATTAGATAGAGATAATGACGCATAACTTCGATTTGTTTTTATTAATTCAAATTAAGTTTAAAATTTAAGTTTTATTGGTACAACTGGCCACAAGTAATATTTTCATGGCGATTTCCAAATGTGATTAATATCAACATTTTAATAAAATTTGACCTCTAATTTATATTGTTAACCTGCATAATTTTATTCTCGTTTCTTAACTTTTCTTCTACTAGTACCTTTATCTAAAGATGGTAAGCTGTTGACAACTTAGAATTAAGCCAAATTTAAAATTTGTAAATTGAATTAGTCTAATTACCGCCATATTCAGATAGTTTAGTTTCATCTTTATGTTAAATTAGGTAATACAGAATGTATATATAATAGACAAATCGAGAGTGTTTCTCTAAATAGTATAATTAATGTAATCTAAGTAAACAAAAACAAAACACCAACAATCTCTACCGTCAAATATTTACATTCACACTTATCTGCGATTGTTAGTAAACACATCCGCAAATAAACCGAACTTGGCAACTTCATTTCATTGAACTTTCACCTCCGGTTGTGAGTTAGCCCTTGATGTTTGAACAATATCAACCCTCAGAGGTCATTAATACCTTGATTATTGGCAGGATATAAACCGCATTTGGTGGTAGGTATCCCTAGCCTTAGCGGTGACCCCCTTTAATATAGTATGGATTCAATTGGAAACAATGATGTAATGACGTCATCTTGCAGTTGAATTCTCATAAAAGACTTGCACGACCACTATTGGTAACAAAATGCAATAGACGAATGGGGTGAATATCAACCCGTATCAGCAAATGTCTTGCAACAATAAACACAAAAGCAAATATTGCGCCCTAGCAAAAAAAATATCTATTTTTACGGCCGCAGCAAGTGGCCTATTTCCCCGGCGTAGTTACGAAACTAACAATAAATAATATACATTAAAAAATAATTATGAATCAGTGATCATATCTACTGTGATGAAAATAGAGTAGGCATATTAAAAATGTCGAAAGTAATTAACATTGTATTGATCATAAGTCGAATGTGGAAACGTCTGGCGTTTTTAATCGAATGAAATCACGGTTGGATGGAAATAGATTGCTACGGAAACGGAAATGGCGAATGGTAGAATTGGTTTGTTTTCTTTCTGTTGTTTATTAATTATGAGAGAACTCAACACTAAAATACATTTCCATCTCTTAATATAAGTATAGTCATAATTTTTATCTCATCAAAAAAATGACAGTTAATATTATTTTCAATTTGAACTATGAATTCAGTTGCAATGATTTTTGTTTGTTTGTATCGTTAGCAACAGTTTAAACTTTGACAGCAATGTTAACTTCCCACAAGTGAAAGTATTGTATGTTAAGGTTTTTCTTCGAACTTCCGGGAAACTAAATATAAAACCAGTGTTGCATTATGGGTATGTTACAACGTGAGAGTTGGTTGATGCAGTGGTGCATGTAGTCTTCTCATCCATGTTCATCATCTGCCGCGTAATTAACGTAACGAAATGTAGCGTAAAATGACGTAACGTGGTAACGTACTACGTACCTGTACCGAGAGCAGACAGTTCGCTAATAGTGTTACCTTGCGTAATTAGCTTGATGAGATAGTTTTAGGTGCATCGAAAACTAAAACATTTTAACAATATTTTTTCAGTATTTCGCATTGTATTTATTGATACAGCAACTGAAAATTGAATTATAATTACTTACATTTGAGTGGCTAGCTCAGTGGTATGAAGTCGGCCTGTGGATCCTGAGAACCCTGATTCGATTCCCATAGGCGACAAACAATTTTCATAATTTAAAAAACTACCCCTGTGGCTCCTCTACCACTAACATCTTTGGAGGCCGTGATTTGACGACTGGTAACCGCACTTCACGCGCAAAATATATCACTTACCGAGATCTGCTTCGGCAGAGTGCCACACCCAGTAATGGGTAGAAGGTGTGATGATATATTTATATATTTACATTTGAGTTTGCAATGCATAAATTAGCTCTAAAATTGGTAAAAATTTTAACCTCCAAGCACTCACTGACACTGACAGCCAGTGATGCCAATACTAACATTACAAAAGACCCTAGTTTTCACCGAACGGTGTTCGGTAAACACATGGTTTCCGAACGAATTTGAGATATATAAATCTCGGCCTGAAGCGCGAAATTTGTTTTTCTGAAGCCGGCAAGAGAATGTCTTCTTTCCTGACCAATTTTAGTATGGAAAGTAGGTTTTAACAAAAATAGTCAAGTAAAGTACGTATTTACGGCTACAACAAAAATAACAATCTGGAAAAGTACAAAACAGTCCGGTAAAGATTTTATCTGACTGTTATTTTTGTTGTAACCTTGGACACGTAGTCTGCTGTCAAAACAATTCATATAAAAAATATAAACATTTTATTTATTATTAATTATTGATTAATAGTAGAGTAGAGAATATTCAATTCGTAACTTATTTTATTATACATGTTGTTATTCGTTTAAAATTTACGTTTGACCTGAAGTTGGCCATAACCGTGGCTGAAACGTTGTCATTGAATATTCAATAAATAAACTACAACTTTAAGCCTATGTCCATTATTACCTTATCAAATTATTGATTAAATTAAACGGTTTCAGAAAAAATAGTATACATAATACGTCGGGAAACTGTTTTTACATGATGAAGCGTTGAGTCAAGTAAAAACACTTTCCCGATTTGTTATGTAGTATACTATGGTTTGATACAATTGATTTTTTGCTTCATGATTAGGTAGATAACATAAAAATACGCTCTCGTATTTTCAATAACAAATCTACATAAATTAAAGCAAAAAGCTTTATGAAACAAATAAGTATTAAAGCAAAGTTGTGCAATTAAAATTGCACAGATATGAATATGTATAAAAGTTGAATGCATTTTAATTAATTATTTACATGGCGTTGTCACCCGGCACGATTTATACCGCACAGTTTGATACTCTGCACGAAGCTCTCCCGCAGGTCCAAGTCACGCGATCAGGACTTAAATAAAGCCGGGGTTGGATATCTGCCATCTCATACACGTTTCGAAAAATCTTTATCTTTTAATTAGGCTCAAGGGATGAAGTCTTTCTTCTGTCAAATTCATCGGTTTGGAATACCGGACAGCATACTTTCCAGATTTTGTGTAATAAAATGGAAATATTTGCATATACGAGTATAACACAGATGGCTTTGAAATCAAAAAGTGCTTGTTCTTAAAAAAAATCTGATCCAATTTATACATAGATAAATATATAACATGACGATATATACCCTGAAATGGGGTAGCACGAACCCTAGAATCATTCATAAAACAATTACTCATCAGATTTGTCAAATAAAGTCAGTCCTTGACAAACGTTCTCATCCTACATCACAACCTTCGCTTATATTATATTCACCAATTGAAATTTAATTAGTATTAGTAGAAAATATAGTTGGTTTAAAGTATATGACCAGACTTCATAGGTTTCAGGTTCAAATCCTTTTTCTCTTTATAATTCAATTTGATTTAATTAATAAAATAAAATAAATAAATATATCATCACGCCTTCTACCCATTACTGGATGTGGCACTCTGCCGAAGCAGATCTCGGTAAGTGATATATTTTGCACGTGAAGTGCGGTTACCAGCCATCAAATCACGGCTCCCAAAGATGCTAGTGGTGGAGGAGCCACAGGGGTAGTTTTTAAAATTATGAAAATTATTTGTCGTCTGTGGAAATCGAACTAGGGTTGTCAGGATCCACAGGTAAGTGATATATTTTGGCAGAGTGCCACACCCAGTAATGGGTAAAAGGCGTGATGATATATTTATTTTATTTCTTTCTATTATGGAAGTTATGAAATTAAAACAAAAAGCGAAAAATATGTTCCAAATTAATATTTATCGACAAAATTTAGCGACTATATAAATAAATAAATATATCATCACGCCTTCTACCCATTACTGGGTGTGGCACTCTGCCGAAGCAGATCTCGGTAAGTGATATATTTTGCGCGTGAAATACGGTTACCAGTCGTCCAATCACGGCCCCCAAAGATTTTAGTGTTGGAGGAGCCACAGGAGTAGTTTTTAAAATTATGAAAATTGTTTGTCGTCTGTGGGAATCGAACCAGGGTTCTCAGGATCCACAGACCGACTTCATACCACTGAGCTAGCCACCCCATAATTAATTTCATTAATTGTTAACTAAAATACTAATTAAATCCAATATTTATTTTTAATTAATATTTTTACTCTTCGCCATTAACCAAACTAAGTTAGAATAAATTATAAAATCCCATCAATTAATAATTTCGTCAGATCTCATTGCAGTGTAACAGAATTCACCCTGCATGTCTCCAACTATCGCTGCAGGCAAGAATCAACACAGATGCACGCGCAGGGTAAACACCCCCAACCAATGCCGCCGTCGACACCGCCACCGGCAACAACAGCAACGCAAATCGTGTTTCCATCTGCCTCCGGACCGAATGTTTTCAGCCGTGCGCACCAAATGCAGAATGTGAAATTATATGTGCAGTATGTGGTGTATAAAATGTGGTTACGGGTTTGGATTGCATCAGGATGAAGATTGCGAACTGTAAATTGAGTTTTGTGGTATTTTTAGTGGATTAAAGCGATTGAATCTTCGACGTTCTAAGTTTAAGGTGAATCATGCGCCTAAGTGGATTTAAACTTCTCACTTGAACACTCTTTTTTTAACAAGATATTATAGTTATTATGAAAACAATAAGAAATATATTTTTATTACGTTCCTATCAAAAAGTAAAATGGTCTTCCCTAAATTGAGAGAAGAAACTGATACATTTCATTCCTAGGAAACAAAGTAAATGGTTCCTCCTTGGGAAAAGAATGTTTAATCATATCCATGGCAACTGGCAAACAACGATATGATTTGATATTAGTGACGTTCAAGTGACATCTGTCAAGAGAATAATAAATCTTATCTAAATTTCTAATTTATTTCAGAAAATTTTATTTTCTAATGGCCGGTTTTATAAACGACAGAATAAACTTACCTGCATAGTAAGTGTATTTAAATTAATAAATTTGAATCAATTTTTAGTATATTATATCTGCATAATAAGTCAGGAAAACGATTGTTTGAATCCGTTGTGTCAAGTAAATACACTTTCGTGACATATTACGAGTATGTATACTATTTTTTTTGAAACCGTTAATCATAAATAATTTAAAATGTTTAATTTTGTTAAATGAATTGTATTGACAGCAGGCTACATATTCAAGGTTACAAAAAAACAAAAAAAAACAGTAGTTGTAGCTAAGCTATAAAAGTAGTTAGGTTTGGACAGCTATGGTGGTATACCAAGTTTTTTTGTTTTAAATTTTTCGTCTTCCTTATTGACATCTCGTTTACCCTTTCGAGTGTCAATTTCTGTAATCCAACATATTTAATTTTGTAAATATGCTGAATCTATAGTGTCTTGAGAGGCTGGAATGATGCAATAGCGCATCTAGTGTATTTTTATGCAATTATTTGATGTCTTAAATTTGAAAATTTGACCTTTTTACATTGTAATAAAAAAATTATCTCTCAATTTATATCAATAATAATAACATGTATATTTATGCAGAAAATTATGAGGAATGCAATGGTGCAATTTTCAGGCCCGTATCTAGGTTAGTTTTTGACATATATGGCAGTTAGCGGAAAGTGGTCAAAACGAGATGAATTTTGAGCAAAATTTTACTTTTCCGGAGGCTATATCTCAGAAACAGAACGAGATATGAAAATGCGCTCAACGGCATTGAATTCCTCGTGTTTGAATTGACTTATAAACTTATTTTCAGCGATTTTGATATTTTGAAAATTTCTTAAGGGGTACCCCTTAAGAATTTTTCGATTTTAAGCCATTTTCAGACCTATTGCTCTAAAAATTTTCCTCATCCGAATATTTTACTAAAAATTTACATACACACGTACTTTGCCGCGCAGAATCCAGTGGTGAAGTCCCCGAGTTCGTATCTCTTTTAGTTTCGAAGCTATTGGCCTTAGAAATTTGTGTATATCGAAAATTTTGGCCAAAATATAAAAAAAAATTAAATTGCCGAAAATATGTGTACAAGTTAATTCGGACACGAGGAATCCAATGCCGGTAAGCGCATCTTCATACCTTACTCATTTTTTGAGATATAACCTCTGGAAGAGTAGATTTTTCCAAAGTTTTCGCCATTTCACATTTCACACAATATTAGCATATTACATATTAATGAATGATAAGTGAATAGAAATGATGTGATTTAAAGTTTGTTGTGTGAGGGTGGTGTGTTTGGATGATAATGCTTGACGAGGGCTGATTGTTTGATGAATGTAATGAGTGAATATTTTATGAGTGATTTTAGGGTTCGTGCTACCCCATTTGTTGGAATATAGCGTGAAGATATGTATGTATGTATGTACATATTAATTTAGGAAAATAAAAAAAACATTATTATCATATATCTCGAAATATTTAGAAAATAGGTTATAAACAAGTTTCATAAGTAGTGTTAGTAACTTTGTTACAAAGCAGAGAAAACCAAGAAAGTTATTGTAAAACAAATGGTTGCAACGTAGAAGTGAAAAACGAAAAGAAAAATCATAAATAAAATGTACAATTTGTGGCATCAGCACACAAACAGCATAATTAGGTCCTAACAACTAATAAAATAACGTCATTTTAATTGTAATTTTCAGAACCGAGTAATGAATTGATCAAAAGTTATTAGAGGCTGAAAGCCAGGAATAATCCGAATGAACGAATACAAAAGATAACATTAGGTTACATGTGACTACCTCCTCATCCACGCATCGAGTCAGTGAGCGAGTTAGCATCCACTAACCGAGTCGGAAGTTGCATCTGAGCGCGCCGGAAACACCAGAACGGCTCGCGAGCGGGGCAGGCGGAACAGGAGCGCCGCTCACCAAGTTTTAACCGGTTTAACGTTTAATCAGAATTGTCGCTCACATTACACTCGCGATGAATTCACCCCCGCCTTCCCCACCCTCCTGCCGGGGTTGATAAACCGGGGGCCCGTTGTTAACGCCCTGTGAAATTGTTTCTAATTACACTACCCCTCGCGCCGGGCCTGCAGACGCCAGGAGCGGATTGTGATTGTTTTATTATTCGGAGATTTTATCTGGGATCATTCGCGAGCGGTTATGATCTCTTGAATTAATTCCAAGATGGGATGTTACTATTGTATGATTACGAGGTCGTTTAAGAAGTTCGCTTTATGGTATGATAGTTTTTAAGTGCTACTAGTGCTGCCGTTACGAAGGAAATTATTATTGAAACTGTTGTTAAGCCTAGTGTTTTCCTTATATATTTTCAAGTAGCTCTTCGCTAAAATGGAGCTGTAAAATACTTTACTGTCTACTGGTTTCAGTCTTTACTTTCATCAAAATATCATAATCTACTGTTTGAATATTACCATTATTAAATTAAAATGCATAAACAAGAGTATTGTTTGCTCGCTACTGTATAAAGTTGTTCATATTTGATCTTGTATAGAGTTTTAAAACCCAGTATAAAGTGATATTATATCTTATTAAGTTAGTATAACTGTTATTTAACATGTTAGTAGATAATATTAATGCAGAGTGATTAGAAGTAAGTGTTTCAGTTGGCAATACAATTCTAGGGATGTTTTTTATTCCATAGTTGGTACAACGCCAGGTAAAAGCGGAAATACTATTTGACATGTATTTTTAAAAATAAATACAAATAAGTTGAGTGACAGAAATACTTTTGATTATTACTCTGTGAATAATGTTAAGAAATAAAAGGATGTGGTTAAGGAAGACAATTAATTTAAATTTTCAAATTTCAGTGTTAACAACAGGAAATAAATTTATGTATCAGTCTTATTAAATTCATGTAATTTTGTTATTGTCAACAGAAATACATATTTCTGATCACTCTGTAGTACTATAAAGAAGATTTTTTTATTATAAATGTAGAGTATTATTTTCCGAGGCGTTAACCGAGAAAAATAACCACATATGTAATAAAAATATATTTCTAGCCGAGGTGTATATTACATTTTTCATGAAATTGCAGAATTTGTATATTAAATTTATGAAATACATATGTATATAAATATATCATCACGCCTTTTACCCATTAATAGGTGTGGCACTCTGCCGTACCAGATCTCTGTAAGTGAAACATTTAAGCACGTGAAGTGTGGTTACCAACCGACAAATTACGGCCCCCAAAGATATTAGTGGTAGACCACCCACAGATGTTTTTATTTTGGAAAGTTTATAATTATGTACATACTGTTTTGTGTCATATTTTTCTGTGGACTGCCACTTTTGTGTATATGGAGTAAAATAAATATATTTTTCGCAAATATTGTCGTTTTATTAGTTCATCCAATAACAAAACAATTGAAAATTTTACTTTAAAAAAATGAAATATAGGATACAGAAATGATTTTCCAAAATAACTACATTTAGTGAAATCTATTGAAATATTTTGAGACTTTTCTCTAAAATGACAGTAATGATCTCAACCTAGCAACATTCGAAAACACTAGCGACCCAATACAAGACAGAAACAGAAGGCTGAAGTTCTGTTCTGAAACTGACAAGTATTATGCTTCGGCGCCGATCACAAATCCGTTCGCGTCATTGGAGATTCAGACACAGCATCTTAGAATATGCTCATTTCAAGACAAGGACCAAGTTAAGACGTCATTGCCAACATTCTGCAAATGTCATCTGTGTTATTTGTCAGTTCGAATAGTTCCAGATGTTGATCTATTTCTATTCCACTAGTTGGGTCACGTTATTTGCAATTTCGCTGATAAAGTTGACATATTTCGTTTATATACCATGTCAAATGACTGGTAATTACATCAATGCAATTGTTTGAATAAGGCGGTGTTATATTTTTGATTCCATATAAAATAATTTTGAAATATTTAAATGTAAATACATACCCCACGAATTTGAAACATTCACTAAACATCTATTCATCAGATTCATTACAAAATCATTTTTGACCAGACCTTATCCTTACACACCACTTTCGTTTAACCTCTATTAATAATTCTTTTCATACAAGCTCGTTTATTCCTCACACTCTGAATCTTTCATTTACGTAACAAACTGTTAATCACATTAATACATTTATTCCTAGGTCATCCACGTAATCTTTCACCCTCAATTTCACCAACATAGACGTGTTTCATCAATCTTTCAGTCGACATACGTTCCACATGCCCAAACTGACACACATTACTTTTCTAACAACATTCTTCTCAAACTCACACTCATCATACACCAATGTATTCCGGTAATGACTTCTTCCATCCATCCATACCGCAGAAATATCTCATTTCGGCAGCAATTATACCCCGTCCATGTTTCTTCATCTACACCCAAAATGAATAAATTGTATACTGTATCCAAAATTATATACACAACAGGAAGAACAATAAATACTAGTAAGGGCTGCATTTAGGAAAGTTATTTAAAGCATTTACAATATAAGTAGGTTTTTATATGGGGTAATGGCACAGTGGTTATCGTGTCGGCCTGTGGATCCAAAGAAACCTGGTTCGATCCCCACAGCCGACAAAACATTTTCACCAATTTAAAATTACCCCTGTGGCTTCCCCACTACTAACGTGTTTGGAGGCCGTGATTTGACGGCTGGTAACCGCACTTCACGCGCATAAATATATCACTTACCGAGATCTGCTTTGGCAGAGTGCTACACCCAGTAATGGGTAGAAGGCGTGATGATATATTTATTTGTTTTAATAAACATTTTAATATTGACTGTTCTAGTAACAATGCAATCCAATCCTAGTAATAAAAATTCAATTATATGAACAAAATGTACTTTTTTAGTAGAATGTAGTAATAAGCCGATTGTAATATGGGAATGTAATAATGGGCATAGGCTTAAGTTGTAAATGATTTAATGAAGAAACATTGACAACGTTTCGACCAAGGTTATGGCCATCTTCAGGTCAAACGTAATTTATATAACGTCAAATAACACTTAAAATAAGTTAAAGTTGCAAGTTGAATCTTCAGGACAAACATAAACCAAATGAAAAAAGTATTTATGGATCTAAAAAAAGCAAAAAAGAAAGACTCTAAATTTATATGTTTGCCCTGAAGAGTCGAATATGCGACTATTTTAAGTGTTATTTGACGTTATATGTCAATGTTTCTTCATTAAATAATTTACAACTTAAGCCTATGTCCATTATTACATTCTCAAAATATACTTTTTATTTAAATTCCAACGTAAAAATTATACTGCAAAGCAATGCATTTTATACAGGATATATTTCTGTTCTTTTAAATATTTTGTACCTGCAAAAACACATAAGATGCTGCATTGCTCCTTCTTCACTACAATTTTAGACATCCGTAAATAAAAGAAACAAAACGATTTTCATACTCGTTAGGATGATACAAACTTCGGACTTCGCCTTAGACAAACATCGATTGTTTTTGATTCTGTTATTTACATTTGAATATTTTTCCAGAAAAGAATAACATATTTTTGTTGCTTATGCTATGCAAAAAAAAGGGGAATTATTGTTTACAATAGAGAAAAATAAACAAATAAATATTTGTCGGAGAAGAAGACATAATATGAACATGTTTAACGTTCAGTGCCGGAAGACATTTTGAAAAAAATTTCGTGAGGAACAACCAGTTGAAAATATTCGCAAAGTTTTGCTGGAAACACGAATCTGCCATTGGTCGCATGTGCAGAATTATTGGCGCTCTGGAATAAAATTTTCCAGCAGATAAATTCATTTTATTGCTTTTGGAAAATGAAAATGTAACTAGAATCGAAAATATATCTCCTAGGTTTTCATATATGTAGAATAATTCAGCCTAGAACAGAGGTAGGTATTTACGCGATTGTCAGCTCGTCACATGATATATTATATTCACTCTAGTTTTCAACCATAAATGTAGAAGAGGATGAAAAAAAGTTTATGTTAAAATAGATTCTTCGTCGCACCTCCGTCCGAGATTGACAGGTTTACATATTTCATTCGGAAGCCATGTGTTTATAGAACAGTGATCAGTAAAAACTAGCAACTTTTGTAATGTTAGCATTGGCATCACTGGCTGCAGCGTCAGTGAGTGCTTGGAGGTTAGAAATTTTTACCAAATTTAGAGTTACAGGGATCAAAAGGAATTGTTATAGTTGGCAATACAATTCCAGAGATCTTTTTATTCCACAGTTGGCACAACGTTAGATAAAGGCGGAAATGCTATTTGACATTTCTAATAAATACAAATAGGTTATGTCAGGAGTCTGACAGCTAATAGAATTTTGACTTTTTAAGTAATAGAAATACTTTAGAAATAAATGTAATAATATATGTACTCAAATTTAAATTTTAAATGTCACTGTCAATAACAGGAAATGAATTTATGTATCAGGCTTACAAATTTCAAGTAGTTTTTTTTATTGCCAACTGTAACAATTCCTTTTGATCACTCTGTAATTTGTGTATTGTAAACTCAAATAAAAGTAATTATAATTCAATTTACAGTTGCTGTGTACTATCAATAAAAAATATGTATATAACTGAACTACTTTTAATAAACAATATTTATAATGTAATACGCCGTAGATAAAATTTAGCTGGGCGAGTCCAACATGTGAAAGTAGGAATATTATGAAACTGACTGTCAATTTCGTGCTCCTTTGTCTAACTACTAACATCGTTGGGGGGTGTGATTTGAAGACTGATAATCGCACTTCACGTGCATAAAAATATCACTTACCAAGATCTGCTACGGCAGAGTACCGCACCCAGTAAAGGATAAAAGGCGTGATGATATATTTATTTTTTATTTCTATAACTGACTACGAAATTTTTCTAAATGATTTTAGAATGAAATACTTCTAACAAAGGTTGTAGAAAACTTTTATTCGAAGTATTTTTTAAAGGAAAATATCATTAGCATCTTCGACAGAGAAATTCAATAGTTCCACGAAAGTTTGGGAAACACTGGAGGCTAGGACACTACTGTATAATATGTGAGTGTATCTGTAGATTGTAACAGTGATTCGGTCAGTTCCCCGGAGTTAGGTACCCGGAGCCCTAGAGCCCGTCAGAGGTCCAGAATCCGGGCAGCGTCCCTCAAGACTACTCCCGCACAAATCTAATGGATGGAATATTCACCATCCTAAAATGCAGGACCGGACTGAGTTGTTATTTCTGAACAAACATGACAAAAATACGATATCAATTACGCCCTGATTTTACAAGCTTAAATCTCACATCAGATTTAACTTACACTTACTGAAATATATCATTTATATATTATTTCATTTGACTGATTTCGCGTAATTTACCTGCACTATTTATTATTAAAAAATAATAATAGTAATATTGTTGTATTTTCCTATGGAAAAGTTCAGATTCTGACTGCTCTTATACTTAACTGTTTCATTATAAATTAATTTGTTTAAGGAAAAAAATATTTAGAAATATATTTTTCCATTTAGTGGATAACTTTATTAGTGATTAAACTATTTAATTATTTAATTTATTAGACGACGTTTCGGACTGAATTTAGCCCATCTTCAGGTCAATACATTAAAAATAGTCAAGGAGAATAAATAAACTAATTCGTCAAATAGTTTAATAATTAATAAATCCAAGTTATCCAATAAATGGAAAAATATGTTTTTAAATATTTTTACATCTGGCTTAACCAATTCAATCCCAACAAATGCAAATAATTTATTTGAATTATTTTGATTTACTAAACTATCGGCAAGATAAAATTATCGCATCAGAAAATTAAATTTTTGCTAGAATTTAGATGCGATATTTTTTATTTATTGGGAAATTATCCGGATATGGCAAAATTGGCCTTCAATGTCAGTTTGCATAAAAAAAATAATAATTTAATTTTGATATAAATTGACAATATTTGACAACAATATAAACTTCTTCAAATGACATTTTATTTCAGTTTGTTTTTATTCAAGTCAGACATAAAATTTAAGTTTTGTTGGAGCAAACTTACATAATTAGCTGTATTCCATTTGCCACTTGGTTCACTTAAATCAGTTCAGATAAATTAGACAACATGACTAAACGAACTGTATTAAGCAAACTGAAGCACTTATTGGAATGAATTACTTTAAAGTAAATTAGAATCAGTAATTCTAGTACTGAAAATAATGTCAGCGAAGTAATCCTGCGAAGTAAATAAGTGATCTGGTTCAGTAAATGTAAGTTAGATCTGATCCAAATGGCAAATGGAATACGTCTATTGATTTAAGTGATCCATGATTTAAAAATTGCTTGTTTACTTCGTTACTTGTTACTTAGATACTGGGTAATGAAATATGTCACAGAAAAGAATATTTATTTTCGTTATTATTTATTCTTTGGTAATATACCAATGGTATGTACATTTAACTTATATTTAACTGCAATATTTGAATAGTATAGTGTAGCAAGGTACGTAAAATGATGGTTTCATTCATATTTGTAGTTATAAGCAATTCGGGCAAGTACGTCCCAGTCTGCCCAAGGGCAGTTTGAAGGAACATCTCAACAATACTAGCTACCATTCAGCAGAACAATGCATATCTCGGTAGGCCGAGACACAAGAAGAAGAAGATTGTGCGTGCAGAGTCCTTATGTTGGTCACACTGAAAGGAACTATCTTAGTTGCTGCGTCCGCAGATTGTATGCGGTAATGGGATTAAACTAATTTTTACAACTGCGTACATTACTTAGTTTAGTTTGAACTGTTAAAACGTAAATAATTAAAGAAATGAAAGCATAAAACTGGTTGTAAATAACATTTATAATCGCTGTTATTAATAAAATATTTGTAATATTGCTGTTATTTAATAATCGATTGACAAATTTGGCATTAGTGATATTGAGGGACGAGGGGGATGAGACACAGTCAACTTTCGCATCGTTAAATATTTTCAAGAAAATATATTTCTAGTTTGTTCGTCTTTAATTTCAGTCTATTGGTCGAACTTATTAAACTAATGAAAATGCATTTATTGTTAACTACAATATAAATTTCGACAGCAATGTTAATTTCCCATAAGTGATTCATTGTTGTCTTTCTTAAAGTACATTTAACAAATAAATGTGGTTAATAACACAGAGTGATCAAAAGGAATTGTTACAGTTGGCAATAAATAAAACTACTTGAAATTGGTAAGCCTGATACATAAATTCATTTCCTGTTGTTGACAGTGACATTTAAAATTTAAATTTGAGTACATTTATTATTACATTTATTTCTAAAGTATTTCTATTACTTAAAAAGTCAAAATTCTATTAGCTGTCAGACTCCTGACATAACCTATTTGTATTTATTTTAAATGTCAAATAGCATTTCCGCCTTTATCTGACGTTGTGCCAACTGTGGAATAAAAAGATCTCTGGAATTTTATTGTCAACTATAAAAATTCCTTTTGATCACGCTGTATATAAATACAGAGTGATCAAAAGGGATTGTTACAGTTGGCAATAAAAAAAAGTACTTGAAATTGGTAAGCCTGATATATAAATTCATTTCCTGTTGTTGACAGTGACATTTAAAATTTAAATTTGAGTACATTTATTATTACATTTATTTCTAAAGTATTTCTATTACTTAAAAAGTCAAAATTCTATTAGCTGTCAGACTCCTGACATAACCTAATTGTATTTATTAGAAATGTCAACTAGCATTTCCGCCTTTATCTGACGTTGTGCTAACTGTGGAATAAAAAGATCTCTGGAATTGTATTGCCAACTATAACAATTCCTTTTGATCACCCTGTATATAAATAGTATGAAGAATTAAAGTATAAAATTAAATTGTTATCAAAACTTGTGGTAACTTACGCAAAATTCCATAAAACTTTCCTTGAATAAATATATAAATTTATATAAATAAATAAATAAATATATCATCACGCCTTCTACCCATTACTGGGTGTGGCACTCTGCTGAAGCAGATCTCGGTAAGTGATATATTTTGCGCGTGAAGTGCGGTTACCAGTCGTCAAATCACGGCCCCCAAACATGTTAGTGGGATAGCTTTTTCAAATTATGAAAATTTGTCGCCTGTGGGAATCGATTCAGGGACCTCAGGATCCACAGGCCGACTTCATACCACTGAGCTAGCCATCCCATAAATTTATAGAGTTCCATAATTATTTTTATTAATAATAATACATGAGAACACCTCGTATACAATTAATTTACAAATAATGTTATCAGCCATTTTTGATATAAATGTTATCGGAGACCAACAAATAATTTTGTCAAATAGCGATAACAGCCGCACCTGATATCGTTAAATTTTATTAAACGCAACATTTCTGTATTGGTTCTCATTCAAGAATGATGTTAGTTTTTGTTAGATTAATTTGACAACAAATATTTTGACAAATAATAAACCAATGTGAGGTTATTGTTCTAGTATAAAATGATGGACATCTGTGGTACTAATTTTGTGTTTATTATGTGGTTATGGATTTTTTTTGTTTTATCAACGTTGTCTTTAATATGGGGTTTAAAAACTGTAAGTATTTTACAATAAATCAATCTGAAGTTTTCTAAAAATATCTTGACACTCTCGGCCTTGCATATTTACATTACTAAATTATTTTATATATCATGTTTTTCCTTGAAAGAATAATATGATACGTAATTTTTAGTTCTGGGAAAAGAAAGTAAAGCCGTATTCTTAGCAACTGGAAAACAACGGTATGATTTGACATTAGTGACATCTGTCATAAGAATAAATCTTATCTAAGTTTCTAATTTATTTCTTTAAATTTTTCTCTATGATAGGCTGGTACAGTGGTTTTCAAAGTGTGGGTCGTGACCCCTCGGGGGGTCGCGAAGACATTGGAAGGGGGTCGTCGGATGCTATTTACAAATTTTAAAATACATGTTTTCAAACATTCATCCCCTTGCAAGCTTTTATTTAAATTTTAAGGGTTAATGAAATGAAAAATATATACTATTTATTTACAGGCAGATTCATAAAGCGGATTAGCGCTAACACCAGTTTTTATTTCGTTTTTAACTCTTTTCAATGTATGAAACAAGTTTATTTTAACTGGAGTTAAAAAGAAAGTTAATTAGCATCAAATTTAGTTTATTTCTTTAATCTGTTTTAATTTGAAACAGAGTGATAGATAATATTAAAAACGGTGTTAGCGCTAATTCGTTTTATGAATCTGCCTGTTAGATGCTTAAGTTTATATTCACGTTTGTTTCTATCTACAATTAATTTTAAATAATATGAAACTAGATATGAAATTAGAGATATCACCATTTAATTCCTCATATATTTCTACATAATTATGCAAATCTTGATCCTCAATATACATATTTTTTAATCGCCGGATTCGTAATCGCAAAAATGTGTTAATGAAAATGCCAATTTTTTTGTTGTACCAGTTTAAAACTCGATTTTTTTTAATATAGTTCTATATAAATCAGACTACGAGAAATCGAATGCCGTTGAGCGCATCTTCATATCTTTGTTAGATCTCGAGTTACGGCGATTTTAGACTTTTTTTTAATCTCAACTTTGAAAGCCCATATCTCGAAAACTAAAAGAGAAATGCGGTTTGAACGAGTATATTTCTCATGCTTCAGTTAACTTATACCAAAATTTTGAAAATTTTGAAAATTTTATGATTTTCTTCAAAATTTTCTTTTGCCCATAGTTAAAAAAATTTAAGAGATAGTAAAAATCTGTGAACACCAGTGAATTCCTCTCGTAAAAATACAGAGGTATGCAAATTTTCAGCCAAAAATTCGAACAGATTAAGTTTTTATTACAAAAAAACAAAAAATCACTGTTTTTTAATTATTTTTGAAGGGGTACCCCTTAAGAATTTCACGAATTTGGGTCATTTTTAGTTTTTTTGCTATAAAAATGGTATCCGTGGAACAAAAATTCTGAAAATTTACAAACCTATGTATTTTTACGAGAGGAATTCACTGGTGTTCTTAGATTTTTATTATTTCTTTAACTTTTTGAAATATGAGCAAAAAAAATTTTGAAAAAAAAGAGTAAAATATTCAAAATTTTCAAAATATCATTATAGGTTAATTAGAGTACGAGAAATACACTCGTTCAAACCGCATTTCAATATCTCTTTTAGTTTTCTAAATATGGGTCTTCAAAGTTGAGATTTTAAATAAATAAAAAATCGAGGTAACTCGTAAACTAACAAAGATATGAAGATACGCTCAACGGCATTCGATTTCTCGTAGTTTGAATTATATAGAACCATATTTTAAAATTTTTCGATTTTTAAACTGGTTCAACAAAAAAAATTCGCATTTTCATTAACATAAATTTTTGCGATGACGACTCCGGCGATTAAAATATAAATTTGTTGTTTTATTTACTATACATATAATTAAATACTTGTTTTCTTAAACATTTTCGATTACCTATTTTTTTATGAGACAGTCATGATTGAAAAACCCTAATGAGAAATTTTTCCTTTACTAATTTCTGAAATCGTTGTTTTACGTTTGTAATGTACATTATTAAATCAGCCTTTCACAATCTGCAATTTTGATCACATAATAAGTAAGGGGGTCGCGAAAGAATATATTTGTGATTTTTACTCCAAGGAGGTCATGACTCCGAAAAGTTTGAAAACTGGGCTAGTAAATCGCGCGTGGAAAGTGTCATTCTTGAAATCCCTTGCCTCGAGGGGTAAAACGACACCTTCCGGAATAAATGTACCACTTTCTTCCCTTGATATACAAATAGCTATTATACGAGTAGAAAGATGCTTTAATAGGAGATGTGGAAAAAAAACATTTTTTTTTACTAATTTATAAATATTTTATAGTGGACAATATACTTTTAACCGAAAGGTTTTCTTTCAATTCTATTTGAAATATTTTGCCCCAATTTGCAGAAGTTCCAATAAAATATAAATACTTTACAATTAATTGTAAAATTGCGTTCCCAATTAACAATTAGAATGACCAATTAATTAGTGTAAGACTCTTAAAACTTGCGAGTCAAATTATAATTAATAGCACTATAATGGCCAGTTGCACCGCTGCTACTTAAATTTCAAGTTTTCCTTAAATTGGCAATATCAAATTAAAATATACTGACAGATAAGTAACTAAACATTGCTGTCAAATATACGATTCAATAATTTTTATTTAAGGGATCTTTAAAATTTAAGTGTTATTTGTAGAGAAATTTGTTAAATGACTAAATTCGTAGTTCATAAGCTCTCACATACAAATCCTGACGGTATACCAACTTTTCTCAGTAAAAATATAACAAGAGAGTGAGAATAAATTGAAAATAATTTGACAGATCTTTCGAAAACTTGTCGCCAGGCAATAGTGACGAATGCCCGTAGGACTTGAGTGGCTATTGCCAAATGGCAACAAGTTTGAGAAAGATACTGGAGAATTATTTTCTAATTTATCCAACTCTCGAGTTATATTTAATTAGATTGTTTTTGGACTTAGCTGTTGAGGTCGATTCATCCAACTTAAAAGATTTTGAACTGGGTTCATATCGATTGATTACTTATTAATGTATTCTTGGAAGTTGTTTCCAAAATTTGTTGGTGTATTTCTGTATCTGAAATACAACTAAATCGATTTTTTTCACACATTTTACTTGACGCGTTGACAGTTTTAAATAATTATTTGACACCTACCCATCATTTGTCACAAACAAAAAAGAATCTACAGAGATAATTCTCGGGAATAATCACAAAAGCTTTATTCTCAGTATAATAATGACAGGATTGGTTAAAACGCAGACACGTGACGTACAATGAAGCATTTAATTGGTTTTGAGAAACGTCAAAAAATAATCTTTATAATTCAGTTTTAAATTTAACCTGGATCTTATTTGTCATTTTAGATAAACCACTGGTACATCTTACCTTGGCTAATTGTAGTCGGAAACTTTATGCTAATGGCATTTTCATTTGTTATTTCTATTTTGGGACAAAATTCTCAAACCACTAACATCGTACAAATAATATCATTCGTTTTATTTGCTTTAATTGTTTTTAGTGAGTATTTTAAATCAAACATATTAACCTGTATTCATAAAAGTATTTAACAAACTTATTACATTATATTAACTACCACATTACGGCTCGGTGATTCCGGCTCCTGTGCATTAATTTCTTGTTGTGCAGATTAGAATAAATAAATAACAGTTTTATTTTAACAGAAAAAATCTTTATTTAATTATGTACCTCTGTAACGAAAAGTTGTTAAAGAATTGTTATGAATATGGGCATGAATTTATTAGAATGTCTTTTCTATATATGTTTTGTTTTCTTCAAGGTTTAACCGGATACTGTTGGCTGTGTGTTTGCTGTTATTATCTCGAAATGCTTAAGCAGCAAATAACAAATTCTGATACTGATAGTGTATCAGAAACAAGCTCGAAAGAATTTGAGATATTATTCGTCTAAAAAAATTATACCTCTTGTATCTGTAACACGTTAATTATTTATTTTAATTTCCTAATTTATATTGTAATTTATTATTTATAATTAAAAAAATATGCTTCTTACATAAATATAAAAGTATATATTTATTTAAATAATTCAAACAATTTTTTGTTTAAGTTGTGTATAATTTATTTAATTCTACTTTTCGTTAGGAAAATAGAAAATATTAAATAATAAAATGTTTCAATTATTTAATCATGAGCTTTTTATGTTAAAGATTTTTTTCATATTTTATATATTTATTTATTATTTCAGAATAATATTAACAAAAGTCCTATATAATAAAATATGGATATACAATGTTTTAATTTCTAATGTTTTAATTGTATGTCTGTTGTGTATAGTTTATTTATAAGTTGTAGGGGACTCCCCTTTGTAACCGATCTTACTTAAATTACTAAGTATCAGCATATTTTACTGAATACTCAGTTGCAAAGTAGTTCTGAGTCTGTTTGTATCGTGAAAATTGTAGTGAAAATGTAAGTGTTAAATCTTAATATAACAACAACATAAGTCTTTAAATACTTATTTTAGGTCAACTTTAGCAAGATATCGACAGAATTCAATATGTTGTTGTTCGTTAAAAGTTGGTTGCAAGATATTAGCTTCTTTAGAACTGGTAAGAATTGATCAATTAAATAAATGAATATAAAATAAATAAAATAAATATATCATCACGCCTTTTATACATTACTGGGTGTGGCACTCTGCGCTAGCAGATCTCGATAAGTGATATATGTTAAGCGCGTGAAGTGCAGATATCAGCCGTCGAATCACGGCCCCCAAATATATTAGTAGTGGAAGAACCACAGGGGTAATTTTAATGTGGTGAAAATTGTTTTTCGGTTGTGGAAATCGAACTATTAGGGCCAGTTTTTCAATCGCCGGTCTAGTCTCAATTAACGTTAATAATGATGGAAACCTTAGTTCCCATTATTATTTAATCATGATTAACATTAATCGGTGATTAAAAAACTGGCCCTTATGGCCAGTTTCAGCAACAAAAGTTAAATTTTAAACATGTTTTAAATAAATAAAAGGAAATCGAATGTATGACAGCAATGTTAATGATTCAATTTGACAAGTAATTTTGATTTGCTTTTATTTATTTAATCAACGTTTAAATTTTAACTTTTGTTGGTGAAACCGGCCATTTGCCAATCATTCTTAATCAATATACATTTGTCAATGTTTTTTTTGTTTTGTTTTTTAGTTTCTTCCGCCTATTTACGTGTACGCTAGAGGACAACAAATACGTGAAATTCCATATTTTATGATTGTTTTATGTGCTGTGTATTACCTTGCTGTATTGATGTTATTTTGGGGAACCATGAGAAGATGTTGTGTAAGTACAAAATTTTATAGAAATAAAAATAAAATAAATAAATATATCATCACGCCTTGTATCCATTATTGGGTGTAGCACTCTGCCGTAGAAGATCTCGGTAAGTGATATATTTATGTACGTGAAGTGCGCTTACTAGCCGTCAAACCACGGCCTCCAAAGATGTTAGTGGAGGGGAAACCAGAAGGGTAATTTTATTGTAGGGAAAATTGTTTGCCGGCTATGGGAATCGAACTCAGGTTCTCGAATTCGATTAATTAAATAAAAATAAATAAATATATCATCACGCCTTCTACCCATTACTGGGTGTGGCACTCTGCCGAAACCGATCTCGGTAAGTGATATATTTTGCGCGTGAAGTGCGGTTACCAGTCGTCAAATCACGGCCCTCAAAGATGTTAGTGGTGGAGGAGCCACAGGGATAGTTTTTGAAATTATGAAAATTGTTTGTCGCCTGTGGAGATCGAACCAGGGTTCTCAGGAACCACGGGTCGACTTCATACCACTGAGCTAGCCACCCCATTAATTAATTAGAGATGATAAATTTCAAATTTCATTTATACAATTGGGTACATTCATTTATTATATTCTTTATGCATATGTAACCATTTTCTCATTACATATATATTTGACAATAAACCAGTAACCTAAATAAACATCTCTTTGAATGATTCCGTCATTTGTTTACATTTCTATGACACCAGAATATAAGAAATATATCTCTTCTTTTTCAGCTGAAAGCATGTACATTAATAATATCACTACCACTTCGTATGATATTAATTTTAACCATAATAGGCTGGTCACTTTACATGGTGGTGGAAGGTGTTGATATTGGAATTCATTTGGGAGTACTACTTTTCGAGTTAGGTACAGTATTTTAAAACTATTTTATACAGATATATTGTACAAACATTTTTCTTTTCATAGTGTTTGGAATCTACACTTTACTTTGTACTTGGAGTTACTATTTGGAACTTACTGAGACACCAGCTGGACCGAGGCAACTTATAAACGTACAAATTACTTTGGCACAATAACTAATAATTCTAATATTGTAATTATTCATTATAGTCCCTATGTATAAGTATATCAATAATTCCTCCTCTACTATAGCTAGATTATTATCTATTACTAAACAGTATATTACTGACAAGATTTTATATTTCATTATTAGTTTATAGGTTGTCAGTTTTGTTATAATTTAACCAAAATGAATAAAGGTAAAGTAGAAATAACAGAATAAAGATTTAGGACGTATAATTTCGAAATAATGGTCATCTATAGCAGTGGCAGAACCTCGCAGTGGAAAGGGGCTTGAAATCCATAAGATTTTTTAAAGGATAATAATTAAAGTAGACCTAAATTACATCGCTTATTTTTCTAAATAGTAAATTTTTTTAAAACATTTTGTTACATTGTTGAATAACCGAAACATTACTATTTTATGAATTTATCTAGTGATATCAAGGCAACAGAGTATTGAAGAATCATAGATTTGTATTTAACATCTGGGCTGAATAGGTTGCATAGTGGTTCTGGGATTCCGCAAATGTGCATTTTTGTGCACATTTACAAACTTTGACGATATAAAATAGACGAGTAATTCTCAGTGCTCAGCTACACAATTTTGTGAAGCCAACACTTGAAGGGGGCAAGGGCATTCACCCACGTACATTTGTCATTCTGGACGAATCTATTTTGCGGCGCTAATGTCGTTTTAGTTTATGAAAATTGAAGCACGGTACTAATAATTAAGGAATTATAATTTCATAATATATAATTCACGTTGAAAAGAATTAATTTAAAACTCCAAATAAATTGTAAATACATAAGTTCTAATTTGACGTGCTATTACAAATTTCATTGATAAAAGCGCTGCCATTTGAATATGTTTAGTTAGTCGTCTGTATATATTTTGTCTGTAGTTTCAACTTAATTTTGTGATTGTGGTGGTATTGTGAAAATTTTTAAATTTCCATGTAATAATTTTTCACTGTGTAAATATGTATACTACGAAGTTACCAGTGAAACAGCCTATAAGCACAATATTAATACAGAATTTTGTAGTTTAAAATTCTAATTTTGCAAGTGGTTTTTCCCTATTTGCAGCTTATTAAGAAAATTAACATATCGAATAAATATTGTTTACTTTTAAACTTCTAAATGAATTTAACATTGTATTTAAAATGTTCTACTCAAGTTAAAAAAAAATAATAAATTTTAAACTATCAATAAATAATGGGTAATTTCAAATTTTTAATTTATTTTATTTGTTTACATTATTTTCCTCCCATTTTATAATTATTACGTAATAGAAAATAGTTATTTTTGTATTAAGAGCGCGAAATGCGTGAGAATGCAACTAAGTCTAAAACGCTAGGTCGAGACAAAAAAGTCATAAAAAGCATGAATTTCGCCAAACAAATTTTGTCTACAAATAAATAAACTAAAAATAAATATATCATCACGGCTTCTACCCATTATTGAGTGTGGCACACTGCCGTAGCAGATCCCGGTAAGTTATATATTTTACCAGCCGTCAAATCACGGCCCCAAAGATATTTATTCTAAGAAGCTTCACGTCATTACCATCCGAAATAAAAAATGACAAGAAAAATATTTCTTTTTTTGTCATTCATATTCCTCCACAATATACTTGGCTACTCTTACATTAAACAATACGAATACTCAAGCAAAAAAATTATGACTTTTCAATTCGTTTAACCTTGATCTTCGCAAACATGTTGATCATCAACCAGTTTTCGAAGTGACCTTGGGCCTTCCAATGATTTTCATCATGTTTTCCTCATTCTGTCTCTACATAGCAAAGCAATTGTACCGTATCAGAAACTTACAGTTGGTAATGCGTATCAGTACTAAAAATGATTTGCTAAGAGCAGGAGTGCCATTATACATGTGTTTGAATGTGTGAATTAATTTAATGAAACAGAGAAATATGTAACTATTGTAATACATAAAATAAATTATTTTTAAAAATATGGATTATTTTAGGGACAAGTTAAATAATTTTCGGCAGTTATATTGTTGTTGTGGATGTTCTTTAAGAATAGGATGTATATTAATTGCAGTAATCGAATTAGTAAGTAGTAATTTGTAGTCAATTACTTTTAAAATAAATTATGATTAAATATTTTTCAGTGTTATCCAGTATTGATGACATGTTCGCCTGTGAATGATTCGACTGTAGTAATAGCAATTAATTGGTTTCTATATTTATCATCGTCAATTATATTGCTAATTGGATCTATAAAGGTATTTACTATTACTTCCCTATTTCTTATTTATTTGTGTCTAATTTCATATAGACTAAGAACAAACGAAACAAAAACAGACTCTATGTAGGAAAATTTATATTTATGCAATTATAAATTTTAAATGATGAAACAGAAACTAAATTGAAACTCATTTTATTATCTTTATTATGATAAGATAACTTTAGTAAAATAATTAATAATTAATGCTGTAATTAACATTATTAAAATAAGAAAAACAAGAATCAAATTGCACAACACGTATTTTCCACAATATTTATCGTGTTTTCCTGTTATCGTATCCGGTAATTTGTTGCTTATTTATTTTAAATCAACCATCTACAGAATAGTTTTGATCTACAATTTTTATTTTTCAAATTAGCTAAAAGAAATGTATACCACATAATAGTTATTCGCCAGTGTTAAAAGTGGATTTATTGTCTTTTCTACGATTGAATTCGAACTAGTTATTACGTTTACCAAATATTTATTTTGTAGGTTAGGTAGTTAAATTTAATTCGTAGCAACCAATGACGTATAATACTCGACGAATTATGCCGTATTCAAATCAATGCAGTGTTGTGAATCAGAAAGGGATGGAATAACATGTGGGTGAGGCGGGTGCGCGGCAAGGAGCGTGTACACCTTGATGTTATGCAAGTTGCAAACGTTTGTGTAGTTATTTTTATATTCAATTACTTACTTTTCATACATCAAAGTAAAGGTTAGTTTTTGACATATTAAGTGTTTTGTATACGCACTTTTGTATTTAAATAAATAAAATGCTCGCGCCTGATAACTGTCATCAACATAAATGTAACCTGCATAACACCAACTTGTACTAGCTCTTTGCCGCGCACCCATCTCACCCACCAGTTATTTTATCCCCTTCTGCTTCACAACAAACGCCGTTGTTAACTGTCTAGTAATGTTTTGTCTGAGGTAGCAACTATTTATCGCACGTTGCCAATAGCAATGTGAGATAAAACATTTGATTACACGTTATACGATAAACAGTAACTTTTTACAATGAAAATAAGTACATAATGACTCACTTTTCGTATGATTGTAAAAAAAAAACGTAAAATACAATACAAAAATGTTTTAACATGTTCTGAATATAGTATAAGAAATTTATTTTAATTAACGGATGTAATTATATTTTTTTGTTACAGGGTCATTCTGTAGTTCTATTAGGATGGGTAATTTACCGCACAGTTGTTATGTTTTTAACATTTGGCGGGTTTATTTACCTAATAAACGAAGTATACCACACCTATGAAGAAAAGACAAAATTAATAATTTTCTTTGTGGTTGCTATGGTATTTTACTTTGGTGAGTACCCCTTTATATATTATTATTTCGAATGTAAATGTATGAATATGATTGTTTCAGCGGTTAACGGATATTTCTGGACGATAGTATACAGTTATTACATGGAATTAAAAGAAAAACGAAGAAGAGAAAATAACGCAGTTCCTCCAGCACGTGTCTAAAATATTTATTATAAGTATGAACTTAATCTTTTTAAATAAAAAAGGTTTAATCGCCAGTTGCATAAACAAAATTTAACTTTTAAACTTAGTTTAAATTAATAAAGGTAAATTAAAAGTTACATGTCATATGGAAAAATTGACATTGCTGTCAAATACTTGATATGTTTTTATTAATTTAAACCAAGTTTAAAATTTAAGTTTTGTTGGTGCAACTAGCCAATAATAGGCGTATTCCATTTGACATTTGGATCAGATCTAACTTACATTTACTGAACCAGATCACTTATTTATTTCGCTGGATTACTACGTTCACTTTCCAATTCTCATGCTGGGTTGCATGAAAGTTTTATCGGTTCATTAGCAACCAACGGTTCAATAAATTTCAGAAAATCCCATTTGATACTGTTGCTAGATAAACAATTCTTTAACTAAAGAGCTCTTTATTTTTTCTTGCAACCCAGCATTAGAATTATTGTTTCTAATTTACTTTGAAATAATGCACCGTAATTAGTGCATCACTTTGATTAATTCAGTTCATTTAGTCATGTGTCGAATTTATCTGAACTGATTTTAAATGAACCAAGTGGCAAATGGAATACAGCTAATATTTACCTTCTGAAAATTATCCAGGTCTGAACGAAATTAAAATAAAACTGAAAACAGTAGAATAATAAATAAATAAATTGCACGTGTCATTTTTATTTATTTATTTTATTTATTCAATATTAACGCCAGTTATATAGTTAGTGTTAAATTTAAATATTCAGACCAACATCCAAAATTTTATAATTTATTTCCATTCATATCCAGACAAAAATCATTTATCATCTCAATCTATCCTAAACTGTACAAAAAACTATTTGTGATATATCTTGTAACTTAAATGTACTTGTTATTTAGTTCCGTACATATTATCAATTTTTAAAATAATTTCGTTTTTTTTTGGTCTATTTTTTATGATTTAATCGCATTTGTGTCAAGAAAAGTGTAAATATAAAGTAAATATAATAATAATAATTTTATACCTATCAAAAGTATATAAATGTATATCTATTCTATTTTACTTGTAGTGCTCCAACTTTTAAAATAACTTTTTAAATTTCTTTCAACTTCACTATATAAATATCAATAAATGATAATAATAGTTTTGCATTTGATAAAAAATATTTTTACAAAATGTTCTAGAATTAAATACTCTAACTTAAATCATAGATTTAATACTTAAATATAAAGTGAAAAATTCGTTTGAGTAAATGACGCTTTATTCCAGAGATATTTCTATTTTCCTAATTCATTGATATCTGGGTAAAAATTAAAAGTATCAATGAATTCAAACAAATTTATTAATTACATATAAGAAAAATGCATAAACATTTATTCAAAATGGTCACATATTCATTATTTGTATCAGAACGAGATATTTCGTTGAATTGTTATAAACAAACTAAATTTTGTATGAAATTAACTAATAACCATTCATTTTTAATTTAATTTCATTATTATGTCACACCTTAATAAGATAATATTTGGTATTTCGTTATAAAGTTGATATTTTAAAGTAACGTTGCTTCCACCTTTAGAAACAATAAAACGTTAACGAACATTTGCTCAAATGAACTTGCTACCTTATATATAAGTGTTTCATCCTTTAAGATAGATCGTTTAAATCTGGGACAGCTGTATACAAGTATTCATTAAATAAATATGACAAGTAGGATTAAATAAATAGAAAGTAAACATGGGAAAGAAATGATTGCGGCAGGTATAATAATGTTGCAGTAAAGGTAAGAAAAATTTAATAGCAGAGTTAGGTATATTATTATAATTTCTTAAAAGGAATTTACTTGATTTTCAATTGATTGTTAACGTATATTTTATAATTTCTTTTCTTGCTTCTTTCATAATTTGAAAAACTATCCCTGTGGCTCCTCCACCACTAACATGTTTGGGGGCCGTGATTTGACGACTGGTAACCGCACTTCACGCGCAAAATATATCACTTACCGAGATCTGCTTTAGCAGAGTGCCACACCCAGTAATGGGTAGAAGGCGTGATGATATATTTTTATTTTTATATTTTTATTTTTCTTGCTTCTTTCAACTTAGAAACTGTTAATCATATTTTGTGGTTTCTGTTTGTGTACATAAAATATGAGAATGAATCATGCTTTATTCACCAGCAGGAAATGCTAATTGATAAAAGGAATGTTTGATAACTACATAAATTAAGTCAAACAGAAATCAATAGCTAATCGGTACGTACGAGTAGTTCGACTTGAGCTAAAACATAATTAAAATCAAGCTTATAATACCAACTATCCGATTAACAATTGTATTTGTGAAATAATGACGAAACGCGGCATTGTATATTTTTGTTCTAAGAAGCTGCGCGTCAATACCATCTAAAATTAGAAATCGTAAGAAAATGTATGTAGTTCTGGAGCGAATATTCATTCGCATACATTAATATGCTCTAGCAAGAAATATTTTGTGATCATTTATCGTTTGCGAGTTTTGGGATATCGAATGATTTTAAACATATTTTCCTTAATACATCTCTTTAGTTTAATCACAATACCGCAAGAACTTCAAAATTAAGTTGGTAATACGTTTTATTTCTAAAAAGGATCTGCAGAAGAGTCATGTGTATGAATACTTGTAAATAAATACAGAAACATGTAAGTAACTATATTGTAAAACATAAAATGAATGATTTATAAAAAAATATGTGTGTATTAGGGACAAGTTAAAGAATTTTTGGCAAACACTTTCTTGTTGTGGTTGTTCCTTAAGAATTAGATGTATATTAATTGCAGTCATTGAATTAGTAAGTACAAATTTGAATCAATTTTGATGTGTTTTAATGATTTATATTTTTTTTAGTGCTATCCAGTTTTGTTGACATGTATTATAAAAGATTCTACTATTGTAATAGCAATTAGTTGGATTCTTTACTTATCATTATCAGTAATTTTATTATATGGATTAATAGAGGTATTTATTTAAACTTATGTCCTATTTATCTGCTTGTAATTACGCGAAAATATTTCAATTAATTTAATTCTCTGTATTATCATTCAAAAATGGCTAATTATTTCTGTATGGGAAAAAAGTAGATACCCGGTACATTATGGTTAATATGTTTTCCAGTTGTTATGGTCGGTAACAATTATTTGTTTATTTTTAATCAACCAGCTATCAAATGTTTTTAAACTAAAGTTTTCCCGAGCATAAACAATTATTGTAAAATAAACTAACGCAAATTATTTTTGCTTTTGTTAATTTGGAAAGTAAGTAATTATTTATTTGTTATAGGAACATTCTGTAGTTCTATTAGGATGGTTAATATACCGTGCAATTGTTATGTTCATTTGTTTTGCCCTCGCATTTTCCGAATTTATTTACAAAATAAACGAAGTATTCGATCAATATGAAGAGAAGACTAAATTGGTAGGTTATTTTGTGATGGCCATGATATTTTATTTTGGTAAGTATTCTTTAAAAATGATCTAGTTTTGAATGTTAGGTGCATTATTAAAATTGTTTCAGTGATTAAGGTGTATTTCTGGACTGTAGTCTACAATTATTACATGGAATTAAGAGAAAAACAAAGAAGGCTAGATGATCCAATGATTTTAAAGAATATAGATTCAAAATAAATGTTAGTTTACTTTTAGTGACCGTTTATATCTACCTCAAATATTATATAGAAATTAAACTTTTAGTGGTATATGTTATAATTTATATGTACATATTAATATATTTTGTATTTATTATCTACGATAAAACCTTCTATTTCCTTGTGGTGAACCATTCTTTATAATTATCTTTAGTATCATTTAAATTAATTTTAGAAATGAATTTTCAATACAAAAGTAAGTTTCAATTTGATTAAATTAAAAGACGAAATTTCAGCCATTGGTTTTGGCCACTATCAATAATTAATAATACAAAGTTTCATTAAATACAATTAAAGTTTATTATTTTGTATTTTATATACTGCTAACTAGTCAAATGAGATGTGTTTGTTATTTGGTGTTCTATTTACGTAAGAATTTTAAATTATGATACTTTACGTAAGAATAAAAATGGGAGACATAGCTGCAACAATTAAATTACTAAAATGGAGCTGGGCTTTCCATGTGGAGACGTAACAATCAGGATAGTACACGGCAATTACAGATTGCGTTCCATTACGAATAGATAAAAGAAAAAAGAAGTCGCAAGAAAAAGTAATGTTTATGGTATAAAAAAAAAATTATAAGGGTAAAATTGTTATATAATACGACCTTATGCTTCTAGGGTGATGAATTAATGTTGTACAATAATATTTTTAAATTATTATAGTCAGTTGTACCAACAAAAACTTAAATATAAAGTTTGGTTTAAATTAATAAAAGCAAAGCAAAGTTATGTGTCATATGAAATGCTCGTAATTGATATTAAAATATAAATATATCATCACGCCTTCTACCCATTACTGGGTGTGGCACTATGCCGAAGCAGATCTCGGTAAGTGATATATTTTGCGCATTAAGTGCGGTTACCAGTCGTCAAATCACGGCCCCCAAAGATGTTAGTGGTGGAGGGGCCACAGAGGTAGCTTTTGAAATTATGAAAATTGTTTGTAATTGATATTGCTATCAAATATTGGATATGCTTTTATTTAATTTAAGTTTAAATTGAATTTAAAAAAAGTTTTCCTTTGTAAAAAATCGCAGACACATTAATCCATTAACTCATTGAGCGACCACGCAATGACGCAATCTCATATCTCCAATCTCGTTTAAATTAAACCAAAAATAAAAGCTGAACTTTTGACCTTCGACAGTTAAGCCATTTAGCTACCGCAAAGTATTGGTTACACCCTCACGTGTATAAACGAAACAAAACGAATGCGAAAAACGAAAAAATAGGTTTACAATCGAGAATGGAAACGGCAAAACAGCACCGGTAACAACAAGGTAAATATTCTGATATTCCGATCGGAGATCGCCGTTTTCATTCCAGCCCGCATTGGATTTTAATGGTCCGTTATTCGATATCGCGTGAGCAGAGGCGTGCGCATGGGGCACTGGGGACATGATTTAAACATTGAATTCGGATGGTTTTTGAGCGGTTGTCAAGCGGCTGTGACAAATGCGATGGTTTCCGCGCCCGAATGTAAATCTGGAGAAATTAATGAAATGGAACATTCATCATGGATGCTCACGAAATTTTTACATTCAATCAATTCTTTACCAAGCTTTCAAACCATAACTTTAATATTCACAATCAAATACCTGCATCTACTAGATTTTCAGCTCGTTTTAAACAATTATATAATTGGCACCTGACAATAACATTCTCGTACTGTACTATATTATGTTAATATAAAAATATTTAGCAATAAATTTTATTATTTTTTACTTCCGTCATAATCCCCCCTCATCCTGGTCGATTTTATCATATCTTACGAAAATCAAAAACTGGTCACCTTATATAAAGACACCTATTAAATGTATATGAACAATGTAATAGTTTTATAATTAAATTTATGACGTGTCCTTTAAAGATTTCCTAAATATTATAATTGTTAACGAACTATCTAAAGTAAGATTAGAATCTGCTTTCCAATTGTTGTGTAATTTTAAAACTATAACTATTACTTGACAAACGTAAACGTATCTTTGGAAAGGGTGTCACTAGTATCGTTTGTACAACTTGGGTTCGAAATATTCTTATATAAATAACAATAATAACAAAAATACTAAATATATCTGAATTTACTTACAATTATACTGCAGTCTCGTCAATTCTCGAAAAACCTCGAACTTTGAAAGATATCTGGCTGCTGCAAATAAGAAGGAAAATAAAAATTAGAAAATTTGAGCAGAAGTGATAAAAATGATATTTTAGCGATGTTTAATTGTTTTTCAATAGTTATTCAACGTATTGAAAGTGTGATCGATTTATTTATTTAATTACAACTAATATATTATATGTGTATTACATGTGTGATTTATATTACATAATAATAACGAGGGAATAATAATCCTTATTCGCTCTTCTTCAGAAAATTATTATGCACGAATCAATTTCTCTGTGCAAATTAAAAAAGTCTGGTAGGTAACTATGAAAAACCTAATAAACAAAAATAAACATGCAAAAATGTTGACATTTTTCTATCACCATAGTTACATCACAAAATATTGCAATGGCGCGATGGCCGAGCGTGTTAATTCACATCTCTTAGCATACTGTGACGTCATCCGAACCAAGGTTCGTCAGTTCGATTCCGCCTGCCGACAAAGTATGATTTGTCGTTAAAATAAAAAATACAGTTACTTGTATTAATCATACTCGGGCGCTATAAGCTAGTCACTTATACAATATGCCCGACTCGGGCTGTAGCGCCATTAAAGAAGAAGAAGAATGTAATTTTATTTAGTTTGGGATTATTATAAAACTAAATTATAAAAATAATCTTTGTATGTAATACATTAGTCGTAGATAAAGTATAGTGCAAACTTGATATAACGGCTATTTTTCCCTCAGAAGATTACAATCCTAGTTCGCTTTGCTCACTCGTGTTGTAAACTTCATCATTATAGCGTCGTTGTCTAATATGCTATTATTACTCTATACAACATGAATTAAATCCCAATTATTGTTCAGGAGGCTTACAGCTTATAATAAAATCCAAACCATTCAGACACAATCGGATTTTTTTTAAATATACTTGTAAGTAGATGTCAGCGAGATTTGAACGCACAACCTCTTGCTTGTTAATAAATAAACGCAAGTCTTTCTGCGCTACGATAGCCTGTTTAATTCATCGAAACAGAATATAAAGATTTATTGACAAAAAAGATATGTATAATTTTCCACCATTAAAATAATTCCTAAACAAATTTATTCTACATGCCAATAAATCCACCAAATTCAGTCACATCACATATAACCGCGAACATGTGAGCATCAAACCAGCTAAACATCTGAACACCGTTTCCATGTTTCGGAGCAAACACGATTAGGATCAGAAGAGCAACAACTTGTTAGCAAGTTCGCCTCTGTGGTGAAATGCTTGCTGGAATCATTCAAAACTCACGGCAATACCGCAACCCCGCCAACGCCCGGAATCGGAAGTCGGGAGTGCCACCAGCCCGGAGTTGTTATAGGTTTGTATAAATTATGTGACAAGTGAAGTGCATGTGCCATGATGTTCCCTTGTTATTTATCATGCTGATGGGCGCGAAAATTAATTATTAGTTGGAGTTTGAAAGGTGTTAGAACAACATCGGTTATCAAAGTTTTCACACTTCAAGTATTTCAAACTAAATTCCTAAATTAACTAGTAAACTGGAGCGGAATTTTAATAATAAATAAATATTTAGTGCTCCACGAAAACATGAGTACTTATCTTCATACATATTTCTTAACCGAGTACATAATCATGGAAATTTTAATTTAAATAAATTCGTGTAATATTTTTTATTAATAAATAAATAAATATATCATCACGCCTTCTACCTATTACTGGGTGTGGCACTCTGCCGAAGCAGATCTCGGTAAGTGATATATTTTGCGCGTGAAGTGCGGTTACCAGTCGTCAAATCACGGCCGCCAAACATGCTAGTTGTGGAGGAGCCACAGGGGTAGTTTTTGAAATTATGAAAATTGTTTATCGCCCGTGGGAATCGAACCAGGGTTCTCAGGATCCACAGGCCGACTTCATACCACTGAGCTAGCCATATTTTATTAATAAATATAATAAATAAATATAAATAAATATATCATCACGTCTTTTACTCATTACTGAGTGTGGCACTTAGCCGAAGCAGATCTTGATAAGTGATATATTTATGTGCGTGAAGTGCGGATACCAGGCGTCAAATCACGGCCCATAAAGATGTTAGTGGTGGGGAGCCACAGGGGTAATTTGAAATTAGTGAAAATGTTTGTCGGCTGTGGGGATCAAACCAGGGGTCTTAGGATCCAGAGGCCAAATTATCTGAAGTAAGATTAGAATCTACTTTCCAACTGTTGTCTAATTTTAATATAATGACTAGTCTTTGATAAAGGAAAATGAAGAAAGTACAAAACTTGACATTTATGATCTGTAAAGAACCCCGTTGCTAATAACAACGGTCTTCAAAGAACCTTGGTTTGTAATTGTTCACTTTCTGTCATCAAATGACTTTCGAAAAGCATCCTTTTTCTACTAATCGTAAAAAATATGTATACGAGCTCGGTTCCACATCAGTTGGCCCAATTTTATTTTTCCGTTTGATGTTATATTTTACAGTTTTATTTCTCGTGTAGTATACAAGAAAATAAAATGAAATTTTAATGAGACATCTACTAGTATGTTGTTAATACACAGATAAAATTTTAAGTCAATCGATACATACATCTAGAAATGACAGCCATTGAAAGAAGAAGTAAACATTTCTTTTTAACTAACAAAAAATTGTTTTTTAAAAAACTGTATAATAATAAAGTTTGTTTTAAATAATAATTAACTTCAATTTCATCCGCCAAACTGCCCACAAACTAATAATCATGATAGTTCATTTGTGTGTTGATTTAGTTTATGTGAAGGAAAAAAATTGAGAGTTATACTGCTACACATTTTGTGTTTAAGGAATATTTAATGTTAAATTTAGTTAAAAATGTTGAAAATTAATTGTACAATTTAGTAAATGTAAGATAACTAGGTTTATGGTATTATTTAAATTTTTAACGAATAAATTAGATTCCGGCCAACTGAAGTGGGAATGGGCTCGTATTTAGAACGTAAATAATACTTATGAATGGTTGCACCAACAAAGTTTAAATTTTAATCTTACATTAAATAAATAAAAGTAAATCGAACATGTCATATGAAATAATGCTGTGAAATATTCGAGTTGCCTTTATTTCTTTAATGTAATATTAAAATATAAGTTTTGTTGGTGCAACCAGCCCTGAGATGGCTAAAGTAGTTGACTTTTCTGCCGTGGAGTCATATCTGTTTGCCTTCCGTGTTGAAGTTTTCCTTCACATAGTTGGGTTGGTTTGTTCTCTCTAACAAACGCGTCATGAAGTTATCGTAGCGCAACCTTCACACTAGCGCCTGTACGCACTAATAAATTCATAAATTACACTGAAAACGTTCATATTCATATTTTATATAGCACACGCGTTGGCTCTAGACATTACGTACCCACGACTTACACTAAACTTTGTTACAAATTCTGTTTTAGTTACAAATTTGCCAGACATGTCAGATTTTACCGCAAAAATTTCAAACTAACGCGAATTATTATTTCATTCTAAATTATGGAGATGAACTCGAGAGTGAATCAAATTAAAACTGCAATTTAAATTTGTTTGCATTTCAACAAAAAAGTAACACAGCAATATACATATTTGCAGAATTTGCTATTAAACATATTCTTATATCTATTACATTTGTATTATTCGTATGTACAAATCAAAGTACAGATAAATTTTCGTATTTTATTTAAGGTTAAATTGTATGAATAAAGCACAGACATAATTTTACAGTCCATAGCCACTCAGGACGACAAGACTTATTGAACACTCTATATTTAGTTATTAAGTTATTAGCACACTGTACCATTATCCTAGTTCCAATTTGTGCAACCATGAGCAGATCCTTATTTAACCCGTAAATGGTAACATCTCCCTGACACACAATCCCAGTAACATCCGTCCATGAGACTAATGCTGGGTTGCAAGAAAAAAATAAAGAGCTCTTTAGTTAAAGAATTGTTTATCTAGCAACAGTATCAATAGCGATTTTCTGAAATTTATTGAACCGTTAGTTGCTAATGAACCGATAAAACTTTCATGAAATACAGCATAGCTTTTTTTATTGTTCTTATTACTTACAAACATCGATTTTTTATTCTAATTGTGGTTCTGTATTTAGGGTATTATTGATTAGTATAAAATGATTATAATATGTATAAAATGTTATTTAGTAAAGGACGGCAATATTAATTAGACAAATAAAAATAATATAGTTAACATTTTTGAACATTAAAAAATGGAATAAAATAGAAAATTAAAGAATAAGTAATATATACAAGATTCAAAATTAATTAAAGATGAAATAATTTACAAATTTTGCACACACATCTTACAGATTTTTTTGGAACACTCCAAGCAATGGGGGATTCAAGTGGTAGAGGTTTTTAATATATATTTATTAAAATAAGTTCTTGACCATACATCATATTTAATACTATATAAAATCATACCATAAATGATATCTTTATTGCTGAAATATTAAAGTTAAAGTTGAATAATTTAAAACGCTCATTGCAATTACGTAGTTGCATTAAGCCAATCACAGAGCTTTGTCTGAAACGTTTGTCGGTGCTCAATTTTACTGAGAGGAAGACGAAGAAGAAATAAGCATTCAGCATTCTACGATTCTACCAATGACGTATAATACTAGACGAATTATGCTGTATTCAAGTCGATGCAAACGCCGTTGTTATCCGTCTAGTTATGTGTTGTCTAAGAATTCTACTGACAACGACACACGTTACGTGAAGTTACGTGTTATTTATCTCTGTCTTATCTGTCTCTCTTTAAGCTAAGATGCAACTACGTCACATTCGTTTGTTTCGAAAGTTTAAATATTTTTATCATGCTTAATACAAGTTTAAAAAATAAAAATTTGGGTATAATAATTTTATTACGTAGATTAATATATCAAAAATTCAAAAAAGTCTTTAAAGGCCCATTAGGCGTAAAGCAGGGTGACGTATTTCTAAATGCTAAATTTATAGTGAAACAGGAAACTATCGTCAAATATAAACAAACACAACCAAGGTTATGGATTAACTGAAGCATAGCTGGAAGAAGAAGGTTTCAAACCGACAATTAGCGACAATTAGCGTAAAAAGTTTAAAACTATCCGTTCCACAGACGAATATTACCATTTACGGGATAAAAATCCTAATAAAGACTTGTTACAAAATGTACTATTATCATCTGGAGACAATAGTAGTAAAAATTGCATCAGACAATCAAATTTGCATTTCTGCGTGAAAATTACACATCTGTACTTGTACAACCATATGTCATTCACTCACCAAAAACAGTCTGTTCAATTAAAGCGTTTTCTCGCTATCTCCCCCCATCCAGAGTCCAGTAACAGACAACAGACAAACAGACAATTCACCGCGCGACATATACGTGAACATAGACCACACAGAACAGCCAATATAATTTCCGGCACAGGTTGTCGGTGCATTTGCGATTTGCGACAGAATGAAATCACAACGCAGAATTCACGACTGCACAACCGCCGATCGCAATAAATACTTCACTATGTCCTGCCAACACGGCCCGTCAATAACAGTGGGCCATGATAATAGATTATCGAATAATTGAAAGTCGCTGCACGCATCACGTGCAACAATCACTTTGCTATGCGCCGGTGGTAATTGAAAAGCAATTGTCGATTTGAGTTTTGTTTTAATTCAAATGTTTCGTCATGTTGTATTTGCGAGGAAATGCATTGCGATATTTCGAGTATTGTTTTGAAACGAGATGTTAGAAATTCAATTGGAATTTTCACTAATTATTATTATTATTTTTTAATTTCCATTAATAATTTACACACACGATTTGTGATTATCAAACATATTACAGAGTGATCAAAAGGGATTGTTACAGTTGGCAATAAAAAAAACTACTTGAAATTGGTAAGCCTGATACATAAATTCATTTCCTGTTGTTGACAGTGACATTTAAAATTTAAATTTGAGTACATTTATTATTACATTTATTTCTAAAGTATTTCTATTACTTGAAAAGTCAAAATTCTATTAGCTGCCAGACTCCTGACATAACCTATTTGTATTTATTAGAAATGTCAAATAGCATTTCCGCCTTTATCTGACGTTGTGCCAACTGTGGAATAAAAAGATCTCTGGAATTGTATTGCCAACTATAACAATTCCTTTTGATCACCCTGTAGTACCTAATACACTAGTAACGATTAAAAAGAAAAAAAACTCATGCCAAAAATTTAGACTAAACGGAAATACTGTTATCGACATGAGAGTATGCCAAGCTCAAAAATGTGAAATGATTGCAGGATCTGTATAAAGTGGCACTGCAATTAGAAATATTTTATTATTAGTGTTATACGTAATACATGAACCGCTCTGCCGACCAATACTAACTGTAATAGACCAGTGGAATAAATACAATTTCACAGTGACCTAATTAAGTGAATTATTCTCCCTTACCCTTTTGGCATTCTCTCTTGGAAACGACAGTATGTTCGATTGTAAAATTAGTTTATTCCATTTTGACAGAAATATGATAAATGACAAATTAAAATGTTACAAAAAGCAGTGTACAAAACTCGTACACAAAATAGCTATTTACATAACAAGTGCGCGAAGACATACTTTGCTCGTGCTTTAATTTGCGCGAATGATGCAAATGGCGTCTTCGTGCACGAGTCTTGTACAATGCTTTTTGTAACGAGTAAAAATTATATAATGGGCAATGGGAAAGTTTATTAAATTTGAAGCGTGAATTTATATTGACAATTAAGTATGTCATGAATTGATATTTGTTATTTGAAAACAAATTGTGCAGTTTTTCTCGTAAACTTTATTAAAATATGTCTGTTTGATGACGTTATAAGCTAATGTGTCTACTTCTTTTATAAATTCCTTGCAATGTGTGTATATATATGATAAGCACAATATATCATCACGTCTTCTATCCATTACTGGGTGTGGCACTCTGCCGAAGCAGATCTCGGTAAGTGATATATTTTTGCGCGTGAAGTGCGGTTACCAGTCGTCAAATCACGGCCTCCAAAAATGTTAGTGGTGGAGGAGTCACAGGGGTAGTTTTTGAAATTATGAAAATTGTTTGACGCCTGTGGGAATCAGGTTATCAGGATCCACAGGCCGACTTCATACCACTGAACACAATTACCGTTTTAAATAAATATAAATATAAAATATATCATCACGCCTTCTTCCCATTACTGAGTGTGGCACTCTGCTGAAGCAGATCACGGTAATTGATATATTTTGCGCGTGAAGTGCGGTTACCAGTCGTCAAATCAGATGTTAGTGGTGGAGGAGCCACAGGGGTAGTTTTTGAAATTATGAAATTTGTTTGTCGCCTATCTGAATCGAACCAAGGTTCTCAGGATCCACAGGCCGACTTCATATCACTGAGCTAACCACTCCATAATTTAATAGTCAAAATTTAGAACCATAAAAATGGGTGGTTTTTCAATTACTTTCCATCGGTTTCCAAGGTAATGTAAACCTTATTTTGAATGATGCGAGTTAAAAAATGTGATTTGCAATTATTCGCGCAAATTAAAGTCCTCGCTTCTCTCGTGCTTTAAAACTGCGCTCATATACAAAGTATGTCTTCGCGTACGTGTTATGTAAATAATTATTTCTTCTTAAACATAATTTAAGAATGAAAGTGCACCCACCCAATTTTCATCAGTGCCTCTGTTCGTGATTAGATAACTTTTAGTGGGGGTTTATTTTAGCTTTGTAGTAACTTGAACCCTATACTTTTTGAGTTTAACCCTCTAATTATAATGAATTAATGTAAGCTAAAGTAATATAAAATTCAGTGTCAATTATTACTGACGAAGCAAATCAAAGACAAAACTCGCAGCTCAAAAATACGTTTGAAGTGTGACGTAAAACAAATGGCAGCTCACTTACCTCCTAACACTTTTTCCAGTTTATTAATGCCTCTGTGCTGCTCCTTAATTAAAAGTAATTTCACCATCACCAGCAGATGAAGTAAAATGAAGAAGAAGACCGAGTCAGACAGAGAGGAAATGCGAACACGACTCTGTTTACTCTACATTGCGTCTTTGCAGACCGAAATGCGAAATGCGAACCGGAGTTGATGGCAGCGCCGGTTTCCTCGTTGTTTCCAGCGCGTTAAAATTCATTTCTACGGCAGCTAGTTCTAACAGGAGCCAGGATTATATAAATAGAATCCGAGGGACACGACAGCGTTCTATGCAAAATGCAATGAAAGCTTAACTGATGTGAGGAGACGGCTTGAAGAATCGTACTGTTTGTTATGTGATGTTAGGATTAAATTTGAGCAATAATAAGCGGTTTTGACCCTTGTGGAAATAAATAATTAGTACTGCTAAATTTTCTATGGTTTTATAAATTTGTTCAGTTGACTGTTTTTTGACGTTTCTCAAAACCAATGAAATGCTCTATTGTATGTCACGTGTCTGCGTTTGAACCAATCCTGTCATTATTACACTGAGAATAAAGCTCTTGTGATTATCAGGGAATAATCTCTGTAGATGCTTTTTTGTTTGTACCAAATCATAGGTAGTTGTCAAATTACTATATAAAACTGTCAACGCGTCAAGTAAAATATGTGAAACAAATCGATTTAGTTCCATTTCAGATACAGAAACACACCAATAAATTTTGGAAACAACTTCCAAGAAAGCATTAATAAATAATCAATCGATATGGATTCAGTTCAAAATCTTTTAAGTTGGATGAATCGACCTCAACATCTAAGTCAAAAAATAATCTAATTAAATATAACTGGAGAGTTGGATAAATTAGAAAATAATTCTCCAGTATCTCTCTCAAACTTGTTGTCATTTGGCAATAGCCACTCAAGCCCTACGGGCTTTCGTGACTTTGCCTGGCAACAAGTTTTCGAAAGATCTGTCAAATTATTTTCAATTTATTCTCACAATTAAACGACAGAAAATATCATAAAATAACAGCTGTTAATTGCACCTTACTCAAAATTAGGTTAAATTATTACTTTGCAAAAAGTGCGTCTACCATTATCTTATTTTTATTAAAAGATCTATAGCATTGTTAAGTGTATCCATTTCCTTCTGTACCGCATGTAGAACAGTACAACACAAAATCATTCATATCTCTTTATATTGATGAAGGGTTGAACCCTGACCTTATGCCACCTTGACCCTTTGTAACTTAACTTGTCTAGCAACCCAGCCGGCAGAATCAAGGCCACGAATAGACGGTCGTTACGAGCAAATATCTCAATAACTATCGTTAGATATCACGAGATATTTGGAACGTGATCAGAAATCTTACGATATTAATTTCACGTCTTGTTTTTCAAACTTAGCTAATTTGTGGCTTGCCGTAGAAATGACAAAACTGTTGTGTTGTGTTCCAATCATGACATGCGCTTTTATGAGAAAAGTTTCCAAGTAGTTTTCTATAATTATTTATCACGGGTTTCTGCAGAAACTACTAACAAGAATTCGTAATAAAACAATGAACTTTTCTTTCTATTCTTACTTCTAGTAGCAATAAGAAATAAAAGGGCACTAGACAAATTTGATTTATTTTAAAAGGACTCTAAATACTTTAGTCAAATAAATTATAACTATTGTTTTTTTAGTGACATCTATATTTGAAGTTTTATGTTGGTATACGTCATTGTCAAATTCAAATATTTCAAATAAAATATATTTATAATTTGATTACCTGTCACTGTCACTGCCTCAGAAAACGACTTAGCTAAATCACATCCTTCAAAAGATACATGTATTGCGTTACGATGGAAGAACATTGAAGAGAAAATTAATGAAAATTTAGTTCATTAAAAATGTAGGCATGTGAATACATTAAGACAACATAATTAGACTCCAGAAATCTATAAAAATCAACTCAGTATCACCAATTGTTTTCGAGATATTCGAAAGAAAATTGGAGAGAAAAGTTATTCGTTTTATCTAATTTCTGGATACTTACTTTATATTTAAAGTTTTCCATGTACCGTTATTTGCCGAGCGGATCCCGGTCTTCCAGAAATAAATAAAATAAATAAATATATCATCACGCCTTCTACCCATTACTAGGTGTGGCACTCCGCCGAAGCAGATCTCGGTAAGTGATATATTTTGCGCGTGAAGTGCGGTTACCAGTCGTCAAATCACGGCCCCCAAAGATGTTAGTGGTGGAGGAACCACAGGGGTAGCTTTTGAAATTATGAAAATTGTTTATCGGCTGTGGGAATCGAACCAGGGTTCTCAGGATCCACAGGTCGACTTCATACCACTGAGCTAGCTACCCCATAAATTTAGATATAAATCACGATACAAGTTCATTTGTTAATGATAATTTATATCTTCAAATCTAGTTAAATTTCTAAATTTAGTTAAAAAAGTAACTGTAAAACCATTTGAAAAAAAAATAAAATTAAGTGTTCCTAAAACGTTATCAGTAGGAACCATTAAAATAATTCCACCGTGCGAAAAAATATGACCACATAAAACTTAAAAATTGGCTGAAAAATAAAAACCTGTTTTTTTATCATCAAAGCTAGTCCATCGGGGCGCAGAGGCAAAAAACCACGCATTTGTAAGTGATTGCACTCGCGAGACCATCCAGTGGGCTGCGGCGCGCATTGCGCAGTTCCAGGCCCGTACTGGGCCGGAACAAGGCCGATACTAATGGCGGGCCGGATTGCAGCCCCCACGGGACGGACGTTCCAGACCGCAACACCTCACTTATTCTTAATTACCACCCGGAAGGGACGAGTCGACTCTGGTTTAGGAATGAACTTAACTACGGCAATGGATTTCAACTTAATGTGGATTTGATTCTGTTTGTTAAATTGTTTCCCACTGCTTTCTTCCTTTATCTTTAGGTAATCTTACGATGTTGTCACATCTGCATTTTGTTTTTGGCATTTTTTTTTATTGCACCCTCAAAAGTGGGCGTAATTTGGCTATTATAGCCCTAGGGCGTATAAAGTTGCCAATCAACAATTATTCATCAAAATCAGAATATTAATGTAACCATAATGAATCTGCTATTGCTTGAGAAGCAATTTAGTTTCTTCATGGCATTTTGTTTGAAGAAACGAAGATTATCGCCAGGACCAAGTTTATGGATGATTTATTCGTGAAGCGATGAAATTCAAAAACATCCATAATTTCAATCAAATCAATGTGAATGCAAAGAATTAAACAAATCATGGTTGCTTTAATCTTTATTAATTTTAATTTTCACCACATTGAAACTTCCGCAGTGGCTCTCCCTCCACTAGCTTCCTTGAGGGCCGTGATTTGACGGCCGGTAACCGAATTTCACGCGCAAAATATATCACTTACCGAAATCTGCCATGGCAAAGTGCCACACTCAGTAATGGGTAGAAGGCGTGATGATATATTTATATTTATTTATTTAACCAAAAGAGTATTTTCCATATTTAAATTATATTAGCAAATTGGGAAATACTTTTGAAATTCCTTTTATAAAAAACACCGCCGTAAATAAAACGAACAAATCTATTGATTGTGTAGTGTTTGCATATGTGTATTTGTATGTAATATGCATGGTAATTTTCACGAATATAGTTACAGATTAAGCGCTTGAATTTGGCGAGCAGTAGTTTAAAGTTTTATCATTCATCTTCACAAATTAAATATAATATGCAGCTATAAATCATTGTGCTCCGTTAATGTAAAATCTATGTTGAATTGAACCTGAACTCCGATTACATTAATCGTACTGCGATCACGAATCACGATCATAGTTTTGTTGCTGAACTGGAGATTCTATCAGTTTGCATTTCGAATATTTTATTCACTTATAATTTCATATTACATTCATGTTTGTTTCACATACATATAATTCTATAGCAAATATTATATCTGCTTTAAAATTTAATTTTGTAAATAACTGTAATAGTAATTTACATCCAGAATAAAAACAGAATTAGTTAACGTCAAATACATTCTTTATGAAACTACCTGTTTGATATTAAATTTCAGTTTATGTACGATGAGAAATGTCTATTGCAACTGAAATTTATATTAATTGAATTGATTAACTGAAAACGTATATACATATGTTAACAATATTACAGGCAATCGTAGCTCAGTGGATAAAAGCGAGGTAAAATTTGCGTTTCCTAATTAACAAGCAAGAGATCGTGTGTGCAAAACCCACTGACTTCTACTTATATCCAAAATACGATTGCGTCTAAGTGGTTCGGATTTCACAATAAGCTGTAGGTTCCCTGTATTATAATTGGGATTAAGTTCCTGTTGTGCAGAGTAATAAATAAATAAAAAAAATGCAATGTATCATCAAATTGAATGGCACGAAACAGACAAAATACGTTTAAATAAATGTATTCAAATGGCAACGCTTTTATTAATGATATTTGTAGTTCTTGATGAGTCTGTATTTCTGTGCTAATGTCGATTTAGTTCATGGACGCTAACCTCCCTTCCCACAAAATAAAATGACAATAATGAAACTCGTTCTTTAACATACAATTGTAAAATGAATATTGATCTTAGCAGAGTAATTAAAGACGCATAGACATCACGTAATATTCAAATTCCAGCATCAAACTTTAATCCATCACATAATGAATGCTTCATGCATTCACACAAAGAGCAATAACTCCCACGATAGCTGCATATGGTAATCATCGCTTCGCTCCGTCTTTCTCCCGAGCTATGGCAATCCATAAGGCATTATCTCCTGCTGGACGACCTTGCAGTCCCAGACTAGAAGCGAACAGCTATGCAGGGACACGCGAACAAACAGCCAACAGCCTTGCCGTACATGCATTTACATTTGACAACATTTAAACGCGGTAATTTGACTCGTATTTGCATTTGCACCATGCGGTATATAAAGTGAAAGATTTACGATGTCCTCCCAACGGGAATTACCGAGTATGGTCGAGAGGAACCGACCATCAGGAATGGGATTAGTATGATCCTTTTTGACCCCATTGCCCGTATTTGTAAAATAGTTTAACCGTAAATATTAAATTAGAGACGGATCTGGAACTAAAGCTGAGGTATGTAAGATCTAAAAATGTCTCTTTAAAGTGGCATGGTTTACTCTGAATATGCAAAAATTTGTGAATTTAAAAAATGTGTAACATCGTAATTTACTTATTTTGTTTTTAGGTAATTGAAGAACGAGAAATTTAATAATGATGATCGCTTAATTTTTAAGATACAGCCTCGAAAAAGTACAAAATCTGATGAGGTAAAATTTGAGAAAAAACATTAACTTTTCCGGAGTCTGTAACTTAAAAACTAAATAAGATACGAAGATGCGCTCAACGGCATTGAATTCCTTGTATCTTGTATCCGAATTGACTTGTAAGAAAATTGTAAGCGATATCATTTTTTTGACATTTTTTAAGAGGTATCTCTTGAGTTTCTTTTTTAGACCAATTTCAAACTATTTGTTCTAAATTCTTCCTCGTACGAATATTGTAATGAAAATTCACATACATATGTATTTCCACCCGCTGAATTCAACTGTTAAGTTTTAAAGTAAGTATGTCTTCTAGTTTTTGAGATATTGTTAAAAAACTGTTTTATGAGAAAATTTTCATATCTTGTATAGTTTTTGAGATATAGACTCGAGTAAATTAAAAATCTGATGAGGTAAATTTAGGATAAAAACTACTAAATTCAGGCACCTCTCTATATAATCTTCCATGTCGCTATAAGGGTTTCTACCCTCACTGACTTACAGGATAATACTGAAAAAATGCACCATAGATGTTAAACATTATAAATCCTTATCCTCTCAAACTATTTCTGCATAAACCGTTACAATTAAAAATTGTTGAAATTTAAATTCTACCTCTAAATACGCCATAAAAGTATTCAAATTTCAAACAGCTGTCCAACTCCGAATCAGGAAGAACAGACAGCCGGATTACAAGCATGCCATTTGGTGTACACAGTGCAAGATACATTGCAACTGCTAATTGTGGCTATAATCCGTGCCGAGCGGATAATACCGCCGCTAATATTCTACACGTTGTGTGAAGCGGCGCTGCAGTTTTACGGTTTATGGTTTTGTGTCGTGTGGTTGACGGTTGACGCCATCTTGAGAGGTGCCGCGGTTTGAATGCAGACAGCAGATTAACGAAAACTCGACAACGTTTTACGTCTTATGCATAACATACGGAACAGCTGTTTTACTTGCATTCTACATGCGATGTTATTGTGTTTACACTCCTTTCATTAAACTTACGGTTAACGAGATTATTAATTGTATTACAAGAAGAATATTAAAGCTCGTATTAAAATATGAGATACTATTTTTAAATGATGTAAGAGTGAATTTAGATGGCATATAATTTTAGTATTTAAAACTTTAAAATGAATCCTATGGCTCCCCTTCTACTAACATCTTTGAGGGCCGTAATTTGACGGTTCATAATCACTCTTCAAGTGTATAACTATAATATAGCACTTACTCTGATCTGCTACGCCAGAGTGCCACATTTTGCCCCAGTTACATAAAGCGATGTAAACTATATTGTTAGCTAATAGCATATTAAAAGTTAACAATGGCCAAGATGGCTGACCACCACATTTTACACATTTTCTGATTTATGGAGTAGGTGGCACAGTGGTGTCGTGTCGGCCTGTGAATCCTGGGAACCCTGGTTCAATTTTCATTGCCGACAACATTTTCACCACATTAATACTACTCCTGTGGCTCCACCTCCTCAAAGATCTTTGGTGGCGTGTTTTGACCGGTAACTGCACTTTACGCACAAAAATATATCACTTATCGAGATCTGCTTCGGTAGAATGCCACACCCAGTAATGGGTAGCAGGCGTGATTATATATTTATATTTATTTATTTTAATTAATTCATATGGGGTGGCTAGCTCAGTGGTATGAAGTCGGCCTGTGGATCCTGAGAACCCTGGTTCGATTCCCACAGGCGACAAACAATTTTCATAATTTCAAAATCTACCCCTGTGGCTCCTCCAGCATTATCATCTTTGGGGGCCGTGATTTGACGACTGGTAACCGCACTTCACGCGCAAAATATATCACTTACCGAGATCTGTTTCGGCAGTGTGCCACACCCAGTAATGGGTAGAAGGCGTGATGATATATTTATTTTTTTATTTAATTAATTCATATCAGCATTAAAATGCTGAATGCTGAATCTTAGTAAATCTAGTAGGGGAAATAAAGTGGGCGAAGTATGTGAGACAAATAATTAAGTGATCTGATTCAGTGTAAATTATATATGATCCAAATGGCAAATGGAAAATCCTGTAACTAACTAAACTGAACTAAATAAATTGATAAACATTTTGGGATGAATCCAAAACACTAAACGATATTTTTAATACAGCACCTACTACATTATCATAATTTGAAATCGAATTGAATAAATCGCGAAACGAAACCGAACTGTTATTTCTTGCAGTTTGCGATTTTATTATGTACACAAAAGATTTCCACTTCTTTGTGAATATTCTATTCAATGTATACTTCAAATAACATACGTTTCTTGAAGAATCTACCCTAGAATATCTTTCTTAGATCTTACTATAAATACAGTACAAAGTAGGTACATACAAAGGTAAGCGTCGCTAGTAGAATTTTTGATTAATACACGTGCACAGATTGCAATGATGTGCCCTGCTCTTCGTGTGTTCGTTTTCTTCCATTTTGGTGAAGGAGCATCGCTCAAAACTTCACTTTGCTAAATCTGTCTTGTAAACTCACAGATCATGTGTAATTTTCATCAACTCCGCTGCATTTTCCTGAATATAAATCTTCGTGAAATGCCGAGATATGCTGTGGAATTTGTATGCGCTTATTTATTACTATATGTTTGCTTTATCTCTTGAAGTTAGCGAGTTAGCTTGATGGATTCGCCGCACAGTGTACATAATTTTTCATTTTAAAATATTTTAAGTTATTAAGTTACTGCACGAACGTGAACCACAAATTTTAAACCTTTTACAGACTCTGCAAAATGTTTCTTCATCATTGTTAAGTAAAAATATTTTGTGGTTATTCAAAGTTTTAAGTTGTCTTGCATTCATAACTTGAAGTGAAATAAACTAAAAATTACAAAACTTTACAATTAGTGGAATTGCATTAGCGACAAAGCCAGGAAAGCATGTTTTGCAAACTTCAAATAATAGCTGTATTTCATTTGCCACTTGGTTCACTTAAATCAGCTCAGATTAAATGAACTAAATTTAGCAAACTGATGCACATATTATGGTGAAGTACTTCAAAGTAAATTAGAGTTAGTAATTCTAGTACTAGAAATTAAGTCAGTGAAGAAATCCAGCAATATAAATAAGTGATCTGGTTCAGTAAATGTAAGTTAGATTTGATCCAAACAGCAAATGGAATACGGATAATATTAAAGGTTGTATAGGATGCGGGCACTCACATGACACTGTGACGTAAAAACAGCTGTTCGGGCAAAGATCACTGCGCCACCTACAAAATGAACTATTTTTTTGGGACGAGATTTGAAAATAACGGTTCTTTTCAAATCTTGTTGGGCTGCGATTACTGCGCCACCTACAAAATGAACTAATTTTTTGTGGCGAGATTTGAAAAGAACGGTCAAACAACCGCTTCATCAAGTAAAACATTAGTTTTCTGATTTATTATGTAATATACTATTAATTGAATATTAGATAAAATCCTTTCATACTATAAAAGAAACAGTTTGTTTAGTTACTAATTATATTCATAGAAGTTTTCTGTACTAATTATAAAATATACTTTTTGTAATATAATGTTAACGACTAAAGCACGAAGTATGATCTGCACGTTCCAACTATATTCAATGAATACTTAAATGATGTAGAAACTTCTCTGTTACGAAAATTTCTAGTTACCGCCTTGTTTAACTATTAATTAAAACTTTTAATGCATTTCGCGCTTTAAGTTAACGTTAAATTAATAAAACACTTTTAATTATAAAGTATTACTAAAGGGAATACATAATTGAATTTGCTACTTAGTAATACACAAATTTATGTTATTATTACTTAATATCAATTTTGTACAAATGTTACCTTCATCTTTGAAGAGTAGATAAAAAAAATGTATTAACATATGAGAGTCTAATAGGATCGATTCTTTAGTGAGAGAAATAATATATATCAAATTTTAGATTCAAATACTACGTTTACAGCATTTAATAGTTATAAATACAGAAAAAATATATACTATAACGTCTAACTAAATGTATTTATACATATAGCAACGCTTTTCACCATTAAAATTTATAGTTCTAAACGAGTTTGTAATGCAGCACTAATGTCGATAAATTGGGCCGTATATATTTGCAATTTATTTTGAATTGTGAATTGTTATGGGGTAGGTGGTAGTGGTGTCGAATCGGATTGTGGATTTGAAAACTCTGGTTCGATTCATTCCTACAAGCGACAAACAATTTTCGCCACATTCAAACTACCCCTGTGACTTACCCTCCACTAACTACCTTCGGGGCTGTGATTTGATGGTTGATAACTGCACTTCACGCGCATAAATAAATCTGCTACAGCAAAGTGCCACATCCAGTAATGGATAGAAGGCGTGATGATATATTTATTTATTTAAAATACTTCTGAATTACTACAAAATGCTAAATATGACTATAAATATAATTTTCAATAATTTATATTTGAAATGGAGAAGATTCATTAAGGATGTATAAATCTAGAAGTAAAACCTCAACACCCGTCAGGGTATACGAGGATATCGATTATATATATATTTGAAGCACATTTTACTAAAACAATTTATAGATGCTAAAGACACGATGCCAAATGTAGAAATTAATTTGAAAATACTCTACTTCACTTGCGTGTATTTATCAAAGTAATTCTTCCCATTCTCTCCCAACAAACAAATTGTTTCTAAACCTCTGCACGAAACAAAAAAACCAGCAAAGAACAAAGTAATTATTTTTTACTTCAGCAACCCTTAGAGCAAAACGCAATTAAAATGACGTAAACCCTTCAATAAACAGCATTTAAAACGTGAGTAAAAAAACTCTCGCCCTAAGCACTCATTTTTACGTCAGTCACGTACGTCGTAGACTATTTTCCGTCACCGGATTTAATTTTCCACGTACACCTCAAGAATGAACCCCATGGACGCTAATTAAGTGCCACATACTTCCTGCAGCTGCTGCGCATGTAAATGCGACATAAAAATTACATTTCATCTAAGCAGGCGGTGGACATGGAAAACCTTTTCTATCAAAATAAACACGGGGGGAACAGTAATGCACAAAAAATGGACTCACGGACACATGGACGCGGGTTTTGCTTGACCGGTGATTTTTTTACTGGTGTTGCCTTGTTTTGACGTTTTGTGTTGTGTTTTGTTTTGTTTTGTTAACGATGTAAGGGAGTTGTTAGATTAGTTTTTGGATAATTTGTTGAGGTTAATTTTGACCTTAAAGTTTAACGAATTATTTTGACAAATTGTCTAACTTTTACTTTTATATATAGAACTATATTGGGGTGTTATGCATGCCCTTTCAGTAATCTGCCACACACGGGCAGAGATTTGATCAAATTTATATTTATATTTCAGATATGTAACAATGGGACAACCGATATGTGACGTTTATTAATTTTTACATTCATGTAATGGGGTAGATGGCTCAGTGATTATCAAGTCGGCCTGTGGATCCTAAGAACCCTGGTTCGATCCCCACAGCCGACAAAACATTTTCACCAATTTAAAATTACCACTGTGATTCTCCCACCACTAACATCTTTGGGAACCGTGATTTGACGGCTGGTAACCGCACTTCACGCGCATAAATATATCACTTACCGAGATCTGCGTCGGCAGAGTGCCACACCCAGTAATGGGTAAAAGGCGTAATGATATATTTATTTATTTATTTATGTTGAAATTATTTTCAATATGTTTCAGGATTATTTATAGATTGTTAGTTGTATTATACAGGATGTTTCAAATAACATGCACATACCTCAGGATCTCAAGAGATACAACTTCTGTTATATTAGATTAGATTAGAAGTTGCCTCATTAGTAGATCAATTTAATGATATTTTTGTTTTCCCAATAAATGCAATAGAAATAGCGAATGTTTTAAATAATTTTTATTCTTAAATAGTGGTAGATATCCAGTAAAGATATAAATAAATAAATAAATATATCATCACGCCTTTTACCCATTACTGGGTGTGGCACTCTGCCGAAGCAGATCTCGGTAAGTGATATATTTATACGCGTGAAGTGCGGTTACCAGCCGCTAAATCACGGCCACCAAGGATGTTAGTGGTGGAAGAGCCACAGGGGTAATTTTAAATTGGTGAAAATGTTATGTCGGTTGTGGGGATCGAACCAGGGTTCTTTGGATCCACAGGCCGACTTGATACCACTGAGCCATTACCCCAGTAAAGATTTAAATAAAAATTGCAGATACTAAAGTTCTGTTTACATTAGAGAATTAATATATTTTTTTCATTTTTACTTTCTTTTAAGGAAGTATTTCAATAATCGTAGTAGCAATAGAAACAAAAAGATAAATGTTAATTTTTTGCTTTATCTTGTTAACTATGTCTTCTTTCGGAAAGGAACTAAATTACATATTTAATAACATATATTCTAAATATTATATATGCTGTGTATAAGAAATTCGTGTGGTGCCCACACCAGATTTTTTAAATATGATATAAAGTTACAATTTTTAAATGGATTGAAAATTACATTTTTAAAAGGTTATTTTCTTTTCTTTTGAACGATGAAAAGTTTTCTTGATTCAATGAACATGACCAATAAATATTTAAAGCGAATGAATTTTTCTTTGCTCTAGATAAATTAAGCTTAGCATCGTTTAAAATGAAAAAATATATAATTATATCCATTCTAATTAAAAAATTTAACTTTTGTCATATCTCAAAAGTGGCCCTTAAAAATTATATTAATCTAAAGCGGACTTAAGTATCTATAATTTTTATTTGAATTCTTTCTGTCAATCTGCCACTATTTATGAAATAAATTATTTAAAAGACAAATTAATATTTCTACATTTTTACTCATATCTAGTGACCTATGCATTTTTTAAAAAACAAGCACATCGTTCAATTTTCCTACCAGTAGGCAACTTTTTCCAAGTCGTATCTCTTACAGTTCTCGATATTCTCATGCATTATTTGGGATATCTTCTATATACTAAAATCTGAAATAGATATGCAAATCGTCTTCTACTGACTAAGTTTTGTTGTAAAGTTTACATACAAACGACGCCGTATTAAATTTTAAATAAACTATAATATTCTGATCAACTTGCCAACAATATTTGTAATTAAATTTAGGTACATACACACAATTAATTCAATATATATGAAATATTATAAGGCTTATAAAGATGAGTAAAATAAATCCATATAATATTAAAATAATCTCACAAATGAATACGACAAATTTGCATTGTTTAATCTTGAGTTCTCCACATGAATTCAAATACAACTCCCGTATATTATATTCTATTGGGAAACAAAGGAATTTAGTTATATTTGCATATTATACCGTTATTAAACATTAACCGTGTGTGTAAATTTTATTAAGCTTTCATGTTATAGCTAATGGTTTAGTTTGGCTCTGAGAATTTGTCACTAAAATTTAGTTGAATATCCATTATATATAGCTAATAGAATTAATTATACATGACAATTAAATTCTCTATTAATTAAAGCAACGGCATTGTTCAAAGCTGGCAACGGTTTTACATTTTCACTTTTATCTAGTCTATTATACATTTTATTGACAAAACATATATGATATATTAATATCGTTTTCTAAAATAGCACAAGATTGTTAATTTGAACCAATTTTCTATCATTAATAGTTTTCGAGTTCGCAAAAGTGAGGAAAAATAACGATAATATATTTGAGCTCATTTAAAGCGGTTAAATTTTTTTGATATTTTTAATTATCTTTCCAAGGGGTCTGAATCCAATGATCAAATCCCTAAGTGCGTACGCCTTCTATTTTTACAAATTATTGTCCAAAAACTGTTTAGAAAAATTAAATGGCGAAAATTTTAGAAAATTTGTATACCAGTTAATTGAAGCACGAGAAATTCAATGCCGTTGAGCGCATCTTCATATCTCGTTTAGTTTTTGAGATATGGCCTTGGGAAAGTCGAACCACGGATGTGTTGAAATTTTTTGAAAGTTGAACACTTCCGAAGGCTCTATCTCAAAAACTAAACGTGATACGAAGTTGTGCTTAACTGCATTGAATTTCCTGTGTTCGAATTGACTTACTAGCAAAATTTGAGCTCATTTGAAGAGATTACATTTGATATTTTAAATTATTTTTCCGTAGGGTACCCCTTAGGTTTTTTACGATTTTTAAACAACTTGCTCTAAAACTCATTCTCGTACGATTATTGTAATGAAAATGTACATACATATGCATTTTGTTGCATGTTTGCAAATTAATTTGTTTAACTACTCTCTTTGATTTATTTATTTTTCACTTATATTCTGCCTGAAACACTTTTGTACATTTCTTATGCATAGTAATAATATTAATATTATTCTTTAATTGGGATATTTCCTGTAGAACAATAATAAATACATAAATAAATATGCATTATATATTTTCAAACTTATTCTTCTTTTTAGTACTTTCTTCTAAGATCAATTTCAAAAACAAAATGATAGCACCACCAATACACCCATAACAAACCCTGAACTTAAAACCCATATAAAAACACAAACATGGAAATACTGGCTCAACAAATGGACACACACAACAAACAATAAATTAAGAGCAGTAAAAATAGACACCAACACTTGGGTAACACAGGGAACAAAAAAGGATCAAAGAAACATCACAAGGATGCGTATAGGCCACACCAAACTCTCCCATAGCCATCTGCTATCAAAGACAGACCCCCCAACATGTGAAAACTGCAACACAACCATGACCATCAAACACATAATAGAAACCTGCCCAAACTACGCACAGAAACGAAACCAACACAACATCTCCACAGACCTGAGCAGCGCACTTGCCAACAACAAACAAGCCGAAGAAAACATCATACTATTTCTCAAAGACACTAACTTATACAACGACATTTAACAACACAACACAATACACTTACAAACACCAACAGCAAACAATTACAAAGCATAATTAATACTCGTATATAGTAAATGTATAATATCAAATAATGTATAAACACAAACTTAAATAACTATGTAAACAATGTACCAGGGTTCAAATAACCTAGATGTTGAAGAACCCTTAAATATACACAATAAAAAAAAAAAGAAATATAATATAATAGTTATTTATATATGAAGCCAATTCCTTCCCGTAGATGTAATATAACGTACATATACAAGTTATACGTAGCATGCATGCGAAATACATTATAAAAGATGTTTGGATTATGCACATGTCTTTATTTAGTTTATACAATGTAATAAACGGTATCTTCTTCTTTCGGAAATCTGATTGTAGCTATATTTTGAAATACTACGAATACATATGAAGATGGGACTCGTATTAACCTCCCTCATAAGTAGGTTACATTTTAAATGTGTAAGACTTAAAGCAACCATTCCCAAATGTTTAATTCCACGTTAGTACCCACGTTGAAATCAGTGGTAAGTTAGTGAGAACGACATGCAATTTATCCCGTTCTCCACTTCTATTCCGCGTTTAATTGCAGCTATTACAATAATTCCCGTAAGACACAAGACACAGCTTACAATACCGAACTGCACACAAATTACTCGAGCACATGCATAGTGCAGGTGCAGCGCGAATGTGTTCGCCAATGTTCGGCGCCGTTACAAGGTGTTTCAATTTCATTAGCGTCTTAATCAACGTGTGAGACTTCGAGACTGGTTTTGTGCAGCCACTGCACCCATTGTACATAATGGATGAAGTTCGCCTAAGGAGATTTCCAAACGTAGGTTTGGTTAGTTTATTCAAAATTTTCTCTGAAGGATATTCTAGATTTTTTAGATCACCAGCATATTATAGCAGGCTTCGGAAACCTAGACCTATTTCATAATTACAATTGAGTTCCGCAAATAAAAAAATTACTTGTAATCTTCCAACATTTAGCAATAATTGTGTTAGGATTTGTATATATTTTCGTCAACAAAATAGTTATGTATATACCAAGGGTTAAAACAGGCGTTCTTGGCCCGTGACATGGTTATTAGCACGAGGTGCAAAGCGCCGAGGACTGATAACATGGTCAGGGTCAGAAACGTTAATTTCACCCGTAGTACATACAATATTTTATGCACAACAAAATAACATTTAATTATATGTTCAAAAGATTAAATTATGTAAAGAGATTATACATATGTCAAAATGACATATTACAGAATCAAGTATTCACAATAAACAAAAATTGTCTTTTTATTTAAATATCCAAAGAAATTATTTCTTTTTGGTCAATGGTCCAAAAAGAAGTGTTTAAACCCGCTTTTTAGGGCTAAAACACATGCTTTTCGGCCCGGTTATGCATAAAAGTATAATATGGGGTAGGTAGCTCAGTGGTATTGAGTCAGACTGTGGTTCTGAGAATCTGGGTTCAATTCCCACAGCCGACAAACTATTTTAATCGTATTAAAACTATCTCTGTGGCTCCCCCTCCACTTACATCTTTGGGTGCCGTGATTTGACGCCTGATAACGCGCAAAATATATCACTTACCAAGATCTGTTACGACAGAGTGTTACATCCAGTAATGGGTAAAAGGCGATACGTTTATTAAATAAATAAATATAAATTAAACATGACCGGAAAACTGGTATCTTTAAAAAATTCGATAGATTTTGTTGTCAGTTCTCGTTGAAACATTTTAAGAATATGTAAAGAAAAAATTCTAGTTCAACTGTATATCACTGATGCTGGGTTGCATGAAAGTTATATCGGTTCATTAGTAACTAACGGTTCAATAAATTTCAGAAAATCGCTATTGATACTGTTGCTAGATAAACAGTTCTTTAACTAAAGAGCTCTTTATTTTTTTCTTGCAACCCAGCATGAGCCTTTTACCCCATAAATTCAAAATCATTTAAACAAATCAAAGACTAGCATGGCTATTTTATAAAAAAATATTATTTTATTGACACTTGACATTTGCGTTATATTACTACCTCCCCTTTTCACATTTGTTCATGTCAAATATTGTGCAAATTTGTGGAACAATGTAATAAAAATATATTTATTTATTTAGCTGTAAGCTATTTATATTCCAAAAAGAAAAATGATATAAATATAACGAAATATACATACAAGTAATTATTCCAGTTTTTGTTTAAAATTTGTTTATTTCTGGCTATACATGAAGCTGTTGCAATACCAATTTGATGTTTCCAAATGCATATCGTGAAAATAATTGTTTCATATTTTGTTTTTGTTTGCATGTACTTTTTGTTTTGAGTGAGTTATAACATTATGTTTTGAAAATTCATAATTACCCTCTGTGTCCATTGTTTCAGGACTTGCATTTCATTTTGTTTTGAATGAATTTTAAATTAACAGCGTGTTAGGCAAATGTGTTAGTTTTGTTAAAAACTAAAGTTTTTATTTTAAATAAACAAAAAACAAAACAAAAAACACGCCACTTTACATTGAAAATGATGCTCGTTTGCATCAACGAAATTTAAATTTTCAAGTTTGACATGAACAGACAATACCGCATCAAATGTTTGACAGCAATGTGAATGTCTTCATATGCCATTTTACTTCGATTTGCTTTTAAGACATAAGGCGTAATATTTAACTTTCGTTGAGAGGAGAAGTAACTTAAAGTAATTTAATTATTAAAAATGTTATGAAGGTAAATGCACTTTTTCTTTTACAATGTCGTGTCATGATGCATAAATTTATAATGCTATAATTGAATGGTAGATCGTGCAAAATTACTGAGATCATAAAGTCAAATCACAACTACTTGATTCCATGATAAAAAGGTTTAAATCACACTAAAACTATCAGCTAGGAACATGAATAATAAATACTGATTTTATTTAATACATTATTTTCGCCATGCAACACAAAACAAATTGATAAAAGCGATAAACACTGCTTAACATAGACCACACTACTCTGACTGCCCAGAATAGCTACCATACACGCCATGCATTTTACAATATGTGTGATAAACGATTTATAGATTTATACTAGTACAATCATCATCAAAATTATTGAAATAATGTTGATGAATATTATAAAATATATTGTATCTACTATCGTTACATAATATCAAAATTAGTTAACTATTTTAAAATAAATAAAAAAAATATATCATCACGCCTTCTACCCATTACTGGATGTGGCACTCTGCCGAAGCAGATCTCGGTAAGTGATATATCTTGCGCGTGAAGTGCGGTTACAAGTCGTCAAATCACGGCCCCCAAAGATGTTAGTGGTGGAAGAGCCACAGGGGTAGCTTTTAAAATTATGAAAATTGTTTGTCGCCTGTGGGAATCAAACCAGGGTTCTCAGGATCCACAGGCTGACTTCATACCACTGAGCTAGCCATCCCATTAAAGTAGCTAACTATTTTAAGTGTCGTAATAACATATTTTGTCGTACTAGTGCGGTAAAGTACATATATAGTTTTTTTTTAAAATTATTAATAAACATAAAAATCAGAGTTCTTGGCAACTTTGTTTTTTTTTTCGTAATTTCGTTAATGTTTTTATTTACGAAACGTCAAAATATTTATTTTCATTATATTTTTTAATAAAATTTACAATAGTGCATAAAACGTTGTACAATATTCGTATCGTACTGTATAATTATTCCAAACTGTGGGTCACGACTCCTCGCGAGGGTCGAGAATACATTGGAGGAGGGTCGTCGAATACTATTTAGAAATTTTAAAAAATGTCTTTGGAGGAAATCAAGAGAAAAATTGGGCTACCGCCAGGACAGAGCTGGGCAAGCTACTTAAAAAAAGTAGCTAAGCTATAGCTACAGCTATTCTTTAAAAAAGTAGCTGAGCTACAGATTTAAGCTACATTTTGTAAAATATAGCTGAGCTACAGCTAAAAGGTTTCATTAAATTAACTATTAAATTTAAAACTAGTTTTTTCAATTATTGTGAATTATTAAATTTGCCATTGTCATATGATCAATTAATCAGTCTTTAGTTATAATGACTGTTAAAAATATAAAAAATCGCAAATGGACAAATGTACTGTTAGTTTGTTATGCTATAATTCTTATTTATATCGGAATAAATTAACAGTCACATTAACAGAAGACTCCTAAGAACAAGTGAAAAATAAAATGTGTTAATAGATTTTACACTATATAATAACTTGTTATCCTACAGTTATAGAAAACAATAAAGAAGGTACAATTCAAATACAAATAAAAAATTAATATGTATTTCTTAATGAACAGTGGTAGCTTTAAATTACAAAAAGTAGCTTTGGGCTACAAAAAGTAGCTTAAAAACTAGTTTCAGTTGTTATAAAAATCTTTTAAGCTAATTGAAAAAAAAACATAGTTCGCTACAAGATACAGCTATATCTTTTCACATTTAGATAAGCTACAGCTACAGCTAAGGTAAACGTAGCTAAGCTACAAAAGTAGCTAGTTACTGCCCAGCTCTGCAAAGGTCATCCAATTGCACGATTTCACTTAAATTTTAAAGATTGCTTAAATGAGAACTATCAAATCAAATCTTTAAGAGCAATGTTAAATAACATATTTGATAGTTCATCTCAACAAGATCTTGTTCATTTATCATAAAAATTTAAGTATCGGCGGTGCAACTGCCCACCAGAAAATTTATTACTATTATTAACTAAACCTAATAAAAAACTTTCCTATATAAATTCTGAAATCGTTATTCTATGTTTGCAATGTTTAAATCAGACTTTTACAAATTGAAATTTTAATCACATAAACATAAAGGGGTCGGGAAAGAATTGATTAATGATTTTTGTCGGCAAAAAGCTTATGATTCCGAAAAGTTTGGAAACCACTGCACTAGTGGGATTATACCATGTTTAATATTAAAAAATACACCCTCTATATTATATCTCTTCATTATAAATATTTTGTTGCCACATAAGTAACCTAAAAAAGAATAATAATATTTGCATTTTTACCTTTCATCATATTGGCATCACACGGCAAATTAGCGAATTAACTGTAGGGAAAACGAGTCAGGTAGAGTGAAAAAGAGAGAAAGACTGCTACAAAGCTGTCCAGTCTAAGCTGACAGAAGTAGATTAATAACATATTCCGCGTCTGCCGGCGAAAATTTATTTGTTAATTAAGCGAACATTCAACGTTTGTTCTTTCCGTGGCTCGTTACAAATGATCAACTTTCCAGAGATGAAATATGCTTGCCGCACCGGCATGTTTTGATAATATTTTTTCGGACTTTTTACCAAAGAAGGCAGAATAAATAGCGGGTATAATGAGCAGCTATTTGGAGTATTTTTTATAAAAATATATAGAGAGCGTCTTACGGTACGCAAATTATTTCGCTGGATTTAAATTGTACCCTTGTGTCAAGTGCTTAGAGCCTGAGCACTGTGAAATTTTGATAAATATGCGGCAGGCCTGAGGTGTATATTTCATATTTCTTCTTCTTTTTGTGGGTTTTTCTCGGGGATTATTTTTGTGGCAAAGTAAAAGACTTGTGATGAATTTATGAATGCTAATGCTGTAATTTTCACTTAATAAAGAATATTACGCACTTTAAATACACTTTCATGTGAATTATAACCTACTGTATTTTTTCATTATTCATTTTAAATTGTATGTCACTGATTTTCTACTTTTTAAACTATACAGCTATTTAAAATATATAAGTTTAGGATCCAAATCATAAAATTTATAAATATAAATAAAAAGGCTTCAAGATCCAATATAAAATATGCTCGTAATTTTATTACAAATTTTACTAATGTATTTATAATCAAGTAACATTTTTTTTGTATTGTTTTTTATGTTTTATTTTGATACCATTTTGAAATTTCGTTTTTTGTTTTATGACAATTTTAATTTTTATATTTGATAAATACTTTATATTCTGTTTCTACTTTTTACTCTTCATTTTTTGGTAATTATTATTTATTCTATTACTATAATATTGTTATTTATTTTATTTATTTATAGAGCTGATGATGAATGTGTTATATATTCGAAACGTCCTCTACTAAAAAACGTTTTATGTTGGATCTTGAAGCCTTTTTATTTATATTTATTAATTATACAGCTATTTATAAACTATTATATACAGAGCTCGTTTGTTTAATAAATTTCTAGATAAGAATTATAGATTATTTTTTGACAAATTCATTCATTTACATTGTAATTTTTTAAATATATACATAGGGTAATGGCTCAGTGGTATCAAGTCGGCCTGTGGTTCCTAAGAACCCTGGTTCGATCCCCACAGCCGATAAAACATTTTCACCAAATTAAAATTACCCCTGTGTCTCCTTCTCCACTATCTTTGGGAACCGTGATATGACGACAGTAATGGGTAAAAGGCGTGATGATATATTTATTTATTTTTATTTATATTTATCAAAATAAAGTTGAAAAGCCGACAATTTTCACTAACAGAAAACTACCCCTGTGTCTCCCACTACTAACATCCTTAGGGGCCGTTATTTGACGGCTGGTAACTGCATTTCACGCGCAGAAATATATTACATACTCAGATCTGTTTCGGCAGAGTGCCACACCCAGTAATGGGTAAAAGGCGTGATGATATATTTATTTATTTTTATTTATATTTATCAAAATAAAGTTGAAAAGCCCAAAACAATTTTCATCAAATGAAAACTACTCTTGTGTCTCCCCTCTACTAACATCCTCGGAGGCCGTGATTTGACGGCTGGTAACCGCACTTCACGCGCAAAATATTTCACTTACTGAAATTTGCAACGGCAGAGTGACATACTCAATAATGGTTAGAAGGTGTGTTGATATATTTATTTATTTATTTTATAGTTATATTTTATATAACTAAAACCAGATTTTTAAAAACATTTTCGCTAATCCTGAATTTTAGATTAGCTAATCTTATGTTAGTCTAACTTTAAAAAAGTTAATTCAATTCACATTCCGAAAACTAAATGGTAAAGAGATTGTATTAAAGTTCATTTAAACTTTTTTGGGAATATGGTTTAGCTTATTTTGACAAATTCAAAATTCAGGATTAGCTAAATTCTAGCTAAAGATCTTGAATGGATTTTCTCCCAAAATTTCGTTCAAAATGATGTACAAAATAAATTTTCTGGAGGATAAAACCTAGCTAGATCGTTATGAGTAAAAAAAAAAAACATTGAAATTACAAATTTCATCAAAATTGTTAGAGCCGATTCCGAGACAAGAATTACTCTTATTAGAGTATATGATAATTAACCAAAAGCTTATTATAAACTAAATTAAAATTATAATTTATGTTGGTATGTATTTTAAACGTTTTTCTTTTATGTAACACAAGTAATTACTTAACAAACACAGAACCAATTAAAACTGAATACAACAAAATACAACAAATAATTTCATTTCGTTTTACATATTTTTTTATCCAATTCTCATTCGAACATTTCCTGAGGCAGGATTTTTAATTCGTTCTCTTTGCTTATAATTATGAAAGCACAAAGAAAAGAATGTTTGACACAATTCGAGGTTACAGCAGCACGTGGCGCTGTGGTATACATAGGCGTCGAGAGTAGGGCATGACCTAACAACTTCCAGTTAATCCCTAAAATGATTTCACGTTCACTTTCGCGAGATTAGAATCTGATCTTGATGTAATCACGCTGAGTTTGCGACCAGCGAACAAGGTTCGCTTACTTTGATAATATGAAACTTTTTTTATTCGATTAAGTCCAGGAAAATTGTGAAAGTATTTTGAAATTATTGACGCATTCCCATTTGCTAAAATGAGTAAAATGCACATTAAAAGAGAACCAAATTTTAAATGCAAAATTAAACTCAAATAATATTCCTTCTTTTATCTCTCACAACTCAATTAGTTAATGATAAAACTTATTCTTCATGACCACTCCGTAGATTTATCATTTATTTATCATTTAATAAGTTATATTTATTTTACTTTTATGCATTTTGCTGTCGTAGGAAGCTGTCACTATAAATATATTCTTTTTACTACCAATATCAAAAACATGCCATTTTAAAATACTTTCTAGTGAAAAAAGAACGTTATTTTTGTACGTTGCCGTTAGTAACGTCCAAAAACCCTAATTTAATAGTTGCTACAAAACTTACTTCACTACGTAAATAAATAAATATATCATCACGCCTTCTACCCATTACTGGGTGTGGCACTCTGCCGAAGCAGATCTCGGTAAGCGATATATTTATGCGCGTGAAATGCGGTTTCCAGCCATCAAATCACGGCCCCCAAAGATGTTAGTGGTTGGAGAGCCACAGGGGTAATTTTAAATTGGTGAAAATGTTTTGTCGGCTGTAGGGATCAAACCAGGGTTCTTAGGATCTACAGGTCGACTTGATACCACTGAGCCATTATACTCCACATACTTAACTACTTAACCTACAAAATAAATATTTAAAAAATAAAATAAATATATCATCACGCCCTCTACCTATTACTGGGTCTAGCACTCTGTTGTAGCAAAAGTGTGGTTACCAGCTGTCAAAGCACAGACTACAAAGATGTTAGTAGAGAGGCAGCTAGTATTAATGTGGTGAGAATCGAATCCGGGTGCTCAAATAAGAATTAAAAGGATTATTTAACTTTGTACTTTAAAAAAACTTATTGGCACCTCCACCAAAATTGTTCTCCGTCTTACAAATTGCTAATAATTTGCATTTTAACTAATAGTGTGGTACACCAGTCGTCAAATTACCCATAGTGTTGAAAGTAGGTCACAAGTTTAAATATTTTATAAGTCAGTTGAGATGATTTGGACATGTGGAACGTATATCGAATGAAAGATTGGTGAAACAGGTGTATGTTGCGAAAACTGAGAGTGGAAGATTGTGTGGATGACCTAGGAATGAATGAATGAATATAAGTGAAAGTTTGTTACGTAAACAAAAGATTCCACGTGTGGGGAATAAATAAGCTTCTGTAAAAGGAATTATGAATGTGAATAAAGAGAAAGTAGTGTGTTAGGACAGGGATATCTGGTGAAGATTGAATGAATGATGAATCTGATGAATTTGTTCAGTGAATGCTTTAAGGGTTCGTACTATCCTATTTTATGGTGGAATATTTATTTAGTATTGAAAATAATAATAAAAATGTGAAGATATAATAAGATTACTGTTTCGGTTAGAGCTATAAATATCATGAAAATATTCAATGAATCTTGGAATTCTGAGACAAATATGGTAACATTTCGAAGTTAGTGCGACATTACCCGTTTATGGTTGAGTGGTAAGGGTGAGAGAGGGTGTTCGTGAATAACGAGTGCAGCCGAAAGTCAACGAAGCGACTCTAATTTCCATGGAGAATGGCCGCGAATGGCTCGGAACCGCGCTAGCCGTGAAAAAGCCGTTTAATCTTTAGAATGGTGTTATAAATTTAATAAAATATACGAAATTAAATTATATTCGTTTAATAATGGCTCTTCTGTACACCATGTAACTTTGAGGGTTGAAACTACCCTTGTTCCGAGTAATGAACCGTGACTGTAGAACGTTAAATAAAACTGACCGAAGACCCAAAGGATGCTAATTTATTCGTCCTAATTTTTCCAAATTGCTATCTAAATAAATGGGTATTAAATTTTTATAAACACAAATTCTGTGAAAATTTTCTTTAATTAAAGATTATTTTATAAATTATCTAACACTTAGACAAATTTTAAACAGTTCTATCCAAAATTTATTACCAACTAAATTAAATTAATAATTAAATACCGATATTTTTATATTACAATTTTCAACCCTCAAGTTTGTAGGTAGCTCAGTTCGATTCCCACAGTCGGGAACAATTTTTACCACATTATCCCTGTGACTTTCCCTCCACTAACATCTTTGAGGGTTGTGGTTTGACGGCTGGTAACCGCACTTTACACGCATAAATTTATCTATTATTTATTTATTTTTATTTAAAATTAACCCTATGACTCCCCCTGCACTAACATCTTTGAGGGCTGTGATTTGACGGCTGGTAACCGCACTTTACACGCATAAATATATCTATTACCGAGATCTGCTTCGGCAGGGTGCCACACCCAGGAATGATTAAAAGACGTGTTGGTATATTTATTTATTTTTTATTTAAAATTAACTCTATGATTCCCCCTGCACTAACATCTTTTAAGGTTGTGATTTGACGGTTGTGATTTGACGGCTGGTAACCGTACTTCACACGCATAAATATATCTATTACCGAGATCTGCTTCGACAGAGTGCCACATCTAGGAATGGGTAAAAGGCGTGATGATATATTTATTTATTTATTTTTTATTTAAAATTAACCCTATGTTTCCCCCTCCACTAACATCTTTGGGGACCATGCTTGCCGGCTGGTAATCGTCCTTCACGCGCATAAACATATCACTTATCGAGATCTGCTACGGCAGAGTGCCACGCCCAGTAATGAGTAAAATACGTGATTATAAATTTATTTTTATCTATTTTATTTTTTCCTTCGTTTTACTCCAAATTTTTAAAGCTTCATTAGATTGATTCTGCACTGCACTGTATATGATATTCTAACTTGCTTCCCTTTCTTTATATTATAGAAAACTCGTTTGCTCAGTCGGTAAGTTTGCAACAATTTCTGTTGAAAGGCTGCAAGCATTTCCCGGAAAGAACATTTTGTCTGGTGCACTCTGTAAATAGCTCGTTTACTTACATTAAACCCGTAATTCCTCTCTATCCAGCAGGCACCTTCTTTGAGTCGCCGTTTATTCCCATCTCGCCTTTTCCAGAGGCGCGGAAGCGAGAGCGATGCTTATTAAACTTGTTTATGAAGATTACGTGACGACTTCTCTCAGCGAAACGCGATGCGAGATGAGATGCCAGAATGACCATTATGAGCAAATGAAAATTTAATAGCTGTTAAGTAGATGTCGGAGGAAGCGCTTACATGATCAGATGTTAACGACCTTTTACCCGGAGTTTTATTTTAGTGTTTGGAATTCAGGTGAAGCTAATTTTCTAGTTTAAGCGGAAATTATTTTCTAGTAAAGTAGATAAAAGCTGTTTACGCCATTACGAACATTTTTTGTCTATCAATTTTAAAATGATTTGCTTTGAAATATCAGTGTTGGTTTTTAGTTCATCCCTCATTTTTTTTTAACCATAATTTTGAACATTTAAAACCGCTAGTAAGAACGTCGATTAAGGATAAATAAGTAGGAGTGAACTATCTTCAGTTATCGTAAAATTGAAATAAATAAAAAATATTATAAATAACTCATTACTGGATGAAGCACTTTGCCGTAGTAAATCTCGATAGGTAATATAAGTGCAGTTATTCATCTCAAAATTGAGTTTAATGTTTTATATGCAGATTCACAAAGAAGATTAAATTTTGAGTTATGGTAACTAATAGTATTTTTATACTTTGTGTTTACAATTGGAGCATTACTACCGGTCGGTCCGGCTTCGCCCCTTGCTCTAAAACTCTTTCTCGTAAGATTATTCTAACGAAAATTTACGTACATATGTATTTTGACCCGCTGAATCCAATTATTAAATTTTCAAGTGCGTATGCCTTCTAATTTTGAAGATATTGTCCAAAAACTGTTTATGAAAAATAAATGGCGAACATTTTTGAGAATTTTTTAAATCGCTGAAAATTTATATATAAGTTAATTGAAACACGAGATATTTAATGCAGTTGAGCGCATCTTCATACCTCGTTTAGTTTTTGAGATATGGCATCGGGAAAGTCGAAAAACGGAGGTGTTGAAATTTTTTGAAAGTTCCACACTTCCGGAGGCTCTATCTCAAAAACTAAACGTGATACGAAGTTGCGCGCAACGGCGTTGAATTCCCCGGGTCCAAATTGACTGATTAGCAAAATTTTTGCTTATTTGAAGCGTTTTTAGTTTTTTGAAATTTTTCATTATTTTTCCAAGGGTACCCCTTAGGTTTTTTATGATTTTAAAACAATTTGCTCTAGAACTTTTTCTCGTACGATTATTGTACTGAAAATTTACATACGTATGTATTTTGACCCGCTGAATCCAACGGTGAAAACCCCAAATGCGTACGCCTTCTAGTTTTTACGTCATCGTCCAAAAACTGTTTAGGAAAAATTAAATGCCAAAATTTTTGAAAAAAAAATAAAATTCGCTGAAAATTTGTATACAAGTCAATTGAAGCATGAGAAATCCAATGCCGTTGAGCGAATCTTCATATTTTTTCAATCAGTTATATGTTTTTATCATAAATTCTTGTTATTACAATTATGGCATAGGAGCCCACTACCCGTGACAAAGAGTGACTCGAGAGTAAATCGAATACCATCCATTCAATTCCAGAAATATTTCGTTAGGAGTTCTAGTTCTAGATCTAGGAATGTATAGCGCAGAAAACAGATCTCGATTAAACATTGTTAGCACTCCAGCCATGCACAGTTCTCTAGATTCAGTATGCATACCCAACAGGCAGAACATCGTATATAGACACACAACAGGAACACGTTTCAAATGCATTTATTCCCTTCTGACGAGATGCTTCTATTTACTCTCGCTGAGCATGGTTCTATACTGCGTTGGTGTGTGGAGTCGTCTTGGGATCCAATCCCTTCAAAGTTCGGCGTGCAAACAGAAGAGTCCATGTGTGTGTGTGTTAGTGCGGATTAGCACTGCTCGTACTTACATCGCACACTCGGACGCTCAACGAAACAGTTGACAAATAGTCGACAAACGCTAGAGCATAGCTCTAGAGTGTTTGATTTGCTCCAATCATACAATTTGAAGATCGTGATTGAATTACTTGCGTAGAACTTGTCTATAACCTCTACTAGATCAAAGATAAACTAAATTATTAAATGTTTATTGACTTTATCTCACAGTAAAATCTGCTGTACGGAACAGAAATTTTATTGAAACATTTTAAAAATATATATTTTTGAAACTTTAAAGTTAAGAAAAGCTGATTTCCCATAATACATTTTGTGATTAAAATTTTGCAGGCAGGTTTATAAAAAAGGGTAGATGACAACGGTACCAAGTCGGCCTGTGAATTTGAGAACTTGGGTTCGATTCCCAGAACCGACAAACAATTTTCTCAAAAATAAAATTTCCTCTATGGAACCCTCTCTACTAACATCCTTGAGAGGCGTGATATGAGAGGGAAAGCTAGTTTCCCTCACTATTTCGCGAAAAGAAATTTGAGATTTCTACGCTTGTTGTTCTCAGTGGTATAAAGTCGGCCTGTGGATCCTGAGAACCCTGGTTCGCTTCCCACAGGCGACAAACAATTTTCATAATTTCAAAAGCTACTCCTGTGGCTCCTTCACCACTAACATCTTTGGGGGCCGTGATTTGACGACTGATAACCGCACTTCACGTGCAAAATATATCACTTACCGAGATCTGCTTCGGCAGAGTGCCACACCCAGTAATGGGTAGAAGGCGTGATATATTTATATTTATTTATTTTTACGCTTGTTGTCAAAAAAGTGTTTTTTTTAAGCGTACGTTTTTAGTGCTACTGACCGACACTATAAACAGTCATTCTGTTTTTAATCATAATTTAATTATGAATATTTATCAAAACAGTGGTACTAAAAATGTTTACTTAAGGTTAACCGTCCTTAATTTTGCGTGTTCTATGATCATTACTCCGTCATGTAATATATCCCCAAAGTATAAAACATCATGTATTAAATGGTATTTTTAAAATGAATTTCCTGTTGTATATTACTCACTACTGAAATATTAAGAAAGTTACTCAAAATTCAAATCTTTGCAGATTATTTACCTAAATTTTATCTACATAGTAGTGTTGCAATGCATGATGCAAAAGTACAATGAGATAATTTGTATAAAAGAGAAGAAAGAAGAATATTATGTAAATGATGTGCATTAACCACAAGAAATATATTTATTTTTCCGAGTGTCCTAAGATAATTTTTGCCGTAAGTATATAAGCAAGAACTAGAAGGGTGAAGGCGAGATAAACAAAAGTTTACAAAAGTACAAGATCAAAAGAATAACTCTACAGGAGTTCAAAACGGCTGAAGTTATTATGCAAAACACAGCGCAAAACAAGAACTTTAGAAATTAACTTTTCGCATGACATAAGCCGAATTTATTCTTCATAGAGACATAAATATACATTAATGTAACTGCTAAATACTGCAGCGTAAAAGAACTGCATTCGTAAAAAGGGCACAAACATAGTTAGTTACGCTGTTAAATTGCTACTAAACATAAAAGTGCGTAAAAACTCAAATAATTAAATGAATTAATCATTTAAAGGGTGACAGAGCGCGGCAGATTTGGCAACAAATTTATATAAATCACAAGACAAGTTGACATCTTGCGCGTCGCTTGCGAGTTGCGAGCCATCCACAACGGGTGACAAATGAACGTGCAGATCAGGTCTCGGTTACATACGCTGCCAGTAGATGTCAGCTTAGACGCCCAGACTTACGTGACACATTTTACATACTCATGCTACTTTCAAAACCAAAATCATTTCAATATGTTTCAAATCACGCCATATGGGATTTTTCAGATATTCTTTAGAAGTATTATAAAATCCGGCAGTGGGCGTCACAGAATTCGAAGTTCGAATCTCACCCGAGATAGATATATAAGTTAGGTTTTTCAATTTGGTAACGTAATTAAAAAGTAACTTGTATTTTGTTTTTAAAAGTTCTGACCAATAATTTCTGTGACGCTTGTTAAAATTATGGAGTTGGTTCATCAGAGGTAGAAAAAGTCCGTTTCTACCGGTCACGAACGTCAGAAAAAGTATAAGACATAATAGTTATTTATGTACTAACGGTGAAAACAGGCAGTTCTGGCCCGTGACATGATTATTAGCACGAGGCACAAAGCGCTGAGGGCTAGTAACATGCTCAGGGTCAGAAACGCAAATTTCACCCGTGGTACATACAATATTTTATGCACAACAAAATAACATTTAATTATATGTTCAAAAGATTAAAATATGTAAATAGGTTATATGTCAAAATGACATTTTGCAGAATCAATCACAATAAACAAAAATTGTCATTTAATTTATGTATCCATAGGAATGATTTCTTTTTGGCTATGGGCCAAAAAAAGTGTTTAAACCCGCTTTTTAGGGCCAAAACACATGCTTTTCAACTCAGTTGTGCATCAAAATGTTTAATTGGGTAAATATTCCGGCGTTTGAATAAAAGATAGCATATTTTATGTGGAGCGAAAGTGACTTATTGTACCTCATCTGTAATATTAGGCCGCGCCGCACTCGTCCGTCAATATCTACAGATTCGCCACATAAAGTATTACTTTAGCTCCTAATAAAATAATATACTATTTCCTCATTATTTTGCGTGAAGAAAGTTGAGTTTTCTATGCATGTCAGATATAATATTATTTGCTGTACATATTCCTATGTCAGAAGAAGAAGCAAAGTTTTAGTCATGCGACAGAAAAGTAAATAATTAGGAGTTATATATTTTTATGCTCAACCAGGCTGAAAAACATCTGTTTTAGCCCTAAAAAGCGGGCTTAAACACTCTTTTTTGGCCCACGGACCAAAAAGAAATAATAAAGAAATAATACATAAATAAAATTACAATTTTTGTTTATTGTGAATACTTGAGTCTGTAAAATGTAATTTTGCCATATAACCTATTTACATATTTTAATCTTTTGAACATATAATTACATGTTATTTGTTGTGCATAAAATATTGTATGTACCACGGGTGAAATTAGCGTTTCTGACCCTGAGCATGTTATTAGCCCTCGGCGCTTTGCGGGCCAGAAACGTCTGTTTTCACCCTTGATACATAAATAACTATTTGATGCCTCCGTTACCTTGGTTAACAATTTTCTGGGTGCGGTCCTGAGAGAGAGAGCGAGATTTTGTAAAACATTTAGGATATATAAAGTGAGCTCGTTGAAATGAAATTTCGGCAGAATGTAGTTTTAATTGCGGTTAGTGAATATTCAGTTAGAAACATGCATCCGTGTTGAATGAGTTAAAAGTAACGTATGAATTAGTACAGGGTGTGCACAATAGAGGCGCTGATAATAACAGTGGCTGTAGCGGTGGGACATCCAAGCAGAACAATGGCGGGCTTCGCAGCTCTGAAATTCTCTTTATTAAAATTGAAAGGCGAATGTAATTAATGTAATAACTGTTTCAAATTTGAATTATCATGTCTGCACGCTATCCGGCCACCAGTGATTAATACTCGCCGTAATTTGCGTCTTCGCCGAGCTTTTGTCGCCACAGCCTACTCTGTTTTAATAAAAGTGCGACGTTGTCACTGCATCAACGTATGCTATGCTTCTCGTTTTCTCTTAATTACTTTTTACTGAAGAAAGCAATTTGTTAAATGCTGTCCTCAGCCAACCCTTCAAAATGCCACACAGCCATTTTTAATCCATAAGGATGGACCTATTCACCCTCTTCTGACCTTCATTTTATATCTACTTTAAATAGAGTGGTTTTCATTTAAATGGAAACGATCTTACATTTCGATAAGGATTTATATTTACATAATACTTATACACTTTAAAAATCAATTATAATGCGGTCTATTCTAAGATAAATTAAACAGAATTTTAAAATTAATATTATATCTTTGCTCTTTTTTAACAGTGTTGGTGATAGGTATTCTTTAACTATAATCTTTTAAAAAATTGTACAAATTTTACTCTAGCTGAGCAATGACACCTAAACTAAAAGAAATATATTTAATATTTTTACATCTAGACAACTTGACAACTTCACACAAAAATATCCCCAAAAACAATTGTGCAAAGTTAAACATTGTAGCATTATTTTTGAGAAAAACTGTTCTACAAAATTCACTTTGTAAACGCGATATAGGAAAGAAATAAATAAAATGTTGAATTTAACTGTTTAACCGTTACAAAATAGGTGGATCCCTATTACAGTTAAATATTAAATAGAAAACTAGGAACTGTATATTATTATTTTATTGTCATAAGCAGTGGCGTACCTAGAACTTTTGCCGCCCAGGGCGGTCTCCAATTTGCCGCCCTTTCTAAGTCAATCAAATTGTGGTTTTTATAAATTAAAAAAATTATTATAAAATAAATATATCACGACTTTTACCCATTAATGGGTGTGACACTCTGCCGAAGCAGATCTCGGTAAGTGATATATTTATGTACGTGAAGTGCGGTTACCAGCCGTCAAATCACAGCCCTCAAAGATGTTAGTGGTGGGAGTACCACAGGGGTAATTTTAATTTGGTGAAAATTATTTGTCGGCTGTGAGAATCGAATCGAGGTCCTCAGGATTCACAGGCCAACTTGAAACCACTGAACCATTACCCCATTAAATTAATAAACATAAATAAATAATTGTAATTGAGACAAACTGTAGTTGGGGAACTTTTTTAACATTGGATGGCATATTTAAATTAGGCAGTAATAAACGAATTTTTTGTAACAAGGTGGTTTTTGAGTTGACTGCAGATATTCTGTTAGTTTGCTTTCTTGTTTTGTGCGATAAGATTCCGAGAAGAATCTTATCGTGGCAACGAATGTGTGTGGTCATCTGCAGTCTTCGGCCATGTGTTGCATCCCCAAAATACCACTCTTCACCCCCGCTGAAAACTTAGCGTCTAGTTTTGAGATGTAGCATCAGTCAAGCTAGGTTTGCTCTGTCGGCCGGTCAAGATGTGACCGACGTCGTATCCGTTTTCGCGCTTCGCGCGCATTTAATTATCGTTTAGTTAATTATAAATGTTTCTAGTTTTATTTTATTATATATTAACTCGTATTATAGTCATTCATGTTCAATAAAGTTATCTATGTTTTATGGTGCGTTGTATTTATTTAATTAAAAGTAATCGCGAATAGTTTTATTCACATCGAATAATTCGCGCTCGCGATGCTCAGTACCCGCTTTGTTACATTTTCGAGATAATATTTTCAACCCTGTATTGACTTGATGATGAAGAAAAATATTCGAAATCATATAGTAATTCATAATTCGTAGAAATCGAATAGTAAATTTATGTAATGAACAAATTGTTTTTTACAAGTAAAACATAAAAAATTCCGGTCCAAAATATGTGCCGCCCGGTGCGGACCGCACCCACCGCCCCCTCTAGGCACGCCACTGGTCGTAAATAGTTCCCATATCTCCATTATTTATATAATAAATAGTTTATTTTGAGTAGAATTCCTAACTTTATAAGTTTTAATAATGCGTTCGTTCATCAACTCATATTTATACTCCATGTGTTGACGGGCGAAATGAATTTCATTTATAAACACAACATACACTGGTTGCATTTTAAATCCGTATATTAACTTAATGAATACGAGTCAGCAACTTCCCTACTTTGTCATAACTAAAAACCAAAGTAAAATTTGTATTTATGTACAGATTATATTTTCACCCGGGACTTAATATCATTTATCAAACTTATTTAATCTCATCAACAGCTTATTTTATCCTTAAATTTATAAACACAGTCATAATTTATTTTTATATTTCATGAATATTATATTTTGTTATACCTACGGATTCTTGCTTTCCCGAAATAATACGTTTCATGCCAACACAATATATTCGATAATTTTGAACACATGTATTTATTAGGCGTATTCCATTTGCCATTTGGATCAGATCTAACTTACATTTACTGATCCAAATCACTTATTTATTTTGCTGGATTAATTCGCTTAGTTTATTTTCAGTACTAGAATTACTGATTCTAATTTACTTTGAAGTAATTCACACTAATAAGTATATCAGTTTGCTTAATTCAGTTCATTTAGTCATCTTCTCTAATTTATCTGAACTGATTTAAGTGAACCAAGTGCCAAATGGAATACAGCTAATATATATGAATATTTCACTCATCTTAAGGCGTATTCCATTTGCCATTTGGATCAGATCTAACTTACATTTAATGAACCAAATCATTTATTTATTTCGCTGGATTACTTCACTAACTTTATTTCCGGTAATAGAATTACTCATTTTAATTAATTTTGTAATAATTCACTCCAATAAATGCATCAGTTTGCTTAATTAAGTTCATTTCGTCATGTTGTCTAATTCATCTGAACTGATTTAAATGAACCAAGTGGCAAATGGAATACAGCTTTAGTAACAACAAATCAAAATCATAGAATTTTCATCGTAACGGATGCAGCTTTTTTAAAATACATTTAATTTAAATTCATTAGATTTCACTGTCGGTTCTCGTTGAAACATTTTTATAATAAAATTAAAAAATAAAGAATTGTTCTTCTGTAATCATTACCTGATAATGGTCTAGTCTACCGAAATACGTATAGTGAATAAACTTATATATTTTTTGAATCCTACCTAATGTAAATTTTTTTAATTTTATTACATTTAATTTAATTAATGAACTATATTTCCAGACAAATGCATTTTCGTGAAACCCTTCGATATATCGATAATAAATCTAACTATCGGTATATTATCTATAAATATAATAATATTATTGCATACTTTGAGTAGGAACCAGCTAACGGCCACGTCCCATATTCTCCAGACACTTTGGGAGTCCTATTTGGTCCATCAAGTCTATTCCACAGCACTACCACACATATATTAACGTTTCTTGTATACATCACACACTAATTCGCACAATAACGCACAATTTAAGCCAATTTACGCATTAAAATATCACTAAATATTAACTAAAATACTCGCGAAACAGCGAAGACACTACGATCATTACAGATGCCCGCACTCTGCAAGTACTAACTCAATACAGACAAACAACGTTGTAAACTAATTGGTAAAATATGCTGTAACATGTTCGGAAACGTTGCAATATTCTTATTTGGCATTAAAAATAAATAATCTTACCTACTAAATATAATGTAGAGGTTCTATAGTTCTCGGATTTTTTCGATAATGAACGAATAGACCCGAGTGTCAATTTTCAAAAATCTTGAGTGCTATGAGAAATAAAATAATAATTATTTGTTCGTTATTTCCGACTGATTTGATATTTCTTTTGATTTACCACTTTAAAAACTGATTTTTTTCAAAATTACTGTTTCCTTTTTTCTATTCACAGATTCTAATAATAAAAAATCTAAAGAAATAACAGACCCTATAAGGAATAATTTATCTATTGTTGCCTAATGAATAAATTAACTTAAAGTATTTATAATTATAAGTCAATTATTAGTATATTAGAAATAACTATCAAACTAGTGGTACTAAAAATGTATATTAATATAAATCATCCTTAATTTTGCGAATTAAAAAAAAATCTTTTTGTTTATGATCAGTACGTCACAACGAAAACTATTTTAATGCTGGGTTGCATGAAAGTTTTATCGGTTCATTAGCAACTAACGGTTCAATAAATTTCAGAAAATCGCTATTGATACTGTTGCTAGATGAACAGTTCTTTACCCAGTGGTGAAAGTAGGCCGGTACGGTCCGGTACGTCGTACCGGTAAGAAAAATAGAGCCGAAGATACTCCTCTCAGGGTCGTTAATTACTTTGACCAATTCTATTTATAAATAAAAATGTAAATATATCATCATGCCTTTTTAGCCATTACAGGGTGTGGCACTCTGCCAAAGCAGATCTCGGTAAGTGATATATTTATGCGCGTGAAGTGCGGTTACCAGCCATCAAATATCGGCCCTCAAACATGCTAGTGGTGGGGGAGCCACAGGGGTAATTTTAAATTGGTGAAAATGTTTTATCGGCTGTGGAGATCAAACCAGGGTTCTTAGGATTCACAGGCCGACTTTTATATTTATATTTTTTCTCCTAGCACCCCCCACTGTCACATATCTTTAAAAATAGCGTACCGGTAAGAAAATAAATCTACTTTCACCCCTGTCTTTAACTAAAGAGCTCTTTATTTTTTCTTGCAACCCAGCATGAGAATCACTACTTTGAACTTTGTTTTTTTGAGAAAACTGTTGCACAAAACTCACTTAGTAAACGCGATATAGAAAAATAAATAAATAAAAGGTTAACTTTAACAGTTTTTTTATACAAAATAGACCCGAATTCGAGTTAAATATTAAACAACGAATGAGGAACTGAAAATTATTATTTTAATGTTATAAATACTTCCTATTTCTTTATATAGATTAGGTGGCTCAGTGGTATCGAGTCGGCCTGTGGATTTAAGAACCCGGATTCAATTCTCTGATAAATAATGTTCACCACATTAAAATTACCCCTGTGGCTCCCGCTCCATTAATTTATTTGGGGGCCGTGATTTGGGGGCCGTGATTTGTCGGCCGATAACTGCATTTCACGCGTAAAATATATCACTTACCGAGATCTGCTATGACAGAGTACCACACCCAGTATTGGTTAGAAGGCGTGATGATATATTTATATATTTATATTTGAGTTGTAGTGGTTCAACTAAATATCACTTACCGAGATCTGGTGTAACAGAATGTTACACCCAATAATGGATAAAAGGCGTGATGTTATATTTATTTATTTATTTTATTTAACTTCAAGTAGTTATACAAACTTTTGAATCTATTTGGCAAGTTTAAATTCAAATGAAATACATTTCCATTACATTGAGTGTTACGTGTCTGAAATACTCATGTTTTCGCGTTTTTGTTGTGCGTAACTTTTAATTATATTCGTAAACTAATTTAAGATAAATTTAAATTGAAACGAGTTTAGTCTAGACGTTTAGACAGATCGAAATTTACAGTAATTACAGTAGTCAGTGGTGCGAATTAATTAGAGCTACCTGCCACCTGGTGTCACTTGCGGCAATTATAGCTAACTAATATACGTGAAGAGAAATACTAAAACGTTGAAATCTAACTCAGCAAATACAGAAACACAAGACTATAAAAGCTGAAAGTGTCAAAGAAAAGTCTACGACAGAGAATAGTGAAACTGAGTATTTCTTTCCGGTGGAGACTGCCGACTGCCGTTTCCGGTTTATGGCTCCGGGGGTCCGGACAATCCTCCGGAGTTTAGGATCTAGTGGCGAAGTAATAACATGGATTTAAGTTGGATTCGCGCACACTTGTTATGATACGTACTTGGATTTAAAACCTAAATTTGTCTTCTTGGATGGACGCAGTTTCTCTTACACGGAGAAGTGAAACTTTTTACTTTTCTTCTGTTCTTTAAATTTCTTATTTATGTTACAAGTACAATAATAGTATATTGCACACCGAACGGACAAACATTCCTCTCACGAGGTGTATATATGATTATTTTTTCAATTAAAAGTATATTACATAATAAGTTAGGAAAATGATATTTTACTTGACGAAGCGGTTGTTTTAATCCGCTGTGTCAAGTAACAACACTTTATGACGATTTAAGTAAGCTATTTTTTCTGAAACCATTTAATTTGATCAATAATTTAATAATTAAATTGGAGTAGGTGGCACAGTGGTTATCGTGTCGGCCTGTGAATCCTCAGAACCCTGGTTCGATTCCCACTGCCGACAAAACATTTTCACCACATTAATACTACTCCTGTGGCTCCCCTTCCACTAACATCTTTGGGGGCCGTAATTTGAAGGCTGGTAACCGCACTTCACGCGTAAAAATATATCACTTATCGAGATCTGCTTCGGCAGAGTGCCACACCCAGTAATGGGTAGAAGGCGTGATGATATATTTATTTTATTTAATAATTAATCATAAATAATTCAAAATGTTTAATTTTTTTGATATAAATTGTATTGACAACAGACTACGCATCTAAGGATAAAACAAAAAAAAGAAAAAACAGTCAGGTAAAATCTTTACAAGACTGTTATTTTTGTTGTAACCTTGGATACGTACTTTACTTAACTGGTTTTTAAAATATCTACTTTCCATACTAAAGTTGGTTAGGAAAGTAGGCACTTTCTTGCCGATTTCAGAAAATAATTATTTAATTAACTAGTGTGCTAATAAGTGCGATTAATAATCAAAAGATTTTAATGTGAGAGCCTATTGAAACTAGTTCTTTATTGTACTATTATGAAAACTTTGAAATTAACATAAAAGGCGAAAAATATGTTACACTTTCAAATCAATATGTATCGACAAAATTTAGCGGCTATTATGCGCAAAAATAGAATCTGTTAATTGTTTCTGCTGTAGAATTTTATTTTTTATTTGAAGGTTTTACTGTAAAATAATTTAAAATTCAATATCAGCAGTAAAAATATTTTTCATATTCAACGCGTACATTCCATTTCTCATAATACATTTTGCATATCACAAAACAATTAAATCAAACAAGTGAAAAATAATGTAAACTGAAAAATGATATTTATAATTAAATACAATGTCAAACCAAATAAATTTTTCATTTAATTAATTACAAAAATTTATCGTATCATAATAATTTAAACAATTACATTTGTAATATCTCAATAATAAACAATAACTAATTACAATACGAGTCAGAAACGGGAAATGGAAACTGTATCCAGAACAATGTTTAGCAGGGGAGGCATATGCTATCAGAATAACCATTTATTATGATAGAATGATAAACACTTATCAATAGTGTTGTCACAGTCAGGTTAGGAAAAATAAATGAATTACAATTTGTCATGAGAGGTCCACGAAAAGTCCGGAGAATCCAGTGGCGTCGAAATAAACAGGCAAATGGGGAGACTGGGATTTCGCGTTGAGGTATTTTTTATATTTAATTATTTAATCATTTTATACTCTTTTCATCAATTTTTTAACAGAAAATTGTTTGTGTGTAATAGCTGTATTCCATTTGCCATTTGGATCAGATCTAACTTGCATTTACTGATCCAGATCACTTATTTATTTCGCTAGAGTACTTCGCTGACTTTATTTCCAGTACTAGAATTACTTATTCTAATTTACTTTGATGTAATTCACTCCAATAAGTGCATCAGTTCGCTTAATTCAGTTCATTTAATCATGTTGTCTAATTTATCTGAACTAATTTAAGTCAACCAACTGTCAAATGGAATGCAGATCTCGTCCGACTAGTTCAGATTCAACTAGAAACAGTAAGATCTTTGTTCTGTTATCGAGATTACTTTGATAATTGTTGTCCATATTCCGTACGATTACTTTCCGTCAAATTGTAGCCCAAAATATGGTAGTAAAGGTAAAGTAATAGGGTTCGAATTGGAGTTCTGTTTCTAAAATTCAATACGTCACAAGGTGCATAAAAATACACTCTGTATCTTTAGTAATATGGTAGAAAATGTTATTTATCAAGATCTTCATCAATTGCCGAGTTTGTAAAACTTAAAATAATTGAAATGTGATTTAGTAAATTTAGGATAAATGATTTATTTTATCCCTGTGGCTCCCCTACCATTAACAGTAATTTGACGGCTGGTAGTTGCACTTCACGAGCATAAATATATATCACTTACTGTGATCTTCTTCGGCAGAGTGCCACACCCAGTAAAGGCTAAAAGGCGTGATGATATATTTATTTATTTTAATCTATTGCGTATCCGAAGATTTCACTATTTTATCAATCCCTGCTGTTCTCCAGAACGGAACCTCCTGCGCTTATGTTTCCCCTTTCCTCTTGCGCCCCCGGCAGAGTTGCCACCACATCGCGTGCGTGCAAGTGACAGCCTACATCGATCAATTAAACGTTCCCAGAGCTCGATTTTGTTTCATCACCGACTTTCGGGTCGTAGTAGTGGCAGCAATGCAACGTCTAATGGCCACTTAGTGAGAACGTCGTGCTGTCATCGACGCTGCTGCCACCTAGAGTGTGCTGCACTTCTCTAATCTACATACTTTTAGATATTAAAATTTACTATTCCTATACTCTGTCTAATAGTAACTTTAAAGCGTTGCAGAGCATGGGGAAGAAATGTTCGCGTCGCAGCAACGAATTTATAATGTAACAGAAATTGCAGAGATATTTATTTGCATTTTTCTGTTTGTGTCAGTTCACTGTTAGTCAATAAAAGAAAAAGATTATAGTATCGGAATGTTATCAGTATGAAACTATGTTTATTGATTCTATTTTGAAGTGATTTACATCATTATGATTGGATAAAAACAGGATAAAAGAAATTATCCTCATAAATTATGTTTAGAAAAGGATAATTGTTATTATTCATTGAAAATGTATTTTTTTGTTATGAAATAATGTGAATATTTAATACGTGCATTTGTAGTGTGAGCAATAATATGAAACCATTACATTTTGTTTCATTTCTGTTAATGATAAAGTTATCATAAAAAATTCATTTCGAAATAAGTAGTATTCAAACAATAGACCATCTCGTATCTGTTTCATGATATCGCAATAAAAACAAAATTCCCAATTGAATACACGAAACATGCATGTTTTCCACAGAAATATTTCAATAAAAATAGAATAAAAATTGAAAACAAATAAAAGAAAAATGGCACAACGCAGAGCGTAAGTTCGACCGCGTTGTACGCAATAAAAAAAACTTGATCCCAGTGCAGCCGCTCGCAATATTGCCAACTTTACGACCTGTAAAAGATCATTGTCGTATCATCTCAGTTCTCGGGTCGAGATGGCCGTGCCCGCGTGACGTAGTTGTTTTAACGGACGTCTTTTGTTTCGGCTAAATCTGTTTTTCATTGTCCGCAAACGATCATCTGGATCGTTGGCGGTGCAGAATGTATTTCTATTGTCGATCTTATTCTTTCTCTCTTCCGGCTCGTCTTCGCTTGGCGGGTTTGCTTGTTTTTTGTTTTGATGTGTGCTAGAGAAGGCTACTAGATGCTAGATTGTGTTAATAGCAACATTGTGCTTTGAAGGAAGATTGTTATTTCGTTAGTTGAAGAAAGATAATTTTACTCATTTCAATGCATTCTTCCTCATTCATCCTATTCTTTTAATGTCTTTTAGTATGCGAGTACAATATTGAAAATTTTGACGAAATATAAATATATAAATATACAAAAATTTGCAAATAATAGGCATATTACATTTGGCATTTAGATCAGATCCAACTTACATTTACTGAACCAGATCACTTATTTATTTCGCTAGATTACTTCGTTGACTTCATTTCCAGTTCTAGAATTACTGATTCTAATTTATTTTGAAGTAATTCACCCCAATAAGTGCATCAGTTTACTTAACTCATTACCTTTAGGCATGTTGCCTAATTTATCTGAACTGATTTAAGTGAACCAAGTGGTAAATGGAATACAGCTAATGATGATATGATACTGCAACTAGATTTAATTCCTATCATGCAGTCTACTAAATAAATATATAAACAATACAATTGTTTTTCAGTAGATTGGATTTTACTGCATATCCTTTTTACAGCCAACTGAAATGGAATTAATTTCCTGTTATTCAGGCAAATGTTTATATACTTGAGCGCCTGAGGAGATATTTACTTTTATTTCAAAATTGTTTTTGTAGTATTCACAAATCAAAATTTAATATGTCGACTGAAAAATAAATCTGTGTACTATTTCAAATTGAATTGAACAACATATGATTAAGATTATAAAAGGCTTTCCTAAGTTGTCTTTCTCCTCCCATCATTTTCTTCATGCCCACCTTTAATTGCACTGCCAAATCATGCACATTTCCTCGGTTTTCAGTGTGAAGCTTTTGAAAAGCCCGAGGTGAAGAATTGCGTCACCTTTCTTCTTAATATCAGCTAATAAAGCCGACTCTTTCGAGGGCACGTGACTCTTCTAACTTCCTCATTCTCGCGTTTTCTCTCCCTCTTACTTCTTCAACGCAGAATTAATTCAGCTCCGCGTGTGATGAGTGAAAATTGGTAGTGGATATTTTTCCAACGTGATTGTGCGTTTGCGCGATTTCCCTACAGGATTAAGGTTACGGAGATGGCGATGAGAAATACGATACTAGCGCCAATACGGAGGGAGAGTCAACCGCAACGTTTGCTCTTTGGAAGATAAACATTGTTAGAACTGGAAACTATTACTCTGAACTTGGTTTGTAATAATTATGTGAAATATTAATTACTTCTTTGAACAGAGACGTCGATTAGAATAATTTGGATTGTAGGGCATTCGTTTGTCTTTCCAAAATATTTTCATAAAACGGTGTTTAAAACATTTTAAAAACTGTAAAATATATGCGCTTGTAGACACTATCATTAAATTGAGCGGGTAAAAATACCTATGAATATAAATTTTCTTTTCAATATTTTTACGAGAAAGAACTGTAGAGCAAATAATCTGCAATTGACCCAAAATCGAAAAAAAGGTCGTTAAATAAAGTTATTCAGTAAAAATTTAAAAAATAATACTTATAAGTTAATTCAGATACGAGGAATTCAATTTCGAAGAGCGCATATGCATATCTAGCAATGTTTCTAAATTATGGTTGCACAAAAACCTGAACATTTTAAAAATTTGATGTCGTTTTAAATTTATTCCTCTATCTAACATAAAACTAAAAAAAAAAAAGATCTTTATAGATCTAAATTAATCGATAAATCTGTCATGTTCGTTTGTACCCACAAAAATTTAATTTTATGACTTAAATAAATGAGAGCAAATATCTTATAATAACAATAACATTGTTGTCAAACATTTGATACGATATTATTAGTTTATGTCAACCATAAAATTTAAGTTTCATTGGTGCAAATGTTCATTATTGTACAATATTATATTACTCCCTCGATAATGAGCAATAAGATAAATTCTGGCTGAGAAAGTGATTACAGCCAGTATGTCTAAACTCCAGCATAAGTTCTATGACCAAGTTATAATCTGCGTCGTGTACGCACTACTTTGAAGCACTACATATTTAGTCAGGTGGCTTAATTGGACGGATCCAGATTAGTATTTACCCATGGAACTAAGTCATCCTAAATTAATATTTGCATTTAATAAAGGCAATACCCTTCTTCGTCGTAGGTCGTCCGTCATCACAATATGTTCTCTAACGTCTAGTACAGTGGTTCCTAACCTTTCTGTCATCGGGGATCTCCAAATTTTCCAAATATTTTTTGTGGTCCCCCCAGTTTCTTGTGTGAACAAGAATATTATACTGATTTTTAATTAACGATTAATAAAAACTTTAAAAAAATCGAATATCTATTTATAATAAATTAAATAAATAAATAACATATCTTCACACCTTTTACCCATTACTGAGTGTGGTACTCTGCCGTAGCAGATCTCGGTAAGTGATGTATTTATGCGCGTGAAGTGCAGTTTTTAATGTGATAAAATTTTTTATTTCCCATAGGAATCGGACTCGGGTTTTCAAATCTACAGTCCGACTCGATAGCACTGAGCCACCTGCCTCATAAAATTTATAATATAACCAGAAAGAATTACACAAAGACCAATACTATCTGATTTTCTTTATTAATTTATCTTTACAACAAAATTTGGCCTGTTGCACATCATTGTATTCAGAATTTAATGTTGAATTAAAAAATCTAAAGATATACAGGGCGTTCTATTTCAAATAAGAAATTTGATGCCGGTTCCGATTAAGCCGGAAGTATATATATATATATATATATATATATATATATATATATATATATATATATATATATATATATATATATATATATATATATATATATACATATATGTTTACGCATGTAAATTTTCAATTAGATACTTTTATAAATAATGAAGTTAATAGGGATGCCCCACTTTCTTTGGACACCCGGTATAGTAAATACATGCAGGTAGAGACACAATTAAAATTTTAGGTATTTTTAAGTTTTGCGAACCCCACGAGATTCGCGTACCCCCGGTTAAGAATCACTGGTCTACTGGTTCCTGTTGTGGTTGTACTTCCGGTGTCGGTGCTTCTTGCCTCCAGCGCTAGATGGCCAGACTGCTGACACTATAAACTGATTATATATCTCCATTGGAGATGTTAGAAAGCTTTGCACAGAGCATCCTTATATGAGTGACGACGTTGCATGCTCTATATACGGTCAAAGGATCATGGAATCGCTAACAGGACGGCTTCCGAAAGAGGAACTGTAACTCTGTAGTTATGGAGATAGTTTGCATTAAAGTATCATAAGCGAAGTAACTTAATTATAATTAATGTTGTTAGTAGGTACACTAGACATTCATGTTATGTTATAATGGTTATTTAAATATTAAGGGCAGTAAGTGTTTCCTACCGGTTGAAGATAATTATATCCGACATCGGAAGGACATTTACTCACCGTAATGCTTATTATGTATTTTTGCACGATTGTCACAATAATGAATTTAAAATTTAGAAATATTTGAATAGTTATTTCTGTACCTAGAACAGAAAGTAGTCTATTGCTGTTCGGATTGTTGATCGAGGCAAAGCCGAGAGCAACAACCATGCAAGAACGGCAAGGACACTTGCATACAATACTCGTATTTTTCCAACGACCATTTAGAAACGCTTATAAAAGAATTTACGATCATTTTTGATAGTTTTTCTGTTTGGAAAATCAGACGATAGTTTTCAGGTATCCATGAAAACGATAATACACTTATACTGTAATTTTTCATTCATGTAAGAATAATTTATCACTTTGAAACGGTCTTTATTGGGCTGTCACCGAGTAGAACATCACTTTCAGGTATTTTTACGTAAATAACTATTACTGCTTCCCGAGTAAGTAATTATTTACCAATGAGTAACTTAACGTACTACCTTGGAAACCTTATCAGCAAATTTAAAGAATTTAAGTCATATGGATGACTTTGAAGTTTGTTAAATTTAAAGTTTATGACAGAAAAATTCGGGAGACGCCCGGACTCGAACCGAGGACCTTCAGCTTGCCGGGCTGATGCTTTAACCACTAAGCCACGGCTCCCCTGAACGAGAAAGGCGTCAACCGAATTTATCTGTCATAGTGTCTAACACAGCATCGATCCCAAGACTCCTATGTCTCACAGGAATTGACAACGGGTTTCGTCTGTAGCGACACAATCTGATTTTTTAAGGAAATCATACCACAAAGTAAATTTAAAGAATTTAAGTCATATGGATGACTTTGAAGTTTGTTAAATTTAAAGTTTATGACAGAAAAATTCGGGAGACGCCCGGACTCGAACCGAGGACCTTCAGCTTGCCGGGCTGATGCTTTAACCACTAAGCCACGGCTCCCCTCAACGATTATCAGCAAACATTTAATAAAATATGATTATGCAAAGAGAAATATAACATGCCGCTATTTTACTCACTACTGGGTGTGGTCGAGTTGGATTTAGTTCATTCGAAATCCGGTTTTAAAAATCATTTATATTTTGATATTAAACAAACTAGGTCTCTCAATTAATGTATTAATTTATATTAAAGATATATAAAAAAATGCTTTTATCAAGATTTGTTACTGTAAATAGTAAGTTTAATTGGCCCGCGGCACTATAACATTTCTACATGCAGAACAATTTTTAAAAAAAGTTTGAATAACGCTTATATAGGTCATTCTTCTAGTTGTAATCAAGTTAAAGTGTAATTAGATTAAGATCATCGTAATTACTTTTGTGTAAATAGAATTGTGCTTGTGGCATTCAAGAATTAAAACAAAATAATAATTTTAATTGTTTACATTCTTTTATATTTTCCAAACCACATTTCTAATTAAAAATTTAATTAAACAAAATGAATTTCTTGTTCAGGAAAATAAAATTATTTAAAATAAATGAAAAGAAATCATTGCGGCATTCATAAAGTAAATTACAAGGTAAACACAAAACTTATGATCCACTAAAAAGTTGATTACATTCTTGAAACCAGCGATAATAAAACTACAATCCGTATGATTAGCCGGGTACGAAAACTAACAACGTTATCCCACAACAAAGCCATCAACGAAGTCGTCACAAACCACCTCTTTACAGCAAACTGCAAAAGATGACATATGAGATTATTCCGTCCTACCGGAGTCGCAATAAACGCCACCACCGGAGACCCCGGAATATTGCTCCGAGCAGCCTCGCAGCTAATTAAACGACGAACTTAAGTTAATTGCGCGACAAAATAAATTAATTTATGCGGGAGCTGCATTACATCTTTAGTAGTTTATCTCTGACCGAACTAACGCCGCAGTTGCTACATGAATATGTATCCTGCGAATGAAGTTGTATGCTCTTTGGATACAGACTCGGACTGAATAAATTTCATGTTTGCACTTCTTGTTTTACACATAAACATGAGAATTTGCATGGTAATTTTAAGTAAATGTAGACGAGCAAATTGTCTATTAAACTAATACATGGCTTTTGTTAAATCACCCAAGTGTGAAAAATAATAATAGAAGGTATGTGGAGCAACGTGTTGGACTGTGAATTTGAGAATCTGAATTCCACTGGCGCAGTCGGCAAACTGATGTGAACTGCATTTAAATTTGCGTTTACTAAATAACAAGCTAGAAGTCGTGCGTTCAAATCTCGTTGACATCAACTCTTTTACAAGTTACACAAAGACTAAACTTTTTCTATTATAAAAAGAAAAACATAATCATAATAAATGATTCAAGCTGAATTAATAAGAAAAACTATAACTAGTTGATGTTATTCCATTATCAATAAATGAATGTACTATTATTAACTTTTTATACACATACATACATATCTTCACGCTATATCCCATGAAATAGGGTAGCACGAACCCTAAAATCACTTATAAAACATTAACTCATTACATTCATCAAATAATGAGTCCTCGTGAAAAATTCTCATCGAAATACATCACCCTCACTTTAACCACATTTATAGAACACTTTATATAAACTCATTTATTTATTACACTCGACATCATTTAACACACAACAAACCTTCAATCACATCTATTCAATCATTCCTATTCACTTATCATTCATCTTCTTTCTTCGACATACAGAACATATGCATAAAATAATTCCTGTAAATTATTGTTTACCTTAGCTGTGTTCCATTCGCCACTTGGTTCACTTAAATCAGTTCAGATAAATTCGACACATGACTAAACGAACTGAATTAAACTTGATGTATTTATTGGGGTAAATTATTTCAAAGTATATTAGAATCAGTAATTCTAGTACTGGAAATAAAGTTAGCGAAGTAATCCAGCGAAATAAATAAGTGATCTGGTTCAGTAAATGTAAGTTAGATCTGATCCAAAGGGTAAATGGAATGCGCCTCTTGTCGAGAACTTTTATTTCTTAAAATAGATATTTACATCTGTTCTTTACTACGAGGGCGTATTTTGTGTTACCTACCTAGCCATGGAACAAAAAAGCAATGATGTCAAACAGATTATTATAAAATAGCTGTGATATTTATAAATACATGTGCGAAGTTTTATTTAATTTGTTCGATTTATAAAGATTTGTGAATTTATTTAAGCAGATGAAGTTCAGCAGCTAATCAATGATTGTAGATATATGGATTTAATCTTATTGTCCTGATTTAGCGCCATAACACTTCTTTTTATTAAAAAAATGTAAAAAGTCTTATAGCAAAGCGATTTGCTTCTGATGAAGCTCTCAAATAACCTGTTGAAAATTGTTTGCAGCGTTGGGCAAGGATTTTTTTTTTGTGTCGGCATAGAATAATTAGAAAGAAATGGTATAGGTTTTTTTTTTGTCTGGGTTATGTAGATAACTTAAAAATATAACCTCGCATTTCACATTATTGAAATAAAAAGAATGTTTCACAATGGTTGTCATCGAACAACATCAGGCATATTTCATTTGCCATTTAGATCAGATCTAACTTACATTTACTGAACCAATTCACTTTTTTATTTCGATGAATTATTTCCTAGACTTTATTTCCAGTACTAAAATTATTGATTCTAATTTACTTTGAAGTAATTCATTCCAATAAGTGCATCAGTTTGCTTAATTCACTTCATTTAGTCATGTTGTCTAATTTATCTGAACTGATTTAAGTGAAACAAGGACAAATGGAATACAGCTATCATAAACGAAATCATGCCGCTCTGAGTGTTGCTAAGAGATTCTTTCCAAATTGATTTGGAAAGTTGATATGTTGAGTTTTCAAAACGACCGTAGGAAATAATATATTGTAAGACAAATGTGACAAGGCTTTCATTGCAAAACATGTATGAAAGTTGTGACACAAGCATCAGCAAGTGTTTACAATCATACGAGTCTTGCAATGACCGTTGCCACATGTATGTTGCATACTATTTTTTCTACAGTCGTCAACCTTTATTTCAGAAAATTAAAATCGATATTTGACATCGATCATTTACTATTGTACATTAATTCAAATAAAAAGATTGCTCCACAATAGTTATCTTGGAAACGACACCATAAACGATTTCTTGTCACGCTGATGTTGGGTTGCATGAAAGTTTTATCGGTTCATTAGCAACTAACGGTTCTATTAGTTTCAGAAAATCGCCATTGATACTGTTGCCAGATAAACAGTTCTTTAACTAAAGACCTCTTTATTTTTTCTTGCAACCCAGCATCAGTATTGCAAAGAGATACTTTTCACACTCATTTTAAATGTTGGTACGATGCCTTTTCAACACCACCTTAGAAAAAATAAATTACATAACAGGGCATATAAGCTTTCAAATTCAAAGCAATCTACTTTATATGTCTTGCTACAATTATCTAATAGGTTCTGTATTGTATTCTAGTTTTCTATCCCTTCCTAATTAGACATATTGTCTTCTCAGTGCCTCCATAAACCCAGTAAACGATGTGTGTACCTCCTCCACACAAATTCCCTCTTCAAAACTTATCAGGAAGAGAAACAAATCCCAAAATCCTTACTATCTCCTGCATCATCCTTTAATCAAGCCATAACACGGCACAAAACGGCGTCAGTGCCGCTGTATTAAATTTAGCTCCATTTGCTTGCGCTAAACCTGACGTGAATAAGATTATCACACACACGCGCACAGGGTGAGCGCGTGACGTCACGCACACGCGAGGATATTAATTGTGTTTGGTGTCAGAAGCTGAACCGTGATTTGCTACAAATTAATTATTGGTATGCAGATGCTCGCGACAATTGCAAGTTGGTTGCCGATAGGTAGGTGATAGTGGACTGTTACTGGATATATGGACTTGTTGGCTCAGTACGAGGTTCAAATGTGCCCTGGGTAATTGTGGCGTCAGCATATTGGTAATTAATTTGATGGGAGAATTGTTGGATTGACTTGATCTGTGTGCGAATTGATGAAATTGGTTACTATATACAGCTACAAGGCAAATAGTAACTATTATACTGGTTAGTAGCAATAGTATTTCAATTTGTTAGTGATTAATTAATCGAGGGTAATAAAGCTCGACAAATCAAAGTAAAGCCGTGGCTGGAATGCGCTTTAACTTCACTCATTCCGATATATAACGAATGGCTTGGCTTGACTTTCGCGCGAAAGTGAAATATACAGTCTCAGTGTAAACATTTGGTCGCCGCACCATGTAGGATATACGTAGGGTTGCCAACTCCTCAATCTTAGAAGAAAAAACACCATCTGAACTTAAATAAAAATAATTATGAGAAATAATTCAAAACTAATTTCAAAAAGATGTAATTTATTTACAGGGGCCTACTGGTGCATTCTCATTTATTATTAAGTAAATATAATAAATTATCATCACGCCTTTTACCCATTATTGGGTGTGGCAATCTGCCGAAGCAGATCGCGGTAAGTGATATATTTTGTGCGTGAAGTGCGGTTACCAGTCGTCAAATCACGGCCCCCAAAGATGTTAGTGGTGGAGGAGCCACAGAGGTAGCTTTTGAAATTATGAAAATGGTTTGTTGCCTGTGGGAATCGAACCAGGGTTCTCAGGATCCACAGGCCGACTTCATACCACTGAGCTAGCCACTCCATTCTAATTTATTATTAAGTAAATATAATAAATAATAAATATATCATCACGCCTTTTACCCATTACCGGGTGTGGCACTCTGCCGAAGCAGATCTCGGTAAGTGATATATTTATGCGCCTGAAGTGCGGTTACCGGCCATCAAATCACAGATGTTAGTGATGGGGGAGCCAAAGGGGTAATTTTTAAATTAGTGAAAATGTTTTGTCGGCTGTGGGGATCGAACCAGAGTTCTTTGGCTCCACAGGCCGATTTGATACCACTAATCCATTACCCCATTTTATTATTATTATTATTAATAAGTAATAAATAAAATATAAATAGCTAAACAAGTGTTAAAAGTGTCAATTTATTGCAGCGTAGGATAAAAAACTGTGGGATAAACAATCACTTTTTGCAAGTACCTACATAATAACTTACTTTTCGTACGATCGTTGAAAAACTATTATAAAAGCATCTTTCAGTTTTTTACTTTGGTACATTTATAAATTTATAAAAGCTAACTGTTAATTAAAAATTCATAAGCAATATTTTTGTTGAAAAATGACAAATTTTGTCCTTTTTCACTTTAAAAAAGGACAAGGACAGAAAGTGCTGAAAAAAGGATTATCCTTTTCAAAAAAAGATGGTTGGCAACCCTATTTTTATAAATGAAAACAATTACCGGCCGTCTTATTATTTCATAAATACAAATAAAGTTAAATTTTCTGCCCTTCAATTGAGAGAAAAAAAGTGACACTTTTCTAACCTACAGAAGAACGTAAATGTTTGTTCACTAGTGAAGAAAAGAAAGTCATATCCATGGCAAGTGGAAAACAGCATCAAGATTTAAAATTAGAGTTTTCCACGTGATATATAAATGTTACTTTCTATTAGGATAGAGGAAAGATTATAAGTATAACTTGTGAAGAAAGTGCCATTCTATTCTTGGTCTCTTGCTATAAAAATGTAAATATGGACGTCATGGAAAATTAATAAGTACTGCCTTATTATAATATTTTAAATTAAAATAAAAATGTAAAATAATGGCTTGCTAAGGTTATCATTCCATTTTCACATTCCATAATATTGCATAATGTATGTTTGTTTCAAACATATAATTTTAATAAAATATCGTTCTGGTTTGTAGTTTCAAAGTTCTGATATGTGAGGAAAAATAAACGTAAAAAGAGTATTCCGTTTAATTTTCATGTAAATGTATGCATTTATCATTTGCATACTATACTGAAAAGTCTTTTCTTATATATGCTATGTGATTATTACTCAATGCATATTTATAATGAATTATTTTACATTAATTATTGAATCTGTGAGCTCCCGTTTCTGGAAATATCTTATTGATACAAATGTATATTGTTTCTTATGAAATAAATATTTATAACTTTAGTTCAAGTTACCAACAAGAATAAATTCAAAAATAGAGGAGACATTTTATTTCTTGGTGTTGGTATTCTTTAAATATAACATTGATGTTCTTATTTTGTTTATAATTTGGTATCGTATTTATTGTAATTTCAATTTTCGTTGTCATATTAATTAAGTTCGACATGGTTTAAATGGTTATTTTAAATAAATAAACGATTAATAGATATTTGTAAAACTTTTTTTTTTCTTCACGAATTAAGAAGCCGGAGTGTATCAAACAAATGAGTGAAAAAAAATGCTTTCATTACGTGTTATACATTTGACACGAATAAAAGTTTTAAATTATTTTAACAGATGTGAAATGTAATGTTAAGTTTTAATTTTAAAGGAGATAAATAAATTAAAATGAAGTTGCTAGGTACCAATTAATTTTTGACATTTAATTTTAATTATTCTAAGATGTCACTGTCAAGATTAGAATACGAAAATAATGTTTAATAATTAAATGCAACACAGTATACAATAAAACATTGTACGTCACACTTCTGTTAATAATTTTTACCAGACTTATAACTACCTACTATGCAAGTAGTTTTAAATTTTTAACAGTTTTTTTTACTATATTTTGGTTCTAAGATTAATACGGAAAGATTTACAACCAAATGAAAATTATGCGATTGTAAAATAACAAATATGAACTTGCTAAATAAAAGTTCTGAAAATGATAACGCAATGAAGCAGCAGACTGTATTATAATAATTTTTGTTTGAAAAATATGACGGACAAAAAGTTTGAAAAAGTCATCTTGGCAATCTTGTGAAAAATTTCCAGTGAAAAAGTATAAAAATAAGTGGGGTCATTTTTCAAAAGATTACTTTAAAAACCTACATCCACAAATCTAGCTTTCCAATCGTCGCAACAATAAGTGGTGGCCGTTTGGCCTGCTAAAAACTCTTATAGTACGTGATGCGGCCAATCTTGGCCGAATGCAATTTCGTTTTGACGGATCTGTGGTCAGAGACGGAATCACAACGCCACCGAAACGAGCTTATAAATGTTTAAAATCGCGTGCGCCATCGCTGCGCGTGACGGGGAGATCATTTATCTGCCTCTCTCTCCTCTCGGACTCTCCTCTCGCGTTTGGTTTCGACTTGGACACCGGACTGCGGCTCCGGGCCCTACCGGACTTGATAAAGTGAGCTCTTGGGAGGCTATGGATCTATGCAATGGAGAGCTGCAGGACAGTGCTGCAGATAAAGGGAATTTCCAGGGGGCCAGGCCACTACACCATTCGTGAAATTAAATAATGAATTTATCATTATGTGGAATATTTAACTGCATGAAATGTACAGCTGTTATTTCTCCAGCAGTTGGAGAAGGCAAATATCCTATGAAGTTATTATTACGCTGTATACGTAATACATATTTTATTCTGGATTTATTGTGTCAGCTTCTAACATTTTAGTTATCGTGGACCACAAATTTTACAAACATTATTTGCGGGTCTCCTGTTTGTAGTAAAATTAATAAAACTAAGGATCGACATTTCATTCTTCTAACAAAGTTCCTAACAAATTTATCTGCCTAACAAACAAAAATAGTGTATGGAAAATTACAGTCAATATAATTTTCAGACGACCAGTTATGAAAGTAACCATAACAACATCATAAACTACTACGGAAAGTTGAACCTAACATACACCTCGTATGTTAGTATAACGTACACTTCTAACATATCAGGTGAAGTTTCACTGATTGACAACAGATGGTGTTACGATGAAAGAAAATAATAAAATAAATGAAAAGAATTTGTATTATTATTTAAATTGAAGTTTTAACAGAATTTTCAAGACATTTGCACAAATAAATCTTATTTTTTTACGTAAACAATTACTTATTTTTAATATTTTTACATTATTTAATATTTTGACATTACGGTTAGTACAGTTGGTATCACAATACCTAACCTCAAACGTCAAATGCCAACGCTTACCTACAAAAACGCATCAACTGTCAAAGTGCAACAACATTGCTCTTGTAGACTTTTTTTAGAAATATTTTGTAGTCGTCTGAAAAATAGTGTACATAACTTGCTCGAAAGTGTGATAACTGTGCTCGTGTACTTAAATCACTCGGCGCTGCGCGCCTCGTTTTTCAATTTGTACACTCGCACGTTATCTTACACTTTGGATAATATACTATTTCATAATTTGAACTATGATTTCGGTACAATATATTTTGTATGTTTGACAAATATATTTCAATAATAGGAACCATGAAATACTGGCCCTTAGGGTCAAGACTATAAAAGAAGATAGAAGATTTATAGATTCACGAATTTATAAATTTATACAGCCCAATTCTCAAAAGGGTTTTGGTAGAATCTAGCTAAACCTGAATTTAGGATTTATCAAATAAAGCTAAACCATATTCGTAAAAAAGTTTAAATAAATTTTAATTTAATTTTCTTAGCACTAAAGTTTTCGAAAAATTAATTGAATGAACTTTTTTAAATCTGACTAGCATAAGATTAGCTAATCCAAAATTCAGGATTAGCTAAAACTTTAGTGAAAATCTAGCCGCTTCATCACAATATTCCACTATAACATGGCATTTATTTAATTTTTAAACAGAACAGCAGTTTCAACTTTCTATAAAGTATCGACCAAATAAATCCAAATAATTTATAAGTAAATAAAAGCACAGTAATAGCTCTAAAAGAAGTGTAAATAAGTATTAAACAATTGTTTGAATAAGTCCAAGTTGCAAATATGTATATCACATCGCCTACGTCTATAACTCCCCCATTTAATGCGTCTCCCTTGCAGGGTAAACGGATTATGAGTCCATGCCGGTAATATCGCAGTAACGCGTGATTAAACAACAGCAAGGAGCGCACATCAGTCGATTAAGTTATTTACCAACCGGGGTTCTAATCCCAGCGCAGCCTGATACGGATTACCTCCTGTAGCGTGACTTTTAAGTCCCCGTGGTTTCCAGCCATTGTACCTCGCGACATAAAAAATATCGATAGCTAACGCGTGACTGCTCTTTGCGCTGGATTTTACGTGTAATTTTTAAATTTATCGTTCGGGAGAAAAGATAATTAATCAATGACAAACACGAGTTGGATTTCATATATTTCAAAGTATTTATATCTGAATCTATAAATTCTCATGTTTTTGAAGCGTACACAACGTTTCTAAAACTGGAAAATATCCATATTTTATTTATTTATACTGACACGCCTTCCAAAATTTGGATATGACACCTTTTATTTATTATTTTATTATACTCAATCAATACAGGAAATCGTAGCTCAGTGGATAAAAGCGAAGTAAAACTTGCGTTTCTTAATTAGCAAGCAAGAGGTCGTGCGTTCAAATCTCATTGTCTTCTACTTATATAAAAAAAAATACGATTGTGTCTCAGTGGTTCGGATTCCACTATAAGCTGTAGGCCCCCTGTACTGTAACTGGGATTTACTTCCGGTTGTGCGGAGTAACAAAATAAATAAATAAATAAATATATTTTTTGTTAATCGCTTTAAGCTATTTAACAACCACAATTTAATTTAATATTACTAATTTAAAATTTTCTACGATCGAGCAGTAAGTACATATTTCTAACTGTTATTTGAGTGCAGAAAGTTGCAATAAGATTTTACCACTCGCCGCGATTGAAAAGAGTATTAACATTTTCAAACAAATTTCAAACAAGAAAAACTGTCAAAAATGATTATACATTTTTTTCAGGGATTCTAAGTAATCCTAGAAAAAATATTGTGTGCACCGCGACCAGAAAGTATCTTTGCTGCTCTTGCATAGTTGTTGCTGTCGGCTGTGCCTCGATCAACAATCCCCATACACAATCGGCAAAAGACTACTTTCTGTTCTGGTACACAAATAATTATTACAGTTTAAACAAATGATATGCAATTGTCATATACGCGATTCTGACCATAAAGTAAACGTTTTTTGCACAACACTACTTTATTTTACGTTGCTATTATCAATGGCATTTAAACCGAATTTATCGACCGCTATTATTGGAGACGTCCACTAAATCAAATATATAATTTTATTGGCTGAATCTGATTCACTAAATATAGAACTGAAAATAAAGTGAACGAAATAAGGCAAGCAAATAAGTGATCTGGTTCAGCAAATGTAAGTAAATACAAAAATTAGTTGGAAATAATTTTGAACTCGCACGTTTACTTTAAAACGATTTTTATTCCAAAAATAAATTTTGCAGGTTTTGAATGTAAATAATATATAGTTGTAATAAGAATATTATGTACATCTGGTCTATGAAATGTGTTTGACATTCTTAGAATGTCATCTATCTCGACCATCGCCTCCGCCAATAAGTTCATTTTGTGATACACGTCCTAAGTATTAAATACGGATTTTTAAAAAATCGTATAATTTTTACTGTTAATAATTTCTACATTAAGGGCCAATTTTTCAATTGCCGGTTTACTCTCTATTAGTGTTAATCATGATTATATAATAATGGAAACCATAGTTTCCATTATTAATTAATCATGATTTACATCAATGGGTGATTGAAAAACTGGGCCTAAGTAACACAAAAATGCTTCAAACAAAAGATACGAAGAACTGAATTTAAAGCATTGTTGCCCTAAAGACATTTGTTAGAAGAAAATATGCAATGCAAAAAATGTTCAGATGTTTTGACAAATATGATGAAAATTTAGTTTTGGGCTGTGAGAATGAGACTCAATTTCTCGTTTCTACAGTCGGATGCGTTAGCTTTCATTTCCAATGTTGCAATTTAATCGAAATTCAGGCAAGTGAATATTTTGTTGCACGATATATTTGTGATAAATATCTCCTGAAGATATAGTACTTTACCAGCATGTTACTGTCAATAAACTGCTGTATTTATTTGTCAGTTATGTTTTAGTGCATATGACTTACATGTCTTGTAGGTCATACTATCTTCCACTTCCGTTTTATAGCAAGCTGCCCTTTCGGGTGACGAGATAAGACTGCAAGAAGCCGAGGCTGCATATGCTCTTTTACTCTTTTACAAGTACTCTGGCTGTTTCATGGTTGTCAATATATTGCATAGTGCAGTTTCTGACAAAATATACGAGTATTTTATGAAGTGGTGCATGTAGTTGAGCTATATTTACATCTCTTGATATAATAACCATACTTATAGTTTTTTTTACTTTTTTTTAATGTTTGACTTAAATAACATTCTACATAGTCGGCCTGTGGATCCTAAGAACCCTGGTTCGATTCCCACAGGTGACAAACAATTTGCATAATTTTAAAAAAACTACCCCTGTGGCTCCTCCACCACTAACATCTTTGGAGGCCGTGATTTGACTACTGGTAACCGCACTTCACGCGCAAAAATATATCACTTACGGAGATCTGCTTCGGCAGAGTGCCACGCCCAGTAATGGGTAGAAGGCGTGATGATATATTTATTTATTTATTTTATAGCTTGAAATTTGCTTCTCCCACGAAAACTGCGTTATTTCGTTACCATTTCTTCTTTAATTGTGTTACAGAAAAAAATTATTCTAATGAATGTTTAGACTATTACAGTTTAATTTTAATTATTTAGTTACTGTTAAAATCAAGTTTAAAATATGTATGGAGAGGTCATGAATGTGATAGAAGCGAGGATGATGTATCAAGATGAGACTGTTGGACGAGGAATGATTCTTTGATAAATCTATGAGTGGAAGTTTTGTGAATATTTCGGAGGTATAGCACAGCAAGATGTTAAGTATGTGTATATTTTGGGTGTCCTACTACTCAGTGGCTTCCCCTCCACTAAAGTTTCGGGGGCCGTGATTTGACGGCTGGTAACAAAACTTCACGCGCAAAATATATCACTTACCGAGACCTGCTACGGCAGAGTGCCACACTTAGTAATAGGTGGAAGGCGTGATGGTATATTTACAATTTTTTCTTTTGTGTAATGATAGAAAATATTTATTAAATGGGTTTCGGTCTCCTCAAGTATATTTGTAAATTATTCATTTATGTCCACAACAGAAATTTAGTCCCAATTACCTACAGCGAAACTACATCTTAAAGTGTAAATCGAAGCACTAAAACTTCTAACTTATTCGATTCAAGTTAAAGTCAACAAGGTTTGAAGTCACGAAGTCTCGTTGAATTACAACAGCTATTAAAACTATTATAATTATTATGTTACGACGAGAAAACGATGGAGAAAGACAAATGCTATATGACATTACCCTATTATCAAATATTAAAATTCTAAAAGTGTTTAAACTTAACTTTATATTTAAAATATAAATTGGTCGAAATTCTGTTCGTAAACCAAGATTATCTCTTCATTCCCTTTATAATTTTCCTAGGGATGAAATGATACCAAAAAAGGTAAAAAGGTTCACAACCTCTCACAAAACAATTTGAATTTCATCCCTAACATAATTATCCTTTTTGCCGGAAATAGAAAAGTAAAATAAAAGGTTTAACATTTTTTTTTAGTCTGTCAACAAATAATTTTAAAATGTTTATAAATTTTAGAAACAATTTACTTTCATTTACGCTCTCAGAAGATAGTAAAGCTTTGTAAAGATGCCAGGATTCACTCAGTGATAATGGAAAGCTTTACGTTAGTTTTAAACAGTTCGTAAAGACGGCAGAGTAATCTTTAAGATGGATTAAAAGACTTTGTTCTTCTAAATGCATTAACACATAAGATATTTACACAAGTAATATTAGTTGTATTACATTCGTCAATTACGTCAGTTAAAATAAAAACAGCTAACTGAAATAAATAAACTGACTGATATAGATAAATGGATTATTTCCACTTCAGTCTTAATTAGGAAATCTAGTAGTGGAGACAAATTAAATTAGTCAAATGTCAAATGAAATACGCCTATTAAACTATAGTAGAATTAAATTATTTTGGAAAGAATAGTTATGTTTATACGGTCATGGTAGAATGTAGACGTTTCTGCATTTATTTAATGTATGGAAAGTAAATATTTGCTATCTACTCATGTAGAATGTACTACTCCGCGCACGTGTGAAATAGTTATTTGTATAATGTGAGAGGAAAGGATACTTTACTCCTGAGGTATACAAATACATTTTTCTATGACTATTCTTTTATGTCATTTAAATAAAAATTTAAAAATACTTGCAATATTTGATTAAATAAATATCTGGTTGCAATAAAACCAATCATAAATTAGGGAGGAAAATGGTTACTTTTCTCCATAGGGAGGAAAAAGCCTACTAGCCCAATAAAGAAGACTAAAATAAGAATTTTTTATAACATATAATCGGTTATGCTTTAAAAACCTGAAAATCCCAGGTAATTATTTCGAGTATCTTTATTAAACTCAACAAATCCAGTATGTGGAAATCTAATAATTTACTTTATTATTAACTTGTTATTATAATAAAGCCAGTATTGATGTATGATGCAGAAACATTAACAATAACAAAAAAAGAAGAAGAACAACTAAGAATAATAGAGAGAAAAATATTAAGGGATATACAAGGCTCAATTAAAGTGGACACAAATGAGTACCGGGCACGAATGAACTATGAATTATTACAAGAAATAGATGGGAAAGACATAGTAAGAACAATTAAGCAGCAAAGAGTAAAATTGTTTGGCCACATATGAAGAGCTGGAACAGAAGAAATGATACACTCCATACTGCAATGGGATCCTGGATCAAAGAGAAGAGGAAGACCAAGGTCAACATGGCTCAAGGAAGTAAAGGAGGACCTTCAAAACGCTGGAATTACAAATTGGAAGACGAAAACAAATGATAGGAAACTATGGAGAAGCATAAGTAAGATGATATAAAAAGAAAATTAAGGGATTGATCCTCCCTAAAACGTAAAGGATCTAGAGAGCTCTATGAGCGGCGCAACCCCACTTGGGGTGTTAACTTGTTATAAAATTTTTTGACATTTGACAAATAATTTTCAATTTTCGTTGTTATTCGACTAATCACAAAAAAATAATGAATGGAGAATTTACCCTGGCAGAACTCAGTGACATGCATCTTAATTATGGAGTAGCAAATTGCAATTCTCGGGAAACTACAAGAATTTGCGATGAACTATTCCTCAAAAGAACATGTCCAAATGTCAAAATTTTAAAAAACAACGAAATGAATTATTAAATTTTCACTTACTAAATTTGTTGAGTTTAATTAACATATCCGAAATAATCATCTAGGCTTTCAGGCTTTAAAAATCATAACCGACCCTACGTTATATAACAAGAAGTTCATAATTTGGTTTCCTCTAATTATCCAAAAAATTTGTTAAACGAGTTTTTAAATACTCTGTATTTACAATTAGCTTAAGTAATTTGTTACTTAGGTAAAAAACTTTTCACAAAGCAAGGAAGTAAAGTAAAAATTCAGAGGTAATCACGATAGTAGAGAACAAATCCTGCCTTAGGTTGGACTCCTCAAAACAATCGCAATGATTCTATGAATCTTCCCGGATCCAGTTGCAGTTGGGCTTTGTCTTAGATGATCTTTTGTTTGTCCGCGTCCACTGCAACTCTGCAACGCAAGCTCAAGCTGATGCAGCACTTCGCGCGCTTCAACGTATCGCATTTCCGGTACACGATGCGCGTGCTTCCGTTTCCGCTGAGGATAAACGGGAAACTAGAACTTGTTTTCTAACTGTTGATGTTGGAGTTGGATTCTGATGCTAGCCGACGGTGTCCTATTGTTTTTTTGTACTTTATATGCTATTTAAAATTTAAATTGCTTTATTTACATTTGCTTCCTTTGTATTTATTCGCAACAAAAAAGTTTTTATGTGCTGTGTGAATAAAGTATACTAGTTTTTCACTCTGAATTGAAACAATACTTGCAAAAGAAAAAGAAATATAAATATGTCGCTTTATTGGACTAAGTTTCTGTTTTTAAGAAAACAAATATGAAATGGATTAAAGATGTAATAATTTTAAATTTTGAGATACCATATCTGACAAACTAAGTAAATTCGGAAAATGTTTTTAACAGTTTTCGAGATATGAGCGAAAATTCTAAGTATAACTGGGGAGAAAATTTATTTCTTTAATCTCAGCCACAGGGGTAGCTTATGAAATTATGAAAATTGTTTGTCGCCTATGGGAATCGAGCCAGGTTTCTCAGGATCCACAGGTTGACTTCATACCACTGAGCTAGCCTACCCATATGAATTGTACTTTCTTTATTGTTTTCTATAACTGTAAAATAAAAAGTAATTAAACAAATTACTATATCAAATATTTTCGTTAGGTAATTAAAGTTATCAAAATGATGTTAATTATTAATCAACATTTTCCAGCGCAATAAATGAATTGCAGTGCTGCCAACCTTCAAGAGACACGTGCCAACATATTATTTCATATCACAACTTCTGAAAACTCATAACATAATAACGTTAGCTAATTAACAACTCAATTTTGTTGTTATATTCACAGCGCTGATTTATTTGTGTTGCTAGTCATTTTGTCGCAATACGACATGGCTCTCACATGGATTTGTAATTAAGCTTCTAAATTGGTCGCCAGGGTGCAGATGAAACGTCTCAGCTTGTCTCTCTTTAGATCTCCGTTACTGTTCTCTGATTACATTAAATACTGTATGAATTATAAATATAAAATAAAATAAATATATCATCACGCCTTCTACCCATTACTGGGTGTGGCACTCTGCTAAAGCAGATCTCGGTAAGTGATATATTTTGCGCGTGAAGTGCGATTACCAGTCGTCAAATTGAGATGTCATTATTTGAAATACAAATTGAATGTATTCAAAGATTCAAAGAATATATCACAAGCTTGAAAGTAAAATAAAATTAATTCAACAAACTATTAAACAACATACCAAATATCCTAAGAAACTATACTAAACTTCATAATGATAAGTATTTCCTTATTCCTACAATAATTTGTAAAATCGTGGTTCCATTTTTGTAAAGTACATGATTAAATCAGCTTCTTACAAACTTCACTTTTAATCACACAAAAGTAATGGGGAAATAATTTATTTGTGATTTTTGTCTCTAACGATGCCTCGGCTCCGTAAAGTTTGCAAACCACTGCATAATACATTACTTTTATTTTTAAATTAATTACAAAGAACCATTTTATATAAAATATAAATGATGAAATGAAGAATAACGCTGGATTAAATATAAAAGGATTTCAAGATTAAAGTAAGAACTTATCAATTACCAAGGACTTCACCTCATTCGTTTGTCTTGCGAGAACAAATGGCAGTGAGAGAAAAGTAAGTTTTCCACTTGCGCGGTAGTTTTTGTTTCATGAACACAGAAATGACAATGACAAGTGCCGGTCTATATGGTCTTTGCAAACATTTGCTTTACGTTGTTTGCCTGCAATTGTGTTGTCGCTAAAGTTAAGATGGATCCGCATTGTTCTTTAATGTGTAATCTACAACTTGGCGCATTTTTGAACCCGTAAAATAGCAAAATTGGGTTAATTTAAAGTTTTACGCTTCAGCGGAGACAGCTCCGGGAGCGATGTAATTTTTCGTGCTTAATGTTGGGGCGAATAACTAGGTCATTCTACGATATTTATAGTACTAATTATTAACAAATTAACCATATTTAATTGCTCTTGCAGCCCTCTCATTTTATTTCTAATATTTTTATTGATTTCGTATTTCCTTTTATTAAATTATAATCACATCGTCCTTTGGTTTACTCCCAATAAATATTTGTTTTGCACGGTTAATAAAAAGGAAATTAAAAAAGTACTTACCGGAATCTCCTTCACATTGTTTGAAGCTTCCATGGTTGGTTCTTCCTAATAAAAGAGAATAAATGTATTTAATGAGGCATATAAACAATTTTCATAATTTCAAAAACTATCCCTGTGGCTCTTCCACATCTTTGGAGGCCGTGATTTGACGACTGATAACCGCATTTCACGCGCAAAATATATCACTTACCAAAATCTGCTTCGGCAGAGTGCCACACCCAGTAATGGGTAGAAGGCGTGATGATATATTTATTTATTTATTTATGTAAACAATTAATATCAATTTCAATTATTATTATCTTAATTTTATAAGTAAATTACTAGAGTAACCTGATTATGATGTAGATACAAATCTATACACCAAGCGCTGATATTCCTATGCTATTTGATTTAAATTAAAATCAATTTAATATGCAATTAAATAAACAAAAATTAATATGAGGGTACTGAACTTTGTAGTCGTTGAGTTATGAAAGATATACTAAATCAAATAAGCAAATAAAGAAATAAGTTTCTATTTAAAATAAGAAAGTTTCACCCTGTACTTTGAGAACCACTGGTCGTTAATAATTTTGCAATGAACTTTCAAAATGGTACTTCTTTGCTAATTTAACCAACCTTGTAGCTTTTATAGTTCTCAAGATAGTAATGGTCGCACAACTAATTTGAACATCATGTAGAATAATTGATATTGCTGTCGAAGATTCGATATGCTTTTATATATTTAAACTATGTTTAAAATTTCAATTTAGTTGTTGAACCTCATTAGTTACTTATTTATTTGTTATTTGTAGTTCGTTACTTGTTTATAATTACGTTTTGTTATTATTTATTTACTTAATTTTTTCCTGCTGAACACGATACTCGTGTAATGCACCGAAACAGTTACAGAATTTAAAATAAATCGTTTTAATTATAAATTCTTTTATTTCAAATATTTTTTTGTAATGTCGGAATTAGGTTTTAAATTAATACCTAGTATGCAAGACGCGAAGGCAAAGAAAATATAACTTTAACGATATATGTTTATAATACTTAATGTTCGTAAATATTGTGGCTTCTTCTTGGAACGAAGTTGTAAAAATCTCTGTCATAAATGAAAAACATTCCAGGTAGGTAGATAAAGGAACAAAATCTTGAAGAAAAGTTGTTTAGAAGTAAAATAGAGTTTACGGCCTGAAAGTTTTGTAAGAGAATGGCAGTGAAGAGTCGATTATATCTTTTCAGCGAAAGCGAATAAGAATGACTGGAGTTTTGTCCTGTGAGAAATCTGGAAGCAGAAAACTTTTATTCGTTTTGTTATCCATGACTTAATTCATATTTTATGTCTAATTTATCAAAAATATAACTTTTGCTTCTACATTGTGATAGATTTCTTTGAAATCTGTTAATTATTTCAAGCGTAATCAAATTTCTTCACCATTTGCAAAGATATTAAAATAAAATATATACATTATCAAGCCACTTTATTTTACTAGGTGTGGCACTCTGTCGTAGCAGATCGCGGTAAGAGATACATTTTTATGCATTAATTATATTTATCAGCCGTCAAATCACCCTTTTCCATCATGTCAGTTGAAAGAAAACCACGTGGCCAGCTATGATTTTTATGACCCCATTCCCATTGACTATTAGTACAAAGCATGTCATAGACAATAGTCAAAATTTTGACTATTGTCTATGACATGCTTTGTACTACTTTATTTGTGACTATATTTATTTATTTATTTTTTATTGTTTTGACTTTTATAAAATTTGTTTCCAATTACTTTATAATTTTGTTACAACATTATTGTTTTGTTTGTGCTGATGATGTCCAGTTCACTGGACGAAACGTCCAATTATATTCTATTGCTAGATTGATTTCTGTGCAATTTTTTGATCCTGAGACCTACTCTCTATTTCCATAAATAATATAAATTAAATTTTAGGATGCTAAATATCTCCCTACTAAAAAATGCTTTCTCCCTCACACTACCCCATATCTAAACGCCAAATATTTGTCTCCCTTCACTCATCATATTGATCCAATCAAAGCGTTATCACCACATAATCATTAACCCATTCTGAAGCATCGTCAGCTAATTTTACTTTGATACAAGTATGACAGCAAGTTATAATAGTTGGGTAAACTATGTGCGCTGGCGACTAAGCTCGCTAATTCGTCACTGCCGCGTGCCGATGTGTTTCCATCCCCCTTGCCATGTACTGCCGTAAGCACAAAACCCCTTCAGATTGCCTGTTACGCTAAGTAAATGTTACGTCCTGTGCTTATGTGCGAAGGACGTGAACTGGATTATCTTGAATAGTAGGCGTGGGCGTATTGTCAAAATGTTCGAGTATCTATTAGTAAGAGTATAATAGGGATTGTTTGTTTATCTTGTTGGTGATTTGTAATAGTTGTTTGTGTAACTAGAGCAGAAAGTAGGCTATTGCCGATTGCGCATGGAGATTCTTGATCGTGCTGCAATAAAAAGCAGTAACCATGCAAAAATGGTAAGGGCACTTTCTGCTCGTGGTGCACATATTATTTTTTCTACAATTCTCAAAAAAGCATGACATTATTACATCGCTATGGATATGTGAAATTTGTGATTTTTCACATGTAACAACGTTAACAGTTTTCATGATACGATGATTTATTCAATTAGAAAATTTACTTTAAACATGTAAGAAAAATAGTACTTTCGACGCGAATAGGTGGTAAATGTCAATTTTCCATATATGAAATAAGTGCAGAAAAGCTTATTTTCTGTCCTGATCGTATAAAAATAGATTTTTGTGTATTCCTGTATTTTGTGAAAAGGTAAAACATTTTTCACTATCCTACTCCTCAACTGAAGAGACAAAAATGCGATACTTTTCATCCTAGTGAAGAAAGTAAATTTGTCTTCCCTAGGGAAAAAAAGTAAAAGCAGATCCATGACATCTGGGAAACAACTGTGTAATTTGTCACCAGTGACATCTAGGTGACATATGTCTGTCTGTCCAAGGCCAGTTTCATTTAATAGTGCTACGCTTATTATGGCCATTTCATATGTCATTAAAATTCCTAGTTTCAAATTTGCAGAGCGGTACGTCAACTAGCGCCTCTAACGAGATACATCGTAACTAAAATGAAAATATTGCCTCTTGCATTGATTGAAAAAATCCTAAAAACAAGCCTAGTCATTCTATATTTATTATCATACGATCTTGACAAGAAAATACTAACCATTGGCACAAATTATTCAATAATCCTTCTTTCTTTTGCCCTTAAAACATTTCAAAAAATTTTAATAGGTCGACAATATGGACAACCTTAGCTATATTCCATTTGCCACTTGGTTCACTTAAATCAGTTCAGATAAATTTGACACATGACTAAATAAACTGAATTAAGGAAACTGATACACTTATTGGGGTGAATTACTTCAAAGTAAATTAGAATCTGTAATTTTAGTACTGGAAATAAAGTGAGCGAAGTAATGCAGTGAAATAAATAAATGATTTGGTTCAGTAAATGTTTTAATTTTAAAGTTTTATTCAGCCAATCAGAATCATGATCAAATACTTTCTATAATACAACTCTGTAATAAAAAAAGAAGTTTATCCAATGTAATGATTGAAATCTTCTTACGAAAATCTCACTATATATCCAGAATTTAAGAGTCTATATTTATATTATTCATATTTGTCAATATTTTCTGTTATAAACTTAGTTTTATATATATAATATTATAGTTATAGTTCAAGATACAAGTTCCCAATAAAACCAGTGTAAGTATCCAAGTAGAGCTTTACTCGTCTAGCTAGCATCATAGCTACAGATGTCGCAAATCACAGAAGCGTGGGCAATCCATCGTACATAATGTCAATGGTGGCACAGCCCCACAAGTAGGCTAAAGTATTTTGTATTCGACAAAATCCCGTTGTAACGTTGTAAGTATGGAAGCAAGGACTCTACGATGCCGCCACTGCCAACTAATACCGGAGCACGTGAGCAAATCCTCTTTGCGAGGATCCAAACTTGTGATCGTTTTTGTCAGAATTTGTGCGGAAACGAATATCTCACACTCGTATACACAAATAATGCCAGCATAACCTAGATACGAAACTGGATGGTGTTGGAAGAATACTAGTTCAAGAGACTGTGTTGAAAATATTACGTTATCAAAAGTTATATGTTTCACATGATGACATATTACATGAACGTTATAGAAAGTTAAGTCAACGTGATTGGATCGAGTGAAAATGTAAAGATATATTAGCAGTCATCGATCATCGTGTATTTAATTTTCAAATATATTTATTGTATGACGTCGTCAATCTTTTGCATTGGCTTAAATGTTCAGATAAAGTAAACTGCAATTATTTGTACTTCACAAAATTTAGAATCAGTTCCACGTCGCAATTGACATTTTGAGTTTTAATTTTTTTTTGTAGTATTATTTTTATTTTTGTTTAGCTATATTGTCCTTCATTTAACATTTTGTCTGATAGTAGGTACCTAATCCGAGTAAGCTAACTTAATTTCTTTTAAAAAAAATATAACTTTTGTAACAAAACTTAGATTATCGTTTTGATGCTGGTTTTCTTCTACAGAGTCTGCGAAATATTCTAAAGAATTGAATTAAAAAAAATGACTATATGCCATTTTAAATACAGCATAACAATCATGACATTTGTTTATAGTACAAGACACGTAATTCCTTGGTTGGTACTATGAGCTCGAGAAGGTATACACAGTGGCGTACCTAGAACTTATGCCACCCAGGGCGGTCTCCAATTTGCCGCCCTTTCTAAGTCAATCAAATGGTGGTTTTTATAATTTATAAAAATAAATATAAAATAAATATATCATCACGACTTTTATCCATTACTGGGTGTGGCACTCTGCCGAAGCAGATCTCGGTAAGTGATGTTAGTGGTGGGGGAGCTACAGGGGTAATTTTAATTGTTTGTCGGCTGTGGGAATTAAACCGGGGTCCTCAGGATCCACAGGCCAACTCGAAACTACTGAGCCATTACTCCATTAAATTAATAAACATATAAAATAATTGTAATTGAGACAAACTATAGGTGGGGAACTTTTTTACCATTGGATGGCATATTTAAATTAGGCAGTAATAAAGGAATTTTTCGAGATAATATTTTCAACCCTACATTGACTTGACGATGAAGAAAAATATTCGAAATCATATAGTAATTCATAATTCGTAGAAATCGAATAGTAAACTTCTGAAGCGAACAAAATGTTTTTTACAACTAAAACTAAATATAAAAAATGTTGCCCCTAAATATTTCCCGCCCGGTGCGGACCGCACCCACCGCACCTCCCTAGGTACGCCACTGGGTATACATAGATAATTTTTAATATATATTGGTAATAAAACAACTGAAATCCGAGTACATATTATATTTAGTTTTTGTTATTCACTTTTTCAATATCTCTTTTAAAACTTCTATTCGATTGTCCGTGTTTTAAAGAATTTCGGTTTTCAGAAAGAGAAGAAAGTACTGCGGTAATTTCTAGCTGAGAATTCGAGTGCAAATTTTAGTTTCCGATCGTGAGAACTGTGACAAACTCGGGTTTTGTAAATAAAATAATAAGAATATTTCTCACTAGCGTTAACGAAAAAGAAGAAGTACAAGTATTCCAAAACAGTTGCTACATCAACGTAAATAAATAAATAAAGAAAAAAAGTATTTCCTACCACCGCTAGCTGAGCTTCCAATGTTCAATGAAAATTAAACAAATAAAACAATTGAAGTAGATTCCATAGTACGCTTTGTTTTACTGAGGTAAAATATAGTTTTACAGTGAAAATAATGAAATACCTAGCATTACAAACAGTGATATATTTGCACTATCAAATATCAACGTTTGACTAAAATACTCTGGCTGTTCACGGTTTGAATTTAAAGCAAATTTTATCAATATAAATCTAGAATAAATAAACTGTATGAGATTTTTAAAGTAATATTTTGATGATACTTGTCCGTAATTTGACATAAAATTAATATCAGCGGAAATTGGTTTCCAACGTATTTGTTTTTGAAGTATAAGAAGCAATTATGTTGTCATTAGCTGAAAATAATTAGAACGCCAGAAAAATAATATTGGGTAACCCATAAATTAAACATTTTATGCTGACATGAAGTGGAGTATTAATAGTCGTAAATAAATGAATTTTGCTTTAACGTCAGATAAATTATCTCATTATTCAGCAAGAAAAAATAAATATGTCCTCGAAGGGCTAAAAAAACGTAATAAAATCGGATTTTATCTACGCTCGTCCTCATTTCAAATTACCGAAAAAAGACCGTCTCTTAACCGGTAATATAAAACTCTTCAAACAAAATATTCATCTCCTGTCAGGATAAAATCAACGCTGGCAACGTTTAGACTGCGCAATTCATAAAAAATAATCTTGAGCAACATCTCATTCAGGCGCGAATTCACTTTCCTTCCGCCATTTTGGCGTAATTAAAAATTACCTCGGAAACACTTCGGCGACAAGGCGAACCGGAGAGGAATAATTATGCAAAATGTGCAATCACGTCGCCGATTTCATCTTTGCCGGAGATCTTCGCCGAAAAGCGACGAGAAAGTATGTTGGATTAGGAGGTCTTGGAACCTGCTCTTTTGTTTTAACATTCTTTTGTCGCTTGTCACTTCTTTTCTGCTCAAAGGAATCAAATTTTTCGCACAGAATTCTTTACAAAATTTTCTTAATTATTTCTTTTAATTTATTTTATTTTTCCAACTGCTAATTTTTAATTTACAGTACTAATTCTACCGTGAGCTAACACATTAATGGTGGAATTCTGTGATAGATCTATAAGTTTCTAGACTCATAAATTTGTAAATAATGAACAAAATCACATCAATATTTGATGATAGGTTGAAGAAAAATAAGAGGGCGTATTTTTATCTTATTTATTTAGCCATGAAACAACAAAGCAATAATGTCAAACAAATAAAAAAATAAATATATCATCACGCCTTCTATCTATTACTGTATATGGAACTTAGGGTGTCCGTTATTTTCGCAAAGTCTAAAATTTGATGCCCGCACCCTCTAAAACTACTCATAACAGATTAAAAAAAAGTTGAGATGACCTCCAGGTCTGTCAAATGACGTTAAAACGTGCCATCAGAGGGCTCAATATTTGCACGTAGTTTAAATGGGGAAATTGCTTATTCCGATACTTTTATGCATAACTTTTTATCATTTAGACCTAAAAATATTTCAAGATAATTGTCAAAAAGCTTATGAAATAAGCTTTCAGGTAGACTAAAATTCAAGTCATTTAGATAAAAATTAACGGCGTATCGTCAATTTGAATAATAAGAAGATTGAAGCAAAAAAACGACAAAGACGGTAATATATTTGACGTTCTCAAACTTAATAGTCTTACGGTTTTGACATCGCTCGATCATAATTTGATGTCAGAATTGACATTTTCATTATTGACAGTTGTCAAGAAAGCTGTCAACAAATGAGTCTAAATGGTTTTCCTTCATTTTACCGGTTTTTAGAGATTTCAGTTAGTTTTTAAAGGTCTGCCTGAAAAGCTTATTGCATAAGCTTTCTGACAGTTATCTTGAAATATTGTTAAGTCTAAATGATAAAAAGTTATGCATAAAAGTATCGGAATAAGCAATTTCCCCATTTAAACTACGTGCAAATATTGAGTCAGCTGGTGGCACGTTTTAACGTCATTTGACGGACCTGGGAGTCAGCTCAACTTTTTTTAAATTTATTATGTGTAGTTTCAGATGGTGCGAGCATCAAATTTCCGACTTTGCGAAAATAACGGACACCCTAATGGAACTCTGCCGAAGCAGATCTCGGTAAGTGATATATTTTGTGTGTAAACTGCGGTTATAAGCCGTTAAATCTCGGCCCTCAAAGATTTAAGTAGAAGAGAAGCCACAGGGAAAAATTAATGTGATGAAAATTGTTTGTTGGGTGTTGGAATCGAACCTGAGGTCTCATATCCACTGAGTCACCTATACCAAACAAATTATTTATTTATTTATGCTACTCTGTACAACAGGAACTTAATCCCAATTATGGTACAGGGTCCGGTCTCACCATGTCATAGTGTAGTTGTTCATATATATTTAGCTTGAGTGGAATTCGAACTCGGGATCATCGGATTCGAAAACCGTAATGCTGTCCACGCCACCGCACTGCCGGATAAATTATTATAAAATAACTATTACATTTACAAGTAAATGTCCAAAGTTCTATTTAATTTGTGCGATTTATAAAGGTTTGTAAAGGTTTACAAAATTAGTTACGATTATTCTCAGGTTCATAAAGCAAATGAAGTTCAGCAATAAATCAATGATTGTGGATTTATAGAGTTAAACTTATAGCCCTGATTCAGTGCCATTAGATTTTTTTTTATTTAAAAATTAAAAAATAGTCTCAAAGCAAAACGATTTGTTTCTTATGACGCACTCAGAGAAGCTGGTGAACAATTTTTGCAGAGTTAGCCAAGGATTTTTTATTTGACGGTATAGCATAATTAGAAAAGAGTTGGAAAAAGTGTAGTAGTGCTGAAGAAATTTACGTCGAGAAATATGTTTTTTAATGATCCATATTTTTTTCATAGCTAGGTAGATAACAAAAGAAAAACGCCCTTATATTATATCATAAGTTTCAGTGCGATCTTATTTATCATTTACTGATTTAGGGATCTACATCATGGAGTGGCTAGCTCAGTGGTATGAAGTCGGCCTGTGGATCCTGAAAACCCTGGTTCGATTCCCACAAGGCGACAAACAATTTTCATAATTTCACAAACTACCCCTGTGGCTCCTCCACCACTAACATCTTTGTAGGCTGTGATTTTACGACTGGTAAACGTACTTCACGCGCAAAATATATCACTTACCGAGATCTGCTTCGGCAGAGTGCCACACCCAGTAATGGGTAGAAGACGTAATGATATATTTATTTTATTTATTTCAAAACTTAAGGATTTACAAAGATTTCCACCACAATTTTCTTTGTATATATTTAATAGTTTTCAAAATGATGTAATGTTCTATTAGTGTCATATTAGTTATAGTAACTTTAATAATAAACGATGTAATTCATATTAGATGCGACGCTAGCTAAATTTAAGCCACAGAAAATTAGAAGTTTTAATTAAAATAAATGAGAACAAAATTATGTAGGTGAAGCAGTACATTAGTCAAAATTTCCTCCTGGAAACATTTGCACTCGCAAAACTTTTTGGTGAGTAACATAATAACTTCGGAAGGTTTGTGAGTAGTAAATTTTTAATGTGAAATTATGGAAACCCTTGAAATTATATTAAGTTCTAATCAAGGAAATTAAATACCCCAAAAACATGAATTATTCACATAAAAGGTACTGATGAATCTGCCTTATTTATGAAACAAGTATACAATCTTCATTTTGCATAATGAGATATTCACTCATTAGTACCAAAATTTAACATATTGCAATGTGTCAAACTAAAGTCTCTAAACTACTATAGTTATTTTTATAACAACTGCCGAAAAAGGTTTGTTACGTGCAAGTGCAAAGATATGAAATTTCGCGCTCGGTGCGAAATTTAAATCGATGTGTGTTAAATTTTTATTTTGACAGTCTCGTAAAGCACAAATTACTTTCAACACTTGTCTCCTTTCCACCCATAATCAAGGCAATAATAGTTACGTAATAACAAAGAAATCGCGCAGATTTAAGAAATAGTTATTTTTATAACTGCTGGTACTTCTAAAATATCCGAAATTGTCAATAATATTACTGTTAATAATATGAACAGGTACGGAAGAAATCAATGTTTCTTTGGACAGTATAAAAGTTTCCACTTCACATTATGTCAATATAAGCAACAGTAACAACGGTGCTAATAATATACACAAACAATAAATATTATGTATTTCACTTACTCTTAAAATAAAACCATTTATCGATATATTACTTTGTTCGGTTCTTTTTATTAATTGTGTATAGATTTGGTATACTGAAATTTAAGGTTATGTTTATAAACGTCAAAATATACCACTGCATATGCGCTGGCTCACCGTACCTTCTTCTTCCATTAGCGTCTGTGTCCAAAATATGAATTCCGCGCCCGGCGTGAAATTTAAATCGCTCTCAACACAACTTTTTTTTACAGTTGCGTAATGAATTTCTTTCCGCACTAGTGTTTCTTTGCTTACAGAAACGCACTAGGTTTGCATTTGTATACTTTCCATACGGAACCAAGGCAATAATAGTTACGTAATAACAAAGAAATCGCACAGTTATAGGAAAAAGTATTTTTTACCGAATTGATTTATTTGATGACACATATCACAATATTGTCAAAAGTTCAATTGTCAATTGAATTAATAAATTTTATCTACAATGGAAATAAATAAATTTGTTGTTTATAAAACCGGCCATTAATAAATTGTAATAATTATAATTTAACTAATTTAAAAGTTTATTAAATTTAATAAAAGCAAAAACGACTCTATATGTCGTCACTGTATGTCAAATACAATTAACTGTTTATTTTAAAAGGTAAATAAATAAATAAATATATCATCACGCCTTCTACCCATTACTGCCGAAGCAGATCTCGGTAAGTGATATATTTTGCGCGTGAAGTGCGGTTACCAGTCATCAAATCACGGCCCCCAAAGATGTTAGTGGTGGAGGAGCCACAGGGGTAGTTTTTGAACTTATGAAAATTGTTTGTCGCCTGTGGGAATCGAACCAGGGTTCTCAGGATCCACAGGCCGACTTCATACCACTGAGCTACTAAAAGAGAATACTTCAATTTGAAATTACACAAATGTGGAGAATTCTAAAAGAGCAGAGATTATCATCCTAGTTCACTTCAGTGCTGCTGCTGAATAAGAATACACGTGAAGTTAAACTCCTTTGAATGAAAGTACAAAGATGAAAATAATTTTGAATTCTCCCCAAATTAAGTTTTAAACACACCTCTAACAAGCTAGCAGATAGCAACGCTCAAACATCAAAGGTGTTACTAGCTACATGTGATTTAAATATGAAGGTCTGTCTCCATTGGGATGACTTCCAAGGCCGTCTTTATTTCAGCACAGCAAGGACTTGAGCGTAAATTGCGAATGAAGGAATAAGGAAATGTCTTGGAATTAGACGGAGGTAACTTCTCAAATAAAATCCGGAAGTGAATTAAACGTGCTGCTTATAATGTGGAGGGGGAGGACGAGCTAGTACTGCCCTGGATTCCCGATCGTGATCTGTGTCAGCGGGGCAGGGTTGGCTCTGAACGATATTTGAATTTTTAATTTTATGAAATATTCCGGAATATAATCTATACAAGAATTTGTTTATTTTGAATTTGATTAAAATTCTTTGGTTAGATATATAGAACTTTATGCTCTTATAAAATATTTATTAAAAAAAAAACTAGATATATAAATAGTAAAACAAATTAATATTTAATAGCAACGTATTTTATATATGGGGTAGGTGGCACAGTGGTATCGAGTCGGCTTGAGGATTTGAGGACCTCAGTTCGATTCCCAAAGTTGACAAACAATTTTCAGCAAATTAAAATTATCCCTATGGCGCTTTATAGTATACATAATACGTTAGGGAAGTGTATTTACTTTCCTGACTTATTATGTAATATACTAATATTGTGTAAAAATAAATAAATAAATATATCATCACGCCTTCTACCCATTACTGGGTGTGGCACTCTGCCGAAGCAGATCTCAGTAAGTGATATATTTTGCGTGTGAAGTGCGGTTACCAGTCGTCAAATCACGCCCCCAAATAAGTTAGTGGTGGAGGAGCCACAGGGGTAGCCTTCGAAATTATGAAACTTGTTTGTCGTCTGTGGGAATCGAACCAGGGTTCTCAGGATTTACAGGTTGACTTCATACCAATGAGCTAGCCACCCCATATAATATTGTGTAAAATGTGAAATGATGTAAAATTTGGAAAATTCCGTTTTCCAGAGGTTACGTCTCAAAAATGAAGCAAGATATGAAAATTCACTCAACGGCATTGGATTCCTCGTGCCCGAATTGACTTGTACACATATTTTTAGCAATTTTTTTATTTTTGATATTTTCACCAAAATTTGTGAAATCCATAAATTTCTAAAGCTAATATCTTCAAAACTTAAATAGGTACGACCTCAGTGATATCACTATTGGATTCTGCACGTCGAAATACGTTAGTATGTAAATTTTTAGTAAAATATTCGGATGAGGAAGATTTCTAGAGCAATAAGTCTGAAAACGGCTTAAAATCGAAAAATTCTTAAGGGGTACCCCTTAAGAAATTTTCAAAAAATCTAAATCGCTGAAAATATGTTTATAAGTCAATTAAAACACGAGAAATTCAATGCCGTTGAGCGCATTTTCATATCTTGTTTAGTTTTTAAGATATAGCCTCCGGAAAAGTAAAATTTTGCTCAAAATTTGTCTTGTTTTAACCATTTTTCGCTAATTACCCTATATGTCAAAAACTAGCCTAGATACGGGCCTGGAAAATGCACCATTGTATTCCTCATAATTTTCTGCATAAATATACATATTTTTATTGATATAAATTGAGAGATAATTTTTTTATTGTAATGTAAAACATGGTCAAATTTTCAAATTTATAATTTGTCAAACAATTGCAAAAAATAAACTAACTAACCGATCGATTAAGCTCGACTCTTTGAGATTCGATGAGCTAAACAGAATATAAGTTAGTCATATTGATTTTCTTGTTTTCTTTTTATTTACTATAAAATGTTTTTGAATAAAGTGAAATAATTTTAATAATAAATTCTTCCTGAGTGCGTACCTGAATTTAGTACGAGCTGGCAAAGTATGTGAACCAGGGCATTTCCAAAACCGGTATCAAGTCTCCTGCCGGAAAAACCAAATTTAATAAAAATGTAAATATTATCGGTGGCACGTCGCGCAAGAACTTAAGAAGTAAGACAAGGACAACAGCTCTTCTTCCTCCCCTCCAACACCCGCGAAAGCTCACAAGCGCGCACATATATTAATATTAGCAAAAACTGTATTTTATTATTATGCAAATGCGTGCGAAGTTCGCAGATTATACGAGTTATAAAGTGCCAGCGCATATTAAAAGAAATGAGAGCATTTATTATTTTAAAGTGGAGTGTTGCCTCTCACTCGCACACTCCCTCTCGGTGCGTGTTACGTCACGCGTTGTCCTGCGGATTTAATTGGATCGCTTGGTGATGGACAGCGCCACGCATCACGACCGCTGCAAATGAAAACTTAAGGAAAGAGAGCTTTTTACGTTTTCTGACTGGAGTAGGTTGAGATAGTCTTTTGTATTCATTCGTTAGTCAATCCAAATATTGATCTTTATTATTTACATGCAGTTTTCAGTACTAAAATTGAATTCAGTCCATCATGTCAATATTTTATGGGGTGGCTAGCTCAGTGGTATGAAGTCGGCCTGTAGATCCTGAGAACCCTGGTTCGATTCCCACAGGCGACAAACAATTTTCATAATTTCAAAAACTACCCCTGTGGCTTCTCCACCACTAACACCTTTGGGGGGCGTGATTTGACGACTGGTAACCGCTCTTCACGCGCAAAATATATCACTTACCGAGATCTACTTCGGCAGAGTGCCACACCCAGTAATAGGTAGAAGGCGTGATGATATATTTTTATTTATATTTTAAAATTGTTATATTTTGACATAATCTGTTTGTATATATTAGAAATGTCAAATAGTATTTCCGCCTTTACCTGACGTTATGCCAACTGTGGAATAAAAATATCTCCGGAATTGTATTGCCAACTGTAACAATTCCTTTTGATCACTGTAGTATTTGAAAAAAATACATTTACATACATGTATATAAATAAATAAATAAATAAATATATCATCACGCCTTCTACCCATTACTGGGTGTGGCACTCTGCTGAAGCAGATCTCGGTAAGTGATATATTTTGCACGTGAAGTGCGGTTACCATTCGTCAATCACGGCCCCCAAACATGTTAGTGGTGGAGGAGCCACAGGGATAGCTTTTTCGAATTATGAAAATTTGTCGCCTGTGGGAATCGAACCAGGGACCTCAGGATCCACAGGCCGACTTCATACCACTGAGCTAGCCATCCCATATGTATATACAGCGATTTATGCATGTTTTTTAGAAAAATAAAAACATTCTCATCTTATAGTTTATATAAAGTAATTTTTAAGTACACGAGTCTTTCTGGATATAATTCTGTCACCCGAATAACCAGGGAAATTTACTAAAATAAGTTGGTATTAAATGAAAACTACCTGTTCTACGCGGCTATAAATTTGAGTTTAAATTAAATGTGTAAAAGCATCGGAGAGTTCATAACAAGTGTTTAAACGTCGTGAATAATGGTGTAAACGTAGTTGTTCTTTTTCTATTTATTTAAATTTATTTAGTGAAAAAGCCGGGGCGGAAACTGAAATATTTATTACCAGTAGAAGTTGCTAATAAATTTGCAGAGGTCGGATGTTTCTGGGGCAAGCGAAGTGATAAGATTAGCGCGAGACAGCGATGCAACTTTTCTTTGGCGCTCAAAGTGCACGAGTCAGCAGCACATAGAGTATGGAAAAAAGAGACGCAAAGACGCTTTTAGATAAAATTAACGCTTTGATTCTTCTACTTTAGAATTCGTACAAGTTTTTTACATTTCTTTAATTTTTAAATAAAGCAATAATTTTTTAAACGAATCGTTCTGCTTTACAGGTCACGAACAACATTTTACCAGGAAAGCTAATTTTCTTTTTTAAATTATATATTACATACATAACATCTAATAGGGTAGCAGATGGCACGAAATCTTGAAATATTTACTAAACTATTGTTCATTAAATTCAAATATAATATCACGCTATATCCCATCAAATGGGGTAGCACAAACCTAAGAAACGTTCAAAAAACATTATGGGATGGCTAGCTCAGTGGTATGAAGTCGGCCTGTGGACCCTGGTTCGATTCCCACAGGCGACAAGCAATTTTCATAATTTAAAAAAAAAACTACCCCTGTGGCTCCTCCACCACTGACATCTTTGGGGGCCGTGATTTGACGACTGGTAACCACACTTCACCCGCAAAATATATCACTTACCAAGATCTGCTTCGGTAGAGTGCCACACTCAGTAATCGGTAGAAGGCGTGATGATATATTTATTTATTTTATTTAAAAAACATTCACTTATCAGACTCATCAAATAATCAGTTTTCGTCAAACATTCTTATTCTAACACACCACTCTCGCTTCAACTATATTCATATTTCGGGGAGTATAGTCGGATTAAAATTCATGATCTACGTAAAATATCGATTCGGTTTGACGTCATCGTTGTTGTTTTCATTGGGCTCTTTACAAATCTACCTCAAACTAAATATTTATTGCAGTGCGCTTTTCCAACTAATTGGAGATTATCCTTTAAACCACCCCCGAGAGTCACAGCTTGTATAAATACTCGAGATGTAATATTTATTTATTTAATTAATTTGAAGACTTATAAGCTCAGAGAGAGAGATAGGGTGAGAGGTACAGAGAGGACATATGGGGGTATGTGGGTAGCAGAGCACGTTCACGTGACGGTGACTTATCGAACGGTGGGTTGTTATTCAGCATCGCGGCGCAGCGCGGTCACTGCAAATTCCACTTCATCAGGTACGGCAAGAGCGGCGACCGGCGTCGGAGTCGAGTGGCTGCTGCTGCTGCCCCCGCCGCCTCCGAGCGCGGCCCTTGAGCTGCGGCCGACTCAGCACCGAGCACATAATGGCCCATTCACACTATTAAAAATGAAGGGGCGACAGCACGGCCACTTTCTTTAAAAGCGCCCGCCTCTGCTACACTTCTCTCTTGAGTTCTTCCTCTGTCCCCGGAACTCCATCCCACCCCCCGCACATCCTGGCACCCAGTGCTCTCTCCAATCCTGCTGACTTTCGTATTTCGCGAGCTCGAGATATGCATGCCCAAATTAATACATTTTACCAGTGATATTTAAACCAACGCACAGTGGGCCAAATCGGAATTTTACTATTCAAAAATCGGTGGAGACCTTAATATCTGTCAGATCTGGATAATTTTATTAAAAATTAAAGGTAATTAAATTCCCTACATATTTGTCGAGGCAGATTTTTAAATGACTATATCAAATTTTATAAATTACATAATAAACTTACAGCAACATGACACATTTTACAAAGCTATTGACAGATGTCAACTTTATATTATGTTGCGAATAATTACAATACGGATTTAATAAATATATTAGAAATTTAGTTAGGGTATCTTAAGAATCCGTATTGTAATTATTCTCAACATAATATAAAGTTGCCATCTATCAATAGATTTGTAAAATCTGTCATGTTGCTTTAATATATAAAAATAATATAAAAATACATAATTTTCATTGTTTAAATTTTAAATATTTTTTACAGTTTTTGGACAGTTTATAATGTAATTAATAAAATTTGACAGAGTCATTTAAAAATCTACCCCGACAGATGTGTAGGGAATTTAATTACCTTTAATGTAAAAAAAAATTATCGAGATCCGATGGATATTAAGGTCTCCACCGATTTTTTAACAGTAAAATCCCGATTTGCCCCACTGTGCAACGCTCCAAAAAGATTTATTATTATTACTATATTTTTGTTAAATAAATATGTGTATCATTATATCAAGCTTGTTGTTTATATCCAATTTATAAACCCTCATTTCAGAAGCCCTCGGCTTTATATGTATAGCCCTCGGAGGGCAGAAATATCTTCATAATACCCTAAGTAACCATATGAATTTATGTATTTATATAATTTACAACATTTGTTATGATAACATACCAAAATTCGTTTGTTGTTGCAATGTGATAGTGTCAAAAATTATACTTAAATTTACAAAGTAACCAAGAGCAATATGACGAATCTTTAATCTTCAGCTATAAGATATAATATTCGATTAAGCAGATTTTACTTTTTCTAATGTTCCATCAGATCAAATATATTATAAATTTTATAATAAACAAATAAGATAATAGAGCCAATGATAGAAATACACGAAAGCCACGTTGTTTTATTCCGATATGCAAATTTACAACAAAGAATTCAAACTAGGTCTGATGCTGGGTTGCATGAAAGTTTTATCGGTTCATTAGCAACTAACGGTTCAATCAATTTCAGAAAATCGCTATTGATACTGTTGCTAGATAAACAATTCTTTAACTAAAGAGCTCTTTTTTGTTGTAACCCAGAATGAGAGTTTCAGATTCCATAACAAGTTTTAGGTTGCTGTATTTTAGATTAGTTTTGTACAGCATGGTAAAATAATTAATAGATTATTTGCAGCGATAGGTGAATATCACCTGCGACGAGTATTCGAATACTGAAAGTATTCAATAATCGAACTTTATATTTACGTCAATAGCTAACATTCGAATACCTCGAATATCGATCGACAAAGCTTGAAATTGAAACAGCGCTGCCTTCGGCGCTTTGATGAACTCAGTTGACAGTTGTACAGTTGCCACTTGACAGGTAAAGGAAACGAGCTTTGTTTTAGATACATATTAACTTACTTACATCATTTCAATTATTTCATTATTCTTAATGATAATTTAATTAATATTAATTTATTATTATATATAATTATAAATTTAATTTATAATTTAAATATTTTAATTATTAAATAAACAACCATTCAGAGTATTTGAATATTCGAGGAATTGGAATATTTGAGATCTAATTAATATTCGAATTCAAAAAATTTGATATTCGCCAACCTCTAACTAATTGTAAACAAAATTTATAGTAAAATATTTAGAGATCCTAGAACACAATACAACTCCATCAGAAAACCAGTTCAAGCTCGAATAGTCGATAAAAATCTAGCGTTTTGTCACGGTTCAACCGGCATGACACTCAATGCCGCCTCTCTGTGGCCTATCCTCGTCCCTGCGGGCTGCCACACTCCTGCTCCGCTCCTGCTGAGTCGCGCGAGATGGAGAGAGATATCAAGTCACTCGCCCATCCAGAACATCGAGTGACAGCCGCGAGCGCCCGACGCGATTCAGATGTTTCACTGCACTGCGACAACAACACACTACAGCGCCTCTAGTGGTGATGCCAGGCAGGGTGTGCAGAACTAAATCTGGAAGCCTGGATGCTGATTTGTGCAGGGAGCAGGAATTGTTGATGGAGTCACTATTTTAATCTAATTTATTAACATTGGAAATGAGTTTCTTTGTTTCTCTTTTGTAATAGTTTTTTATGTATGTTTCGATAAACTGTTATTGAAACTATGGAACAAAACTTGTAGTCCTTTTAAATTAGTTTGAAGTTACATGCCATATGAAATAATAAACATTGCTGCCAAACATTCAGTTTGTTTTTATTCATTTAAACCAAGTTTAAAATTAAACTTATAGCGGTGCAATTGGCCATAAGAAATTTTTATTTATTTGTTCAAACGCAAATAACATTTCAGTGATTTTATAAAAACAGTGTTGACACAAGACCCGCCATATTGTAGCAAACATGAGTTATATTATTTTTATAAATTAATCAAGGGCGGGTCCAAGGGGCCATATCCCCCATTGGCTTATTATTATTTTTTTTTAGTTTCTTATAAGTGTTATTATTATTTGAGTTTGATAACCCTGAAATAAAATTGCAGAAAAACTTTATAATACCTTGAAACAACTCTGAAAAGCTTTCAAAATTTGGATTGTCAAACTTTTTCGAGTTATTCAGACTGTTTAAAATTTGAAAACTAAGAACAGAATACCAAACACATACAAATTATATATTCCACACAAAAATTATAGAATTTTTTGTCAGTATTATATATTTTCCTTAAAAACAATTCAAAATGTCTCCCCCTTTTCAAAATGTTCTATTTCCGCCCTTGAAATTAATTAAACAAAACTGATGACAATAAAATGCAAAAAGGATAAATACAAGAAAACTTATATTAGAAAACAGTATAACATAATTTAGTATTTACCTGCCTGTTTCAAACTAAATGCAGAGAGAAAAGAGACATGTTTTCATAATTTAAAAGATCGTTCACAGAAACAAATTCTATCAAGATTTAGTTGTGTCCTATAATACCCATTCTCATTGGTCAAATTTAATATTTGCTACAACATAGTGGCTTTGTATTACGTGATTTGCACATCCAATCAAAACTGAGCCACTCTATCGTCGCTACTGTCCCTATAAAGTCATTGTAATCAACATTCTATCAAAGCGCTCTAGATTGCACTTACTGTCGGTTTATCTGTATTTACGTACCTAGTTATGGAACTGGAACAAATGCAAACAAATGAGTAACATATAACTGTCACACACATACTATAAACTTGATTTTAACAGTAACCAAATAAGCAAAATGATATATGTAAACGGGTCTTTGTAACTATAATATTTATTTGAATCTTTTAAATTAAAAACAAATAAATATGTCACCACGCCTTCTACCTATTATTGGGTATGGCACTCTACCGTAACAGATCTCGATAGGTGAAATATTTTGCGCGTGAAATGCGATTACCAACTGTCAAATAACGGCCTTCAAAGATGTTAGTGGAAGAGAAGTCTTAGGGATAGTTTGAATGTAGTGAAAATTGTTTGTCGGCTGTGAGAATGGAACCCAGGTTCTCAAATCTACAGGCCGATTCGATACCACTGAGCCACCTACACCATTAAATAAAAAATAAATAAATTATCACGTCTTCTACCCAGTATTGGGTATGGCACTCTACCGTAGTAGATCTCGGTAAGTGATATATTTTGCGCGTGATGTTCGGTTCCTAGCCATCAAATCACGGCCCCCAAATATGTTAATGGAAGAGAAGTCACAGGGTTAGTTTTAATGTGGTGAAAATAGTTAGTCGGCTATGGGAATCGAACCCAGGTCCTCAAATCCACAAGCCGACTCAATACCACTGAACCATCTATCCCATTTGAATCTTTTAATTATTGCCAAAGTGAATAACATACTTATTGGGATTAGGACTGTTTGTAAACTCTTTATAAATAGTTTTCGAAGAAAGAACAACAAGAAACTAATTATAAATAAGTTAGGAGCAGTTATAATTTTTCCAGAATATCAGTACGTGACCAGACGGCGATATCGTGAGCTATCTCCGGTTTGGCTTTGGCTTGCATTATAATAAAAAGAGGATGTCTTCGTTGGCAACGACGCTCGATGGGTTCTTGAAAACAGCCGATTCCATGGCCTACTCGAGCACGCAGTCACTTTCATATCGGCGTAAATTATGACAAGAACAGGGATAGACCCTACGCCTACATCCACTCTTTTGCCCTTCAGATCTGGGTACTTAACGTTTATTTACATCACACAGTTTCACAGGGTATACTGTATTCTTTGTTCCTTATAACAGTAATTTGTAATTGGAAACACATGTGAAACTTGTTTCAAAGGCAATGAATAGTTGAAAATTTATAGATTTATAGAGTAGCTTTAATCATTGAAACATTCACTGAACATTTATTCATTATACTCATTCGAAATTAATCTTCGACAAATATTCCTATTCTAACACACCATTTCAGCTACTTCCACATTCATAATTCCTTTTATAGAAGTTTATTTATAATTAAAAATCTTTCGTTTACACAATAAACATTCATCTTATTCCTCCATTTATTTCTAGATCGTCTACTCATTCTCTCACCAACATATACTTATTTCACCAACCTGTTATTCGACGTATGTTCCACATACCCATAGAGTCATCCTGCATTTAGGATTTGCCCAATATTTCTACCTTCGCATACCACTTTCGCTTCTTGCCTGATCAAAATTTCTTTTATAAAAGTTAATTCATTTCTTCCAGTTGGAGTTTTTTGTTTCTGCATCAAATCGCCAATCATATTCGTACATTTAATCCTAATTCGTTCACGAAATCTCTCAACCTCAATTTCATCAACATGTACTGGTTTCATTATTCTTTCATTCTTTCATTTTTTGATGAACTATGTCACCACCTTCAGCAAAATATGCGTACAAAAAATTAAAAATAAGTAACCTTCAACTAAATAAAATTAGAGACGTTTTATTTTGATGTATTTTGCTATACTTATTTTAATTCTCCAGCTATAGGATGTGTTGGCTTCACAACAAATATATTTCTATCGTTTGTTTATTTTGTATGGTTAAAGCACTCTTCTTATAGCATTCTTTTCCACTTCATATTTATCATACATCCAAATTCAAATTACTTACATTATTTTGATTTAGGGCCAGTTATTTAATCACCGGTTTACTTTCGATTAACGTTAATCATGATTAAATAATAATGAAAACCATAGTTTTCATTATCATTTAATGAAAAACTGACCCTTGATAAAGTAGATTAATTATTGTACAGTTTGGTTTGCAAAAAAAAATAATTTATAATCATAATGAAATTGAAAGTGGTTTGTTAAAATATTAAAACGCAGGAAGGCAAACGGAAACAAACGATTTACTCGCAAACAAATTCTTTATAGAAATCAAGTTTCCTTCCTGCGTCAATCATTTGTCCAGGGTCGTTCGCAAAACTGCGGATGAAAAAACTAGCCGTTTGTTTTTACAGTGTTCATAAATCTTTCTTCTCCCCACTACAAAAAAAGTTTGCACTTAAACCGGACTATATTCGGAGACGCCGCATTTAGGCGAATGACAGATCAGAGTGGCCCTGGCCACCCCCGCCCCCTGCGATGGAGATGAAAGGATCCGCTCTGTTTTGTGGCATTGTTAATACGGAAGTCGTTCTTTGAATGGATAACTTGAGAAACTTTCTTTTTCTCAAAAGCTTGTTGGGGGGACGTTATAATCGCGCTGTGATGAAAGCGATCTATTCCACAAACACATTTTTTGTTCTCGACAGTCAAATAATTAAAGACATTTTCACAAATTTCTTCAGCACCAATATATTTCATCAAAAGAAAATGTAATTAAAAAGGGGAGTCTTTAACAAATTAAATGAGTAAGATGCAGGATCAAAATTTTTACAACTGCTTTATGGCCAGCAGTAAACAAAAGTTTGGCAGTAAATTTGTAGGCATACGAATTGTTTCAAAATTATTTTGCTTATTATTTCGTCTCACATAAAAAGAAAAACTTAATTTTCTCGTCGACTCTCAAAGAAATTAGAAATCCTGAATAGATTCTCTAGGTGACGAATCCGATTTTGATTTAGGAGGATATTTGCATGTAGGTACATATATTCACTTGTTTCCTCTGTCGCTCAGTCGTTCGCTTTTTTTGTTTCGCTTACTCCTTCTACAGTTTTCAACCGATTTCCTACATACATACATACATACATACATATCTTCACGCTATAACCGATTTCAATCAAAATTTTTACAGGTCAAGTTCGACCTGTGGATCTTCGATACATTTCTATATATTTTATGTTCCAAAAATTGGTTAAATAAATAATTTATCTACAAATGTCTAAAAAAGAACGGCTAAAATGCAATATCACTCACCAATTTTTAAAATTTCCCCTACCACTATAATGACATTTACTTATCAATGATTCTAAAACTTTTTCAGAGATAAGCTCATCGCAAAAGAGTATAAATGTTATAAATGTATTAAAATGGCAAAGACTGAGATAAGGTTTGGTTAGGTTAGAAAGAATTATTTTTTATTTTCTGATAATAGTAGGTTACATCATGCGTGAGGTTTGAGGCTAGAAAATATTTTTGAAATAACAGTTTAGAAGCACTGGTTTATTTAGTAATCTTTAGGGAGTTTTGAAATTCACCAAATTTTACCATCCTAAAATTACATTTTTTTAAATTGGTCAGTGATACTGCAGTTTTGCCAAAAGCACAATTGAGTACACGAACTTTGTGTTTTTTCATTGACAATTCAAAATTCAAATTCGTTCGCACTTTTATTTATTTATATATCAAACATTTTAACGTTTCCTTGGTTACAACACATCTTTAGGAGTATTCCATTTGCTATTTGGGTCAGATCTAACTTATATTTACTGAACCAGATCACTTATTTGTTTCGCTAGATTACTTCCCTGACTTTATTTCCAGTACTAGAATTTATTCAAAAAAAAGTAATTTAAAGTAATTCACCCAAATAAGTGCGTCAATTTGCTTAATTCAGTTCATTTAGTCATGTGTTGAATTTATCTGAACCAAGTGGCAAATGGAATACACCTAATAGTACCAAATTTACATTATTTTTAATTTTTCTTTCAATTAACTTAAATAAATAAAAAAATATTGCATATTTTTTGACAGTTGTACAAAAAATGCTATTTCTATTTCGTAGGCGAAATTCTTGTTTTTTTGGCGAGTTCGAATGACTTCGTCTACAATCAAATTAAATACTAACATATTTATTTATGGTGTTTCTAATGAAAAAGAGGAAAATATATATAAATAAATGTTTAAAAATTCAAATTGAAATGAATCAAAACTTGTTCTCTATTAAAAATAAAAATGGACTTTCTCGATAACTTTTATTTCTACTAAATTTAAACATAGAATCAGAGTCAATAATTTTTTTTTCGTCTTAGACTACGACACTCCATTCAACAAAAATGTATCCTGAACTTTGACTTTAACTTCACTACTCCGACTCCGATTCCACAGCTCTAGTTCCATGTATTTCAATAGGTGTAACTTAAAACTAATCCAAATATGAAATTGAACGCGAAAATTGTAAAGTAGATAGGGACGTTCTGAATATGATCAAAGAATATGTAAATACCTACTTAATGAAAAAAAATTGAAAGGCAGGGGTTTTCAAACCCGAAACTGAACGATAAACATTAAATTTTTCCTTTTAAACGCCTATAGCAGAATTTCTTTGAAACATTAAATTAATTTCATGCTTGAATAAAGACCCTAGCCTTGTAATAATGCAGTTAACCGCACAAAAATTTGTCAAAAGTATTCCAGGGCCCGAAATTTACACTTTAAACCATTCTTCAATTAAGCAACAGAAAATCTATTTTCTCTTCACGGTGTTAGTCAGTTATTATGCATAAAATAATTACAAAACAAGCTGTCAGGGCATCATCAACTGTTGAATAATGCAAACACCTTAATCTTAGCAAGCCCCATGCGAACTTAATAGATCTGTTAAAAGCGCGAAGGGCTTAATATCATGCGGCCAACTTCACGCCGTACGAAAGCGTGCGATGCCGCAGGTCTGAAACCGACGTGAAGATAGATCAGCTTGACAGCTACGTATGTCCGTCCGTTTGTAACGTGATCTAGGTCTGACATGGTGAATACTAGTTACTTGCGCTTAGGAACATAATCGTTTTTAGGTTGGTACAAATGCATCACTGCATTGAAATGGGAAGTGATGTGAAGGGAGCTGCAGAGGAAATGCCACATTTGTTACTGTCTTGCACGGTTTTGATTATTTCTACATTCTGGATGGGGAAACTTGTATTATAAATGTTCTTTTCGGTGGTTGTTCTTTTTAGATGTCAGAGTTTTATTGAAAAATGTGCAGTTACTTCAAAAATACGAGAAATATAATCGCGTTTAAAAATTTAACAAAATCTTTTTAGTTCAATTCACACAACGAAACACTTCTAGTTAGTTGAACCGTTGTTACTTTAATTTTAAGTTTTTTTAATGAACAATATCATAATTTAATTTAATAAGATATTTAAAACACTCTCAATCACTCAAAATTTATAAGCAACTTTATTTTGTTTTGTAAATAAGTTTAACAACAATTCAATATACAAAAATGAACGTAATTAACTCCAAATGAAATTACTTCAAAGATATTGTAACAAAAACTAACTAGCTCGAGAACTGTGCCATAGGGAAATCAGTTTTCCACTACCATTCCTTTCCTGACAACTTTACACGGAAAACGTTTCAAATTTAAATAAATAAAGAACGCAAATCTGTTTTACATATTTCATTTTACTTATGTCATTAATAATAACAATTAAAATTGAATTTTAAAAAGCTAAACAGAAAGTGTCATAATAATTGAAAATAATCTATTATAAAATTCTATTGGCAATGCCGTAAATAAAAGAAAAGTAAAGTAATTTATTGAATAAACAAACTGCGAGTGTACATAGTTCAATATCGTTCGAGCAAAGATCAACGATGAGTATCCTCATCGCTAATACAAATAAAATCCCTATTTTTATCATATCCATAAAACGAATTTCCCTAGTGACTCTCGTATCAAGGATTTGTGACAATCCTACCAACTTTACAAACTAGTTTCCGTGCAGAACTTTGCAATAAAACTATTGAGAAATATGTTTTGAAAACATCGTCTCGAGCCGTATAAGTTCCTGTCTGTGTATTCTATTCAGCTGGATGTTTTTGAGTAATAGCAAGTGCATTATTCCCATATGCAAACGTATCTGTAGTCTGTTTATACTTTATATGTATCCATATGTGCGGATTATGTTAATCTGGAGCGCGTACCAAAGATTTCAAATGCATATTTGCAAATCTGCAGCAGTACATAGTTCATGTAATATTCGTTTTTATTTTGTTGAAAGAATTTAGAATTGAATTTATATTAATGTACAGAATGGAACTATAATATTTAGAAGTTAATAAATAAAATTTGAAGTATGTGTGATTTGGATTTGATTCCAGCTGAAGTCAAAAAAATATTAGTAAATATGCACGTGTTCTTTAGGATTCAATACAAACTTTAATATAGAAATAGAGTGCAAAAATAAACGAATAGGAAGTACAGACAACAAATATATAAAACTACTGCTGGATTGCATGAAAGTTTTATCGGTTCATTAGTAACTAACGGTTCAATAAGTTTCAGAATATCGCAATTGATACTGTTGCTAGATAAACATTTCTTTAACTAAAGAGCTCTTTATATTTTTATTGCAATCCAGCATAAATATGTTTAAAGGCCAGTTCTTCAATTACCGATTAAAGTTAACCATAATTAAATAATAATGGAAACTATGGTTACTATTATTATTTAATCATTAACATTGAAAAACTGGCCCTAAGTGTTTTTCATTCTAACATGTATTTTTAACAGAAAGTTATTTGGTGAAAACTTATTTTGCCTAGTGATTTTGGAGGGATTTAAACATAATTGTAAGATGAATCATTGGAAAAAAGGTATTAGAACATAAACTTTTTGAAACAAGATATTATTGTTAAACAGAATGAAAAAATAAATAAATTGCTGTCAGGAAGAAAACAAAAACAATACAACAATTCAAACATAACAACTATCTCCAAGGAGAAACAGAAAATGAGCAGCATATACTGCAATTTTTAATTGCGCCGCTAAATACTTGTCAGCGAATGGTGAAGCCGTAATGTTTTACATATTTTATGATTTTGAAAAGTGAAAGTGAAAAGAACGAAAAAACATCAATTATTGGTGCAAATTAGGGTTGTTGATTTCTCGAATTTCCGAGACTTCGAATGTTCGGATTTATTGAACCTTCGAATTTAGATTCGAACTTTCGAATTTTTGAATTTTCGAATTTTTTAATATTCCGAATTTTTGAATTATTCGAATTGTGAATTATTTTCAGAATAAACTCATTTGCAGAGTTTTGTATTAATTCATAAGTAATTATTATTATTTGCCAAATTAATTCAATTTAGACTTAAAATTTCGCTACACTGTCAAAAACGTTGTAATTAAGACGTTTTTGTATCATTTTTATTCTCATTTTAAAACGTTTTACTAAAAATCCGTAGCATTTAGAAGAGCGGTAAGAGAATAGATGTCTTAATTAAGACGCATAAACTTGCAGAGTTTTTGCAGGATTCTTCGCCGAGTTTATTATTTAATTCGTGGCCGACTTTTCGCGAATTATGCGTCAGCATGTTTGAGGATGACAGATGGCGTTAATTCAGAGACAAAAAATTCGATAATTCGAAGCTTTGAAAAATTCGAAAATTCGTAAATTCGAAGCTTCAAAAAATTCGAAAATTCGAAGCTTCGAAGTTTTTCTGACGAAGTTCAAAACATTCGAATGTTCGAACGTTCAGAAATACGAACTTCGGTGGAAATCAACGACCCTAGTGCTAATAGTAATAAGAACAATCCATACAAACTAAAGAACAATATATAGTTAAATAGGTTATATAACTGTTAAAAGTGTTAAATTTCGTGATTTTCCTCTTAAAGATAGGATTAATAAAATCTGTATCCAGATGTCAACTTCAGGCGCATTAAATCGCTTGATTCACCTGAACTAGATAAATTTTAATGTGTTGTGTTGGTATAAGGTAATGATTTCATATATCTTGAAATGACAAGAGCACAAACGAAGGCCTTTTTGCGCTAATCAATATATTATTAATAAAGGATAACGTTCTGGATATTTCAGGCATTATGAGTTCTAATGAAAGGGAAGCATAAAGTGATAGATTCTCAGAATTCTCTTCCAACGCACAAGAAATAAATAAGCCGGAATTCCGGCGATGGGCACTGGTACCATTTCCGCAATTTAGCAAATAGCTCTCGATTTTTTAGGCTTTGTTCTCTTGTAGACAGAAACTTTCAATTTTCCGGTTGAAATGAATAACGCATAAAAACCATTATTTGCTTTTCTACTTCGTAATTACCATTCTCTTTTGCTTCAGCATACGACAATTAATTTCGTAGTTTAAATTTAGATACAAATAAGAACATATCAGATGCAGAATTTATAAAATAGAGTAAAAACAAACAAATTAAAATGAAAAATCACATTTAATTAGTATTATGAGATAATACTTCAAATTATAAATAAACCAATCAAAACACAAATGAATTAAATTGCCAGCTGTCAAAATAATATTTTGCACATTTATGTATGTATCAATAATGTGATTACGTAATATGTGCTAATTGAATTTCATTGCGAAATCAATTTACTGAAAATTATGAAACAATTAAAAATTGGTTTGGAAATATACTTAGATTGAAATAAAATCACTTGAATTGGTTTATTACAAATACAAATTAATTAAAATTGCAATATTTATATTTTCTGGTTATACTTCAATTTATATTTTTAATAATATGATAAACAGGGTGTTATCATACTTTGAAAAAATAAGGGTACACAGGCTATTCAAAAATTCGTTTAAAAAATTTTGAAAGCAAGAAAATGAGACCAAATTAAAAACTTTTTGTTATAAAATATATAGCCGGTTATGTTTTTGAAATCCTGAAAAAACCCAGGCGATTATTTCGGGTACGTTTATTAAACTCAACTTTTACATTGCTTTAAAATTTTTACAAGAATTTTTTATTTATTTATGTAAATTAAAGGAAAAAATCTAAAATCATATGAATTTGGTACTTATGATATGTTGTAACCAAGGGAAAGTAAAAATGTTTCATATTAAATTAAAAAAGTATCAACGAATTTGATTTTTAATTATTAATTTAAAAAACTTTTCATATCCAAAGCTATGTTAAAATATCGTATTTTCTACAGTTGTAGAATAGTTATTTATTCATTCAAGGCATAATCAAAAGATTATAATACTGAAAGAAAGTTTAAAGCTCAATGAGTAGCGGACAGCTTTACATTTTCTGAGTGCTATAATCTTGATTACGCCCGTGGTACATACAACATTTTATTTTATTTTGGTCCTCGAAATTAAAGGATTCAGTCAGTATGTATTTGTTATAGTTTGTCTGGCGTTTTTAAATTTAAATATGCTGTGGTTTCTATGCTGTTGGTGTTGCTATGTTGTTTGTTTACGAACAAAATTTTTTTTTAAATTTTTTGTCAAATAAACATGGAAAGTATCAATAACTACTCCAAACAAATACCTATTGAATTACTTTGAATCTACGCAAAGAAAATTAGTACTACAGGAGTCAAAAGAACTTTACGAAAAACAATACGATTTTATTGTATTTGAATAGCTGTTGCTTGGAAATTTTATACGATCTAAGGTTATAATAGCTAAATTACGTCCGCTTTTGAGGGCTAATAAACAAGTTTATATTGTTGTTCTATGCTCAGTACGTCATATAATATATACCGTCAATTTATTTCCCAAAATACTAATTTAGTTTTGATTATCCTTCCTTTTGCAATAAAATAAATAAATATATGTTGAGATCCTGGTCCGCTATTTATCAAGTTCCATGAACAAATAAATTCAGTAGTCAGAAAAGGATCTAATCCTTTCTTTCCTCGCAGGATCAGAGGGTGAAATGCGGTCGACAGCCAGGACTAGGCCTGTTACTTTTCTGTTAAAACCTCCACCACCACTGCGGTTTCTACAATAAATGAAAAGGTCGGTCCTTTCTGCATTCATGTTGGACAATCTACATATCTATCTACCAACCGAGCTCTTAATTTTTTAAATTGAATTAGCTTTGTTGTGGCCGGTTATGTAAAATGTGGTCCCGTATTTTATTTTGCATTTCCCATCCTTAAATACAGACCTTAAAGTATATTCTTCGCTTTAAAATATATGGAGAAGACACAGTAAAATGTTCGATGTGTGCAAAATATAAAATTCAACACATAAAATCTCTTTTTTTTTATGGCTTCCTGGCGGACCAACTACTAAGGTCATATGCCGCCATTACGCCCGGATCCTGCGTTTTAGGTCTTAGAGTCAACAGCAACGCGGGTTTCTTTGGACGGTCACCCATCCAAGTACTGCCCGCACGCAAATCTCTTTTATTATTATCATTATTATTATTATTATTATATTTAATTTAATATACGGCGGTACGGCAGTGTGGTTAACGTGACAGCGTTGTGATTACCAGTGTTAAGCACGCTTCACAGCAGTTAGAGAACTTGGATGAGTGACCGTCCAACGACAAAACCACATTTCGGCTCGGTGAGTTCGGCCATCTCGACATCCGAAAAGGTAAAAGAGATGTAAATGATTACGAAACGAAATATTTAATTTTGGGACATTATTGAAAAATTACTAAATACAGAAAGAATGTTTTATAAATAAATAAACAATGATAATGCAAAGTAACATAAAATTATCACATTTATAAGAAGCTTTTAAAACATATATGGCTTATTGTAAATTTGAAAACATAATGACAATAATAACTTTGAAGGTAAATATTATATTTGGTTTAATTTTATTTCTTTGTTTAAAGCTACTCCCTTTGCCTTATGAAGAATATAGCTCACAATCCTTTTTAATGTATTAAGGCAGAGAACAAGCATAAAAATCCTTTTCATTATTAAAATTGTAAAGGATTCTTAAGGAATTTAATTAACAAAGTACGAAGGATGTTTTGAAAACATTAGTGTAATATATTATGTATGTAAAATTGTAATGCACATAATTTCCAGGTTAAGAGTTTCTAGTATAAAAGTTATGTGTGAAATAAAAGAAGAAGAAATGTCGCGACGGTGCTCAGTAGCTCAGTGCACCACGCCAACTTGATGTAAAACTACTTTGCATAGAAATGAGCAACCGCAGAGTAAGAATATGATTAAAGCACCGAGTGGAATATGAAGTCATGAATAGTTACTAGATAAACTAAAAGGATCAAGTGTGCGTGGACTTGGAAAATAATGCAAGCCTATTAATAATAAGACGATGAATTACTAGATTTCATACTTCTTCCTTCTTTTTGTTCTTACCTACTTAGGATGAACACTGCGCTTATTAATCATGATTGCTTGCTTTATTCATTTTATCTTTTGTACTAAGAGGATATCGCGATGCTTGTTGTATTTATCTAGCTTTAATTGCAAAACAGAGTAAAATGTATGATGTGCGATTCAGATGTTTCTAGAATTATAATCTTCCTCTTTTTGATATCATATTTATACAAAAACTGTAATGTAGCCATAGACAATAAAGCTACATTCACAAATCGAAATTAGTTTTTGTTTTATGTTTTCCATTTTTGTTTTAATAACCTTGTAGACATTGTTATCTTATGCAGCCATTCACAAATCAGTATTTAGTTTTGGTTTTAACACAAAAGTTTGCAAACTCCAAACTTATGTTTTAGTTTTACGTTTTATACTTAGAAATAGACCAATAGGACGAAGCGTAGAATGATGTAGTGATATATACTTGTCTCTTTCTATCATCCTTCGCATTGACGATAACCTAAGTTTGTTTTTATTCGAGTGTCAAAATGAATGAAAATAAAAACAAGATTTTAATACCTACTTTCTTATTATGATAATATTTACTTTGCTCTTCCAAAAAATACGAAAGTAAACAACATATGACAGCATGTGTAACTTAGCACATCTGACAGTTTCATTTACTGTATTACCAATCTTCTGAGTATAGTCGATCTTCTAAAATTTATGATAGATGTAACTACTAACTAAAATCGACAAAATCAAAACTATTTGTGAATGGCACGCACCTAAAAACACACTAAAACATAAAGCATAAAACGAAGACTAATTTCGATTTGTGAATGTTTGTAGCTTTAGGCAACATAAACACAGTGAAATATTTTGAGGTTTATAATATATTTGTTGCTATGATAATTATTGTTTGCCGGAATTAAAAGTTACACTCAAGTTCTCGAACAGGAAGAATAAAGTATGTAATTTACTCCCGGAACTGCGAAAATAAATAAATAAATTCTCTCAAGATGAAAAGGACTTTGAATCAATGAAACTAAATCGATGTAAAGTAATGTAGCGGGTCAGATCTGCAAAAACTACAAAAAGTTTGAATTCAAAAATGATCTTTTTCAAGGTGAACGTAGAATAGGATAAAATATGTATCTAATCTTTTTCTATGCGTATATTCTGAAAACTTTGGATCGGATCTCATAAATCCTAATATTTAAAAAAATGTAAATAATTCTTCTATTATATTAGAGTAGGAGTAATAAATTAAAATGCGAAAATCGATTCCGGCTTATGGCAAAAAAATCCAAAAGTCAACAAGCTACCAATAAAAGCTCTGTGTGAAAATCCGTCAAATAATCAGATCTCACGTGCGAAAACCAAACGCAAACATTAAACTTCCATTTCCATAAGATAAGTGGTTGAACCCCCCTTCCCTCCTCTGCGTCACTATTACGTGTTACATATGTAAGTGGCGGGGAATCAGGGGTATAAAGAAGCATGTGTAACGCGATTCGACGTTTTAAAAGGCGAGTTTTCGTGATCGTAATTTGTTCGAGTGCGCTAGTGAGAATGTGGGAGTGGGGACAAGGGTGTGGGCCGCAAATTGCGCTATCGTCTGACCACTGCTTGTCGGCTTGTCACTAGTGGCGAACGAGTGGCGTCCATTAACTTGCTTTGTGCTATCGGACGTTATGTGCATGTAAGGTAACTGAAGTATAGTTAGTTCAATTTGATAGAAAATCTTACTTTTCTCATTCTTATTTAGTTCTTTCCTTATGACGGTCGTTTACTAATCATCCAAATACAGGAAAACGCTGTTTAGTATTCATATTAAAACTAACTTCAAATTAAATATTGTAAGTAGTAGGAGATGTAGGTCTCAGGATTAAAGTATTCAGGTAATGACTTCTACATTATTATTAACAAATAAATTATTATAGAACACATTACCTGAATATTTTGAACCTGAGACTACTATTTATAATATTTTCTAAGACTGCTATGAAAAGTTTAAAATTATGTTCTTATTTGTTAACTTATAGTTGACGTTTTCTGTGGAGCAATCGCAAAAGAAATTATTTTTGTACGCCTTTCCAATGGCAACGCGCAAAGATATTAGCTATATTCCATTTGCCACAGGGTTCATTTAAATCAGTTCAGATAAATTAGACACAAATGACTAAATGAAGTGAATTAAGCAAACTGATGCATTTATTGGAGTGAATTACTTCAAAGTAAATGAAAATCACTAATTCTAGTACTGGAAATAAAGTCAGCGAAATAAATAAGTGATCTGGATCAGTAAATATAAGTAGATCTAATTCAAATGACAAATGGAACAAAATAAATAAATATATCATCACACCTTTTACTCATTACTGGGTGTGGCATTCTGCCGAAGCAGATCTCGGTAAGTGATATATTTATGCACCTGAAGTGCGGTTACCACCCGTCAAATCACGGCCCCCAAAGATGTTAGTCGTGGAGGAGCCACAGGAGTAATTTTAAATTGCTGAAAATTTTTTGTCGGCTGTGGGGATCGAAACAGGGTTCTTAGGATCCACAAGCCGACTCGGATACCACTGAGCCATTACTTGCTTCAGTTGTTACCGGGGATACGAACAAAACATAATCTTTTGCAGCTCTAATGTTCGGCTAGCTCTGCAATAGGCTAATCCTCAAAAATGTTATTATTTGATGTGTACAAAAATTTGTTCTCTATTTTTTATTTTGTTGTAAAATTCCTACTAAGGGAGAAGAAATAATAAAGATTTTTTAATTAATCATGACGTAGCTAGCACTTAGCGACAAAATTAGCAATAATATGGAGAGAGAAAGCATAATAATGATATAGAAGGCTTTCTTTTTTGAGAGAGGTATCTAGAAAAGTAAATAATTATTTGTAACGAATGACAAGGATAATATTAATAAATTTTGTTTAACTATAATCCGAATGTGTCAAAAAATCGTATAGGTTGTATGTAAATTAACAAATCTGATGTTTCTTCCAGTTTAAATGCAAGTTTCACAGTTCAATTTTTCCCTCACTTGAATCAGAAATTTTGCATTTATTAAATAATATCCTATAAGCAATATATGTATCTGACATAATAAGCGAGAAGAATAGGAGTGCACACTTTTCCAAACACACTGTATAACTGAACATTGAAATTCGATTGAAATGATATTTATGATTTCACTAACCTTGTTAAAATGCAGCGTGATAATTTGGACTCCAAGATCAGCTTCTTCAAGTCTTTCGTATCTGCAACAAACAAAAACATTGACTCGTATTGGATCTACTTGGAACCAGTTATATTTAACTTTTAATTAAAATGTAAACAAATTAAAAGTTTAATTTTGCTGCTCATATAACGAACTACAATTCCATATTGCACATACGAAGACAAAATGCCATATAAACAAGTGTCTTATATAGTTACTGCGATATAAAACTGCAGAATTATTACCTATGAAAACAGACATAAAATCCATATGACAATAAAAACAAACAAATACTTATAGCCAGACCGAGCTAGTGAATTTGTTGTGTATAAAAGCCAGAAGATTTCAGGTTTTCTATGAACGTTCCCCAGCAATATTTCTTGAATAAAGTATAGTAGCATTGTGTGACAAAGGACGACTTGATTTTAACTGGTTGAATAGCCGGTGTTACATTCTTTTTATTCTTCGAGGAAATTCTTTTCGGATGTTTTGTTGACAATGGAACAGGGTAGTTCTTTCTAGCAACACTAGCTTTTAAGAGTTCCATGTGAGAAGAAAATGAATACAGTACGCCATCTTTGTTATATTTAACAATGAAATTTTGTTTTAATTATTATTTGAATAATTTGTTTTCGGGTATAAAATACCTAAAAATAGATTGGTAACTTAAGTAATTGAATAATTTACAATAAGAATTTATAAATATATTAATATTAACTGAGTAATATAATCATACTTATTATTTAAAATACAAACAAATTATAAATTTACAAATATTAACAATGTAATATAAAGCAAATATTAGCTAATTTATATAAATCATATGAGTACATGTTAGTTAATTTGTTTTCTCAGGCAAAGTATTAGAATTAAAGATAATAATCATTAAATATAAATCTTCTAACCTTGAAATCAGGTAGCAGAAAGTTATATAGGTAACCATGGGACCGTGTTTATAGTAAGACTTCCACCTACGGAATGTCGCTAATAGACTTTATGTGAAGACATGCATTTTAGATAACTACAATATCGATAATCATTGGTTACTAGATTATTCCTGTAGTTGTCATTTGTATGTTTTTCAAATTTTTTAATCTGTCAAATGTCGAATTAATTTTTATTTGTGAAATAATTTCATATAATAATGTCATCAACTAATATCAATTGTTGTGTAAAAAGCTGCTCTGCTACTGGTAAGTAAGTAATCATATAATAAATAATATTAAAATTAGGAAGTCATAACATATTTTCAAATTCACAAGGATTGGATAAAACTGCGATTGGAACAGTTCAAATTATAAATAAATTGTATACACGAGAATATTTTAATAAATGTTTATATTGTGTTTATGAATTTTTATTTTATGTAGTTTAAATGAATATATAATAATAATAATAATTACAAAATGCCTAAATATGCATATCGGGTTGCCTATATACATGACTGTAGTTAGACTTCCACTACTCAGATGGCGCAAAATACAGTCCCAGTGTGTAACATGGTAGTTTCTTATCTATAGTAGTATATTATGCTCTGTGCTTGAAAGCATTTATTGTATAATAGAAAATATTATTTATTTGATTAATATTGAAGTAGTAGCTTCACATATTGATGGCAGTACCTAAAGTTTGTCTTTTAATACCGATGCGTAAAATGCAATGCATTTCTTATGGAGTATATTTTATGTACTAAGGCCATAAGAGCTCTTATACTTTTTGGCACGGATACAAATTTTTAATAGATTACTGCGCTTAATTTTTGTTTGATTATTCATAACGACGAATTGTTTGTTTTGAGATAACTATCAAACAAAAATAGTTCAGTCGGTTTTAATTTAGATATTTTGGGTATTCATTTGAAGACTATTAATTACTATGGATTGTGATACATCATTATTGCGAAGATATCGTTAGGCAAACAAGCTGGTGTCAAATTTGAGAATCTGACAAATTGTAATGTTACCATTAATAGTTGTAATTGTTACAACAAAGAAAATTTAACATTTTCTTTAATTTATTTTTTAAATATAAGGTCGTAGGAAATGTTTCGTGTGAAACACATGTGTGAAGGGTAAAAAAGGTTGCTTTATTGACTTATTACACACTATACTATTTTCTAAACCCATGCGTGAAGTAGAAGCTTCACACATTGATCGAAGCAGGTAAAGTTTGACTTTTAATTGCGATGCGTAAAATGTAATGCATTTCTTATAAAGATATATATTTTTTGATACGGATACAAATTTTTAATAGATTTCTGTGCTTATTTTTTATTTGATTATTCATAACAACGAATTGTTATTTTGAGATAACTGTTAAATAATTTTTCCTTCATTTATTTTTAAATATAAGGTCAGAAAAAAGTATAGGGCAAAAGTGCAGTATCACTGAACAATTTAAAAAAAAATGTAATTTTAGGTTGGTAAAATATTGTGAATTTTAAAACTCGCTAAAAAATACTAAACAAACCAGTGCTTCGAAACTGTTATTTAAAAAATATTTTCTAACTTTAAATCTCAAGCATGATGTAACCTACTATTATAAGGAAATAAAAAATAATTCTTTCTAATCTAACCAAATTTTATCTCCGTCTTTACCATTTTGATACATTTATGACATTTATACTCCTTTGCGATGAGCTTCCAATCTCTGAAAAAGTTTTAGGATGACTGATAAGTAAATGTCGTTATAATGGTGGGGGAAATTTTAAAAATGGTCTATGATACTGCACTTTAGCCAAAGTATAGTGTGAAATATTTTTTACTCTCGTGTAGATGTGCCCCTCACCTACAGCTCGTATCGTTATAATAATTTTAAATTCTGCTTTCAATCAAATGATTATAACATGCTGCGTGTTATTGAAAATGACAATGAAAAATAATTGATAAATTTTTGTCGTGTTTTTCTCGTTAAAAGCGAAACCGATAAAGCATGAATCCAAATTAACAATTGCACGAAATTTCAATTAAAAATGGTATAATCGAACGCGGGATTAAAATAATGAAACTAGCAAGAAGCACGATGAAAAATCAATTAATCCGTTAGCAGGTACGCAAATTCTATCAAACTGTGGTTGCAGTAAACCCAAGTTTAATTAAGATAACACGCAGCTCATATCTTCATCGGGGTAATAAATATCAGCTAGGCAAGGAATCCTAATTTCTGTTTTCCACTTACAACACAAAACTGCGGCGGAGCCCTAGGGCCCTAACAATACCGCATCTTTCACAGCGCACAGAGGCCTACTTAGATCAGAAGCTAAATTATCGCACTCGACGCAGAGCAGAGTAAATTCTGGAGTCGTTTAATGGAATTTCAAAGTGTGCTGTGAACACGCGCACCGGGAACATTAACATATAAAGAAAATGCCCTTCGCCTTGTCTTCTACCAGTGGCGGCGCAAGGCGGCACAAGACGAAACATTCAAATTCAATTTAATTTTCATCTGTGCAACGGTGTTGCTTCACTGTAAACGCTGCTGCTGCTCCAGGTCAGGGCTTTATCTCTCTCCACTCACTTTCTCCTTTGACTATCTCTCTTCCTCTCGCTTTATGTCTCTGTTTTGAGCGTTATGAACGAGAGATACGCTGGTCCTTCCAGGGAATTATGAGAAATGAGGAATGATTCTGTTTGGAATGTTTGGCCTTTCGGTTTACTCGCTGTGTTATCGAATTTTAAATACGCATACACATATAAACAAACATACCAGCACGTCTCATATAGAGCTATTCGTATTATCCTCTTTTTCTTTCATGTTTTACCCTGAAAATAATTTTATAACTAATGGCAAAATATATTTACCAAGGAAAAGAAATAATATAACGAAGACGATATTATATATTTTTTTGTTTGCAAACGTTTTAAAATGTATTAAAACAAAGACTTCAAATAAAAGTAGTAGATAATTGAGTTCTCTGCATCTTTTATTTGATCCATATTTCTTTAAATCATTTTAAAACATTTCATAACGAAAAATGTATGGAATAATTCTCTCTGCGATTTTGATATTATTTTCATGCCTTTTATATGTATCTGTTATTATAAAGAGGAATATGACAAGTCATTGATAGTTTCGTAAAAAGTGTGCTTATATAGTAATTCATCAATGGAAGAAATTGAGGCATTTCGTTGCGAAGATGCTGTTTCAATTCCCGATCCGAAAGCGCAAGATATAAAGTACTTTTGGAGAGAATGACACATTCTTCTCGAGATACATAGGTATATAAGTCACTGTCCTATGAAAAAGTAAAATTTTCAGAAATAAATTAATAATTTAGATAAAATAAATAAATAAATAAATATATCATCACGCCTTCTACCCTACTGGGTGTGGCACTCTGCAGATCTCGGTAAGTGATATATTTTGCGCGTGAAGTGCGGTTACCAGCCGTCAAATCACGGCTCCCAAACATGTTAATTTAGATAAGATTTATTATTCTTTTGACAGGAGTCAGCTGGATGTGGCAGCATCTTGATCAACAATCTCTATGCGCGAGCAGCAATGGACTACTATCTGCTCTAGGTACACAAAGAACTATTCTTCCCTAGGGATGAAAAATTAAATTTCTTCTCTTATATGAGGGAAGAAAATTTTACTCTGATAGGATACCAATGTCAACCTTACCAAAGTTCTTAGTTTTTACTAGCCTAGGCCGGAAATAGGCCTGTTTCTGAACAATTTTGTGTTATGCAAAACTAGTGCTTCTGAATGGAGACTCCAAAAGATATATTTCTATACTAACAGCTTCGTACGAGAGTTAAGTGAAAAAAAGTAAAATAAAAGTAATAAAATAAGGGATTATGGTCACAGAATATCAAATTAAATCAACTATCACGGAAAATATAAATAAGAATAAATAAATATATTATCACGCCTTCTACCCATTACTGGGTGTGCCACTCTGCCGAAGCAGATTTCGGTAAGTGATATATTTTGCGCGTAAAGTGCGGTTACCAGCCGTCAAATCGGCCCCATAGATGTTAGTGGTGAGGGAACCACAGGGGTAGTTTTAAAATGGTGAAAATTGTTTGCCGCCTATGGGAATCGAACCAGGGTTCTCAGGATCTACAGGCCGACTTGATACCACTGAGATAACTACCCCATATATAGATAGTCTTAAATTTATCAACCAGTAACATGTCATTGAGTTATAGTATATTAATAAGTAAATCTAGTAATAGCAATAAACTCGTTGAAACTGATCTAAGCGATAACGCGAGTTAAGTAACGTTGCGCGCGGGTAGTATTTGGATGGGTGACCGTCCAGAGAAACTCGCGTTGCTGTTGACCAATAACAACTAAAACACAGATCAGGGCATAATGGCAGCATATAATCTAAGTAATTGGTCCGCCAAAGAAGCCACAAAAAAATAGCAATAAAAATGGCGTAATAAGGAAGTTTCAGTAAGTGTAAGTTACATCTGGCCAATAGAATACAGTAAATAATTCATTCCTCCCAAAAACAAACGCAGTCATAAACCAGTAAATAAATCCATATCATCCTTCCATTTTTCTGCAGCAAAGCCAAGACCTCAAATTCCACGTCTGGAGTCCATCCAACATAGAGCGTGACGGGCCCGAGACCCTCTTCAAGCCGGCAGCTCTTGCTCTTATCGGCGGCTCGCAGGGTCGGCGTCGTTCCGGAGCAGCTCCAGGTCAGCGTGGTGCGTAATTACAGGGCCTCGCATAACTCCCCGCGGCCCGTGACAAATGTCCGCGGGATTTGCCACCGCCGACCACCGGCTCGCCTTCAAGGAAGGAACTCTGCAGGCGTGGCTACTAGAGGATTTTCGGGATTAAATGTTAGGTTTGGTAACATAGTTGGGGCTGTTCTTCAGGATTTGAATGCAGGAGGGGCGTTGAACTTTAGATAGTTATAACTAACTTTAAAATTGTTGTTATTATGAATTTTGTGTGCTTCTAAAATATTGTAATATTTTGTTTTCTTTTATTCCTCTACACGATATGAACTTAATTTCGATTATAGTACAGAGTTTGTAATTACATACGAGTACATAACATTGTTATATTCCACCAAATTAAGGTTGTTGATTTTACGAATAATCGAGACTTTGATATTTCGGATTTATTGAACCTTCGTATTTAGATTTGAACTTTCGAATTTTTTAATATTCCGAATTATCGAATTTTCGAATATTCCGAATTTATGAATTTTCAAATTATTAGAATTGTGAATCTGGATCCTAACGTGGACATGGCATGTTGATATTAATTATTTTCAGAATAAATTCATGTACATAGTTTTGTATTAATTCGTAAGTAATTATTATTAATTATTATTATTTGCCAAATTAATTCAATTTAGACTTAAAATTTCGCTACACTGTCAAAAACGTTTTAATTGAGACGTTTTTGTATCCTTTTTATTGTCATTTTAAAACGTTTTACTAAAAGTCCATAGCATTTAGATCCGCGGTAAGAGAATAGATGGCTAAATTAAGACGCCTAACCTTGCTGAATTTTTGCAGGATACTTCGCCGAGTTTATTATTTAATTCGTGGCCGACTTTTCGCGAATTATGCGTGAGCGTGTTTGGAGATGACAGATGACATTAATTCAGTGGCAAAAATTCGAGAATTCGAAGTTTCAAAAAATTCGAAAGTTCGAAGCTTTGAAGTTTTTCTGGCGAAGTTCAAAACATTCGAATGTTCGAATGTTCAGAAATTCAAACTTCGATGGAAATCAACGACCCTACATCAAATGGTGTAGCAGGAACTCTAGAATCGTTCATAAAACATTCACAAAACATTTATTCAACAGGCAATTAATCTTCTTCAGATAGGTACACTACTTTCGTTTCACTCGCATTCATAACTTCTTTCATACTAGCTCGTTTATTCCTCACACTTGAAATCTTTCGTTCTCGTGTTGACAGTTTTTCAGTATTATTTGCATATAAATTCAATAAGCCGAAATCAGGAGCCTTCTTTAACTAAAGAAGCTTTTCTAAAAATAACAAAACAATAAAACAAATATGCAACGATAAATTAATACGAAAAAGATGCAAGATGTTTCCATGATTACTAGACACGATTTCTTAGCTAAAGACGAGTGATAAATTCACCTCAACCTTCTCAAATTTATTACAATTCTTTTAAACTTTAAAAATATGTACCCTAACAATAATACGGTAGTGTGTTTTAATAAGCCAAGGTAATGTAGGAATCTCGTCGACTCTTCAGAGTCAGCACTGCAATTTAGAGTCCTGTTTTTTGCCTTGTTAACTTCATATTAAGTTTTTTTTATTTTGCGCATTGCTGACTCTGAACTTCGATTTAATAATTTTATTATAAAAGAAAATAATTCTTTATATTGTTAATTAATACCAACAATTTTTCTGACCTGAAGATGGTTACACCCGTAACCGAAACGTTGTCAACTAATCTTCAATAAAATTACTACAACTTAAGCCTAAGTACTTTAATTTTATTCCTACATTACCTTGGCTTATTAAAACACACTACCAATTTCTGATTTAAGTTCTTTACAATTTTATGCTAAATTCAAGGTTTCGATATACTAAAGGTGTTCCTTCGTTAGAAAAATTGAAATAATAAATAAACAAAACAGAACTTAAACCAATAATTGTTTTACAAATAATTTTTGAAGAAGCTAGTATCGTTCGCCGAGATTTGAACTCAGAACCTTTCATAAGCTAGATGACTGCTCTATCCAATTGAGCTACAAATACTCGGTGAAGTACTCATCCTTTTCCTTGCAATATTAGTTAGGTTCAAATCCCGGCGAACGCTCATTGCTTTTTCAAAAATTATTTCTATCAGACAATTATGTCAACAAATTATTTCTTAAAAAAATTGTTTTATTTACATCAAGTTCATATTTAGTGTAGTGTTTGGTTTCCTGCCATCTGGTTGGCCATTTTTGTGAAACTTTGCGTTCTTTCGGGATAGTTGAGAGTTCCGAGCAATAGTTTTGAAAGGAGCAGGAACCGCGATCGCGCCTAAGTCCTTTAATTTTATTATAATATGTTGGTTTCTAAAAAATCAGTTTACCAATTTCAGATCTAATAACGCTCATGATGTTCACTTCAAAAGTAAACTAAAGCAAATTTTGTTTCCATTATACGATTTTGTAAATGACTAACATACGAGTGCGACATAAAAGTGTAATTTGTCATACTTTATAAATATTATAAAAAAATAAATATGAATTTGTTAACATGTTACTAAAAAGCACCATTTAGTAAATGAAAAATATATAAAGGAAAATATGACGTTGACAGAACAGTGGATAAAATAAATTCCCTGCATGTTGTACACCAGCATAAAAACACGAAACACGTAAGCCGTGTTTCAAAACGTAAAATCCAGTCACCAAACTTGACTAGCGTGGAAAATAATCCAAACGCTGACATTAATTCCATTCAAAAATTAATTCCAACAAAACATTTGGAGAGTGTTCAACTAGTAAACTTTTATAGTCCGCCGCAGAGGTAATCCGGCTCGGACTGACAATACAAGAACGAATTTCACTGTTATTGCCGTTCAGAAGAACGTTCATGGTCGCGGTCAAGCAGCAAGAAAAGTGCAAGAGTTGTTCCTTTACAGACATTTTAGATCAATCTTGCACTATTGCAATCCGTTCATTTACATAATAGTATATTACGTACCATGACCTGTAAGTGACAGTTTTTAGGTCAAGAATGTAGTTTGGGAAATAGAGGCCCAAAGGGTAGAGATTTCCTAATTATTCACGAACTAAAAAATTATTTTACAATACTTGCAAAAATAGAAGAAAAGAAAAATCTTCAGAAATAATTAAAAAACAATGATTTTTCGTTTTTTGTAATAAAAACTTTATCTGAGCGAATTTTTGCCTGAAATTTTGCATACCTATGTATTTTTACGAGAGGAATTCATTGGTGTTCACAGATTTTCATTATCTTTTAAATTTTTGGAAATATTGAGAAATGAAAATTTTGAAAAAAATTGTAAAATTTTAAAAATTTCGGTGTATGGTAATTAGAGCACGAGAAATACAATCGTTCGAACCGCATTTCAATATCTCTTATAGTTTTCGAGATATGGGCCTTCAAATTTGAACTTTTCAGAAAGTCAAAAATCGCTGTAACTTAAAAACTAAAAAAGTTATGAAGATGCGCTCAACGGGATTCAATTTCACGTAGTATGAATTCTATAGAACCATATTTAAATTTTGTGCAGTTTTTATATATTTTTTTAACAAAACAAATTGGCATTAACAGACATTTTTACGATCACGACTTCAGCGGATTAAAATACTCGGCCTGCGGCCTCATATTTCAAACAACTGCTTCGTCAAGTAAAATATCACTTTCCTAACTTATTATGTAATATACTATTCCCATGTTAAACATCTGTGGCCGCTTTTCATGATACAGATGGTATGTACTATAAGATTTTACTATTGAATTCAATGGGTCTACATTTATATGTATGTAAATTTTCGTTACTAATAATATTTTCTGGTTACAAAAGATGATTTTAGAGATTTAAAGACAAAACTCTATTATAGTTTACAACTTAATGTTCATTATAATCCAGCAGGACACTACGAGTAATTTAATTATAGAAGAGCGAATTAAATGGGGACAAAATGTAATATGTACATGGAAGTTTAAAACACAGTGAGCATCTTGCTTCTCGTATTTCTCGTCTCCTAGTGTGCAATAAAGCAAGACTGCAGCGACCGCCAACCTCAAAATTAACAACGACCTCGACAAAGCATCGCAATCTACTGCATGAGTACTCTTTGGCGTAGTTCTGCCACCATACACATCTTGTTCTGTTCCTAATAACTTGTCAAATATCTTCCCAGAGTTGTGAACCTCTGTCTTTGCGCAATCACTGAACAGGAAGAGGAAGTAGATGCATGACTGCGAGAGATATAGTTTGTGTTTGTTGGCATAATTGGGCCGTAGTTTTGATATTGATTACTCTTGAGATATTTACAGACTTTTATTCAAAATAGACAAACCTTTCAATTCATTATTTATTTAATTAAATAGAATAGTGGATTTCAAGGTGTGGGTCGCGACCCCTCAAGGGTCGCGAAGACATTGAAAGGAGGTCATCGGATGCTATTTACAAATTTTAAAATACATCTTCCGAAAGATTCATAACGTTGCAAGCTTTTATTTCAATTTGAAGGATTAATGAAGTGAAAAATATATACTATTTATTTAGATACTTATATTTATATTCACATTTGTTTCTGTTTAGAATTAATTTTAAATAATATGAAACTAGATATAAAATTGAGGATTTCCTCATGTATTTCTACGTAATTATGCATATTTTAATCCTCAAAATATATATTTTTTAATCGCCAAAGTCGTGATCGCAAGAATTTCTGTAAATGAAAATGCGAATGTTTCGGTTGAACCAGTTTAAAAATAGAAAAATTTTAAAATATGGTTCTATATAAATCAGACTACGAGAAACTGAATGCCGTTGAGCGCATTTTCATCTCTTTTAGTTTTAGAGTTACAGCAATTTTTAACTTTTTTAAATCTCAAATTTGAAGACCCATATCTCAAAAACTAAAAGAGATATTGAAATGCGGTCTAAACGAGTGTATTTCTCGCGGTCTAATTAACTTATACTAAAATTTTAAAAATTTTGAAAATTTTACAATTTAAAAAAAATAATTCATTATTTAATATGTCAAAAAATTGAATAGATAATAAAAATCTGTGAACACCAGTGAATTCCTGTCGTAAAAATGCACAGGTATGCAAATTTTCAGCCAAAAATTCGAACAGATAAAGTTTTTATTACAAAAAAACGAAAAATCCCTGTTTTTTAATTATTTTTGAAGGGGTACCCCTTAAGATTTTTACGAATTTATGCCATTTTGAGTTTTTTCGTTCTAAAAATTGTATCGGTGGAGCAAACATTCTGAAATTCTACATACATATGAACTTTCACGAGAGGAATTCACTGGTTTGGACAGATTTTCATTATCTCGTCCAGTTTTTGTAATATGAGCAAAAGAAAATTTTGAGAAAAAATGCAAAATTTTCAAAATTTTCAAAATTTCAGTATAAGTTAATTGGAGTACGTGAAATATACTCGTTCAAACCGCAATTCAATATCTCTTTTAGTTTTCGAGATATTGGCTTTCAAAGTTGAGATTTAAAAAAAGTTACAATTCGCCTTAACTCGACAACTAAAAGAGATAGGAAGATGCGCTCAACGGCACTCAATTTCCCCTGTGGCTTACCCACCACTAACATCTTTGGGGGCCGTGATTTTACGGCTGGTAACCGCACTTCATGTACATAAATAAATCACTTACCGAGAACTGCTTCGGCAGAGTGCCACAACCAGGAATGGGTAAAAGGCGTGATGATATATTTATTTTATATTAATTTTTTTTAATTTATAAAAACCACCATTTTATTGACTTAGAAAGGGCAGCAAATTGAAGACCGCCCTGGGCGGCAAAAGTTCTGGATGCGCCACTTGCTCGGGTATAAGTGATTATTAGGTTATAAAATCAGTTACATATTAGAAAATATATTGGGTATATTGTTTTTATTTTCCTGATTTAAATAAATATTTATTTCCGATTTCGGTAAGTAACAAACTATTGGGTATATTGTTTTTATTTTCCTGATTTAAATAAATATTTATTTCCGATTTCGGTAAGTAACAAACCATATTATATTTAAATTGACTATATAAACTTTTTTAGTATATATCGATATATTATCGTAGTAAATTAATTACAAGGGTATGAAATTTGACACAGGGGAAACCGACAAGAACATGACAGAATGATCAACACTATTAGAGAAAATATAATCAGGTAGTAGCAATAATGTAGTTAAATTCCCCCATTCGCCATCCAGTACCATCACATAGCTTGTGTTATCCAAGTTAGTAAACTTAAATGTTTTAATTGTATATTCTCTATTAATTGGCAATTACAGCACACTGTACATAATTACTTAGTGCTCAGATGTTTCCTCAAATAGCCGCAGTGAGGCTCTGATGCTGTTGTGACGGCATGGCATACTATAGGTATTTACCATCATATGTACAGGGCTTTGACGGTGCGACTATGGAAATTTATATACTGTTCATGTATGCATTATCAGTGATAGGTTGTCTGCATTATCATTAACCACGTATTATATATCACGAAAACTGAGCCGTAGGCAATTAATTTGGAAAATTATTTTCCTGATACCGTTGTTGTTCCGATCGTTTTAAAATTGTAGATCATCAAATTATACATTCAAATTATAAGTATTTCGGTTTTCTTATTTAGTTATGGTTAAAATAATGGGGTAGCTAGCTCAGTGGTATCAAGTCGGCCTGTGGATCCTGAGAACCCTGGTTCGATTCCCACAGGCGACAAACAATTTTCACCACATTAATACTACCCCTTTGGCTTCTCCTCCACTAATATCTTTGGGGGCCGTGATTTGATGGTTTGTTCTATGAGCATGTATTTTATGATATAATGTATGAACGGTAAGTTATCAAAAAATTGCGACTTGACAACTTGGTGTTTTTATCAGTTGTGTTGGTAGCGCTTGTCATAACACAAACAATTGAAATTTCAATTGTTTTGACAATTAATCAATATATTTTCTGTACTGTAAATATTGTCAATTTTGTCTGATTATAGCATTTTCTTTTAGTAATATTTCGATTGCGACAATTTATAATTTTGAGGTTATATGTCATTCATCTGTCAGATTTAAAAGCATTCATACCACTCCTAAAAAATAAAAAGCGCCAAAAACTAGTGAGCTTATAGATCTCCTTAACAACGTGTAAGGTCATCGGAATAGAAAAATATTATTTTTTACCAATGGTTTTGAGAACACGAGTTCGATTCCCGCAACTGACAAACTTTTCCTCACATTAAAATTGCCTCTGTGGCTCTGACATCTTTCAAAACCGTATTTTGTCGGCTGATAATCGCATTTCACTTACTTAATATGATATATTTATTGTCATTTATTTCTGAATAATTTTCTCCAAACTAAAACTGTAATAAACCACCAAAACTACAGTTAAAGTGAACACTAAATATCTCCGAAAGTACTTTATCTTCCACGCAGTCAGCATTAACTTACCTAATAAAACTTGTATGTTTCGTGTGACGTGTATAGGCCACAGCTCAGACCTGGCGCATGGAGGAGCCTATAGCTTCACCCTGTCTCCGCTGCCGGTGCGTTGTTGGCTTTGAAGCTAACGTGCCCCCAAACGTCGATCGTTAAATGAAAGATGCCTTGCACTAATCCATTGTTCACAGATACAAGTCATTAGTAATGCTACGCCACGTGTAGTTTCTCTGAATACAACACACGGCAAACTCACGGTACACATACACTAAGGCTTAAATAGTAGACGAGTAATTTAAAACTAGTTTTATTTATTATTCACTGACACTGTATGTATAACTATTGTACAAATAAAACTGCACGTTGTAATGGCATATCCCTGACTGATAGATAACGAGCTGGCGCAGGAATAATTAGTAAGTTTTAATTCTGAATTGTCACTGTGAAAATGCGTGCGCACTATGTACCTAGATAGAAAATTATTTATTTTGCTGTGGTGATATGATTTGAATCTGAAATAGTTAACTAGTAATTATAGCAATGCTTTTTCATGAATTTGAAGTTTGATTTTACAAAGGTATAAATTTAAAATACTTTTTTACAGATGTCATAATATAGTTAGTAAGTTATATTTTAAATGATCTCAAAGCAAATGCGTAAATTATACCGAAAAAAGTAAAATTAAAATAATGAGAATGTAGTCAATTTCCAAACGATTTTTCGTTAAAAAAAACGACTTTCATGATCAATATGCTAAAAAATCATATAGAAATTAATACTTTTTCAATGTATTTTAAAAATTTTGAAGAAAGTAAAAATAGAGAAAAAAAATAATACTGTAATTTTATAAATAAAATAAATATATCAAGCCTTTTACCCATCACTGGGAGTGGCACTCTGCAGAAGCAGATCTCGGTAAGTGATATATTTATGCGCGTGAAATGCGGTTACCAGCCGTTAAATCACGGCCCAAAAAGATGTTAGTGGTGAGGGAGCCACAGGGGTAATTTTAAATTGGTGAAAATGTTTTGTCGGCTGTGGGGAACGAAACAGGGTTCTTAGGATCCACAGACCGACTTAATACCACTGAGCTATTACCCCATTACTGTAATTTTATTGGTTTAATTTTCCTTTTCTTCACTATTAATATTTATTTATCTTCTTGTAGATGATCATTTAAATTTTAACAATTTAACATATCAAAATATATCACTGTTTTCCCGTTAACTTGCTATTTTTTTATTCACACCACTCTCTAGCCGTAATTTTCTTTATAAAAGCTATTTTTCGATTACTCTTACTCTTGCATAAAAAACAATTGAGCAACAAATACGAATTAATTAGATACAGTTTTTAATTCTGAACATTTTTTTTGTTATTACAATTTTGGTCTAATTTAATTAGGGAAGCAACAATCACCATAATAAAAAAAATATCATTGTATTGTCTATATTTCAATTCTACTTATCTAATTACTTAACTTCACTTAACATATAGTTTTTAATTGCGACAACAATGATCTTATATGTCATTTATGACAGTACCGTGTTTTTTTCACAGACAACTTAGATTTCAATGAATTCGGAATCATTCCTCATTGGTTCATCTCAAACTTCTTCTGCAGCTATATGAAAATAATTAATTAAACATAGAATAACTGCAGATTTAGATTCCATACCCTCATCTTCACATTCTATTAAGTTATGTACGTTTATTTACAAAACACAATATCGTAGTCGTAGAAAAAGTGTAGTTTACAACTTGCATGGAATATCCATTTCATGCCAGTTGTAAAATATTCTATTGAAATAGATAATTTAACCCTATAATAAACAATTTTGTTAACAAAGCCTGAAAATATAAATACATAATCAATTTAAATCTAAAGACAAAACCAAATAAATCAACGCCTCGTAAATCTAAATCAAGAGTAAATGAACTCATGAACGTCTTAGCAGCATCTTTCACACAACAGATCATGTCATTAATATTTCGAGGAACATCACATCTTCACTCAATTATTCGCGAACAAAAGCTCGCGAAGGCTGCGGAAGAACGAAGAAATCGCATCGCGCTACGAAAGAGCTAATGGAGTTTGCATAACGCGCGATTCAACACATACGCGAGCGCCTCGCCGTATTTGAGAGGGATTATTTGCAAATCATATAAATTAATCTGAACGTGTTTCGTATAATTCTAATGGGATTACGAGATACTCCATTACCATCAAATGTTTTACCTGCATAGCGCACTTGATGGATAATGGCGGATACGAATAGAATTGATAGATGAAAGGATATACTTGATTTTGTTTATTATTGATGATACTGATGCTCTCCACTTTTTAATTGTATTTTAAAGTGCATGAGGTGAGAGATATTGATTGAATAACGAGATACCAGATTATGGAAAACGTGGAATTAACAGAAAACTATATATCTATTTTTATGGAACATTAAAGTTAAAAATATCACTTTTATTAGTTTATGCATACAATTGTATGAGGTAACTTCACATTTTTTGTTTATCATAAAATAGTTATTTGTATATCAAGGGTAGAAAAATTATTGCGGAATTGACATGATTTTAATTTGACAATTTTCTTTTTTATTTTTATTTGAAACGTGAGTAGGTTGATTAAATTTTCAATAAAATATAGATTCCATTGTCTGTTTGTGTCAGACTGTCATGTTACTGTCAAAATTCATCGTACTAAAACACATTACGACACACTTTTTATTATTGTAATATTGATATTAGATTATGAAATTAGTTAATAGTATATTACATAATAAGTCAGGAAAGTGATATTTTACTTTACTGATGATGCGCCTGCGGCCTTGTATTTTAATCCGCTGAGTCAAGTAAAAATACTTTCCTGCCATACTATTGCTGGGTTGCAAGAAAAAAATAAAGAGCTCTTTAGTTAAAGAATTGTTTATCTAGCAACAGTATCAATAGCGATTTTCTGAAACTTATTGAACCGTTAGTTGCTAATGAACCGATAAAACTTTCATGCAATCCAGCATATGTATACTATTTTTTCTGAAACCGTTTATTTTAATCAATAATGAATCATAAATAACTCAAAATGTTTAAATTTCTTGATATGAAATATATTGAAAGCACACTATGTTATCCAGGGTTACAATAAAAAATAAAATAGGTAAAATGCAAAACAGTCAGGTAAAATCTTTACCAGACTGCTTTGTACTTTACCAGACAGTTATTTTTGTTGTAGCCTTGGATACGTATTTTACTTAACTGTTTTTGTAAAAATCTACTTTCCATATTAAAATTGGTCAGGAAAGTAGGCACTTTCTTACCGGTTTCAGAAAATAGTATATTACTTTACAAGGGAACTAAGTAAATCTCCTACTTGCCATGTAAAACTACATTATTTATTTCACTACCAGCTACTGTTATAAACGTAAAAAAAAACCCAAATTGACGTCTTAAAATTATTTGATTACAAATTGAATCAAAGTAGTCTTTGCGTTTCTAACCTAAAATTGTTGACAAATGGAATTACAGAAACAATAATAATCATTTATTATTTTTGTAAATTTAAATGATATCGATAAAATACTAGACATACACACAAAATTACTTACTGTCCTCCAAATATGTAGTAATCGGTAGGGAAGAAAAGATATTTTTTTATCTCAATTGAGGGAAGAAAATGTAACTTACGGAGAGAGTAGTGAACAAAAAAATTATCAAATGCAACAACAAGTGAAATGCATAGTTGTTTTACAAATACTATAAATGTAGATGACAAAAACAAGATGATAAATCCAAATAAATTCACTGACGTAATTGCCAAGTCATTTGCCATGAACTATAATGAAAATCCCGATAACAAATTAAACAAATTAAAAATGAGAGCATAAAACAGTAGGTTCATTACCATAAAATGTTAGTCATGATTTAAAAGGTAATAAAACTATTTTTCATTACGAATTACGTGCAATAAAAGCAAAAACAACGCGATCTAATAACAAATCCCAGTGGACATAATCTCGGAAACAATAAATCTCATTGGTATTCCACACATTTCCGCTAAAATAATAAACATTTAACAGTGGAGTGGCATCTGGCGCGCGTCTAATCTTTATTGCGCGTAGATTAGCGCCTGGTTCAGTCTTCCTCGCCGTAAAAACTCCTCGTCGAGTAATTGCAAAGCTTGACACCGTGGCTCGTTGCCGCAGCGGAAAAAGAAAAGAAACACGGCGGCGATTGTCAACGAACGAACGAAGTGCGCACAGCTCTGACAGCTACCAGCTGTTCTACAGCCCCTCAGATGTTTTATATTGCTTCTACTGACACTTCAAAAGCGCTCTTCTACAAAAGAGACAGTTTTAATTTAGTACTAATTAATACATGAAAGTGTGCAAATTACATGTTCGATGTTTTTAAAACCAATACCTGTAAAAAGAATTCTACTGGAAATAAATTGCAAAAAAATCTGAACTGGTGGTATTAATGGAGGATAAATAATTTCAACACCTACCGAAAATAAAAATAGACATATTTTCCCAAAGCAGTACTATTATAATAAATATCTGTATAGGGTATTTAATAAAAGAGTACAATATTTTCAGGGTATACAGTACAAAACTTTTAATGGGCGTGGAATGGACCATTTTCAAGATACATTTTGTTTTCTGTTTTAAGTACAATTCCTTTAAATTAATTTCACAATTATTCTTCCCTCAATTAGGAACATAAAGTGATACTTTTTATCTTTATGAAAGAAAGTAAATGTTATTGTGGCCGCCCTGACAATGAGTCAGATCTCATAACTTTTAAGACTAGAAAATCCGTCTATACCAAACTAGATCGGGAGATACGGCAAGAGAGATGCTAAGATTTGACCGCTTCCTAAATTCTAAAAAAGATATCAGAAAATGAGTGCTTCCGTGGTGATCAGTTTATTTAATTCGTACAAATATTTTTCATTCTTTTATTTTAAATCATGTCTAATTTGTCATTGATGGTCGCAAAAACATATTATAGACAATACACCCTGAAAATTTCTTTATTTAGCTCTCAAGCTTTCAAAACTCGCCTATGACTCGCTTTGGTATATGCTTGCTCACTTTCAGGTCTTGTTACAAAAATAACTATTTTACTAGGCAAGAAAAATTACGCTATATATGTATGTGACAACTACAAAAAATGAGTTTCGTAATATAGAATTAATTCAGTTGAAAATAAAATGAAAAGAAAATATATTATCACGCCTTCTACTAATTACTGGCTGTGGCACTCTGCCGTAACAAATCTCGGTAAGTGAAGTATTTTGCGCGTGAAGTGCAGTTGCCAGTTATCAAATCACGGTCCAGAGATAATATTGGATTGGGAGCCACAAGGGTAGTTTTTAATATGGTGAAAATTGTTTGTCGGTTGTGGGAATCCGGGTTTTAGAATTCACAGGCCGACTCGATATCACTGAACCATCTACTCCATGAAAAATAATGTTACTGGCTACTGCTCTTTATAAATGTTTCCATAAATGATTACTATACTAGTCATGAATATATCTAGTTCTTTTAGAGTTAATATGAAAGAACTAGTTCATATTTGATTACATTCCCTTCGCAAGCGTACGAGTGTGGAGTACATTATCATCTACTTCTACTCTTCGCCGTGATGGAGAACTGCTGAAATATTCAGCCCCTACTTGGTACTTGCTCATGTCTAATCTTAGAAATCCAAATATATCCCGCGGATCGTCTTAAAATCCCATTATGTTTTTTGCTTGAGCACGAATTCATCGCAACGTATTCTTAAAGTTTCGAATCGCGTATCTAAAATTCTAATTTCTGGAATATCTCTAACGGAGCCCGTGGGAACGTCTTGACCTGGCTCAACTTTCCCGCGTGCGGAAGAATCCGATCGACCTTGGAGGCACCCTAACTCGACGCCACCGCCACCGCCACCCTACTTGTCCCCCAGGGCAGTCAGCCATGTCAGGATTCTGCAAAAGGCACTGTTTCGCTGAGAAATTGTTACGGGAAAGTTGTTGAGTTGTGAAATTATAAGGAAAATATTTAGCAAGAACTCTTACACTGTATATCTTTCAAAGTAGGAATCTTTTACTCTTTCTATAATTTACTTTCAATGTTAATATTTTATTAATGGCTAATCGAAATTTGTTTATCTAACTGAGGTACGTTTCTTGAAATTTGGTTTCGCAAAAAGAATAAATAGTTACTAAAAAAGTGTTTCAACTTTTGGTATTTGCAGATACCTTTTCGCTACATTTTAACCAAGCCCACATTTAATATATGTTTCGCACGTTGCCATTAGAACCGCGTGAACATATATTTTTTACGATTGCTCCTCAGAAAACAACATCTTTATGTTGTCAAATGAAAGCGAAATTGTCAACTTTTCATAGCATATGTAGAAAAAATTAATATGTGTAACATAGAAGAAGTGAACAATCCCAGTTTCCTCCGGTTGCCGAGCACGACTACCGCCTCAACGCACAGTTACAAAACAATGAAAATATCTTAAAATAAAAGCGAATTCTAAACCGTATCCCTGGCAACAATTCCTCTCATTCCACCACCTTCTGACACCCGTGCCGCACCTATCGAAAATCAATTGGTTGATCTGTTCATTCCACGTTGGATTTGGTAGTGGGGGTAGAGGGATGAAAGCGGAACAGGAGCAGACGATCAGCGGCCGCGCCTACGTGGATCGCAAACATCGTGCGCAAATTAGGATAGGATCTCGACAGCCACACACGGCACACAGCTTCCACTGTACAAACACACCGGATAGGAGATACTATCATCAAGGGGACACAGATACAGGATTTGGAGATGTGTTATTGGATATTGAGATAGTGTTTGTGGATCAGGCAGGTGTTTTAATAAGCAGAATGTAAAGAAGGTATTTCATTAATATTATATAGCTATATTAGCAAGGAATTTAATTAGTCCGGAAGCACGGTGGTTTGGTTAGCTTTAAGGCTTTCGAATCCGAAGATCTCGAATTCGGATTCCACTTAAGCTAGAAACATATGAAATACTACACTGGGACACGAAGTTCCTGTTGTACAGAATAGTATAAATAAATAAATTATGGAATAATATATCAAATAAATTAGTTACAATTGGTCAAATTAAGCATTTTTTTAATTAAAGTTGACAAATGCGAAATTCTTTTTAAGAATATTATCTGTCATATACAACTTCTTCTTCTTCTTTACTGGCGCTACAACCCGAGTCGGGCCTGCGCCTACCGGGCACACCAAGCCGCAGTTTTTACGCTGCCGTACTGCCGGTTTTTTGAGTCAATGTTACTTACTTTTAAGGCATATGTATGAGTGACTAGCTTATAGCGCCCGAGTATGATTAATACAAGTAACTGTATTTTTTATTTTAACGACGAATCATACTTTGTCGACAGGCGGATTCGAACTGACGAACCTTGGTTCGGATGACGTCACAGTATGTTAAGAGATGTGCATTAACACGCTCGGCCATCGTGCCTGTCATATACAACTTAGTTATGCAGAAAGAAAAATATATTAAAGTATTAATATTTGAAAGCTCAAGGACAATGTTAATGGAAGCTTTCAAAATTTTAATATTAAATTATTAAACTTAAATTTGTTTAAGAAATTTTAAAGAATACAATTTTTGTATTATACCTTTTCAAATTAATTTTATTATTTTAAAATTTAATCACACTTCACGCGCAAAATATATCACTTATCGGAAACAACAGAGTGCCACATCCACTAATGGGTAGAAGATGTGATGATATATTTATTTCTTTTATTTTATATTTCCATGATTGTGATTGGCCTGAATAAACATTAGAATGAAGACAAGTTTAAACGTACAATTAATATGTAATTTGTAATTTTGTCAGTTTTAAAATGCAAAATGCATGGGACATATTTTAAAAGAAGAAAAGAATATGTGTCATTTGGATGGAGCTATAGAAAACATAATGGAGAGATTTGTTATTAGAGTATGAGAGCAATTTAATAATAAATTATTATCAGACTCTGACGTTTAACATTTTCTTAACACCAGTATGACATTTTCATACTTTGAAACTGTCAAAAAATTTATTTAATATCTCTATGTTAAAATGGGCCAGGAGCAATTGTAGAGACATCTGTTGACAACTGTACTGTAACGAAATATAAATGTAACATCAGCTTTAAGTAAATAAAATAAAATTGGCGACGGTGTATTTATTTATCTTCCTTAAAATAAAACAAGTCCTATTCAAAATGCGAGTCCCTTTGTCACGTCCGCCACTGTTCCGAGGCCATGTCAGGCATGTCGCGGTAATGGAACGGGCACCAAGGGTGGCGTGAACCGTGAAGCGTCTCCACACGACACGAAAGAAGTAGATGTGGACGCGCCCGGTAAATATTGGGAGACAATCTTCGGCAAACGTGCCAACCGCGATTCGGCACGGCGCGCACCGAGAAATGAGGCCACCAGACCGAAATGTGCAAGGACTTTGCAAAACAAGGAGATGTACAATCTTGACGAAAAGTAACAAACAAGGTATTCAATGGAATTTGTCTGGAAGCATATAAATAAAAAATTGTTTTTCTTACCAAATTAATCTTTAATTAGATACATTTTTTTTGTACAAATTTAACGATTACTGGGTATGGTACTCTGCCGTAGCATATCATGGTAAGTAATATATTTATGCGCGTTAAGTGCGGTTGCCAGCCATTAAATCACGCCCCTCAAAGATGTTTGTGGAGGAGGAGTTAAAAGGGTAATTTTAATGTGGTGAAAATTGATTCTCGGTTGTAGGAATCGAACCGAGATTCTCAAATCCACAGCCTGACTCGATACCACTGAACTACCTACCCAATCAGGAAAATAATAATATATACCTCGTGAAGAAAGTGTCACTTTTCCCTCAGGTGCTTTATATCGTTCGCCTTCGACTTGGAAAATAAAAAGGCATCTTCGGGAAGAAATGTTTTCCTTTCTTCTCTTGATGTACAAATAACTATTTCGGTCTAGGTCGATAATGTGACTTTATAAATGAAAAATCTTTTCTAATTTTTGTAGATTCGTTGTTAGTTTCGTTATTAGATTCGTTGTTAGGAGTAAGCGTGAGTAATTTGAGATGTTTTATGCATATGTTATGTACGTTGAAGAAAGAAGATGAATGATAAGTAAATAGGAATCATGTGATTGAAGGTTTGTTGTGTGATAAATGATTTCGAGTGTAATAAATTAATGAGTTTATTTGGAATGATCTATGAATGTGGTTGAAGTGAGTGGTATGTTTGGATGATAATGTTAGACGAGGGCTGATTGTTTGATGAGTGTGATGAGTAAATGTTTTATGAGTGATTTTAGGGTTCGTGCTACCCCATTTGTTGGGATATAGCGTGAAGATATGTATGTATGTATGTATGTATAAATGAAAAATAAAATTAATATTATTATAGAAATTGTGAAAAATTATCAGACGCAATCAGGATTCAAACTTAGAACAATCTACTTGCTAAATTGATGCTATATACTTATCAGCAGACGTTTATTATCTCTAATATTATTATTATTATTGTATGTATAATTCGATCAAATATAGTATGCAGAAAAATGAAAAATTGCTAAATTTATTTGAATGCAATATCTTTTAACAAGATAGTTTAGATCAAAATAAATACATTTTGCAACGAAAATTCAAATTCTGTTCAAATCAAATCAAAAACATCACCAAATAATATAACTGAGCGAAACTCAAACAGTAAAAAATATGCTCTATTCAATAAAATGGAAATAAATTGTTAAGAAAGGCGGAATTTATTGGAAGAATAAAGAAGAATCAAAGGTTATGCACCTATAAAAAAGATTGGAAATTGGAGAGAAATAAACATCGTACAATGAATTTATGTGAATGGAACCATGACATTTATTGACACAATCTGGAATATAAAAAATTATTTATTTACCTCTAAAAATTATGATACGCCACATGTGTTATAAAAAACGAGATCTCTATGAGCATAAACGGATGATTTATTTTGCAGTCTTTTATTTTACATACAGGGTGACTGAAAAATATGAACAAACAACTATTTTCTATCAATTTTCGAACCTAATTTCAAATGAAAGCGCACTTAAATTGGTGTGAAACGGTCTCGAATGCTTTTTTTGATAAATGTAATCAGTGGATGCTCTGTGAATGTTTAAGGGGTTCGTGCAACCCTATTTGATGTAATATAGCGTGATGTTTTGTATGTATGTATAAATTTAATTAATGAATACTTCAAGGGTTCTACTTCATTTGGTGGGACATGGTATATAAGTAACTAGATTTTAATTTTCTGTGATTAAAGGCCAGTTTTCAATCACCGGTTTACTCTCGAATAATGTTAACCATGATTAAATAAATATAAATATATCATCACGCCTTTTACCCATTAATGGGTGTGGCACTCTGCCGAAGCAGATCTCGGTAAGTGATATATTTATGCGCGTGAATTGCGGTTACCAGCCGTCAAATTACGTGCCCCAAAGATGTTAGTGGCGGGGAAGCCACAGGGGTAATTTTAAATAGGTGAAAATGTTTTGTCGACTGGGAATTTAATCATGATTAACATTAATCGGTTTTTGAAAAACTGGCCATAAATGGAGCAAGTGTCTCAGTGGTATCAAATCGGCCAGTGGATTTGAGAACCTCGGTTTGATTTCTACAGTCGACAAACAATTTTCACCACATTAAAATTACCCTGGTGGCTCTTCCTCCACTAACTTTTTGAGGTTTGTGATTTGACGGCTGGTAACCTCACTTTACGCGCATAAATATATCACTTACCGAGATCTGTAACGGTAGATTTCCACACTCAGTAATGGGTAAAAGGCGTGATGATATATTTATTCATTTTATTTTTAAATAAAAGTCATTGAGTTTATTTCGAGTTTAATTTATTGTGTAACTCAGACTTCTTATTGCTTATTTATAACCGTAAACACAATATCAGAAATACACACATCTTTTGAAATCAATAACAGAATTACAACAACATCTGTAACTCCCACGTCAACTTCAACTGATCCTATTTCATGTTATCTTTCTTTATCTCAGATTGTCTCATCGCGGTGTGCTATGAAGGCTCTAACGAGATCGTCGAATGTTTTGGCGGAGGTGCGGCGACCCTACAGACCGCTGCCGCCTTGATGTTGATGCGAAACAACGGACAAACGATATTGTTTTGGGTTGTTGAATTGTAAGATTCGGGAAATGGAAATGGAAATAGTTAGGGAATGTTTCCTGAATGTATTTCGTGATTTTGGGATAAAACAACGGGACGGGAATGGCAAATTGTTTATGAATTATTAAACGGTTTCTTCTCTTTGTAATATTATTAAATATAAATAAATATATCATCACGCCTTATTTCTCATTACTGAGTATGGCACTCTGCCGTAGCACATCTTGATAAGTGATACATGTATTTTGGGCGTGAAGTGCCGTTACAAGCCGTCAAATCGTAGCCCCCAAAGATGTTAGTTTATGTGGTGAAAATTGTTTGTTTGCTATGGGAATCGGACTCGGGTTCTTAAGTCCACAGGCCGAATCGATACTACTGAGCCACCTACCCCATATAATAATATAATTAAATATTCGCAAATTCTTTTTATGTAATAAAAAAAATATTAAACAGAACAATAGACAATTCCTTGGAATTACAGACTCAATAAATGAACTAACGTTTCAACTCTCACATGTTTGCAGATTTTTGTACAATAAGCATTTTATTTCAAATTACTTTTTCTACAATCGTGATGAAAACTCACCGTATTGACATTCAAAATTAGTGTGGAAAGTATTTCTTTGCAACACTCAGTACGGCGTGGGAAAAGATGTCGTTAATGATGTTTCGAAAGCAACCATTGTGGAACAATATTTTTATTTGAATTAATGTGAAATATAACAATAAATGGCATATGTCAAATGTCGACTTTAATTTTAAGACATAAAAGTTCACGACCGTAAAAAAACAGTATGTAACATAAGGGTAGTAACGGCCATTGCCACACTTGTCTTACAATATACAGAGTGATCAGAATTAAGTGTTTTAGTTCACAATAAAAAAATTATAAAATTGGTAAGACTGATACATAAGTTAATTACTTGTTGTTGACAGTGACATTCGAAAATTTAAATTAATTAAAATTATCCACATTCTTTTATTTTTTAACATTACTCACAGAGCATTAATCTAATGTTCTATCACTCAACCTATTTGTATTTATTATAAAACTGACATGTCAAATAGTATTTCCAGCTTTACCTTGCGTTGTGCCAACTGTAGAATTAAAAGATCCCCAGAATTGTATTTGCCAAATGAAACACTTACTTTTGATCACACTTTACTGTTAAAAGTGTCTATTTTAATAGGCATCCCAAAAAATATTGGTATCCTCAAAAGTTCACAAATTAATACTAATAGAGATATCTGTATTTTATATTTGAAGTATTTTTCTCAAAATTAATTAATAAAGAAAAATAGAACCATTACAGTAAAAGAGTATAAATTTTGTGAATGTAATAATAAATGCAACATTAATTATAATAAATTACAACAAAAAAGTACTTCTTACGTAAATTTTAACTCCAAAATTTCCATCTTTATACGTTTTTTGTCTTTCCGTCATTTGTTTTCATTATCCTTTATGTACCTGCTCTTTTATACTTACGCCTTCTTTCAACAATTTTAAAAACTTATCATTAATCATCTCACACAACTAATTTTCTTACCCTTAACCGCACATTCTTATTCGGAGCAATTATAATCAAATTGCCGTAACAACGTTTTGATCTAAAGCTATAAGCACTCAAATAAATCAACTATAATATGGTAGCATTCATTTTTAGTATTCGTAAAATGACATTAAGTCAGTAATTAAACGATAAGTGCTGAAGGTAATATAGAAAAACTTTATTTTGTATATCTAATTAACGTTTAAACATTTTGTTCTGATATAGTACAGCTGAAACGAATGATTTTTTTTTACCAATAGACAACTTATTTATTTATTCTACTCTGTACAACAGAAACTGAGTCCCAATTACAGTACAGGGTCAGGACTCATCGAGCCCATAGTGTGGTAGTTCATATATAAATAGCTTGGGTAGGTTTCGATTTCTGGATCTATGGATTTAAATTTCAAAAGCAGTTGTACAAAGTTGATTTTTGTAGCCCTCTTTTTGATAAAAACAGTTGACCAAAATTAATTTTGTAAAATACAAATTATAGATTGCAACAAGTAGGTTAGTATAATGTTTTCTTCAGCGCACGTAGATCGTGGAATCTTCATCTTGACCTATATGGACCGATAAATAAAAAGGAAATGAAAACTCGGCTTTTCCTTAGTATATTCTCTAATCACGGCTCACTTGACAGGTTCAAGTGCTCTTGGCACGAAAATAGCTTGCGGTGGAGAAATTTCAATCGAGAACTAAACCAAGAATTGTAAAATGGATTCGGGTAAAACCGGTATTGTCTTATTTGATTTCACATCAGCAACCTTACGTTAGTACTTCAATATGTGAAACTATCAGTAGTGATATAGACACTGCTGATTATTTTTTACATGATTTTTTGTCATTTTTCAACGCATCTTCATATCTAGTTTATTTATGAGATACCTATAGCATTAAAAATATACAAAATCTGAAATGATTAAAATTTATGGAAAAAAATCTACTTTTCTGGAGTCTATATTTTAAAAATTAAACAAGATATGAAAATTCGTTCAACGGCATTGCATTCTTCGTGTTCTAATTGGCTAATAAGCAAATTTATAGCTAATTTTAAAATATTTAATTTTTAAATTCTTAATTTTTTTGTTTTTTTCAGTTTTAAAATTGTTAATTTGTTAAATGAACATTCAGGAAAGCTGCACTCTAGTTATTTGAAGTAAAAAGTTATTTTGCAAATTTGTAATCAGGACATTACGTTCTAGGAATTAGAATTCAGGAAAATGGTCCTTCGGGAAAATGATTATTCTAGAAAAATGTCATTCGAGAAATAGTTTCTAACGGTTAAACTCTCATACTATAAACTGTCATTCGAGAAATAGTTTTTCTTTAAAATTGTGTAAATGAACGATAATTGAGTAGATATATTTTGTGTTTGAATTATGATTTCTAGCTGTCAAATAATACCACACAAATATATTAGTTGAAGTGAATCCAGTGGCATGTGAAAGCATGACCATTTGCTTGTTGTATGCAAGTCATATCCCGGCATATAAATCTTAATTGAGTAATTTCCGAAGCAACTTCTCCAAATAAAGATTTATGAAGTTATGAGATTATGAAGCATTTACAGTAGTCCAAGTTGAACTACAAACTATAATTAGCGTTCCGGTATCTATAATATCCCATTCATTAAGCTGAACACATTTAGAACTTGTAGTTTAGAGCATCTGACAGTTTCCCCAGTTATACTAGCGTCGTCTCTGTTTATATGCAGCCAGGCGTCCTGTGATAGCATTCGCCTGATTTGAATACATAATGATGCGAGCTTATGTCTGTAACGAACACCCGACACCCTACAACCGACAACGGTTCCTGCTGCTCCTGCCTGCTACGATCCTTACATGCAGCCGATCATGTTCTGTGTGTTAGTGTAGTGAGCATGCGCTGCGTACAAGGACGACACTCGTGACATGTGACTTCTTGTAGAGAATCACTTTTCTTCTGAAGAACAAATATTTGATTCTCTTGGTCTCAATTGTCTTTCAGCAGTGTAAATTGCAAATTAATACTTGAGGATTCTGGAATTACTCTATTTAAATAATGGTACGAGTATAGTATTATTACTTCCGGAAGTACGGTTGTGTGCGTAGCGTTACGGCATACGAATGGTTTTTCACGATTGGCCTTAAAACGATTTTCAAACAATTTACTCTAACACTCTTTCTCGTACGATTATTGTAACGAAAAATTATATACATATGTATTTTGACCCGGTAAATCCAATGGTCAAATCCCCAAGTGTTTACACCTTCTGGTTTTTAAGATATTGTTAAAACTGTTTTATGGGGTGGCTAGCTCAGTGGTACGAAGTTGGCCTGTGGATCCTGAGAACCCTAGTTCGATTCCCACAGGCGACAAACCATTTTCATAATTTCAAAAACTACCCATGTGGCTCCTCCACCACTAACATCTTTGGGGGCCGTGATTTGACGACTAGTAACCGGACTTCACGTGCAAAAATATATCACTTACCGAGATCTGCTTTGGCAGAGTACCACACCCAGTAATGGGTAGAAGGCGTGATTTATTTATTTTTATTTAATTCAACTGAAATCAGTGTAATTATGTCTTTATAATATATGAGTTGTGGATAAAAACATTTATATTATTAGAAAAAAAAAATTAAAATATTAGAAAATTTAAAAAAATCGCTGTAAACTTATATATAAGTTAATTGAAACACGAGAAATTCAATGCTGTTGAGCGCATCTTCATATCTCGTTTAGTTTTTGAGATATAGTCTCGGGAAAATCGAAAAACTTTTTTGAAAGTTTAGCAATTCCGGAGGCTCTATCTCAAAAACTAAACGTGATACGAAGTTGCGCTCAACGTAATTGAATTCCCCGTGTCCGAATTGACTTTTTTGAGGCGATTTAAGATTTGAAATTTTTAATTATTTTTCCAAGGGGTACCCCTAAGGTTTTTTACGATTTTCAAACAATTTGCTCTAAAACTATTTCTTGTACGATTATTGTAACGAAAATTTACATACATATATATTTTGACCCGCTGAATCCAAAGGTCGAATCCCCAAGAACGTACGCCTTCTAGTTTTTAATATATTGTCCAAACATTGTTTTAGAAAAAAAATTATTGAAATTTTTTGAAAATTTTATAAATTGCTGAAAACTTGTATACAAGTTAATTAAAACACGAGAAATTCAATGCCGTTGAGCTCATCTTCATATCTCGTTTAGTTTGTGAGATATAGCCTCGGCAAAGTCGAAAATTTGGTGATGTATTTTTTTTTAATTCAACTTTTTCGGAGGCTATTTCTTAGAAACTAAATCAAATACTTATTAGCTAATATATCAATTATAAATGTATAAATAGTCATCGATCTTCTCTTTAAATTAATAAAATTATTTTTGACCTACACAATTAAATTCACAAATGTAGAATATACATGTAAAAATAAAGCAGAGGTAGTGGCACACTAGTATTCTATCCAGTTGTTCCCCAGCAATATTTCCAGCCTAATTACGCCTCTTATCTCCAGTATAGCCCATATCCATCCTAATCTGAGCGGCCATTACACTAAGAGGAGCGTACTACATACATACAACACGAACACGGCCTCGACAGAACCGTCTAGTGCAAACATCTGTACCGTGCTCGCGGGTCGGCAGCCCCGTACATCCGGGACCGATTCGTCACGTACGAGATTTAAACCGAGACAAGAGCCATTTTTCCCGGCTCGTACACACGCACGTACATACTTCATCCTGCGGTATGGAGAGATGGAGACATCTGTGTGTCCTACGGGTTACTACCCTTCTTGTGTGGTGTAAATGTCGAAGGGGTAACTGTTCTTTATTGGGTCAATGTGATCGGGGGTTTCTTTGTTTGTGTTTGGTTTGAAAGGTGGAAAGATTTTCAGACATGGGCGCCAGTAGAGGAGGGTGTAAAGGGTCGCTAGACCCCTCTTCATGATATTTTCTTAATCATATTGAATCGGCCTGTGGATTTGAGAAACTCGGTTCGATTCCCACAGCCGATAAACAACACATTAAAATTACTCCTGTGGCTTCTCATTCGCTAACTTCTTTGGAGGCCATGATTTGACGGCTGGTAATTCACTTCACGAGTATAAATATATCATACATCCAAAAATGGGGAGAAGGCATGATGATATATGTATTTTACTTGTTAATATTTTCTATACAGGATTTTTCTATACATGTGGATCAAACTTTAAGGGTAGATACGATGAAAGTAATTTATAATAATAATCTATTTATTTATTTATTTATGAGGTGGCTAGCTCAGTGGTATGAAGTCGGCCTGTGGATCCTGGGAACCCTTGTTCTATTCCCACAGACGACAAACAATTTTCATAATTTCAAAAACTACTCCTGTGGCTCCTCCACCACTAACATCTTTGGGGGCCGTGATTTGACGATTGGTAACCGCACTTCACGCGCAAAATTTATCACTTACCGAGATCTGCTTCGGCAGAATGCCACACCCAGTTATGGGTAGAAGGCGTGATGATATATTTATTTATTTTATTTATTTATTACCAAAAGGAAGAATTTTAAAACAGATAGCCTGAAAATTACAAAAATATCAAGAAAACCAATATTGAAATTCTGTAATAAATTCATAAGCTTATAGATCTTTAAATCTGTAAATAGTGAACAAAATCACATCAATATTTACAGACAAGTGAAAAAATATTATATAAAGTCATTAGTTTTGTTGCGGTTTTCTCAGATCATTTACAGATTTACGGATCTATAAAACTCATGAATTGACACAGAATTCCACCATAAATTTTTAGTGATATGTTTACAAGTTGTTTGAAATTTGAGAAATTTAAGGCTGTTGGATGCATCTTTGCATCTTTTTAAATTTTGTAGATTTAGCCCCCGGAAAAGTTCAATTCTACAACATTTTACATGTTATACTAGGTATATAAAAAAAATTACATTAACTTAAATCAATAAAAATAGTTATACTTGTACAAAAAAACTATGAGGAATTGAATAATTGTTGATAAGTTCGTATCTTATTCAGTTCTTGCCAGATCCAGCCTTTTTTCTGTTTAAAATAATAATACAAAAAAATCATTGGAAAATATATATTTTTATATTATTATTATAACCCTTACCCAGTGGCGTACCTAGAGGGAGGTGGTGGGTGCGGTCCGTACCTGGCGGTACATATTTTGGGGCGGAAATTTTTTATTTAGTTTTAGTTGTAAAAACAACTTGTTCACTTCATAAGTTTACTATTCGATTTCTACGAATTATAAATTTCTATATGATTTCTAATATTTTTCTTCATCGTCAAGTCAATGTAGGGTTGAAAATATTATCTCGAAAAATTCCTATATTACTGCCTAATTTAAATATGCCATCCAATGGTAAAAAAGTTCCTTACCTTTAGTTTATCTCAATTACAATTATTTATTTATGTATATTAATTTAATGGGGTAATGGCTTAGTAGTTTAGAGTTGGCCTGTGGATCCTGAGGACCCCGGTTCGATTCACACAGCCGACACACAATTTTCACCAAATTAAAATTACCCCTGTGGCTACCCCACCACTAACATCTTTGGGAGCCGTGATTTGACGTCTGGTAACTACACTTCACATACATAAATATATCACTTACCGAGATCTGCTTCGGCAGAGTGCCACACTCAGTAATAGGTTAAAGCCGTGATATATTTATTTTATATTTATTTTTTTAATTTATAAAAGTCACCATTTGATTGACTTAGAAAGGGCGGCAAATTGGAGAGCGCCCTGGGCGCCACTGCCCCAACCCTCTTTTTGTAGGACCTGTTAAACATATTTTATAATATTTTTAATGAGTAGTCCAACAAAAAGTTCAACTGTTCAAAGGATCTTTACGAATCCATCCCTTTAATGAAGAAATTGCCCTTCATCCAGCATCCCTACTCAAAACTTTGCTGCAAGTTCATTGGTCTTCTCTGATAGACCAAGCTGTCCAAAACCGGACCATATCGAGTTTCAATACATTAACATCCCAATAAACTTTCGCATGAAACCACAAAATCAGAGAACAGCCCAGCGGCCCTGAATCAGGCGTCATCTCCAGCCGGCGACCTTTACGCCGGGAGCGGCGAGCGGCGAGCGGCGAGCGGTTCCCCCGAAGGGTTCAATCCTACAACCCTTGACTGCGCCGACCGACGAGGTAATTACACAGCGAGGAGAGTATCATCACAAGACACTCACTTTATTAGCGCATAAATAGACGGCTCCACGGCTCCGCTCAAATGACGTGTGAGAATGTGTGTCTGTGTAAGTGGTAGTGTCCTCCCCACTGGTACGCCCATGGAGCCACGCAATATGGATCCTCGCGACGCCCGTGAAATCACGTTCGTGCTCGAGACGTCAAGCGTGTTAATTTGCAAGCGTTCTTATTCGGAAAATTAAAACTTAATATCCGTGCCCTGCGAGCGAAAGATAAGGGAGGAATTGATGCTATAGCTGGGAGTAAGATGGCGGTGGGGTGACTTTGACTTCCTACGCAGATCCTAATTTTTCTACTTCTTTTTTTGTTTCATTAACGCAAAATATTGCGGTAGATATATATTTTTAATAACCGTTCATTAATTTGACACATCACTTTGTGAAAAAAGGTACCTTATCGGAATGACCTGTCAATGTTGTACGAGTTTATGAATTTCTATAAATATTTTTCTAAGATCAGGTAAACAATATGGGCATAGTGCTACACCCAGGTCTAGGTTTTTTGCAGACTGTTAGTATTCTTGATCATGAAGGTTGTCTTTTTTTATCGAAAAATCGTGTGGAAAGTGATACATTTTTCAACTATTTTAAAAACATGTTCTTCTTCTTCACCTTTTCCCATGTTTATATGGAGTCGGTGTTTTTTACAGCATATAAATACTGAAAGCTTATTATAAATAAGAAAAAATCTGACACAAACACAATACTAATAGTATAACAATAATAATCGTAGTTTTTTCGTAGTATTTAGATATTAAAATTATCAGTAATAATATAACAAGAGAGTGAGAATAAATTGAAAATAATTTGACAGATCTTTCGAAAACTTGTTTGAGAAAGGTACTGGAGAATTATTTTCTAATTTATCGAACACTCGAGTTATGTTTAATTAGATTATTTTTTGACTTAGCTGTTGAGGTCGATTCATCCAACTTAAAAGATTTTGAACTGGGTTCATATCGATTGATTACTTATTAATGTATTCTTGGATTTTTTTCACACATTTTACTTGACGCGTTGACAGTTTTAAATAATTATTTGACAACTACCTATCATTTGTCACAAACAAAAAAAGCATCTACAGAGATAATTCCCGGGAATACTCACAAGAGCTTTATTCTCAGTATAATAATGACAGGATTGGTTAAAACGCAGACACGTGACATACAATGAAGCATTTCATTGGTTTTGAGAAATGTAAAAAGTAATCTCTACAACTAAAATCTTTGAGGGGCTAGTGACCTAGAAAAAAGCTGTGAAATTGTATTAATTTTATTTATTTTATATTAATTTTAAGAAAATAGTATTGCTTGACGTTCTTTAAAATACAGCTGAGGGCACGTATCGTATAAGAAATTCTAAGTAATAAAGATTTTCTTCTTCCCTATCCGCAATTCAATGACTCTTGGCCAAATATAAACAATATTTTCAGAAGTTATTAATTCAGCTGCGCTGGGGGTAGAAAAATAATCAATTGCACGAATGAGGAAGTATAAGAAGAAGAAGCAGAAGACGAAGAGATTTTTGCCGGGAACAATTTCCAGATTATTAGCACGGACGGAGTAGCACAGCTATCTAGATTGGATATCGGTTAAATGACATGATCGCGTTCGAATTATTTATTCTCCAAGATGCGGACCTAATTATTGCCAGTCTCCGAAAGGAAATTAATTAGACATTTTGAAAGATGTGCTCCCTCCCTGCGCGCGGCCCTACGCTCGCCGCTCGCCTCTCGCGTTTTGTTTAATGCCCCGAGGTGCAGATCGCAGAATGAGGTTAGGTTATCACAATAGGACCACAGCGCCACCAGGAAAAAGTTACGCTCTAGTTAATAACTTTTTCTTAAATACGGTCATAATTTTTAGACTGACAGAATTATTTTGCGGTTTCTTATTAAAGTATAAATGGAAATGTGCGATTTAAATTACGCTCTGATATAATCTGATATGACTCTCTAGCTTTACGATGCTATACTGTTTTATTCTTCTACGGATTTATCCTTTACGTTGTCCTTTTAAATACATTATTTAGATTTTGTACTTCATTGTATTTTCTACAGTTCGTTATTCAAATAAACTGCCTATACAGTTTCCAATTTACCTTCCGATACGATGTACCCCAGAGAAATTTATAAAACAAAAATTTTACTCAGTACAACAGGAACTTAATCTTCGTAGGGCATAAACATCTTCATAATATCCTAGATATTTGTACATAGATACAAAAAAATAAATAAATAAATATACCATCACGCCTTCTACCCATTACTGGATGTGGCACTCTGCTGAAACAGATCTCGGTAAGTGATATATTTTGCGCTTGAAGTGCGGTTACCAGTCGTCAAATCACGGCCCCCAAAGATGCTACAGGGGTAGCTTTTGAAATTATGAAAATTGTTTGTCGCCTGTGGGAATCGAACCAGGGTTCTCAGGATCGACTTCATACCACAGAGCTAGCCACCCCATAAAAAAAATTAAATTAAATACATGATCACACTTTTTACCCATTACTTGTTGTGGCACTCAGCCATTCCAAATCTCGGTAAGTAATGTATTTACGCGTGTGAAATATGGTTACCAGCAGTCAAATATCGGCCTACAAAGATGTTAGTGGTGGATAAAGCAAAGAAGTAATTTTAATGTGGTGAAAATTGATTGTCGGCTGTGGGAATCGAATCCGGGTTTTCAAATTCACAGTCCGACTCGTTACCACTGAACTACCTATCCCATAAAAAATATCAAATGATTTAAAATATAATGTCTATGTGTCAATAATAATAGTTATTTATTATACAAGTGTTTTATTAGGTATATAAAACACGCATGAAAAGTTTAAATACGAGACCGAAGGTCGAGTTTTAAATTTTTCTTAAATGTTTTATAAACTAATAAACACAAGTGTAATACAAAATTTTATTCACAACTCTTAATTACAGGTATAAGAATATTGGTCGTAACGTTTAACATTGATTCAGTTATCGGTTCATTAGCAACTAACGAGTCAATAAAATTCAGAAAATCGCTATTGATACTGTTACTATATAAACAGTTCTTTAACTAAAGAGCTCTTTATTTTTTCTTGCAACCCAGTATTAGTTTCTCAAAATACGGTAAATCATGAAGTGGTTGCTAAGTAACAAGTTGTTTATAGTGTTTTATAAGCCATATAATTCACCTGAAATCAGTGTAATTATGTCTTTGTAATATATGAGTTGTGGATAAACAGTTATTTATTATACAAGTGTTTTATATACCAATAAAACACAAGTGTAATACAAAATTTTATCCACAACTCATAATTATAGATATCGAAAAAAATTGATCGTAACGTTCAATGTTGATTCAGTTATATATAGTCTCCCAAAATACGGTAGATCATGAAGTGGTTGCTAAGAAACAAGTTGTTTACAGTGTTTTATGAGGCATATAATTCAACTGAAATCAGTGTAATAATGTCTTTATTATATATGAGTTGTGGATAAATATATTTTATGAAATTAGACATATTTAAATGTTGCTTAGTATTTTCGATAGTAATATTATTTGATTATTTGTAGATAGCTTAGAATTTTCAAACTTATAACTAGTAGATAAATAGATAGTAAGTACAATATAGAAACAGTATTTTTAGCCGCAACATTAATTACATTAATAAGCAATTAAGTAATTAATGAGAATGGAACCTGTGTTTCGAATTGAGTAGATTATTACGCTTATTAAAATATATATTCATACGTTAATTCCGAATGAAAATCAATACAAAATGAATGAATAATTAACAGAGATATGGTAATTAGCATAATCGACATGATTAGTTGAAACAACCCTTTAACCTCGACACGAAATTAAGCCTAAAACTCAAATTACGGAACAACCTCCAGTCAACACAAATCATTAATTCAAATTTAACAGTTGCCAAGCCGTAGATAAATCACAAGGCGCGCTGAAACTCACACATACAAACACCCCGTCACGTCGCCAGGTCACCATCCACCTTCCAAGGTCAGCCAGACAACCTGCCCTTCCATACAAAATACATTTCATCATTTTAGAAACGGAAATGGCAAATAAGTTTTTCGTTACGGTAGCATCTCTGATTATATTGCTGGAAAAGTATTCAAATAAGTGTTTAGAGTATTCAATTCTGCTTCTAAATAAATAAAATAAATATATTATCACGCATTCTACCCATTACTGGGTGTGGCATTCTGCTGTAACAGATCTCGGTATGTGATATATTTTGCGGGTGAAGTGCGGTTATCAGTCGTCAAATCACGGTATCCAAAAATGTTAGTGGACGGGGAACCACAGCGGTAGTTTTAATGTGATGAATAGTATATTACATAACAAGCATCGAATGTGTAAGATAACGTGCGAGTGTACAAATTGATAAACGAGACGCGCAGCGCCGAGTGATTTAAGTACACGAGCACAGTTTCTCACTTTCGACCGAGTTATGTACACTATTTTTCAGACGACCACAAAATATTTCTAAATAAAGTTTACAAGAGCAATGTTATTACACTTTGACAGACGTTTTTGTAGGTAACCGTTGACGTTTGACGTTTGAGGTTAGGTTTTGTGATACCAACTATATTAACCGTAATGTTAAAATATTAAATCATGCTGAAATATTAGTACATAAATAGTTATTAATTTAAAAAAATAAGATTTATGTGTGCAAATGTGTTCAAAAATCTGCCAAAACCTCAATTTAAATAATAATACAAATTCTTTTCATTTATTTTATTATTTTCTTTCATCGTACCGCCATCTGTTGTCAATCAGTGTAACTTCACCTGATGTGTTAGAAGTGTGCGTTATACTAACATATCACTGTATGTTATGTTCAACATTCCGTAGTAGTTTATGATGTTATTATGGCTACTTTCATAAGTGGTCCTCTGAGAAATTATTTATGAGTCGTAGTTCTTAAATCTACAGGCAGGCTCGATACCACTGAGCCATCTACCCCCATTATAAATAAATAAAATTATAATAAACTTAAGAACAGGTATATGATTATGTTAAGAATAATCACAAATATTAACTTCAAAGCATGTATCCAACATGAATTTTTTCCCACTTATTTATACATTATTATCTGTCTAATTTACGCTTATAAACATACCGTAAAAATATTGGAAGTATGGTAGTAATTTTTTTGTCTAATGCGAAAGTAATTCTATGTCTTCGCTTCTGATAAAGCAATTCAAAGTAAGTATGTATGTAATCCCGTAGTACAGGTGTGCAATGTGAGTCAATTTTATATAAGAGGTCAATGAACTTTTGTTTCTGAATTCTACGTTTTCAACAGGAATGTACAATTTCAATATTAAATTAAAATTGCACAAAATATTAGCAGTAAATTAGAAAAGAAAATTCTTTGATGTTTGAAAACGCATTTGTAGAAAAATGTATTATTTCTTTTGACTTTGTACTGACTGAATAAAGCCTAATTATTAAATAACTTAAATTTGAATATATTTTCAAATCGTCCTTATATTAATTTCCTGCTTAATGAACTTTGAATACCATTTAAAAATGTTTATATTATACAAAATATTTCCAGAACAATATTATACGTATTGGTAAATCTCATCATTGAACTTAAAAATGCCTCATTAATAATAATTTTTTTCTTCCACCAATTTCAAAAACATGTAATTAAATAGTTGCTACGGAACAAATTTAACTAAGTAACTAACAAAAAAATATATTTTTGACAAATGTCATTAATTAGATTATCATAAATAGCTAATGGGGTGGTTCGCTCAGTGGTATGAAGTCGGCCTGTGGATCCTGAGAACCCTGGTTCGATTCCCACAGGCGACAAACAATTTTCATAATTTTAAAAACTACCCTTGTGGCTCCTCCACCACTAACATCTTTGGGGGCCGTGATTTGATGACTGGTAACCACACTTCACGCTCAAAATATCACTTACCGAGATCTGCTTCGGCAGAGTGCCACACCCAGTAATGGGTAGAAGGCGTGATGATATATTTATTTATTTATTTTAATTAGTTAAAACTCGATCGTAGAAAAAATTATGTATGCAACTCGAATTTAAAGTGTCTTTATTGCACTTATGGGTTTGCAACAATCGCCTACGTCTCGTGTTGCAATCTTCCCTCTCGTGCAATAAAGTGACACTTTTAACACTAGTTACATAAATAACTATAGTTCTATAATCAATATATCAAACTATATAACCCATTAAAGTTTTGTGCAAAGGTATAAAAACATCCTAGATACAATGCTATACTTCAAAATACAAGGAACAGCTTCATCCAAGATAGCAGCATGTGATGTCTTTATTTAAAACTAGTAACTATCTGATTATTTACAGTAATTCCTGATTTCCCGCAGCAGTAAATAACTCACAGTCGCAACAAAGTTAAGTTCACTAGACTATTAGATTAACAGAGCCGCTACAGCAGTCTCTACGGAACGAAACACTTTTAAATTTTAACCCGCTACCATTTTTCAAACTATACAAATACGAAACTGTGGTGCCCTTTCCACCTCTGAACCGCAGGGGCTATAAATCACCCATGATCAATTTCTCCAGCATCAAATAAATGTATTCTTTTCTATTTTTATCGATGCCGAGAACTATCTACTATTTGCTCACCAGTAAAAAATTCTAATTGTTTTTTCGTAAACTTTCTGACAGTCGTGCGCATGGGATGTGATTGAGATATTGAGAATCTTATTCTTTACACTTTTGCAAGTTGGCACTATTGCTATTTGATGAGGGTTTTATAACTTGTTAATTTGTCAAGCTGGATTACAATTTCATAATTTATTATCAACATTATATTGCAGCTGATACGTTTTGCACGGTGCAGATAAAATTAAATCAATCGATTGCAGTTAATTTAAATTGTGTCACTTTTTAAGCCGGTGTCACACCATCAATGTTTTCACTATTTAGTAAAAGTTTTGTACAACAATCAACTTAACTTGTTATATTTGAGGAACAAGTTCCACCAACTCTAACATATCAGGATGATCAAAATGATAATTTATCTTGACCACTGATTGTCGACGTGCCGAAGTTGAATAATAAGTAATGAAAACTGCAAGTGCAAGTGGTAAATATTTTATTATAACAATATAATAAAAACTAGGATAAAATGAAGACAATGAAATAATTAAATAAAAAATAACAAATTAATGATATCATATTCTCGGGATAGACACCCTCGAATATTCTTTAGTCAATAATCATAGCTACCGACTACTTACGTACTATCTACTATTACTTTTGAACTGTCTACTAACTACCCTTAAACTATAGCATTTAAAGTAAATATATGCTAGACCGCAATAATTTCGCTGAATGTGACAAATGCCTCAAACGCTCGCGCATGTTCCAAAAGGTGAATAACATGACATGTATCTTAAAGACGCAATCTCATCAACAATTTTGCAAATGGTTATTTCTTATTGAAATAAATAAAATATAGAAACTTTATTTCAGTTTCTGCCAGTTTACCACTTGTGTAATAGAGGATTTATGAACTAAACAGTAAAAAAATTTAATTGAAATATGAATCAAATTATTTTTTAAATACAGCATTTACGAGTACAGTATGTTTGTACTTACTTGTTATTAAATCCAAAATTGGCAAATTCAAAACAGATTATTTTGATGTTAATTAATTGAAAATACATTACTAATTATTTGTACAGTAAGTACTCATTTGTTTATAAACAAAATAATGACGAAAAGCATTATTTCAATTATTATATGTATTAAAACATAGATCAGCTATTGTTATGTATTATTTTATCTAGATTATAAACAGTAGATATCTTTATCTTTATCTTTATCTTTATCTAAATGAAAATTAATGTTTTTCTTCAAATGTCAGAATTCCATAGAAACAACTAAAAGTAAATTAAACCCCTAAGCCTTAATAAATATAAATAGGTATGTACTTGTTCGGCAAAGTGGACTCAACCTTGACCACTAGCTTGGTTTACAAGTTGTGTAATCTTGGTTTTTTCGATGAGAACTTAGTTCTCGAAATACGTATTTAGATTTATCTTTATATTTATTAAGGCTTAAGGGTTTAATTTACTCTTAGTTATATCTTAGGCTTAGATTTTTACTTTTTACTCCATAGAAATAGTTAAAGTTTGACTTCTCTGATAAATACTTTTTCTTACGCTAATTAAAAACATCGAGTTTCATTAATTCACCAGCGATAGAAAAAGGCCATTTTCTGCCACTTAAGCGTGGCAGAAAAATTATATAGCAGAAAAATGTTTAATTGGGTAAATATTCCGGCGTTTTAAGAAAAAATAGCATGTTTTATATGGGGCGAAAATAACTTTTTGTGCTTCATCTGAAGTTGTCGGATTTACGACAAGAAGTATCACTTTAGGCTCCTTATCAAATACGAGCCCAGTCCCTCATCAGTTGGTCCGAATCTAATTTTTTCATTAAAAATTTAAATAATACTAAAAACCCAGGTATCTTATATATTTACTAAATTCTACAATTAATTTTTAACATTTTTAACTAAATTTAACATTAAATACACCTTAAACACAAACTGTATAGCAATACAACTCTCTTTTTTTTTTCTTCACATAAACTATGTAAATCAACACACAAATGAACTATCATAATTATTATCTTGTGGGCAGTTTGGCGGATGAAATTGAAGTTAATTATTATTTAAAACAAACGTTATTATTATACAGTTTTTTAATAATACCATTTTTTTTTTGTTTACTTCCTCTTTCAATGGCTGTCATTTCTAGATGTATGTATCGATTATCTTAAATTTTATCTGTGTATTAACAACATACTAGTATATGTCTCATTAAAATTTCATTTCATTTTCTTGCATACTACACGAGAAATAAAACTGTAAATTATAACATCAAACAAAAACTAAAATTGGGCCAACTGAAGTGGGACCGAGCTCGTAATATGTTCGACAGTAAGGTAGTCTGGGCAGCATTATGGATTTTGAATTCGGAGATCTTGAGTTCGAAACCCATTTAAGCTAAAAATATATGAACTATCACACTGCGGCTCGGTGGGTCCGGATTCTGTAGTGTAATTGGGATTTAGTTCCTGTTGTATAAAGTAGCATAAATAAATATACTATTCTTCCGATACATTTCATTCTTTATTTTCGAGATACAAAATCTGAGATATTTTCTACGAAATATCCTAATTAACCACATAAATCTGCTAATTTCCTATGCCCATCTCTTTCTATTGGCTCATATCTCATTCACATCACCGAAACATAACCATAAACCAGCTCATCCACCGACGTCTTACATTCTCCTTATTATAAATGACGCTTTACACGGTGCGGTACGCTACAACCTCCGCTTTCGCTGATCCATTAACCCGCTGGAACGTCCAGGATTACGCCTATGTGGCTGCGCAGCGAGGATCACTTTCAAAACATGTGCGGTGGCCGTTTTGACGTTAATTGGTGCATAAACTAATTTCGCGAGCAGAAATTTGAAAGAGAATTGATGGCGGCTTCGCGCACATCATTTAATTTTCAATGGAGATGAGATAACGCGCCTAGTCAGCACGGTGGTGTTTACCTCCTTCTAAAGAGGGTTGGGGGTGATGCTGATGTGGCAGTTCTCGCTGCTGGACAGAATTAGGACAGCTAGTTGAGGTGCTATGATTTATAAGCAAATATTCTATGCGGATAAAAGGATGGTAGAGAATTCTCGTTAATAACGAACTAATACATATAGAAAAAGCTTTCAGAAGAGTTTTTAAAATATATAGGAATAACAACAAGAATAATTGTGGTAGCAGAGAATTGAATTAAATTTGAGTATCGTTGATTGAAAAATTATAATTGCTTGTTTACTTCGTTGCATGTTCTTCAGTCAATTGTTTATGTTCTATTCATTATTAATTTACTTATTTATTGTTACGTTTATTTTTTTTTTATGACCCTGTCAAATATAAAAATTGGCTTCCCTTACTAGAGAGAAAAGTGATACTTTTCATCCCTAGGACAGAAAGTAATTATTTTTCTTTTCTAAGAAAGGAAAGAAAAGCCTTAGACCTTACCCATGGTAATTATAAAATAACGGTATTATTAGGCATTAGTTACAGAGACTAAAATTATTACAGTGACGACATTTATTTATTTATTTATTTATTTTACTCAGTACAACAGGAACTTAATCTTCGTAGGGCATAAACATCGTCATAATATCTTAGATATTTGTACATAGATATAAAAAATAAATAAATAAATATATCATCACGACTTCTACCCATTACTGGGTGTGGCACTCTGTCGAAGCAGATCTCGGTAAGTGATATATTTTGCGCCTGAAATGCGGTTACCAGTCGTCAAATCACAGCCTCCAAAGATATTAGTGGTGGAGGAGCCACAGGGGTAGTTTTTGAAATTATGAAAATTGTTTGTCGCCTGTGGGAATCGAATCAGGGTTCCCAGGCCGACTTCATACCACTGAGCTAGTCATCCCATAAATAGATAACTATTATTTTTCTCTAAAATATTTAAAAGTAGTTGCGTGAACAGAGCGGGCATTATGAGCGGGCGTTATGAAAAATATTATATGTATACTAGAAGAGAAAGTGTCATTCTTCCTTTAGGTACTTTATATCCATCGAATTTGCCTCGAAATAAAACGGTACCCTCAGGAAGAAATGTCTTACTTTCTTCTCTAGTTCCACAAATAACTATTTTTGTTCCAATACAATAGCATTAGTAGATTCGGAGACATACATTTTTGAAAATAAGTTCCATTTTTTATCTCTCTATATTAATTTAGTTATAATCATTTTTCTAATAATTTGTTTTTAGTGAAATGTGTATTTGAAAAGCTTTTAGTTAGATAAGCTTTTAATTTAAATTAATATAATTGCAACCGCAATATTGCATATTTACCTACCATTATTTAATCAACTAATTTACCAAACTCAGTAATTAATTTAATTAACAAAATTAAACAGTAACAATACATAATCTAAATTTACTTTACATTTCATAAAATATTTTATATTTCAAAATATGTACCAATGTTTAAAGTATACAAATTTACATAATATTAAAAACCGTATTTTATTCACATTATCTTCATTATTTAATAAATGTTATCGTATTAAATTTCGTATAAAGGTAAACAAGAACTGTGGCAGATTTTGAATACCATTAACTAATGTATACATATCACTAATTGTGGTATAATAATTGTTGTTACATGTTATACAACATTATTTATTTTATTATACACAGAAGTACTTTAACTGCAAACGAAAATTCAATCATGGTAATAATTCCGAATAAAGAACAATAAAACCTTCCCGGCGGCAAAAACCTTATACATCCTCTAATGTATACTGGAAATAATACTTTAATTTAATAATATTATATTTTAATTAAAAATGTTGCTGTAGGATAATTAAATACTAAATATAATTAAAATAATTTTAAATTATTTAAAGAGTATATTCATGAAATTTCGACAGAGAAAAACATCAAAAGAATATTATAAAAGCTGAAATAGATGGTATGCAAGATAAGCTTGCAAACAATTTTAATACGCTAAACAAACTCGACAAATTTTCATGTCGAAATATTGTTCTAGTTAAAATATTTACATAAAATCTTTCATTTTACAGCGTATTAACAAAGGTTTGCTTCTTACAAATATGATTCCACAAAGCAGTATAAGTACAAATTGATCAAAGGCCCTCTTTCACACTCTGAAAGCTTCCGTGTTTCAGTAAGTCTAATTTTAACTATAATAAACATAATTTGTATCAAACGAAAAGTTATACGTTTCCGTTGTATTTTCGATCCGCTTAATTCAATATTATTCAGCATGTTATAAGTTGTTATTTGAAACGAAGAATACAACGGGAATCACTATTTCTCCCGAATCATTGCTGAACTATAAGAAATAACAAATAAATAAATATATCATCATGCCTTTAACCCATTACTGGATGTGGCACTCTGCCGAAGTAGATCTCGGTAAGTGATATATTTATGCGCGTAAAGTGCGGTTACCTGTCGTTAAATCACAGTCCCCAAAGATGTTAGTGGTGGGGGAGCCACAGGGGTAATTTTAAATGGGTGAAAATGTTTTGTCGGCTGTAGGGATCGAACCAGAGTTCTTAGGATCCACAGGCCGACTTAATACCACTGAGCCATTACCCCATAAATAAATAAATATATCATCACGTTTTTTACCCTTTACTGGATGTGGCACTCTGCCGAAGTAGATCTCGGCAACTGATATATTTATGCACGTAAAGTGCGGTTACCTGCCGTTAAATCACAGTCCTCAAAGATGTTAGTGGTGGGGGAGCCACAGGGGTAATTTTAAATTGGTGAAAATGTTTTGTCGGCTGTGGGGATCGAACCAGAGTTCTTAGGATCCACAGGCCGACTTGATACCACTGAGCCATTACCCAATAAATAAATAAATATATCATCACGTTTTTTACCCTTTACTGGATGTGGCACTCTGCCGAAGCAGATCTCAGTAAGTGATATATTTATGCGCGTGTAGTTATCACCCGTCAAATCACAGCCTGCAGGAGTAATTTTAATTTAGTTGCAGGATTCGGCTAATGTTTTATTCCACAATTGCCATCATTGTCCAGGAATATATAACTTCTTCTACTAATTACACAATCGGGTACTGTTATAAAACCTCTATTAGGACGAAAACTGATGTATTTTGCCAATAACTCAGATTTTATCTCAAAGTTATAACTATTCTATTTAGGTATTTATTTAGTGAATTTCATTTCTCCATTTCAATTATTAGAAGTATCAGTTTACACTTTGCAGGATTCTAATTTAATTTTAAAGGGTAGCTAAGTTAGTGATATCGAGTCGGTCTGTAAATTTGAGAACCCGGATTCGATTCCCACAGCCGACAACCACATTAATAGTACCCCTGTGGCTCGCCCTCTACTAACATCTTTAGTGGCCATGATTTGCCTGCTGGTAACCGCTCTTCATCCGCAAAATATATCACTTACCGAGATCTGCTACGGTAGAGTGCCACACCCAGTAATGGTTAGAAGGCGTGATGAAATATTTATTTAATTTTCATATTGTTATTCAATTTAGTCAATAATGTTGTGTGTTATTGTTTGTAAACCTTTCGAATTACATGTGAACAAAAGAGCAGCGAACGGTACAAATAAACCGTAAAAGTAAGCGATTTCCCTTGAATGAAATCAACAACAAAATCTCTCGGAGTATTTGCAGCAGTTTGTTTTCAGCGTCAGCCATGCAAATCCACCGAGACTGGTCAATAGCCATATTTCTCTCTTTATCTTTTTTCCTGTAGAGCACATAAATTATTGAGCGTAACGCCGGTTAATTAATAATGTACGCAAATAAGTGGCGCGAGAGGTTGTGTGCACGCGCGTGAATGTTTGAACAACTCTTTATTTATTTAATTGCGTGGTGAACTCGCCACAATTGAGTCGTGTCAATATTTATATCGCGTTTGCCGTGGTTATGTTTACTTGTTTGTTTGAGGTACAAGCTGGTTTTTGATTAAAGGATTGTGTACTTTCAAAGCGGATATTTTCATTTTAATTTAAGAAATTGTTAATTGTTTCATGCTAAATTCAGTTTCAAACATAATGTTTCTATTTCAATTTACTGAAACACCTCACAGGAATTCATTAATCTTGTATTTCAGTATAACAAATTATGTTATTTTCAGTATCAATATAACAAAAGAGTGAGAATAAATTGAAAGCAATTCGACAGATTTCCAAAAACTTATTGCCTGGCAATATTCGCGATGACCTGTAGAATACGAGTAACTGTTTCGAAATGTCAACCAGTTTGAGAAAGGAACTAGAGAATTATTATCTTACTTATCAAACTCTCAAGTAATATTTAAGTAAATTATTTTCTATTTGGTTCAAAAGGCGAAATTGTCAAGTATAAATAATTATTACCTATCTGACATTTGTCAAAAATAAAAAACTACAATGTTTATTTTCGACTATGATTACCAAAGCTTTATTATCAGTGATAATATAACAAGAGAGTGAGAATAAATTGAAAATAATTTGACAGATCTTTCGAAAACTTGTTGCCAGGCAATAGTCACGAAAACCCGTAGGGCTTGAGTGGCTATTGCTAAATGGCAACAAGTTTGAGAAAGATACTGAAGAATTATTTTCTAATTTATCCAACTCTCGAGTTATATTTAATTAGATTATTTTTACACTTAGCTGTTGAGGTCGATTCATCCAGCTTAAAAGATTTTGTACTGGGTTCATATCGATTGATTACTTATTAATGTATTCTTGGAAGTTGTTTCCAAAATTTGTTGGTGTATTTCTGTATCTGAAATGGAACTAAATCGATGGTTTTCACATATTTTTCTTGACGCGTTGACAGTTTTAAACAACTATCTATCATTTGACACAAACAAAAAAGCATCTACAGAGATTATTCCCGGGAATAATCACAATAGCTTTATTCTCAGTATAATAATAACCAGATTGGTTAAAACGCAGACACAATGAAGCATTTCATTGGTTTTGAGAAACGTCAAAGAATAATCATATCTAATATAATAAGTGCTACGTTAATTGCCGGCAATCTTTTGACAAGAATTAAGAGCTTCCAATTTCCGTAACAACGAATTTAAATTCAAGTCAAAATATTATCTGACAATTATCATATTACGAGTTATATTTTACCTGAGAATTTAACAACCACATCTTTGAATTTTTTTGGTATTTTTTGGAACGTTTTCTTTATTTTTAAAAACAAGCTTCTTCTTTAGAAGCAGTTTCCAATTGAGAATTTGACATTTTGATAGATTATTTTCATTTGACATTTATGAAAATTGCATTTATTTTATTGGTAACGACCTTTGTTATTTATTTATTAAATATTTATTTTCAAGTAAGTTTCAACCGTTATCATAAACCACTATAAATATAAGTACTGTAAATGATTTTAATTTTTTTTTCATTTTCACTAACCTTGATATGGGATTGGGTTCACTTTCAAGGCTCAAAGAACATCTTCTTCAAGCTTTTCGCATCTGAAAAAAAAAGATATTTATCATATTAGATTTAGATGTATTTATTCTTGGTGTTTGTCGGTATTGAAAATAAATTGTTTTGTTTTTTCAGAACATGTTATATTATTTTTAAATTACTTTAACCGGATTTGTACTTTTGAATCACTGCTTTTGTTAATTATGAACTTTTGTTATGTTGTTGAAATTGTTACTCTGTTTTTCAATTTTTATTTAGCATGTTTTTATCTTGTTTTTTAACTGTTTGCTTTCCTACAAAAACCAATTATTATTCTTTTATAAATGTGCCAATGTTTACTTTATAAAAATTTACTGATTTAATTAGTTTTATACCCTATATTGATAATACACTGAATCGGATTCAAAACGTCTATTTAATTACAAACTAAAAAAAAAGCTAACTTTTCCAAGTATTTGTTTCATTTGACAGTGAAAAATAATTATACCTACAGATTCCATAAAGTATTTTTTTTATTCATTTCAATATAACATTATTGATTCAACTCTTTCAACAGTAAAAGAACACTATTACAGGAATGGATACGTCATCGTTTTGGATTATAGCATTTTTACTACAGTGGACACCATGACGGTGATAAAAATAATTTTGTTAATTTGTTTAATTTTAATTTGCTGAGAACCCTGGTTCGATTCCCACAGGCGACAAACAATTTTCATAATTTCAAAAGCACCCCTGTGGCTCTTCCACCACTAACATCTTTGGGGATCGTGATTTGACAACTGGTAACCGCATTTCATGCGCAAAATATATCACTTATCGAGATCTGCTTCGGCAGAGTGCCACATCCAGTAATGGGTAGACGGCGTGGTGATATATTTATTTATTTTTTTTTAAATTTGCATAAATCTGCGAAATATATATAAGTGCGGTAGGTAGTATTTTAGAACGTGAGGTTTTATATTGAAGCATGACGTGAAGTGCATCGTTATGTATTCAATTCAAAGACAAATAAATTTTTCTATTATTACCATTTAATTAAGAAAACGAGGATATAACTGTTATTAATTTTGAACCCAATAAATCAATACTCCTGTTTTTATGTAAACTTTCATGTTAATCAAGGATTCTTTGAACATTTAAATTACAGATTCTAATTAAGTATTCCTATATCTAATTACAAAGTAATTTGTTCAAAATCTTCTTGGAATCAAGTATCCAAAAACACAATAAGAAATAAACAGATAAATCTCAATTTAATTTTAGAATGTTACTTAATTAATTCAATCTATTAAAATAAAAATTCCTAACTGATTAAATTACATTTAATTAGAACCCACTCGCCCAGTTAGTTATTTTAAGAAAACATCTCTAATTAGCTTTTTCTAGTCTCGTTACGCTGAAGAAATACAAAAACAGGTTCAACCATGAGCTGACAATACCTCATTCTCATTTCAGGACGAAAAAACACAAAGGAGCTGTAAGTCCAGGCAGTTGGCCTTGGATAATCTCTCTCGCTGGACAAATACATCTTGTGTGCGGTGGAAACAAATGTTCGCCATTCGATGCTCTTAAAATAATGACTGTCAACAAATTACTCCCAATGCAATGCTATCTATCACTAAAGAGAGGAAATTGACTTGTTTTATTCATTTGTTGATCTGTCAAATTGTTTAAGATAAAATAAGGATAATATTAAAGAATTTTAATAAAATAAATGCAGATAAACCTACAAAAAGTAAAACCTCAGACGATTTTATTGATTGGAGTTTCCTTTTTGTTCGTAGTTTATTTACATAATTAACAAATCTGACAAACCCTCTAAAATATTTCTAATATTAACGAATAGTATATCGTGTAATTTAGTAACTAATTTTTTATATAGTGTTTACAAATAGTTATTTGCGATGTAAGTATCGTAATGTGTTATATTACGAAACGAGATGGAAAAATTGTCAATTGACAACCTATTGCGTTTCATATTACGACATGACTAATATTGTACAACTTTTATCTTACTATCGTGAATTTTATTTAAAAATATAATAAAAATAAATATTTTGACGTTTCACAAATAAAACGTTAACGAAATTACGAAAAACGCAAAGTTGCCATGAAAACAGAATCCTATCTTTAATTAATTTAAAAAACACAAACTATATATCTACATTGCCGCATTACTGCAGCAAAATGTGTTATTACGACACTCAAAAGAGTTAGGTAATTTTGCTATGTAACGATAATAGATAATTATTTTTGAACATTTTTTGAAAATTACATTTCCCTCGCTCAATTTAGTTGTGATAGTAACCATTTCCCCCAATAGTAGGCGATCTTGGGGCAGGGTTCGAACTCACCGAGCCGTAGTATGTTAAAAGGCGTATTCCATTTGTCATTTGGATCTGATTTAACTTACATTTACTGACCCAGATCACTTATTTAATTCGCTGGATTACTTCCCTGACTTTATTTCTAGTACTTGAATTACTTATTCTAATTTACTTTGAAATAATTCACCCCAATAAGTACATCAGTTTGTTTAATTCAGTTCATTTAGTCATCTGTCAAATTTATCTGAATTGATTTAAGTGAACCAAGTGGCAAATGGAATACAGCTAGTGATGAAAGTAAATTACTTTAATCACAACTAAAGGAAATGGTTACAATTACAAATAAAATGAGAGGGGCAAATAATTTTGATGAAAATTTTAAACGTATCTTATTATTTTTGTTTGTGGTGACAAGGAAAACGTGATGTACATATGCAAATACAGCTCCTTTGATCTCGTAATATAAAATATTTATTAAATTAATGAACACGAACGTAAAGATGAAATTTTTACAATTAATATTATATGGGGTAATGGCTCGGTGGTATCAAGTCGGGCTGTGGATCCAAAGAACCCTGGTTCGATCCCCACAGCCGACAAAACATTTTCACCAATTTCTGATTACTCCTGTGGCTCCCCTTCCACTAACATTTTTGAGGGCCGTGATTTGACGGCTGGTAACCGCACTTCACGCGCATAAATATATCACTTACCGAGATCTGTTTCGGTAGAGGGCCACACCCAGTAATGGGCAAAAGGCGTGATGATATATTATTTATTTATTCTTACAATTAATATTTAAAAAAATGGTATATAACACGGGTAGTAAAGAACCCTCTCCTCACTAATATTACAATATACTATTATACAATTGTTTTTGTGAAAAATAGTGCTACATTTCTAACTTTGCACAACTGATAGAATTATCTTGAAGTATGGTGATAATAAAATGCACTAAAATTTTATTAAAATTACTTATTTTAACAACGTCATTTGGAAGTTTTGAATGATGTAAAAAGTTTTTAAGAAGCATTTGTTATATTTTGCGAAAAAGGATACGCAATCCATAGAAAGAGGTAGCGAAGTACTTTTCATATATTTAACTAAGTAACTGAACATTGTCAAAGTTCTCAAAACTCCAAGTCGTAAAATGCGAGAGTGAAGAGCTTTATTTCTGGAGTACGCCCAATTATTAATGCAAGTACTACACCAGAACTTACCAACTTTATTATTATATAAATTTTAAATGATTCCTACTAATTTCATTTTTCTTTTTACAACTCTTTGATAACATTCACAATAACTTTACTAATATTTCCGTAATTGCAAATAAGTAGTGTACGCTTTATAGGATTCTAATATAATTTTAATGGGGTAGGTGGCTCAGTGGTATCGAGTTGACCTATGAATTTGATAACCCGGGTTCGATTCCCACAGCCGACAAACAATTTTTACCACAGTAATATTACCCCTGTGTTTTCTCCTCCACAACATCTTTATATCACTTACCAAGATCTGCTTCGGCATTGCCACACTCTGTATAATAAAAGGCAGTGGCGTACCTACGGGGAGCGGAGGGTGCGGTCCGCACCGGGCGGCACATATTTTGTGAGACATTTTTTATATTTAGTTTTAGTTATAAAAAACAACTTGCTCACTTCATAAGTTTACTATTCGATTTCTACGAATTATGAATTACTATATGATTTCGAATATTTTTCTTCAACGTCAAGTCAATGTAGGAATGCAAATATTATCTCGAAAAATGCCTTTATTGCTGCCTAATTTAAATATGCTATCCAATGGTAAAGAAGTTCCCCGCCTCAATTACAACTATTTATTTAGGTTTATAAATTTAATGGGATAATAGTTTCGTGGTTTCGAGTTGGCCTGTGGATCCTGAGTACCCTGGTTCAATTCCCACAGCCGACAAACAATTTTCACCCAATTAAAATTACCTCTGTGGCTTCCCCATCACTTACATCTTTGGGTGCTGTGATTTGACGGCTGGTAACCACACTTCACGTACATACATATTTCACTTACCGAGATCTGCTTCGGCAAAGTGCCACACCCAGTAATGGGTAAAAGTCGTAATGATATATTTATTTTATATTAATTTTTTTAATTTATAAAAACCAGCATTTGATTGACTTAGAAAGGTCGGCAAATTGTAGACCGCCCTGGGCGGCAAAAGTTCTTGGTACGCTACTGGTAAAAGGTGTGATGATATATTTATTTTTGCCCATGAACGTACTCGTTCTTTAATTTATTCATTAGTTAATACCAATTATTTTGCCTACATACTTTTAATTTGTCCAACTAGTACGTACATATACCTAGAATAAACTTCAAAAGAAACAAAACAACCAAAAATAAGTTGTCAGCAGAAGAAATAGTTGGAAAACCCATCACAAGCACTCTACTTCCAACCACAATGACTGGTTCCAACCATGATGGTAGAAGGAAGCAAAAAAGTATCTAATCCGAAGCGATTCCAACTAGACCGACACCGACAGTCCCGGAAAAATCAATCGCTACAACTTTCAAATACTTTCACTTCAGTCCCCTGTCTCATTTTCTTTCAGATGTGTTCCTGCCCTCGAAACCCCGATACAACCCTGTACCCCTAGCAAGCGTGCGAGGAATAATGTTAGCGAAGGTGTACAAGAGGGACGTTCTTATGAAGAAAGGATTGTTTGAGCCAGAGGGCGAAGTTGCGGAATTGAACAGTTTCTTGTTTTGACACTGTACGACTAACAATCCCACTCAAACAAATTTATGAACTATCACACTACACCTCGATGCAACCGGATCCATGTAATTGGGATTAAGTTCCTGTTGTGCAGAATGGAATAAATATATTAAAATGTGAATTAAATTATAAATTATAAATATTTAATCAATGGTAATCATATATGTAGATATGAAAAGAACCAAAGGAAGACAGAAAATGAGATGGAACGGAGATTTTAAAGCAATAGCAGGTACAGCTTGGCCCTCAAAAGCTAGAAACAGAGAAGATTGGGAATTACTTGGGGAGACCTTCGTCCAGATGGGTAACCATTCCAGATGAATCTTCAATTAAATAATATCTAAATACTAAAATACGCTATATGTAAAATTATCTATATTTTTAATTATATATCCAATTTTTTTGTATATACATAATGCTAATAATCGGTTTATAATAATAATAATCATCATCATATTAAATACCCTATATATAAATAAATAAAAATAAATATATTATCACGCCTTCTACCCATTACTGGGTGTGGCACTCTGCTAAAGCAGATCTCGGTAAGTGATATATTTTGCGCGTGAAGTGCGGTTACCAGTCGTCAAATCACGGCCCCCAAACATGTTAGTGGTGGAGGAGCTACAGGGATAGCTTTTTCAAATTATGAAAATTTGTCGCCTGTGGGAATCGAGCCAGGGACCTCAGGATCCACAGGCCGACTTCATACCACTGTGCTAGCCATCCCATATAACCTATATATCGAGGGTAAAAAAGGATAGTGTCATAACACTAGTATATAAGTAAGTCTTTAAAGTACGTGTGACGAGTGCTTTTATTTATACATGTATATCATACGTTATTTTTTATTATTCCTGCATCATAATAAAGCTGAAAAGCAGCATTTTCAATTTGATGAATTTCATAATTTTGTGAAACATCCGGGCCGAAATTTATGTGTTTTAACCATCAAAGGTGGGCTTAAACACTCGTTTTTGACCCTACGAGCATAATAAAATAATTTCCTATGGATACATAAACAAAATAACAATTTTTGTGTATTGTGAATACTTGATTTTGAAAAATGTTATTTTAAAATTTTAAAATATCAATTTGTACCTTTTGAATTTGAAATTAAATGTTCTTTTGTTGTACATAAGACATTATATGTACCATATGAAATTAGCCTTTATTGGCCATGGCGTGATTATTAGCAAAGGCACAAAGCGCCGAGGGCTAATAATATGCATATGCTTATGCCTGTTTTCACCCTTGATACATGAATAACTATCGTGTGTAATATTTAATTTAATATTGTTCACATAGAGATAGGTTACCATTTGTTGTTTACATTAATGTGGATTCTTAGTTTTGCAATTTGTTGTGATTAATATGAATGGATTTAAAGGGCAAAATGATTTTGTTAGTAAAATAAATAATCTTTTGTTATCCAAATTAATTTCTAGTATATGCATAGACAAATGCAATAGTTTTAATATAAAACACTCGAATAACAAAGTTACACTAAAGTAAAAACTTTTCATTAAAAGTACGACAACCTGATGTAATTAAAAAAAAATTCGTTTAGATAATAATACAAACTTCATTTACTTAAGTATGTACTTCACACAAGTAGTTGGGTTAAAATTTACCTCAGTAATTTAAAAATGAAACTAATTAATTAAAAAGCAATTACTGCTATTAGAACCTCGTTAAGTTTAACTAAATAAAAAGAAGAGGTACGTCTCCAGGGCAACCGCAAACAGACCACAACCTGCTTTGATCTCGAAACCTAGCAAAGAATTATATTCTCATAAACGTGACCAATTTAAAAATAGCGGTTTCTTTGAAAGGTTGTCACAAAAATAACGCCCCATCTTCCTTATCTAAAACTATATACTTTTATTGACAAACACAGAATTTCATATGTTCATATCGCAGAACATTCTGACGTAAAACGTATTTATTATGAACCAAATATGACAGTTTAAGTGCCTGTTTGTAGGCGACAATATACCACTAGCAGCGAAGGAAATGGACATAGCGTCTGCTTTTGTTTTATTCCGATAATATCTGGAAATAAAACATTTTAGTTCTATCGGAAAATGGATGGAATAGCTAGAAAAAACCTTTTCGATATGTTAAACGCGGGGATTATTTTCAAGAATGATAGATTTTCAAGAATAAGTGGGGGCGTGTCAAATATGCTATATTATTTCTTTTGGTAAATGATACTTTATTGACATCAACCGAAATAGAAAGTTTTGTTATTTTCATCGATCCCTTTGCATTAATTTATTCAACCTCTCTATATTCAAATTCGTCTGGCTTATACGATATAAACGTGAAACTTCACGAAGTATGTAATATGACCTAGAAATGAATAAAATAATAATATCTTCTAGTCCGTGTCTCAATCATTATCTGTTGCAATCGGTAAAGTAATAACCATCCTTTTTTAAGAATACTCATCTTATATAATTTTTGCGATCACGACAACGGCGATTAAGAAAAAATATGAACATTAAGGATGAAAATATGTATAATTATGTAAAAATATATGAGGAATTAAATGGTGTAATCATAATTTCATATGTAGTTTCATATTTCTTTTAATTTATCATAAACAGAAACAAACGTGGATAATAAAATGTTGGATGCTTAGAATCATTATTTGTTAATTCATACTGTTAATTAACATTTTGCTTAATCTGTGCTGATAATTTGTACAGAATTGTGTTGTGTGAAGTGAATTTAATACTAATTAGTGTTATTTCATCAAAACAAGTGAAAATTTCGGTTGCGAAAACAAATCCAATACACGTACACGAGTAAAACAAATGGAAGTCCTTAACCACCAAGTTTATCTCATGGTAGCGTTCGTGTTTTATTTCAATCCGCATGTTTTGTTTCGCCATTCAATAGCGTATAAAAAACTCCGTCGCGTCATTTATTCTAACGAAACGCCATTACTCCGAACACGGCCTATTTGGCAACGCCGGCAACACCGCGTTTCGTGGGTGTCGCACTTAAAATGCGTCTTTACGATGAGCACGTGTTTATTCCGTTAGGTGACGCTCTCATCCGTTTTTACGTCGCGCCAGGCGAGATTGTTGGTTGTTTTCCGAAGATGCCAAGCAGGCTTCGGTTCATCCCCGTGTCGCATGATTATTGTTTTTTATTTCGCGTGTGTGAATGGCTGGATTTGTTTTATCACAAAGGCTGTTTGAAGTTTTCGTTTTGCCAACAAGTACAAAGGTTTACGATTGAAAACTCTGACAGTTGAATGAGTTTAGATAATTACACATATATACATATTAACATAACATCACGCTTTATCCCATCAAATGGGGTAGCACGAAATCAAAAATCATTAATAATATGTTTACTCATTAAATTTTAAACGGTCTCTAAGGAAATAAATATAAAAAAAGAAAATAATGAAAAGAAATAAAATAAAACCAATAAAATTGTAATGTGTTATTGTTCACTTTTTTAATTTTAAAATAGTGTAATAATGTATCATTTTCTAAACGATTTTTGGTATAGACGACTTTCATGATCAATATACAGAAATACATATTTGATAATATTCAACGTAATATTTTATTGGTAGTGTGTTTTAATAAGCCAAGGTAATGTAGGAATGAAATTAAAGGACTTAGTCTTAAGTTGTAGTCATTTATTGAAGAATAGTTGACAACGTTTCGGTTACGGGTGTAACCATCTTCAGGTCTAGGTATAAAATAAAACAAAATAAGATAATTGTTGGTCATACAATATGAACAATTAACTCACCAGAAAACTAGTTGGTAAAAATAACAACACAAAGAAATTAATTCTTTTATAAAATCTTAATCGAAGTTCTGAGTCAGCAATACGCAATAAAAAAAAAATAATAAATTAATTATTATTATTTTATTATTTATTTATTTTATTATTGGAGTGACTAGCTCAGTGGTATGAAATCGGCCTGTGGATCCTGAGAACTCTGGTATCCTAGATTCGATTCCCACAGGCGACAAACAATTTTCATAATTTCAAAAGCTACCCCTGTGGCTCCTCCACCACTAACATCTTTGAGGGCCGTGATTTGACGACTGGTAACTGCACATCACGCGCAAAATATATCACTTATCGAGATCTGTTTCGGCAGAGTGCCACCCACACCCAGTAATGGGTAGAAGGCGTGATGCTATATTTATTTATTTTTATTTGATTTAATTGTTCTTGTAATCTATATACCTTAATAACCGATTTTTATATTAAAATATCCGGAATCCGGTTTCTACTAATACTAGATTATCCGAAAACATATTACTGCCGTATATACGGACGACGTTTTCAAATACAAGCACAGGAGTCGGTCTCATCCTTTGTAACCTATGTAGATTCGTTATTAGATGAGTGAGATTGAGTAATTTGAGATGTTTTGAGTATATGGGAAGTACGTCGAATGAAAGATTAATGGAAAAGATTTATAAGATGAATGGATGGATGTGATTGAAGGTTTGTTGCGTGATGAATGATTCCGAGTGTGATGAATAAATGAGCATGTATGGAGGGAACTATGGATGTGATTGAAGCGAGGATGGTGAGTTAGAATGAGAATGTTTTACGAGGACTGATTATTTGATGAATCTGGTGAGTGAATATTTTATGAATGATTGTAGGGTTCGTTTGATGGAATATAGCGTGATGTTATGTATGTATGTTTATAAGAATTTCAATTTTGTGGATACCGAATTCTTCGGATATCAGTTTAATATCCGGATATAGAATTTTTCATATACAGAATAAAAGTAAATCTGAATATCTAAATTGAAAATTTTTCGGATCTGAACAGCCTAGTTACTATATTTCATTGTAGACATAGTTTAATTTAAGGGATATATTTTTTCCGGAAATATACAGGTCGTCTCAAGACGAGAAATAGACAGTAATTTAGGAAAAATCATTTAAAAAAATTATAATATAAACGCCGTTTTTATATTTACCTGATAGATTATAGTTACAGCTTACTTTATTCTGAACCAAAAGTGTAAAGTCTACAATTTTATTGTGCCATGAAAAATTTAGATAATAAATATTCACTACTTTGCAAAAAGGAAATTCATCTCAATTACAGTGTACTTGGAAACCGCGGTTTTGTAATGGAATCTGAATTACTTGGGCGCAATTGTATTCAAAAACAAGCGTAGAGCGACACTCCCTTCCTTCCTTATCTTTTAATTCGTTTTCAGTTCTTAAGTTGTGTGTTTAACTGCAATTGTGTGGAATTCACTTTCAAAAACAAGCGCAGGGCGACACTCCTTTCCTTTCTTATCTTTTTGTTTCATTTTCAGTTACTGCATTGTGTGGACTTTTCTTTCATATACAAGTGTAGACTATCGCTTTCATCTTTTCTAATTTTTGTAGATTCGTTGTTCGATTCGTTGTTAGGGGTAAGCGTGAGTAATTTGAGATGTTTTATGCATATGTTATGTACGTCGAAGAAAGAAGATGAATGACAAGTGTTGTGTGATAAATGATTTCGAGTGTAATAAATAAATGAGTTTGTATGGAGTGATCTATGAATGTGGTTAAAGTGAGGGTGGTGTGTTTGGATGATAATGTTTGACGAGGACTGATTATTTGATGAATGTAATGAGTGAATATTTTATGAGTGATTTTCGGGTTCGTACATTCCATTTGTTGGGATATAGCGTGAAGATATGTATGTATGTATGTAATTGTATTTTTAGTTAAAACTTAAAATCAAGTAGAATTAAACTTTGAACTCGTAAAATGCTTCTTGTGAAGCTACTGCTGTAGTGTTACAACTATTTATTAACAGGAAGTAAAAATAACAAACCATAGCAATGTATGTTTGCTTCATAAATAATTCATATGTAAATTTGAAAAATGAAATAATATCCAGTATTATTATAAATATTAAATTGAGGTTAAGTACGTCTCTATCTAAGTAGCTTACTGTAAAGTACAGGTTATAGCTACCAGTGGCGGATTTAGGAGAGGAGCAGAGGATCGGGCACCCCCGATATACATATGTGTTATTTTTTCGATAAATTTTACATTATAGAAAAATTTATATTTATATGAGTATTAAGAGGAGCCATCTATCTTAATAAATGTATATTTGGACACCAGTGAATTTTGTCAAAATAATATTTTAATTGGATATATGCCTTCCAGTGATAATATATTCAGTCAAGCGCTCTTTTTCGATATTAAGATCGTTGAAAATATATTTTTCTACGATCAAACAGAAAGTATACATTTCCAACTGTCAGTTGAATGCAAAAACTTGACTTTTGTCAGTCGCCGAGCGACAATAAGATTTTGTCGCTCACTAAACGGTAAAATAAGAGTGTATCCATAGATATATATTTTATATTTGTCCGTAAACATCAAGATCCGCCCCTGATAGCCACCACTACGTATAAAATATATTAAAAATATTCAGGAACCGGTACATTTACAATATTTAACAGGTGCATAATGTCGTGATGAAAATATTACCCCATGGCGCTGCATTTACTAAGTCAACAATGCAGGTACGAAATTCAAGTACATGGTACCAACCTTGTAATCAGATAATAAGCTCAAATTGAAATGTTTCGTTCTAAAATACGATAACAGTCATTTTGTGCGCTTGCAGAGCGGCTTGTTAGTCGCAGTTTACACAGCCAGCTTGATATCGAACATGATGATATTTTTATTTTAGATTTATTTACATTCATGTATTTGTATAACAAGTAATACAACCAACAATAACATTGCTAATTTACAATCAAATAATACTAGTTGATAACAAATATTTAACGTGTGGAAACGAAACGTAGAATATAAAATAAAATAAATATATCATCACGCCTTCTACCAATTACTGGGTGTGGCACTCTGCCGAAGCAGATCTCGGTAATTGATATATTTTGCGCGTGAAGTGAACGTCAAATCACGGGCCCCAAAGATGTTAGTGGTGGAAGAGCCACAGGGGTAGTTTTTGAAATTATGAAAATTGTTTGTCGCTTGTGGGAATCGAACCAGGGTTCTCAGGATCCACAGGCCGACTTCATACCACTGAGCTAGCCACGTAGAATTAAGTAAATATATCACAGAAATAAACCAAAAACTATTTTTTTTAACAAATAATTTATTATGTTACTAATATGTAACTGAAATAGTTCTTACTTTTCATGTATTCCTGAAAGAGTTCTGCAGTTCAGTTCAAAGAAAGATAAGATTATTTTCTATAAATATTTGGCACCTCCGCCAAAAGTGAGTAAAGAATTCATTTAAAAATAAATATGACAATTGAGGTTACAAAAAAATAAAAGATAAATACAAACAATAAAACAAAACAAAAAATTATAATCTAGTTGCATAATTTAATTGTAACATGGGGTAGGTGACTTAGTGGTATCGAGGCGGCCTGTAGATTTTAGAACCCTGGTTCGATTCCCGCAGCTGACAAATCACTTTCACCACATTAAAATTATTCTGTGGCTTCAATTCTACTAACATCTTTGAGAGTCTTGATTTGACGGCTAGTAACCGCACTTCATACGCATTAATTTATAAAAAATAAATAAAATAAATATATCATCACGCCTTCTACCCATTACTGGGTGTGGCACTCTGCTGAAGCAGATCTCGGTAAGTGATATATTTTGCGCGTGAAGTGCGGTTACCAGTCGTCAAATCACGGCCCCCAAACATGTTAGTGGTGGAGGAGGCACAGGGATAGCTTTTTCAAATTATGAAAATTTGTCGCCTAGCCATCCCATACATTAATTTATCACTTACCAAAATCTGCTACGGCAGAATTGTTAATGTTGTGCATAAATGGTAGTTAAATACAAGAATTAATTTTTTTATCTAGTTGATTGTTTAACGTTATGATTTAATTGCTGCATGCATCACATTTAATTTACACCTGTGGCTTCCCTTCCACTAACATTATTGTGGGTCGTGATATGGTGGCTGGTAACCACACTTTACGCGCATATGCCTTTAATTTTACATAACTTATTCATTATTTGTCCATATGAAAACAAATCATTACTGTGAAAACCTCTCAATCTGAAGCATCAACTTTAAAAGCAAAAAAGTATAGCCACGTTTAAAAATCACTTCATCAAACGTCTGTAAAACGTTTATATTTCGTAAAGCATTAACCCTCGTCGTTTGGCCACCCCTGCTAATTACACAATCCGTACAACCCTAGTTCTCAAGTCTGCCAACCTCGCAGAAACATATGTTCCCCATTCCGGGGCGACACCAGGGACAAATGGCGAAAAATTATTACCCTGGACAAAAAGTGAACGGCGTGAAAATGGAGATGTTTAAAAATGTAGGAAAAACGCAGGGCCGCGTTTTTATCATGTGTTTTCATTTATTGTCTGTACAGGGCGGGTTTACAGCGCTTATCTCTTACAGTGATGAAATTTTAACCGTGAATATACATACAGCAATGGCGTAATCTGATATGTGATTACACGTAAGCGTATTAGAGCCACGCGTGTTGTATGCGTACTGTAGTTTCATCGTAGCTGGCTTTGTGTCATGGTTATTACCGAAACGAACGACTCAAATGACGAGGAAAACGTTGATAACATTTTCCACTTTTTCCTGCCTTTGTTGTGTGCTTGCGAGTGGAATTTGTTTTTCGGTTTCAGAGCTTTTTTAGAGTTTATTATTTTCATGTAGGTAATTGACTGAATAAATAACAACTCAACTGGTTATGTTTTTAATAACAAACATGAATTTGAATGGAAAAATAATGAAGTTAATGTATTTTAGAAAATAAATATAAATAAATAAAAATATCATCACGCCTTCTACCCATTACTGGATGTGGCACTCTGCCGAAGCAGATCTCGGTAAGTGATATATTTTGCGCGTGAAGTGCGGTTACCAATCGTCAAATTACGGCCCCCAAAGAAGTTAGTGGTGGAGGAGCCACAGGGGTAGCTTTCGAAATTATGAAAATTGTTTGTCGCCTGTGGGAATCGAACCAGGGTTCTCAGGATCCGCAGGCTGACTTCATACCACTGAGCTAGCCACCCCATTTTATTTTAGAAGTTAATAAAAAGCATTGTGGTGTAGTGGCACAGTGGTATCGAGTCGGCCTGTGGATCCTGAGAACCCTGGTTCGATCCCGACAGTCGACAAACTTTTTCACCAAATTAAAATTACCCCGGTGGCTCCACCACCACATCTAACATCTTTGGGGGCTGTGATTTGATGGCTGGTAACCGCACTTCACGCGCATAAATATATCACTTACCGAGATCTGCTTCAGAAGAGTGCCACACCCAGTAATGGGGAAAAGGCATGATGATATATTTATTTTATTTTTTAATAAAAATCATTTGATTTACTTAAAATTCATAAATAAAATAAAATAATTATAGGAGTAAATTAGCTTTTGTTACTTTGAATAATTTGATTAATGTAAATTTAAAACAGTATAAATGAACCACGAGCTTTTAAAAGTGCTGAAAGCTTTTATGAATTATTTACTTTAGACTAATGACATGATTCTTTTACAATTACAGGCATTTTAAAGTGGTGCTACTTTTTAACAGATTGTTAAGTGTGTATTTTTAATTTTAAACAATTGATAAATATATTTATATTTGTATATGTTATTTTTAACAAGAAATCTCGTTTATTTGATTCTTAGTGAAGTAATCTTTATTAATATTGTGAATTACCCATTATTTTTACGAAAAGTAGATCAAGAAAATACGTTGAGACAAGAATTATATCTTTGTCACCTATTGAGCATAAGACGATGTCGGAAAAAATTAGTTTTACTATCCATTATTGAATGTGGCTGCCATCGTAGATCTTGATAAGTGATATATTAATGCGGGTGAAGTGCAGTTACCAGCCGTAAAATCACGGCCCCTAAAGATGATAGTAGTGGAGGAGTCACAGGGGTAAATTTAATGCGATGAAAATTGTTCAAAAATTAACTCCTGCAAATCTTATTCTAGATTCAGTCTTGCGTTTATCCCAGTTCTAACAAAAATAAAGTTCGTACAGCTACAATTGGGCAAAACACACATGAAACCAGTATTTAATTAATATTTGATTAGTACAAATCCCCAGAAACAGAAATCACAAAATCATTCTTATCGTGACGATAGTCGGCAATCAACAACCCTCAGATAATCCACTAACCAATCTCGACGGCAGCTCGTTTCCTCAGCTAATTACCTCCCATCCTCTTTACCTCTCACCCTCCCCTCGCCAACCCCCGCCCCCGGCGTCCCACAGGCCGCAACCCCGGAAACCCACTAACAAACACCCCGAACGCATCTATCGCACAGAATTACCAAATTATAAGTTATTGTAGCGTAGTGTTCATAGGGTGGTTTAGGGGGTGAAGGGGTGCAGGGAGGGCCCTTCCCGAGGGCACGCCACTGGCGGAAATTATAGTGGGTTCGGCGGACACGTGACTCACGTGGGTTGGACACGTGTGGTGGATTTGTTATCGGAAGAGGCAGATATTGTTAATTTATGAGAATAGTATGACAAAAATTAAATTATATGTTATGACGTAATTAAATTACTTGAATTAATTAAAAATATAATCAAAAAACTATTCATAAAGTGGATTAAATTTGGAATTAAGTAACTTCATTTTTATTCCACATAGAAATATTAGAAATGTTTATAAGTTAAAATAAAATGAACATTAATATAATAATTTATAGATTAATGCAAACAAATTATTTGTTCATAGGTTCCAGGTCCGGTATCACAATTTTTCTCAGTGGTATGAAGTCGGTCTGTGGATCCTGAGAACCCTGGTTCGATTCCCACAGGCGACAAACAATTTTCATAATTTCAAAAACTACCCCTGTGGCTCCTCCACCACTAACATCTTTAGGGGCCGTGATTTGACGACTGGTAACCGCACTTCACGTGCAAAACATATCACTTACCGAGACCTGCTTCGCCAGAGTGCCACACCCAGTAATGGGTAGAAGGCGTGATGATATATTTATTTTTTATAATTCAATTTGATTTCATCAATTGTTAAATGTAGCTTAGCTGGTTTAGTACATAAAGCGGTATCTCAATTTTTCTCTATATAATTCAATTTTATATATTAGTTGTTCGCTACAACGAATAAAAAAAGTAGAACATCAAAACACAAATCGTTTCTCTAGATGTATGTTCGAAAATGCTTCGTTGAATGTTAGGTATTTCAATATCCTAGCAAAATGTCTCAAACATTTATTTGTTAAACAAATACAAAATATGGTATCGACATTATAATTCAAATTATGAAAATTATGCTAACTGTCCTTTTTCGATCCGCCATTTTATACTTGATGTTTGTAGAAATGAACTAATCTTAAGATCTCCATAAACAAGATCTTAAAAGATCTGATCGTGAATATCAACCTTCCATTGTCATAGAAGTTTTCAAAGTTGATATTAAAAATTTTCAGTAATAATATAACAAGAGAGTCAGAATAAATTGAAAATAATTTGAGAGATCTTTCGAAAACTTGTTGCCAGGCAATAGGCACGAAAGCCCGTAAGGCTTGAGTGGCTATGCCAAGTTTGAGAAAGATACTGGAGAATTATTTTCTAATTTATCGAACTCTCTAGTTGTATTTAATTAGATTATGTTTTGACTTAGCTGTTGAGGTCGATTCATCCAACTAAAAAGATTTTGAACTGGGTCCATATCGATTGATTACTTATTAATATATTCTTGCAAGTTGTTTCCAAAATTTGTTGGTGTATTTCTATATCAGAAATGGAACTAAATCGATTTTTTTCATATATTTTGCTTGACATGTTGACAGTTTTAAATAAATATTTGACAACTACCTACGACTTGTCACAAACAAAAAAGCATCTGCAGAGATAATTCCCGGGAATAATCACAAGAGCTTTATTCTCAGTATAATAATGACAGGATTGGTTAGAGACATGCGACATACAATGAAGCATTTCATTGGTTTTCAGAAACGTCAAAAAATAATCATAATAACGAATAATGACAACTGAAACTACAACTGGATTGTTATTGTTCAATAACAAAACTCTATCGAACGCAATACATCATACCATCCATGAAAACGTTTAATGTCTGTTTGATAAACATTTTCTTTGCCATCACAAACTGTGATTTTGATTCGTGGAAATTTACGTAAACAAATAAATATAGGTTCAGTTCAGGCAGTCGTCTGCCGCGTAGACGAACTTTATTGAATTTTTACGACGAAATCTCGTTGAGAGAGGGTTCGGATATTTTGTTCGAGGTTAATGAAATGTGAAGACTTCTTTGAATTTTGACTTGACTTTTTTCAAGTAAATGAGTTAAAGGTTATATGTTTGGATTTGATTTGATAAATGGGATACTTTTTATAATGAATAGACTGAAAGTGCTTTACTAGCAATTTTATCTTTCTGATCATCGGATGAAAAAAGTTCGTCCAGACGGTTTTTTGTAACACATGTCCTCGTAAATTAAATGATGAATTTTTTACTCCTTATTTTAATGGAGAACCCACCGAATGTCAACAACAGTTACAAATTTCTTGCACTGCTATAATGTACTCTTAGAAACTAATGACTGTTAATCTGTGGTCCTTTTCATATATTTATACAGGATGTTTCAATTCTTCAGGAACTTTGCTTGAAATACACATTTTTAATGCTATTAGTTTGAGAGTTATTTCTAGATAGCTCAGTGGTATCGAGTTGGCCTGTGGATTTCAGAACTCGAGTTCAATTCAAACAGCCAACTTTCACCACATTAAAACTACTCCTAAAGTTCCCTAACCGCTAATTTTTTGAGGCCGTGATTTGACGGCTGGAAACCGCTCTTCACGCGCAAAATATGTCACTTATCGAGATCTGCGTGATGATATATTTTTTAAATTATATTTGTAAACCTTCCGAATAGTCATTTATCAGATATTTTATAATTAATAAATTGGCTATTGTTGTCTTTATTTATTTATATATTTATTTATTTATTCAATTATGTACAACAGTTACTGCCGGATTTAATAATTAATATATTAGAAATTACCGACAATACAAATGTTTATTCCGGGTAAACTGCACTAAATTTTGCGAATAAAATATAAAATAAATATATCATTACGCCTTCTACCCATTACTGGGTGTGGCACTGTGCCGAAGCAGATCTCGGTAAGTGATATACTTTTGCGCGTGAAGTGCGGTTACCAGTCGTCAAATCACGGCCCTAAAGATGTTAGTGGTGGAGGAGCCACAGGGGTAGCTGTTTTTCAAATTATGTAAATGAAATAAATTCTTTTAAATTCGGTATATGCCATTTAATTTTATTCCTGTAGTATAGAAACAGTCTGTATATTTAAAAATTAAGTTTCACTAAATCGAGTATAACGACTTGAGTTTGTGGAGCATGAATTTGTTTATTAAAAGTAAAGGTGAAGCGAATCTAATTTTTATTTCACTAGAAATATTTTGAAAGTATAATTTTTCTATTGTGAAAATTATTGTACAACATTTTTGGAGCCACATACTTTCAAATCTATTCAGTTTTCTCCTTAAAGTATATTTCCTATAACTATGAGTTATGAAAGATTTGTTACAATATTATTAATAATATTTTTCCATACTTTGAGCAGGAATCAGCTATAGGCCACGTTCCACGTTGTCCAGTACACCTTGGGAGTCCTATCTGGTCCATTCAGTCTATTCCACATCACTGCCACTCATATATTAACGTTTCCTTTATATATCACACACTAATACGCACAATAACGCACAATTTAAGGCAATTTACGCATTAAAACAGCACTAAATATTTACTAAAACACTGTAAACGTTTCGATCACGACAGCAGCCCGCACTCTACTAACTCAATTCGTTGCACAGCGTTGCTGTAACTTGTTCAGTATTGTTAAGATACTTTTATTTATCATTAAAATCGATAACCATATGCAGGTACTAAATATAATGTACAGATCGTATAGCACTCGGATTTTTCCGAAAATAAACGAACGAAGCCGATTGACGATTTTTAAAATATTTTACATAGCAATACATATTTTGCAGAGACAATTAATGTAAAGAAATACAAATACTATATTTTAATTATTTCAATCGTGAAAATTAACGTGCATCATTTTTGGAGCTACTGGCTTAGTTAGTTACTTTTAATTATCTTGAAAGATTCGTATATATAGCAGAGCTACAGGTATAGAAAACAATAAATAGGTATTTCTTAATGAACAGTGGTAGCTTTAAGCTATAAAAAGTAGCTTTAAGCTACAAAAAGTAGCTTTAAAAGTAGCTTCAGTTGTTATAACAATATTTTTAAGCTAATAGAAAAAAACATAGTTCGCTACTAGCTACAGCTATATTTTTTCACATTTAGCTAAGCTACAGCTACAGCTAAGGTAAACGTAGCTAAGCTAGTAGCTACGCTACAAAAGTAGCTAGCTACTGCCCAACTCTGATCTATAGGTACGTATTTTTTAAAATAAAATATTCAGTATTATTTATATCCTAGCACACCACTTTAGTATTATTCACATTCATAATATTTCTTTCATACTAGATCTTTTTTCGATTAGCTAAGGATTAAAGAATCTGGGTCCAATTTCCACAGCCGACAAACAATATTCACCTTATTAAAATTAGCCTTATGCCTCTCCCACCAATATTATCTTTGTGGGCCGTGATTTGACGGCTAATAACCACACTTCACTCACATACATATATCACTTACCGAAAGCTGCTACGTCAGAGTGCCACGCCCAGTAATAACAGGGGTGATGATATTTTTATTTTATTTTTAATTATTTAAATAAATAAAAATAAATATATCATCACGCCTTCTACCCATTACTGGGTGTGGCTCTCTGCCGAAGCAGATCTCGGTAAGTGATATATTTTGCGCGTGAAGTGTGATTACCAGTCGTCAAATCACGCCCCCCAAAGATGTTAGTGGTGGAGGAGCCACAGGGGTAGTTTTTGAAATTATGAAAATTGTTTGTCGCCTATGGGAATCGAACCAGAGTTCTCAGGATCCACAGGCCGACTTCATACCACTGAGCTAGCCACCCCATTAATTATTTAGAGAAGCTGTATTAGCTAAAGAACAGTGCTAAATGAAATGCAAAGTCGTAAACATGTTCTTGTCATTTAAATGGCTTTTGTTTAACATTATCTCTTAAAATCTAGTAGAAAAGCTTTTTCGTATATGCGATGAATCCCATAACAAAAAAGAAATAAAACAGCAGGTGTAAAACATTATCGTTCTCATGTGTAAAAGTAATATTACACAATGCTGATAAAATTAGCAGGGATACTTACATTCTAACAGCCAATTAAAAATTTATCGCAACAATTCCACGACGCAAAAAAATTCAAAACGTGCCATTAGCACGGCGTGTTCACCTCTAGGAGCCATTCGGCGAAACGCAAACGCAATATCCTGCGCGGAACGGCCATCATTTGCGTGGCACAGCCACAAATCGCGCCCGATACTGCCGGAATGACGTCATATCCGTCATCGCTTCTGCCGGACTCGCTCGTAGCGTCGTCTATATTTCACATCGCGACGGCGGCGACGCTCGCTGACGTTTAGCGCATCAGATGCGAATCTGTTTCGATGCGTGATTGTTCAGTTCGCAGTCACGGCGTCACCTCGTCGTCGATGATGATTTGAATGGTTCGGATATTGTAACGCTCTCGTGTGATTTGTGATAGATTCGATGCGAGATTGTGATGGTCTTCGTGAACCAGGAGATTTGCTTTTTATTTTTGGGTCACTGGACAGAATTTTCAGCGGCCGAAATATAAATTATTCATTGTTCTTTTCTGCTCGTTTCATTTAACATTCATGTAATCATTTTATTAACCTTATGAGGCTTGGTGGCTCAGTGGTATTCAGTCGGTTTGTGGAGGAGAACCTTGGTTCGATTCCCACAGCCGACAAACAATTTTCACCACACTAAAGTTACCTCTGCGTCTCTCCCGCCACTAATATCTTTGAGAGCCGTAATTTGACATCTAGTAACCGCATAAATACATCATTTCTCGAGATCTACTACGGCAGAGTGCCACATCCAATAATGGGTAAAAGGCGTGATCATATTTTGTTTTATGTATAAATAAATAAATAAAAATAAATATATCATCACGTTTTCTACCCATTACTGGGTGTGGCACTCTGCCGGAGCAGATCTCGGTAAGTGATATATTTTGCACATGACGTGCGGTTACCAGCTGACCAATCATGGTCCTCAAAGAAGTTAGTTTTTAATGTGGTGAAAATTTTTTACCGGTCGTGGGAATCGAACCCGGGTTCTCAAATCCACAAGTCGACTCGATACCACTGAGCCACTTATCCCATTAGCTGTAAATTTTCTGCCATCCCAACGATGAATTAAATTAAAAATGATGGTTTGTGAACTAAAATTTTATGTTCAAAATGTTCTATCGTTTAAGGTAGTACTAGCGTGAAAAAAATTTTTGCAGATCTGAATAAAATTTGGCGCACGTAAACATTGGATAGTCATACGCATCCTGTTAAAATATGAAACACATTCATCGTCTGTGAACAAATATATTCGCTTGTAAAGTTGAGTTCTTATACACGGGGCTTATGGCGATCATCACTCAGAATCGGTGCACCTATTTGGCTTGTGTACCTCTAAAAATTTTCAGTTTCATTTGAAAAACTAGTATGATGTTCTAGAACTATCCAAGTATATTGTATCAGAAGGAGAAAGTTTTTTATCGTTTAGTAATGGATATATAGCCATGCAAAGCCTTGTTTTTTAAAAAATTCAGAATCCCAATTTATAATGACAACACCACACGATGGTATGGTATTTGAAATTTCACTAGACCAACAACCTATTAACAATTCATGATATTCAAATCATAATAGGTATAAAACACTTATTTTATTCAATTTTTATATTTTTGTGAGCGTCAGTTTCTCCACTCGACAACCGATGGCGCCACCATCACACTAGTATTATCTTAATCAATTACTAAAAAAAAAATTCATTTTAGTTGTTATTATTTTCATTTTGCAAATTATACCATATCAGTTGTTGATTTGTCAAAAAAAAAAAAGAAATGGAAGAGGAGAAAATATGTAGATTCCAATTCCGCATTCGAAAATTCATCATTAATCACGAATCATTTTAATTCCTCAGCAAATAACAAACGACGTTCAATAAAAACAACGTCACATATAAATCAGAAACTCATGTGTGCCGCAGCACAGTATCGACACAAATGAAATAACAGTATTTCCAGTTGTCAGGCTGACGTTGGCACAAAAGGACGAGGAGGCTGAGTTCGAATCCCGCGGCTGCGTAAATCAATCAGCACGGGCAGCGTCGCGGCGCACCGTCGGGACTCCACGTCTAATCTCCACCGCTATTTATGGATTTTAATGGGTTAAATACGGCAGACAGTCGCGATAAATTATACACATATCCCGCTGTAGAGCCGACAAAAGCCGCCATGTGGACGTATATGCTGCCCCTAGCCTACTTGATGAAATTATTACGTGGTGCAGTGATGCGGAAAATCCTTCTCTTTCTAGCTTCAAAAGCCGAGGACTTTAATAATATTTTTTTAAGAAGAAAATGTTTTATCTAGGCAAAATTAATTCTTTTGTCTTTTGAACTTGTTCTATTTATATTACTTTGAGATATTATTTAGCAATTAGTTCTGATTAACCTTATAGAAGAGGTGAGGTAACTTTTCTTAATTACCGTTCTAGAATTGTTCATTTACAATTTTGGATGAAACTTTGTAATTTCTAAATAGTTTATTAAAAATTGTATATAGGGCCGCCTAACATTAATAACGAAATTTGCAATTCAATCAATGAATATTTCTAATGATTTTTATTAACTATATTCCTCTTCCTTTCTTATCATTTTGATTCTTTTTTAGTTCTTACAACAGTCCGCCAGTACTGTGATCAACATTACGGCATTCGAGTTCGAATCCCACTCAAGCTAAAAATATACTGTAATTGTAACCAGGGGCGTCCACAGACATTTTTCCAGGGAGGGGCGGGGCGCAAAAAACTCTGATATAAATAAATACATTCACATAACATAAATACAAATACACATAACAAGTAGACAAAAAATATTTAAATTTGTGAATTAAATTACTCTTTATCGTCTGGATTTGAATTGAAGAGGAAGGACAATCTACGAATAACTCTTCCATAAATTTACCGTTTTTATTTTCTAATATTTTGTGTTTGTGTATACTTAATAAACTATCGATAGCTATGAAATTGAAACAAAATTAAACAAATGTTTGACGTTCAATCTGTCAAAACTGTCAAAATAAATGAAATAATAAATAAAGGATTTATTTTGACAGACAAAACGTCAAACATTTGTTTAATTTTGTTTACAGTTCATGACATTTTCGGCATTTTCAAATATAATTTGTGTCGTTACAAAGTATGCAAAATTGTTTATTGGTTCAGATGCAGAATTTTATGCCCTAAAACTTTTATTTCAAGCTTTTTTGCTTAAAATATTTAGGGTAGCTGGAAATTACAAAATTCAAAAGTCGTGGTCAACACCCTAGTTAATAACCAGGGGGGAGCGAGCGCCCCTCCTTGCCCCTCTCTGCGGACGCACATGAGTGTAACTGTATCTAGGTTTGTTTTTATGTTTATCTCTTTGGGAATATTTATGATAGCGGTTTTAGCTAAAAATTTGGGACACTAAAAATTAATGAAAATATGTTTATAAATGAAATGAAGATCGAAACCGTCTATAGAGCACATCTTCATATCTCGTTTAGTTTTTATGACATAGTCTTCTGAAAAGTAGAATGTTTCTTCGAGTTTAATCTTCATTTAACTACCTAGTATCTGGCAACTTTACTATTAAAATAAATAAATAAATATATCATCACACCTTCTACCCATTACTGGGTGTGGCACTCTGCTGAAGCAGATCTCGGTAAGTGATATATTTTGCGCGTGAAGTGCGGTTACCAGTCGTCAAATCACGTCCCCCAAACATGTTAGTGGTGGAGGAGCTACAGGGATAGCTTTTTCAAATTATGAAAATTTGTCGCCTGTGGGAATCGAACCAGGGACCACAGGATCCACAGGCCGACTTCATACCACTAAGCTAGCCATAATTGTAAATCAATTACAGAACTTCATTTTTGTTTTAAATATGTATGATACTAGAGGATACTGATAAGTATGGATCAAATGGTATCAAATATAGTAAATCAAATCATACCCCAAAGTCCGTAGTAACAGAAAAACCGAATTAGAAATAAAAAAGCGTAAAAAAAGTAAGCCCGTTTTAAAATAATAATTCATTATCATTGCTTCTGTTAAAAGCGTAATAATAATAAAAAAGGTTCATAATCAAAAATATCGTTTAGAAATCGTCAGGACATTTGTGTTTAAGCACCTCGCGCTGTAAGAGGGCAGACGAGAGAGTGAGAAGGAGTCTTCACGAAAGAGGAAGATGTCTCTTTTCAAGAGGGATTTATTGTCGTCTGATTTAATTTCCGGCATCGCGTCATTTGCGGAATATAGCTCGTAAACCGCCAGCTTTGGGGAACATTCGTGTCGTCCTATTTACATTTATCGCGTTTCATTTATTTTCACTATATTGTTACAGTCGCAACGAAAGGTTATGTGCACATCGTAAAAACAAAATCAAAGCTCTCGATATTATGGCTATTACTACCAATGTCGATGGAGAGTATAAATTTTGATATACGAACCTAGATACAGTTTTACACCGGAATATATTTGCTGCAAATTGGCAATCGTTCGAAAATATAAACAGCAGATAAAATTAGTAAATCAGATAATAATGATGAGATCTTCAACTGATGTAGCATTTTTATTTTTATTCATTAATGATGACTGCTTATAATTAAAAAATACAGTATTTTTATATTTGATATCGCGTATTTTTTGCTGTTAAAAATGTATGAATTATTTTAAAGAAAAATTTCAATGATTTTTTCCATACTTACAAAAATTCTATGGAATTGTCTCTGAATAATTCGGTTACATTTATTTATATACAACCGATAAATAATATTAACTTTATTCTTACCAACACAACTACTACTTAATGTGCTTCATTATTTACCCCGGTAAATAAAAATAACAAGTAGTCCTTAGGAAAATAAGGTGATTCAAGGACATTGGTAGTGCCACCTAGAAAAGTTTTATTTTCTTAGTATTCAATAGACATTCTTCATTGCTCTTATGTACATGTCAGAGAGAAACCTCCGAATTTTTCTGTGAAAGTATTTACATGATTATTTTTTTACGTTTCTCAAAACCAATGAAATGCTTCATTTTATATCACGTGTCTGCGTTTTAACCATTCCTGTTATTATTATACTGAGAATAAAGCTCTTGTGATTATTCCCGGGAATAATCTCTGTAGGTGCTTTTGTTTGTGACAAATGATAGATAGTTGTCAATTATTCACCAAAAACTTTGGAAACAACTTCCAAGAATACATTAATAAGTAATCAATCGATATGGACTCAATTCAAAATATTTTAAGTTGGATGAATCGACCTCAACAACTCAGTCAAAAAATAATCTAATTAAATATAACTCGAGTGTTGGATAAATTAGAAAATAATTCTCCAGGATCTTTCTCAAACTTGTTGACATTACGGGTTTTCGTGACTATTGCCTGGCAACAAGTTATCGAAAGATCTGTCAAATTATTTTCAATTTATTCTCACTCTCTTTTTATATTATTACTGAAAATATTTGTAATATTTGTTAATAGCAAATTAACAAATATATTATAGATATCTATAAAGTAATAATAATCAATTCAGTAAGTAAAGCAAAACTAAAAATGTTTGAGTGTATTTTTATTTATTCTCAACATTAAAATATTTAGTTAAATCTGTCGAAATTATTGTGTGCTCTGTTATAAAATGAAAAGAGAAAAGTATTAATTTTCCGTTAAGGAACATTTCTTCGTATCGTAATTGAACGTAACTGGAATAAATTTTATTTTATTCGTTGATTTTATTACAAAGGAAATAGAACGTCTAGATATCACCATTTCAAGAGCCATTACTTCTTGTATATGACTTTTACATTACCATAAAATAATATTATATTAGTTCTATCCTACTGTTTTATTGCATAATTGTTAATGTCCAATAAAAGTATAACTACTCTTTGTTTATATTCATTAATATTTTGCTTTAGGAAAGCAATTGTTTTCGTTTTTCCATTTCTATCTCTCCTTTTACCATCTACTATAACGACAACAATTTTCATAACTTTGTTTATTTATTACAGATTACCTTATTTTCATATCATGAAAATTAATTAAAATATTTCGAGAAAAATATATCAACAATTTTTATTATTTGGAACAAAAAGTAAAAGACACCATAGGTGGACTTTGGCCTAGGCTAAAGAGGCAATAGCCTAGGGTCCAAAAATTTTCGGGCGCGGATTCAAGCTTTTAGTTTAAATAATAGAAATGTATAAAATCATAATTTTATAATTTCCTGGTTCCCTAATTATTTTAAGCAAGACAGCTTCAAAAAAAGCGGTTTAGAACATAAAATTCTGCATCTAATCCAATAATCAAAATTAATTTTGCATACTTCGTAACGGCACAAATTAGATCTGAAAATAACGAAAATAGCCTCACACTATCGATAGCTATGGAATTGAAACAAAATTAAACAAATGTTTGACGTTTAAGCTGTCAAAATTATTTCTTTATTTATTAAAACGTCAAACATTTGTTAATTTTGTTTCAATTTCATGGCTTTCGATGATAATTTCGTTATTTTCAGATCTAATTTATTTATTTAAAGGGCCCGAAATCAATATTTTGCCTAGGGTCTGAAATATTTTAAATCCGCTTCTGCAGACATAGTGACATTTATTATTTCATAGCATAGTTGTAATTAAAAAAATGTCTTAGGAGGAAATCAAGAGAAATATTGGGATACCGCCAGGATTTGAACCTGCTACCTATAATGATTAAACCTTTGTATTCATAAATTCATTTATATAAAATAATAAAATTTTAATAACATTTTATCAGTCACCATAAACATAACAATAAATAAATTTAAATATTAATTATTTATTCAAATAAAACCAATTAAAATTATTTTATGAATATAGAAAAATACATAATAGCGTAAAATTAGACATGATATCGTATTTGAAAATAAAAGCACAGCTGCAGAGCACTTCGATCCAAATGAATAATTTATATTAATTAATAACTGGACTCGTTGTTCCAGAAATTATGTTCACCGCTTAAAATCATGAATTATTATCTAGTATCGATACGTGTACAAATTAGCTTGACATCCATTTTGTTTTATTAACAGCAAATACAGCGGCTGGGTAATTTGATAATCATGAATATTATTAATTTGCTTGTAGTGAGTAATACTGAACACGAAGTGAATATATTAATGCCTTGCGTGGCATATTCCAACCAGATTATATAAGAGAACTTTTGAAATATGTATCTTTATCCTATGTAATTAATTTTGATGGATATTTTGCAGAGAGATTTGTAATTGAGCAAATTGAGCCCTGTTCACACTGCAATTATTATTCCAATTCAATTTTATGCTCCTAATTAATTAAAACTTTGAAATATTCCACTCGGAACTCTGCACACTACAAACAGTTTATATTATAGTTTAGTGATCGCCGAACCCTCTATTTCAAGCTGTGCACGGCGCTCCCTTCCTTTCTCATCTTTTTGATTTGTTTTTAATTCTAACATTATTTTTTTGATTGGACCAAAACTGACACCTTTTCGGTGCGTTTTGTGTTCCGTAAAGTGCATTATTATGAGAAATAACAGTTCGGGAATACTTTTTTTTAAACCGGCAAAAAAGTGACTACTTTTTTGACAAATTTTAGTAAAAAAGTATTTTTAACCAAAACAGTCAGGTAAAGAACGTATCCAAGATTAAAACAAAAATAACAGTCTGGTAAAGTACAAAAGTCTGGAAAATACTTAATCTGATTGTTTTGTATTTTATCTTACAGCCTGTGGCTCCCTCTCCACTCAAATCTTTGGTAACCATAAATTGACAGCTTATGGGATAAGTGGCTCAGTGGTATCGTGTCGACTTGTGGATTTGAGAATCCGGGTTCGATTTCCACAGCCGATAAACAATTTTCACCACATTAAAAAACTAGCTCTGTAGCTCCTCCTGCAGTATCATCTTTGGGGGCCATGATTGGTCGGCTGGTAACCGCACTTCACGTGCAAAATATATCACTTACCAAGATCTGATACAGCAGAGTGCCATACCCAGTATTTATTTTATATAAATTTTTTACTACTTTTTTCCGTGTTCCAATCTATTTTACGTTTATATATTACTTCTTTGTAGATATTGCAAACCTAGCCAATACCGGAAACGATTTTCAAAGGTACTTAGTGTAACTGATAATTTAAATTTCAATCTTAGTTTGCATATTTATTGAATTGGTGGGGAATGTATTTTTATTTATATTTTCCAATTTACGTTTTAATTCTGATGCTTTGCTAGGTTACAACTTGACTAAGGGCCAGTTTTTCAATCACCGATTAATGTTAATTATAGCTGTATTCCATTTGCCACTTGGTTCACTTAAATCAGTTCAGATGAATTAGACAACATGACTAAATGAATTGAATTAAGCAAACTGATGCACTTATTGGGGTGAATTACTTTAAAGTAAATTAGGACCAGTAATTCTAGTACTGGAAATAAAGTGAGCGAAGTAATTCCGAGAAATAAATAAGTGATCTGATTCAGTAAATGTAAATTAGATCTGATCCAAATGGCAAATGGAATACACCTCATGATTAAATAATAATGGAAACTATGGTTTCCAGTATTGTTTAACCATGATTAACATTAATTGGGAGTAAACCGGCGATTGAAACACTGACCCTAAAATAAATTGCTATTATTAATAAATATTTTATTATTTTGGAAATATTTGATTGCTAAATATTCAGTTTAAAAATTACTACATTTTTATTAATGTTTTACAGAATTAATATATTAACTAATTCTATATTCTGAAACTTCAGTTTTCATATAATCCAACAAATGAAGTAAAATTCTTTGATCATTAAAAATATTTTACTTTACCTACTCATTTTTTGCTTGTAATCTATATATTATACGTATTCTATATCATATTTAATTAAACAAAAAACAAAAAATTTGGTAGACTGTATGACCTACATAAAGCAAAAATAATGATCAATGATGTAATTCCTTAATACCTTGCAATGTTTTTTGTTTTTTAAAAATTTAATATTCAAATTATTTGCCATCCTTATCCTACAAAATCTAGATTTATATTTGCTGCTATCCATAAAATTTTAACAACAATTTTCCTCGACATGTTTTCAAACAATCAATCCAAAGTTCCCAAACAAATGCGGTCTAAATTTACCTTTGAGGCACCCCTCCACTAACATTTTTGGAGACTACGATTTGACGGTTGGTAGCCGTGCAAACCGAGATTTGCTATGGCAGAGTGCCACTTCCAGTAATGAGGAGAGGCGTGATGTTATATTTATTTATTTTATTATATACTTATGTAGAGAAGTTTTGATACGATAATATCCCAAGAAAAATAACACAAAATAATTATTTATTTATTTGGTGACGGGAGTTGTGCTTATTGGTTGAATTTTAAGTAATAATGATAATAATTTTAAACAATTCCAGGGTTCATCCCTATCAAGGTCACCTTTTCCCCTCGCTAGTTACCCTCCATCAACCTGCGTGTTTACCACACACAAACAAACATATCACGCGTGTGTGCGTGAGACGTGCACGTATGGCGGTGGTTAGACGCGGGTGGCGCGTGACGCACCCTAGAAGATTTATACGCGCGCCGCCCGTTTCCGACGCAGTCCGGACCCCGGACTCCGGGAAACAGATGCTGTGGCCACAGTTCCCGTATCCACGTGGGCACCAACTCCGGTAAATAAGATACAAGGCTGATATGAATAGTACTCGGAGGTAGATATAGATGTCATGACATTGAGGAAGATAAATAATTGTACGGGACTGGAGAAGCAGCATATTCAAATAAATACTGATATGTTCGGCATATACTCGTATACTTGTATTTTATTCTTATGTTATGTTAAGTTTGTTTAGAGTCAAATGTTACAAATAAAAACTGTAATAATCGCCTATATTTCGTAACTTCATTTTATGTTACTCGTCGGTAATAGTTATTTACGGTATAAGTCCGGTAAATAAGTTAGTACGAGTAAGATTTCTAAATGAATACAGTAAAAAAAAATTACAGTATAACATATAACGTTTTATTTTATATTGTGTCGCATTTAATTATTAAACATCATTTTCTTGTCCTAACCTTGGTAGTGATATCTGAAAATCATTATAGCTGTATTTCATTTGCCACTTGGTTCATTTAAATCAGTTCAGATAAATTAAACAACATGACGAAATGAACTGAATGAAGCAAACTGATGCATTTATTGGGGTTAATTACTTCAAAATAAAGTAAAATGAGTAATTCTAGTACTGAAAATAAAGTCACTGATGTAATCCAGCGAAATAAATAAGTGATTTGGTTCAGTAAATGTAAGTTAGATCTGATCCAAATGGCAAATAATAGCTGTATTCCATTTGCCACTTGGTTCACTTAAATCAGTTCAGATAAAATCGACACATGACTAAATTAACTGAATTAAGTAAACTGATGCACTTTTTGGGGTGAATTACTTTAAAGTAAATTAAAATCTGTATTTTTATTACTGAAAATATAGTCAGCGAAGTAATCCAGTGAAATAAATAAGTGATTTGGTTCAGTAAATGTAAGTTAGATCTGATCCAAATAGCAAATGGAATACGCCTTATATTTAAATGTCAAAAACTGTGTGTTACCTAGCAACCATACGATAATACGAGGTGTGGTTATTAAATAACGAGACTGATGCACAGTACAAAAAAATAAAATTTTGACATTTGTGTTTTGCAAAAATCTTCATTGTCAATAACAACGGTCTGTAAAAAGTTCCATTGCCAATAGCAACGGTCTAAATGTTAATTTGCAATTGTTCAGTTTCTATCCCCAAACAAGGTTTGAAACCCTGCATTTTTTATTGACTATAGAAAAAATATTTGACACAGGGTCTTATAAAATTTAGATCCACCCATAGGCAATATGAAAACTCAATGCCTCAATATTTTTACGGTGCATTTATATTATGAACAAAATCCTAAATTTACTGGTTCGTAAAAAAAACACGTATTTTATACACACTCAAAACACTAGGAAATATTTACTGTACTATCACTCACAAAAAGTTCTTGTAAACGAGTTGTTCAATTTTAACTTTTTGTCCATATTGTAAAACAATATTTTAAACAAATATTTGTACCAAACATTCAGGCTGATACTATACCTATTACATTTAGTAAAATAAAGTAACAGCAACAGTATTCAAAATGAAAGTAGCTCATTTTCTCATCTAACTTTCCATCAGCTATGAATGTAACATTGGCTCTTTTGTGTGCAGAATAAATAATTCCACGAAACAGATTCCGTACAAATTACCACCTTCATCCAATTTTCTCATTCGGGCAATCCCCATAAACCCAACCCATAAACTCAACTTTAAAATAAAAATAACCCAAAGAAGGAAGCGTGTTTTTACATGGCAGCAAACACCGCGTCACAAAAACATAGTAAAGTGTGTTACGGTCACAGAACATGGCTTCATAATAGAATCGTGCGAGGACAAAAGATAAAAGGAGAAAAAACTTCCCGCATTCACATGAGAGCACCGTTGAGTGCGCTCCTCAACCAGCACTTACGACAGAGATGGCGACAGCGGCGACCAGCGAGAGTGAGCGAGACACCACTAGCTCTCAGGGGACGACGAGGAGTAAGTCAAATGTCTGCTATCGAAAGTAGCTGTATCAATCACTGAGTCCAGAAACCTGAAACCTGAAACTCAAGCTCAAGCCGCATGCTGAAAGACAATGGACACGTATCAAATATCTACCGGGCCCAGAGGGCATTGAACTTTCAAATCATATTTTGATTTATGGGTTGCGGGAGCATTTAAATCTCATAAAACAGTTAATATCAACTGCCGATTAAAAATGAATAACTACCAGTTGAATGAAGCAGTGGTCTCCGAGCCTGGACATCCCCCGATATAAAAATCTATTTTAATAGATGTATATTTAGATATATGGGGTAGGTGGCTCAATGGTATCGAGTCGGCCTGTGGATTTTAAAACTCAGGTTCAATTCCCATAGCCGACAAATAATTTTCACCACATTAAAATTATCCCACCACTAACATCTATAGGGGTCGTGAAGTAACGACTGTTAATCGCACTTCACGCCCATAAACATATTTCTTACCGAGATCCTTTACGGTATAGTGCCACATCCAATAATGGGTAAAGGCGTGATGAAATATTTATTCTTATTATTCTAGACTTCGTGGGGGTTATATATATATATATATATATACAGGGTGGTGACCGCAACTCTCGAACATAGGGATTTAACATGTAAAATCACAATTTTGTAATTTCCTGCTTCCCTAATTATTTTAAGCAAAAAATCTTGGAATAAAAGATTTAGGGCATAAAATTCTGCATAGCCAATAAACTAAAATTAATTTTGCATGCTTCGTAACGGCACAAATTAGATCTGAAAATGACGAAAATAGCCTCAAAACTATCGATAGCCATGGAATTGAAACAAAATTAAACAAATGTTTGACGTATAATCTGTCAAAATAATTTCTTTATTTATTATGTCATTTATTTTGACAGATAAAATGATAAACCATTGTTTAATTTTGTTTTAGATCTATGGCTATCGATAGTTTTCAGGCTATTTTCGTTATTTTCAGATAAAATTTGTACCGTTACGAAACATGCAAAATTAATTTTGTTTATTTTCTTAGATGCAGAATTTTATGCCCTAAAACCTATTTGAAGCTTTTTTTGCCTAAAATAATAGAGAAGCAGGAAATTACAAAATCGTGATTTTACATATTAAATCTCTATGTTCGAGAATCGCGGCCACCACTCTGTATATATATATATATATATATATATATATATATATATATATATATATATATATATATATATATCTCTATCACAACCCCTTTTACCCATTACTGTGTGTGGCACTCTGCCTAAGCAGATCTCGGTAAGTGATATATTTATGCGCGTGAAGTGAATCACGACCTCCAAGATATTAGTGATAGGGGAGCCACAGGGGTAATTTTAAATTGGTGAAAATGTTTGGTCGGCAGTGAGAATTGAACCTGAGTTAATAATGAATTGCGAGTTATTATTTTTGTTTCATGTATATTTCCTTTTTTATCTTGTATTGGTATTGTTTCTATTTATTTATTTTGTTATAAATACGTATTATAAATTGTATTTATTATTTTATATTGTTGATATGGCTAATTAACCGTTGCGGTATTTAAATAATTACTATTCTCATTAACCTATAAAATGTTTATTGTAACATCTCGTTCTATGCTTTGCATCCAGCAAAATTTACAATAGTATTGCTATAGCACTAAAAATAAACGATGAATTAATAGTGCCCCGGGGAAAACTTGAGTTTGTACGCCCGCTGTCAGGGGCGTACGTGTCGTACTCCCTGAGGGAACGTTCACTTTGCATGTTGGCAAATACATCTACGTACTTGCATCACTCGTGAACGTTGTTCTTCGAATGCTCTGAAGCACTGATCAACTCTTTGATCTCCTGAAACGCGAAATGGGTTTAAATAAAAGCTCTTTACAACTTATAATCTTACAGAGGATATATTTGTTGGATTATTTGGAGTAATCCCAATTAAAAATTATAATGCGATAAGCTATGACAGCTTAAATTTTGCAACAGTGCAATCCTGAAAATGTTACAAATTTGTCTCGCAGATTGTCCGAGATTATTAAGCAGATTTTTATTTTATACGACATGGAATCGTGTCTGGAATACGTTGGCGGATGATGAGTGTGAGATTGTAAAGAATGTTGGTAGAAGAATACATGTGTGTTAGTTGAAATGGTTTGCTGATGTGGAACGTATGTCGAATGAAAGGCTAGTGAAATAGATTTATAAAGATGAAAGCTTCTTAACTGAAAAAGTGGGAAAAGATAAAAGAAAATCCTGAGATTCAATCTGGCTATTAAAATATTATTCACCCTCAGCTGGTTAGGTCCTTTTTAGGTAATCATCAGGACTAGAATAATAAACAAATAATAATAATAACCAGTAATAGAAGTATTCATACCTTAAGCTCTTTAATTAACATAAGTTTCGGATTTTTTTCTCTCTGGATATGTTTGAAATGATAATATAAGTCTCAAATTCAATTACGAAATGTCAACATTTTGATATGCCATTTTACTTGTGAAAGTGATTAATTTTATAATTAGTTATAAAAATTACAGGTCCCTGGTTCGATTCCCACAGGCGACAAATTTTCATAATTTGAAAAAGCTATCCCTGTGGCTCCTCCACCACTAACATGTTTGGGGGCCGTGATTTGACGACTGGTAACCGCACTTCACGCGCAAAATATATCACTTACCGAGATCTGCTTCAGCAGGGTGCCACACCCAGTAATGGGTAGAAGGCGTGATGATATATTTATTTTTTTTTATTTATAAAAAACATCATTTGTATGATACAAATTATAAAAACAGGAAAACAATTTGTTTATTGAAAAAGTTACGGATCAATCACAGTTCCAAAATTAAGCGAAATTTAATTTTGCAATTTCATTTACACTTATGGATGAGTGGAAAACAAAGATAAGTAGACTACGAAATTAACAAACTCATTTTCAATAAATGTCATATTCGCCAATGTTTTTTCTACAACTGAGCAGAAAACAGACTTTTCCAACTGTCAATTAAAAGCAAAAAGTTAACTTTGTCGCTTGCCGAGCGGCAATAGGCTTATTCCATTTGCCATTTGGATCAGATCTAACTTACATTTACTGAACCAGATCACTTATTTGTTTCTCTGGATTACTTCGATGACTTTATTTCCAGTACTAGAATTACTTATTCTAATTTACTTTGAAGTAATTCATCCCAATAAGTGCATCAGTTTGCTTAATTCAGTTGTTTTGGTCAAGTTGTCTACTTTATCTGAACTGATTTAAATGAACCAAGTGGCAAATGGAATACAGCTATTGTAAGAATTATCATCGTATCTATGGATACATGAGAACTGTCGCCCGATTTTCCTTTTTCAAATGTTTCTAAATGGTCGCAGAAAAAATATTTTGTGCATCTTGTTCAGAAAGTGTCTTTGCCGCTCTTGTATGGTTACTTATTGATAGAGGCGTAGGTTATTTTGGAAATTTGCATTCTGAGAATTACATTCTGCATGTTGTAAAATGTTCATTTAAGAATATGTTTATTCCGGAAATTTGCCATTTTTAAACATATATTCTTGTAATCTGTTTTCGAGAAATTGTCATTCATGAAATTGTTATTCTTCAAAAAAATCATCAATCTTTAGATTGTTATTCGGGGAATTGTTTCCGTTAAAATTATTTATTGAAATTGTCATTCAGGAAATTGTATTCGTGTAAACGGATGTTTAGCGGATATATGTATTTTCAGAAAATAAAAAGGTGGTAAATTGATCGTGACCCATTTTTACCGTTGGTAAGTTGTTGTTATGCAGCTATATTTACCCCGGTAAGAAAATACCGCATGATTTCAATTTCCTGCTCAATTTCAACGACGCAATTTATCCAGCATCCAGCAGACTGTTGTAGTAAACGTGAACGCGTGACCGCATCACGCGCACGTTCTCGTTTTCACGCTCGTAGCGCTAAGTAATGCGTTGTCATCGTCATTTCGCACGTTCGAGCAAATTAAGTTACAGTCGGCTGCCGCCAGCATGCGCTATGTTTGTGTTTGTTGCACATACACCCCACGCAAAGAGTATGTTTGTATGTGTGGGAGAGGTAACACCATCTCGGCTAACTGCGATGAATTTTAAATTAGTATGAACCCTTGGACACCGATTTTTGCGAGAGTTTATAAGCATGAAGGTGAAAATGTACTTTTAAGGTTAGTTTGGGTTTTGTGTAATGAATAGGGTAGCGGGTGAAATTAAATTTGATATATGTTTTAATTACTTTTTCGAGTTAATATTCATATCAGAAAATTAGCACTCAGAATTTTATTAAACCTAAAAAGAATCTTTCTACTACCCACTGAATTAAAAATAGGAAACTCTGATTCCATCTAGTAGTACATTATAACTTAGGTGCTCTTCATGGAGGTCGCCAACTGCTACGGCAGAGTACTACACTTAGTAATGGATAGAAGGCGTGATGATTTATTTATTTATAGCTAGCTCAGTGGTATCGAGTCGGCCTGTGGATCCTAAGAACCCCGGTTCGATTCCCACAGCCGCCAAACAATTTTCACCACATTAAAATTATCCCTGTGACTCCCCCTCCACTAATATCTTTGGGGGACGTGATTTGATGGCTGGTAACCGCACTTCACGCGCATAAATATATCACTTACCGAGATCTGCCCCGGCAATGTACCACTCCCAGTAATGGATAAAAGACGTGGTGATATATTTATATATTTATTTATTTATATTTATTTTACTTTATTTTATGAGGTGGCTAGCTCAGTGGTATGAAGTCGGCCTGTAGATCCTGAGAACCCTGGTTCAATTTCCACAGGCGACAAACAATTTTCATAATTTCAAAAAAAAAATCTACTCCTGTTTTTCCTCCACCACTAACATCTTTGGGGGCCGTGATTTGACGACTAGTAACCGCACTTCATGCGTAAAATATATCACTTACCACGATTTTCTTCGACAGATTGCCACACCCAGTAATGGGTAGAAGGCGTGATGATATATTTATTTATTTTTTTATTTATTTTACTTACGAATCTGTATGTGCTTACGGGTATATTGAAACGTAAAATTCCTAAGCCTAAAGTAATTAAAATCGTATCTAATTTAGTATCAAAATAAAGCATTCGAAGAGGAATTTGTACAAAAATGACAAAAGAAAATATTGTGTCCACCTCAGTGTTTGCATCTCCATTTAATATCAAAAAAGAAATGGGTTTCTCTTACAGGACTGTAATAAATTACAATTTTTATAAAAAGAAATATGTATATAAAAGGATAAAAAAGGAATATTTGAAAATCAGTGAAAGTAAATAAATAAATAGGTAGAAAAAGCTATAAATTTATCTTTGCTGTTTTTACACCCCTTTAAAGTATATCCTCAAACATCATACTGCGTAGGTACTTCAATATATCATGAAGATTCCAAAAAGAAAATGGAATATCGTGGTTGCCGTGCTTCTTTGTACACATTTTTTCCTTTTTTCATTCAGTTTATACGTAATAAATAAAACGCAAAGTCAAAACATATCGAATAATAAAAGGATCGCATCTGAGTGCGTTTTTATGAATAGCGGTTGAATATCTCCATGAGTGTTTCTTTTCTTTCTTTCTGCACGCTCCTTTGCAGAGACGGACTCAAATAAATCTCAAAAGAAAAAAGAATTTTTCAAATCAGCATTTTATACTCGATTCATATATATTTTACATAAAAAGAAATCAAACAAAAAGAATTTTATTTTATATCAACGTCCGTCATTCAGCGTTGAAACACCATTAAAATTTGTGCTAATATTTATTCTTTGAATACAGAAACGATATATTTATTTTTATAACTGACTGGGTCTAATTGAGTATTTTGCATGCACAGTCAATTAATATTTATTTATTACAACCAATTACCTTTCAACTGTCGAAATTTTATTTCTCTTTATATAGACAACATTGAATTTTTATGTTTATTCATGCGTGCTAAAATTTCAAAGAGTTTAAATATCAAAGTAGATACAGGGAAATGTATTTTTATGTCATAATTGCATTATTTAGTACGTGGAATTAAATTAATTTATTTAATGATCGTAAAGTTATATGATGTTAATTATACAAAAATTTCAAAGTAAAATATCATTGTAAAAGCGTATTTTATCTGGTATTTCACAGTTTATTGAGTATAAAAAATACGGTTAATTTCAGTTAATTGAAAAACAGTTCGACACAATTAAACAGTTACCCAAAATAAGGGATGTTGCACACAAAATTATGGTATTAATATATATATATATATATATATATATATATATATATATATATATATATATATATATATATATATATATATATATATATATATATACGCCTTCTACCCATTACTCTACCGAAGCAGATCTCGGTAAGTGATATATTTTGCGCGTGAAGTACGGTTACCAGTCGTCAAATCACGGCCCACAAAGATGTTAGTGGTGGAGGAGCCACAGGGGTAGTTTTTGAATTTATGACAATTGTTTGTCGCCTCTGGGAATCGAACCAAGGTTCTCAGGATCCACAGGCCGATTTCATACCACTGACCTATATATATATATATATATATATATATATATATATATATATATATATATATATATATATATATATATATATATATAGGACAAAAAATATAAGTTAGGTACCAGTCATCAAATCACGACCTCCAAAGATGTTAATGGCGGGGGAGCCACAGGGGTAATTGTAATGTAGTGAAAATGTTTGTTGGCTGTGGGAATCGATCCAGGGTTCTGAGACTCCACAGGCTGGCCCGATACCATAGAGCCACCTACCACATAATAGTATATTACGTACCATAAACTGTAAGTGACAGTTTTTAGGTCAAGAATGTAGTTTGGGAAATCGAAACCCAAAGGGTCGAGATTTCCTAAACATTCGCGACCTAAAAGAATTACAGTGTGAAGTTAGTAAGTAAAGAAAAATAGGTTTAAAACAGCTGACAAATTATTGTCAAAATAAAGAGGACCTTGATATGTAATATTTTCTTACTATTCACGGTGGACAGTAAGTAAATATTAAAGACCTGATATAACCATGGAAACTACTGTGCAATAAAAGTTGCGTTTACTCTGTTTAAATTTCGTCATTAATAGGTAACTTACAGGACAAGTATTGTAAAAATAATATTTATGTTCGAGTGCACCGTAACTACTTGATTTATGACACTTTTTAACGTCCATAAAATAGCATCTTTTATTAACTAGTATGATACAATAGCAAATATGGATTCCTGTCAATGTCAAAAATAAGAGTCAGTGTAATTATTTTACCTAAATAATTAAATAATTCGTTTGAATTTAATTTCTAAAATCATTGTTAGATTTGTTGTTTGATCCAAACATATTTTGATACATACATATATTGATCTTAAATACACTGTTCTATTTAAACGACATGGTGTTCAAAAAAGCGAAGAAACTTCGTGTTATTTTCATTTATATTTCAATTGGCATGATTTAAAGTTTGCATATTTTTTAGTTCTCTTCTATTTATTTATGAAAAACTTTTAATAACTGTGTAGAATGCAATGTAAAATATCCCCAGGCGTCAATTTGTTAAGAAAACCGCAACTAATAGTGTGAAAAGCTGGAAAACTTCCAAAATTCTCGTTTGAATGGAAAACCAGTAGTAATTTTCAAGTTTTTACTCCACTATGGAGCAAAATTTGTTCTAGAACTTTCAGTTTGAACAGTTCTTAATGTTTCTTTTTGTGTATAAACAATGACGTAAAGTAGTTTTAAGTTTGTGTGAACTTTGTGGTTAGCAAATTTGATTTAAAGTACGGGTCGAGTATTTCTTATCCTATTTACGATGCCATTCAGTTTACACGTGATTATGGGGACGTCGCTTCAACATTATGAAGGCATTAGAATTTCATTCAATTTCGTCTGAGTTTTTGATGTAAACAGTTAATTTTAAAATATACCAGGTGGTGAATTGATTTATGCAATATAGAAAATACAAAGTTAATTTTTTTAAAACAAAATGCTTGAAATAAATATTGTAGATAATAGAATTCTACGTCTACGCTTTGATTATATAGTTAATAGATAGGCAAGCTAGAGTGTGTTTTCTCGACTTTCAGTTTAATGCATTCTAGAAGACGTATGCACTTGAAAATTTGACCATTGAATGCAGCGCGTCAGTTTTTCGACATTCCCGAGGCTATATCACAAAAACTAAACAAGCTATGAAGATGCGCTCAACGACATTGAATTTTTCGTGTTTCAATTAATTTGTAAACAAGTTCTCAGCGATTTTTAAAATTTTACAATTTTTTTTGGACAATATCTTAAGAATCAGACGACGTACGCACTTAGGGATTTAACTATTGGATTCAGCGGGTCGAAATACATATGTATGTAAAGTTTCATTACAATAATCGTACGAGAAAGAAATATAGAGAAAATTATTTGAAAATCATAAAAAACATAAGGGAAAAATAATTAAAAATTTCAAAAAACTAAAAACGCTTCAAATGAGCTAAAATTTTGCTGATAAGTCAATTCGGACCCGGGGAATTCAACGCCGTTGCGCGCAACGTCGTATCACGTTTAGTTTTTGAGATAGAGCCTTTGGAAGCATCGAATTTTTTTTTTAAATTACACCTTTGTTTTTCGACCTTCTAGAGGCCATATCTCAAAAACTAAGCGAGATACGAAGATGCGCTCAACGGCATTGGATTTCTCATGCTTCAATTGACTTGTATACAAATTTTCAGCGATTTTTATTTTTTTCAAAAATTTTGACATTTAATTTTTTCTAAACAGTTTTTTCACGATATCTTAAAAACTAGAAGGCGTACGCATTTGGGGTTTTCACCGCTGGATTCAGCGGATCAAAATACATATGTATGTAAATTTTCAGTACAATAATCGTATGAGAAAGAGTTCTAGAGCAAATTGTTTGAATATCATAAAAAATTTAAGGGGTACCCCTAGAAAAAATAATTAAAAATTTCAAAAAACTAAAAACTCTTCAAATGAGCTAAAATTTTGCTGATAAGTCAATTCGGACCCGGGGAATTCAACACCGTTGCGCACAACTTCGTAGCACTGTTAGTTTTTGAGATAGAGCCTTCGGAAGTGTTGAACTTTCAAAAAATTTCAGCACCTCAGTTTTTCGACTTTCCAGTGGCTATATCTCAAAAACTAAGCGAGATATGAAGATGCGCTCAACGGCATTGAATTTCTCGTTTATTTTCTAAAATAGTTTTTGGGCAATATCTTAAAAATCGGAAGGCGTATTTAAATTATTTGAAAATCGTAAAAAATCTAAGGAATACCCCTTGAAAAAATTCAGCAAAATTCAATTGCTTCAAATGAGCTAAACATGGTGAACATGTCGCTATGTGAAAAAAATAACATTATATGTGGTGAACATGTCGCTATGTGAAAAAAATAACATTATATGTTGCATAAATCAATTCACCACTCTGTATATTCATCTTTTAACGGTTTAATATTCGGTCATATTTCAAAATTAAAATCAAAATTGTAAATATTGTTACCAAGAACTAGGATAACACTTGAATTTTTATTTTTATTTTCTAATATTATGTAATAAATTACAAACCTGTAAATCATTTTTAAATAAATTATCAGTCTCAGTTTATTTAATCATTTGCCTTTAATAAAAAGTATCTGCTGATTAGAATTTATTTAGTATTAAGGATTGAATAAATAAATGATTTAATCGCAGAAGAAAATATCCAAATTCAAACACATTTCAGTCCATTAAATATTGAAAATACAATTTTAAATTTCAAAACCATTTATTTACAAAGCAATTCCGAATAATGAAAAATTCAAATTGATTTTTTCTTCCATTCCACTGCGCCTCTTGAAAACGACACGATAAAAGCATGTTATTTTAATATAAATTGTGAAGCGAATTCTGTGTGTGTATAATTATCATACACTGTGTTCCAGAAAGCGTGTTTATTTAAATGTTATTTACTTTATATTTCTACGCGGGTAAAACTTTCTCTTTCGCACATATCTTGAATGTTCTGAAACGTTTTCTGTTTATCTGGCAATGAATATTAATGAATTCGCTAAAAGTTGACATTAAGAAGAGGTTTGTTTAGTGTTAAATGTGCTTTATTTATCTTATTATTATTGTTATTTATTTAGTAAAGAAACTCTTGGCAGAGATTTAAACAAAATTTCGATGACTGTGACATTGCATTCTTACGTTGAATCAGAGCTGGGCAAGCTACTTAAAAAAAGTAGCTAAGCTACAGCTACAGCTATTCTTTAAAAAAGTAGCTAAGCTACAGCTATAAGCTATATTTTGTCAAATATAGCTAAGCTACAGCTATAAGCTATATTTTGTAAAATATAGCTAAGCTACAGCTAAAAGCTTTCGTTAAAGTAGCTGTTAAATTTTAAAGCTACTTTTTTAAATTATTGTGAAATAATTAAATTTGCGATTGTCATATGATCATTCTTTTGTTATAATGACTGTTAATTTACTATTATGTACATAAATATCAAAAATAGCAAATACCATCTGGCACCTACTGTGTATTTTTGCGTATTAGAGCCAGTTAGAACCGGCAACAAATAATTATGTGGTGTGGGTTTAGCTTGTACGCATGCGTACTGTGTTGACCTTCTGCTTAAAAAGTAGCTTTAAGCTACAAAAAGTAGCTTTAAAAGTAGCTTCAGTTGTTATTTTTAAGCTAATAGAAAAAAAAGTAGCTAGCTACAAGCTACAGCTATATTTTTTCACAGTTAGCTAAGCTACAGCTACAGCTAAGGTAAATGTAGCTAAGCTAGTAGCTAAATTATAAAAGTAGCTAGCTACTGCCCAGCTCTGCGTTGAATGAAGTATAATTATGTCGAATGATTTGATTTCTAAAATCGACCTATGTTCACAAGTGCCACTAATTCTAATTCCAAACTCTATGTTTATCCTGCATGCTCTCACCTCCCAATTTACTCCAAACATTTTGCGGTTACATTCTCGTATAAACGTATCACGCATCTCACTTCACTAGTTACACATCAATCCCGGAATTCACAACAAAATCCGTTATTCTACGCTAGCGTCCTCGAGTAAAAATATTTACGACACTTGTGGAATCCTACACTCACATCGCAAATTCGTCACGATGCGTACACACGATGGTGAACTCATTCGGAAGTTACACGCCCGGAGGCCCGGAGTTAAATTGACTCTGGGTGGTGGCTTCCGGTCCGACGGGTGAAGAGTATACAACGAGACCGACCAGTGGTTTTGCTTTCACTAGACAAATAAGTTTCTAATATGATTTCATCTGAGTTATGGACATTATGAATTTCGGAAGATTTCACTTCTAGTATTAGTACTGATAATAGAAAGAGAAAATGATTATGGAAGAAAACGAAAATGGAGTATTTGCTTCAACAGTTATTGTTTTTGAAAGTGATTTTCACACAATTGCAGTTAAACACTCTAAAGCCTCATTTACAATACGAAATCAGTAGTTATAGTTAGCATTTATAGTTAACGCTAGAGTCTGACATGCGCAACAGCGCAGAAGCGTTCACAACAGCAAAATTAGCTTCACACTGCCTAGCATTAATTTCAGTTAAAGTAGTACTAACGGGAAAAAAATGTTTGCAGTTCTGAATGAAATTTGGCGCACGTAAACATTGGATAGTCATACGCATCCTGTTAAAATATGAAACACATTCATCGTCTGTGAACAAATATATTCGCTTGTAAAGTTGAGTTTTTATAAACCTTAAATCATCTGATGCATCTCGCAAATAATTTTCGCCAAACATTCCTATTCTGATACACCACTAGTAAGTAAGATTTGTGGTCATATAAAATATGGTACGGAAAACAAAAACGTTCCAGTTCAAGATTTTTATTTATCCTAAAGAAACAATCATATCAACCTAATTTGTTGAAAAATTTATGCAGTTATATAGTAAAGTAAAAATGAAATATCCTGACAAATTAATTAATTTTAATTAGTAGCAAAATTAATTTAAGCAGATTAAATTTAAATTACAACGAAAAAAATCTATTTACTTATGCTACACGAGATATTTAAAGAAGTCTGTGTGCAAACAAATGGTGGAAAATAACAAAACGACATCATCTCCCAGTGCGCGTCAACAGAAAAAGAAAAACGCATCATTTCTTCAGCGTTCAGCGGAGCTGGTTCGCAGTGAAGCCATCAAGAATTGACTGAAACTCGAGTGAGCGATACGAACGAAACAGCGGTATTGTATGTTGATTATTCAGCCGATTTGAAATGCATATTTCGCCAAAATTGCTCCGCTTATTTACCAAAATAAAGTCGTCGAGCTGAACGATATCTTCGTGCAAATTTATGTAACTATGTAGATTGGCACCACTTTTTTGATGCGTTCGATAAATTTGAGAAACGCACTTCTTAGGCTTTGATGTTCCTGAATTATCATATCATGAAAGAAGTATTTTATTTTCTAACTTAAATTTATATACAGTTTCTTTTCTTCCTGTTATATTTCAATATCGTATGCAACCTTTCAAAATATTCTCAAATATTTAGCGCAGATATTTTATGTTTCGATTTCGATTCAACTTTGGACTACGACAGATATTCTGTTACAGAAAATGGTTATATTTTCATAATAAAGCAAACTTAACAAAAACAGCGGTGCCGCTTCTTTAAATTCAAAAATTAGAATTAACGAAGTTTTTTCTATTTCGCGTTCACAACTTGAATTTTATCCATTATTTTTGTCAAAAATGGTCTACAAAATGAAAATTAAATTGCACTTTCCTCATTTTAATGACGTTTGAAGTTTTATTTAATGTTAAATTGAATAAATAAAGTACAGACATGCGTTTCACAATCTATAGCCAGCCAGGACATAAAGACTTATTGAACATCCAGTTTTATAGTTTTAAACTATTAAAGATATTTTTATGGGATGGCTAGCTCAGTGGTATGAAGTCGGCCTGTGAATCCTGAGAACCCTGGTTCGATTTCCACAGGCGACAAACAATTTTCATAATTTCAAAAGCTACCCCTGTGGCACCTCCACCACTAACATCTTTGGGCCCGTGATTTGACAACTGATAATCGCACTTCACGTGCAAAATATATCACTTACCGAGATCTGCTTCGGCAGAGTGTCACACCCAGTAATGAGTAGAAGGCGTGATGATATATTTATTATTTATTTAAAGATATTTTCAAAACTACTCAAACATTTGGCATCCTACACTTTCCATTATCAAATAATTTCTACATCATTTAAAAGTGTTTCTAGTAATTGTTGTAAACAATTTAATTTTTTTATTTAAGTACACTTTTGGCCATAACATAACCACAATACAATCATGCACAAGTACAAACGGAACCTATCTTAGAATAGCTAATATTCTAACATAAAATATGAACGTTACTACTGCTGACATTATAATACTATAATAATATCAATATTTGCGCAAATATTTGCTTTGTTGTTGAAATATAAATTAATATGACACATGCTCGATATGTTTGACAAAGGTTTGAGGTGTATGATAAATATGTATTGCCAAAGCTTTGTTTATAATCTGAGTTATTTAGCAGGCGAGTATTGTAAGCTAATTTTAATTGGGAATGATTTCACTGTGTAACAAATTGACAAGATGTGTTTATCGATTTTTCGCTTATTGAAATTTAAACAGTAGATTTATGAGATTAAAGGTTTATCATTTTGTAATGTGTGTAAATATGAAAGATACCATGTGTAATTTTATTTATACTTATTTAGACAAATATTATGAAACTTTTTACTTAGTATGAAAATCAGAATATAAGACAAACCGCAGCGGTTGTTTAATTAGTCAATTTAAATTTTAACACTGATCTTTTTGAAATAAAATATTATTTTTAGTTATGTGAACGGAAAACGATTTCAAAATTTTGATTCAATTTCTTAATAATGGTTAGAAGAAATCAAAATATTTAGAAATATTTAGTTCAGTATAGTTTGCTTAATTCAGTTCATCCAAGTGGCAAATGGAATTCAGTTCATTTCTCACGTTACTTAAAGTATCCATGAGAGATGAAAATGTGTGTACAATATACATTCAAAAGTCTTTAATTCAAAATTAGTTTTATACCATTTTGTTTTAAATACGTCAAAAAGGACTGATCACTCCTTGATTAAAAAACAAATATTTATATCGACCTGAAGATGGACTCAAAATCTTGAGTCCGAGACATAGGCGGACTTTGGCCTAGGCTAAAGAGGCAATAGCCTAGGACCCAAAATTTTTAGGGCTCGGATTCAAAATTTTAGTTTAAATAATCGAAATATATAATTTTATTCCCTTATAATGCCTGAAAATAACGAAAATAGCCTCAAAACTATCGATATCCATGGAATTGAAACAAAATTAAACAAATATCATTAGCAACTAACGGTTCAATAAATTTCAGAAAATCGCCATTGATATTGTTACTGGATAAGCAATTCTTTAAAACTAAAGAGCTCTTTATTTTTTTCTTGCAACCCAGCATTAATCTATCAAAATAATTTCTTTATTTATTGTCATTTATTTTGATACATAAAACGTCAAACGTTTGTTAATTTTGTTTCAATTTCTTGGCTATAGATAATTTTGTTATTTTCAGATCTAATTTGTGCCGTTACGAAGTATGTAAAATTAATGTTGTTTATTGGATTAGATGCAGAATTTGCTGTCCTAAAACTTTTATTCGAAGCTTTCTTGCTTAAAATAATTAGGGAAGCAGGAAATTACAAAATTATGATTTTACATGTTAAATCCCTATGTTCGAGAGTCGCGGTTACCACCTGTATATATATATATTTAAAGGGCCCGAAATAAGTATTTTGCCCAGGGCCCGAAATATTTTAAATCCGCTTCTCCGAGACGTCCTTAAATTTATTGTTTCAAGAATAAAGCCTCGTATCCAATATCCAGACAAATCAATAAATTTATTTTTTCCCTACTACTATTAACATTTATTATTGTTCGAATGAAATGCTCAGTTCCACTTAATCCCAATAACCGAATTGTTCCTAATCGTATTCCTGTTTAAACAAACTTTAGTTGTAAACTAAGTAAAGTGATCATTTTCTATGATTAGCCTTCCACTAATCCTTAAACACATCGTGTTAATGATTAACCAAACGAATGGTGTTCGCATCTCCACCACGTATTTCTCTCATTTATCACTGATTAATCGTGAAGTGCTGCGCACACGTTTATCTTTCAGCAGCGCGGTTTGCTGTGGTGTACTCGTACAACGAACATTCAAGCGAACGAATAGGGCGTTATCGAAGTTTCTGTTTGACTAACGAACGAGCGCCCAGCGTTTCGCACTCAACGTTGTACAAGTGTACGTTGTTGTTAATATTTAAACGACTCTGCACGAATACGCGACTCATTATCTGAAGTGCAAATGTTGAGTTTTACCCTCTACTTTATTTTAGTTTGAGGTACTTGCATATCTGCTCTACATAATTTAATAACTGGCGAACTGCATATTATCCACATCAGGAGAATAGGTTCCCCCCATTCGGAATCTTTCGTACATTCCTACATTCATCATACTAAAAATAGATAATTTTAATACGCTAAACAAACTCGACAAATTTTCATATCGAAATATTGTTCTAGTTAAAATATTTACATAAAATCTTTCATTTTACAGCGTATTAACAAAGGTTTGCTTCTTACAAATATGATTCCACAAAGCAGTATAAGTATAAATTGATCAAAGGCCCTCTTTCACACTCTGAATTTTAAAGCTTCCGTGTTTCAGTAAGTCTAATTTTAACTCTAATAAACATAATTTTATCAAACGAAAAGTTATACGTTTCCGTCGTGCTTTCGATCCGCATAATTCAATATTATTCAGCATGTTATAAGTTGTTATTTGAAACGAAGAATACAACGGGAATCACTATTTCTCCCGAATCATTGCTGAACAACAAGAAATAACAAATGTATAAATAAAAATTCATAAATATATCATCACGTCTTTTACCTATTACTGAGTGTGACACTCTGCCGAAGCAGATCTCGATAAAAGTTATATTTATGCGTGTGAAGTGCGGTTAAAAGCCGTCAAATCACGGCTCCCCAAGATGTTAGTGGTGGGAGAGCCACAGGGATAATTTTACATTGGTAAAAATGTTTTGTCGGCTGTGGGGATTGCACCAGGGTTCTTAGGATCCTCAGGCTGACTTGATACCACTGAGCCATTACTACATTCATCATACTATATTCCATAAAATAGGATAGCATAAACCCTATAAATATTAATCAAATACGATTCATTATATAAGCAGTCCTTGTCAAACATTCATAGTTTATTCCATTTATTCATTCATTCTCTTCTATACACCTTTTTCATTATACTTTCACAAATCTCCAATTAATATTATTATTATCCATTTACAAGTTTCCGCGCAATCTGTCACCCTCAGTTTCACCAACGTGCACCTGTGTCACCAATCTGTCATTCGTCATTCGTTCTTCATGTCCAAACCTTTACAACTGACTCATATTCACTCTTCTAATAATATTCTCCTCAATCTCAAAGCCAGTATACACCAATATATTCCAGACACGATATTTATTTTTCTCCGCTTATAAAATAAATATAAATAAATATATCATCACGTCTTTCACTCATTACTGATATATTTAAAAAAAATTTAATAGGTTAGAGTTATGGTTGAATTGCAGCTGTCACCAACAGAGCTCGAAATTAAAGTGAAATTTCCGGGAGTTTTGAAAAGGCTTCGCGTAGTTTTCCCGTCACGTAGAAAATACTTTATCTACAATCCTGTTATTATAATTTCCGGCGTGCGTGTGCACGTGCGTATGTTCACAATTTGCCAAGTTTGTATTTGGGGAGCGCGAAAACGGATGGAAATAATGATCTTCGCAATATAACTTTTACTTTTGTTTGACAGTGATTTTAATTCGTAGAAATACCTTTTTGAGAATGTGAAAGAGATGAATGAAGCTTTTTGCCAAGGGTTTCGTTTAATTCTAGAAGAATGAAACTTTTTTTTCATTAGTTTTTTTCACTTTTTGTTTGCGTGGAAAATATTTTCTATTAAGGAATTCTGTCTTTGACAGTTAAAAATAGTTTAATGCCACATTTCATCATTATTGCTTTTAAAATTAAAATGAATACATCAACCCTTGGAAAGAATATTACGCTCATAATTGGAGGTATTCATCACCATAATTAAAATTGCCCACTTTTACAAATTTATATCGAATTTCAATTCAGTGAAGTTTAATTAAGGCTGAAAAGAACTTTTTCTTACAAAGGAAACCTTATGAGAAAGATATTGATGTATAAAGAATGTAATATTCGGAGCAAACATTGTGAAAAAATTGATACGGGTCAGCTAAAATCGTTCCGGATTGCTGAATGTGTGTCGAATAAAAGACTTGTGAAACACATTTATTTTTGTGATATTGCTTGAGGGTTTTTAGGAAAAAAGGATTGATTTGTTTGAAAAATCAGTGAAACATTGCAACTCAAATATACAAACACAGCTAGCAAATTAGTTTGTCTACAAAATAGTTGTTTGTATACCAAGGCACAAACAAAATATACATAGGCGTCTAACTAAATGTATTCAACTGGCAGCATTTTTATCCTTTTATTAATGACATTCGTAATTTATTTTTTTAATATTTATTTATTCTACTCTTTACAACAGAAACCTAATTTCAATTACAATACAGTAGTGGGATCGTGACGTATAGAATTGTATAATAGAATTCAGGCGATCATTTTCAAATCGTTATGTATCGTAGTATGCCATTTTAAATCATTTTGCAGTAGTAATGTATAGAGTGATTAAAAGGAATTGTTTCAGTTGGCAATAAAAAAAACTACTTGAAATTGGTAAGCCTGATACATAAATTCATTTCCTGTTGTTGACAGTCACATTTGAAAACTTAAATTAAAATTTGAGTACACTTATTATTACATTTATTTCTAATATATTTCTTGTACTCAAAAAGTCAAATTACTATTAGCTGTCGGACTCCTGACATAACCTATTTGTATTTATTAGAAATGTCAAATAGCATTTCCACCTGGCGTTGTGCCAACTGTGGAATAAAAAGATCTCCGGAATTGTATTGCCAACTGAAACAATTCCTTTTGATCACTCTGTAGTTAACATCATTTGTGCACTATCTGATACAAAAAGTACCAATTATTTTATGCTATAGTAGAGAAAATTATAATTTTCGCTTGACAGATGACAGCGATTCTATTGTTTGAAATAAAATTCTATATGGCGCGATCCGAGGACAGGGTTCGAACTCACCGAGCCGTAGTATGTTAAAAGGCGTATTCCATTTTCCATTTGGATCAGATCTAACTTACATTTACTGAACCAGATCACTTTTTTATTTCGCTGGATTACTTCGCTAACTTTATTTCCAGTGCTAGAATTACTGATTCTAATTTACTTTGTAGTAATTCACCAGAATAATTGCATCAGTTTGCTTAATTCAGTTCATTTAGTCATGCGTTGAATTTATCTGAACTGATTTAAGTGAACCAAGTGCCAAATGGAATGCAGCTAGTGTAAGAGTGTATTATCGTATCCATGGATACATGAAAACTGTCGCCCGAATATCCAAACAGAAAAACTGTCCAAGATTATTTTAAATTGTTTAATGTGTTTCTAAATGGTTGTAGAAAAAAATATTGTTTGCACCTCGAGAAGAAAGTGTCCTTGTCGCTCTTGCAATAGACTACTTTCTGCTCTAGATACACAAGGGACTGTTATATGTTCTTGTTCGCTAGGTAAAATAATATCTTTTGTATTAAATTTTGATCAAGTTTTTCGAAACTTCAATGTAACAAGATTAAATATTATCTTTGTAATCCTTTTAGAAAGACTTTACTAATCATATCCTGGAATAAGTTTTCAGAAAACCAATTTAAAGTCATTTAAAATGAAGAAGAAACAAAAGGAAACTATTCCAGCCATTATAAAACCAATTTTCTTTAAAGCAAAAAATCAATTAAATCCTGGAATGAGACGCCTTTAAAAATTCTTAATAAATGGCTGAAAGTAGAAAGAAGGAAACAAAAGCAGTTCCATTAAAATGTTGTGTTTTCAAGTAACATTTGAACAAATTACGTCTGTAATTACAAGCTAAAACAAAAAGCGAATAAATTCCGGCAAGCCTACTGTCTACGCAGCACTTTTCATCCACTCACACACGGGGATATCTGGTGCTTGCGGCGGTTATTATGTTTTCTGCTAGTTTTGTAGGGTGCCAACGGACACTGGCATTCAAACTTTATAATAAATGGTGTATTTATTCACGATGTGAATTTTCAGCAGTTCGTTGTGCACTTGTTTACACGTTTAGTTACAGCGTTTAAAAATGCTAACGACCGTCCAACCACTTCTGTCCCACGAATAATTTATTTTTCGTGACCGGAGGATTGCGATACTTTTTTATTTTTGGTCAGAAACAAAAGAGGATTGTTTAATTATTCCACGCAGAACTTTTGTTTCGGAATAATTTTCTAAATATTTACACCTGCACATAAAGAAAAAATATACATATTTATTAGTGTACGTTATTCAAGCTGCTAGTTTTTGATAACAATTTTATAGTAGATAGAAGCTTAACTAACTCAAACATTTTTTCATGAGGTTATGCAGTCTAAATTCATAAACTTTGTTTAAGTTTTATTAAGAACACGAAACTGTAATGAAGTGAAATAAAATTATAATTTCCTTTTGATAAGGAAATTAGCTTTTCAAACTAATTAAAATATTTTACTATTTAATGTGCAAACTTTCCACATATTTTATCGATGTTCTTTATTCTTTGCGTATACTAGAGTAAATCCCAAATTAATGCCTCCAATTTCATTTTTTATTCAATAAATACGCTTGGGTTTATATATTACATTATAAGTTGTAGTCTTCTTGTACTGGAACTGGGATTAAGTTCCTGGAGACCTATTCTAATTCGTTGGCGACTGGATTTGACGTCATATTTGGCGACTTTGATATTGGTGCCATTTGATGGTATAGTAAAAAAGTACAGCCCTGACGTCATTGTTGGCGACTGGTCGCTTAGGAAGTCGCGTATGCTGGCGATTAGTACAAGGCAGTTGCGAAGTGTCATGGCGTCAGTCGCTTACCATTTTTTGGTTGATTAGTTTCGAAGTTAGAAAAGTGCACTGTATATTATTATTATAAAATGTAAATACAAGTAGGATCTGCCAATTATTGAACAAAATCCAACTGCAGATATACGAGTACATTACCGATAATTAGGACAACAATATCGTCGTTTACACATTAATAATAATTTTTAATGTAACAATGTTTTTTTAAGATTTTGTTAAAATTTATATTATTTATTTTTAAAATATTACTAATTGCTTGAAAATTACTAAAAATTCCGTCAATTTGTGATATATCAAGTTTAAGCAATAACATACAAATATTTAAGTTTAACAAAGAAAAACAAATATCAACAAGTGGTTGTCAGAAATAGTACAAGTACCAACATAAAATACTCCATGGTTCCGATTAATACCAACGTAAGAAATTAAAATCCCTATGACATTGATTGCACCGTAACGTCATTGATTTAGCGACTGGAACTAGTCGACAAGCAGTCGCTAATGCCAATGGCACACTGGTCGAGGAGCATGAATGAGCGTCGAGAAACAACAGAACGCACCCATCATCGATGAAAAATAGAGGCGCCTCTATTTCCATCGAGGAATTCCTCGATGAAACGATTGTGTCTCATTTCATGTTAGCGTGGGCTGTCATTTTGGTCTTGCTTTGTGCTATTCTTTCGTGTTTGTTTATTTTATCAGTCAGGTTCTGTTGTTTCATCGATGAGTTCCTCGACGCTCATTCATGCTCCTCGACCAGTGTGCCATTGGCATAAGAATTAAAATAGGTCTCCTGTTGAACTACAAATAGGTAGCTACTTTTAAAGCTTATTTTAACTACAATTACTTTAAGTATAGCTGTAGCTTCGCTAATTGTAAAAATATCGCTATTTATTTTTACAAAATATAGTACGTAGCTGTATCTGTATTCATTTTTAAACAGTAGCTATTGTATTTCAACTTTTAGCACTACGAACGCATTTTATTTTTAAAATTCCAATATATCTTTCTAATTCACTTTTATATTTCAAGCAATTTCCCCAAAATATTTTGGACAAAAAAAACTGTTGAATAATCCACTTCCAACATTTTTGTAGCCGCTGTTAGTCCTTTTTATTCAGATATTAAAAGACGAAGTTGAAGGGCGAGTGAATATTAAAAGTCTATACTCAAATTTTAATATCAATGTCTGAACATCTTCGCAATCGGATCTCCCTGCATTATATTAAACCAAATAGCAACCCCGCTTCGCTAGTGTCAGTCTCAACGCCTACTGTAATTCGATTTCGTGCGACTTGGATTCAATATTCGAAGATTATTAAGTAATAAATTGTATTAACGCTAAAAAGCTCGCAGTATCTGATGGTTATTGTATCAAATTTAGAGCCAAGGCTGCAGTGAGCGTATATTTTCAACTCTCTCTTTGTCTAACTGTGAAATGTTCGTGCTTGGAAAATGGAAATTTCGTCCTTGGATTTTCATCCTCGGTAATTTGATCTAAGGTAAATTTTAACCCCTGAATAAAGCTTGATTCTCATGCATCATTCAAAGGGAAAATTTTCAGTTATTGACAGGTACATACATATTAAATACTCGTATATAATAATATACTGAAAATCAAGTTCGGTTCAGTTTTGTTTAAAGTTCGGCCCCCAGATCGCGCCACATAGAATTTTATTTCGAACAATAGAATCGCTGTCATCTGTCAAGTAAAGATTACGATTTTCCCTAATATAGCGTAAAATAATCGGTGCTGTTTGTGTTAGATAGTGCACAAATGATGTAAACTATATTTCTATTACAAAATTATTTAGAATGGAATGCTAATTTGACGATTTGAAAATTATCAGTAATAATATAACAAGAGAGTGAGAGTAAATTGAAAATAATTTGACAGATCTTTCGAAAACTTGTTGCCAGGCAATAGTCACGAAAGCCCGTAGGGCTTGAGTGGCTATTGCCAAATGGCAACAAGTTTGAGAAAGATACTGGAGAATTATTTTCTAATTTGTCGAACTCTCGAATTATATTTAATTAGTTTATTTTTTGGCTTAGCTGTTGAGGTCGATTCATCCAACTTAAAAGATTTTGAACTGGGTCCATTTCGATTGATTACTTATTAATGTATTCTTGGAAGTTGTTTCCAAAATTTGTTGGTGTATTTCTGTACAAATACAACTAAATCGATTTTTGTCACACATTTTACTTGACGCGTTGACAGTTTTAAATAATTATTTGACAACTACCTATCATTTGTCACAAACAAAAAAGCATCTACAGAGATAATTCCCGGAAATAATCACAAGAATTTTATTCTCAGTATAATAATGACAGGATTGGTTAAGACGCAGACACGTGTCATACAATGAAGCATTTCATTGGTTTTGAAAAACGTCAAAAAATATTCGCCAGAAGTCTATTATAGAATTCAATACGGCGCGATCCCACTACTGGTTCGATTTGCAGCTTTAAGACAATTTGACAGTCAAAGTAATTATTAACTCTTGCTTAGGAAGTGAATGCACAACCATTGTGGTACAATTGCAAGTAAAAATCAAAATAATAGTACTGTGTTGACAGATGTCAGAGATTATTCTGTACCTAATGGAATTCAGTGCGGCGGAATCTACTACAGGTTCAAGTACTTTCATTTCCGGTAATTTAATCCCGGGAATTTGCTCTACCGGTTATTTGACTTCCCATAATTTCCTTTCCGGTATTTACACGCCCAGTGTAAGTACGATATCAATAAGTATTATTTTATTAAATATTATATTTCCACTTCAACCTAATATTAAAGATGAAATTCCTAGAAAAAAAACCTCCACTTCCATTTTTATTGCTGTCATGATAATTTGAAGAATAAATCATATTATTTTAATTTAATTAAGCTGGCATAAACAAATCAATTTTTTTTCAAAATTCAAAGTGTCTTTGATTATTTTTATATCATAGCCCAGTGGAAAAATACTCTTTATACTGTAATTGGTACCTATTAAGTTAATGTTGTGCAAAGTAACAAATAAATATCAAGAAATCAATATAGGTGGTTCAATGGTATCGAGTCAGCCTGTGAATTTGAGAACCCGGGTTCGATTCCCGCAGCCGACAAACAATTCTCACCACATTAAAACTAGCCCTGTGGATTACCCTCCACGAACAACTTTGGAGGCAGTGGTTTGGCTACTGGTAACCGGACCAAGATCTGCTACGGCACAGTGCCATACCCAGTACTGGGTAGAAGGCGTGATGATATATTTATATTTTTTATTTCTTCTTCTTCTTCAATGGCGCTACAGCCCAAATCGGGCCTGGGCCTACCGGGCACACCGAGCCGTAGTTTTTACGCTGCCGTACTGGTTTTCATAGTCTATGATACTTTTTTTAAGGCATATGTATAAGTGACTAGCTTATAGCGCCCGAGTATGATTAATACAAGTAACTGTATTTTTTATTTAACGACAAATCATACTTTGTCGCCAGGCGGATTCGAATTGACGAACCTTCGTCCAGGTGACGTCGCAGCATGTTAAGAGATGTGCATTAACACGCTCAACCACCGCGCCTATTTTTTATTTAATATTTATAATATTCATTGTAATATAGACGTTATATATGAAAAATTATCTGAGCGTAAAATTAAGAACAATGAAAGTTTAATGGTAGTGAAACAACAGGGATGAAATTAGTTGGGATGAATTTAGCAGCTACGAAACGTTGGATTCTGTATTATCTTCCTTCGTGTTATTACTCGTAAAGGCGAGGTCTTCAATGGTTTTCTGCTTTCATGCGATTTTTTGTAGTAGTTCGTTAGTGTTTTATGTGTAAATTTTTCGTTATTATCTCAGCTTTTATGGAAAACTGTAATGTAATTTGGTTTATGAAGAAGATATTATCGTTAATTTTAAAACTTCACCTACCGTAAAGTCATGGATTCTACTGCTACAGTAATTTTAATTTGGCTTTAAGTTGAATGGGTCATAGTCTGCAGCATAAACTAAAATTCATCACTAATATAATTTGTAAATTTACTTCTATCTATCTTTCCTTTTAGCTTTAAATGTAAAAAGAATTTATGGCACTTAATTAAAATTTAACTTTAATAAGTAATCTATATAAAATTACTTTTATAAAATATTTATTTAGCAGAACAATAAAATGATATTTAATTAAATTAGTCTTACACCTGCAAAGGTAGAAAGGCTCGGGATTAAGTAAGTAAGTAAGTATTAAATTAAGTAATTAACAGAATGATTATAATAATAAATATTGAATTATGAAAAGAATTACTTATGATGGAAGTCCGTGATAAATTTTCAACTTTATAGATCCTTCACTCTGTAAATAATGAATAAAATCACTGAATATTTAACAGCATGACTCTTTAGACATGTATTCCGTGAAAATCGTTAATCAAGTTACGAACTTTCAAATTTACTACAGCTAAACTTACAATAGTCGCATTGTATATGAAAATATGGAAATATGCCTCTCCTCAAATTCAAAATTCCAATTTTCCTCTCGTGCACTCACCTCATTCGGGAATCATCGACACTCATACGTCCTCTCAACCACAAGTGATGAGTGGCCCTTTCCAATTATGAGGAGAATGAATATAGACCCGGTGCTCGTGCTGATCGCGTCATCTTCGCGAGCTGTTGTAAACTGATGACGTCATCGTCAGCCAGATAAATACAGTTATCGATGGACACTCAACGAGGACCAGCAAATAACGCTGATGAGGCTCGGGAATAGTTGATGCTGAAAGATAACTAAAATGAGGAGTTTATAATTCCTTTCAGCGTTCTTGAAAGGAATGCTCCTTGAAAATTACCGCCAGGTAATTGAAATATTGGAGAGAGCCTTTAGATGAGGACGTCTGCACCAGAACGAGATTAATTGGTAATCGAAACTAATACTAATTGATTAGTTGGATAATACAAAGCAAGGATTTTGTAAGCTAATTAATATAAAATGAAATGCATTGAGAAAGCTGACGTGAAAAGAAAAATTTATGATACATTTATAGATAAAGAAACCAGCTTTGAAACTAAATACAAGTAATCAGAAGTGTTTCAGTTGGCAATACAATTCTGGGAATCTTTTTATTCCACAGTTGGTACAACGTCAGATAAAGGCGGAAATACTATTTGACAGGTCATTTTTATAATAAATACAAATAGGTTAAGTACCAGAAATACTTTAGATTATTATTTTTAAACATAAAATCTGTGTCTGTCAAAATAATTGTACTTGTTAAAATTAAATTAGATAAAAATTGGTTACAAATGAGTAAACATACTTATTGAAGTGTTACCAATTCTAGAGTCAAATATGTATAGAGGTATACATTAATTATAACGTAAAAAAATAAAAAAAAAAATATCATCACGCCTTCTAGCCATTACTGGGTGTGGCACTCTGCCGAAGCAGATCTCGGTAAGTGATATATTTTACGCGTGAAGTGCGGTTACCAGTTGTCAAATCACGACCCTTACAGATGTTAGTGGTGGAGGAACCACAGGGGTAGCTTTTGAAATTATGAAAATTGCTTGTCGCCTGTGAGAATTCTGCTTCTGCTAACAGAATCTTTGGTTTGCAAAAACGATCAGAATTCTAACAAACAGTACTTACCGTGCTGATACTAAACCACTTTTCGTAAAATTGGGACTGTTCACATTTCCCAGCTTGTACATTTATCGTTGTCTAATCTATATTAAAAATAATCTACATAATTATCAACCAACTTGCTCATTGCATTCCTTCAACACCCGAAATAAGACAAACTTGTATCTACCCTTCCTACGTTTAAGTAAATCCAAATACAGCATTAACCACTACGCCGTACAACTTTACAACAACCTACCAAATTATTTACGTGATTTAAGCTGTAACAAATTTAAAATTAAAATTAGAGAAATTCTCATCACTAATGCACCATTCACTACTGATGAATTTATGCAATAACTTAATGTTAAGTAATTACCGATTGTTTCATGTATATGTATTTTGACTTGTGTAAATACTTATGTATATTGGCACTAAATAAATATTATATTATATTATAACCAGGGTTCTCAGGATACACAGGCCGACTTCATACCACTGAGCTAGCCACCCCATATAATATAATATAATATAACGTAATATTATTAAATAAGGAATTAAAAATTATCCAGGAATATTGGATAAACAGGCGTTATTAATGATGTTAAAATATTCTTTTCATAATAATGACGACGTTTCGAACACAAAATCTGTGTTCATTTTCAAGTCTACTAATAACCACAAGAAGAAGTCAAAAAATTCCTGGATCATTTTTGATTCCTTATTTAATAATATTTTCGGCTTAATAACATAACGCAATATTAGAATTAGGTATTGTTCAAATAATGTTTAAAATATTTATTTGACAGTCATACATCACACATTTATTTGCGTTTGTTCCAGTTTTATGCGAATGTAATTAATATATATTTTTAACAAATTTTAAACAAATTTTAAACTTAATTTGAACTGTAATTAAATGTAGAGGTTGATTTTAATACGGAATATAATTTTCTTCAACATTTATTTGAAATATTTCCTAGTGTAAAGAAATCGTAAAATCTTTGAAGTTTTATTTTCGGTACATGAACATTAATTGAACATGTAAAGCCAATAAGGAAATGATTTTTTGTCGTCAGTATATTTTACGTCGCGTTAAAATATCCAATTTAAATTTACCATATATTTCGCAATAACATATTTAGCAAAATTTAATTCAATAAGTTTTTTTTTGTAACTTCCTAATAACAAGTACTTATGAAAAAAGTAATTTCCGATTTTAAACAACATAAAATACTCATGAAAACACTAACGAGAAAACGAGAATGTTATCTATAGACGGTAATACGGGTATTTTTATATTAAACATAAAATACTGCTTCATAAATTTCATTACTTTGATGACATTTTTAGCATATATTAAAATGTTATACCGACGTAAAAACACAATCGTAAAGAGCACATGAATATGAATACTGAGGAGATAAAATATTTATTTGGCTATATAAGAAGATAGTATATAGTTTAAGACAAACATTTTAAAATTAAGATTTTAAAAAATTCAATAATGTTACCGTATAGAATTTGCAAAGCTACGCGAAATATAAATAAGATAAAATAAGATAACATTAAAATGCTTTCCTCTAGGCTTCGGGACGATTGAAAAATGATTGAATTCCTTTTGATATTTCATTTGCTACCACATACAAATAGGAACATAATTTTATAAAATAGATATGAAGAAAACAGATGGCTGTAGCAACATTTATATTGTCTGATTATGTCCGGAACACATTGGTGTACGACATTCGAATCCGAAGGTCCCAAGTTCCAATCCTCCTCAAGCTAAAAATATATGAACTACCAAACTGCGAGTCGGTAAGTTCGAACTTTCTACTGTATTTGGGATTAAGTTCCTGTTATACAGAGTAGCATAAAGTAATAAATCAATATGAAATTGAGAAGAATACATACATGCATATCTTCACGCTATATCCCAACAAATGGAGTAGCACGAACCCTAAAATCACTCATAAAACAATCACTCATCACACTCATCAAACAATCAGCCCTCGTCAAACATTTTCATCCAAACAAACCACCATCACTTCAACCACATTTATAGATCACTCCATATAAACTCATTCATTTATTACGCTCGAAATCATTATCATACAACAAGCCTTCAATCACATCATTCCTATTTACTTATCAATTATTTTCTTTCTTCAACGTACATAACATATGCATAAAACATCTCAAATTACTCACGTTTACTCCTAACAACGAATCTAATAACGAAACTAACAACGAATCTACAAGATTAGAAAAGATGAAAGCGATAACCTGCACTTGTATATGAAAGAAAAGTCCACACAATGCAGTAACTGAAAATGAAACAAAAAGATAAGAAAAGGAGGGAGCGTCGCCCATAGCTTGTTTTTGAAAATTTATTTCACACAATTGCTTTTAAACACTCTACGTAAGAACTGAAAATGAATTAAAAGATAAGAAAGGAAGGAAGTGTCGCTCTACACTGGTTTTTAAAAGTGAATTCACACAATTACATTCAATGTAAGATCAGAAAACGAATAAAATAGATAAAAAACGAAGGGAGTGTCGCCCCTGCGCACAGAGTTTTAGAAAGTCCAAAAAAAAATGTGAATGAGAGTACATTAGTATGTACATTCATTTAGTGACTTTATTGGTATAAGTGAAGTGATTACTACTTGTATTTTGAGAATTGGACTTTCTTCCGGGATTTCTGTTGTGTAAATCTTCTATTATGTCCTCAAAGTTCTTTTAAATATTATAAAGTTATTTTAATATTAGTATACATAGAATTAATTAATAAAAATTTGACGTATTGTATATTTTTTGAAAATGATTTAGATTTATTAAAGTTTTGTTCACTGTTTAAAAAAACTGGTTTTCGATTTACATTTAAATTAATTTTTTTTTAGCTAAATTCCAGTAAAAATTGGTCTCCTCTATTTTCCGTGTAAACGACGACCTCGGTATTTTGAGGCCTCCGTTAAGCCGAGGGTCCTGGGTTCGTGCCCCATGTGCCCTTATGGAAAAGACGGTACTGTATGTATTAGTTGAGTATGTATACAGAAAACGTTATGAAGATAGACTAACGTCATGTGAGAAAAACAACTTAGGTGACCTACTTAAGATAAAAAAGATTGTCGATTCGAGATTCAAAGAAAAATAGCAGCAATCTAAAAACATTTAATCAGCACGAGAAGCTAATGACTTACGTTCTGTATGCAAATTAGTATTGATTTTAAATGTATAACACATCAAGATTGAGGAGGGAGAAATGTATTTTTCCTTTTTCTTCTGTTGCAAATTATTCAGAGTGAGCAGCAAGGTCGCAGGCGGCGACGTCTGCGCACTTAGCCCGAGTGTCAATTTCCTCCGCAAGATTGCAATTCCAAATCACCTTTTTTTATCGAAAATGGGGATTTAAAGACCGGATCTCTACGGTACAGATTTTAAAATCTCGGTCGTCAGATGCCAACCAAAGATGCTTTTTGTCATATTTTTATCCCATCTGTACAATCTGTAGATGTTACGGCCAGCGCCCGAAGTATTGACAAGGAACGGTCATGACAGATAGAAAGCAATGGCTTCTCTGACTGAACAAAATGTCCCTCTTTTTATATTGATTCGTTATTAAAAATATTTAACACTTTATCATGATGTAATCATAGTAGGCAATCTGCTATATTCTTATGAGCACTAGCATAAGGCTGTTTATTGCATGATAACAATTCATGGAGATTCGAATTTCCGTATGCGAAAAATTGGTTGACAATCTCATCTTGTTCTAGATTATATATATTTCCCGTCAATTAAGATCTGTTTTATTATACTTGTATAATAATAATCCTTGTTAACAATTTAAAAAGCGTGCGAAAACGGAACATTAAAACACGCCATGTTTTAAAGTTTCTAAGTGACAACAACATCATTTGGCTTATTAAATCCATCCTTTAATATATCACTTACCGAGATCTGCTTCGGCAGAATGCCACTCCCAGTAATAGGTACAAAGACGTGATAATATATATTTATATTGTTTATGTTCAAATAATTAAAATAGGTATACTTATAAGTATGTCAAAAATGACACTATTCTCAATAAACAAAAATTGTCCTTTTATTCATGTATCCATTGGAAATTATTTTATTATGGTCCTAGGGCCAAAACCAAGTGTTTACGCCCGCTTTTCATGACTAAAACACATTAACTTAGGCCCCGATTTGCATAAAATTATGAAATGAATCAAAATGAAAATGTCTATAAAGCACTAGTGTCGTTAAAAGCACTTCGCTTCACATCGTGCTCTTAAAATCGGCACACAGATTTTAAAGACTTACTTATGCCTAGTACCATAATATACTATTTCCTAACATAATATTTTATTTTAAAAATTGCGTAGTGAAGGATGATACCAAAGATCAAGAAATATGAAAAATATTTGTTCTTTTGAATCGTACATATTAAAAGAAATAAGTTTCTGTGAAAGATATACGAGATTTAAAGAAATAAAAACGAAGTAAAAAGTTTTGGTGTAGGTTGTTTTTAAATTTGTAATAATATTCGAGCAATATTATATTTCTTACTAGGCAAAGAAAACTAAATCAAAAACAGTTTGATAAAAACTTCAAACACAGTTCGACAAAAAGATGAAACTCATCTAAGGGAAGCCAGAGGCGAATCATCCGCCTCCTTGGAGGTTTGCAGGCGAGCACAGAACGCAGAAGGCCTTGGAACAAACTCTTGGGCTTGTGAGACGGTGCTGTATGATCCCGCGTATAATTGGTGCTCGTTATCCCGAGAGGTGTCTGATTTATTCGGCGAGTTCGATCCTAATTTACCAGCCCGCCACGGCGTTAGCATCGCTCCAGCGAAGCCTCCCTGGTGACGTCACGTCCGTTTCCTCGCCGCACTCCAAGATTTGTTCGTGCACAAATCTTACGAGCCACACGATGATTGAGATATACCGATGGCAGTGAAAGAATGTTCTCAATAGATAAACGGTTTCTAGGGTTTCTCCTCTTATTCTTTTTCGATTTGGAGGCCGTTTGTTGTCAACTGGGCTGTAGGGCCGGCTCTGGACTGATTCTTTATCACCCGCTCCTTGCGCCGACCCTGCGTAAATTCTACCCAAAGCCATAAAAGTGGAACTAGATCGCGTAATGGCCCAACTTGATTATTATTGCTCAACTCGCGACAGAGATGTAATTACGAAATTCTTACGTGCTTCGCACTGTGCCAAATCGATAGGTCGACGTTCGAATACGACAAAAACAAACAAAAAATTAATTACCACATTTTATATGTTCCTTAATCTCTCTACAAACTATACCCATAATATGAATAATATTCATTTAGTTTAAAACCATTACCAAAAGCTTTTAACTTTTATTTTATGCCTGTTTCAGGAAAACCTATTTTAACGGTTATTCTTACATTCTCCTAAAAGTTGTTAAAGTACATTTTTTATTTACATTGTGGCGAAGTCCTTGCTTTGAAAACATTTTTTTTTTATTTGAAGAAGGTAGCCAATTAAACATCAATGAAAAATTCTGTCCCAATTCATACATATCTTTCGTGACGCTGAAATTTATGTCATTTGAAGAGACAATTAAATCTTAAATGAAAGTCTGAGAATGTAACGAGATAATGGGCTGTGTTCAGAAATTAACTATTACAATAATTTGAGTTAATTCGAATCAAATTTTTAATTGGCCCAAAATCTCAAATGTCTTATCTATCTAAATTGTGAATGATACTCTAACGAATAAATGTTATAGATGTACTTTATAAAAAAACGTGGCATGTCGCCAGGATTTTTTACTGGTAAAAGAATGTTACCGGAGTTTATAGGTCCCAGGTTCTAATCCTGGCGGTATCCTAATGTTTCTCTTTATAACTCAATTGGAGTAGGTGCACTGTTTTATCCTGTCGACCTGTGGATCTTGGTTCGATTCCCACTGCCGACAAACATTTTCACCACATTAATACTACTCCTGTGGCTCCCCATCCACTAACATCTTTGGGGGGGCGTGATTTGATGACTGGTAACCGATCTTCACGCGCAAAAAAAAATCACTCACCGAGATCTGCTTCGGCAGAGTGCCACACTCAGTAATGGATAAAAAGCGTAATGATATATTTATATAACTGAATTTGATTTCATTAATTATTAATTATTGACTAATGGTTACTTTTTCAATCGCCGGTTTACTCTCGATTAATCATAAATAAAATAAATATAACATCACGCCTTCAACCCATTACTGGGTGTGGCACTCTGCCGAAGCAGATCTCGGTAAGTGATATATTTTGCGCGTGGAGTGCGGTTACCAGTCGTCAAATCACGGCCTCCAAAGATGTTAGTGGTGGAGGAGCCACAGGGGTAGTTTTTTTGAAATTATGAAAATTGTTTGTCGCCTGTGGGAATCGAACCAGGGTTCTCAGGATCTACAGGCCGACTTCATACCACTGAGCTAGCCACCCCATGATTAAATATTAATGGTAACCATAGTTTCCATTATTATTTAATCATGATTAACATTAATCGGTGATTGAAAAACTGGCCCTTAAATTTCATTTGCTTAATAATATTTTCCTTAGAATCGCGTAAATATTCGAAAATCTGGAATATCGAATTCATTCCGTATTCACGGGTGGTATTCACCCATCACTAATAATTACCTCTTTACTACCCCTGACTGTGCTCTTACAATATTAGATAGATAGAATTGCAATAACATACTAGTAAGAGCATTCGGTAAATACTTCTAACGAGTTAAATAATGTTATTGAAACTATTCCAAAATTACATTTGCAACTACTATGCATTAAATTCCGCACTGAATACCATTCCGCCTCCTTCCACTACCCGGGCGCGACGTACGCCACTGTTTGAGAATAACTATGGTGGAGTGTATACTGATGCTCACCTGACCGCTGACAGTAATTGGAAGTGCGTGCCAGAACCAGGGGCGTAGTAATTAAATGATTGTAACACATTATGCATATTTATCGATAGGGTGGGACTCCAAAGGGTGCGATGTTCAGTGGCGTGCGCCCCTCCAGAATATATTACCCTTATGATATATCTCTTCAATATTTTTTAATTTAGTTTGACATTTTTTGAATCAAACCTTCTGAAATTATATGAAATTTTGCTGATGATGCATTTTTACAAATATAGATTTTTTGATATGGTTTTTGAAAATTTTGACGGGCGGTCATGGCTACCCTTTGTATTAAGCTGACCGCACCCATAAACGAAATGTTGGTAACAGTTAGGTTTTTAAATTACAGGGTAGCCAATTGCGTCCTTTCCAAATTACTCCAATTAGCTTGACATTTATACTTTTTCAATTTTAAATTGGTAAAATAAAATTGTCAATATATGCCTTTGGTAAATATTTGCTAAATTTTATAAATTATATTTCATTATTTACACAGCCATTGCATTTTATGAGTTAATAATTAATTTATACATAACAATAGTTTTTATAAATTTATAATAGCTTTTTTCGAGCAACAATCACAATCATTACAAAATATCAAAAGTATATACAGAGTGATCAGAAATAACTGTTTCAGTTGGCAATACGATTAGGGGGATCTTTTTATTCCACAGTTTGCACAACGCTAGATAAAGGCAAGAATTGCTATTCAGGCTGTGTACGGAGTTGCACTTTTATCACCCTAACATACCAAATCCTAAATTTGTGTGCCCTAAATAACGTCATAATTTAGGGTTTTAACAATTAGATTTTAGGATTTGTAAGAGCACACTACGCCTTCAAGTTGGTAAGCACTAAATTAAAAATCATGCGCGTTACGGCCAAACAAGAATAATTTTTTAACGTTTAGAGGCTGTCAAATTTGCTGTAGCATTTTTGCAGAAAAAAATGGCTTCGTATTTTGTGTGTAAGTATAAAAAGTATTAAAAATATTATTATTACTATCTAAACGTGTAAATGTCAAACAATTCAATCTAAAGAATGCAGATGTCGTTAGTAGTATACTATCGAAGTTGTACTTATGTTAATTCCTAATGCCAATGGCATACTGGTCGAGGAGCATGAATAAGCGTCGAGGAACTCATCGATGAAACAACAGAACGCACCCGTCATCGATGAAAAATAGAGGCGCCTCTATTTCCATCGAGGAGTTCCTCGATGAAACGATTGTGTCTCATTTCACACGTATTATTGTGTCTCACTTCATGTTAGCGTGGGCTGTCATTTTGGTTTTGCTTTGTGCTATTTTTTCGTGTTTGTTTATTTTATCAGTCAGGGTGCGTTCTGTTGTTTCATCGATGAGTTCCTCAACGCTCATTCGTGCTCCTCGACCAGTGTGCCATTGGCATTATGTTAGTTCTTAATTTGTTTTCCCGAATCCTAAATCCTAAATGTCAAAAGGTGACTTCGAACACGGCCTTGGTATGTCATTTTTAGATTAAAGACAAATAGGTTATGTCAGGGCTTGGCAGCTCGTAGGATTTTGAGTGATGGAAATATTTCGAAAATATGCGATATTAAAACAAGTGTTATATTTCAATGTAAACACCATTTGAAGAGACTGTTCCATTGTACAGCGATAATTTCAAAATATTGTATAACTTTTCAAGCAGTAATTTCTTGAACAAAGCTATTAAAACATATTAAATATATATCAAGAGTGAAATCCATAACAAAATAATTACCTATCAAATAATTTTGACTAATAATAAATGTCAATCAAAATTATATCTAATATGAATAGTATGAATATGTTACATTATATAAAATATATCACATCACATTTGTTTCTAAAATGTATGTCCCTTATCAGGCTTGTGAATTTAAACAAATGCCTGCAGTTATCATTTGAAATATTTACGATTGTTAAACAGCACTAATTAATTAATTAATACTGCTAGCCATTGGCCGGAATAATTATATTAATTAGTTGAAATTTCTCATTGTTTCCTGGTAGGTAATGTGAAATTCATTACCTATAAATGGAACAATTACAGAATGCTGATTAATTTCATAATTAATATTAATTGTTACGTTGCTACAAACCAATTTAAAAAACACTAAATTAATATTGCAATATTGATCAGTATTTTCATTATTCAGACATGCATTAATTCACACTTTATTGTTTATAAATTATTCACTACAAATATGTTTGTGAATACTCAAGAAACACTGACTTTGGTTTATTATTTACATATATGAATTATTCAAAAATCTGGTAGGAGCTCTTCAATATATTTTATATTCAACTGCACGTTAAGTACTTGATTTATAAAATAAAATAAATAAATATATCAACATGCCTTTTACTCATTATGGGGTGTGGTATTCTGCTTTAACGGATCTCGGTAATTGATAAATTCGTTAAATCACGGGGTTCAAAAATATTAGGGGAGGGAGAGCCACAGGGATAGTTTTAATGTCGAGAAAATTATTTTTTCTTTTCGGCTGTAGAAATCGAATCCAGGTTCTCAAATCCACAGGCCAACTTGAAACCACTGAGCCGTCTACTCCATATATTTTATTAATAACAATCTAAAAAACTAAAAACAATATTTATAAAATAGTAACAATGTGGTAAAAATCGTTTGTTGGCTATGGGAATCGAACTTGGATTCTCAAATTCACAGGCCGACTCGATACCACTGAGCCACCTAACCCATCTTACATTAAGATTATAAATTATAAATAAATAAATATAAATAAATATATCATCACGCCTTTTACCCATTACTGGGTGCCGAAGCAGATATATATATATATATATATATATATTATAGTGATATATTTTGCGCGTGAAGTTTTTCTATTGCTGTTGCTTTCCTTACTAATTTAGATCGTAGAAATAAATACTTCGAATGACAGTTGTAAAGAATAATGTGAAATTACGAGAATAGGAAAAACAGTTCGAAATATTCTGGCACAAATACGTTGTCATCAAACTAGAAATACTTAAAAAGAAATGAGAATTTTTAAGAAATATCTTTACTAATAAATATAATAAATAAATAAATATATCATCACGCCTTTTACCCATTACTGGGTGTGTCACTCTGCCGAAGCAGATATCGGTAAGTGATATATTTATGCGCGTGAAGTGCGGTTACCATCCGTCAAATCACACCCCCCAAAGATGTTAGTGGTGGGAGAGCCACAGGGGTAGTTTTAAAATGGTGAAAATTGTTTATCGCCTGTGGGAATAAAACCAGGGTTCTCAGGATCCACAGGCCGACTTGATACCACTGAGCTAGCTAGCCCATGAGTATAAATTATATATATTTTAAAAATATTTACTTCAATTTAGTATTCTACTTGATATATATTTCCAATAATAATAAATTCCTATCTTAATACTACAAAATATTAAGAGCCCTCAAACTTATTTGGTTTTATGTGGCCCTTAAAACCTTACGATGGTTCAGTATAGAATTTTTTTTTATTTGCTAAAAAAATAAAAACAAAAACAGTAAAAATAAAAAGAATGCTCGAGTGCGAAGCAAACCCAATCTAAAAGAAGCCGACATGATTTAAAAATTAGTGTCATTCCAAACTGAATAGCTTAATCTCTGTAAAGAAATTAAAGATATTAATTTTCTTTTGCACAGTACAATCAGCACGAATGAATGAATTCCATTAATAACTAAACTGCAATAAGGCATTACTGGGCGAGCGCGCGGCGTCGACGTCGGCTGCGTCGCTGGCGTCGCTCGGAGCGAATGGCTTCTCCTTTTACTGCGCTAATGTAATACGGAGGATAACAGATTATTTACGAACGAGAAAACTGCTAACATATTTCTTCTCTACCGCGTCGGCGTTTGTTCTGACGCCACTTAATATCTGCAGTCCATCAACATCAACTTTAAACTGCGTTTCATTGTTCTGCAGGATGGAAGGAAATTTTATTGAGGGAAACAGCTGTAATTAGATTTTCTATTAATTGTTTCATTTAAAAGAAAATGCAATTCTTAAGAATTAATTGTCAATAGCATTCAGAAAAGTAACTTCGATATTAATCAATAAATGTACAAAGCGATGTCTTCAGAGAAGACTAGAATAGCTACTCAAAGAGCTATCGTTTACGGACGCGATTTTGTCCACGAGGTTCATCTATTTTTATAGAATACTACGTTATTTTATGTTGCCGTTAAAACTATTGGCAACTGCTAAAATAAAATATTTGTTGGAAATAAATTTTTCTACGGCAGAAAGTAGATGTTTTTGCATTTACTCTTTCAATGGAAAATAACCATTTATCTGTATACTTTCGGAATAGCAATTTATGTAAAGTAGGAGGAAATGACACTTTACGGCAGTGTTTCCCAAACTTTCGATATATGTGTACCCCTTCTATAATTTTCGAAACACTGTGTAGCTCTCGTCAAAAAAAAAATGCATATACTTTAATAACAATCAAAATATATTTATTTTCCTCATATTTTAGTACATAAACACAATAATAATAAACAAAAAATAAAATTAATTCATAATAGAATATAGATAAAATATATATTATAAATAACATTCATTATAATCAGTGGCGCCTTGACTACGCATGCATACAAAACCACACATACACAATACTAACAATTACTGAAGTTTTACTATTTTTTTATGTTTGTAATCGAAAAAATAATAATAATAATAAGTTGCTTGTTGCACCAGGCGCAGCAAAAGCCCGGAACCACATGTACCCCTTCAAACTCTTCGCGTACCCCAGGGGGTACCCCAGGGGGTACGCGTACCACACTTTGGGAAACACTGCTTTACGACAAAGGTATACATATGATTTTTGTCTACGATCATTCTTTCATGTCATTTAAATAAAAAAATTAAAATGCTTACCATAAATGAACAGTAGTCATTTATCGCTTGCATATGGAGATTGTTGATCGAGGAGTAACCGAGAGCAACCACCATGCAAGAACGGTAAGAACTGCCTTTCTGCCTGAGGTGTAGAAATAACTATTATGTACAACTATAAACATCCTTACGTCTTGAATTGACGATATGTTCGTGCAAAAGCGATTTATAATAAACTTATTAGTCGGCCTGTGGATCCTAAGAACCCTGGTTCGATCCCTACATCCGACAAAACATTTTCACCAATTTAAAATTACCCCTGTGGCTCTTCCACCACTAACATCTTTGAGGGCAGTGATTTGATGGCTGGTAACCGCACTTCACGCGCATAAATATATCACTTACCGAGATCTGCTTCGGCAGAGTGCCACACCCAGTAATGAGTAAAAGGCGTGATGATATATTTATTTATTTATTATATTTATTAGTAAAGATATTTCTTAAAAATTCTCATTTCTTTTTAAGTATTTCTAGTTTGCTGACAACATATTTTTGTCTGAATATTTCGAACTGGTTTTCCTATTCTCGTAATTTCATATTATTCTTCACAACTTTCATTCGAAGTATTTATTTCTATCTAAATTAGTATGGGAAGCAACAGCAATAGAAAAACTTACTTTGCACGTTAAATTTCATTTGGTATATTTGTGTATATTATAGTTTATTTTTGTTGTACATGTATGTCTAGTGAAATTGAAAAAACATGTATGCACATTCACTGAATCGTAACATGTTTATGTATTGTTTTCGGCTATATTTATATTTCTACGTACATTCAACAAAAAGTTATAACAACATAAATAAACTATAGTGTTTTTATAAGTCAATATGGTCGTGATTAATTTCATGTTAGCAAAAATGAATATATGTTTTGTAAATTTCATTTCACGATACCAACATATTAAGTAAATTTTATTAAAATATTTGATTTCAGTTGGCTCATGAATAATTAATTTTTATCATATTTATTAGCATAGGGTAATGGCTCAGTGGTATAAAGTCGGCCTGTGGATCCTAAGAACCCTGGTTAGATCCCCACAGCCGACAAAACATTTTCAGCAATTTTAAAATTACCCCTGTGGCTCCCCCACCACTAACTTCTTTGAGGGCAGTGATTTGACGGCTAGTAACCGCACTTCACGCGCATAAATATATCACTTACCGAGATCTGCTTCGGCAGAGTGCCACATTCAGTAATGGGTAAAAGGTATGATGATATATTTATTTATTAACAGTAATAAAATATAATAAATTATCTGTATAAATTACACCCAATCTTATGGGGTAATGACTCAGTGGTATCCGAGTCGGTCTGTGGATCCTAAGAACCCTGGTTTGATCCCAACAGTCGACAGAACATTTTCACCAATTTAAAATTACCCCTGTAGCTCCCCCACCTCTAACATCTTTGGTAGCCGTGATTTGACGGCTGGTAACTGCACTTCACGCGCATAAATATATCACTTACCGAGATCTGCTTCGGCAGAATGCCACATTCAGTAATGGGTAAAAGGAGTGATGATATATTTATTTATTTATTTATTTATTTATTAACAGTAATAAAATATAATAAATTATCTGTATAAATTATATCCAATCTTATGGGGTAATGACTCAGTGGTATCCGAGTCGGTCTGTGGATCCTAAGAACCCTGGTTCGATCCCCACAGTCGACAGAACATTTTCACCAATTTAAAAATTACCCGTGTGGCTTCTCCACCACTAACATCTTTGGGGGCCGTGATTTGACGGCTGGTAACCGTACTTCACGCACATAAATATATCACTTACCGAGATCTGCTTCGGCAGAGTGCCACATTCAGTAATGGGTAAAAGGCGTGATGTTATATTTATTTATTTATTTATTTATTAACAGTAATATAATATAATAAATTATCTGTATAAATTATACCCAATCTTTGGGTAGTCAATATAATTAATTATAAATTGAACAAATTTTTTTGGCAATATTTTAATATCTTCTTATTCAATATTTAAATATTGTAATTATTATTAATAAATTCAGAATCATCAGATGAACCTACCGTCTTTAATAAATGAAGTCCTAAAAAATTGAGGGAATTTGTAAACGCAATTTGAATAAATTTGAATGAATTCTGTGATGAAATATATTTATAATAATATGCAAATTTAATATTTAATTAATTAAAATTAAAATTTAATTTATAATCCTGTCAAAATGCATTTTAATACATGATTCTGATGAAGCATTGATTCAAATTATGGATGCAATATCCAAATTAGTGTAATGATGCGAATTTTGTTTATTTGATTAAATATATAGGTATTAATTGTGATGAATTCACTTTTCATAACTCTGTGACACCCATGTCATTAAACAAACCCCAGCGAAAAAATAAAATTATTCCCGTTAATTTAACAAATATCAACAAAATTGTTCTGTTAATGGCATAATTTAAAACGACCAGAGAATAAATTATGATTGTTGAGTCCACATAACCGCATTTCGCCTGTCTATTGTTAACGACTCTGGTATGTAATAAATCAAGAATTTTCCGTCTCTCTCGCGAAAAAGAAAAAAGAAACAGATTTGGACTCGCAGCACGGAGATTCGGAGATGAATTATAATATGGAAGATTTCCACCAGAAAAGTTTCGCCGCTGACAGATGAATATTTATAAATGCTTTTGTTTAAAGCGGACGAGCTGAGCTTTCCGCTGCTAGCCGCATGATGTGCGAGCCCAGAACCAGAACAATGAGCTTTGAAGCGCGCCAGGAGCTTTTATAATGACGTTAGGGTTTTCACTACGTTATTATACATATACAACTATTTTTAAATCTTTTAGTTCAGCTCTATCTTATTATAGTTCAGCTTAATACTTCTTTTAGAAATAAATTATATCCGTTATGTTTGAAGAATATGTAGAATGGATATATTTTCTAATTACACTCTAGGTAGAAAATAGCATAATTCAGTTTTAAAACTAACTTATTATTATTATTTATAGTTATTTGTATAACTAGGCCAGAAATTGTACTTTTGTGCGTGCGAGCATATTTTGGCTAAATACGAGGATTCGTAAAACAGTTTCTGGATAAGTGAAACACAATATTTTTCATGTCGATTTAATTGAAATTATTGATTTAAAATTGATACATATCTCTAACCTCCAAGCACTCAACGCATAAAATTGACAATGAGTCTCATAACATCGTAATATCCGTACTTTCACAAGTTGGACTCGCCCAGCTGAATTTTGATCTCTACGGCGTATTACACTATAATAGTATATTACATAATAAGCCAGGAAATTGATATTTTACTAGACGACGCGGTTATTTCAAATACAAGTATTTTATTTAGCTGAATCAAGTAAAAACACTTTCCTGACGTATTATGTAGACTATTTTTTCTGAAACCGTTTAATTTAATAATCAATATTTAATCATAAATAATTCAGAATGTTTAAATTTTTTATATGAACTGTACTGACAGTAAACTACGTATCCAAGGTTACAGCTAAAATAACAGTCAGGTAAAATGTTTACAAGACTGTTTTGTACTTTACCAGACTGTTATTTTTGTTGTTGCCTTGGATACGTACTTTACTTGACTGTTTTTATGAAAATCTCTTTTCCATACTAAAATTGGTCAGGAAAGTAGGCACTTTCTTGCCGGTCTCAGAAAAATATTATTTATTAAAGATAGTCCAATAGGGACTTATACAATTCAAATTTGTCGGTTGCTATCTAGTGAGTAAAATAGAATTTAATACTTTGTTATGTAGCGAACATGGTATAGCTTTACAGTTTGACGTTTATCACGTGATCCAAACGTGAAACGTCAAACAAATGAGAGGATCTGCGGGGAATAGTGTTGAAAGGAGAAGGCAGTTGTTCGACTCGGCATGGTGTCACCTCGCTCTTTCTACAAATTTGTTGTTTCACACAAAATTGAGTGGAGGGGAGTCTGCTTCGGGTGTCCTGCATGTGACGTCCCTATTATTAGTATACATATTTTATATTGGTTGTGGCTACCAACTGTAAATTGAATTATAATTGTTTACATTTGATCCCATTATCAAGTTTGGCTTCACAACATTGTGTAGCTGAAAATTGGGTATTACGCGTCTATTTTATACAGTAGAAGATACTAGGTATGTGTAGAAAGGTTCGAATATTTCCTGCTTGAGCGCTGGCATCACCGAAATCTCGAAGAAAATGTAAATCTGTATATCTTTATAGCAATCTTTCAAATCAGAACAGAATTATCTTAATCTTATATTAATTACAAATAATATTAACAACAATCTGAATTAAATTAGCAACCTCGTTTTGCACGCAATCTCTGTCAGAAGCGACATCTCAAATGCGGGGTTGATTAGCAGCGGCACCGCGGCGACAACCCGAACCCCCAGAAGTGGGGCTCACCTCCAACTTTCTAATTGCATTCGATAGAGTTAAGATCGCGCGCTAAGGAACAGCCAATCTCTCGCTGGCCGCAGCTACAGCGCCTGGGGATACGCGACACTCTTGTACGCTGTAAACTGAGGGTTGCTGTTTAGCTTTTGCGAGTTTTAAATAATTGGGGATGATTTTTGTTTGCTGCAAAAGCGGAAACATTAAGAGGAGATTTGTAAAACAGGGTTGTCACTAATTACATTTTTGGAAGTATTAATTGTTGGTTTATCAGGATTTAGATCAATTAATTGTAAATTTCAGTAAAATATTTTACAAGCTTATTGAGTTGCAACATTTCGGCCAATAACATTTTTCATTTCAGTTTTATCTTTCCTTCCAAATGAACAAATACGTTTATATTAAACATGTTTTTTATTTGTATTTAATTCTTGTTTCATCATTTTTCTATATTTAATTGGATTTAAGAATAAGACAAAATAATAATAATGAAAAAATTTATAAAGTAGCACAATACTAATAAATTATAAAAATACATATATACATCCTTCAATGTATAAGATATAAAATTTAAAAAATGTCGGAAGCTAAATTGTGTCCTATTTGAGAAATGAACAATTGATTTTAAAAAGAAAAATTAATTAAAATTTTATATAGATACTGTACTGTTGATTCAGTAAACATTTACAAACACAACATAATAATTTTCCAATTACTTTTTTTTATTAAATAATTTTTGACACATTGTTTACAATTTAGTTGAAAGCAAAAAATCATACATACATACATACATACATAAATACATATCTTCACGCTATATCCCATCAAATGGGGTAGCACAAACCCTAAAATCACTCATAAAACATTCACTCATACCATAATCAAATAATCAGCCCCCGTCAAACATTATCATTCAAAAAATCATATAAATATAAAAATATTTAACGAATATAATTAAATAAAATAATGTATCAAATAAAAATAATGTTCATTTATTGACAAAACCACACAAAAAAAAACAATAAAAATAATACTCAGGATGTTAATTACAAAAAAGACAATTGGCATAAATCTTTTTCCAACTGTCAAAAAAGAATAATACAATTGATTTATTTAAGTAAATTGACGGTAAAAAATCTAAAATAATATAAATTTGATCTGTAGTAACCAAGGGAAGTTGATAATGTTTGATAAATAATGTCTTTTTTTTTTAATGTCAACGATTTTAAAATTTGAGATAAGAAAAAGAAGTAATTTTTTCAGGTGTGAAAAAAAATTGTTCATATGTGAAAAAAACACAAATTTCACGCAACTATAGCGATGTAAAAATGTCATATGTTTTAGACAGTTGTTGAAAAAAGTGACTTTTTCCATTATTGTTCCTCGAATGGAAAAAAATACCGTTTTCGTCTTTGATTTGACAAATAACTGAATTTCTCCAAAGTTTATTTCCTGGTTCGATTCCCACAGGCAACAAATTTTCATAATTTGAAAAAGCTATCCCTGTGGCTCCTACACCACTAACATGTTTGTGGGCCGTGATTTGACGACTGGTAACCGCACTACACGCGCAAAATATATCACTTATCGAGATCTGCGTTAGCAGAGTGCCACACCCAGTAATGGGCAGAAGGCGTGGTGATATATTTATTTTAATTTTTATTTATTTATTTTCTATAAATAAAAAATAAATATATCATCACGCCTTCTACCCATTACTGGGTGTGGCACTCTGCCGAAGCAGATCTCGGTAAGTAATATATTTTGCGCGTGAAGTGCGGTTACCAGTCGTCAAATCACGGCCCCCAAAGATGTTAGTGGTGGAGGAGCCACAGGGGTAGTGTTTCAAATTATGAAAATTGTTTGTCGCCTGTGGGAATCGAACCAGAGTTCTCAGGATCTACAGGCCGACTTCATACCACTGAGCCATCCCATTTATTTTATTTATTATTTATTTATTTTCTATGATTGTTAATATATTGTTTAACTAAGCAACTATGCATTAAATAAAATAATAGTGACTGCAAAGACATCCAAAATATCTAAGAAAACATTGAAGTCCTTCAAAATTAATATACGTCATCAAAAATTAGAAAATTTATTCTAAGTTGTAAGCAGGATTGAGAATTGATAGGTTTCGTTCTTTGTTGCAGGTGTTAAGCATCCGAAGAGGTTGAAGAATGTGCCCAACTGGTTCGGAAAGGCCAGTCATCAGAGGTCGAAGGGTGAGTAGCGTAGTACCTTCGTAATTCATGTATAGTGGCGGTCTAGGCGCCGACGTATCCGAAATGCGTTTCCAAGATTTACCGTTTTAAAAAATCGTGTTCGCGTCAGTTCAGCACTCGAGCGCTTGTTGAAAGCAGGAAACAAAGCTGTTGAATTATAATAACAGATTTATGTTGCCACTCCCTTGAAATATGCCTCACATCACTCTCACAACACGACGGAGATGCTGTCGGAAGCGAGGTGGAAGTTAGACGACCCTGAATTGCGCTATCATAGAAATCAATTTATTTTCCGTGACTCCAATATGTCCTAGAACTTTTCAAAGTCTGTTTCGTATATTGCTGTACGCGACTACGACTGTGTCAAATTTTAAGACAGGTCTCCAAGTTTTGCCCACAAAATAAAACAACATAGGATGAGACATGAAAAGGTTACAAAAAGTCAGAGGCCAATACGTTTCAAAGTGTAAAAAGACACATTTTAAAAGAATATTTTTATTTTTCTACCTCCGGATGTAAAAGTTATTTATATGTACTATGAAATTACATTCATGATAGGCAGATATTTTTTTCCACTTCCAGCGTAGAAACATGACATTATTTACCTCTTTTTGAGTCATGACGTTGTTTTATTCACAAACATTAAATTATGCATACATTAAATGAAAGTTTATTGATAGATAAGATGATTCATTATTCAAAACTGAAGAATAATGAAAATAAATATTTAATAATGAACCAATCAGATTGTGGTTGTTATGGTAACACCCATTATTTAATACTTAATAAGCCAATCAGATTATGGTTACTATAGTAACGCCAGCGCACTGATTATTATTGCCGTTATTGTCTCGTTGCTTAGATACTATTAAAGTTTGACGGTTATCATCAATTTATTATTTTCCGCAAATTACTATCTAAGGGCCAGATTCATAATCATGACTCACCCTTACCTCATTCTCACCTCACACTTGAAGTCTAAGTAACTAAGGCAACTAATTCAAATTGTACACAATAGCTGTATTCCATTTGCCACTTGGTTCACTTAAATCAGTTAAGATAAATTAGACAACATGACTAAATGATCTGAATTAAGTAAACTGATGCACTTATTGGGGTGAATTACTTCAAAGTAAATTAGAATCAGTAATTTCAATACTGGAAATAAAGTCAGCGAAGTAATTCAACGAAATATATAAATGATCTGGTTCAGTAAATGTAAGTTAGATCTGATCCAAATGGCAAATGGAATACGCCTATTTTTGAGTTAGTTGCCTTAGTTACTTTGTTATTGAGTGTGAGTTGAGAATGAAGTGAGGACGAGTCGCGATTATCAATTTGTCCCTAAAAGTGCAAGTTCCTGTTGAATGGTCATAGGTAAAAATATAGTATTCAACTTGCACATTATGGTTATTACTAATTCGAATGAAGTTTACGGCACGAGTCGTAGGCTTCAAAAAATACCTAGTAGTTTTGTTATAACATTATTTTTAAGCTACAAGAGAAAAATAATTATTACAATCTATAGCTATATATTTTCACATTTAGCGAAGCTATAGCTATAGCTAAAGTAATTGTTGCTAAGATATAAAAGTAGCTAGCTGTTGCTTAGTTCTGCTTGCGAAATAAGTGCACTTCTCTCCCTTGATGTATAATATAGTATTATTTATTTGTTCCTCTATATAACATAAACGAATTTATCAATTTCCGTGTATTATTGACTGTTAATTTTGGCTGCCATTTTGAAACAGAATGACAGCGTGCTGTCTCTCAGAAACTAAATGCTAGTTTAAACTATACAACTAAGGGCCAGTTTTTCAATCACTGATTACTGTTAATCATGATTAAATAATAATGGAAACTATGGTTACTATTATTATTTAATCATGATTAACGTTTATCGAGAATAAACCGGTGATTGTAAAACTGGCCCTTAAATGATTAGCTTTAAATTTTGAAATAAAATGGTGGTATCAATTTCTATGAAATTTTGAACAGTTTTTGTAAAACGAGAAAGTCTTTTTTCTGTGCTGATTTCTGATTCTGATAAAATCGTTGAACTCTGGAGTTCTCGCTCAAGTTATTGACAAATAGAGAAGGAGCAATTCGGAATTCAGTCTACCTGGTAACATATTGGCCAACTAAGATACTATTGACAGAATTTTCCATCACAAAAGAAAAACATCAACTCCATCAAACCCTCCCGCGATCCATTTCCATTTACAGTTCAGCCAGTGTTGCCAAATCTGCGGCGAATTTCGCGCTTCACTTATGCATAACCCCAAAGATATCGGAGCAAGCATTCGATACACAGAACGAAGAAGAAGAATAAGAGGTCTGGATTGATCGGAGCAGCTGAACATCGAACAAAAACAGATCGGTACCGCGTATCGCACCCCGCACAAAGCCAGCCCAGGAAGGGTGGAAAGGGTTAGCGAAGATGAAAGCTATCGGCAGGTGTTTCATGTTTACAAGAATTCGTTGCTTTGCTTTGCGCAAGAAATGAGATAAGAATGGTCACATAGTTGCTATGGTTACCGCTTTTGTGTGGAATTTAACACGGTTATCGGGCTTAGTTATAAATCGGGGCTTGAAGTGTTTCCTCAAGTTTACAGCTTCATCTACTGCAAAGTTATAAAACGTATAGGTACCATGTTTAGATTATTACTTGGACCTACATAACTTTCTATCTTATTTCACAAACGTTTTAAGTTCTAATAAAACTTATACTATATCAATTCAGAGCTCGCAATACCTACCTACTTTTATAACTAATCTTGTAGCTTAAATAGTTATTTTCGCACCTCCGTCTGAGATTGAGAGTTTTACATATCTCAAAATCGTTCGGAAACCATGTGTTTACCAAACACCGACTTTTGTTATGCTAGCATTGGCATCACTGGCTGGTGTCAGTGAGTGCTTGGAGGTTAGAAATTTGTACCAATTTTCGAGCTAATTTGTGCTTTATAAAATCAAATATAATTAATTATAATTCAATAGGATGCGGGCACTCACGTGACACTGTGACGTAAAAACAGCTGTTCGGGCAAAAATCACTGCGCCACCTACAAAATGAACTATTTTTTTGGGACGAGATTTGAAAAGACCGGTTCTTTTCAAATCTAGTTGGGCTGCGATCACTGCGCCACCTACAAAATGAATTCTTTTTTTTGTGGCGAGATTTGAAAAGAACTGTTCTTTTCAAATCTCGTCCCAAAGAAATAGTTCATTTTGTAGGTAGCGCAGTGATCTTTGCCCGAACAGCTGTTTTTACATCACAAAACGTCACAGTGTCACGTGAGTGCCCGCATCCTATTTGCAGTTGCTGTGTACAACCAAGTAAAAAGTATGTAAATTAAAAAAAAACTAAAATCGCTTCAAATGAGCTAAAATTTTGCTAATAAGTCAATTCGGACACGGGGAATTCAATGCCGTTATGCGCAATGTCGTATCACGTTTAGTTTTTGCGATAGAGCCTCCGGAAGTGTTGAACGTTCAAGAAATTTTTACACCTCAGTTTTTCGACTTTCCAGAGACTATATCTCAAAAACTAAACGAGTTATGAAAATATGCTCAATGGCATTGAATTTCTCATGCTTCAATTGATTTGTATACAAATTATCAGCGATTTTTAAAATTTCCAAATATTTTCGTCATTTAATTTTCCCTAAACAGTTTTTGCACAATATCTTAAAAACCAGAAGGTATACACACTTGGGGATTTGACCATTGGATTCAGCGGGTCAAAATATATATGTATGTAAATTTTCATTACAATAATCGTACGAGAAAGAGTGTTAGAGCAAATTGTTTCAACATCATAAAAAACCTAATAATTAAAAATTTCAAAAAACTAAAAATGAGTTAGAATTTTGCTAATAAGTCATTCTGACCCGGAGAATTCAATGCCATTGAGCGCAACTTCGCATCACGTTTAATTTTTGAGAAAGAGCCTCCGGAATCTAAACAAGATATGATGATGCACTCATCAGCATTGAATTCCTTTTATCCGAATTGCAACAATCAGTAAACTAGACAAAATATAAATATTGGTACCGCAATAAATTCTTTTGACACTAATCCGCTTTGCGGTAGGTATAATTCCTTTTTGACGCGTCATACCGCCGACCGTAATTATTTTGGAAGGGAGGCCATGTGCTCCCTAGCTAGTGGCGCCCTCCATGGTACTTATATGAACTATCTTATAGACACAACTACGTATGTTACAATATTTATTTCATAAAAAGAAGACGAAAGTAATGCAGAAGAACAGAAAGTAATAATAATCAATTTGTGTGTAACAAGTATATGAATAATATTTGTTAAGTTAACAACAGGCAACAGAAACAGATATAATTATTTATAAATATAAAAGTGCAAATATATTACAAGGAAATTGCAGTCTATTGGGTAAAATCAAGGTAATGCTAGTGTTTATTTATTAAAAAGCAAGAGGTCGTGCATTCAAATCTCGTTGATTTCAACTTATATATTGGGTAGTAGCTCACTGGTATCGAGTCGGCTTGTGGATCCTAAAAACCCTTGTTCGATCCCCATAGCTGACAAACATTTTCACCAATTTAAAATTACCCCTGTGGTTCCCCCACCTCTAACATCTTTAGGGCCGTGATTTGACGGTTGGTAACCGCACTTCACGCGCTTAAATATATCATTTACCGAGATCTGCTTCGGCAGAGTGCCACACCCAGTAATGGGTAAAAGGCGTGATGGTATATTTATTTTATTTATTAAAAAATATGATTGGGTCTGAGTGGTTCGAATTCCAATATAAGCTACTGTAATTGAGATTCAGTTCCTGTTATACACAGCCATTTACAACCCTAAGAAGAGTCTGCGGAGGTCGTTACTATGTCGGTGCATTCAGTGTCAAAACTTGGATTAAAAAAATGACGATTTATTGAATTTATGATATAATAGGAAGGCATGAAATTTATTCCATTTGGAATGTCAAAAGAATAACTCTGCCGAAGCAGATCTCGGTAAGTGATATATTATTGCGAGTGAAGTGCGGTTACCAGCCATCAAATCACGGCTCCCAACGATGTTAGTGGTGGGGGAGCCACAGAGGTAATTTTAACTTGGTGAAAATATTTTGTTGGCTGTGGGAATCGAATTAGGGTTCTGTAGACCCACAGGCCGACTTGATACCACTGAGCCATTACACCATTAACAAATATATCATTAATAAATTTGCGTAAATGCGCATATCGTCCAAGTATTTTTACTGAGATATTTTCACTTTCGCGTGAAAGTAGTCACACCATTCGTTATATACCTGAATGGATGGAGTTAAAGCGCATTCCAGCCACGGTTTTACTTTGGTTTGTCGATCTCTAACAAATAAATACATTCAGAATGTGTTTTTTCTGGAGACACCGGAGTTTAGCGCCTTGTTTTCCAGAATGTTTAGCTATTGTTTCTCGAAGTTTAGGAATTTTAAAATACATCATCAAGGTACTACTTATTTATTTGCTTGCTTGATAAACATGTTCGGCAGTATGGTGGTGTAGATAGCTTTACGCCATTCAAATCTAGAGATCCCGAGTTCAAATACCACTCAAGCTAAAAATATATAAACTAGCACACTGCGACTCGGTGAATCTGGACCCTGTACTGTAATTGGGATTCATTTTCTATTGTACACAGTACCATAAATAAATAAAATAAGTTAAATAAATATTTGCTTATTGTGTCCTAAATGTATAAAAGACTATTGTGACTGGTGGGTTAGCACTGTCGCTTAATAAGCGAGAGTTTATGAGTTCAATCCTTGTTGGTTCTAAAGAACTATTATTAATAAATGAATTTTCCTAGGTACAGTTGGTTTATCCAACATTTTTTAACAAGTATAAAATATTTGCAACGCAATATCAAATGTCGGTTCCGAAGAAGTACTCAAAGACATAATGTTAACGAATATCTTGGCAGCTGTGTACAGATGAAAGAATCTTCATTGTTAACAAACCTTTTATCCCATCTACATTTATTGTTGCTGTTAAAAAATATCTACAATAAAATGTTTACATCGGAAACGAAACTAAATTGACTAGATGTTCATTTGGCGTTGATCAGGTAAGAAATATTTACAATGGGCTCCTTGTACCATAATCGAAATAAACAGAATTAATGATAAAAACATAATATGTACATATATTGAATTATGACGATTAATTAAAATAAGCTGAAACTAAAATTATGCTCCTGAGATATATGCGATTGAAAATATAGTGACATCACAAGTGTTCAACCATTCTAATTGGTCATAAATATTTTCTCGCGGTAAATAAGAGACATAGGTATGTGAAGAAGAACGTAACTAACTGTGACGTCTCAGCAATGTTTGTTGTTTGCTCGTATGTATATGTTCAGCACATTGTATAATTATTACAATAATTTAATTTCGTTTTCTTGGACTTTCAATTACTATAAAATATAATCTTCAACATAATTTTCTAATAAATAATTCGTTTATTATTCGCACTCATGGAATCAAACAAGATTAGTATGACAAGTTGAATGCCGTCTTCATATGATTTTAGTTTTCGAGATACGGCGATTTTTGACTTTTTGAAAAACTCAAATTTGAAGGCCCATATCTTGAAAACTAAAAGAGACATTGAAACTCGGTTTGAACGAGTGTATTTCTCCTGCTCCAATTAACTTATAATAAAATTTTAAAAATTTTGAAAATTTTACAATTTTTTATTAAATTTTCTTTTGCCCGTATTTCAGAAAGTTGAAAAGATAATACAATTTTGTAAATACCAGTGAATTCCTCTCGTAAAAGTACGTAGGTATGTAAAATTTGAGGCAAAAATTCGCGGAGATAAAGTTTTTATTACAAAAAAACAAAAAATCACTGTTTTTTAATTATTTTTGAAGCTCAAGAATTTTATGAATTTTGGCCATTTTTAGTTTTTTTGTTCTAAAAAATTTATCCGCAATACAATAATTCTGAAATTTTACATACTTATGTATATTTATGCGAGAAATACACTGTTTTTTACATATTTTCATTATCTCGTCAAGTTTTTGAAATATAGGCAAAAGAAAACTACTGCTATAGATTGAAGATTTTCTTCCAGGTCTGTATCATTTGATCCGAATTTACATTCATAATTTTCCTTGACAAATCAGCATTTATATCCCACCACCCTTTAATCTCATTTATCCCAGTCCACAAACCCTTGAAACAAGATTAAAAATAATCTCTAACGATTACCTCACCTTTTAGGAAGTGCGCTTGTTGACGCTTCATCTCCATGGATGCAACATTGTTGTTATAAAATTGCTTCTCCGCTATTACATCACAAGAGGGTGCCATGAAATCCCTGACAACAACTACCTGAGCATTTTGTTACCTGGAATTTGTACCTGTCTTACCGAATAGAACTGTGCTGATACCCAAGTTGATTATGGTTGGTTTCTGAGGATAAAATCAGTGAAGAATGTCGCAAGAAAATGGAGGATCTACCAATCGTAGGCAAGATACAGAATGAGACAGAAGTCGAGGAGGAGTTTTTGAAAGATGGTTGAAGCGAATCAAAGTTAAGGTAGATTGGAATATCAAGAATTAACAAATATAAAATACTTAATAAGTATGAAAATTTTTATTGTCTAACATTATAAAAAGTTTGTCCTTGTAAATTGTCAGTAATCGATTAAGAAAATAAGTTTAATCAGGGCTAGTTTTTCAATCATCTGTTTACTCTCGATTAATGTTAATCATAAAAACAATAAATAAATAAGTATGTCATTTCGCCTTTTACCCATTACTGGGTGTGGCACTCTGCCGAAGCAGATCTTGATAAGTGATATATTTATGCGCGTGAAGTGCGGTTACCAGTCGTAAAATCACGGCCCCCAAAGTTGTTAGTGGAGCCACAGGGGTAATTTTTTAAATTGGTGAAAATGTTTGTCGGCTGTGGGGATCGAACCAGGGTTCTTAGGATCCACAGGCCGACAAGATACCACTGTGCCATTACTCCATAGAAAAACTATAGTTTCCATTATTATTTAATCATGATTAACATTAATCGGTGATTGAAAAACTGGTCCTACATAAACTAAAACTTGATTTACTTTGTATGATCAAAGCACAAAGTAAATTGAATTAAATATATTGGAGATTATTAAACATATACAGCCAAATTCTTAAAAGAGTTTTTAGCTGAATTCTGGATTAGTAGAATTAAGCTGACCTATATTTTCAAAAAAGTTAAACCGAATTCTAATATATTCTTGTTACCATTTGATACCCGGAAAGTGATTTGGATTTTAAAATTGCACTAGAATAAAATTAGTTAATTCAAAATTCAAGATTAGTTAAAACTTTTTTGAGAATCGAGCTGTAACTGATTTTTAATGACAACTTTTAATTAGTCCGTTTTAAATAATTACGAAAGGTGTAAGATTGCTTCTCAAAGAAAATTAGAATATTATTGTACTGGCTCTGTTTATTATTGAATGATTTAGTCTCAAGCAAACAAAGAAGTCAATTAAAACAGATAGTTTGTTACAAAAGTGTTTATTAATCTTTCTGTAAAGCATTACTTAAGTTGCAACAACTAGTTATATATTTAGAATTAGATCATTATTGTTTTACAGTTCCAAAATCAATACAGAACTGTTACAGCTGCTACAGCTATAAATTGATTCATTTTAAATCATTGCAAGTATCCGATAACAAAATTAAAGATTGTTCATGTGTAGTACGGAAAACAAGCAATTTTTAACACATATTTAGAGACAGCTTTTAAAAATAAATAGTATTTAAGCTACGTAGATTATAAAAGATTACTGATAAGTGAGAAATCTACGTTTGTAATAAATCCAATAAATCTGCAACAATGTTGCAGTCATTATTAAAAGTATAGAATTAGTAAAATAAGTTTTAACATTGTATTATTATATTTATTATTTATTCACAGGTTTGATCTTACTATACTCAACAATAATTTGGTTTATACAACATAATTGGCCCGCCATAAATTTAGTTGCTCAGCTGGGCAGGTTGCATGGCACACTGTTGGTGATAGTTGTAAAGAAGAAAGATCGTCTCCGTGTTCGTTAGGCTTTTACGATTGAAAAATAAAGTTATAAAAAGATTTGAACCTTCAAAACTCGTCATAAAGTAGTAAGTGACTGATATTTTATGTAGAATTAAGTTTGTATTGATAAATTAAAGAATAGTTGTAAAAAAGCTGTGACACAGGTTAGCCAGTTGTACATAATAACATTTTGATCAATTATGAATTAATTACTGTATCTAAATACAATTAGTGATTGTTTAATTACTCGATATAAACTTGTAATTAATTAGACATATTAGTACAACTAATAGGTTTTGTTATATAAATGTTTTACAAAGAAAATTGGAAAATATAATTTGGAGGTTACATCATTTTTGTAAGTAAATATTTTATTGTTTTTATTAATTGATGATACATTGTTGTCATAAGTTTAGGTATAAATTAAGACAGTAATTTGTAGTATTAATTATAATAATTCATTTCAAATGATTTTTGAATCATATCCTCTTTCGTTCCCCCTCATACATTTTACCCTAGTTTTATCAGCTGATTGAGATGACAATTATGTGTGAGCTCTCGACATTTCTACATATTTTAGTTAGTAAAAGTAATTAATTAGTGTTAAATCTATAACTAATCAATTCCTTAATGTCTGTGGATCAAGTACAACTATTAGTTATTGATTATTCGCCGAATAACTTGTCATAAAAGATTTATTTTTGGTTGGATTTCAAAGAATGATGTAAGTCAAAAATGTTTATTTTTTAACTCTTTATTACAGTAGAATAATATTGTCAGTTAATTTAAATTTAATGATGAAATAAATAATAATAAACATATAAAAATAAGTATTAGTAAAAAATATTTATTTTGGTTATTTGAACGCATCGCGCCATCAATAGGTGGCGATCGTGTTTTGTCATTGTTTATCGATTTTCTTGAAAGAAGCGTCTGATTGATTTCTCTCAAATTATTATTAAAATTCGATATTAAAATCGTGATTCAATATATAAATATACCATCGATCGATTCGTTATCACTTGGCGAATAGTTTGATATATAATTTATAGTGCGAATCAAAAAATTTATATCGAAAATCTTTAAGTAAAATTCTATAAGACCTGTTAGCATTGTCCAACATGGCGACTTGAGTAAGGTATTTTTTTACGGAAAAAACATGAATTATTGAAAATAATAAAATATTTATTTTTAAATTTGAGAAACTAATTATGAATTTCTTTGTTTCTAGTTAATCAAACTGCTGATCCAGACTGCATCCAGATTTTTACTCCAATCTAGAGTCCTGAATCATGATGACGTCATCCGAAATCTTGAAGGTTCAAATGGAGCCCGATACATATGGCTAACTGGTAAATTGATTTTTAATTTTAAATAAATCAGCTTGCCTTTTCCCCAAATTTGGAAGTGGCAGCTCTGGATATTTCCAGATTTCAGTTGATGACATATTTTGAGATTGAAATGCGGTTACCAGCCGTGATGCTGTACCACCCCTTAGGTGGTAGTTGTGGATGAACTAAAGAGTTGATGTTATGACATCCTTTACCCATTTCTGGGTGATATAAATGTGCAATTGCAGACTAACTCTGGGTGAGCTATGTGATTTAAATCGTGATGCTTTTTACCTAATTTTTGAGGTAACAATTTTACAATTGCTATTATATCTCGGCGCCCGAAATGTATAGTTCTGGGTGATCTGCAGAATGGATATTATCTCGCATTTTACCTAATTTTGAAAGTAGCAACTTAAGATTATGTTTGCACAATAGTTGTTTTGACCTTGAAACCCGTTTCTGGAAGTCTTCGATTTGCAATTACAAACATTATATCATGGCATCCGCTAGTTAAAGTTGTGGGTGGAATATGGGGTTACTATAGTGGCGATTTGTACCCAAATATGGGAGATACATCAATGTAAATATTGTTTTTATATAATAATTGTCATTATGGTGCTTGTTACCCACTTTAGGGTGTTGTCGATTTGTAATTGCAGATGTTATATCATGGCACCCACTACTTACAGCTGTGGGTGAAGTATGGGGTTGATATAATAATGGCTGGTACCCATTTATGGCAGTAACAAGCAGTCTTTTATCACGGTTGTCATTATGTTGCTTGTTACCTAGTTTTGGGAGTTGTTGATCTGCAATTGTTGACTTATGATCACGGCACCGACAATATACATCTGTGGGTGAGGTTTAGGATTGATGTCATGTCTCCTGTTACCCAAATCTGGGTGTAGTCATTCTAGATAATTATAGATTTTAATTTATGATATATTTTATGTTGAAACTGCGATTACCAGCCGTCATATTAAATCATCCTCAGATATTACTTGAAGGTAAGCAATAGGATTCATATTATGGTATATGTTACCCGATAATGGGAGTAACAACTCGACAAATGTAGTTAATATATGACCGTTGATATTCTAATATTTATTACTTATTTTTAAAAGTGAATGCGCAATAATTTCAGTCGTCCTGTTACACAACTTACTTTTTGGGTTTATTATTGTGTTAATATTAAGATTAGTTATTCCCAATTCTGGGTATACTAGTTCTTCACACTTGTACCTTACAATTGGTGATGTACTTTTAGGTTAATATGCAGTCACGAGTTGTCAAATCACAGTACCCTAAAGTATTAATTCTTGCGGTAACAATTATATAAATGCAGTTGTTATGACATGGTTAATGTCTAGGTACTTAGATATGAGTGCTAGATCTGTAGTTACTGCTGTCAGATCATGACACCTGTTACTAGCATCTTTGGGTAAACTATAAAAAACATTTCATGACACATGATACATTTTAAGTTTAAACGTTTTAAGTGCGGTTACCAGCTGTCTTTGGATGCCCACCTTAGGTGTTAGATATAGATGAGGTGCAGAAATGATGTAATAGCATAATTTATCCAATATTGGGAGTAGCATCTTTACTATAAAGCAATGACAGACATTAGTAGTTGATTTGATGACCTTGATTGTTAAGTACGCAGTTATCAGCCGTCATAACATTACATCAAGCCCCAAAAACTTATGGAATTTATAGCGATGATACATTTTAAGTTTAAACGTTTTAAGTGTGATTACCAGCTGTCTTTGGATGCCACCCTTAGGTGTTAGATATAGGTGACGTACAGAAATGATTTAATAGCATATTTGATACAATATTGGGAGTAGCATCATTACTATTAAGCAATGACAGACATTACTAGTTGATTTGATGACCTTGATTGTTAAGTTCGCAGTTATCAGCCGTCATAATATTACACCAAGCCCCAAAAATGCTAGTACGAGCTAATGTGGTTATATCAACAAGATATTTACCAAATTACAGCAGTAAGTACTCTATAAATATATATTTTAACCGAAAAAAAGGTGTTATGAAGTTGACATGATAATATAAGATGAATAAAATATTAAAATAAATATAAATCATCACCCCTTTTACCCATTACTGAGTGTGGTACTCTGCCGAAGCAGATCTCGGTAAGTGATGTACTTATGCGCGTGAAGTGCGGTTAACAGCCGTCAAGACACGGCCCTCAAAGATGTTAGTGGTGAGGGAGCTACAGGGGTAATTTTAAATTGGTGAAAATGTTTTGTCGGCTGTGGGGATCGAACCAGGGTTCTTAGGATTTACAGGCCGACTTGATACCACCGAACTATTACCTCATATGAATAAAATAGATGATATTATGTAGTAAATTAAGGAATCGACAGATCTGAAACTGATTATTACAAATTTAAAGTTAATTTAAATCACTCATGGCCGGTTTTACCTACAAATTTTAAACTAGATTTAAATAAATAAGAGCAAACTGAAAATGTTACCGATGTTAATTAATCCATTTGACATGTAACTTTAATTTGTTATTATTTATTTAAACCAAGTTTAAATTTTAATTTTTGGTGGTGAAACTGGGCATAAGATATTAAAATGGAAACATCGCGCAAAATTCTGCAACTAAATCAATAAGGAGTGGCTAGCTCAGTGGTATGAAATCGGCCTGTGGATCCTGAGAACCCTGGTTCGATTCCCACAGGCGACAGACAATTTTCATAATTTCAAAAACTACCCCTGTGGCTTCTCCACCACTAACATCTTTGGGGGCCGTGATTTGACGATTGGTAACCGCACTTCACGCGCAAAATATATCACTTTACCGAGATTTGCTTCGGCAGAGTGCCACACCCAGTAATGGGTAGAAGGCGTGATGATATATATATTTTTTTTTAATTAATAAATTAATAAATAAACAATGTTTCGTTGTTATATTAAATTTGTATAATTAATTCAGGGATAGTTAGAGACAAAATTAATTTACATTTAATATTTTTAAGTGTTAACTAAAACTAAATATAGTAATAAATAAAATAATATTACTTAAATAATTTGATTTGATGACGATTTATATTTAAATAAATATTAAATAATAATAAATTATAGTTTTGGTGCAACTCTTTGAAATAATCAATAATATCAATTATGCTCCATCTATTTCTAACATTTTCAAACTACGTATCACCTTTCCCCGTACCTCTCACACTTAAGTCAATGGTCAACAGCTGTACGTGAGGTCCTGAGATTACTACAAGTTTTAATAAGTAACAGTGTCTCATCATAAATAAAACTATATTGAAACGATTTATTACTTTGTAATGATCATTTAGTGCTATTAGTTACCGACGTGACATTTATTTTAAATCGAAGAACTTAGCAAAAGTTTGTGTACATCGGTTGGCCATTGCAATAACCTGCAAAATATGGCGAGGCGAATAATACGTAAGTCAATATAAATCGAATTGTATTTTAATTTAAATGTGATTTAGCTGTTTAAATACTTATTAATAATGGCTTGATAATAATTATAAGTATTCAATATTTATTTGGACTATTGGAGTACATGACGCCGCCATGACGATCGTATTTTGTCTTTGTTTACTAGTTTTTAAGAACGAAGCTTTTGAGTGCTTTCTCTTCAATAATTAATTAAATTCGATATTAAAATCGCGATTTATTATACAAAATTAGTATCAATCGTTTCGTTAGTACTTGGTGAATACTTTGATGCATAATTTGTAGTGTGGGATAAAATATTAATATCGAATAATGTTGGGTAAAGTTTTACAAGAGTGATATGGTGGTATTTTCCAACATTGCGATATAAGTAAGATATGGTTTTTAATATTTTTTTTACAAATGTAGTATAAATAATAATAATAATAATTTGCAAAATGTTGGTAAACATAATATTTGAGAAAATTTAAACAGTAATTAATATTTTTAAATTTGATTTAAATTAACGGCTGTTTCAGCTAGCCAATCAAAACTCGTCACGTGATTAGAGCTTGTTTACGAGTTTATTTATGTGTGGCGTCAGTTTTGTGCTCTGACATTTTAATTGAAAACTAGTTATAAAAGATAATGATCAATTCTAAATTAGTGATCAAGTTATTAATTAAGTTTTTCTGCGTCTTTTGATGTATAGTATGTTTTGTTTCATCCAAAATTAATAACTTAAACTAAATAAAAGTTTTTGTTGTTTCAGACGCTTACAACAATGGCGACCAATGCTGTTAGCGAGGCTGTTACAACTTGTAGGTATCTCATTTTATTTCGTTTTTATATCAAATTATACAAATTTAGTATAAAAATGAAACTTGAATAATATTTTCTTTGATTTCAGAAACCAGACAACTGTTTCATTGATGATGGCGACTTCCGAAGCTGAAGAAAAGATCCGGAACCATGATGACTCGATTCTTGAAGTAAGTAATTGTAAAATAAATATTTTATAAAATTGCGCTCATGTGAAAAGTATGTATATAAAACGAAATTTTAAATATTATTTTTTGTTTGCAGAGTTGTAATATTAAAAATGAAGAAAATAATGCTGATTTTCTTTGATTACAGGATTCCAAGTTCCTGATTCAGGATGTATCCAGACTTCAAGTCCGTTCCCGAAACCTGACGGCGTTCCTTGAGGTCGTGAGAATGCAGGTGGGGCCCGGTACCTATGGCGAACTGGTAAGTTGATTTCTATTTTTAAATAATTATCTTTTCCCTAAATCTGGGAGTGGCAGCTCTGGATATCTCCAGATTTAAGTTGATGATATAATTTAAAGTTGAAATTTGGGAACCAGCCGTAGTATTACGTCACCCTTAAGCGTTAATTGTGGGTGAACTTAAGAGTTGATATTCGTTTTAGGATTGTTTTTATATTGTTTATTACCAATTTCTGGGAGTTTAAGTTCTACTAATACAGCCGTAACATCACGACACCCAAATTTATTAACTGTGGGTCAAATATGGGTTTGTCATATTAGCGGTTGGTAGCTATTTATGGAAGTAAAATATTTTTATTGCGGTATTGCGGTTGCTATTATAAATAAATATATCATTACACCTTTTACCCATTTCTGGGTATGTCACTCTGTTGTAGCAGATCTTGTTAAATTATATATTTATATGCGTGAAGTGCAGTTACAAGCTGTCAAATCACGGCCCTAAAGATGTTACTGAAGGGGAAGCCGCAAGGGTCATTTTAATGTGGTGAAAATTATCGGTCGTTATTATGGTGTTTGTTCTCCATTTCTGAGAGTCAAAGGTCTGCAATTGCAGCTGTATTATAGCAATCACTACTGTCAACTGTGAGTAATATATGAGGTGGTTATTATGACGACCGGCACCCAATTATGGGGGTAATAACTCTACATATGCGTTTGTATCACAAAACGTTAAATTTAATTTAATAATATTTATATTAGTTAGTAATTAATTCGACGTTAGGTTATCTGTTCGTATTATATTAATTTAAAATAAAGGTTTATGTAAGGAGTTAGAACTATCATACTCAGCAAACAGATTTCTTACGTTAGTTTCTATTCGTCGGTTGAGCAGTAAAGTTGTAGTTTGACAGTTGAGTTGATAGTGATCAAGTCGCGGTGAATAGTGTTTGGTTAGTGTTGAGCTGATTACATTAGCGAGGTGAGTCAGTTAATCTACTGCTATCAGTCTGTCCATCACGGGGATGATGTGTTGAATAACGGACTGTAGTGGCTACAGATAGTTCTGTAAGCTGCCAATGGCAGCAGCTGGGTGCTGTAGTGATCACAGAGTTTTGTGGTCGCCCACGATAGCAGCGCTGAAGGTTGTAGTGACCTGGTGGCCTTCAGGTGGTCTTCGGACGAGCAGTCCCGTGAACTGTAGTGGCTACAGATAGTTCGTTAGTTGCCAACAGCAGCAGCCGGGTGCTGTAGTGACCGCAGATGGTTCTGTGGTTGACCACGGTAGCAGCGCTGAAGGCTGTAGTGACCTGGCGACCTACGGGTATGAGGTCGCCCTCATGTATGAATGATGATTAGGTTTTGGTAGATTAACTCCTCATTGAGTTTGTTACTCACGGTTTGGTTCTTATAGGCATTAAATGGTTAGGTGATACGCGAATTATATTCACGTTTGCTTAGTTTTGCGAGTGCATTTGTTATACGAGTCTATTTGTGCTACACATCCATTGTACAGAGTGATCAAAAGGAATTGTTATAGTTGGCAATAAAAAAAAAACTACTTGAAATTGGTAAGCCTGATACATAAATTCATTTCTTGTTGTTGACAGTGACATTTAAAATTTAAATTTGAGTACATTTATTATTACATTTATTTCTAAAGTATTTCTATTACTTAAAAAGTCAAAATTCTATTCTATGTCAGACTCCTGACATAACCTATTTGTATTTAATAAAGACAAAAAGTCAATTACGATGTGGAACTGTGTCTTAATAAATAAGAAAAATAGGAAAACAAAATTTCCATCACTTGTCACAAATTCCAAAATTTTTACAGCACGTTTGAATCAACTTATCAGGTCATCATCAAACGGCTGGTCAGTTCAGCTTTAACCATAGACGCGTTTCGTCCTTTAGGGACTCATCAGTATGGTGTGATCAACTATCCAATTAGACCAACTAGGGACTAGTGAACTGTGATATTTTTATGTTGTTTTCCTATTTTTCTTATTTATTAAGACACAGTTCCACATCGTAATTGACTTTTTGTCTTTATTTTATTTAAATTGCTGTCATGCAGTTTGCGATTCTGTCGGTAGACGGCACCACGGGTTGCTCCTTAGCTCTTATGTCTTGTCTACCGGCGTAGTTACTTTAACATCAGTCAGTTCAGCTTGTAAAAATATCACAGTTCACTAGTCCCTAGTTGGTCTAGCTGGATAGTTGATCACACCATACTGATGAGTCCCTAAAGGACGAAACGCGTCTATGGTTAAAGCTGAACTGACCAGCCGTTTGATGATGACCTGATAAGTTGATTCAAACGTGCTGTAAAAATTTTGGAATTTGTGACAAGTGATGGAAATTTTGTTTTCCTATTTTTCTTATCTATTTGTATTTATTAGAATTTCAAATAGCATTTCCGCCTTTATCTGACGTGCCAACTTTAATAAAAAGATCTCTGGAATTGTATTGCCAACTATAACAATTCCTTTTGATCACCCTCTATAACAATACGAATGTTTGATTATTTCTAATGGCAAGAATTGCCCGTCTAATTTTATCATCGTGACATTTGTTATATTACGATTGCTATCATGACAATTATCATCCACTTTTGAGACTCCAAGTTCTGCAATTATAACTGTGTTATCAAGGCACGCACTTCTACAGACTGTGGGTACTGTTTAGGGATGATATTATAACGGCTGGTACCAAGTCTTTACTTTGTTAATAGTTTGATTAGTTAGAATCTTTCACTAATGATGTTTGTTTGTTTTTTGCAGGATGCAGTATTGCTCCAGGTCGCTGTTAGTACATGGATTCGCAAAGGTAAGATTTTTTGTTTGTGTCTTTTGTATTTCCCAGCAATGTTAGGATGTATTTCGGCCGTTACGAGGTTCGAATCCTTGGCCATTGTTTTTCTTCCCTACAGCTTAAAAATAGTAACAATTAATTTCGATTAAAAATCAGTGCTTTTGATTTAAAATGTTAATGCCTTTTTAATTTTTTAACAAAGTTTATATAATCATTCTTAAATTTATTAATTCACAATTGTCACAATCGTGACATAATAATTAAAGGACTTCCAAACAATTTTGTATTAATTTCACTAACTTTCAAATGTTATTAATTAAACAGATAATGAAACATACGCAAATATATACACAAACATTTTCTTACATAGTTTAGCTGTTTTAAAACAGTTTATAATCATTGCGCCAATTTTAGTTTACCACGAGGTAGTGATATTCCAGTTTTTTCTGGATTCATTTCCCGGTTTTTCTGGAACTATAAGATAACTGATCTTTTATTCTATTACACAAGGACCATCTTAGATAAGTTACAATCAGCTAGTTTAATAATAAGTTAAGAACCATTGCGTCAATTCTAGTTTATCACGAGGTAGTGATATTCCAGTTTTTCTGGAATGCTATTTTTATGCTTTATATATAAATTAGCTCTCCAGGCCGTTGAGGCCCATGGCTTCTCTCGCAATGTCTCTCCATAGCTCTCTATTTAATGCCTTTTGCTTCCAATTGTCCACTTTAAGTTCTTGTAGGTCTTTTTTATGCTTTAGATTTAGGAATAATTAGGATACATTTTAGGAACAACACTTAATTAATTAAGATTATTTGCGCCCATTTTAATTTATCACAGAGTTTGTGATAGTCCAGGTTTTTTTTCCGGATTCAAACCCGGATTTTTCTAGAACAACAAATATTAGTTTAGATACAAATAATATTAATACGCAAGGTCCTCAATAAATTAGGATGAATTTTAGGGGTTTTCTTAGGGGTTTCAGGTGCGCTACTCAACGCATTTAAGTACAAATATTTTTATAAGAACCTCAATAAATTAGAATGAATTTTAGGGTTTTCTTAGGGTTTTCAGATACAATATTCAACGCATTAAGTAATTATTTAAATAGTTAGACAACATTGCGTCCATTTAAATTTATCACAAGGTTGTGATATTCTAGTTTTTTTTCCGGCTTCAGCCTCGGTTTTTTCTAGAACATCAAATATTAGTTTTAATACAAACAATATTATTACGCAAGGTCCTCAATAAATTAGGACGAATATTAGGGTTTTTATTAGGGGTTTCAGGTGCGCTACTCAACGCATTTAATTACAAATATTTTCATCAGAACTTCAATAAATTAGAATGAATTTTAGGGTTTTTCTTAGGGTTTTCAGATACAATATAAAACGCATTAAGTAATTATTTAAATAGTTAGACAACATTGCGTCCATTTAAATTTATCACAAGGTTGTGAATTTTTAGTTTTTTTCCGGCTTCAGCCCCCCGGTTTTTTCTAGAACAACAAATATTAGTTTTAATACAAACAATATTATTACGCAAGGTCCTCAATAAATTAGGACGAATATTAGGGTTTTTCTTAGGGGTTTCAGGTGCGCTACTCAACGCATTTAATTACAAATATTTTCATCAGAACTTCAATAAATTAGAATGAATTTTAGGGTTTTTCTTAGTGTTTTCAGATACAATATAAAATGCATTAAGTAATTATTTAAATAGTTAGACAACATTGCGTCCATTTTAATTTATCACAAGGTTGTGATATTCTAGTTTTTTTCCGGATTCAACCCCGGATTTTTCTACAACATGGAACACTTTAGTTACAAATAATATTATCAGGACCTCAATAAATTGCAATAAGTTTTAGAATTTTTCTTAGGGTTTTCAGATGCAATATTTAACGCACTAAGTAAAATAATATTAGTTAAACTATTATGCGTTCAATAAGTGCCACCATTTCAAAGCACTTCATCAAAACTTCACTCGATCTGCAGCATTCCGTATTGGCCATCACTCTCCTCTTACATCTGTCACTCTTCATTTCTTCATCACTAATCGTAGTTCTACCGTCAGTCGCTCACCTCCCTCGTGCTTCTTCGTTAGTCCGACTGATGTTCCCTCCCGCGTCACTCATCGGTGGTGCCAACCCCGCAATGTGTGGTAACCAGTCTTATTCGCATCCCCGCACAGGCGAACTGCCTGGTGGGTTTGTGGAGACTGGCCCACATGTTTGTGTGGAGGAGCAACGACCCGGTGAGCGATGTGGTGCACAACATCCTCTGGCTATGGGTGGCACTTTGCGGGTGGACACTGGTGGTTGTTCTAAGAGTGTGATGAGGGTGTGAAAGGGGTAGGTGTTAGAGGGGTGTGTTGGTTAACGGGGAGTGTTGCTGCGAGAGTAAAGTAATGTTGTTGGTGTTTTGGAATGACGGACCCGTTTTAATTTATCACAAGGTTGTGATATTCTAGTTTTTTTCCGGATTCAACACCGGATTTTTCTAGAACTACAGATATTAGTTTTAATACAAACAATATTATTACGCAAGGTCCTCAATAAATTAGGACGAATATTAGGGTTTTTCTTAGGGGTTTCAGGTGCGCTACTCAACGCATTTAATTACAAATATTTTCATCAGAACTTCAATAAATTAGAATGAATTTTAGGGTTTTTCTTAGGGTTTTCAGATACAATATTCAACGCATTAAGTAATTATTTAAATAGTTAGACAACATTGCGTCCATTTAAATTTATCACAAGGTTGTGAATTTCTAGTTTTTTTTCCGGCTTCAGCCCCGGTTTTTTCTAGAACAACAAATATTAGTTTTAATACAAACAATATTATTACGCAAGGTCCTCAATAAATTAGGACGAATATTAGGGTTTTTCTTAGGGGTTTCAGGTGCGCTACTCAACGCATTTAATTACAAATATTTTCATCAGAACTTCAATAAATTAGAATGAATTTTAGGGTTTTTCTTAGGGTTTTCAGATACAATATTCAACGCATTAAGTAATTATTTAAATAGTTAGACAACATTGCGTCCATTTAAATTTATCACAAGGTTGTGAATTTCTAGTTTTTTTTCCGGCTTCAGCCCCGGTTTTTTCTAGAACAACAAATATTAGTTTTAATACAAACAATATTATTACGCAAGGTCCTCAATAAATTAGGACGAATATTAGGGTTTTTCTTAGGGGTTTCAGGTGCGCTACTCAACGCATTTAATTACAAATATTTTCATCAGAACTTCAATAAATTAGAATGAATTTTAGGGTTTTTCTTAGGGTTTTCAGATACAATATAAAACGCATTAAGTAATTATTTAAATAGTTAGACAACATTGCGTCCATTTAAATTTATCACAAGGTTGTGAATTTTTAGTTTTTTTCCGGCTTCAGCCCCCCGGTTTTTTCTAGAACAACAAATATTAGTTTTAATACAAGCAATATTATTACGCAAGGTCCTCAATAAATTAGGACGAATATTAGGGTTTTTCTTAGGGGTTTCAGGTGCGCTACTCAACGCATTTAATTACAAATATTTTCATCAGAACTTCAATAAATTAGAATGAATTTTAGGGTTTTTCTTAGTGTTTTCAGATACAATATAAAATGCATTAAGTAATTATTTAAATAGTTAGACAACATTGCGTCCATTTTAATTTATCACAAGGTTGTGATATTCTAGTTTTTTTCCGGATTCAACCCCGGATTTTTCTACAACATGGAACACTTTAGTTACAAATAATATTATCAGGACCTCAATAAATTGCAATAAGTTTTAGAATTTTTCTTAGGGTTTTCAGATGCAATATTTAACGCACTAAGTAAAATAATATTAGTTAAACTATTATGCGTTCAATAAGTGCCACCATTTCAAAGCACTTCATCAAAACTTCACTCGATCTGCAGCATTCCGTATTGGCCATCACTCTCCTCTTACATCTGTCACTCTTCATTTCTTCATCACTAATCGTAGTTCTACCGTCAGTCGCTCACCTCCCTCGTGCTTCTTCGTTAGTCCGACTGATGTTCCCTCCCGCGTCACTCATCGGTGGTGCCAACCCCGCAATGTGTGGTAACCAGTCTTATTCGCATCCCCGCACAGGCGAACTGCCTGGTGGGTTTGTGGAGACTGGCCCACATGTTTGTGTGGAGGAGCAACGACCCGGTGAGCGATGTGGTGCACAACATCCTCTGGCTATGGGTGGCACTTTGCGGGTGGACACTGGTGGTTGTTCTAAGAGTGTGATGAGGGTGTGAAAGGGGTAGGTGTTAGAGGGGTGTGTTGGTTAACGGGGAGTGTTGCTGCGAGAGTAAAGTAATGTTGTTGGTGTTTTGGAATGACGGACCCGTTTTAATTTATCACAAGGTTGTGATATTCTAGTTTTTTTCCGGATTCAACACCGGATTTTTCTAGAACTACAGATATTAGTTTTAATACAAACAATATTATTACGCAAGGTCCTCAATAAATTAGGACGAATATTAGGGTTTTTCTTAGGGGTTTCAGGTGCGCTACTCAACGCATTTAATTACAAATATTTTCATCAGAACTTCAATAAATTAGAATGAATTTTAGGGTTTTTCTTAGGGTTTTCAGATACAATATTCAACGCATTAAGTAATTATTTAAATAGTTAGACAACATTGCGTCCATTTAAATTTATCACAAGGTTGTGAATTTCTAGTTTTTTTTCCGGCTTCAGCCCCGGTTTTTTCTAGAACAACAAATATTAGTTTTAATACAAACAATATTATTACGCAAGGTCCTCAATAAATTAGGACGAATATTAGGGTTTTTCTTAGGGGTTTCAGGTGCGCTACTCAACGCATTTAATTACAAATATTTTCATCAGAACTTCAATAAATTAGAATGAATTTTAGGGTTTTTCTTAGGGTTTTCAGATACAATATTCAACGCATTAAGTAATTATTTAAATAGTTAGACAACATTGCGTCCATTTAAATTTATCACAAGGTTGTGAATTTCTAGTTTTTTTTCCGGCTTCAGCCCCGGTTTTTTCTAGAACAACAAATATTAGTTTTAATACAAACAATATTATTACGCAAGGTCCTCAATAAATTAGGACGAATATTAGGGTTTTTCTTAGGGGTTTCAGGTGCGCTACTCAACGCATTTAATTACAAATATTTTCATCAGAACTTCAATAAATTAGAATGAATTTTAGGGTTTTTCTTAGGGTTTTCAGATACAATATAAAACGCATTAAGTAATTATTTAAATAGTTAGACAACATTGCGTCCATTTAAATTTATCACAAGGTTGTGAATTTTTAGTTTTTTTCCGGCTTCAGCCCCCCGGTTTTTTCTAGAACAACAAATATTAGTTTTAATACAAACAATATTATTACGCAAGGTCCTCAATAAATTAGGACGAATATTAGGGTTTTTCTTAGGGGTTTCAGGTGCGCTACTCAACGCATTTAATTACAAATATTTTCATCAGAACTTCAATAAATTAGAATGAATTTTAGGGTTTTTCTTAGTGTTTTCAGATACAATATAAAATGCATTAAGTAATTATTTAAATAGTTAGACAACATTGCGTCCATTTTAATTTATCACAAGGTTGTGATATTCTAGTTTTTTTCCGGATTCAACCCCGGATTTTTCTACAACATGGAACACTTTAGTTACAAATAATATTATCAGGACCTCAATAAATTGCAATAAGTTTTAGAATTTTTCTTAGGGTTTTCAGATGCAATATTTAACGCACTAAGTAAAATAATATTAGTTAAACTATTATGCGTTCAATAAGTGCCACCATTTCAAAGCACTTCATCAAAACTTCACTCGATCTGCAGCATTCCGTATTGGCCATCACTCTCCTCTTACATCTGTCACTCTTCATTTCTTCATCACTAATCGTAGTTCTACCGTCAGTCGCTCACCTCCCTCGTGCTTCTTCGTTAGTCCGACTGATGTTCCCTCCCGCGTCACTCATCGGTGGTGCCAACCCCGCAATGTGTGGTAACCAGTCTTATTCGCATCCCCGCACAGGCGAACTGCCTGGTGGGTTTGTGGAGACTGGCCCACATGTTTGTGTGGAGGAGCAACGACCCGGTGAGCGATGTGGTGCACAACATCCTCTGGCTATGGGTGGCACTTTGCGGGTGGACACTGGTGGTTGTTCTAAGAGTGTGATGAGGGTGTGAAAGGGGTAGGTGTTAGAGGGGTGTGTTGGTTAACGGGGAGTGTTGCTGCGAGAGTAAAGTAATGTTGTTGGTGTTTTGGAATGACGGACCCGTTTTAATTTATCACAAGGTTGTGATATTCTAGTTTTTTTCCGGATTCAACACCGGATTTTTCTAGAACTACAGATATTAGTTTTAATACAAACAATATTATTACGCAAGGTCCTCAATAAATTAGGACGAATATTAGGGTTTTTCTTAGGGGTTTCAGGTGCGCTACTCAACGCATTTAATTACAAATATTTTCATCAGAACTTCAATAAATTAGAATGAATTTTAGGGTTTTTCTTAGGGTTTTCAGATACAATATTCAACGCATTAAGTAATTATTTAAATAGTTAGACAACATTGCGTCCATTTAAATTTATCACAAGGTTGTGAATTTCTAGTTTTTTTTCCGGCTTCAGCCCCGGTTTTTTCTAGAACAACAAATATTAGTTTTAATACAAACAATATTATTACGCAAGGTCCTCAATAAATTAGGACGAATATTAGGGTTTTTCTTAGGGGTTTCAGGTGCGCTACTCAACGCATTTAATTACAAATATTTTCATCAGAACTTCAATAAATTAGAATGAATTTTAGGGTTTTTCTTAGGGTTTTCAGATACAATATTCAACTCATTAAGTAATTATTTAAATAGTTAGACAACATTGCGTCCATTTAAATTTATCACAAGGTTGTGATATTCTAGTTTTTTTTCCGGCTTCAGCCCCCCGGTTTTTTCTAGAACAACAAATATTAGTTTTAATACAAAAAATATTATTACGCAAGGTCCTCAATAAATTAGGACGAATATTAGGGTTTTTCTTAGGGGTTTCAGGTGCGCTACTCAACGCATTTAATTACAAATATTTTCATCAGAACTTCAATAAATTAGAATGAATTTTAGGGTTTTTCTTAGGGTTTTCAGATACAATATTCAACGCATTAAGTAATTATTTAAATAGTTAGACAACATTGCGTCCATTTAAATTTATCACAAGGTTGTGATATTCTAGTTTTTTTTCCGGCTTCAGCCCCCCGGTTTTTTCTAGAACAACAAATATTAGTTTTAATACAAACAATATTATTACGCAAGGTCCTCAATAAATTAGGACGAATATTAGGGTTTTTCTTAGGGGTTTCAGGTGCGCTACTCAACGCATTTAATTACAAATATTTTCATCAGAACTTCAATAAATTAGAATGAATTTTAGGGTTTTTCTTAGGGTTTTCAGATACAATATTCAACGCATTAAGTAATTATTTAAATAGTTAGACAACATTGCGTCCATTTTCATTTATCACAAGGTTGTGAATTTCTAGATTTTTCCGGCTTCAGCCCCGGTTTTTTCTAGAACAACAAATATTAGTTTAAATACAAATAATACTTGTATTATGCAAGGACCTCAATAAATTAGGACGAATTTTAGGGCTTTTCTTAGGGGTTTCAGGTGCGCTACTCAACGCATTTAATTATAAATATTTTCATCAGAACTTCAATAAATTAGAATGAATTTTAGGGTTTTTCTTAGGGGTTTCAGATACAATATGAAACGCATTAAGTAATTATTTAAATAGTTAGACAACATTGCGTCCATTTTCATTTATCACAAGGTTGTGATATTCTAGTTTTTTTCCGGATTCAACCCCGGATTTTTCTACAACATGGAACACTTTAGTTACAAATAATATTATCAGGACCTCAATAAATTGCAATAAGTTTTAGAATTTTTCTTAGGGTTTTCAGATGCAATATTTAACGCACTAAGTAAAATAATATTAGTTAAACTATTATGCCTTCAATAAGTGCCACCATTTCAAAGCACTTCATCAAAACTTCACTCGATCTGCAGCATTCCGTATTGGCCATCACTCTCTTCTTACATCTGTCACTCTTCATTTCTTCAACACTAATCGTAGTTCTACCGTCAGTCGCTCACCTCCCTCGTGCTTCTTCGTTAGTCCGACTGATGTTCCCTCCCGCGTCACTCATCGGTGGTGCCAACCCCGCAATGTGTGGTAACCAGTCTTATTCGCATCCCCGCACAGGTGAACTGCCTGGTGGGTTTGTGGAGACTGGCCCACATGTTTGTGTGGAGGAGCAACCACCCGGTGAGCGATGTGGTGCACAACATCCTCTGGCTATGGGTGGCACTTTGCGGGTGGACACTGGTGGTTGTTCTAAGAGTGTGATGAGGGTGTGAAAGGGGTAGGTGTTAGAGGGGTGTGTTGGTTAACGGGGAGTGTTGCTGCGTGAGTAAAGTAATGTTGTTGGTGTTTTGGAATGACGGACCCGTTTTAATTTATCACAAGGTTGTGATATTCTAGTTTTTTTCCGGATTCAAAACCGGATTTTTCTAGAACTACAGATATTAGTTTTAATACAAACAATATTATTACGCAAGGTCCTCAATAAATTAGGACGAATATTAGGGTTTTTCTTAGGGGTTTCAGGTGCGCTACTCAACGCATTTAATTACAAATATTTTCATCAGAACTTCAATAAATTAGAATGAATTTTAGGGTTTTTCTTAGGGTTTTCAGATATAATATTCAACGCATTAAGTAATTATTTAAATAGTTAGACAACATTGCGTCCATTTAAATTTATCACAAGGTTGTGAATTTCTAGTTTTTTTCCGGCTTCAACCCCCCGGTTTTTTCTAGAACAACAAATATTAGTTTTAATACAAACAATATTATTACGCAAGGTCCTCAATAAATTAGGACGAATATTAGGGTTTTTCTTAGGGGTTTCAGGTGCGCTACTCAACGCATTTAATTACAAATATTTTCATCAGAACTTCCATAAATTAGAATGAATTTTAGGGTTTTTCTTAGGGTTTTCAGATACAATATTCAACGCATTAAGTAATTATTTAAATAGTTAGACAACATTGCGTCCATTTAAATTTATCACAAGGTTGTGATATTCTAGTTTTTTTTCCGGCTTCAGCCCCCCGGTTTTTTCTAGAACAACAAATATTAGTTTTAATACAAACAATATTATTACGCAAGGTCCTCAATAAATTAGGACGAATATTAGGGTTTTTCTTAGGGGTTTCAGGTGCGCTACTCAACGCATTTAATTACAAATATTTTCATCAGAACTTCAATAAATTAGAATGAATTTTAGGGTTTTTCTTAGGGTTTTCAGATACAATATTCAACGCACTAAGTAATTATATAAATAGTTAGACAACATTGCGTCCATTTTAATTTATCACAAGGTTGTGATATTCTAGTTTTTTTTCCGGCTTCAGCCCCGGTTTTTTCTAGAACAACAAATATTAGTTTTAATACAAACAATATTATTACGCAAGGTCCTCAATAAATTAGGACGAATATTAGGGTTTTTCTTAGGGGTTTCAGGTGCGCTACTCAACGCATTTAATTACAAATATTTTCATCAGAACTTCAATAAATTAGAATGAATTTTAGGGTTTTTCTTAGGGTTTTCAGATACAATATGAGACGCATTAAGTAATTATTTAAATAGTTAGACAACATTGCGTCCATTTAAATTTATCACAAGGTTGTGAATTTCTAGTTTTTTTTCCGGCTTCAGCCCCCGTTTTTTCTAGAACAACAAATATTAGTTTTAATACAAACAATATTATTACGCAAGGTCCTCAATAAATTAGGACGAATATTAGGGTTTTTCTTAGGGGTTTCAGGTGCGCTACTCAACGCATTTAATTACAAATATTTTCATCAGAACTTCAATAAATTAGAATGAATTTTAGGGTTTTTCTTAGGGTTTTCAGATACAATATTCAACGCATTAAGTAATTATTTAAATAGTTAGACAACATTGCGTCCATTTAAATTTATCACAAGGTTGTGAATTTCTAGTTTTTTTTCCGGCTTCAGCCCCGGTTTTTTCTAGAACAACAAATATTAGTTTTAATACAAACAATATTATTACGCAAGGTCCTCAATAAATTAGGACGAATATTAGGGTTTTTCTTAGGGGTTTCAGGTGCGCTACTCAACGCATTTAATTACAAATATTTTCATCAGAACTTCAATAAATTAGAATGAATTTTAGGGTTTTTCTTAGGGTTTTCAGATACAATATGAGACGCATTAAGTAATTATTTAAATAGTTAGACAACATTGCGTCCATTTAAATTTATCACAAGGTTGTGAATTTCTAGTTTTTTTTCCGGCTTCAGCCCCCGTTTTTTCTAGAACAACAAATATTAGTTTTAATACAAACAATATTATTACGCAAGGTCCTCAATAAATTAGGACGAATATTAGGGTTTTTCTTAGGGGTTTCAGGTGCGCTACTCAACGCATTTAATTACAAATATTTTCATCAGAACTTCAATAAATTAGAATGAATTTTAGGGTTTTTCTTAGGGTTTTCAGATACAATATTCAACGCATTAAGTAATTATTTAAATAGTTAGACAACATTGCGTCCATTTAAATTTATCACAAGGTTGTGATATTCTAGTTTTTTTTCCGGCTTCAGCCCCCCGGTTTTTTCTAGAACAACAAATATTAGTTTTAATACAAACAATATTATTACGCAAGGTCCTCAATAAATTAGGACGAATATTAGGGTTTTTCTTAGGGGTTTCAGGTGCGCTACTCAACGCATTTAATTACAAATATTTTCATCAGAACTTCAATAAATTAGAATGAATTTTAGGGTTTTTCTTAGGGTTTTCAGATACAATATTCAACGCATTAAGTAATTATTTAAATAGTTAGACAACATTGCGTCCATTTAAATTTATCACAAGGTTGTGATATTCTAGTTTTTTTTCCGGCTTCAGCCCCCCGGTTTTTTCTAGAACAACAAATATTAGTTTTAATACAAACAATATTATTACGCAAGGTCCTCAATAAATTAAGATGAATTTTAAGGTTTTTCTTAGGGGTTTCAGGTGCGCTACTCAACGCATTTAATTACAAATATTTTCATCAGAACTTCAATAAATTAGAATGAATTTTAGGGTTTTTCTTAGGGTTTTCAGATACAATATTCAACGCATTAAGTAATTATTTAAATAGTTAGACAACATTGCGTCCATTTAAATTTATCACAAGGTTGTGATATTCTAGTTTTTTTTCCGGCTTCAGCCCCCCGGTTTTTTCTAGAACAACAAATATTAGTTTTAATACAAACAATATTATTACGCAAGGTCCTCAATAAATTAGGACGAATATCAGGGTTTTTCTTAGGGGTTTCAGGTGCGCTACTCAACGCATTTAATTACAAATATTTTCATCAGAACTTCAATAAATTTGAATGAATTTTAGGGTTTTTCTTAGGGTTTTCAGGTACAATATTCAACGCATTAAGTAATTATATAAATAGTTAGATAACATTGCGTTCATTTTAATTTATCACAAGGTTGTGATATTCTAGTTTTTTTCCGGATTCTACCCCGGGTTTTTCTAGAACAGCATGTACCAGTTTAGGTACGACTAATTCCATCACATAATTTCCTGAATGACTTTAAAATTGTGCAGGTCTCATTAATATTATTTGCATGATAGGTCCAATTAGAATCACTGCAGAACTAACTAATTAAATAATTGTCTTGGAGTGGGTCCAAATTCCATTTTTTAGTTTGTTCAGTGACTCAAACATCATTTCAGGAAAAGCTTGTGTCAGTTTGACTGAATGATTGTTTGCTATATTTGTTGAAACAACCTTTCTACATCATTTAATTCTCACTTCTGTGTTGTTTGACCACCAGCCTTAGTTACAAAAATGGCGACTTCCCTGAGTCTTTTATATTTTAAGATTAAATAGTGTTTCACAAATTTTATCAAGTTATTGACTCTTAATTTGAATATTTAATCTAATGAGAATCAAAACAAGAAGTTTAATATTTCAAGAAAGATTTGATCCTGAATTCCTGCTTTGAAGACAGTCAAGAAATTCTAGACAATTTTTATATTTAAAGTAATATTTAATAATCAAATTTTAAACTTTAAATAACATGCATGAAAAATATAATAATTAAAAGATTAAAATATTGGTCATATTTACAATTTTTATCAATAATTTAAATAAACTGCAGTAAAATGCATGATAATGCAAAAAAAATGCAATAATAATTTTGAATAATTCTTTATTAAAAAAACTATTGACATATCAAATAAGTAACTACTGGAAGATAATTAAGGAATAATACTTCGAAGAAATCTTCTTGATAACATCTTTAATTTTTGCTGCTGAAACTTGAAGAGGACAATGATATATCATCAAAAGAAAGAAAACAATAATTTTAAATTAAGTAAAGTATTTAATAATTTATTAAATAATTTCTTAGAGAAACACAATTCTAAATCACAGTATATGCTGCTGAAAAATGAAGAGGACACAACAACATATCAACAAATGGAAGAAAGCATCTTGTCTTAAAGTAATAATTGTAAATAAAAATAATTAATAATATATTAGAATCATTTCTTTGTGAAACACTATTCTGAAATACAGTCTCCACTCGCCCGGGAGATTTTACACGGTAGAGTTCTGTAAAAATTTAACCTACTGTGGCTCTCTGAAAATGCTATCTTTGTAACTAGTCCTGGTGAATTCAACCAGCATATTAGTGAAATATGACTGATGTAAAAAGAATATGTTATCAACGATGGTACGCTCTGACTCAGTTTAACTAGCACTAACTCTTCTGGAGTTAAGTTTGATTTGGTGAAGAAACTAGCAGGCCAGGTTTCGAAACTTGGAGCCTGCAGCCTTCAGTTAAAGACACTATGTACAAGAACCATCCCAAGATAAATTGCAAATCTCCTATTAAGTAATAAGTTCGAAATCCAGGCCAGGAATAGTTTTTATAGGTTTCAGCATTCGGAATTATTTAAAAGGACAACTGATCCTTATTTTTATAACACAAGGACCATTATACAATAAGTTACAATCAGCTAGTTAAATAATAAGTTCGGAATCTATGCCAGGAATAGTTTTTATAGGTTTCAGCATTCGGAATTATTTAAAAGGAGTACTGTTCCTTATTTTTATAACACAAGGACCATTATACAATAAGTTACAATCAGCTAGTTAAATAATATGTTCGGAATCCATGCCAGGAATAGTTTTTATAGGTTTCAGCATTCGGAATTATTTAAAAGGACTACTGTTCCTTATTTTTATAACACAAGGACCATTATACAATAAGTTACAATCAGCTAGTTAAATAATAAGTTCGGAATCCATGCCAGGAATAGTTTTTATAGGTTTCAGCATTCGGAATTATTTAAAAGGACTACTGTTCCTTATTTTTATAACACAAGGACCATTATACAATAAGTTACAATCAGCTAGTTAAATAATAAGTTCGGAATCTTTGCCAGGAATAGTTTTTATAGGTTTCAGCATTCGGAATTATTTAAAAGGAGTACTGTTCCTTATTTTTATAATACAAGGACCATTATACAATAAGTTACAATCAGCTAGTTAAATAATATGTTCGGAATCCATGCCAGGAATAGTTTTTATAGGTTTCAGCATTCGGAATTATTTAAAAGGACAACTGTTCCTTATTTTTATAACACAAGGACCATTATACAATAAGTTACAATCAGCTAGTTAAATAATAAGTTCGGAATCCATGCCAGGAATAGTTTTTATAGGTTTCAGCATTCGGAATTATTTAAAAGGACTACTGTTCCTTATTTTTATAACACAAGGACCATTATACAATAAGTTACAATCAGCTAGTTAAATAATAAGTTCGGAATCTTTGCCAGGAATAGTTTTTATAGGTTTCAGCATTCGGAATTATTTAAAAGGAGTACTGTTCCTTATTTTTATAATACAAGGACCATTATACAATAAGTTACAATCAGCTAGTTAAATAATATGTTCGGAATCCATGCCAGGAATAGTTTTTATAGGTTTCAGCATTCGGAATTATTTAAAAGGACAACTGTTCCTTATTTTTATAACACAAGGACCATTATACAATAAGTTACAATCAGCTAGTTAAATAATAAGTTCGGAATCCATGCCAGGAATAGTTTTTATAGGTTTCAGCATTCGGAATTATTTAAAAGGAGTACTGTTCCTTATTTTTATAATACAAGGACCATTATACAATAAGTTACAATCAGCTAGTTAAATAATATGTTCGGAATCCATGCCAGGAATAGTTTTTATAGGTTTCAGCATTCGGAATTATTTAAAAGGACAACTGTTCCTTATTTTTATAACACAAGGACCATTATACAATAAGTTACAATCAGCTAGTTAAATAATAAGTTCGGAATCCATGCCAGGAATAGTTTTTATAGGTTTCAGCATTCGGAATTATTTAAAAGGACTACTGTTCCTTATTTTTATAACACAAGGACCATTATACAATAAGTTACAATCAGCTAGTTAAATAATAAGTTCGGAATCTTTGCCAGGAATAGTTTTTATAGGTTTCAGCATTCGGAATTATTTAAAAGGAGTACTGTTCCTTATTTTTATAATACAAGGACCATTATACAATAAGTTACAATCAGCTAGTTAAATAATATGTTCGGAATCCATGCCAGGAATAGTTTTTATAGGTTTCAGCATTCGGAATTATTTAAAAGGACAACTGTTCCTTATTTTTATAACACAAGGACCATTATACAATAAGTTACAATCAGCTAGTTAAATAATAAGTTCGGAATCCATGCCAGGAATAGTTTTTATAGGTTTCAGCATTCGGAATTATTTAAAAGGAGTACTGTTCCTTATTTTTATAATACAAGGACCATTATACAATAAGTTACAATCAGCTAGTTAAATAATATGTTCGGAATCCATGCCAGGAATAGTTTTTATAGGTTTCAGCATTCGGAATTATTTAAAAGGACTACTGTTCCTTATTTTTATAACACAAGGACCATTATACAATAAGTTACAATCAGCTAGTTAAATAATAAGTTCGGAATCCATGCCAGGAATAGTTTTTATAGGTTTCAGCATTCGGAATTATTTAAAAGGACTACTGTTCCTTATTTTTATAACACAAGGACCATTATACAATAAGTTACAATCAGCTAGTTAAATAATAAGTTCGAAATCTTTGCCAGGAATAGTTTTTATAGGTTTCAGCATTCGGAATTATTTAAAAGGAGTACTGTTCCTTATTTTTATAATACAAGGACCATTATACAATAAGTTACAATCAGCTAGTTAAATAATATGTTCGGAATCCATGCCAGGAATAGTTTTTATAGGTTTCAGCATTCGGAATTATTTAAAAGGACAACTGTTCCTTATTTTTATAACACAAGGACCATTATACAATAAGTTACAATCAGCTAGTTAAATAATAAGTTCGGAATCCATGCCAGGAATAGTTTTTATAGGTTTCAGCATTCGGAATTATTTAAAAGGACTACTGTTCCTTATTTTTATAACACAAGGACCATTATACAATAAGTTACAATCAGCTAGTTAAATAATAAGTTCGGAATCCATGCCAGGAATAGTTTTTATAGGTTTCAGCATTCGGAATTATTTAAAAGGACTACTGTTCCTTATTTTTATAACACAAGGACCATTATACAATAAGTTACAATCAGCTAGTTAAATAATAAGTTCGGAATCCATGCCAGGAATAGTTTTTATAGGTTTCAGCATTCGGAATTATTTAAAAGGACAACTGTTCCTTATTTTTATAACACAAGGACCATTATACAATAAGTTACAATCAGCTAGTTAAATAATAAATTCGGAATCCATGCCAGGAATAGTTTTTATAGGTTTCAGCATTCGGAATTATTTAAAAGGACTACTGTTCCTTATTTTTATAACACAAGGACCATTATACAATAAGTTACAATCAGCTAGTTAAATAATAAGTTCGGAATCTTTGCCAGGAATAGTTTTTATAGGTTTCAGCATTCGGAATTATTTAAAAGGACTACTGTTCCTTATTTTTATAACACAAGGACCATTATACAATAAGTTACAATCAGCTAGTTAAATAATAAGTTCGGAATCTTTGCCAGGAATAGTTTTTATAGGTTTCAGCATTCGGAATTATTTAAAAGGAGTACTGTTCCTTATTTTTATAATACAAGGACCATTATACAATAAGTTACAATCAGCTAGTTAAATAATATGTTCGGAATCCATGCCAGGAATAGTTTTTATAGGTTTCAGCATTCGGAATTATTTAAAAGGACAACTGTTTCTTATTTTTATAACACAAGGACCATTATACAATAAGTTGCAATCAGCTAGTTAAATAATAAGTTCGGAATCCATGCCAGGAATAGTTTTTATAGGTTTCAGCATTCGGAATTATTTAAAAGGAGTACTGTTCCTTATTTTTATAACACAAGGACCATTATACAATAAGTTACAATCAGCTAGTTAAATAATATGTTCGGAATCCATGCCAGGAATAGTTTTTATAGGTTTCAGCATTCGGAATTATTTAAAAGGACAACTGATCCTTATTTTTATAACACAAGGACCATTATACAATAAGTTACAATCAGCTAGTTAAATAATAAGTTCGGAATCCATGCCAGGAATAGTTTTTATAGGTTTCAGCATTCGGAATTATTTAAAAGGAGTACTGTTCCTTATTTTTATAACACAAGGACTATTATACAATAAGTTACAATCAGCTAGTTAAATAATAAGTTCGGAATCCATGCCAGGAATAGTTTTTATAGGTTTCAGCATTCGGAATTATTTAAAAGGACTACTGATCCTTATTTTTATAACACAAGGACCATTATACAATAAGTTACAATCAGCTAGTTAAATAATAAGTTCGGAATCCATGCCAGGAATAGTTTTTATAGGTTTCAGCATTCGGAATTATTTAAAAGGACAACTGATCTTTATTTTTATAACACAAGGACCATTATACAATAAGTTACCATCAGCTAGTTAAATAATAAGTTCGGAATCCATGCCAGAAATAGTTTTTATAGGTTTCAGCATTCGGAATTAATTAAAAGGACAACAGTTTCTTATATTTTTAACACAAGGACCATTCTACGTTAAGTTACAATCAGCTAGTTAAATAATATGTTAGGAATCTCTACAAGAAAAAAAATTCTGGGAATAAGTATTAACATTTTTAAAAGACGAATACATCTCACAAATATTACAAAAGGACTATAATAAATAACACAAATATTAATATGTTTGGAATCTGGTGAATTTAGTACCTCATAAGTTTGGATTAATCTAAATATTTTTCCGGGTTCAATCCCTGGTTTTGTCTGTAGAAATACTTATAACATTTTATTCATATTCTACAATAATTTAAAAAAATTGTATAATAATTAATATTTGAATCTTATTTCAAGTAAATAGTAATCAAACCTATAATTTCGATAATATTTTTAGATCACAATCTTTGTTATCAACTTCTTTTTCAAATTTCGGTTTTCAAAATTGGCATTAACATTTTGTAGAGTCAGTGTCGCGATAGTTAGTGATGTTTATTATTAAACTAAAAGAAGCTGCTGCCGAGGTGTTACCAGGATCCTACAGGAGCTTCCAGGACGTTCTAGGATGTACCCAACCAAGGACAGGATGAAACGCTCCAGTATAAATGAAAAAAATTGACTAGTAAGTCATATAAACAGCGAAATTGTTACTGTAGTTTGAGTGAGTTAAAAAAAAAAGTGGATACGATTGGATCGTTTTCCACTGTTTCTTGTAGGTCCCTGCACTGTATTTTTTTCTACAGTGTAATATCTATTTAAATAATATAATTTTATAAAGTTGATAGTTAAAAAAATGATGCACTTTCAAAATATTTATTGCACAATAAATTTGTTATAATCAATAATAAATTCTACGATATGAGCTCACTCTGATTTAGTTATTTAATGCTGGGAAATACAATGCAAATGTAATGATAGATTTGTTCTGTTTATTCACTTCAACTTACGACAAAAAATTGCAATTATTTCCGAAGGTTTGAATTGCACCATACACTATTAGTACTTTTGTACTGTAATTGGAATTAATTTTCTATTGTAAAACACAGATCAATTCATTTAGTTTCATATTTAGTTTGGAATAGATTTGTCTTGCTCCGAGTCGAGTTCACTCCTTAGACGCAAGATGGATTATTTTTCTCTTCGAGAATATTATTTAAACTATACTGCAATACTGTCTACTGTAATTTTATAAATTAAAAAAAGCAATATTTTTTATCGTCAAAAAATGTAGTTATTTTCTTGTAATATTTAACAATAATTCGTTAATTTTTCTTACCATGAGTTGAGTCGACTCCTCGGAAGCAATATGTAGTTTTTCTTAACGAACATCAGTTTTCAAAATTTGATAGATGACATATGATTATTAACTCGCTGCCGAATTACGGCGCTCATTTAAATATTATTGATTATTTAACAACAGAGTTGATTTAAAATGGTTGATCATGGAGGCAAAGAGGGTTCGATCCCTTGAACTTCTAGGGTCATAAGCCATTGTAAGAGCGCGTTCAGTTATTATGAAAAAGTTGTATAGTTTTAAAAATTTCTACATTAAAATATAACAATGTAAACATCTTAGATTTTCTTCAAGTTCATTGCGAATTTAATTTGGAATTAGCTAATTTTTTTCTGTAGATTTAGTTCGGTTAGATTTAAGTCGATTAGATTAAGGTAGTAGTAGCGTGAAAAAAATTTTTGCAGATCCGAATGAAATTTGATGTACGTAAACATTGGATTGTCATACGCATCCTGTTAGAATATGAAACACATTCATCGTCTGTGAACAAATATATTCGCTTGTAAAGTTGAGTTCTTATACACGGGGCTTATGGCAATCATCATTCAGAATCGCACATATTTGGTTTGTGTACCTCTAAAATTTTGCAGTTTCATTTGAAAAACTAGTATGATGTTCTAGAACTATCCATGTATATTGTATCAGAAGATGAAAGTTTTTTATCGTTTAGTAATGGATATATAGCCATGCAAAGCCTTGTTTTTAACGAAAAATTTAGAATCCCAATTTATAATGGCAACACCACACGGTGGTATGGTATTTGAAAATTCACTAGACCAACAACCTGTTAACAATTCATGATATTCAAATCATAATAGGTATAAAACATTTATTTTATTCAATTTTTATATTTTCTGAGCGTCCGTTTCGCCACTCGACAACCGATGGCGCCACCGTCACACTAGTGCTACCTTAAGGTCGGGTAGATTTAGGTTCGGTTAGAATTAGTCCGAGTAGATATAGTCCGAGAAAATTTAGTCCGGTTAGAATTAGTCCGAGTAGGTTTAGGGCCAGTTTTTCAATCACTGATTAATGTTAATCATGATTAAATAATAATGGAAACTATGGTTACCATTATTATTTAATCATGATTAACGTTAATCGAGAGTAAACCGGTGATTGAAAAACTGACCCTTAGTCCGGTTAGAATTAGTCCGAGTAGATTTAGTCCGGTTAGAATTAGTCCGAGTAGATTTAAGTCCGGTTAGAGTTAGTCCGAGTAGTTTTGGTTCGGTTCGATTTAATTCGATTAAAGTCGCGTAGTTTTAAGTGCGGTTCGTGTTTTGTTAGGTTAGAGTTAGTTCGGGTAGATATAATTCGGTTAGGTTTAATCCGTTTAGATTTATGTGCGGATTTATTTAAGTCCAGAATAAAGGTTAGCTCATTTCTTATTCCACTAACTTTACTTATATGTATTTATTTATTTAATAAATAATAACAAAATACTTTGATATAATAATATAACAAAACTTATATTAATATTTTAAATTACATTTAATACCTGCATATTTAAATATGAACAAGTTTAAGCAATGGTTTATGAATCTAGGGGTTTCAGGTTCAATTATAGTCTGCTGAAATATTAAAAATAAATTTACTTTACTTTATTATTCAGTTACATCGAATTAATTTACAATTCATACAGATACAGTATTTGCAGTTATTTTAATAAATATTTGTTCAAGTGCTAGACGTCAATAAATAAAAATAAAAAACAAAGTTAGACTCACAAATATCTATAAAAAAAAATGTAATTGGAACATTGAAGTATTTCGAAAAACAGAGCAATCTTTCATTAAGTTTGTAGTTTAAGACACAAACATGGGGCGCGCGTCGAACTATAACTTCCACACACACGTACGCACTTTCAGCTCTTCTTACGAGCTTCCGTTCGTTTCCGTTCACTTCCGGATTAGAATCAGGCTCCGGAGCTTGTCGCGAAACTGTCCGCTGTTCAACCACGTTCGTTTAATTAATGTTAAGCTAGCGTGGTTGCATGAACAGTTGATGGTCGCTAGTCCATGCTGCAGTGACGTCTGCGGGCCTAAAGGCTTGCTAAGCACGTGGAGATCTTCACCAGCGAGGGATGTTGCAGTGACGTCAGCGGGCCTGAAGGCTTGCTGAGCACCTGAAGGCCTTCACCAGCGAGGGAGATACACTAAAGCACGCGATATACACTCGAATTTTGTTATTACATTACCGCGTCTCGGGACATTCGGGATTTTTTTACACTAATTTTATTTAGTTCGGGACGCGATTTTCTTTAATTCTTTTACAGATTTATTTAGTAGGGGTTTGTAATTATCGTATCGCGGATCGTATATTTGGGTGGTATGAGGGATATGTGTTTGTTTTTTGTTTTTATGTTTTCAGGAACTAAAAGGTATGTGTTTACATATTTCGAAAGTGAATAATGCAATGGACGAAATTAGTATTTCGTCCATGTATTAACATTTCCGGAATGTATGTTTAGTTTGTAAGTGAAACGACCCAGGGCCGGCCCTGAGTCGTCCGCGATCCCCCTCTCCCTGGTTAGGATGTACTAATTATGTTTCTTTCAGGTGCGACCCTTTAGTTGATAATTGTTAGGTAGGGTATACAAGGTTAGCTGTATATTAGGTAGGCATTCTGCTTCCAGTAACAAGGATGCAGAATGGCTCTCTCTCTGTCTGACTTGGGTCGCGGTCGGACCGAGATAGGGTTCCCTGTCGATGGAGCACCTTGCCGTGGTGACAGGGCTTAACGTCTTCAACATTCCGGAATGTTGGGGGCGGAACTAACGCTCCAGATCAAGGCTAAGCGCACACATGCAATTTTTAGTTGACCTCTTATTTAATTGTTGAAGTGAGAACCTTTGTTTAGTTAGAAAAAATTATAAATTGCATGTTTCCGCTCAGTCTGAAGGTCGGTTTTTCCATCATCGAATAAAGTTTCCGATAACTATCGGTAGGATAATTGAAAAAATATAGCATTCAGTATAATTGTTAGCATTTGTGTTACAATTTCGATGAGATTTTTTTTTTATTTATCCCGCTGATAGTTATTGGGAACTTTATCCGGATATAGAAAAACCGGGCCCCTGAGCCTGGTGTACTCACACCTAATAGATTAGTCGAGCACGATTATTTAGTGTTACTTGACTATCTATTCGACGTGTGTATCCGGGCTATTATAAGGCTGCCACAATAAATAATAAATTAGTAATCAAGATATACAGGTATTTCCTTCATATTGTTTCTAATTTACCGTTTATAATTTTGATTACAATTTTGCTAATTTCTAACAATACTTTATTTCACCTTTTAAATTTGAAATTGTAGCAGCTTTAATAATGTGGGTTTAGGCAATCAAAATATAAAAATAATAAATTTAGATAAAGATATCCTTCAAGCACCTACGAAAAATTTCTTAATTTGGGTATAGTTCGCGGGTAGCGGTTAGTTAGAAATTCGGTTTCGGGTAGATTTAAGTCGGCTTCGTTATATCTCGCGTAATGTTAAATCCGGTTAATATTAAGTTAATCTCCGGGTAGTTTTAAGTCGGGTTAGATAAAAGTTCGCGTAATAGTAGTCCGGTTAACAATAAAAATTATCGCCGGGTAGTTTTAAGTCGGGTTAGATAAAATTAAATATAAATTCGCGTAGCATAGTTCGGTTAGTTAGAAATTCGGTTTAGGTTGGATTTAAGTCGGTTTAGGTATACCTCGCGTAGTATTAAGTCCGGTTAGCAATAAGTTTGTCTCCGGGTAGTTTTAAGTCGGGTTAGATTTAAATTCGCGTAATATTAAGTCCAGTTAAACTTCTTCTATGCTGCTAGAAGGATACTTTATTATTCAAAATTGTATTTAAAAAATAATTTCTTTGCTAATTTCCCTTTGTTGATTTTATTGCTTAAACCCACTTATATATAACTTCTAATAGAAAGGAATAATCGCACTCTGTGTTTCAGATATCATTCAAATATTTTAAAACTTAAAATTTAGTTATTTCATTGATGAAATTTCAATTAGCTAATAAAATGCACAAAGAGTAATACATATTCTATAAAATGTAACAATAATTCGTGGCTTTTCATGTGACGTAGAAGAACAAGAGTTATTTGGAAAGATATTCCTTTTATTGGTTATTAACTAATATATTTCAGAAATTAAATTTGTGTAACAAGTTATATCCTTTATCCTGGGTGGTTCTTAATCCTTGGATTTCAACTGGACACAAAATAAAATAAATAATAATTAAATACAGAAAATGAATAGTTGAGAAAAGATATTCCTTTTATTGGTTATTTCAGAAATTAAATTTGTATTAAAAGTTATATCCTTTATCCTTGGTGGTTCTTAATCCTTGGATTTCAACTTGACACAAAATAAAATAAATAATAATTAAATAGAGAAGATGAATAGTTGAGAAAAGATATTCCTTTTATTGGTTATTTCAGAAATTAAATTTGTATTAAAAGTTATATCCTTTATCCTTGGTGGTTCTTAATCCTTGGATTTCAACTTGACACAAAATAAAATAAATAATAATTAAATACAGAAGATGAATAGTTGAGAAAAGATATTCCTTTTATTGGTTATTTCAGAAATTAAATTTGTATTAAAAGTTATATCCTTTATCCTTGGTGGTTCTTAATCCTTGGATTTCAACTTGACACAAAATAAAATAAATAATAATTAAATACAGAAGATGAATAGTTGAGATGAGATATTCCTTTTATTGGTTATTTCAGAAATTAAATTTGTGTAACAAGTTATATCCTTTATCCTTGGTGGTTCTTAATCCTTGGATTTCAACTTGACACAAAATAAAATAAATTATAATTAAATAGAGAAGATGAATAGTTGAGAAAAGATATTCCTTTTATTGGTTATTTCAGAAATTAAATTTGTATTAAAAGTTATATCCTTTATCCTTGGTGGTTCTTAATCCTTGGATTTCAACTTGACACAAAATAAAATAAATAATAATTAAATACAGAAGATGAATAGTTGAGAAAAGATATTCCTTTTATTGGTTATTTCAGAAATTAAATTTGTATTAAAAGTTATATCCTTTATCCTTGGTGGTTCTTAATCCTTGGATTTCAACTTGACACAAAATAAAATAAATAATAATTAAATAGAGAAGATGAATAGTTGAGATGAGATATTCCTTTTATTGGTTATTTCAGAAATTAAATTTGTATTAAAAGTTATATCCTTTATCCTTGGTGGTTCTTAATCCTTGGATTTCAACTTGACACAAAATAAAATAAATAATAATTAAATAGAGAAGATGAATAGTTGAGATGAGATATTCCTTTTATTGGTTATTTCAGAAATTAAATTTGTATTAAAAGTTATATCCTTTATCCTTGGTGGTTCTTAATCCTTGGATTTCAACTTGACACAAAATAAAATAAATAATAATTAAATACAGAAGATGAATAGTTGAGATGAGATATTCCTTTTATTGGTTATTTCAGAAATTAAATTTGTGTAACAAGTTATATCCTTTATCCTTGGTGGTTCTTAATCCTTGGATTTCAACTTGACAAAAAATAAAATAAATAATAATTAAATATAGAAGATGAATAGTTGAGAAAAGATATTCCTTTTATTGGTTATTTCAGAAATTAAATTTGTGTAACAAGTTATATCCTTTATCCTTGGTGGTTCTTAATCCTTGGATTTCAACTTGACACAAAATAAAATAAATTATAATTAAATAGAGAAGATGAATAGTTGAGAAAAGATATTCCTTTTATTGGTTATTTCAGAAATTAAATTTGTATTAAAAGTTATATCCTTTATCCTTGGTGGTTCTTAATCCTTGGATTTCAACTGGACACAAAATAAAATAAATAATAATTAAATATAGAAGATGAACAAAGTTGAGAAAAGATATTCCTTTTATTGGTTATTTCAGAAATTAAATTTGTGTAACACGTAATATCCTTTATCCTCGGTGGTTCTTAATCCTTGGATTTCAACTTGACACAAAATAAAATAAATAATAATTAAATACAGAAGATGAATAGTTGAGAAAAGATATTCCTTTTATTGGTTATTTCAGAATTTAAATTTGTGTAACAAGTTATATCCTTTATCCTTGGTGGTTCTTAATCCTTGGATTTCAACTTGACACAAAATAAAATAAATTATAATTAAATATAGAAGATGAATAGTTGAGAAAAGATATTCCTTTTTTTGGTTATTTCAGAAATTAAATTTGTGTAACACGTAATATCCTTTATCCTCGGTGGTTCTTAATCCTTGGATTTCAACTTGACACAAAATAAAATAAATTATAATTAAATATAGAAGATGAATAGTTGAGAAAAGATATTCCTTTTATTGGTTATTTCAGAAATTAAATTTGTGTAACACGTAATATCCTTTATCCTCGGTGGTTCTTAATCCTTGGATTTCAACTTGACACAAAATAAAATAAATTATAATTAAATAGAGAAGATGAATAGTTGAGAAAAGATATTCCTTTTATTGGTTATTTCAGAAATTAAATTTGTATTAAAAGTTATATCCTTTATCCTTGGTGGTTCTTAATCCTTGGATTTCAACTGGACACAAAATAAAATAAATAATAATTAAATATAGAAGATGAACAAAGTTGAGAAAAGATATTCCTTTTATTGGTTATTTCAGAAATTAAATTTGTGTAACACGTAATATCCTTTATCCTCGGTGGTTCTTAATCCTTGGATTTCAACTTGACACAAAATAAAATAAATTATAATTAAATAGAGAAGATGAATAGTTGAGAAAAGATATTCCTTTTATTGGTTATTTCAGAAATTAAATTTGTATTAAAAGTTATATCCTTTATCCTTGGTGGTTCTTAATCCTTGGATTTCAACTGGACACAAAATAAAATAAATAATAATTAAATATAGAAGATGAACAAAGTTGAGAAAAGATATTCCTTTTATTGGTTATTTCAGAAATTAAATTTGTGTAACACGTAATATCCTTTATCCTCGGTGGTTCTTAATCCTTGGATTTCAACTTGACACAAAATAAAATAAATTATAATTAAATAGAGAAGATGAATAGTTGAGAAAAGATATTCCTTTTATTGGTTATTTCAGAAATTAAATTTGTATTAAAAGTTATATCCTTTATCCTTGGTGGTTCTTAATCCTTGGATTTCAACTGGACACAAAATAAAATAAATAATAATTAAATATAGAAGATGAACAAAGTTGAGAAAAGATATTCCTTTTATTGGTTATTTCAGAAATTAAATTTGTGTAACACGTAATATCCTTTATCCTCGGTGGTTCTTAATCCTTGGATTTCAACTTGACACAAAATAAAATAAATTATAATTAAATATAGAAGATGAATAGTTGAGAAAAGATATTCCTTTTTTTGGTTATTTCAGAAATTAAATTTGTCTAAAAAGTTATATCCTTTATCCTTGGTGGTTCTTAATCCTTGGATTTCAACTGGACACAAAATAAAATAAATAATAATTAAATATAGAAGATGAACAAAGTTGAGAAAAGATATTCCTTTTTTTGGTTATTTCAGAAATTAAATTTGTCTAAAAAGTTATATCCTTTATCCTTGGTGGTTCTTAATCCTTGGATTTCAACTTGACACAAAATAAAATAAATAATAATTAAATATAGAAGATGAATAAAGTTGAGAAAAGATATTCCTTTTATTGGTTATTTCAGAAATTAAATTTGTGTAACAAGTTATATCCTTTATCCTTGGTGGTTCTTAATCCTTGGATTTCAACTTGACAAAAAATAAAATAAATAAAAATTAAATATAGAAGATGAATAGTTGAGAAAAGATATTCCTTTTATTGGTTATTTCAGAAATTAAATTTGTGTAACAAGTTATATCCTTTATCCTTGGTGGTTCTTAATCCTTGGATTTCAACTTGACACAAAATAAAATAAATAATAATTAAATACAGAAGATGAATAGTTGAGAAAAGATATTCCTTTTATTGGTTATTTCAGAAATTAAATTTGTGTAACAAGTTATATCCTTTATCCTTGGTGGTTCTTAATCCTTGGATTTCAACTTGACAAAAAATAAAATATATAAAAATTAAATATAGAAGATGAATAGTTGAGAAAAGATATTTCTTTTATTGGTTATTTCAGAAATTAAATTTGTGTAACAAGTTATATCCTTTATCCTTGGTGGTTCTTAATCCTTGGATTTCAACTGGACACAAAATAAAATAAATAATAATTAAATATAGAAGATGAATAAAGTTGAGAAAAGATATTCCTTTTATTGGTTATTTCAGAAATTAAATTTGTGTAACACGTTATATCCTTTATCCTCGGTGGTTCTTAATCCTTGGATTTCAACTTGACACAAAATAAAATAAATAATAATTAAATACAGAAGATGAATAGTTGAGAAGAGATATTCCTTTTATTGGTTATTTCAGAAATTAAATTTGTGTAACAAGTTATATCCTTTATCCTTGGTGGTTCTTAATCCTTGGATTTCAACTTGACACAAAATAAAATAAATAATAATTAAATATAGAAGATGAATAAAGTTGAGAAAAGATATTCCTTTTATTGGTTATTTCAGAAATTAAATTTGTGTAACAAGTTATATCCTTTATCCTTGGTGGTTCTTAATCCTTGGATTTCAACTTGACAAAAAATAAAATATATAAAAATTAAATATAGAAGATGAATAGTTGAGAAAAGATATTTCTTTTATTGGTTATTTCAGAAATTAAATTTGTGTAACAAGTTATATCCTTTATCCTTGGTGGTTCTTAATCCTTGGATTTCAACTGGACACAAAATAAAATAAATAATAATTAAATATAGAAGATGAATAAAGTTGAGAAAAGATATTCCTTTTATTGGTTATTTCAGAAATTAAATTTGTGTAACAAGTTATATCCTTTATCCTCGGTGGTTCTTAATCCTTGGATTTCAACTTGACACAAAATAAAATAAATAATAATTAAATACAGAAGATGAATAGTTGAGAAGAGATATTTCTTTTATTGGTTATTTCAGAAATTAAATTTGTGTAACAAGTTATATCCTTTATCCTTGGTGGTTCTTAATCCTTGGATTTCAACTGGACACAAAATAAAATAAATAATAATTAAATATAGAAGATGAATAAAGTTGAGAAAAGATATTCCTTTTATTGGTTATTTCAGAAATTAAATTTGTGTAACAAGTTATATCCTTTATCCTCGGTGGTTCTTAATCCTTGGATTTCAACTTGACACAAAATAAAATAAATAATAATTAAATACAGAAGATGAATAGTTGAAAAAATATATTCCTTTTATTGGTTATTTCAGAAATTAAATTTGTGTAACAAGTTATATCCTTTATCCTTGGTGGTTCTTAATCCTTGGATTTCAACTTGAAACAAAATAAAATAAATTATAATTAAATATAGAAGATGAATAGTTAAGAAAAGATATTCCTTTTATTGGTTATTTCAGAAATTAAATTTGTGTTAAAAGTTATATCCTTTATCCTTGGTGGTTCTTAATCCTTGGATTTCAACTTGACACAAAATAAAATAAATAATAATTAAATATAGAAGATGAATAGTTGAGAAAAGATATTCCTTTTATTGGTTATTTCAGAAATTAAATTTGTGTAACAAGTTATATCCTTTATCCTTGGTGGTTCTTAATCCTTGGATTTCAACTGGACACAAAATAAAATAAATAATAATTAAATATAGAAGATGAATAAAGTTGAGAAAAGATATTCCTTTTATTGGTTATTTCAGAAATTAAATTTGTGTAACAAGTTATATCCTTTATCCTTGGTGGTTCTTAATCCTTGGATTTCAATTTGACACAAAATAAAATAAATAATAATTAAATACAGAAGATGAATAGTCGAGAAAAGATATTCCTTTTATTGGTTATTTCAGAAATTAAATTTGTGTTACAAGTTATATCCTTTATCCTTGGTGGTTCTTAATCCTTGGATTTCAACTTGACACAAAATAAAATAAATTATAATTAAATATAGAAGATGAATAGTTGAGAAAAGATATTCCTTTTATTGGTTATTTCAGAAATTAAATTTGTGTTAAAAGTTATATCCTTTATCCTTGGTGGTTCATAATCCTTGGATTTCAACTTGACAAAAAATAAAATAAATAATAATTAAATATAGAAGATGAATAGTTGAGAAAAGATATTCCTTTTATTGGTTATTTCAGAAATTAAATTTGTGTAACAAGTTATATCCTTTATCCTTGGTGGTTCTTAATCCTTGGATTTCAACTTGACACAAAATAAAATAAATAATAATTAAATACAGAAGATGAATAGTTGAGAAAAGATATTCCTTTTATTGGTTATTTCAGAAATTAAATTTGTGTTACAAGTTATATCCTTTATCCTTGGTGGTTCTTAATCCTTGGATTTCAACTTGACAAAAAATAAAATAAATAATAATTAAATATAGAAGATGAATAGTTGAGAAAAGATATTCCTTTTATTGGTTATTTCAGAAATTAAATTTGTGTAACAAGTTATATCCTTTATCCTCGGTGGTTCTGAATCCTTGGATTTCAACTTGACACAAAATAAAATAAATAATAATTAAATATAGAAGATGAATAAAGTTGAGAAAAGATATTCCTTTTATTGGTTATTTCAGAAATTAAATATGTGTAACAAGTTATATCCTTTATCCTTGGTGGTTCTGAATCCTTGGATTTCAACTTGACACAAAATAAAATAATTAATAATTAAATATAGAAGATGAATTAAATTGTGTAGAGATATTCCTTTTATTGGTTAATAACTCATTTATTGCATGAATCAAATTTGTGTAACAAGTTATATTCTTTGTCCTGGGTGGTTCTTAATCCCAGGATTTTAACTTGACACAAATTAAAATAAATAATAATTAAATATAGAAGATGAATAAAGTTGAAAAGAGATATTCCTTTTATTGGTTATTATCTCACTTATTTTATGAATCAAATTTATGTAACAAGTTATATCCTTTGTCCTGGGTGGTTCTTAAACCCTGGATTTCAACTTGATACAAAATACATAAATTGTATTGAAATATAAAAGAAGAATAAAGTTGGGAACAGATATTCCTTTTAATGGTTATTAACTAATTTATTTCATGAACTCTTTGTAAAATAAAAATTGTTTAACAATTTATGTGTTCGGCAAATTATTAATAATTTATGTAAGGGAAACAAGATGTCGTCCAGGGCGTTACCTATCTTGAGAGATGTTAGTGCGAGATCATTGACAAGATGATTACTTTTTTTTGACATGTGTACCCGGCTAAAACTTGCTCATCGATGATGTCGATTGTATAATTCTTTGATCTATCCGTGGACCGGGGCCTCAACAGCATGCTGTTGTTGAAATTCGTATCTGTGTAAGCTTCAAAATAACAATCGTAAGCGTCTCACTGATGTCACATCAACATTCTTCAAGAAAGAGAACGTTTTGGATCACATCTTAGAAATGCAAGTAGAAAAATATAATTTCCTCCCCTCTTTCCTATTTCCTCTGGCTAGGATGTACTATTCTTGTTCCTTTTCAGATGCGACCCTTTAGTTGATAATTGTTAGGTAGGGTATACAAGATTAGCTGTGTATTAGGTAGGCATTCTGCTTCCAGTAAAAGGGTGCAGAATAGCTCTCTCTCTGTCTGACTTGGGTCGCGGTTGGACCGAGATAGGGTTCCCTGTCGATGGAGCACCTTGCCGTGGTGACAGGGCTTAACGCCTTCAACATTCCGGAATGTTGGGGGCGGAACTAACGCTCCAGACCAACGCTACGCGCACACATGCATTTTTAGTTCACCTGTCATTTAGGCCGTATTTGTTTGGAAATTTTTAGTTCAGCCCTAAACTAATCTAGAACTATCTTGTGTTATTTTCAAGTAAATAATGCATCAAGTGTCAGTTGTAGAAATTAGCGATAAATTTAAAATCTGAATACATGTTCTGATATCTGCTTAAATACAAATTGCGATGCCACCAATTCAAAACGGATAACAAGGAACACAAGTTGTTTAGAAAGAGATAGAAAACTGGTTCAACCTGCCAACCCACCAAAATTGCTGGGGCAGTAGGATCAGTTCAAGGACTGTACCGGGTTACTAAAATCGTGCTAATTAATAGTAACTAACCTGGTTACTTTAAAAGTGACAAATACGGCCTATGTTGTTGAAATGAGAACTTTTATTTAGTTAAAAGAAAAGTCGATTACAAATTGTATGTTATACAATTGTATATAAGTCAATTGAAGCATGGGAAATCGAATGCCGTTGAGCGCATCTTCGTATCTCGCTTAGTTTTTGAGATATGGCCTCTAGAAGGTCGAAAAACAAAGGTGTAATTAAAAAAAAAATTCAATACTTCCGGCGACTCTATTTCAAAAACTAAACATGATACGATGTTACTCGCAACGGATATGAACTCCCCGGGTCCGAATTGACTTATTAGCAAAATTTTGGCGTTTTCGGTTTTTTAAAATTTGTAATTATTTTTTCCTAGGGGTACCCCTTAGGTTTTTTATGATTTTTAAACAATTTGCACTAGAACTCTTTCTCGTACGACTATCGTACTGAAAATTTACATACATATGTATTTTGACGCGCTGAATCCAACGGTGAAAGTCCCAAGTGCATACGCCTTCTAGTTTTGAAGATATCGTCCAAAAACTGTTTAGGACAAATTAAATGTCAAAAATTTTGAAAAAAAATAAAAATTGCTGAAAATTTGTATACAAGTTAATTGAAGCATAAGAAATCGAATGCCGTTGAGCGCATCTTCGTATCTCGCTTAGTTTTTGAGATAGTATATTATTTTATAAGGACCTAAAATGATACTTTTTGTGCGCTGGTCCGTTAAATCAAATATGATATTTTTGTAAAAAAACGCCGGAATATATACGCATTATGTCATAACCTTTAAATTTATCTAACTTCAAAGTCATTTGAAAGACTTAAATTCTTGAAATATGCTTGTTAATAATATGAAACATATTTAGATTTTTTAAGTTGTTAAAATTTCTAGCTACGAATAGCTTTTCTTTTTATCAACAGTCGTTTTTTTGCATATGCTGGTAAAATAATAAATAGTTAGTTTACGAAACTACAGCTATAAAATATCTATGTAGTCGTTTTCGCCGTAACATACTTAAAAATTCAAAGGTCTGATTCCTCACTAAAGATTTCAGCAAACTTAAAAGCAAGAAAACCATAAAATATCTCTTTCCCACAATCTCTCATCCTCGGCTGCATAACAACAGAATCTAAGATGCAATAAATACAACTCCAGCGCAAGATAGCGTGTTATATCGACAGTCAGATGTTCTACGCATGCGCAGAATTTCGCACACGGTGGGTGCTTTGAACTGGTGACGCCTCGTATCTCTTCTGGAAATATTTTTATTCAAAAATCCGATTAATCTCCCCCTTGACGGTGCGTTGCTGTCGTGTGTGCTTATTTTCCGCGTAATATTTTCCGATGACATATCGAAACGCGCAGCGCTAAGCAGGAAAGCACACATAAGGAAACACGGAATATTTTTTAGTCCATTCGGTGCACCCGGAGTGAACAAGCTTCTTTGCCCGGACTCTGCAAATATGATGGGACGACATGAAAATATTTTTTTGAATAATAATATTATATGTTCTTTATTCTAACAACGATATTTACTACGAACTTCCTTTTATTTAAATAGTTATTTATGTATCAAAGGTGAAATCAGGCGTTTCTTAACAAACAAAATCAGTCTTTTGTAAATAAAAATTAAATAATTTTAGGTAAGGTTATGTCTTCTGTTGCATGTTTAATCGTATATATGACGCTGAGTACATTAATTTTATTGTTACAGTAGATTTATCACTTGCAATTTTATTTTACTTTATTTTATAAGTAATTATTTTACCATCATAACAAAAACACTTGTCTTTAATAAAACAATGTAACCCGTTTTTTATCAAATATGGTAACAATAATAAAATTGCAGGATCTTCTTTAAAAAAATTTGGTGTGGTCACCACACGACTTTCTTATTCACAGCATATTTAATATCAAAAACGCTAAATTGAACACTTATGACTTGCTCCTTGCGTTTGACAATTATTATTTGACATATAAATGTGAAACATGTTTTTGTTTTTTGTTTCTATTGCTACTACGATTATTCGAATATATTATTAAATATAAAAATTAGCTTTTCTCAAAATTAGACGCATATACAGGAAAATTGCAAATAACATTTTATGTTCCAAATATTTTTGCTAACATCTTTTGTTTGAAACTTTTTTTCGTAACTGATTACATTTTTGAAATAAATGGAATTTATTGTTTTGTGTGTCCAGTAAACTTCCTCTTCCGGTTTTTCAATTTCATTCAAAATCAACTCAGCTCTTCCTATTTTCATGAAATTTATAATTACCAAGTTTCGTTAACAAATCTTATCTCGTTCATGAGATATTGCACACTCGGACACATCCATCCATCCACACACACAGACATCATTGCGAAAATGATCAAAACGGATTCAGTGGACCTCAAAACACGTATTTCCGCGAAAATCTCGTCAACGATTTTTTTCATGATTCCAATACTTCCTTATACTGCGTATAAAAAAGTAAAAATAGTCATCGTCTCCGGGCGAGACTTAGTTCTGAGGTGGTAAGTCTAGATGTGCTAGTTATTTAGAATTATAGACAAGAAGTTAAATGGAGTGGCTAGCTCAGTGGTATGAAGTCGGCCTGTGGATCCTGAGAACCCTGGTTCGATTTCCACAGACGACAAACAATTTTCATAATTTCAAAAGCTACCCATATGGCTCTTCCACCACTAACATATTTGGGGGCCGTGATTTGACGACTGGTAACCGCACTTCACGCGCAAAATATATCACTTACCGAGATCTGCTTCGGCAGAGTGCCACACCCAGTAATGGGCAGACGGCGTGATGATATATATATATTTTTTATTAAGTTGTACTAATATTTATTTGAAAATATGATATGTATTTGCAAAATGTTTGCTGATTTATAAAAATAAAAATATAATAAACTACATGCATTATGCGTAATAATCTAAAATATAATACAATATGTTTTAAACATAATTCGCGTCAACACATTTTGTAAATAATCCAACTACAAAACCAACAGCTCTATTTAAAATAATGTCCGAGTTCTTTTTAAAACAAGCTTAGTGGCAAATGCAAAACAAGCAAATAGTTTATTACAAAAATTTAAATATGTAAATAGACTTTAATGCCCATTTAGTTATGTTGCCATACTGCAAAAATGAAATAATAGGTAATTATAAAATTTAACCAGCGGAAACAGGATTATGTACACCGCTATTTATTTTCGAAATTGTAAATGAATTATGTTATGATATATTATATTTTTCGCTCGAATTCGTTGATGACATAAAAACATTGTTGAATTTTAATTGTGTTATTATCATTATTGATTGAATTTCATTTATAATTTAAACAAGTGTACGAGGAATAGAGCCAAATTAAATAACCTTGCAATTCTCGTTACAGTTTGTGTCGAAATTAATACATATTGCAAAAATATTTCAAGTAGCTATATGAAATCAAATTAAAAATTATTATAATATTCCTAAATTATTTTGTTAAGTTAGATATATTTTAAAATGCAGCATTATTAATAAAATCTATTCTTAATCATACCCAACAAAGGTAGTTCTGTGACTAGGACATCGATTCAATGTGATTTATTTTCAGAATAAACTCATGTGCAGAGTTTTGTATTAATTCGTAAGTAATTATTATTAATTATTATCATTTGCCACAGTAATTCAATTTAGACTATCAAAAACATTTTTGTATCCTTTTTAATAAATAAAAATAAATAAATATATCATCACGCCTTCTACCCATTACTAGGTGTGGCATTCTGCCGAAGCAGATCTCGGTAAGTGATATATTTTGCGTGTGAAGTGCGGTTACCAGTCGTCAAATCACGGCCTGCAAAGATGTTAGTAGTGGAGGAGCCACAGGGCTAGTTTTTAAAATTATGAAAATTGTTTGTCGCCTATGGGAATCGAACCAGGGTTCTCAGGATCCACAGGCCGACTTCATACCACTGAGCTAGCCACCCCTTTTTAATGTCATTTTAAAACGTCTTACTAAAAGTCCATAGCATTTAGATGAGCGGTAAGTAGATGGCTTAATTAAGACGCCTAACCTTGCAGAGTTTTTGCAGGATTCTTCGCCGAGTTTATTATTTATTCGTGGTCGACTTTTCGCGAATTATGTGTGAGCGTATTTGGAGATGACAGATGGCGTTAATTTAGTGGCAAAAAAGTTCGAGAATTCGAAGCTTCGAAAAATTTGAAAATTCGTAAATTCGAAGCTTCAAAATATCCGAAAGTTCGAAGCATCGAAGTTTTTCTGAACATTCGAATGTTCGAACGGTCAGAAATTCAAACTTCGGTGGAAGTCAACGACCCTATTTACTACATTAAAGTTTTTTTGTAAATCGAATGTGGACTAATTTATTAGAAATTAGTATTGATAATACATAACTACAAATTTTGTATATTGCATCTTAAGATAGACATTTATTACAATGCTGTAATTTTTTTAAAGTAATGTGTTGTTACCATGCAAGCGATTGACCATATGTTGCATGTTAAAATAATTTCTCTGCAACTTGAGTTGATCGATACCGTCAATTCTGTAGGTGTTTTGACACCTACGGTTTGTTATTCTTTATCGATAAAAAAAATAAAATCTATTCATATCTAGTGTGTTGATTCTCTTCAAACAGAAAGATTCACAAAGCACTGTATCTCCGACTCAAAGAATCGTGGGCGCGCAATCGTATAAACGGCGGATTTATATCAGGACGGCTGTGCTTTGGCGTCGCAATGCCGCAACGCGGTCGCGGGAGAACAACAGAAATATATCACGTTTATGCAGAATAATCTCTTTACATATGCGTCTGAATGTGCGGCTCGTTTCTGCCCGCTGTGTTTTAAACACAACTCGCGTTTCACTCAATATTTGATTTTTCATATCGGATTCTGCAGCATACTAAGCTGTCAAATCTCAGTAATTATTTTATTTTGGCTTTAAAAACTTGTTTATTGACCCTCAAACGCGAGCGTTATTTCGCTTTTATCGCCCGAGAATGTATAAAGGTGCCAAGCAATAGTTATCGAAACAAATCAAAATCGTAATTTATGTATAAATGTCTGACAACACAATAAATTTGTAATGTTTTTAAATTCTGTAAACCAACTTAAAGTACAGTCGCCATGTGATTCAAATCTAATTTTATCCCAATTTTTATATTTTGTTGTGTCATAAGCAGTCTCTATTCATTCATGTATTGAAAGACAACATGAAAATCGTCTGCAATCATAGTATTAAAGCATATGACCGGAATTTATAGGTCCCAGGTTCAAATCCTGGTGGTATTCTAATGTTTCTCTTTATAATACAATTAGAATACTAAGTTTCATCAAAATCGTTTAAGCCAAATCCGAGATCAGCAATATCAGATAGACAAGAATTACTCATAATAGAATATAAGATTTTAGAAAACAACAAAATAATTATATTTTTAATAAAAGATTATGGAATCATACAAAGACAAAAAGTCAATTGCGATGTGGAACTGTGTCTTAATAACAAAAATAGGAAAAAACTTTCCATCACTTGTCACAAATCCCACAAAATTTACAGCACGTTTGAATCAACTTATCAGATCATCATCAAATGGCTGAATTTGTGACAAGTGATGGAAAGTTTTTTCCTATTTTTCTTATTTATTAAGACACAGTTCTACATTGCAATTGACTTTTTTGTCTTTGTATTATTTCAATTGCAGTCAAGCAGTTTGCGATTTCTGTCGGTAGATGGCACCGCGGGTTGCTCCGTAGCCCTCATGTCATGCATACCGGCTTACATACTTTTTAACATCAGTAAGTTCAGCTTGAAAAGTATTACAGTATACTAGTTGGTCTAGTTGGATAGTTGAACACATCATACTGATGAGTCCCTAAAGGACGAAACGCGTCTATGGTTAAAGCTGAACTGACCAGCCGTTTGATGATGACCTGATAAGTTGATTCAAACGTGCTGTAAAATTTGTGGGATTTGTGATACGTGATGGAAAGTTTTTTCCTATTTTTCTTATTTATTAAGACACAGTTCCACATCGCAGTTGACTTTTTTGTCTTTGTATTATTTCAATTGCAGTCAAGCAGTTTGCGATTTCTGTCGGTAGATGGCACCACGGGTTGCTCCGTAGCTATCATATCATGCATACCGGCTTACATACTTTTTAACATCAGTCAGTTCAGCTTGAAAAGTATCACAGTTCACTAGTCCCTAGTTGGTCTAGTTGGATAGTTGAACACACCATACTGATGAGTCCCTAAAGGACGAAACGATATCGGCTTATATACTATTTAACATCAGTCAGTTCAGCTTGAAAAGTATCACAGTTGACTAGTCCCGAGTTGGTCTAGTTGGATAGTTGATCACACCATACTGATGGGTCCCTAAAGGACGAAACGCGTCTATGGTTAAAGCTGAACTAACCAGCCGTTTGATGATGACCTGATAAGTTGATTCAAACGTGCTGTAAAGTTTGTGGGATTTGTGATTTGTGATACGTGATGGAAAGTTTTTTCCTATTTTTCTTATTTATTATGGATTCATCTACAAGTAAAAAATCGTTTACTATTTAATGTAATTTAAGGTCACTTCCCACACGGTATAAGTAATCTGAAAACAAGTAAGTAACAAACAACATAATAACGCCTTCATGCTAACTTGATTCCAAGAAGTAACGCCTGGATTTGCTTATAATTACAATTTGTTCCTTGCTCTTCGCTGCGCAATTATATGGAATCATTTAAATCCTTCAAGATGCAGTTTTTGCTCGTGGAAAGGAATATATCGCGAGGCAAAGTGGAGCGCTGTTTGCATTTGTTGTCGACGCGAATAATAGATAAGATGATATTGGAATCCGAGCAGAGAAATGTTACAAGATTATCATGCTGTTTGATTTTCTATCGGAAATAGAAAAGTAGAATAGAGAATTGGAAGGTAATGTTTTATGTATTATGATAAAAAGATAATGGAAACATCATCGGATGCTTTAGTTATTGGAGGCAGGGGCGGCTTTACAGGGAATTATAGCTTTTCTGGTAACGGAGTTATTTTCTTACGAATATATGAATAAATCAACGACTTATCGCAAAATATCTCAATATTTTATTCATTCGGGAAGTAAATATGTTGTTTGTGATTATACACATTTTGGAATTATTGATTGTCCACAAAAACATTTAGTAATATTTTTACATCATATAAAAATAAGATAATAGTATATTGCGTCATAAGGGAAGATGAGGGCATATTACATCCCGAAGTTTTCTGACTAAGACTATTGCTGGGTTGCAAGAAAAAAATAAAGAGCTCTTTAGTTAAAGAATTGTTTATCTAGCAACAGTATCAATGGTGATTTTCTTAAATTTATTGAACCGTTATTTGCTAATGAACCGATAAAACTTTCATGCAACCCAGAGTATGTTTTCTACTACCGCTTAAATCTCTTGAAAATGAATTAGGAAATAATTTTTATCAGTTTGTTTTGAAATTCGTTTGAAAACGTTAACAGTTTTTATTTAACTATGAATATGATGACAAAATTTCAAAAATTTTCATAATTTGAAAAAGCTATCCCTGTGGCTCCTCCACCACTAACATATTTGGGGGCCGTGATTTGACGACTGGTAACCGCACTTCACGCGCAAAATATATCACTTACCGAGATCTGCTTCAGCAGAGTGCCACACCCAGTAATGGGTAGAAGGCGTGATGATATATTTATTTTATTTATTTATTTATGATGACATATCCTGTTAAAAATTATAATTGATTTACTTTTCCGCGCTAATGCGGCAATAGCTATTTATAAAACTAGTAATAAGAAAGCAACACTACTTGAATTTGAAGTTTGATGCATGATGGAAAAGCCAGAATGTATCAATCAAATGAAAGAAAAAAATGTGCTTTCATCATATGTTGTACATTGAATTTTTTGCATATTACGAAGGTAAAAACCAAAAATTATTTAGTTGATGTCAAAAATGTTAAATTTTTAATGATCTCCAAGCGTATAAATAATTTAAAATATTAAACAAAAATACAATGGAACCAATGAAAATGAAGTATTCGTTTCTCACTATTTTATTTTTACCACGATTTTTTAAATAGTTTATTTATTTATTTATGCTACTGTGTACAGCACCTGAATCCAAACTATAATACAGGATCCGGATACACCGAACCGTAGCGTGATAATGCATGATAACTTTTTACATGATTTTTCATTAAAAAAATCTATTTTTTGTGCTATATATGCAAAAAAATACTATTTTTCCTAACTATTATGTATATGGAAATCAAAAGTATTATCAAACAATAGCAGAAGATATATATTACATAAATTCCTAATATTTTCTTTATACGCGTCGCATAAAAGTAAAGTTGTCGTGTACGTAATAACATTACTACTAATAACAACCAACAAATTCTCATAACAAGAACAATATCCATAATACGTGGACATATTGCCGAAACCACAGGTTCACAAACTACTTTTCCAGCAGTGTTCATAAACACAACCCGCTAACAGCGAACAAGAGAGACGAAAATACAGAATACACACCAGTAACTAAAACGGGCAACCACGATAGTGTGAGCGAGGTCGATAATAGTAATAATAGTCTCGTGGGCCCGGTACTTAATTATGGTTGTGGATTTACATTTTCTGTGGAATTGTGTTCATTCCTAATGAGAGAACGGTCAGCCGACAATAGCTATGAGACAGAGAATGCGTGGTGATAACTTTTGTACATTCTCGGTTCAACTATTGTCCCAGTAATTGTTTGTTTTTAAACTGAAACCCCAATAAACATTTATACTGAACTATTGATAAAAGTGGCTAGCTCAGTGGTATGACGTCGGCCTGTGGATCCTGAGAACCCTGGTTCGATTCCCATAGGCGACAAACAATTTTCATAATTTTAAAAACTAGCCCTGTGACTCCTCCACTACTAACATCTTTGGGGGCCGTGATTTGACGACTGGTAACCGCACTTCACGCGCAAAAATATATCACTTACCGACATCTGCTTCGGCAGAATGCCACACCCAGTAATGAGTAGAAGGCGTGATGATATATATATATATATATATATATATATATATATATATATATATATATATATATATATATATATATATATAGATAAAAGTATGGTGTAGGTGGCACAGTGGTATCGTGTTGGCCTGTGGATCCTGAGAACTCTGGTTCAATTCCCACTGCCGGCAAACATTTTCACCTCATTAATACTACTCCTGTGGCTCTTCTCTCCACTAACATTAGGGGCCGTGATTTGATGGCTGGTAACCGCACTTCACGCGAAATAATGTATCACCGAGATCTGCTTCGGCAGAGTGCCACACCTAGTAATGAGTAAAAGGCGTGATGATATATTTATATTTATTTATTTTATTTTATTTATGAAAAAATTTCAACACAATAAGTAGAACTTTTATTGCACAGTGGTTTCCATGGTTATATCAGGACTGTAATATTTACTTACCATCCACCATGGACAGTAAGTAAATATTATAGATCAAGGTCCTGTTTATTTCGACAGCTGTTAATTTTGAAACCTACGGGACTCGATTCCCCAACCTACATTCATCTTATATTCTACAGAGTGATCAAAAGGAATTGTTACAGTTGGCAATAAAAAAACTACTTGAAATTGGTAAGCCTGATACATAAATTCATTTCCTGTTGACAGTGACATTTAAAATTTAAATTTGAGTACACTTATTATTGCATTTATTTCTAAAGTATGTCGAGTACTTAAAAAGTCAAAATTCTATTAGCTGTCAGACTCCTGACATAACCTATTTGTATTTATTAGAAATGTGAAATAACATTTCCGCCTTTATCTGACGTTGTGTCAACTGTGGAATAAAAAGATCTCTGGAATTGTATTGCCAACTATAACAATTCCTTTTGATCACCCTATATTTCTGACGATCGTGATATAAAAATGTTTAATTGGGTAAATATTCCAACGATTGAAGAAAAAAATAGCATACTTTACGTCGAGCAAAAGTGCCTTTTTATAGCCTCATCTGTAAAAAGTATCCTTTAGCTCCTTATAAAATAATACACTATTTGGCTAAAATATAGGCGTCCTTATTCCGATTACAGTTTTTCACTGTGAAATATAACTGTTAAAATATTATATCTTTTATACAACAAGGATGGTATAAAAATATGACAATATAAATACCAATTTTATAAACAACGCCAAACACAAACTTTTACATATTCTCAGAACTCAACCCTATTGTTGGTGAATGTACCTTGCAGCCGAGCAGGAATACAGTCGAGTCTTTGAATAATATTTAGGTGAATATTTGTAGGGAATTTAGTGCGCTGCAGTTTACTCTCTAGTGCCACAGTGTCTACACTGCACCGAGAGCTGGTGTCTTGTGTTCCTTAGAGAACTTCATTTATTGTAATTGTTATTGTTCCCGGAATAAAATTACTACTGTTACCGCTCCGTAGCTTTGTGTTGGTACCACTGCGTTGCTTTTCATTCAGCTAGTTGCAGGGAATACTAAACTACTTGGGAATAAATAAATATCACCTAACGAGCAGAACTATTCATAATTATGCTTTGTTATTACCAGTGGTATAATTGAAATATTATCTTAAGTTCGTTTGCAGTAGGTTTACTTTTTGGGTCTACATTTACAATGTATTCTGATATATCTATTTTAATTATAGAATGTTATGAATGTTAACGTACAAAGCTTAATAGAATGTTAAGACGACTATCTGGAATCCAAATCTGCAGTAATTCAATGTTTAACTCTTTTCATATAGAAGCAGAAGTTTGGGCCAAAGTGCTCTTTTTAAAATTTCCCCTATCACTATTTAAAAATTATCACTATTTATTTATATTTATTTATATTTGTTACTCTGCACAACAGGAAGTAAATCCCAATTACTGTACAGGGGACCTACAGCTTATAGTGGAATCCGAACCACTCAGACACAATCGTATTTTTTTGATATAAGTAGAAGTCAATGAGATTTGAACGCACGACCTCTTGCTTGCTAATTAAGGAATGCAAGTTTTACCTCGCTTTTATCCACTGAGCTACGATTGCCTGTAAAATAAACTATAATGACATTTACTTATCAGCGATCCTAAAACATTTTCAGAGATTTAAAACTCATAGGAGTATAAATGTCATGAATGTATCAAAATGGCAAATACTGAGACAAGGTGTGATTTGGTTACAAAAAAATATTTGTTATTTCCTGATAAAAGTAGGTTACATCATGAGGAGTATTCTATTTGTCATTTGGATCAGATCTAACTTACATTTACTGAACTAGATCACTTGTTTATTTCGCTGGTTTACTTCGCTGACTTTATTTCCTGTACTAGAATTACTTATTCTAATTTTCTTTGAAGTAATTCACCTCAATAAGGGCATCAGTTTTCTTAATTCAGTTCATTTAGTAATGTTGTCTAATTTATCTGAACTGATTTAAGTAAACCAAGCGACAAATGGAATACAGCTATGTTTGAGGAAAATATTTTTCAACTAACAGTTTAGAAACACTGGTTTATTTAGTATTTTTTTAGTTTTGAAATACACAAAAATTTACCAACCTAAAATTACATGAGGGACACTGCACTTTTGCCGAAGTTTGGACCATTGAGGAATTCATTGAAATCGAAGTTGTCTCTGTAAAGAACAAAATACGGTATTGTCACAATTAACAAAAAATGTACTATTATCAATAATCATTAAACTGGAATCGAATTCATGATGTGTGAAAAGTTATATTCATTGTATAAATGTATATGGAACATGCGCGCATGAATCAAATTTTGCTTATGATATCGTTAACTGAAGTATCGATTATTAAAAGAAAAAAGTAACGCAATTGGATTCTGATGGATTTCGTACCGAAATAAAATAAAATATCCGAAATGAAATTCAGCAAATGTCAAGAATAATTCCACACTTGAGCACCCTCGACTTGCACCAATATCCGGCTGCAGAAACAATTGCCAGCTCGCAACAAAAGATCAACTTGTCCGCGTTTCTCGACGAACAAATTCGATACAATTTGCCGTCGTATTACGGATCCAATACGGGATATCACATTGCAAGTCACGTGTGAGCGATAATCACAGACCGTCACCGCCTCTGTCGCCACTGTCGCCGTGCCGCCTCCACACCGTCGTATATGCTCGCTCCGGGAACAAATGACAATCGCCTTGTCAGAATTGCGCGTCATTTGTCCGCCGAGTGCTCGCGTTTGTTCCTACTTTCGTTTGTTTTGCGATGGTAATGTGTCGCGTAAAAGTTGAGCACGTCAGGCGCTTTACTTTCAAAATGTCGATGAATATTTTAACGCTTGTCTTGGTGACGATAGCTGCTAGAGGTAACATAAGTACTCACTCAAGAAAGATTGTTTTATTTTATTGCCATTGATTATTCAAAAAATATTCTCCGAGGAAATCTTACTCTACAACGGCAATTTTTAACCTTTTACAGATTCCCTTAAAAAAATTGTTATCGCGAACTCCAAAGTACATCAAATATTTATTTAAAATTTCATATACGGACAGAAGCGAAAAATAAGTTAATTCTTCTAAATCTATACAAATTTTAAATAATGACAACAATAGTTATTTGTGTCACTAGAACATATTTTGTACTTTTGTGAACACGAGCATATTTTATTATTTGTTTTATTTATTTTCCTACAACTGTGCGATTTCTTTGTTATTACGTAACTATTATTGCCTTGGTTACGGGTGGAAAGGAGACAAATGCAGACCAAGTGCGTTTCTGTAAGCAAAGATATACTAGTGCGGAAAGCAATTCATTACACAACTGTAAAAAGTTGTATTGAGAGCGATTTAAATTTTGCGCCGAGCGCGGAATTCATATTTTGGCCACAGACGCTTATGGAAGAAGAAAAAGGTTACGTGCAAGTGCTGAATTTAACGCACGAGGCTTACCGAATGCGGAAATCTGCTTTTTCGGCACTTGTTATAAAGATAACTATTATTATAAAAAGCACAAAATAGTTATTTTATGTATATATTTTCCTATAAAAAATGCAAGACTCTCACGCGATTTTTCGATTGAATTCCTGAAACATTTACAGAACATTCACTCATCAAATTTATCACACACCGTTGTCACTACAAGCTCATTTATTCATCACTCTCGAAATCTTCCATTACACAACAAACCTTCAATCACATCCAGCCATTCGCTTCTATACACGTGTTTCATTAATCTTTCATTCGACGTACGCTTCACATACTCAAATTATTTCAACTCACATACGTCCACACCTTTTACAACGAATCTGAAAAGATAAGAAAGGAAGGAACCATTGGTCTGCGCTTATTTTTGAAAATAAATTCCACACAATTACAGTTCGACACTTTATAGTAGTCAAGTAATAGTTATTCGCCTTTAAACAGAAGTGTTCTAGAAATAATGATTCAATGATAGTGGAAACTAAAAGGAAAAAAATCCCTGCAACCAATGATCCAGTTTTGAAACAATTAAACTGCGATCAAACTGAATATAAAGTTGATGCACAACATTACCATAAATTATAATATTCAACGAGGTTAGTAAATACAGTTTGAAAATTATGAACATACAGCAAAATATTCACTCATTAATTTGCAATTCTGTTTGGTTTACTCTGGAGAGATATGTTGTCAAACGCAGTTTTCAACGATTTCTATTTATTTTATTCATCATTGATTCCAGTGTTTGGATATTCTGCTGTGTGGAGAAGTTTTTGCGATAGTTTTTAAATGATGCGGGTCGAAATGTTTGTTTCAAGCTATTTGGTGGAATCGAACCAGCATCACAATCGTTTGTAAATATCGGAAATCAAATACGTGCCGTGTATCGAACAATAAGCTTCATGCGCTACGTTGAACAATAAACAATAAATGATAATTGTTGTATAGAGGTGGCTAGCTCAGTGGTATGAAGTCGGCCTGCGGATCCTGAGAACCCTGGTTCGATTCCCACAGGCGACAAACAATTTTCATAATTTCAAAAGCTACCCCTTTGACCCATTACTGGGTGTGGCACTCTGCCGAAGCAGAAATATTTACGCGCGTGAAGTGCGGTTACCAGCCGTCAAATCACGCCCCCCCAAATATGTTAGTGGTGAGGGAGCCACAGGGGTAATTTTAAATTGGTAAAAATCTTTTGTCGGCTGTGGGGATCGAACCAGGGTTCTTTGGATCCAAATGCCGACTTGATACCACTGAGCCATTTCCCCATTAAATCATATTATAACATTTTTTTTTTATAGTAATCGTAAAATAACTCTTTTATTATTTTCCAAAACTAGTATTATAAAAGCTTATTTTCTGTTGTTACCTTGGTTATTATAATATATTAAGAGTATAAGTTAATTTTTTGCGCATATCGTAAAAACTAAACAAGATATAAAGATACACCCAGTTGCTATGAATCTCTCTTGTTCGAATTGATTTGTAAGCAGATTTTTAATAAATAGAGGGTTAGAGATTGTATAGATGATTTCGGAATAAATAGATGGATATAAATGAAGGTTTATTGATTGAAAATGATGTGCCAGGGTAGGAATGTTTGGCGAAGAATAATTGCAGGATAAATCTAATGGATAAATGTTCAGTTCAAAACTTACGCCAATTAGAGATGAACGAGTCTACATCGTGTAGTAGAATACGAATGACTTTAGCGCGACAATAGTCATTGTTGCAATTTAGCCAATATTAATAATAGAAACAAATACAAAGCACTATATAAGTTCCTTTAAATTTACGACAAGCAATGAAGCAATTAACACTTTTATAGATCTTTGAACATAAAACTGTGGAAACAGACACATTGTATTACACTAAAAGCAACCTGAAACAAAACACAATCAAATTTAATTGACACTGTCATAAACCATGTAATTTGAAAAACCATAACCACAATACAAAGTCAACTTAGTGGTTTCTCATATGAAACCATTACCCATAATTCTTCCGACGGCATGATCACGTGCGCGACTGTTATTTCTCATGCGCCAGTGCCATCTAACAGCAGTATGTTTACGTGCGAACACTGTATTTAATGGGAAAATAAAACCAAACCAAAAGTAGAATTTAATCAGACGATTGGAATCGATAAAAAGCACGCTGAAATATGAGGCAACAGCTTGCGTAATGGAGAATATGCGACAGTCTTATGTTTGTTATTCACATTATTATTTCCTTATCAATTATTTCAAGAATAACAAGAGAGAATATTTCTGTTGTTAGCTTTTGAAGTATTTCTTTAAATCTTATTTCAAATCAAAGAGTTCTTATTTAATACTTTAATAACAAATAATAGGGTCGCTAGCTCAGTGGTATGAAGTCGGCCTCTGGATCCTGAGAACCCTGGTTCGATTCCCACAGGCGACAAACAATGTTCATAATTTCAAAAGTTACCCCTGTGGCTCCTCCACCACTAACATCTTTGGGGGCCGTGATTTGACGGCTGGTAACCGCACTTCACGCGCAAAATATATCACTTACCGAGATCTGCTTCGGCAGAGTGCCACACCTAGTAATGGGTAGAAGGCGTGATGATATATTTATATTTATTTATTTAATAACAAATAATTATTTTTGATAAATTTAAAGCGTCCCATATATTCTGTCGTAGAAATCTGGTTTGAAAGTATCTATACGAGTTTGATCTGCATTAATGATTGTTTCATGAACTGCTCTTGATTTGGATATAAATTAATTAATACAAAGCAGGAATTAGTTGTATTGCAGTTGATTTACTGTATTTCCTCTCTGCGATTGCGTTCTCTAATTGAAGATATTCGATTGGAAGCAAAGTCTCATTCCCGTTAGACTGCACCTAGCACTAGCGACTATTTGTCACGCTGAATAATCCTGGTTGGCCGGGTTGGCGGGCGTCTCGTTTGTTTTCGCTACAATAACCTCATTTCGGGCCCTTTCATCTGGCTTGAACGAGGAAATTATATTTGTGCGGTGCATTCCACAACGTTCACTCTACTAGAACCACAAACCTGCTGTACCTGCTGCACCAGCCGTCTTACCGCACCTGCATGACAACTTCTGAATGTGGAACCTGATGCTCTATTGTCAATAGGGTTGTTTGTGGTTACAAGGTTTAAATGTTCTAGAAATATTCTACTCCGTTGCCTGAAGATAAACAATAGTTATTTGTATTACTAGGCCGGAAACTGGACTTTTGCGAGTGCGAGCATATTTTGACAGGCAGAGGCTTGCAAATTGTGAGTACGCACAAAACAGTTTCTGTACGTGTGATATACAAGATTTTTCAAGCCGATTTAAATGAAGTTATTGATTTAAAATTACTAAAAATCTCTAAGTTTCAAGCATGAAATTGACAGTCTGTTTCATAACATCATAATATCTCTACTTTTACGTATTATTTATTAAAAGTAATTCAATTATCTGTATATATATATATATATATATTTTATAGGAAATGGAATGTTACATAATAAGTCAGGAGAGTGAATTTTACTTGAGAAAGTGTTTTTTTAAACACGAGGCTGAAGGCCGAATATTTTAATACGCTGATGTTGGGTTGCATGAAAGTTTTATCTGTTCATTGGCAACTAACGGTTCAATAAGTTTCAGAAAATCGCTATTGATACTGTTGCTAGAAAAACAATGCTTTAACTAAAGAGCTCTTTATTTTTTCTTGCAACCCAGCATAAGTCAAGTACAAACACTTTCCTCTCATATTATGTATTCTATTCTTTGATATGAATCGTATTGACAGCAGACTATGAATCCAAGGTGACAACACTAGAGAAAACAATCAGGTAAAATGCAAAACAAAAGTAAAATCTTACCAGACTGTTTTGTACTTTACCAGACTGTTAATTTTGTTGTAGCCTTGGATACGTACATTACTTGACTGTTTTGGTAAAAATTTACTTTCCATTCTAAAATTTGTCAGGATTTCCGATTTCAGAAAAAGTAATATGTTCTGTTTTTGTCTTCCTTGTCGTCTTGGGATTTGCAACAAACACTTAAATAAAGCATCACCCTATACAACTGTGCAATTAAATTCACCATAACTAGTTTATAAGTTTCCTCGTGGTGTATATGACTTCGTCGTATGTCTTAGCGCTATAATAATGTATTTATGCAAGGAGGCAATTCGTTGTTCAAACTTTCTAAACCTCAATATGAAATCCCTGATAATCGCTGTTCTGCACTCTCGTGATTTAGTTTATCAAGATTGCATACAGTAGATTGGTTTTCAATTCCTTACGCTGTTTCTCCGTTGCCATGGTTTCTTGCCAAGAACTCTACTACAAGACTAACCTATAAATTTGTAGCTTTAGTGATGTTGTGATATATTTGGTATTAACTACTAGAATAATTAGTTCCAAACGATATGATTAATTTCTTATTATAGCCCTACCTACGTATTTTAATCTTCCTTTTGATAGGGTAAATGTACATGGCAACACTGCAAATATAAATCTACGTTCTTAAGATATAATTCCGTGTTCAAAGCAACAGACATTTACAATGAGATTTATATTAAATAACTGAAAACTTTTTATCATTTTTGATTAATTTATAATGTGATGGGATTTTAGTATTGTCACCCACATAAATAAGTGCTATTTTAATATGTAAATAAATAAATATATATATATATATATATATATATATATATATATATATATATATATATATATATATATATATATATATATATATATATATATCATTACGCCTTCTACCCATTACTGGGTGTGGCACTCTGCCGAAGCAGATCTCGGTAAGTGATATATTTTGCGGCCTCCAAAGATGTTAGTGGTAGAGGAGCCACAGGGGTAGTTTTATTTTAAAAATAATGAAAATTGTTTGTCCAGGGTTCTTAGGACCCACAGGCCGACTTCATACCACTGAGCTAGCCACCCCATATTAATATGTCATAGAACAAAATCTGTTTTGAGGAAAATGGTTTCTATTCAACCTAGTATGATATTATCTATTTTAAATTAATTGAAAATAAAAGATTAATTTATGGAGTAAATATTTGTTTATGTTAAATTTATAGTTATGTAAATTGTTAATTTCACTAATAATTTATACAATTAATGGAATAAATATTTATTTATATTATGTTTACAAAAATATTCAATAAAATTATTAATAATTATTAAAACTGCATTACCTAAAATTACTTTATTGTAACTAAATCCAGGTATTTATTACCTAAAACAAGAATTTTTAAACCTATTAAGGTACCTATTTTGGACTATTTTACAACCTAAAATCCCATTTCTATATATCTATATATGTAGAAAAAATAGTGTATGCAACTCGTAGTTTTCGTGGAGCACATCTAAATTCTCAATTATCTATTACAAAAAACATGTCCACATACTTGTACGTGGATATATAATTTAATTTTCAGGACATTTTCAAAACAACTCATGAAATATTAAGTAGAATTTAAGTAACTTTGGGTTCCTTTGAAGTCAAGTTTTATCTTGCATATTAAAATACTCAATTATCTCAAAGCAAACAAAAATATTTGAACACCATTTTAATAATTCCATAATCATTGTGAAGTTATTACCAGAAATAAAACACGAAGTTCTTAATTAGTCCGAACTGACGAAAACACAAATCTACGTGAACTGGGAACTGTGCGTGGAGGAAAAATTATTTATCTAAACAATTTTCTCCGTTTCGTTTAATTAATGTGATTTACTTCTCACCGACAAAGGCGCTCCAATTTTCACGGTGCGAGAAGGCAGCAGAGCGGTTGCCGAGAAGCAATTATGTTTAATTTCTAATTAGAGACTGGTTAAGTTTGGAAATAACGAAACGACGAATCTCGCACCTTCATAACGAATTGTGCTGTCATTATTGGCTCCTGAGAAACCATTTGACGCGCACCAATTTCTGCCGAGAGCGGAGACATTTAACACTGCTTTACAATAATGACAAGGGAATTACTTCTGCCTCATTTTACTTCCAAATTACAAGGCACTATCTACTACTTAACTTTTATAACTATCTTTTATTTTAAAAGATGTTACTATCAGTTACACTGATTTTTATCTTGTTCAACTCACAAAGAGACGAGTTTAAGTGAAAAATTTTTATAGAAGGGTTCCTAAATATCCTGTACTTATCTTGTCTGACTGTGTAAAATGACATATATAAATATATCGGCACGTCTTTTACCCATTCTGGGTGTGGCACTCTGCCGTGGCAGATCTCAGTAAGTGATATATTTCTGCGCGTGAAGTTAGGTTACCAGCTATCAAATCACGACCCCCAAAGATGTTAGTGGGAGCCACAAGAGTAGTATTCATGTGGTAAAAATGTTTGCCGGCTGTGGAAATCGAACCAAGGTTCTCAGGATCCACAGGCCGCCTCGATACCACTCTGCCACCTACTATGGTGTAAAATAAAATAAAATAAATATATTATCATGTCTTTTATCAATTCTGGGTGTGGCACTCTGCCGTGGCAGATCTCGGTAAGTGATATATTTCTGCGCGTGAAGTTAGGTTACCAGCTATCAAATCACGACCCCCAAAGATGTTAGTGGGAGCCACAAGAGTAGTATTCATGTGGTAAAAATGTTTGCCGGCTGTGGAAATCGAACCAAGGTTCTCAGGATCCACAGGCCGCCTCGATACCACTCTGCCACCTACTATGGTGTAAAATAAAATAAATATATTATCATGTCTTTTATCAATTCTGGGTGTGGCACTCTGCCGTGGCAGATCTCGGTAAGTGATATATTTCTGCGCGTGAAGTTAGATTACCAGCTATCAAATCACGATCCCCAAAGATGTTAGTGGGAGCCACAAGAGTAGTATTCATGTGGTAAAAATGTTTGCCGGCTGTGGAAATCGAACCAAGGTTCTCAGGATCCACAGGCCGCCTCGATACCACTCTGCCACCTACTATTGTATAAAATAAAATAAATAAATATATTATCATGTCTTTTATCAATTCTGGGTGTGGCACTCTGCCGTGGTATATCTCGGTAAGTGATTTATTTATGCACATGAAATGCGGTTACCAGTCGTCAGTTACGGCCCCCGAAGATGTTAGTGAAGTGAAACCACAAGGGTAATTTTTAATGTGGTGAAAATTGTGTTTCTGACTTAAGTATCAAAAATTTTGAAATCGGCTCCAATGATTTTGATATTTTGCTCAGAAAACGTTCGGTCTTGGTCTAATCCTCCGAAAAATTTATTACGAGTTCGAATTCCCCTCAAATTAATAGTTACTTGAATCACTAGGCCAGAAACTGTATTATGTGAGTGTGAGAATATTTTGACAGGTCGAACCGAAGGCAAAATTTGCAAATTGTGCACACTGGCAAGACAGTTTTTGGACGTGCGATACACCAAATTTCTCGAACCGGTTTAAATGAAATTATTGATTTATTTGTCAAATACTAAATACTAAAGATTTTAATTTTGACATCAGAACATTCGTAAACAAGGATACGTGAGTTAATATAAACAATTCATTTGTTTTCTTACTGCAAATAGTTTACTTTATATCTTCAAGTAAATATATAACGATAGTGTTATCATTTCAGAGAAATGAAATGAAATGGCTTGGGGCTGTTAACCACTAAAAATAACAAGCAATATGCATAAGGAAACCAACTGGCTTTCTATTGAATTACAAACAATAAAATTATGTTTTCTCTTTGTACAAATATGTTTATTGCAAATATAAATTTATAGGTAGGTACTTACTTTATTCGTTTTTGTTATTAGTGTAAACGTACCTGACTTCAATTTATATTCAAAAAGAAAATAATATAACTGTGTTTTAGTGGTTCGGATTCCACTATAAGCTGTAGATCCCCTGTTATGTAATTGGAAAGTAATAAATAAACAGCCACTCCTCTCCACTAACATCTTTGGAGGCCGTGATTTGACGGCTGATAACAGCACTTCACGATCATAAATATATTACTTACCGAAATCTGCTGCGGCAGAGCACCACAACTAGTAATGAATAAAAGGCCTGATGATATATTTATTTAATTTATTTGTAGCCATCACTCCCTTTGAGGCAAGTATCATAAATGCGGTCTTTCGCGGCCCTCTTACTTTTTATGTGTTCAAAATTGTAGTTTGTAAAAAGCTGATTTTAATCATGTACATTACAAACATAAAACCACGAATTTAGAAATTAGTAAAGGAAAAACTTCTCATTTAGAACTTGTGAATAGTTTCTTAAGAAAGTAATTAATAGTATTTTGCTATCAATCTTGTAATGAATTATTTAATGACCAATTGCATACTTATTACTTAAATTTTAAGTTTTCTTTAAATGAACAAGATTTTATTAAGATAAACAATGAAATGAGTAATTTAACATTGTTGTCAAACATTTGATTTGTCATTTTTCATTTAAGTAATCCTTAAAATTTAAGTGCACGCAGTGCAACTGGATGAATCTTTGAATACATTGAATACACAATTTCTAAATCACTTTCAGCGATTCCTCTCCAATGTCTTCGCGATCCTCCAGGGGGTCGCGATCCACAGTTTGAAAACCACTGTTCTAGAGTACAATTAACGTCAGATCTAATTTCCTAGTTGTCTACACTTTCCTGCTCCTTCTTTCTTCCCTGCTTCTGCAAGATTCATTATCATGAACTGAAACAAATATTTCAATGTTCTATTGTAAATTACAAAGTGAATAATCACCTAATTGCACTCATTTCGCGATATAGTATAGAACTTTACGTTTTCAGAGGTCCTGAATGAATTTTCATAACAAATTATGTAGAAAATATACTCCCTAGATGTTATTAAATAAACACAGTGTTCCCAGTATAAGGTAATTTGTATAATTTAATACAATAAGGGTACAATTACAGTGTAAATATTCCGGGGTAGTAATAGAGCGCAGGGTACAGGGAACACGATCGCGAAATGAATATTACATGCTGCCAGGGCCGAATTAAGCCCAAGGGATAAAAGGAAATTTCATGGAGTTTTAATGAATCACATTAGAGACTATTGTATCCTGTTTTGATTTGTGATATTGTCCTTTCAATTGAAATTGCATTAACTAGAATTTAAATTGCACATAATGGCACTCATTTCAAAATTATTACTTACAGGTGTGATAAAATATGCATTCTTTATCTACGACCGTGTGTAAAATTGGATTTTAGGTTCATAAAATTGCTTTTTAATAACAATATTTTATTAGTTACCAACGATTGGTTAATACTATATTATGTAACACATATAATAAAGAAAAAATACTACAATTCATTTAACGCTATCTTAATTTAAAAATTAAGTAATACATTCACATTATCTGTCAGAAATTGACAAGTTAGATGTCAAGTCAATTAAAGACATATGAATATTCATTAATTTACTGATAAATGTTATGGCAATAACTAACATGAATAAAAAATAAATAATAAAATAAAAAACATGTTTATTTTGTATTTAATTAATAATGTGTTCTATTAAATAACTGTAAAAGTTAATTTAAAATATACTTTAGTTAATTAACAAACTCTTGTAAATAACTGTAAAAGTGAATTTAAAATATACTTTAGTTAATTAACAAACTCTTGTTCGACAAATATTCTTTACAAATACATATCTAGAATCAGTTCATTATCGTATATATTTAGATTTTCACTCATATACTATTTTTCTGAGGCAATTTTTTATTCAAATAAATTTGGACATTTATAATCAAAGATCTGTCGAGCTAAAGCTCTCAGATATTATCAGATTATAAATGCCCAAATTCATCTCATAAAAAAATTGCAGACAAATGTATTGTAACGAATATAAAGATAATCAGTCTAGAGCGTTCCAGAAACCTTCTCGGGAACAAGAGCGTTGCAGCGGGACCACCCAGATGCATGGAGCTCGCTCGCATATTTCAGCGTGCGGTTGGAGAGCGAGAGGGGGATATTCTGGAAATCTTCTAGAAGTCGGACGGCAGTATAATAGCGGAGCGGACGGCTCGAGTGAGTTAATTGACAGTTGACTTCGAAGGCGTTACATAAATTTCGTGAAATAAATAATAGCTCTAGTGTATGTGATATAAATAATATTAGTCTCAGTGTATTTATGAGTAGTTTGTAAGTTTAGTACTAGTGTTAATTAGTTTGTAATAGTTTTATTTATTATTAGTTTTAATTCATTAAATAAATACTTTTATTTTCGTTTAACATAAATAGTTGTGAGTTATTTTTGTGCCTTAAAATTCTACACACTTCTGGAAAGACGAAAAACATTACAGTATTTTCGTGAAACCCTTGGATATAACGATAATAAAGCTAGCTATCGGTATATTACCTATGAAAATTTATTAAAAATCCAAAAATATATCTATAATTGAAGCTCGATAAATGCAATATCGTTGGGTACATCGTCAAAGAGAGATTTTTTCTCAAATATAATCTGGATTCATAAATTTCCTTTTAACTATTGCATATCTCAAAAAATAGAGTAAATACAGACCTGGAAACGTCACCATTGCATTCCTTCTAGTTTTCTTCACAAACATGAATATTTTCTTTGATTTACTTTGAGGAATATATGTTTTATTGTAATGTTTCTTTTACTGAATAAGGTCTTTTAGAAAGTCTTATAAGTTCAAGGTTAATTTATTCCCTGTAACATTTCAAGTAAATTTGTTGAACTTTAATTCAATTTTCAACTGGTTCCTTTGAAGTCACTTAGGTAGTGAAACGTTGAGAAATATTTTCTTACAAAGCAACTCAATTTACAAAAACATCCTTTATCAGATTAACTTGTTTATCAATTTCAAGACAGATTTTGAGATGTTTACATTTATCTTTGGTAGGGTTTTCTGATTTACAAATTTACAAGTAAGTATAATATTTACAGTACTCATTCAAAGGATAATCAAATTTTCGATCCCTGCTGTTGTTTAATATTTTATTTTGAATTGAGTTTTCATATTTACTTTTTGGAAATTAAATTTGTTGGAAATAAGCATCGAATCGATTTATGAAAATCAACATTTCTACTGGTTACATTCATGTTAGTTAGGGAGCTAGGGTACAAAATGATGTCTCATTTATTCCAGTGACAAAAATGGATTTTTTAATAGATTATGTGATGATAAACATGAAAAAAAGAAAATTAGATTTGGGAACGGGTGGAAACTATAGATGGCGCCGATGTGAATGCGCCGATTTTAAGGGTAGTTGTTGACATATTTTTTACAGGTTAATTACATGACAAAAAATTATTTACAGAAATTATTGCTGGTTGCTCATTGATAACAGAAGCTCTGAAAGTGGACTGGTGTAGGGATCAACATCCACCCTTAAAATCGGCGCATTCACATCGACGCCATACATAGTCCCACCCGTTCCCAAATCAAATTTTCGTTTTTTCATGTTTACCATGACATAATCTAATAAAAAGTCCATTTCTGTTACTGGAATAACCGAGACATCATTCTGCACCCTAGCTCTCTAACTATGTAGCCTCTACTAAATACAAGTTGGTGCATTTCAAATCTTACTGACTTATATACAGACACTGATATAGGATTCACATTTCATACGACAATAGGGTGGTCCACAAAAAAAGTACAAATAATTTGTCGAGTTCAAAATTATCGTTTGAATTTTACATAACGCGATCGAGGGAGTAGATTTCTATTTAAAAATTTCAAATTTTTGCCGATGATTCATATAGTTGTGTCTTAGTGGATCTCATTCTGATGTAAGCTACTCTAAATGGAATTAGATTCCTGTTGTGCAGACTAACAAATAAATAAAAAGAAAACACTACGGTGTATGAGCACAAACTTCGATTTAACGAGCAAACTTACGATTCAGTTCAATGTTTGATTTTTTAAATTTATTTGATTTAATCAGTAGATTGTATACATATACTCGGCGAATAAGGGATGTTTGTATATATTGGAAAATTAATACAATTAATAACCTCGTCTCGAATACCAATTATAATGAGCAAAATCATATATCCGTAAAGTTTGTCTCTTTAAAATGTTTATTTAAGCATGAAATTTTTTAATTTACAAAATATACGACAGAAATAAACTTTTCTATCTGGAAAATTGTGTCCAAATAAGACACAACAAAACGATTCTCGTAACCGATACACAGTTCGTTCTCCATTCATTTACCAGTTCTATTTTACCGCATAGACCGGTTCGCCATTAGCGCTGCGGTATCTCAGCAGGGGGTGGCGAAGTAGAGCGGGCAATAGGGATGCTGCTCCTACCGCCTGAGCTTTCAATTAACGACGCACGGCGTTTTACATCTGCAGTGGCGTTCGTCAGCCGTCGACGCCACTGGAAACGTAATTACCCACGAGATACGAAATGATGGAACTGTCTGTATACGTAACGCAAATAGTGAGGAAAAGGCTGATAACTATCTGATAATTCTAAAGAAAGATCTGGTGTGAAAAGTATGTTATGTCAATAAAATGTTTAATTGTGCTGGCTTTTATTTATTTGTTACGCTGCAAAACAGGAAATTAAATTACATTACAAATAAAAAAATAGATAGATATCTCAGTAGCATCGCGTCGGCTTATAAATTTATGAAATCGATTTCCGCAGCCAACAAATTTTAGTCCACATCAAAATTATCACTGTAGCTCTCTCTGCACTAACATCTTTATGAGCTGTGATTTGATCTACACACCCAGTAATGGGTAAAAGGCGTGATTATATATTTATTTTTTTATATTACAACAAGAAGATGACCAGATTGCCAAACGTGCTAATAATACACAAATCATTTTTATCTCAAATTTTTTTAGCGTAAGTACTCTGCCTAACAGTACTGATTATTTTTTGACGTTTCTCAAAACCAATGAAATGCTTCATTGTATGTCACGTGTCTGCGTTTTATCCAATTCTATCATTATTATACTGAGAATAAAGCTCTAGTGATTATTCCCGGGAATAATCTCTGTAGATGGTTTTTTGTTTGTGATAAATGATAGGTAATTGTCGAATAATTATTTAAAATTGTCAAACGCGTCAAGTAAAATGTGTGAAAAAAATCGATTTAGTTGTATTTCAGATACAGAAATACACCAACAAATTTTGGAAACAACTTCCAAGAATACATTAATAAGTAATCAATCGATATGGATCCAGTTCAAAATCTTTTAAGTTGGATGAATCGACCTCAACAGCTAAGTCAAACAATTATCTAATTAAATATAACTCGAGAGTTGGATAAATTAGAAAATAATTCTCCAGTATCTTTCTCAAACTTGTTGCCAGGCAATAGTCACGAAAGCCTGTAGGGCTTGAGTGGCTATTCCCAAAAGTTTTCGAAAGATCTGTCGAATTATTTTAAATTTATTCTCACTCTCTTGTTATATTATTAGGCGTATTCCATTTGCCAATTGGATGAGATCTAACTTACATTTACTGAACCAGATCACTTACTAATTCCGCTGGATTACTTCGTTGACTTTATTTCCAGTACTAGAATTACAGATTCTAATTTACTTTGAAGTATTTCACCCCAATAAGTGCATCATTTTGCTTAATTCAGTTAATTTAGTCATGTGTCCAATATATCTGAACTGATTTAAGTGAACCAAATGGCAAATGGAATACAGCTATTACTGAGAATATAATTCATATATCACGTGACATATTTTCCGCCAATTCACAATGAGAATCTTCTTTAGTTACAGAGATCTTTGTAACTACACTTCACGGGCAAAAATATATCACTTACTGAGGATCTGCCACAGCAAAATGTAGTATCTATTCAGTAATGTGTAAAATGATGTGATGATAATATTTATTTTGTTCATTATAAAGGATGGAAAATCTGCTTTAAAAATAATTATGTCTACCATAGTGGTTTTAATAAAGAGGACTGTGCAGGAGTTAACATCTCTTTCTCCTCGTGCGTGAGATGTTTGTGAGAATTAATGAAAGGTCGACGTCCTGAGTAATTCAATTTTGTTCTCAAGTCATACACGTGGCGGCAGCACATATTCTTTTATGTTTACTTTATGCAAAGCGGCATAGAAGGCAGCGTGTTGCACAGCACGCCGTCAAATAAAACATAACTCGTAAAAACGGATGTTGCAGGGGCCAGAGCAACTCACATTACTTTTCCGCCTAAACTATATCGATTCTCATAATCTCCATGGCATTTATGCGCCTTGCTATCTCATTTCTCAAATTCTGTCTTGTCGTCGGCCATTTTTATTTGCGCTTTTCGACGATCGAAGCAAGCGCTGAAGTTGCGAGGTGGCATGAATGAAAAATGTACAACTTTGTAAAAACTTCCGTAAAATAGGATGAAAATACAGCGTCGTAAAATTCGAAGCCAGCCAGAATATTTGTGTAAAGAGCGCTATGATTAACTGTGCGCTAAGGGATATTCACAAGAGGCAAAGTTGCATAAAAAATGTTTGTTCTTGTTATAGACATATCGCCACTTCTACAGTAACGGTCACCCTCTTTTATACTCGTGGAACTCGCCATGTTCCCTGCAGGAACTCTCCACAGAAGAGTTATTACTTTACCTCATTTTTATTCTTAAAGAATTCATCAATTTTTGTTTTTAATCTGCATATTTCTAGTCCATGGTGTCTATCGGCCTAGACTTTCTAAAAGATGTCTTTCAATTCGTACCGTGCGTTTACGGCACAATTTTGCGTTTACGGACCTGCTGCTAATTCATGAGTACTGATGCGCTCAAGATATTTTTAACGTCTCTTTAGTTAAAACAAAAGACAAAATGTCTATTCCGATGTGGAATTGAGTCTTAATAAATAAGAAAAAATAGGAAAAACATTTTCCATCACTTGTCTCGTAATTCCACAGAGGTTTTTACAGCACGTTTGCATCAACTTCTCAGGTCATCAACAAACGGCTGGTCAGTTCAGCTTTAACCATAGACGCGTTTCGTCCTTCCGGACTCATCAGTATGGTGCGATCATTTATCCAACTTGATCAACTAGGAACTAGTGGATTGTGATACCGACTTAGCTGAACTGACTGATGTTAACCTATCTACAACGGTAACATGACAAGAGAGCTATGGAGCCACTCGTGGTGCCATCTACCGACAAAATCGCAAACTGCTTGACAGCTATTGAAATAAAACAAAAGACAAAAAGTCGGTATCACAATCCACTAGTTCCTAATTGATCTAGTTGGATAAATGATCGCACCATACTGATGAGTCCGGAAGGACGAAACGCGTCTATGGTTAAAGCTGAACTGACCAACCGTTTGTTGATGACCTGAGAAGTTGATGCAAACGTGCTGTAAAAACCTCTGTGGAATTACGAGACAAGTGATGGAAAAATTTTTTCCTGTCTCTTTAGTTACAAATATCTACAACTTTTAAACAACAAATCACACTAATTATTATAAATTAAAACTAACTCTCTACAGGCTGTTCAATTTAGTTTGCCACCATTGCTATCTCGAGAACTATAATACAAGATTGGTTAATTAGGAAAGAAATACCATTTTGTAAGTATATTACAAAACTATAAGCAAAAAAAATTTCGACCAGTGGTTCTCAAAATACGGGGTGCAACTTTCTTATTTTAAATTGAAACCTATTTTTCTATTTGCTTATTCGATTCAGTATTTTTTTAATGAATTCAACGACTACAAAGTTCAGTACCCTCAAATTACAAAATTTTTGATAAAAATTGACATTCATTTAATTAAAATCGCATAGGAATCAGCGTGCTATGACAGAAACAAATGACTAATAAAATTTATTTATTTATTTTTTCACAAAATAGTTGCATTGACATATAATAATGAATAAAACAAACAAAAATATTATAATTTGCAACATAGCTTGAACCGGAGCTTCAATTATCTTTGGAGGTGTTTAAGATAAAGAAGAATCACTCACTGTACTATTCCAATCTAGACGATTTTGAAGAAATTATGTTGAAGTTAGTGAAATATTTTAAAATAACGTAGAACAATGTGCAAGCAATCAACAAACAAACCATAGCAACGCCGTAGAACATCGTTCTCGTGTAATATCATTAAAATTTTATAAATTTTGATAATATTTTAGTGATTTACTAAATCGCACAGTTGTAGGAAAAATGTTGTTTATAACACGTGCCGAAAAAGGTTACGTGCTCGTGCAGATTTCCGCACTCGGCAGTTAAATTCTGCACTTGCACGTAATGAGCCTTTTTCGGCACTTGTTATAAAAATAACTATTTTGTTAACAGTTTTGTAATAGACTTAGAAAACGGTATTTGTTTGGTAATTTAACCTTGTAGCTTTTATAGTTCTCCAGATAGTATTGGTGACACAACTAAATGGAACATCCTGTATATTTTAGTGAAAAATAAAATCTTATATGCATCTCGGACGTTACTAGATGATAATGCTTTTGGTGCATAAATAACTATTTTTTGAGAATGAGAAAATTCAAAGGAACACTTCCCATTTTTATTGGAATTATGGCTTTTCTTTTAACGTAGAATTTTTCAATTTTTAGATTTCAATTTAATATTTTTGTTAAAAGTTCTCTTTCATTCAGTGGAAAAAATATGCGCTAGCTATAAGAAATTTCAAGATAGGTAGGTACATAAGAAGTTTAAGGAGTCTACTTGCACAAGTGCGAAATTTAGTATGTGATATTAAATTAGTTAGAAACTTCGAATAGCAAGAGAATATTATCTACACAAGAAAGATGTTTCAGTTGCAGTTCAGTCTGACATAAATTAATGAGAACAAGAAACATGAAATATGGCGGTAATTAAGCAATTAGTGTTGTGTGTTTGTTTGCTAATTTCTAGTGTTGTTCATTTTTGTTAACCACAACATACATTAGCTGCAATCGTAACTCGCTATATTAGCGCCTAATCTACAGCCTCGTATCATAAATTTGCAACATGTTGTTTGCACAACATTCAAAGAAAGTTATTAAAAAAGAATAGAAATCAAGGAATATAATAATGCCGGCGAAATTCAACAGAAGAGTCGTTTAAAGTTCATAAAAATGAAGCCATCTAATCTGAAAGTAAATATCCCGAAAATGGATACTTAAAAAATTCACTAGAAATATACAAAATAATCGTTCGACTCTAATGAGAAATTTCTTAATAATTCCGATATTCTTTTGACCATTCAGGCGAAATTAATCTTCAAATGTTTCAGAAGAAATTGTGATTACTCTGAAAACTAATAATCGATAAATGTCCGTGGGCCCAGAGCAATATTTCAGTGCCTAATAGCTGTTTAGTAACGCGGGCGGCGCGGCGATCGGCTGAGAGCAAATGTGCTGACTCTTCGCACGGCGAATGAAATGACAATAGAAATTTCCATCTCATCAGTTTTGTATTGACACTGATGACGTGTAGAGAGTAGAGGGAACCGGCGGAAAGGGGAGGAGAAGAAGAAGAAGAAGAACGAAGTGCGATGGAACAAGAATGCTGTGATGCTTCGCATTTGTCAAAAGGCGGTGGAAAAGTTACAGAGCAGACTATTTCGATTGGGTTCCGATTGAATTGTAAACGATTTTTAAATGTTTTAATACTTAAACACAAGTCACTTTAACTATTTACCTTTTTAAATAAATATTTGGAAAGGATCGCGAGTCTAGATAGTTTGAAAATATGAACCCTCAAATTGAACAGTTTTTTACACTATTTTTTACGCCATTATAAATAATATTACAGTAGCACACTATTTGATACAAAAATCATCGATTATTCTATGCTAGATTATGGAAAATTTTAATTTTTACTTGACAGATGACTGCGATTCTATTGTTCGAAATAGAATTCTGTAGGACATGCTCCCACCACAGAGCTGTAAAGAAAATTACAAGTTAGTTGCGATAAAGATTCATTTAAACAGTTATAAAACAGTTTGAAAATAAAAATAAAAAATATCATCACGCTTCTACCCATTACTGGGTGAGGCACTTTCCGAAGCAGATCTCGGTAAGTGATATATTTTGCGCGTGAAGTGCGGTTACCAGTCGTCAAATCACAGCCCTCAAAGATGTTAGTGGTGGAGAAGCCACAGGGGTAGTTTTTTGAAATTATGAAAATTGTTTGTTGACTGTGGGAATCGAACCAGGGTTCTCAGGATCCACAGACCGACTTCATACCACTGAGCTAGCCACCCCATACAAAACAGTTTGGATAATAGTATATTACATAATAAGTTAGGAAAGTGATATTTTACTTAACGATGCGGTTGTTTGAAATACGAGGCTGTAGATCGAGTATTTTAATCTGCTGAGTTCAGTATAAACACTTTCCTGACGTATTATGTATACTATTTTTTCTGAATCCGTTTAATTTAATCAATAATTAATCATAAATAACTGAAAATGTTTACATTTCTTGATATGAATTGTATTCGCAGCAGACTATGTATCCAAAGTTACAACAACAACAAAAGTCAGGTAAAATTCCAAACAGTCAGGTAAAATCTTTACCAGACCGTTTTGTACTTTACCAGACTGTTATTTTTGTTGTAGTCTTGGATACGTATTTTACTTGATAGTTTTTGTAAAAATCTACTTTCCATACTAAAATTGGTCCGGAAAGGAAGCAGCTTCTTGCCGGTTTAAAAAAAATGACGTTTACAAGTGAGTAACAAATAAATAACTATTAACGTACTGGTTTCCATGGTGGTAAATGACATCTAATAAAATATTGACACCCACTCATTCTTGTGTATGGTAGATCTGCCATTGCAGATCTCAGCTCAGCACACTTATGATATACTATTTGTGTGTAAGGGATATTTTCTTACTAATAGTGCTTTAATCCATATTTTAAAATTTATGAAAATAAAAAAAAAATGTTTTTGTCATATTATAAATTTCAGAATTAATTTTATATAATCTTTTTTTAATCAAAATTGCAGAATCGATTAAGCCCCAAGGCTCTTTCAGAAAAAAAATTTGCATTCCCGTTTCATCCGAAATATTTTCATATAATTACATTTTAAATTGTATTTTCTTTCTATCCGGTGGCGCACCCAGGGTTGAAGAATAAATCATCCCCTTTTACCCCCAAGGCATTCACTGACCTACCCTGTTCCCCGCCCTGATGAGAATTGATTTTCACGATATGAGGTATTATGGTTAGTGCCCCGTCTTTGCATGAAATTCTGAGTAAAATTCGGATAATTTAAAAAGACGTCCAGATCACGAACTGCCGAAATTTAGGGGCGAACGTGCTGCGCATGTGCGATGTGCAGGTGTTTTAACTTGGGCGGGGCGGCAGACATTTGTTGCCATTTACATAATTAATTTTAATGTTCTCAGTGAATTGCTTTTACTGACAATCAGTTTATTTCATTCCTGAGTGAAGTCTGCAGATGATTGAATTGAATAATCAAATCTGCAATAAGACACTTTTACAATATCTATTCAAAAACTGATCAGAAATCTGATGGAATTGTATGATTTTGCGGTCAGATCTTAGCTCAGATTTAGTGATAGATTAAAATCTGATCGTGTTTATTTGTGTAACGATTTTTTCCTACAACTGTGCGAGTTCATTGTTATTACGTAACTATTATTGCCTTGGTTGAGGGGGGAAAGGAGACAAATGCAGACCAAGTGCGTATCTGTAAGCAAAGAAACACTAGTGCGGAAAGTAATTCATTACGCAACTGTAAAAAAAGTTGTAAGCAATTTAAATTTCGCGCCGGGCGCGGAATTCATATTTTGGCACTTGCACGTAACAAGCCTTTTTCGGAACTTGTTATTAAAAATAACTATTATTTATCATTTAGAATAAATTTAAAGCTTCCAAACTTGTCTTTTTTAATGTCTAAAGTATCATTCACAGTTAAAAAATAAAGCAATATTTCAATTAGTAATACCACTTATATTTTGAATTAAAAGTTTCTTTAATGTAAATAAATGCAAGCGGTCATTGCTATGAAATTATTATTGTACTTTGACTTAACTGAATCTTTCTCGAGAAATTTTTGCAAACTTCAAATTTTTCACTTACAATTCCATTTATAGTTAAGGCCTGGCCAATCACAAATTTCCATGGTAGCTATATAAAATAATATAAATATATCATCACGCCTTCTATCCATTACTGGGAGTGGCACTCTGCCGAAGCAGATCTCGATAAGTGATATATTTTGCGCGTGAAGTGCGGTTACCAACCTTCTAATCACTGCCCCCAAAGATGTTAGTGGTATAGGAGCCACAGGGATAGCTTTTAAAATAGTGAAAATTGTTTGTCGCCTGTGGGAATCGAACCAGGGTTCTCAGGATCCATAGGCCGACTTCATACCACTGTTTGATTTATTCATGACATTGACTTTTCATATTGTAATTACCATCAAAAATATACCACTTCTAACACTTAAACATAAACAATTTGTATCCTTTGGAAAAAAACATTTACAAATGACACTAACTTAAAATGAGTTTGTTAATTTCGTAGTTTATTTAAGATTGTTTAAAAACGTATCCTTAAGAGTTAATGGTATTGCTAAGTTATATTTCGCTTAATTTCAGAACTGTGAATGAGATTTTATTGTACAGAAATATTTCTCAATATCTTCGGCGTAGAATTTTAAGAGATATTCAAATCTCAAGTTTTAATCTTAAATCAAAACTTTTCACTAAAGTTTGCTTTTAGTCTGATCTTCCTTACTTCAAACGGAATCTTACTTCTATATAACATCACCATTAGATCACTTCTTTCTTTTTATACACTGAAGACTTTAGTTTAACTCCATAACACTAAAATACTTTGCTTTCAAGAATCATTATTATAATCCTAAACGGCTGTCATATCTTTAGACATTTTTACATAACAAAGAACCTGAAAGAGTATGACATTATGGAAACATTATTCTAAAGATAAAATAATTGATTAATGATCGATTTCACTAACAAAAGTTAAATTTTAAACTCAAGTTAAATAAATAAAAGCAAATCGAATGTATTACAGCAATGTCAGTTATTCCATTTGACATATAATTTTGCTTAAACCAAGTTTAAAATTTAACTTTTGTTGGTGGGGTCAGCCATTAACATGAGAGAAACTCAATTTAAATTTACGATATAATTTTGTAGAGTACTTACCTTTATTTTAACGTTTTACTAGCTAGTTAAAATGGACAATGTACGCGTAAATATTCAATAATACATTTCAAATTACTGTAAAGTTATGTGGAGTGGAGTTTAGCTATTCTGAAGTTGAGGAATAAAATATAAAATATTTAAAAAAAATATTGACATACAAGTAAAGCATTAAAACAGTAATCCAATGGTTATGCTAGAAGTTCTTTAATCATTATAACGAAGGTAGCGAGTTTAAATCCCGGATAGGATATGGATTATGAGTTTGTGACGTTTTTATCAGGTTAGGTGCAAAAACATCTCGCGGTTGAACTTCGCCTTTCACTGTGGTCAATAAAAAAATAAATAGAGATAAGCAGGACATGGGACAAGATACAGAGACCAATGATGGATGAAATTAACCACAGAATGGACGACTTGGAATAGAAAATGAAAACTAAGTGGCAAAGATGCATTGAATATATTTGACAAAAGAAGCAGAAAACTTTAGATTAATAAATACAGAAATTGAACGAAGTCTTTACCCAGTAATGGGTATCTTTAAACATAACCTGCAGTCCTCATTTAGAGAATTCTGCGAAGGTTAACCATAACATTATATATATATATATATATATATATATATATATATATATATAAAATCTGATCTCTGATTCGTGATTAAAGACCACAAATTGGTTGATTTTTAAAAATTCGGCCACCATATTAAATTTTTGATACGTCATATAGGATTTTATCACCGGCTTCCGGCCGCCATATTGGAGCCGCCATATTGGATTTTTTAAAGGCGCACTCGGCATTTGAAAGTAGATACTCTAAGCTTTAAAATGAGCCCTTGGTCGATTTTTTTGGTTACTTCTAATTTTGGTCGTAGTTCTGATCAGGTTGAAGCGGATTGTCCCATATATATATTTTTCTAAATTGACTTAGTTTATATTATCACAAAATTGAATTTATAAAATACGCAAAATAGAAAAAAATAGTATAAATAACTCATTTTATAAAACCTTTTATTCCACTTGTCCTTTAGAAAGCATGCCTGCGGCTAGTTCTCTAAAGTAATATGTCTTATGAGACTCATTCTTTAAAATTCTATTTTCCAACCACTAATTTTAACAAATGTCAGCATTCTATTGTGAATTATTCATATATGATATCTAAAAATTAGAAGTATTTAAAAACCTGGACTGGAAATACATCTTGAAGAAATCGGAACCTCGAACAAAACTCGAAACAAATTCTGGGTCACTCTAGATAAAGTACAGAATAGCAAAATACAATAAGTATCTTCTCAAAAGAACAAAATCCTTCTATTAGAGCATATAACAAATCTACATGAGAAAATAAAACGCTGAGTCCTCGCGTGAGAAGAGATACCACTTAATGAAAATCAGTGTCCACAACACACGCCATGTAATATTCATGCGGGGTACGGCGACGGCAGTGTCGGTACCGTTGTCCTGCAATGTACCGGCGGAGCTGGCGGCCATGTTGACAGCCGCGTCACCGCCCCCGCGTCGCCACCGCAGTCAATTCATTCACCACCGGCCACGACGAACATCCTGCAGGATTTATGCGTACAAGATTACAGAAATTGCAGTCCTCCTCTGCTCCTGTTGGTTTTGGGGAGAACTGGGGGAATAATTTCGGGATTAAGCTGAATCGGTGTGATCTTCACCCTTAGTAATAGAGGGGTGACGCGAGATTTTTTATGAAATATTGCGCAGTTTTGATGGGTTACATTAAGTGGGTACAAGATGCTCCAGGAAAACAACTGCGCCATATAAATGGCTTAGAATTTACGTGAGTGAATTTGTAGTAGAGTACACACGATAATAATTTTGTTTATCTACGACTGTGCGATAAATGACACTTATCGCATTCATTCTGGGTGAGGTGAGTACCATATTTACACACTAGTGCTTTAATAAAGTACTTATCTCAATCAAAATTAAGTTACCAGTTTCACAAAAAAAATTTTAAATGTCAAATAATTATGAGAACCGTCAATTCAAAATAATTTTTGTTTTCATTTTAATTTATTTCGTGGTCGTAGATAAAATTATGTACGATATACGTGTAATAAATGCATCATTAAAGGTACGAGCACAGTATTATCACGTCACGTAAACACATATGATACTTTTTTTAAGAATAGCTGTAGCTTAGCTACTTTTTTTAAGTAGCTTGCCCAGCTCTGACTTGGAAATGAATCTTTTACAATCTACAAACATGTAAAATTTGTACAGGTCAGCTATCAATTTTACTCGTTAGTAAATAACAGTAATACTTATAAACTACCACTTAATAGTTATTTTCCTGAAACCGGCAAGAAAGTGCCTACTTTCTTGAACAATTTTAGTATGGAAAGTAGATTTTTACCAAAACAGCACGAAAAATACTCTTTCGCGTTTCCGCCCAGAAACAGTTCTATATAATTCAAAATCATCTAGATACTGCAAGTTTGGTCAAGTTAACATTGGTATCAACTGGCTGTCAGTATCAGTTTTATGTGTTGAATGATTGGAGGATACAGATTTTTACCAATTTTAAAGATAAATCATTCATTGCAAACTCAAATTATAATTGTATTTGCAGTAAGAAAACAAATGAATTGTTTATATTTATTTAACTCTCGTATTCTTGTTTACGAATGTCCTCATATTGCCAACATAAAAATCCCTAGTATTTAATATTTGTCGAATAAATCAATAATTTCATTAAAATTGGTACAAAAAAATGTGTGTATTATTATGTAGAGAAACTGTTTTTTTGAGTACTCACATTTTGTAAGCTTTAGCTTCGACTTGGCTTGTCAAAATATGCAGTCGCAGAAGTATAGTTTCTGATCTAGTTAGTAATACAAATAACTATTTTCTCATTCTCATTTTTAATATTAGTCAAAAAAAAAAAAATAGAACACAGCAAATAACAAAATACTTTGATACGTGAAGTGTGGATACCAGCCGACAAATTACGGCCTCAAATATATTAGTGGTTACAAGGCTAATTTTAATGTATTGAAAATTGTTTATCGGCTGTGGGAATTGAACCAGTATTCTCAAAACCACAGGCCGACTCGATACCACTGAGCCATCTATATTTAAATTAAAATAACAATAATATCATGTTTCAAAAAGATCCTAAATAAATATGCAATAATGTGACCCAGTATGAACTATGTTTCGTACGTCACTGGTCAAATTGGTGATTCGAAACCACGCCATCGTGTGTTGTTTTGCCATCGGCGACAACATCGTTTCTCGCCTGGACAACTCGCGCGCAAAGGTGATACGATTTGCCCGGTAAGCTTAAACTGCGCTTGGAATAAAACACGTTTGTTATCCTAATACCTCGACACCCCACGTCCGCGAAATGCAGAATGCAGCGAGAAAAAGAAAATGCATGATGAAACAACAACAAAGGTGCAGCTGGAAAATAAATATAAATGGAGAGAAGAGGATAAAGGGTGGAAAATAAAAGATTACGCTCTTCAACACAGGTGCTTACGCTGAACGTTGTTCGCAAACTTGAAATTTTTGCAGTGTCGTGTTTTATAATTCTGAAGTGTTAAGAGGACAATGAACTAAAAAGGAATAAAATGAAAACTGTTGGAAACAACAAAATTTCTGGAGCGATTCAGGCTAATCGATACGCTACAAATGGTGGTTTTGCGAACTATAACAACGCTGGCGAACACTATCAATTCTTGTCATTTGTTTTCTAAATAAAAGTAATTAGTACGAGGGCAGGGAGAAAAGTCCCTGAAGAATGAAACAAGAAATGATTTATTTGGTCAAAACATATTTTATTTCTCAACATAATCTCCTTGTAGCTCGATTCACTTCGTCCAACGTTTTTCTAATTTCTCGATCCCTTCCAAATAATACGATATTGGTAATCCTTCAAAATAGGCGTTTGTCTCAGCGATGACCTCATCGTTGGAGCCAAATCTTTTTCCGCCGAGCCAATTCTTCAAGTTTGGAAATAGATAAAAATCGCAGGGGGCCAAATCTGAAGAATATGGTGAATGACGAACCAATTCATGCAATTTTGCCATTGCGACTGCGGACCTGTGCGTCGGTGCGTTGTCTACAATGCGGCACCCATCTGGCAGATAATTTAGATTATTGTTTTGACTATGGTGTCGTTACCACCGTTTTTAACATGTTTTAATCTTTGACTATATTTTCCACACGGAATTATTTATATTTTTATTGTAAACTGTTATGTTTATTTAACTTATTTTTTGTTGACTTGAAAATGGGACCAACCCATAGTCCCGAAACGTCGTCAGCTGTAATTATTTTGTAAAAATTTATGGGAAAAAAAAGCCAAGCAATCCAAACATTGTGGAGTATTTTTTCAACCCTTCTGCTCCTAACTAGTTCAATATAATTTATTATTATTTACAATTATAAATTTAATTTATAATTTAAATTTCTCCTTTCTGCCAACCTTAATATTGTCAGTTTTCCCTTGTTTCTTTGTGTATTATCATAGTTTAAAAAATAAGCCTATCTAAACACTTTTTATTAGATTTGCACTTGCGTTAATTTATAATGATAGTGGTGCTTTAAACGCGAATGGAGCACTTGGTTTTAAAAAGTATTGTTGTTTAATTCATGTAATTTTTCATTATATTTAAATAGTATGGAACTATAATATGTATGATGATATATATTTGTTTCTATTAATTTATTACAAATGACATATCATTTAAATAAATAAATAAATGTATTATCCAGACATAAAATCTAAATTAAATATTCAACAATAACAATACTACGCATGAAAATTCAATTACATCAACTACCTATATTACATTTATAAATATGGAAATTTAAATCTGTTTTAATAAAATGCGGTATTAATTGTTCATAATGTTATAACTGAAATTCATGTAATGTTCTTTAACTAAATATATTTAAATCCGACTGCACCGACATGACTGAATTCACAACCAAATATACAATCATGGGATTAAAAAAATATATATGATTATTTTTTGACATATCTCAAAACCAATTAAATGCTTCATTGTATGTCATGTGTCTGCGTTTTAACCAATCCTGTCATTATAATACTGAGAATAAAGCTCTTGTGATTATTCCCGGGAATTATCTCTGTAGATGCTTTTATGTTTGTGACAAATGATAGCTAGTTGTCAAATAATTATTTAAAACTGTCAACGCGTCAAGTAAAATGTGTGAAAAAATCGATTTAGTTGTATTTTAGATACAGAAATACACCAACAAATTTTGGAAACAACTTCAAAGAATACATTAATAAGTAATCAATCGAAATGGACCCAGTTGAAAATCTTTTAAGTTGGATGAACGACCACAACAGCTAAGTTAAAAAATAATCTAATTAAATATAACTCGAGAGTTCGATAAATTAGAAAATAATTCATCAGTATCTTTCTCAAACTTGTTGGCATTTGGCAATAGCCACTCAAGTCCTACGGGCTTTCGTGACTATTGCCTGGCAACAAGTTTTCGAAAGATCTGTCAAATTATTTTCTATTTATTCTCACTCTGTTGTTATATTACTACTGATAATTTTGCAGATACAAACGTATACGAGTAAATAAATATTCTTGAAATCTATCCATTAAAACCAGTAACAAAAAAACGATAAAATAAAAACATTAACTGAAACTTTTACCTGGACAAATCCCAAAATCAAACTCCAAACATTTATTACACATATAGCCTCCAGAGATATAACGTACAGTGCATTCACATGTATGTTTATTTGTAATTCGTATTAATAAACGTAGTTGCGATTCTACACTGGTTTTTCGAATATATTTTTTTTGAATCATGAAAGTCGAACGAAAAATCGTATTGACAATGACTCATTTTTCAACTATTTTATATATAGTGAAAAATGTAAAAATATTGAAAATAAGTAAATACTGCAATTTCATTAGCTAAATTTTAACTTTTTTCACTATTTCTAATTATTTATTTCCTTCGAGATAATTTAAAATTGGAAACAAATATTTTTTATGCACAATCGGACCGAAATTTATGTGTTTTAGCTCTAAAAAGCGGGCTTAAACCCTTCTTTTTCGCCCTATGGATACATAAATAAAATGACAATTTTTGTTTATTGTAAATACTTGATTCAGCAAAATATCATTTTGACATATAACCTATGTAGGTACATATTTTAATCTTTTGAACATATAATTAAATGTTATTTTATTGTACATAAAATATTGTATGTACCACGGATGAAATTAATGTTTCTGATCCTGGGCATGGTATTACCACAAAGCGTAAAGCCTATTTTCACCCTTGATACATAAATAACTATTATAATCTTTTTTATTACAAACACTATAAAAAAGTGTTTTAGTTGAATATTTTTTTATCAACTCCTCAGCTCTTTTTTAAACAAAATAAAATAAATAAATATATCATCACGCCTTCTATCCATTACTGGGTGTGGCACTCTGCCAAAGCAGATCTCGGTAAGTGATATATTTTGCGCGTGAAGTGCGGTTACCAATCGTCAAATCACGGCCTACAAAGATGTTAGTGGTGGAGAAGTCACAGGGGTAGTTTTTGAAATTATGAAATTTGTCGCCTGTGGGAATCGAACCAGGGTTCTCAGGACCCACAGGCCGACTTCATACCACTAAGCTAGCCACCCCTTTTTTAAACTAAAATAATAATTTAGCTGCACCCAACAATTGTAACAATTTACGCGTGTCAAAGGATGACCTAATAACTTAAACAAAATGTACAATTTAGCAAATAATTTTGACTAAACGACGTACGAGTAACATGCCCATTCTCCGTCATTTATTTAACATCAACATTTTCGTTGGCAACAATGATGTTCATTTAGTCAGGATTATTTCCCTAACGAATTTAACAAAATCAATAAAGCGATACATCTCACCTCGGTGAATTTTTCTCGCTGACATCAGCGCCAACGCCGGCAGCGGCTGACTGTAAAACCAAGCAGTGGGTAATGAACAAGTGAGCTGTGAGGCGACTACGATCTCTGTGGAATGGTTTTTTATTTGGGCTGAATTTAACAGCTCCATGCAAAATGGTTAAATTCCGCAGTTTTACTGACTCCAATCGGTCATTAACTACTGATAAATTACACAAGGTTTACAGCCAGGTAATGTTTATGGACGCTGTTTGTTGTAATGGAGAATGTAAAAGGGATTTACAACAATTTCAAAGTAAATAAAATTGAAAGTAATGTTTATTTGAATTCAGATTTATTTTACTCGGTATTAGTAAAGTAATTTTTACATTTTATCATTCAAGCGAGGCGCTCTACAACCAGTGGCGTATCTAAAACTTTTGCCGCCCAGGGCGGTCTCCAATTTGCCGCCCATTCTAAATCAATCAAATGGTAAAATAAAAATAAATAAAATAAATATATCATCACGCCTTCTACCCATTACTGACTGTAGCACTCTGCCGAAGCAGATCTCGGTAAGTGATATATTATGCGCGTGAAGTGCGGTTACCAGTCGTCAAATCACGGCCTGCAAAGATGTAAGTGGTGGAGAAGCCACAGGGGAAGCTTTTGAAATTATGAAAATTGTTTGTCGTCTGTGGGAATCGAACCAAGGTTCTCAGGATCCAAAAGTCGACTTCATACCACTGAGCTAGCCACCCCGTTAAATAATTAATGGTGGTTTTTATAAATTAAAAAAAAAAATATAAAAAAAATATATCATCACGCCTTTTACCCATTACTGGGTGTGGCACTCTGCCGAAGCAGATCTCGGTAAGTGATATATTTATGCGCGTGAAGTGAGGTTACCAGCCGTCAAATCACGGCCTCCAAAGATGTTAGTTGTGGGGAAGCCACAGGGGTAATTTTAAATTGGTGAAAATATTTTGACGGCTGTGTGGATCGAATCAGAGTTCTTTGGATCCACAGTAAGTAAATATTATATATCAAGGTCATGTTTATCTTTTCAACAATTTGACAGCTGTCAATTTTGAAACCTATTTTTCTTTTTCTTCTGTTTGTACAAGTATTGTAAAAAATAGCTTACTAACCTCGAACAGTAAGTGATTTTGTTAGGTCGCGAATGTTTAGGAAATCTTTACCCTGCGGGCCTCGATTTCCCAAACTACATTCTTGGCCTAAAAACTGTCACTTACAGTTCAAGGTACGTAATATACTATTACCGTTCTTGGTACATAAATAACTATTAAACTTCCCGTCAGTAATTTTCCTACTGCCCGAGAGGATCCGAAGATGGTTCAGGCGTTGAGGGTGCGTCGGGAAAGTTCTGTGTTTCTTACTGCAGTTTTTAATTTCTATTTCTTATACTTCATTTGCATTATTTTAGAGATTAGTCCAAAGCGAATTTAAACTTTAGTTCAAACATTAAATTACCATTGTCATTCTGCAGAGCCAGTAAAAACTAATGCGCTTGAGGGTAAAATAATTTGAGTTTAAGTTGAGGGCGGAGTATTTCCTCGGTTGATTTATTTCTAGTAATATTTACCTTGGCCGGCGGGCGACATAAAAAACACTTCTCATCAAAATTCCAGACTACTCAAGTGCGCATTATCTTACACCGAGTGGAACAAAATGCTTCGGTTCGTGTCAATTTGGGATGAAAGATGGCGCGGTTTCGGAACCGGAAACGCGAGTATAATCACTCGTCCCCACTCCTCGAGCGTCTCTTGCTCCTCGCACGGCGACCCTGAATCGATTTTCAAATGTCGATCACAATCCCAAATTGAAAATGTAATTTATTTTGAGGAACTTTATTTTTGATTGTGATTGAACGACGGGTGATTTGGTTGGGAATAATATCAAATTTTTGAGGTTAGGTCAGACTTAAATATAAGTTCGAAATGCATTGTTTAGTAACTAACTAGCGGTCGGCCTTCACGCTACGCTCCGCGAACACTGAAATAGGATTCACTTCTGTAAGACAATTGACACTATATAAATCAAATTATTTCCGAAGTAAAAGTTTTCAATTTTGCACGTCTGTACTTTAAAATACATTTAATTGATACCAAGCACGATAGGTTACGAAGCTCTGGCACTACAAAATTGACAATAAAAAAAAGTCCAATTCAGCACACGAACTCTTTAAGCGACCTTTCATTTGATACCAAACACGATAGGTTTTGAAGCATTTTTAAATTGCCGATCGAATAATATTTAATTTTCTACGCGAGCCCGTCAATAGACCTTTCATTTGATACCAAAAACGATAGGTTTTGAAGCATTTTTACTAAAACAATTGTCGATTGAATAATATTTAATTTTCTACGCGAGCCCTTCTATAGACCTTTCATTTGATACCAAACACGATAGGTTTTGATGCGTTTTTACTAAAACAATTGCCGATCGAATAATATTTAATTTTCTACGCAAGCCCTTCTACAGACCTTTCATTTGATACCAAACACGATAGGTTATAAACGTCAATCCAGTTTATAAATTAAATAGTATCAAATAAAACATAACTTTTATTATTTTGAAATAAAAATATCCATTATCAAGTTTAATTTGTTTTTAAATTTACGAGTGGTAAAATTGTAAATGAACAATGTAAAATTAATAACATTTCATTTGAAAATGAACGTTCACCTTCAAGAGTTTAGTTGTTACCAGCGCAGAATCGTCTTTTTCAATAAACAAAAAATAAAACAATTAACCACAGTTATTCATTATTACAATCAAATCGTCATCCTTTCGGCTTATTCATCATACGAAATTCTGAATTGTTTTACATTGTTACATATTTTTTGTTTTTATTGAATAAAGTTTGAAACAAAAACTGCGTGGCATTCAAACAAACATAATATTCATGATTATACAAAGCCTGTAATGATATGTAAAATTTAACTTTACGCTTACAATATTCAAATGTAAATTCATAAATATTACCAACTATTATTCTCGTCCAAACATACAATCCAAATATTTATGTTAATGTTTAACGCCAACCATTGTCACCTAAAAATTAAAACAAAATAGGCATACATGTTTTACTTTATAACTGAATAAAACAATGGTTAATATGCAGTCACAAAAAAAGTTAGTAGCATAATAAATGTTATTATTATACACCTACTTTTATTTCTACAAAATAGCAGCACATTGTTAGAGAAAGGTTTTAAAACGTAAAGTACCTTTTTTACAAATAAACTACCCATTACTAGTATATAAACTGTAAATTAGCATCCCTTAAAACAGGTGTCTCATTTTGCAAGTTTGTTGCAGTCATCTGAAATTAATACTGCACAATAAATTAGCTCAAAAACAAATAAATAAAACATATAGTAATCACATAATTCGTGGACCAAATAACAACAATAAATAACGAAACCAAAGCATTTAATATCATGCAGTGAACTAGCAATTAATCATTCACCCACGTTTACGCTAATTATGAATCCCAACAGTAATTTTATTCTTTATTTGTTTTTTTGTCCGTAACGTTTACTTTGACACTGTTACAACACAATTGAACAAATATTGACATTACATAGTGGCGATAGAATTAAAACAGAAAGGACGCATACATTGTAGTAATTTATGTACCAAGGGTAGATGATAATGCACAGAGGGCGACGATCTCCAACCTAAGGTTATTATCAGCTGTAATGATAAAGCGAAATAATTTTTTAACAATTCAAAAGCACGTTGCTTGGACACCGCGGGACGCCTAAGACTTGAGGAAATTGTTATAAAATTAAAAGTATTTATCAAAGCTCGAAGAACATTCGGCGATAACTTTTTTTTGCGATTTTAATACCGTTAAAAAGGGATTTTAAAATAAAAAGAATTAATACATATTTTGTTAATTATCAAAAACCCTTTTTTGCCTAGCAACGAGCAAGTGATAATATCCCCGGGACATAAAACGTATTTCATTTGCCATTTGGATCAGATCTAACTTACATCATCGCCAAATCATTTATTTATTTTGCTGGATTACTTCGCTGACTTTATTTTCAGTAGTAGATTTACAGATTTTAATTAACTTTCACATAATTCACCCCAATAAGTGCATCAGTTTGTTTAGTTCAGTTCATTTAGTCATGTTGTTTAATTTATCTGCACTGATTTAAATGAATCAAGTGGCAAATGGAATATAACTATTAGTGTAATGTTGTTTTGATCAGTTAGTGTTACACACGGGATTAGAAATGATCGAATGTGATTGGCTAGTAAATTTTTCTAGAAGTTTTCATCTAGTAACGTTTGTGATGCATATAAAATTTTATTTATAATAGTTATGATTATAGTAATATCTACAAATCATAATGACCGCATGTATCACGGTCGATATGGAGTTGTTTATATACTTCGTATCATAGCAATAACAACAAATTAAATTAAAATGAAAAATAAAAATGGTTTCCCAATCCGGGAGTAAATGACTTTTTTTTTTCTTCTCGAAGACTAAGGTGTCACGTTTAATTCCAAAAGGATTAAATTAAAAATTTAATCCCGACAGGTATTTCCGTAGCTGTGGGAATCAAACCGGGTTCTCAAATCCATCTACCGTATAAATATGCACTTTCAAATGTTACTGATAACAATAGGAAATCAATTTGTGTATCAGTCATCAGTTTCAAGTATATATTTTTATGGGCAACTGAAACATTCTGATTATTCTTTACTCAAGAGATTGAATATACTGGAAGAAATGCAGCTACAATTTTCTTAAAAATTTAATATATAAATTTGAAGAGTAGATATATTTTGAATGAACTTAAGGCCACAATTGACAACCATCATAGACATACCTATATTTTACCAGTCTTTCATCCATCTCAACATCCTCTTCTAACAATAACAAATTCCTGATGCAAGTTGAAGAAATCGTTTGTTTAGTCCACATTACCCTAATAAATTTCCTTGTTGCCGTGGAATAATTCAGGGGTTTGTTTATAATTCATCGCCTCATTTAAATATGTAAAATGACAACGAGAACGTAACGTGGTGTATGGTATTGTGTCGTCGGTTTCCGCGCCGTGCTCCTCACACAAAGGGAATCCGTGAGAGACGCGTTTGACATAACGCGAGCACTTGTAACGAGGGAATAGATTGAGTTGTGAAATATTCACGCATTCTTGGAAATGAAACTGGGATAGAGAATAGCCCTAGAATAGCCATCAACCTACTACACTCGGCTCTGATAGTTTCAAACTGATTTAGAAAAGAATTCTCAGAACTTACAAATAGTTTATATTTACGATGATATTCATAGTTATAACTTAATTTTAAAGTTGGTTTATTCAAATCATATCAGTTGCGAATAGTCACAAAGTTTAAGTCTATACCTCATAAACTTGACAAGAGATGATGAAACTTTCAAAAATAATATTATCTTTCTTTAACCCATTCACTCGCAAATCTAGTCTATTGAGAATTCTTCTACTTTTAATATTTATTTACAAAGACAAATTGTCAATTGCGAAGTGGAACTAATTCTTAAAATAAGAAAAATAATAGGACAAAATATTTCCTAACACTTATCTAAGTTCCACTGAATTAACTGATAAGTCATCATCAGTTGCTGATCAGTTCCACTCTTAACCGTAGACGCGTTTCGCTCTTTTGGAGCTCATCAGTGTATGGTGCCACCAACTATTCAGCAAGACCAACTGTGGACTAGTAAACAGTGACACCGGCGAGACTGAACTGTCGATGTGGAACTTAGACAAGTGTTAGGAAATAATTTTTCCTTTTTTCTTTTTGTTTCATTTTCAGTTACTGCATTGTGTGGACCTTTCTTTCATATACAAGTGCAGGCTATCGCTTTCTTCTTTTCTAATTTTTGTAGATTCGTTGTTAGTTTCGTTATTAGATTCGTTGTTAGGAGTAAGCGTGAGTAATTTGAGATGTTTTATGCATATGTTATGTATGTTGAAGAAAGAAGATGAATGATAAGTGAATAGGAATGATGTGATTGAAGGTTTGTTGTGTGATAAATGATTTCGAGTGTAATAAATGAATGAGTTTATATGGAGTGATCTATGAATGTGGTTGAAGTGAGGGTGGTGTGTTTGGATGAAAATGTTTGACGAGGACTGATTGTTTGATGAGTGTGATGAGTGAATGTTTCATGAGCGATTTTAGGGTTCGTGCTACCCCATTTGTTGGGATATAGCGTGAAGATATGTATGTATAATTTTTTTTATTTTCATTTTTATGCTTATCTGTACAACATGAACTTAATTCCAATTACAGTACAGAATCCGAACTCACCGGGCCACAATATGATAGTTCATATAGTTATAGCTTGACTGAAAATCGAACCCGGGATTTCTAGATTCGAATGGCGTAATGTTACTCACACCACTGTACTGTCGGACTTTAATATATTGTAACACAAATGTGGCAGTGGCCGTTGCCACACGTATGTTACATACTATTTTTCTATGGTCGTGAACTATTATTTTTTAACATCAATATTTGACATTTGTCATTTACTGTTATATTTTACATTAATGTAAAAAAAGATAGTTCAACAATGGTTGTTTTGAACATAACATCATAAAAGATTTGAGATTCACATTTCCTATGACGTTTTTTTTTTTAATCATCAATTAATGGATAACAATTAAGATTTTCCGGAACTGTACATTGTTTTCAATGTAAATGAAGAATCTCAGTGTCCGGATTTGTTATCTTGCGGTATGAATTTTCAACCATTTTAATTGAGGCATTATTCTCTAAAATAATTACGAATATTTGGCAACAGGAAGGATGAATATATATTTGATAACATCACATGCAATAAATTCTGAATGTAATCTGTTTATTTTAGGCTGAATAAAGCTACAAACAAGAAACAAAAATAACCGTTAAAAGTTGGTATTTTTCTTCTAAAGATTCTTGAACGATTCAAAATTTAGTTGGAAAGTAATTACTAAGTGCTGTTCTAAATTTCTGTTTATAAATTATTTACAAAACATTTCGTATTCACGGTCAAGGTTACCTCATCAGTTAGAAATTAATGAGTATTTTTTTCAGATATTTTTACAGTTTGCAAATGAAAGAACTGTTTAAATTATACGTATGAAAACTTCTTTTTTAGATTTGTATCGCGAATGGTTTTAAGACTAGACATTTTTAATTACGAAAGCCATTTTTTCAGATCTTTGTCGTATGTCAAGTAATATTAGGCCATCTTGTTAAAATCTAAAGGGTTTCATTAATTAAAAGAAGTTAAAAAGAATCTGACGAATAAGTATTTTAATTACTGGTACTTTTTCTTTTGTCTTTTATGTATCGCTCCAATTTTTTGCTGTAATCTTAAACACGAACTTCTCTTTACTGTAGCTATACATTCAAATTTAGATTCAAACATTTTTTTTATTTTATATAAAGAAAATTTAACAATATTTTAATGAATGAACTGTAAGGACCTAAATTCACATTCTTCTTATTTTCATTATTCTGTAAGACTAAAAGAAAAACATAATTTTTTTTTTATTATTTATTCATAAACGTTACAGTGTTACAATGTTACAACATTTGTCATATTAAAACTGGTCTTATCAGGCCAACCATTAATTTGTTTCTCTTATTTCTTAATCTAGGTACTTAAATCAAGTATTCACCCAATGGTGTTCAAAAGTTTGCCTCATCTATTAAATCACCAACTCGAATGGCTTCTTCCTCTTGAGCCTTCTTCTTGCGTTTTCATTATTGAGGAGCTGGATTACTTCCACGTTGACATGTTGATGTAACCGAGCTAAAAAAAACATAATGAAATAAAAAAAGAAATGTATTAAAAAAACCTAGCTCTCACTAGAGACAAACTTTAGTTCAATGATGAATTGCCCTTATTTAGAAAAAGTAATGGTAAATTTCTCTCCATTGTTCGACATAAATAGGTAATGCTATTGTGGGCGTTAAATCAAGGTAGCTATGAAAGAGAGGCGGTTCTGGATACGGAAATTGAATCGCGTTTTCCGGTGACGCTGGAACCGGACTCGCCTGAATTAGCAAACACAGTCGTAGTTCTGTGAACTGAAACTGAAACTAAAACTGTAAACTGTAACGCAGAAATCAGTAGCTTGTTGTGGTCGTTTTATTGTTGGCACACATGTGTATGTTAGGCAGGGAATTTGTGTTCCAAGTCGTAAATTATACAGAATTACAGTGAAACATAATTCTGGTACGGTTGAGCCTAGTGCCTAGTTGTTAATATTGCATCACTTTTCTTATAACGCAGAAATAGTATATTACGTATCGTGAACTGTAAGTGACAGTTTTTAGGTCAAGAATGTAGTTTTGGAAATCGAGGCCCGAGAGGTCGAGATTTCCTAAACATTCGCAACCTAAGAAAATCACTTACAGTTCGAGGTTAGTAAGCTATTTTTTACAATACTTGCACAAATAGTAAAAGAAACATGGGTTTCAAAACTGACAGCTTTCAAATTGTTGTCAAGATAAATAGGATCTTGATAGGCAATATTTACTTACTGTTCACGATGGACTGTAAGTAAATATTAAAATCCTGATAACTATGAAAACTGCAATAAAAGTTGCACTTACTGTGTTTAAATTTTGTCATTAATAGGTAAATTACAGTACAAGTATTGTAAAAATAATATTTTTGATCGTTAGCACCGTTGAGAGGAAATTGAAAATCGCTTTTACAAATATTTGTAAACCTAGACCGTAAGGAATGAATTTATCCACCGAGGTAGATGACATTCTAAGTACGCCAAATCCATTTCACGATGAGAAATGTACGTAATATTTTTGCGTTGATTGGTAAAAAACAGGTTTTTTGAATGTCATTTAGTGACAAAATGTAAACAATTTCAGATCAAGGTTCATTGTAAAATTCTGTTATTGGCAACGAAGTTGTTTTACATTTTTGCTTTTTATTATTTTATCCACAACTCATATATAATAAAGACATTATTACACTGATTTCAGTTGAATTATATGGTTCATAAAACCCTAAGGTTTTATATTCCATAAAACATTGTAAACAACTTGTTACTTAGCAACTACTTCAATCTACCGTATTTTGAGAAAATATGTATAACTGAATCAACGTTAAACGTTACGACCAATCTTCTTCGATATCTGTAATTATGAGTTGTGGATAAAATTTTGTATTACACTCGTGTTTTATTGGTATATAAAACACTTAAGAATATTAAACACTCGACCTTCGGTCTCGTGTTTAAACTTTTCTTGCGTGTTTAATATACCTAATAAAACACTAGTATAATAAATAACTATTTCTAGTTTACAAATTACCGTGCTCAAGTAACAAAGTATCACGTTACCCTCTTATTACACAAATAACTATTGAAATGTTTCTTAAATCTGTCAGAGTTACCTCCTTCATATTTTAATATTATTTATCCACAACTCATATATTATAAAGACATAATTACACTGACTTCAGATGTTTCATATGGAATATAAAACACTAGTGTTTTATATTCCATTAAACACTGTAAACAACTAGTTACTTAACAACAATATTATGATCAACCGTATTTTGATAAACTATATATAACTGAATCAAGGTTCGGTATTTATAATTATTATGAGTTGTGGATAAAATTTTGTATTACACTTGTGTTTTATTGGTATATAAAACACTTAAGAAAAATTAAATACTCGACTATCGGTCTCGTGTCTAAACATTTCTTGCGTGTTTTATATACCTAATAAAACACTTGTATAATATACAACTATTTTCATTATAATTTGTAATATAGGGAAGATAGTATGAAAAACACGTGTTATAATGACCAATTGTGATATTCGTCTCTCATTTTATTATTGCAAATCTAATAGCAGCTTCGTTCGTTTATCTATCCTCAAGGCGCAAACAACCAGATTCAACCCTTTGTATAAAAATAACTATATTTATGCAAATATCGATGATACCTGAATATTCTCTAGAAACGGGTTATTCGAAGCATTTTTCTCTGAATTAATTTTAAAAACGTTTAAAGCGAGATAAAATATGAGCGCAATTCTAGGTTTAATAAAATTGTGGTTTTAACACATTAAAGTTAGTTAAAATCATCTTAGTACATTCAAAAACAGTGTTCTTACACAGCAACATATTTTAGAAAGATGTAATACAATATGTAATGTAACTAAGGGTATAAACATTATGGTGGAAAGAAACATATGTTTGTGTTTTTAATGTGAATTTGACAATGAAATATAGATACCTCGTCATTGTTTCATATACAAGCCCAAAGACAAACAGCGAATAAATGCCCAGGGCTTGTTAACGTTTTTTTGGTAAGCTCTATCTGTAAACAGCAAAACAAAACAACAACCCTTCGATAAACAATGAACAAGCGAAGAAAAAGTAAACCCTAAACGAGACAAATGAAAGAAAACAAAATCGCAATTTTCATGGCAGCCAACAAAAAATATTTAAATAACCTAATAACAAGAGCTTTATAATTTTAATTAAAAATTTTGTTCGCATCGTGCGTGGAGGACGTGTTTTGATTTACGCACTTCGAGCGATACGCTTTTGTTTCCCGCCAAATTTCGTTAGCGAGGGGGATTACTGTAATAATCCCTAAATGGACGGGTGGCGAATTTAACGGTATTTTTCGAGTTTTCCCCATTTGAATATTCAATACTGGTTTAAACATATTTGAGCACTAAGCCCGAATTCATTTTGGTCGATTACTGCGCTTAATTAAATGGAAGTGAAATGAGATAATTAATTAATTTCTTTCTCTTGTTTTTCCTCCTATGCTTGTCTGTCCCTCAGGCTAAGGTCCGACAAGTTTCCAGGCCTACTTTGATGGTCCGTGGAGGTTTTATTAAGTTATTAACTTGATTGCGTATTGGTCCAAGTTCTGAGACGCCATTTAGATTATAGTTTACCAAACTAATTACTATTATATGGGTACCTAATCAAAGTTCTTGAACTTATTTGGAAATAGTTTGTCTTTGATTAAGTTATGGTTATACAATCACACTACAACATCATAGGGGTATAATTTATAATGGACAGAATTAATAATACACTATATTATAGACCTCACATTAGGCAAAAAAAAAACTATATTTATAGAGTACAAATTAAATTAACTTGAATTTATTTTTTCGTTAATCTTTCATTAATGGTTTTTATTAATGTATAAAAATCTAGCAATTAAAGAATTCATTACAAGCTAGATAGCAAAATATTGTTAATTATTTCATTAAGAAACTATGCTGAAGTTCTTAATGAGAAGTTTTTCCTTTACTAATTTATAAAATTGTGGTTCTATTTTTGTAATGCACATTATTAAATTAGTCTTTTACGAACTGCAATTTTGATCACATAAAAAGTAATGGGATGGCGAAAAAATATATTTGCGTACGATTTTGTATACAAAATAAATGAAGATAATAATATAAAGACATTATTTTGACAGTTTGGACAAATAAAACGTCAAACATTTGTTTCAATTCTATGGCTATAGATAGTTTTGAGACAATTTTCATAATTTTTAAATCTAATTTGTTTCGCTGCATAGCATAAGAAATAAATTTTGTGTATAGATTTAGCTACAAAATGTTACAGCCTTAAAGTTTGATTGGAAGTTTTTTTGCTTAAATAATTGGGGAAGTAGGAAATTACAACATTAAGATTGGGTAATGGCTCAGTGGTATCAAGTCGGCTTGTGGATCCTAAGAACCCTGGTTCGATCTCCACAGCCGACAAAACATTTTCACCAAAGTAAAATTACCCCTGTGGCTCCCTCAATATTAACATCTTTGGGGCTGTGATTCGACGGCTGATAACCGAACTTCACGCGCATAAATATATCACTTACCGAGATCTGCTTCGGCAGAGTGCCACACCCAGTAATGGGTAAAAGGCGTGATGATATATTTATATTTATTTATTTTACCCTTATCAAGCACCAAGCGGTATGCCTTACAAAGCAGTATATTTGAATTTATCGTATTTGTACAGTATACTTATTTCTTTAATAATATTTACTCAGTTTCCCACTTCATACACCAACGTACTTCGTCCAGGATGTAATGTTTTTATTAATTATGAATGCAGTATGAAGTTTTTCTTCCTTCGGTATCAAAGGTACAATTAAGCATAAACCACACTCACTTTATTAGCACACGCAGACATACATAAAAAATTAAACAACCCTAGAACAGCGACCGCAGCGCCACCATTGCTGTCCGGAGCAGCGTGTAATCTGCGAGTGCAGGCCAACGACACAGGATTAACTTTTTACACCGCGGTGTAAATAAAACTACACGGAGTTACACTGAGTACACACCGATGCAACCTCTGCTCACGCTGCTAATGCGACTATTTGGTTTTGCGAGTTTTTTATAACAAGTTTATTCGAATGTGAAATCAGATTCCGGAAATCTTATTTATAGACTGAAAGGAAATGTTATATCGAGGGAAACTTTTTATTACTAAACTAATAATAAAAAATGTATACTCCTATATTCTTGAAAAAATAACGTTGTCAGTAACTCCATGTATCATTTATTGTACATAGATACTAAATTATTTTCAATTTATAAAGCAAGTTTGCCTAATTAGACAAGTCCGTTCGTCTACTCGCCGCTACTGCAGGTCTCAAACAGCAAATATTTCGGTGTATTGCACATGTTTCACTGCAAAATCAGTTCTTTCTTTCGTTTATAAACGATGGACGTATCTAGTGTATTAGTGCAATAAACAGTGTTAAATTCGCGATTTTAAAAGCTATTTTTATATATAAACCGTGTAATCTATAAATAGCTTTACATGCTTTTGAAGAGAATTATGTTACAGTATAATAACATACTATAAATACAAAAAATAAAAATATATAAAACAAAATATATCATCACGCCTTCTACCCATTACTGGCTGTGTCACTCTGCCGAAGCAGATCTCGGTAAGTGATATATTTTGCGCGTGAAGCGCAATTACCAGTCGTCAAATCACGGCCCCCAAAGATGTTAGTGCTGGAGGAACCACAGGGGTAGTTTTTTAAATTATGAAAATTGTTCGTGGCCTGTGGAAATCGAACCAGGGTTCTCAGGATCCACAGACCGACTTCATACCACTGAGCTAGCCACCCCATTAAAATACAAGTGTTGTAAATCATTGTGTGTTGTGCTGTGTATAAATCAGTGATATATTAATTAATGTAGTGTACATTTGAATCTAATTGAAAGTACTTACAAATAAATTGGGTTGATCCAGGATCCAGAACAGATATTAAAAGCTTTCAAAAGTAAGTGTGTGTGCTGTATACAATTCAAAATTATCCAACCGTTTTATTTATTTATTTATGCTATTCTGCACAACACGATGTTAATCCTAATAGACCACAGAAGTGGGCGGTCCATATTAGGGCGGTAAATTTGAATGCGAGTCGAATGGTATATGCAGTTACCATTGTCTTATCGCGTTTTTATTTTATAAGTATCAAAATTGAAATTTTTAAGGGAAACGACCAATGATGCAACAAATTACTGTTTTAATGTTACCAATATAAATGGTTATTGTTTTGAAATGTCATGTAATAGATTATTTGTCTATTTTAAATTTGAAACGAAACGTATGTCGTAGTGAACTTCATATCTCTACAATCATAACCTCACAATTTTGAATTTTTTTTACTTGTATATTTCGGTGTGATTAGAGCCAGGTGCAAAACACCACCTCATTTTAATTTATTGCACAAAAAAGCGCAAAACAAAACATGTAAACAAAAATGAGGATAAAAATCAAATGGTTGTTTCATAAGAAGTTTGCTACGCCATACGTTGCCTTACAATAGAAAGAGATA